>CM035840.1:61877013-63314763 GCA_020510985.1 Pholidichthys leucotaenia | reverse complement strand
CCGAACCCCCCTCTGGACTTTTAAAGGGGCAGACAGGCCCCCATTTATCTTCAGCACACTCTCAATGTCACTGTACAAGACCCGTATCCTGGCTATGAAGCCTGGGCTGAACCCAAAAGCTGTTAAAACTGTCCATAAATATTGGTGTTCAACCCGATCGAACGCCTTTTCCTGGTCAATTGAAATCAAACCAGTTTCTACCGCCAATGAACCAGAGACCTCCAAAATATCCCGAATTAAAGTGACGTTGTCACTAATCAGCCTGCCAGGCACACAGTAAGTCTGGTCTACATGAATGAGCTCGCTCATCACCTTTCTCAGTCTTCGGGCCAGAGCTTTTGAGAGAATCTTGTAGTCTGTGCAGAGCAGAGAGACTGGCCTCCAGTTCTTTAGGCTCTGGAGGTCCCCCTTTTTCGGCAACAGTGTGATGATGGCCCTCCTGCAGGTCGTGGGTAGGGTCCCCCTTTCCAAGCTATCTTGGAGAACCTCCAGCAGGTCTGGACCAAGCAGGGGCCAGAATTCCTTAAAAAAGTCCACAGAGAGACCATCTATGCCTGGTGATTTTCCATTCTGGAGGCTCATTAGCGCCGTATGCAGCTCAGACAGAGACAGTGGAGCATCCAAGCCGGCAACAAGGTCCTCTGAGAGCACTGGAAGACCATCAAGGAAAACCTGGCCCAGTGCCGTGTCCTCCCTCCACTCTGCTCTAAACAATTTACTGTAAAAGCTAGCAGCGTGTTTCCTGATCTCTGCTGCTGTGGAGATTGTTCTCCCGTCATCGCCCAACAAGGAGTGAATGAGCTTTCTCTGTCCATTTTTCCCCTCCAGTCCAAAAAAGTACTGGGAGGGCGAGTCCATCAGAGCTACATCCATGTAGCGTGAGCGGACCAGAGCACCCTGTGCGGTGACCCCTAGCAAGCTAGCCAAGGCTGACCTTTTTGACTTGAGAGCCTCTAAGTGCTCCTGTTTTCCTGTAGAACTGAGCAACTCCTCTAGTTCTACCACCTCAGTCTCCAGAACTTTCAAGGATTGGGTCAAGCTACGAGTGACATTTTGAGTGTACTGTTGGCAGAGTTGTTTTATCTGGGCCTTACCAAAATCCCACCACAATTGGAGAGAACTAAAAGAGGGTTTTTGTTCCCTGTGTGACTTCCAAACATCATGAAAAACCTCTTTAAAAAACACATCATTTAAAAGTGTATTGTTAAAATGCCAAAAAGCACTCTTACACTTTACATTTTCAATAAACACAGAACAAAACAGCAGGCAGTGATCAGTGAAACCAACAGGACAGATACAACTATTTTTAAAAACACTCATTTGATGTTTAAAACCATAAAAACGGTCTAACCTAGCCATAGATAAAAGGTTATCTTTGACATGGCTCCAGGTGTACTGCCTCTGGTCCCCATGATGTGATCTCCACACATCGGCCATTTCATGTGTTTTCACCAGTTCTCTCAGCCTATTGGCAGAAGCAGGGTGAGGCTCCTGATGGTTCCTGTCTAGTCTGTGGTTTAATGTACAGTTAAAATCACCCCCCAGAAATAAAAAACTATTTGGATCACAGGACTTAACCGTATCCGAAAGCACGTCAAAGACCCTGATCCTCTCTGCTCTCTGTGTTGGCACATACACGTTTATAAAAACGAAGTTCACGTTTTCAAACTGTACCTTTAATAAGAGGAAATGACCTCTCACCACCTCTTCTACCTCATAAGAGACAGGCACACAACCCCTAGAGAAAAGTACAGCCACCCCCCCACTGCTACTGGATTTGTGGCTAAAAAAAATGCAGCCATCCCACTCTTTTCTCCAATGGCTCTCAATGTCCACAGTGCTGTGAGTCTCCTGGACCATCAGCACGTCAAGTTTCTTTAAATTAAAAAGCTTGTATAAAGAGGCCCTTTTTACATCATCCCTGGCCCCATTAATATTAAGAGTGCCAATTCTAAGGTGGGGCATTAAAAAGGATAAAAATAGGGTACAGTAAAAAACACACACATAGCATAAAAGGGAAGAAACAAACTAAGAGTCAACATGACTGTTAGTAATTTGTGATTTCAGTTTGACAACCAGTTTCTTTAAACGAAAAATTTCCTGATCAGTAAAAGTCTCATTCCCATCATTCAGTTTCATCAGCTTGCGAGCTGATGCCACAAATAACTCCAGATCTGGAAAGTAATTTTCCACTTTCACAGCTCTGCTCCCCTTGGTCACCTGGAGAAATTGCCTAATTTTGGAAAAACAATAGGAGCTTTGCTCCTCCTGCGTCTGCGTCTGCATCATTTCAGACTCAGCTCCACTTTCGTCAGAGACGCTCTCATCTAGTAAATCTAACTTCCCAACCCTACTAGATTTAGCAGAGCTCTGTAAGTTTTCAGCACTTTTTCTTTTTTGTGCAGCTTTAAAAGGATCCTCTTCAGCAAAACTACATTCCTGCATTTCTTCATGAACTGCAACGTTTGTCATGCAGTGTTTGCTCTGTGTGTCCCCTACAGCCTCAAACCGCTCCTCCCCCGCCTGCAAAGTCTGTTCATTTACGTTCCTTCGTTTAACTGCACTTTTACTTACACCCTCCACCTGTTTACCCCGGGCGACAGGCTCGTCACAATGATCAGAGCTGCCGCCAGACATAAATTCCCCACCATCACTGTTTGGGGGGGCAACTACCGCGCCCGCCGCGGCCACCCCAGCAGAGGCGGCCGTGGCCGCCCCAGCACAAGCGGACGCGGACGCGGACGCCCCCGCAGAAGTAGAAGCGGACGCGGATGCGGCCGCGACTGCGGCCGCGTCCGCGTCCGCGTCACCGTCCGCAGCAGAAGCGGGCCCCAGCAGAAGCGGGCCCCAGCAGAAGCGGGCGCCGCAGCGGCATCCGCCGCACCACATGTAGCGCTACCCTCCGGACCACCAGAAACAGCGGCGTCACCTTTCTTACCGCCAGTGCTCTTTGTGTTCGCCTTTTCAGGACATGACCTAATAAGATGGCCTTCTGCGCCACACGCAAAACACTTCATGGTTTCAGATGTTGCAAACACCAAGTAGCTAAAGCCGTCAATCCTGAAATTAAAAGACGCATTCAGTTCAGCAGAGCTGTCTTTCAACACCATGAAACACTGCCTCCTATGACATACAACATGCTTCAGCAGGGGTGATTTACTACCCAGAGAGACCATTCTGATAGGGGACACAACCTGGCCAAAACGGGACAACTCTCTAATCAGCTGATCATTTTTAACGAAAGGAGGAGCGTTTGAGATGGTGATCCTCCTAGACGGGTTCGCCAGCGGTAAAACGGGAGTAAAAGTGTCACCTATGACCACTCCCTGTGCCACCACCTGATCAGCTTTCTCAGTCGAATCCAGAAAGATCACAATTGCGCTGTTCATCCTCGATGCTGATTTTATGCTGCCATGCCCAACCACCTGTCCTACAGCGAGGCTGGCCTCCTCCACAGAACAGGGAACTGTCGGGAGGATTCTCACACCATGACGCCGGGTTAAGCGCTCAGACTCCACACCACCATCAATCACCGGCATGATGCCGGCCGGGAAAAACCGGCAGCAGAAGCTACCGTTCCCCGACACACTCACTCCAACACTCACACCCCAACACACACACACTCAACCCACTATATTAAACACACACACCTCAAACACACAAGATAGAGAAAAAGTTAGAAAATACAAAGTTTAACGTACTCACTCGACACCACTCCACACCCCTGCTCCCACAAACGCCCACGCATGCGCACGAGAGAGAGAGAGAGAGAGAGAGAGAGAGAGAGAGAGAGAGAGAGAGAGAGAGAGAGAGAGAGAGAGAGAGAGAGAGAGAGACTTTGACTTTTAAAAAGAGCCTTTATTGCACAATTCAAAAAAAATGTAAGCGCACCAACATCATTCCACCAAGTGTGTCACATTGGAAAAAGTGCAAACATAAGTCTTCCCCCCCCCCACAACACAGAGTATTCCTTGCAGTCCACCTATGGCACATTGGCAGTGGCAGTAGTGTGAGTCCTCCTCGTAGTCCATGCAAAGACGAGCCAGAGGCTCCCAGAGACAGTTTCCCCATCTCAGATGGATTGGAGTCCTTAGACCATGCGGGAATTTCAAGCAAGTCATCTGTGCAGCAGGCTCATCCAGAGTGTAGAAAGAAAACGGTGGGGCATCCACGCCCTGCAGGTAAAGATCCAGTTCCGTGACAGTCAATTACAGTCAATTAGAAACGTCATATAAAAGTCTGATCAAACAATATCCCAAAAATGTGTAAAACAGGCAGAGGAACGACCGCCATTTATTCCTCCTGTCAGGCGCGCTTGACCCCTGTTCTCCCTGCTGCTTTACGCAGGGCTGTCAGGTGTTTCTTGAGGAGAAAACGTTTCCTTTCATCCAGGAGGTCAAGACCAACCTGCCTTCTTAGCACATCAACAGACTTAATGAATTTATCAGTGTCACTGAAGTAATCCGTGACTTTAATGGCCTTGTTATAGGTTTCATCCAGAAAAGCATTTATTTCTTCCAGTGAATACAAACTCGTGCTTGTACTGCATTTTGCCCCAATAGACTCAGTATTAGACACAGTGTCGTTATCAGATTCCATTTCTTCGTCAGCACAACTCAGCTGACTGTTTGGTTCTCCTGGGCCAGTGGATTCATCATGGGCCACATTTTCCTGGACGCCACCCACAGCAGCTGACTGTCGCTGTTCCGTCCCCTGCTGTGAAACGGTAGCAGCCTCCGGAAGCACAGCCGCTGATGTCACACAGCGAGATTCTGACGCACCATCAGGTCGGTGCTCCGTCTCCTGCTCCGAAACAGTAGCAGCTTCCGGAGGCACAGCCGCTGATGTCACACAGCGAGATGATTGTGACGCACCATCAGAGACATTTTTGGCGCCATCGCCAGCAACGCTCCCGGCCGTAAGCTGGGCCGCGGGCGCCACAGCCGGGCTGTCCACAGACACAGCGGCAGGCTCCGGAGCAGGGCCGGCGGAAGGCCTCGCAATGTCGTCCGCAGTAGCGGCGTGAGCGGAAGCCGTGTCAGCGTCCGCAGCTGCGGTGTGAGCGGAGGGCTCGCCGCCGGCACCATCCGCGGCTCCATCAGGGCCCTCCACCCGCTGCCTGCGTGGACAAGCGAACCGTTCATGGCCCACGTCTCCACATTCAAAACACTTCATCTGTCCTGAACTTGCATACACCATATAGGAGCCGTCCCCGTGTTTGACCCGGAAGGACACTTCCAGAGTTTGAGTGGGCGAGTCTAGAAACATGAACACCTGTCACCTGAGTGATTTCACATGTTTTAACTTGGTCTCCTTGCATCCCAAAGTCAGAGTTGTAAAGGGGCCCGCAAACTTCCCAAATCTGCAGAGCTCCGTCGCCAACTGCTCGTCAGTGATGAAAGGTGGAACACCTGAGACGGTCATTTGTGTTGATGGGACAGATAAGGGGGACACCTGTACATACGTTTCCCCGATAACAACACCGCTTACAATCAGGGTGTGGACATCCCCTTCAGCAGCCAGAAACACAACTACAGCTCTATTCATTCGGGACGCAAAGCAGATCGCGTCATGGCTCGGCCACAGCCATAAGGACCTCCTCCGAGAGAGAGAGGGAGAGGGAGGGAGAGGGAGAGAGAGAGGGGCTTTATTGTACATTTCAAGAATGCAAAAAGACCAATATCACTGGCCCAAGTGTGTCACATCTCAAAAGTGCCAACATAACTCATCCCCCTGACCCACAGAGCACAAAACGTTCCCTACAGTCCATCTATTGATGAATGCCTCCAAATTGTCCACCATTTGATAGTAAGAGAACTCCACCTGTAGTCTGGCTTTCAACAAGACCTTGAAAGCAGACACAGGATCCACATTGCCAGCGTTGCTAGCCCGATTTTTCCTCGTCAGCCAGATGGCAAGTTTAGCAGTACCAGATAGGAAGTTCATCCAAGTGTGGGCAGCCTTCTTGCCACTTTATACTTTGGACCATAAATGAACAGACCAAAAGAGAAACGTTCACCCAAAGCCTGAAACCACTTGCACAAAAATAATTAAAAAGTCCAGATAAACGAAAACACTGGACAAACAAATGCTCCAGGGTCTCAACTTGGGAACAAAACAAACATCCCCCCCCCACAGTCGGATCAAGGCGTGCTCTGTATTTATTCGTAGCTATTGCCCCATGCACAATCCTCCACTGAAGATCTGCTGTCCGTTTCTCAATAGGTAGCTTGTACATGCAATGCCAGCTGCCTTTCAGGGAGACCTCTGAGCCCAAAAAACCCGCCCACCTTGACTCCGTGACATCCATCAGAGAGCGCAGATTCAGAACCTTCACACAGATGTGATACACTGCCCTTGTCCTGACAAACTAGAACTTGCCCAGGCGAGGAATTCTGAAGGTCAGCAGGTGATCCTCTCCTCCCTGCCACTCCCCCACAGCTGGAGTTATGGAAATTGCAGGAAAGGTGGACACAGTGTCGTCATCCCATTGATTGGAAAGAGTGCGGTTTGTCGCAAACGCTCGAAGCGGTTGTGGCAGGGTGGCGCACACGTCCCCCACCACCCTTTGCAGCAGTCTGACAGATGTAATGTTGGCACTCCGCCTCAGCGTATCCATCGATGTGGTCGACATCTTCATAAGATGACCAAGCTTGGTACAGCGTGCCTCCCGCAAACAAGTCCGCAGACTGACAGACTGCAGCACCTCAGCGTTGATGAATCGATTGAAAAACAGTGGTTCCTCAAACAGCCATATGCCCGGTGTCTCGTCATGGAAGCGGGCCACGGTGAAGACTCGCCATGCATGCAAGACGGACGTGTAAAAAGCAGATAGTCCAGTAAGGTCCACCTCCCCAGATGTCACGAGGAAGAGCTGCTTATCATAGCCCAAGCGACCAACTCTCCTCAGGAGCAGTTTAGCAGTGTCCATCTAGCAGGGTCCACATCCGTAAAGGAGGCGTTGTGCAGTTCGAAAACTGAAACAGGCGATCTTGGAATGTATGTCCACCAGGCCCTGTCCCCCCTCGGCCACTGGCAGGTAGAGAACAGGAGCACGGACCCAGTGGCGACCAGACCAAAAGAAGTCCACGATGATCTTCTGAATCTCCTCCACGAGGCTCCTGGGCGGTGTCAAAGCCACCAGCCTATGCCAAAGAGCCGAGGCGACCAGATTATTTGCGACCAGAACCCTGCCCCTATATGACAGCTGTGGTAGCAACCATTTCCATTTAGAAAAGCAAGCACACACCTTGTCCTTAACACCCTCCCAGTTCTTTCGTTCAAAAGCCTCCGAACCCAGAAAAACCCCCAACACTTTGAGACCGGCCGTCCCCCACTGAAGACCGCTGGGTAGGCGAGGGACGCCTTGACGCGACCAGTGGCCCACCAATAGACCCTCACTCTTGGCCCAATTCACCCGTGCAGAAGATGCCCTTTCATAAACTGGCAGTGTCCACCAGACGCTGCACATCCTCGTGGGAGGTGATGAAAACGTTAACGTCATCCGCATAAGCAGACAAGACGATCGGGCGGCAACAGCTTGACGGCCCGGCAGAACCAGACCACCCAGCCGAGTGCGCAACCTGCACAGCAAAGGCTCAATAGCCAAGCTGTACAGCTGACCCGAGAGTGGACACCCCTGGCGTATTCCCCGGTGTACAGGGATTGGCCGACTCAGGCCTGCCCCCATCTTTATCAAACACTCAGCTCCAGTATATAGCAGATTGACCCACCTCAAAAACACATTGCCAAAACCAACCCCCCTCAGGGTGGAAAACAAATAGGAATGGTCAACCCTATCAAAAGCCTTTTCTTGGTCCAAAGACACAATCCCGAACTGTAAGTCATGACATTTACTGAGCTGGAGAATGTCACGTATGAGGAAAACATTGTCCATAATGTTTCGGTCAGGAATACAATATGTTTGATCCTTAACTACGATCAAACCCAAGACAGTGTTCAGTCTGTTTGCCAGGGCTTTAGAAAGCACCTTGTAGTCCGTGCAAAGAAGGGCCACGGGCCTCCAGTTTTTCAGCAGGGCCAAGTCCCCCTGCTTAGGCAACAGAGACAGCACTGCACGGCGGCAGGAGACAGGTAATGTTCCCTTTCTGTAACAGGCAGTCAGAACGTCATAGAAGTCTGATCCAATAATATTCCAAAAATGCTTAAAAAATTCTGAAGAAAGGCCATCAAGTCCAGGTGCGTGTCCTGGAGCCATCTGATTTACGGCCACAGTTAACTCATCCAAAGTCAGGGCACAGTCCAGAGCGGCCCTGTCCTCTGGGCCGAGCACCAGAAGGGCTTCGAAGAGCTGAGTTTGAGATTCTTTGCAACACGTTCCCGCAGCAAACAGGGCCCCGTAGTAATCCACTGCATGGCGCCGCATCTCGGATGGGTTCGTAGTCAGCCGACCATCTGGGAGTGTCAAGCAAGCCATCAACTTCTTTTTCGCAGTAGACTTCTCCAAATTGAAGGACGTTGGTGCATCCATGTCCTGCAGGCGAGTGAAGCGTGACCTCACTAGCGCCCCCTCCACTCTTTCCTGCATGAATGTGCGCAGGGCTGATCTCTTCTCCTGCAGCAAAGGACCAGCGGTAGAATCCTGACCCGTAACCAAGCTGGCCTCCAGCCTCTTGACAGCGTCCTCAAGTTCACTGACCTTGGCCTTGATGATGGCAGTTGAGTTTGCAGCGTACTGTTGACAAAAAAGGCGAATTTGCACTTTGCCAACGTCCCACCACTGTTCGAGGGAACTAAAACGAGCCTTTGTGGTCCTCCAGTGTTCCCAGAAGCACACAAAATACTGACAAAAGGTATTGTCCTGAAGGAGCTTGTTATTGAAGTGCCAATAAGATTTTGCCCATTTCCCTGGTGAGTTCAGTAACACCGCAGTAGCCAGGTGATGATCCGTGAAACTGACGGGACTTATGTTACTGTGAAGGAGTGTGGGGCTAAAGGTTATAGAAACATATATCCTGTCTAATCTAGCAGCACTGACAACACCGTCAGTGACCCTGACCCAGGTATACTGTCTCGCATTTGCATTTTTAGACCTCCACGTGTCCACTAAGTCTAACTGCACAGTGAAATTTTCCAAGATTCTAGAAGACTGCAGATGAGGTTCTGCATTAGTGCGATCTACAGTGAAGTCCAAGGTACAGTTGAAATCACCAGCAACAACAAGTTGTTCTTGGTGATAGCGCTGCAATTCAGTAGTCAGTATATTGAAAAAGGCAACCCTTTCAGTACCGTGGTTTGGTGGGTAAACATTTACCAGGCAAAACACGGAATCCCCTATTTCGGCCCTAACAAGAAGCAGCCTGCCCCTCACTATCTCCACCACCGATAAAACTTGTGCATTTGCTGATTCCCCAAACAAAATGGCCACTCCTGCACTAAGATTGGTGCCGTGACTGAGTGAAAAAGGGCCTTTCCACCACAAGCCCCAGTCCACTTCATCTGCCGAAGTGGTATGAGTTTCCTGCAAAAACAAAACGTTGAGACCTTTCCGTCTGAACAGGTCACTAATGAATCCCCTCTTATGATTACCCCTCCCACCATTGATGTTTATGGACCCTAATTTTATTTTCTGCATTAGGCGATCGATGTGAGGAGCACCGTGCTGTTGCCATGGAAATCATTCCATCTTTGCGCGCTTGGCCTTTTGTCCCCCTGCTGATTTACGCAGGGCTGTGATGTGCTTCTTCAGGCGGAAGCGTTTTCTTTCATCCAGGAGGTCAACACCAACCTGCTTCTTCAGTACATTAACAGACCGAATGAATTTGTCAGTGTCACTGAAGTAATCAGCGACGTTAACGGCCCTATTATTATAGGTTCCATCCAGGAAAGCATTTAGTTCTTCTAGTGAATACAAATCCGCATTGGCATTGCCAGTTGCCCCAATAGACTCATTTTTAGCAGACACAGCGTCAGATTCACACTCCATTCCCTCGTCAGCACAACTCTGCTGACTGTTAGATCCAGCTGGCACGTCAGCTGTTGCAGCTGATCCTTCATCAGCCACGTGTTCCGGGGCGGCGCCTATATCAGGCGACCGGCGTTGTTGCGCCTGCTGCTCTGAAGTGGCAGCAGGCTGCGGAAGCACAGCCGCTGATGTCACACAGCGTGATGCTGAGTCAACGTCACTGACTGCTTGGGCACCATCACCAGTCACGCCCCCAGCTGCAGGCCGCGCTGCGGGCGCCACAGGCAGACTGTCCACAGACACAGCGGCAGGCTCCAGAGCAGGAGCAGCGGAAGGCCCCGCAATGTCGTCCGCAGCAGCGGCGGGTGTGGAGGCCTCGCTGGCAGGCTGTGCGGCCCCGCTGGGCTCCTCCATGGCGGAAGCCCCCACAACGCCGTCCGCAGCAGCGTTGCGAGCGGAGGCAGCACCGGCAGCCTCAGCCGCGGCTCCACCAGAGCCCCCCGCCGGGCGCCTGTGCGGGCAGGCGAAACGTTTATGGCCCACATCGCCACATTCAAAACACTTCATCTGTCCCGAGCTCGCATACGTTACGTAGCCGTCCCCGTGTTTGACCCGGAAGGACACTTCCAGAGTTTGTGTGGGCGAGTCTAGAAACATGAACACCTGTCGCCTGAGTGATTTCACATGTTTAAACTCGGCTTCCCTGATTCCCAAACTCACGTGTCTAAACGGGCCCGCAAACTTCCCAAATCTGCGTAGCTCCATCGCCAACTGCTCGTCAGTAATGAAAGGTGGAACACCCGAGACGGTGATAAGCGTTGATGGAACTGATAAGGGGGACACCTGTACAGACATGTCCCCTATTACAATACCGCTCGCAACCAGAGCGTGGACATTCTCCTCAGTAGCCAGAAACACAGCTACAGCTCTATTCATCCTGGACGCATAGCGGATCGCGTCAGGGCCCACCTGGGCACCCACAACCATAAGGACCCCCTTCACAGTAACAGTGTCGTCCAGGGGAACGATCCGCACCCCCTGGCGGATAGATGGAGGTGGCATTTCCAAGGTCGCCATCCTCCTCCCCAAAAAACAAAAGTTTATTATGCGGGCAGTGACGGAAAAACGAAAAGTCTATTTCCGTCCTCCTCCTTCAGCCGGCGGATATATATATAGAGAGAGAAGACTAATTTGTGTTTATGCTAAAGGCAGTAGTATGTCATTGTAAAAATGAAAATCGTAATAAGATAAAATATCCTAAATCAAGGCTATACATTTGTTTTTCTCAAGATAATTTTGACAAGACAAGAATTTAGTTTTGTTGTGTAATTTTCTGTAAGATTTTACTTGCTTTAAGATAGTTTTTCTTTGTTTTAAGAAATTTAATCTTACTTTATTAACAGATTTTTTTTTCTAATTTTAACTAAAATTATCTATTGCCAGAATTTTTTGCTAAAGTAAAATTATCTTTCAACAGAGCAAGAAAATTTGACTTGTCAAATTGCTTAAAGCAAGTTAAAACTATCTGAAAGCATGTAAATTTTTCTTTCACATAAACTGCAAAGCAAGAATAAATATCTTGTCAGACAAAAACACAAGCATAAGCAGCCTTAATTTATTTAATTTTACTTGTATTTGACTTTATGCAGTGTAGTTGTGTTTTCTAGCTCACAGTTGCATTATTTCTCAAAAAGAAACAAGGCCATAGTGGCTCAGGAGGTAGAGCAGGTCGCCCAATAACCGGAAGGTTGGCAGTTTGAATCCTGCTCCCCCCACTTTGCTGTTGTGACCTTGGGCAAGACACTTTCCCTACTTTGCCTCCAGTGTATTCATGGTTCATGACACTGGTGAATGAATGTGAATAAATGTTCAGTTGGCATGGATTGGCAGCCACATTTTTGTCACTCTGCTCCAGGGCAGCTGTGGCTTCAAAAGTAGCTTGCCACTATCATGTGGAGTGAATGAATAATGGACTCTTTGTAAAGTGTTGGGTGTCATGAAAAGTGCTATATAAATGCAATCCATTATTGAAAGCATAGCTATTACATATTTTTAAACTGAGATTCTGTTGGGGGGGAAAACTACAAAACCTCTCAGCCCAAAGGCCTAATGGCAAATTAAGGTGGCCCTGGGTGGATCCATTATGAGGTTAGTACGTTTTGAAGTTTATTTGGAAACAATATTTTTAAAGATAACTGTTTGTGGATATATTTAAATTATAGTCACTATTGTGGCTTCTTATTTTGTGTGAGAATTATAATGTGGTGTTGTGTACCTTAATTTCCTCAGTGAGGTGCTGTTTGAAAAAAGACAGCCCTAAAACTCCTGCCCTCCATGACTTGGATATATTGCCCTTGTAAGCATCCAACTACATATTTCACATCTCTTTCAATCAAAACAGACAAGGTTGTATTGGGTTTATAATCTCAATTTGCCAAATGTAATACCTATGTGGCGATAGACTCTTTATTTTTTCTTAAGATGCCAAGAAAAAGTGAGCAAAATGTGTGGAAACTAATGCAGAAATGGGCCAAAGCTAAACTGCTGTTAGCCTCTAGCCGCTATCCGTGCCATCTAGACTGCAAGGAGTAGATGAGCTGATGACAAAACTGCCCTGCTGAGGTAGGATTTACAATCCCAGTCAGAGACTCGTAGTACCTACTGTATGTGGTGATAACACAATCATGGCTCCATCCAGGACTCCCCCAGTGCAGATACCAAGCTAACTAGCAGATGGTTCAAGCATGTGAAGCACAAACTGGCATTTTTTATTTTTTTTTTGTACTTCCGGCGCCGCATGGATCGGCAGCCTCTTTTGCAGCAACTACTCAGTACTGTCTTGTCAGGTCAGGCATTGATTTGCTTGCTATCAGATAACCATGAAAACCGGTACTACCTGTCTCATGGGTCGGGCCGTCTGCGACTCAACTGGGAACCCTGCCCTTCCGAGGGCGTGGAGGGTGAAACTGGGCATCCTGGCAGAACTAAAAACAATATCTGTCACAGCTCTGTGGTGGACCACTCCCAGTTACATGGGGTGAGACTGGACATCCTGGCAGATAAACAACACATCTGTCACAAGGTCTGTGGTGGACTTTTGCCAGTCAGTGCATTGTGACATGCATTACACAAAGAGCAGAGATAAACAAACCTATCTGGTCAGCCACTGCAACAGATACTGGAGTCAGTTTGTCTTGGCCTGTCCTTGCCACTGATAATACCGCTATCTGCCAAGAACGTGCTGCTAGTCCAGCAAAAGCTAGCAGTACTCAAATACTTTGCAAGCAGTTTAATGAAATGGTCAGTCAGAAAGCAACTCATACCGGCTCGGACGTCGCCCAGGTTAACAAGGTCTGTGCTGATCTGTTCACACTCCGACAGGCAGCGAAAAGTACGTTTGGAGCAGGAAGAGAGAAGAAGAGGAAAACAACAGCCTTGTGTGTAGCAGAATGGAATGTACGCACTCTGATGGACAGATCAACATCACAGCGCCCAGACAGACAGACCGCGCTTGCGGCCTTGGAAATGAACAGGTACAATGTAGACATAGCTGCACTTAGTGAAACAAGATTGCCTGAATATGACAGTTTGGAAGATCATGGGTACATCGTCTTTTGGAGTGGGAAATCAACTCAAGAAAGGAGAGAAGCAGGAGTAGGCTTTGCAGTTAGAAAGGAGATAGCAGCAATGCTTGATGAGGAACCGGTACCAATCAACGACAGGATAATGACTGAGACTCCCACTACAGCGGAAGATGTATGCCACATTCATCAGCATGTATGCCCCAACAATGACCAACACAGAGGAGGCAAAGGAAGAGTTCTACAGTGATTTATGTGAGACTATCAGGTGTGTACTGTCTGATGACGGGCTGATACTCGTTAGAGATTTTAATGCTAGAGTTGGTTCGGACACTGAGAAATGGAAAGGAGTGCAAGGCAGTCATGGAGTAGGCAAGTGCAATACTAATGGAGAACTTCTACTTGCACTATGTTTAGAGTACAACCTTGTGATAACCAACACCCTATTTAAGCACAAGGAGACACACACAAGAAGATATGTATGCACCCAAGAGCCAAGCACTGGAACTTGTTAGACTACATCATCATAAGGCAGAGAGACATAAGGGATGTATTGGACACCAGAGCAATGAGAGGTGCGGACTGTAGTACTGATCACGTTATGCTGAGATCTAGATTAAGGATTTGCAGATGAAAACAGCGCTGCAGGATGGGTGCAAAGCCACCATGGAAACTAAACACTAGTGCACTGAAAGGCCAATAGAAGCAGGAAGAACTTACACAGGAAATGGATGAAAACTTGGCAAACTGGGACAGCAACAACTCAGAGAATGACATAAAAGAGAAATGGGCAACACTGAAGGATACGGTGTACCAGACTGCAAGTGATATTTAGGCCAACCTCAAAGGAAACATCAAGATTGGTTTGAGCATGATGAACATTGGAAGAAACTACTAGAAGTGAGGAATACAGCTAGGCAGGAAAATCTACAGTATAACACAAGGTCGAGGAAGAAGAAATACTCAACGGCTCAGTAAGTTACAGAAGTATACCAGAGAGATGAAGCCCAACCGGTGGGATGAATAAGCAGAGAAACTTCAAACTGCAGCAGACATGAAGGACATGAAAACATTCTTCACAGATTTGAGAAAAATTGACGGCCCTAAGCCAAGAGGATTGATCCAAATAAAGGCTACGGATAGTGAAACGGTTTTGCAGGAGAAAGACAAGATCCTGGACAGATTTACAGACCACTTTGACCAACTACTAAACAATGCTGGAGTGTTACGTGTGGCCCTTGCGAGCCACACAAAGAGAGCCAAGGGCGAGCCAGTGAATTGCGATGTTTATGGATAATAAGGGACAGGGGATAAGGAACACGGCCTCGCAGGCCAAAAGGCACAAATACTCAAACAGTGGTACACTCACAAGTAATGCAGACGATGAGTAGAGAGCTGGCACCGGGCGTAGGGGTTCCAGCCTTCAGTGTGCTAAGTCACAGCCCCGAGTGATCGGAACTGCTCCTTCTTATACTCCTCAGCAGCGCCTCAGCTGATGAGGTAAATTGGGCTCCAGCCGTCCCGTAACTGACAGCTGGGAGCCCGCTGAGACGCTGCCACAGAAAGGATAGGGCTGAGTGAACACGGTCAGAGCACGTGACACAGCCCCACCCTCACGGTCGGACTACGAACGACCCATACCATCCAAGACCCCCCCCCCCCACCTAGGGTGGGCGGATGGGGCACAGGTCAGGAGGGAGAGAATCAGAGGGGAAGAAGGAGAAAAAAAAACTCCAACAATAACCTAATACAGAGTACCAATGGAAACCCAAACACAATACTCCGTAAAATAAGAGAAAAACCCAGAAAAAGGAAAAAAGAACAGACAATAAACCAATATCGGGTAAAAGGGAAAAACTCAAACAATAAACACCACAAAATACCACATGGGAAGGGAAAAAAACCCAGAGAAAAGAAAGAAAACAGACAATGAACCAATATCAAGTACAAGGGGAAAAAAAAAACCCCAAACAATATACTCCACAAAATACAACATGGGAAAAAAACCCGGAGGAAAAAAAAAAAAGAAAACAGAAAATGAACCAATAACAAGTACCAAACAATATTCTCCACAAAATACAACAGGGAAAAGAAAAAGAACCCAGAGAAGGGACAAAAAACAGGGAAAAAACCAATATAGAGAACCAGGGAAAACCCAAACATAATCGTCGTCGGCCTCCGTCGGTCTATGATGACCATGGAAGAGAATCCTAAACGTCTACTCTGCTGGAACAGCACCGCCTGCGGCTGAACAGGCCGATGCGCGAATGACAGTCCCTGTCACACAGGTCACACTTGTGGGTGGTCTCCGTGCTGCTGGGTCTGTGGCGGTTCTTCCTGCGGGTCCTTTTTTCATCTGCTGCAGCAGTCAGTCTCTCTTCACCCGCCTTGAGCTGTCTGGTCAGGGTGCCTCTCCATTTGGAGCGGTCCGTTGCAAGGTCCTCCCAGTGCTCTGTGTTGATATCCAGGGCCTTCATGTCTCTCTTGCAGACGTCTCTAAAGCGCAGCTGTGGGCGGCCAACGTCTCTCCTGCCAGTTGCCAGCTCTCCATAGAGGACGTCTTTGGGGATTCTGCCATCCTCCATACGGTGAACGTGGCCTAGCCAGCGGAGCCTGCGCTGCCTGAGTAGAGTGAACATGGAGGGAAGGCCGGCGCGGGACAGAACTTCTGTGTTGGGCACTTTGTCCTGCCAGGATATGTCCAGGATGTGGCGAATGCAGCGCAAGTGGAAGGAGTTCAGTCTCTTTTCCGGCCGGGCGTATGTTGTCCACGTCTCACTCCCATAGAGCAGTGTGCTGATGACGCAGGCGTTGTACACTGCCATCTTCGTCTTGACAGAGAGTTTGGGATTCTCCCACACTCGTGTGGTGAGGCGAGCGAGTGTGAAGGCTGATTTTCCAATCCTCTTGTTGATCTCTGTATCAAGGGAGAGGTTGTTGCTGATCGTGGACCCCAGGTACGTGAACTGATTCACGACCTCCAGCTTGTAGTCATCAATGGTGATGGTTGGTGGTGCTTCCGTGCCTTGCGCCAAGACGTTAGTCTTCTTCAGGCTGATGGTAAGCCCGAAGTCCTTGCATGCCTGGGAGAAGCGGTCCATCAGGGTCTGAAGCTCCTGCTGTGTGTGGGTTGCGACTGCAGCGTCGTCTGCGAACAGCATGTCTCTGATTAGAGCCTCGCGTACTTTGGTTCTGGCTTTCAGGCGGGCGAGGTTGAAAAGCCTGCCGTCAGATCTTGTGTGCAGGTAGATTCCCTCTGTTGCTGTGCTGAAGGCATGCCTCAGGAGCATAGCAAAGAAAATCCCAAAGAGGATTGGCGCAAGTACACACCCCTGTTTCACTCCGCTGTGTATGTTGAATGGCTCTGAGACATTGCCATCGTGCTGCACTATCCCCTGCATGTTGGTGTGAAATGATTCGATGAGGCTTTGCAACTTTGGTGGGCATTCTATCTTTGGCAGGATCTTGAAAAGGCCCTCTCTGCTGACCAGATCGAACGCTTTGGTGAGGTCGATGAAGGTGACGTACAGAGGCATGTTCTGTTCTCTGCATTTCTCCTGGAGTTGGCGGATGGAGAATATCATGTCTACCGTCGATCACTCAGCGCGGAAGCCATACTGAGACTCGGGGTAGACACGTTCGGCAAGCTTCTGTAGACGAACGAGAACAACTCGTGCGTAGACTTTGCCAACAACGCTGAGGAGGGAAATGCCCCTGTAGTTGTTGCAGTTGCTTCTCTCCCCTTTGTTTTTGTAGAGGGTGATGATCTTGGCGTCCCTCATGTTCTGTGGTACGGCACCTTCCTTCCAGCACTGGCAGAGGACGTCATGCAATGGCAGCAGTAGGGCGGTCTTGCAGTGCTTGATCAGGTCAGGAGGTATGCCGTCGTTGCCGGGTGCCTTGCCAGCGGCCAAGCTATCAATGGCCTTACTGAGTTCGTCGATGGTTGGCTCGGCGTCAAGTTCGTCCATGGATGGCATCAAGGGCTGACGGTGTCACGGTGTTCTGTCTAGAGTAGAGGTCGGAGTAGTGTTCCACCCATCTCTCCATCTGCTTGTTCTTCTCTGTGATCATCTCCCCAGTGGAAGATTTGAGGGGGGCCGTCTTGCTCTGAGCCGGACCAAGTGCTTTCTTGATGCCATCGTACATACCACGGATGTTCCCTGTTATGGCAGCGGTTTGAATGTCTTGGCTGAGCTGAGTCCAGTACTCGTTGGCACAGCGCCGAGCAGTCTGCTGAACTTTGCTTCTCGCAGCCCTGAGAATCTGGAGATTCTTCTCGTTTGGGTACTTCTTGTACTCAGCAAGTGCTGAGCGCTTGGCTTCAATGACGGGGGTCATCTCGGTCAACTTGGCATCAAACCAGTCCTGTGACTTCGAGGTCTTCCTCCCAAAGGTAGCCAAGGCTGTGCGGTAGATGGTGTTTCGCAGCTCTTCCCACTTCTGCTTTGCAGATTCTCCTCCTTGTGGTACACCAAGTTCCTTCTCAAAGGTGGAGGCAAACTGCTCAACAAGTTCTGGTTGGGCCATCTTGCTGGTGTCAATCCGTGCCTTTCCAGGTTGTCTAGCACGATGGAATTTCTTCAGCTGCAGCTTGACCTTGCAACACACCAATGAATGGTCTGTGTCGCAATCTGCACTCTGGAACGAACGGGTGATTAGCACGTTCTTCAGTGAGGTGCGCCTGGTCAGGATCAAGTCTAGCTGGTGCCAGTGCTTTGAGCACGGATGTTGCCAGGAAACCTTGTGTTGGGGCTTGGTCTTGAAGAACGAGTTTGTGATGCACAGATCGTGATATGTGCAGAACTCGAGCAGCCGCTGTCCGTTGTCGTTCATTCTGCCCACGCCAAAAGGTCCGAGACAGGAGGGCCAGGAGTCGTGGTCAGCACCCACTCTGGCATTGAAGTCTCCAAGGAGAATGAGTTGTTCAGAGTTGGGGATGATCCTGACAGTTGTTGCGAGATTCTCGTAGAACTCGTCTTTTGCCTCTGGTGTGGCTGTCTGTGTTGGGGCATACACACTGACGAGGGTGACTGGGCCTTCAGTGGTGTTCAGGCGGAGGGTGAGGAGTCGTGCAGAGCCAGTGCTGCCCGGTTCCACCATCTTCAGCAAAGTGTTCTTCACTGCGAAGCCCACTCCGTGTTCCCTGTGTTTGTCACTGCCCTTTCCCTGCCAGTAGAACGTGTAGTCCTTCTCTCTCAGTGTGCCTGCATCAGCTAACCGTGTTTCCTGGAGAGTGGCGATATCCACTCCCAGTCTCTTCAGCTCATTATTGATGATGGCAGTCTTCCTGGTGTCGTTGATGTCCTTGAGGTTAGCAGCGAGTCCTGTCATCATAGTGCGGACGTTCCAAGTTCCCAGTTTTAGAGTTGGTCTCTTTTGTTTTATTGTCTTGCCTGGTGCGAAGGTTCTCAGCCTGCTGTTTGGATTTCTCCTTATCCCCATGCACCCAATGAGGAAAGCAAGCTGCGGCGGGACAACACCTTATTGGCTGGGGGCTGCCCAGCTTGAGGCGGGCGGTAGCTGTCCAGTGAGATCTGATGATCCCTCCCACCGTCGGGAACAACCCCTGGCGCCACGCTCTACGCCAATTGAGCAGTGGCTTATAACCGGTAACTGTCATTCCCCGTGTTTTGTCTACGCCAAAGGCGAAGCTGGAGTGTCCTCTCCAGTGATCCGGTGTTCTACCTTCCGGCGTTGGTAGGATTCAAGCCTGGGCAGGAAGATATGGAGGACAAGATGTTGCCCATGCAGCATGTCCCCCCTCTCCACATCACTGATGAATCCAAAGGAACAGCAGGGCTGCTACAGTTTGGCACCAGCGCCGTTGCAGGAGCTGCCAGAACGATGTTGAGCACAACATAGAACTGCCTTAGGGGCTCCGACTCCGGATTTTTCCTCAGGGTTGACTCCCGAAGCCTTTCCCGTGACCAGGTATGCCGCAAGGCAGCAGAGGTTTGAAATCAGGGTTTACCTTCCCCTAGATGGGCTACCTTCCCAGGTTGACGAGCCACCATCTACCCGAAGCATCTGGTTTTAAGGCGCCAGAGATCCGCCCTCGCCCCTTCTCCTATTAGTAAAAGCAGTTCCGCCGGGCTTAGAGACTAAACCACATGGGTAGGCTAGGAGTTGGACTTAGTTGTCAGAGGCTTTTCGAGACGCACGCCATAAGGAGCATTTTATGAGCACTGGGAGCTTAACCCCAGTGCCGTTCCTGGCTATGACAACCTTGGAACCCCAAACATAATACTCCATGAAATACAACAAGAGAGAAACCCGTACAGGCAGAGGATGATTGCAGGGATAACAGCCCAAGACACAGGGAAGAAGAAAAAAAAAAACTACAATACACCATAAACCATGTACCGGTCAACCAACGAAAATCAACCCCGGGGCCCCCAAAATAAAAGGAGAACTCCCAAGGGTGAAAATTAGCCATACGGCCATCCCTCGCACAGGAGAGGAAACCAAAAAAAAGGGGAAAAAAAATAACGCTAAATGCGAAACAAAAATAACAACCGAGCTGTACCCACCCAGACATAAACACAGCAGGAGACATTCAGTTCGGAGGGTCTCCCCGCACCCAGCGTCCATTCCGCCAACGAGGGGTGGAGGAAACAGTTCCGGGGGCCTACCCGAACCCCAGGCCAGAAAACACAGTTCATCGGGAGGCCGAACCAGATCTCCGAACCGAAAGTCTAGCGGGTCGGGCGGCCGCACAAGCGAGCCGAACGGGCATGGCAGGCCCTCCGGCGGCCGACCCGCATTGCTCAACCACCAGGCCCGTAAGGAAGAGGGAGAGGCCCACACGGACCCCGGTGGAAGAGGCATGGGGAAGAACTGAAGATGAGAAGACCCAACGACAGACGGCAGGGGATCAGCAACCCCCTCACCGGACCTGGACACCACTGGTGCAGAACCCACGTCGGACCCCGATTGGGTCTCCAGCGAACCCACATCGGACCCCAATTGGGTCTCCAGCGAACCCACTCCGGACCCCAATTGGGTCCCGGGCGAACCTCCGTCGGACCCCGACTGGGCCGGCGCCGCACCAGAACCGACCTCTGACGTCGAACCTGGACCCTCCAGCACCACGAGAGATGGCAACTCCTCGCCGGCGACCCTGGGAGAAGGCTCAGGAGAGAAAACAGAACCGGGATCAGGATCACCGGCAGCGCCAGAACCTGGCGAGATAAGCTCGGACGCAGCGGATGGCTGCACCCGGCTCATCTCCCCTAGAGACAGGCTAAAGTGTTCAATGATAAGGAGAAGGAAGATAAAGTAGAGCACTTGCCTGATCTCGGGTTCTGACGCCGTCCAGGACTGCGAAGATCCGGGATCCGGTATCAGAAGGTCATTGTCAGGCTCCCACTCAGCTGCGTCGGGCCCCGCAGCCGGCATGATGGACAGCGCAGCTTGAGATTCCTCCGGCACCGGTAACCACGCCGACAGTCCACACGGCGTGGTGGCAGGAGAACCTCGTCCCACTGGACCGAACCGCTCCTCCGTGGAGACCCGGGGACGCTTGGTCGTCGGCGCGGACTCCACGTAGCAATCAGTCCTCCTCCTCCGTCCACGGTGTAGCTGCGGAACCGGAACCGCAGGCCCCCTCCTCATCCCACGACGTTGGCTCGGCGCCGGGGACCGCTCAGCGGAGGGAGACACAGAGGGTGCAGGATTAATGACACAGGCTACAGCAGGTGGTGGGAGTTCGGGGAGCTGCAAACCCCGAACTCCACCTCCAGGAGTTTGACAGAGCAAATCACGAAGTAGATGTGAACAAACTGGGACTTGCCTGTCTCCTGGAGGCTGGATGGTGCCTGCTGCAGTGGACGTTGCTTCTCCCTCTCCCCACCTGGTGGTAACAGAGGACCCCCTGAGAGGACGTCGGAGAGCCGCTCGTGTTGTCTCCAGGAGAGGGCTCGCCAGGCTGGGATTCCAGGTGCACACAGTAGTCGGGGAACGCGTCGAGGAGGAGGGGGTGACAGCCGAGATGAGCCGGCCCTGAAGTGCTGGCGTAACAGTGGAAGGGAGTGGCTCAGGAGGCGAGGCTGTGGAATCTCCTCTCTGACGAGGCGTAGAGGTGACAGCTGCGTGGGAGGAAGAGACCTTGCGACAGCCCGGAACTGGATCCGGACGAGGTTCATGCTGAGACGATTCGGCAATGTGACGACAGCTATTCCCAGGGGGCGAAGCGAAGGAGAGACCTGGGAATCGCCGCTCCTGAGCAGAGACCAAGGCGAGGAGGGCGTTGAACTCGGGGTAGTCTCGTAGCCCTGGACTCCTCTCCACCAATCTCACCACTGCCACCACATGCCTCATGATGGTAGATGGGTGCCCAGCGGAGCTAGCAGCAGCCACTCGGTCCCGGACCTTAACAGCTGTCAGCTGCAGATCTTCCGGGGGAATCCCGAGTGACGTCGCGCTGAACGGGGAAAGCCCTCTGGATGGTGCGAACTCCCAGGCTGGAGTAGAGGCAGGAACGGGATCCCGAAGTGAAGGGCGACGTCTCCTCCTCTTCGGCTTCCTGCCGGGATTTCCTTCCAACCCACGGAGCTCCTCTCGCTGTGCAGCAATGGCGTCCCTCCTGGCATAGACCTCAGGGTGGTTGGAATAGCAAGGGAGACTGTCCAGGAGATTCTCAGCATAGTCCAGATGCCAGCATCTTTCGTTGGAGGTGTCATACAGGGTGGTGGTGAAGAGCGTCCCGTCGACATCCTCCAAGATGGCTGTCAGCTCGTCGCCCTGGCGCCGAACGTGAACCCGGGGAGACGGCATACTGAAAGAGCTGACACCCAGACAGGAAGGTACAAGTCCAATAGCAAACTCATGGCCGCCGGCAACTCATTCGGCTGCGATTTACTGTTACATGTGGCCCTCGCGAGCCACACAAAGAGAGCCGAGGGCGAGCCAGTGAGTTGCGATGTTTATTGATAATAAGGGACAGGGGATAAGGAACACGGCCTCGCAGGCCAAAAGGCACAAATACTCAAACAGTGGTACACTCACAAGTAATGCAGACGATGAGTAGAGAGCTGGCACCGGGCGTAGGGGTTCCAGCCTTCAGTGTGCTAAGTCGCAGCCCTGAGTGATCGGAACTGCTCCTTCTTATACTCCTCAGCAGTGCCTCAGCTGATGAGGTAAATTGGGCTCCAGCTGTCCTGTAACTGACAGCTGGGAGCCCGCTGAGACGCTGCCACAGAAAGGATAGGGCTAAGTGAACACGGTCTGAGCGCCGGATGGGACGGCGTCTCATCCACATGACATGGAGGTCTCGCTGAAGTGGCTAAAGAAGCTCTAGTGCAGCAACCAGTTGTATCAAGTCTGGATGAACCATCAAATCTTGATGAACTAATGGCAGCTATCAGGACAACACAGGATGGTAAAGCTCCAGGAAAGGATGGAATTCCAGCAAAAGTGTGGAAATTTGGTGGTGTTCAGCTAACCAACTGCCTGCACAAGCTCATCCAAGAGATATGGGATGCCCAGAAAGTACCTCAAAACTGGAAGGATGCACATATTGTGCCTTTGTTCAAGAAAGGTGACAGAAAAGATTGTGGAAATTACCGAGGTATATCACTGATAGTCACTGTTGGTAAGATTCTCTCACGTGTACTACTGAACAGACTCAATGAACACATCTCGCAGAATGTACTACCGGAAACCCAGTGTGGCTGTAGAAGTGGAAGAAGCACAATGGACATGATTTTCTGCTTGAAACAGGTTCAAGAAAAGTGTATTGAACAGAACATGCCGCTGTATATAGTCTTCATTGACTTCAGTAAAGCCTTCGGTACTGTATGGTGACAAGGACTCTGGCAGGTACTCAAGAAATATGGTTGTACAGAGAAGTTTGTCAGCCTGATTGAGGCACTCCATACAGGTATGCAAGCAAACGTGGCAATGAGTGGTTCAGTATCTAAAGACTTTTCAGTAAGCAACGGGGTGAAAAAAGGATGTGTGCTGGCACCTACACTCTTCTCGCTATATCTGTCAGCCATGCTTGAGGTGGCCTTCAAAGACACTTCAGAAGGAGTATACATTCAAACAAGGAAAGAAGCAGATTTGTTCAATGTGGCACAGTTTAAAGCCAAGAGTAAGACATTGATAAAGGTATTAAGAGAAATGCTCTTTGCCGATGACAGTGCTCTAGTTGCACACAGTGTGGAAGATGTGCAATCTTTAGTGAAGAAATTTGCAAGAGCAGCTAGCCAGTTCAGCCTCCAAATCAACATCAAGAAGACAGAGTGCCTTTATCAAGCGCCAAAGTTCCAGTTATCAACATCAATACCAGAAGAGACCAGCATTGGCACAGAGCCACTAGTCAAGTGTAAGACTTTTAAGTATCTCAGGAGTACTGTTTCAGAGAATGCTAAGCTGGAGGATGAACTATCTCTCAGAATGGGAAGAGTGAGTGCTGTGTTTGGAAATGAGGGAGAGACTGTGGAACAATCGACATGTGTCTATCAGTGTGAAATGCAAAGTGTACAGAGCGACAGTACTGGCTACTCTATTGTACGGTTCTGAAACTTGGACTGTCGACAGGGCGCAGGTAAAGAAACTCCATGCATACATGATGAGACACCTTCGAGCCATAATGAATATCTCATGGAAAGACAAGGTAACCAACATAGAAGTGCTGAAACGAGCTGGTCTACCATCAATGGAGGACATGCTAATACAGATGAACCTGAGGTGGCTTGGACATGTCGAGTGGATGGATCACCAGCGTCTCCCTCGGCAGTTTCTCTACTCAGTTATGTGAGGGCAATTGTATTCAGGGTAGACCAAGGCTCAAATTTAAAGACACTGTAAAAAGAAACCTGAAGAAGTTGGATGTAGACAGGAGTTCCTGTCAGCGGAAGGCGAAGGACAGAGCTGTGTGGAGGAATCTGATCAGACCTAAATGAAACAGTCATTGTCACCCCCGACAGACTGCTATGATGATGATGACCCAGTACTGATTTTTTTTCTCACTTCTATTTTATTATTCATTTTTTGTCACAACCTTGTTCTTGCTCTTGTTAACTTATATTCATCACAGACAACATGGACACTAATATCGCCATTCTTGTGCTGATGGTGGTTTTTCTCTTCACTTCTGCTGTGACTGGGGATCCAGTGTGCTGTGGCTCTATTGTTTACAGCAGGGATAAGCTGCTAGTCATCTGTAGCTCAGCAGTGCTAACAGATCAGAGACCTGGCGTCCTCTGGGAACTGAGGTGTAAATGATGTGGATGCTGGGCCGGAGTGAAGGGACAGGCGAGGAAGACAAGGTACAAGCCTGTTCTCCCATCCATCATCATGGGGTACGTGAGGTTGTTTCAAAACAAGACAGATGAGTAAGCGGCTCTAACCCGGTATGAGAGAGCCTACCGAGAGGTTAGCATCATGCTTTTTACGGAAACATGGCTAACCCATGTTCGGTGGTGGTCGGAGAGGCTGTTGGCGCAGATTGGCAACCATGTTTCTGTTAGTCTGCCCTAGGGCATCTGTAGCTACAGAAGTAGCATACCACTACCCTGGCTGCTCTGTTACTGGGAGTCCCTGGATTGTGCGATGTGGTGGAGGACTGTGGTATACCGGGACAGCCACCTCTGCAGACTGGTAAACTCTGAGCCCTTCTCCTCCTTTGAGTCTCAGATAATAAAAATCGGGACCTTTAACGCCTTTTACTGTGTTTTAATTTACCGTCCTCCTGGTCCTACAAATGTCTTTCTTACAGATTTTACAGACTTTTTATCTTCTCTTATTAAATTGGAGATGTTTTAATCATTGGTGATTTTGACATTCATATTGATGATGTTACATGTAACACAGCTGTTGACTTTTTATCCATCACTCATTTTTATAACCTCATCCAGCATGTTTCAGGCCCTACGCATGCAAAGGGTCATACCTTGGACCTTGTTTTTTCTTTGGGCTTGAATATTGAAAATGTGTGTGTGGATGACTTCAAGATCAGTGATCACAGCTGTGTGCTTTTTAATGTTAACTTCCCTGTGAATCCTACCCCTCTGAAAATGGCAGCAAAAAGGAGGATTATTAACCAAGAGGCAGCAAATGACTTCTCTGATTTGTTTGAGCCACACTTACTGATGGGAATTAAAGATCCTGATGCCTTCACTCAGACATTAGGCAGCCATTGTATGGCTATTTTAGACAAAGTGGCACCAGTGAAATCTGTCCTTGCTTCTCCTAAAAAGTCTCATCCCTGGATAAATGACTCCATTCGATCCTTTAGAAGAAGTTGTCGTAAGGTAGAACGCTTATGGAAATCCACCCAATTGGAGGTTCACAGACTCCATTTGAGGGAGCTTAGAACCTCTTTAAATGACATGTTGAGGAATACCAGGAATCAGTATTTTTCAAAAATGATTTTCACAAAGAAGAAAAATCCTAGTCTTATTTGACACAATTAACACTTGTCTCACCTATTGCCTCTCTAGTCCCTGTATTCTGTAAAGCAGACTGTAACAAATTTCTTAAATTCTTTGTTGATAAGATCAGAGATATCAGGGAAAACATTTTGCCATCTTCTTCTCTTAACTGTGCCAGTGTTATGCCCTCACCTTGTACTTGGTCCACTTTTAATCCAGTGACCTTTCAGGACATCACGGCTCTGCTGCAGAAGATGAAACCCTCCTCTTCCCCTGCTGAAGTTCTCCCTACTAAGCTGTTTTAGCTGTTTTTGAGTCAGTTGGTCCTTCAGTTGTTGAACTGATAAACATTTCACTTTCAGCTGGTGTGGTTCCCAGTATCTTCAAACGTGCAGTGGTTGAGCCAACATTTAAGAAGCCGAGTTTGGATCCATCACAGCCAAATAATTATAGGCCAATCGCTAAACTCCCTTTCAAATCAAAAATTCTGGAAAAGGTAGTGGCTGAGCAGCTTATGTCATTTTTGGCAAATTGTAATATCATGGATAAATTTCAGTCGGGCTTTCGGAAAAATCATTCTACCGAAACAGCTTTAGTCAGAGTCTCCAGTGACATTATGATGGTGGCTGACACTGGTAAATACACAGTTCTGGTTTGATTGGATCTTTCTTCTGCCTTTGATACTGTTGATCACTGTATAATGATCAACAGACTCAAAGAGCTAGGGCTGTCTGGTTCTGTTTTAAAATGGTTCTCATCATACCTCACCGGAAGAATCTTTAACGTGTCCGTGAATCAGATCTTTTCTGAAATAGCACAGTATTCATGTGGGGTACCACAAGGCTCAGTTTTAGGACCCATTTTATTTCTAGTATACATTTTGCCACTGGGACGGATAATTAGCCAGTTCAAAGATATTTCTTATCATCTTTCTGCTGATGATATTCAGTTGTATTGCTCTTTTAAAGAGTCTGAGTTTCACATGCTGTCATCTTTAACTAACTGCTTGACTAACATCAAACAGTGGTTAAGTGCACACTTTTTACAGCTTAACTCAGACAAGACAGAAACACTAATTATTGCTCCTGAAAAGAAGATTCCACTTATTAAGCACCACATGGGTACCCTAGGTTCCTCTGTCCAGGCGAGTCTTTGGAATCTTGGTGTTAGTTTTGACTCGGCTATGTCTCTTCTTCCGGCTTTCAGAGAGAGCAGACGCTTTTCTCCTCCTCTCCTCTCCCTCCTACTCCCTTACTGATCCCAGCTTGCTGTGTCCTGTCTGTGTCGCTCTTCTTCTGGCTGAATCTTAATCCAAACGGAAAATTATGGATTTGGTAAGCTGGGTTTAAATGCGATTGACACCACTTTAAAAGAAGATCGGGCCAGGGGGAGCCCAAGTAGGGAGACTCATGGACAATTGGGAACTCATGTGTCTGTGTGATTCGACTGGAGATGCGGAAGACATCTATCTGTTTGGCTTATGATCACAGGATTTCTACTTTGGCTTTGGAGTTTCCTGATGTATCAGAAATTAAAGAAGTTGGGAGAGCTGATCAAAATGCAGACCCGGCAAAGCTCCTTCAACAATTCGACCAGTTGGGGGGTGCACTGATAGTGGCAAATGGTGAACTGAATGGTGGCTGATTCAGCAGGTGGAATACATCTTGGAGTCGCTGGTGCTCTCCAGGGAATGATTTTAAAGCCTGTATATGGAAATTATGAAGCACAGAATCGCATGAGAGATGAAAATTCTATGCTCTGAGTGAACTAGTAGTAGATTAGTTTATTTGACAGGGACAGTGCAATAAACATAGACAATTAATCAAAGACAATCAATCTGATGTGTTGCACATAGAGTGTATAGCTATTAGCTAATTTGCAACTCTTGTCCCTGGATGGGCTTTAGAAAAAAGAATCAAGATAAAAAATATACACAATAACCACATACATCAATGCAGAAAAATTATAAATACACAATTATAAATATTATAAATATTATAAATACACAAATATAACAGCCTGACTCACATTTAACATAAATATTATAAATACACATATATTATAAAATATTATAAATACACAAATATAACAGCCTGACTCACATTTAACACATATAACATAACTCACATTTGCCTATTTCAGGCCTCCCTCCCTCCGTCACTCACTATAAACAAACACATTTATTCCTTCCCTTCATTCACTCTCACTTTGCAGACAAATAATTCATACATGAGTACATTCTTGTTTATTTTTCAGCCAGTTTTTAACATTTTTAGTGAATGTTTTAAAGTCCGTTATTATTTTAATTTCATTTGGCATTGTGTTCCAGATGTGACTGCCCTTTATAGAGAAAGCTGTTTGTCCAAATGTGGTTCTGCGGTGGAATATTTTACAGTTATTGTTAACAGAACTCCTGGTGGCTCTGCTGCTGTCCTGTCTTTGGACGAAACCAGCAAGTGGCTCGGGTGCTGATTTATGGAAACATTTGAACGTTAATTTCAGAAGACAGAGGTCAATGAAGCTCTCAAAACTCAATAGGTTGTATTTTTTTAAAACATTACAGTGATGCCACCTAATGGGCTTTTTGTCCAAGATTTTTAGGGTTTGATTATATAATGAACCTATATGTCTTATTGTGGAAGGGGCTGCTTGAGCCCAGACTGTCAAACAGTATGATATATGAGAAAAAACCATAGAATGCATATACAGTGCAGCTGCTTCGTAAGGTATGTAATATCTAATTAATTTAAAGCAGTTCAGATTTTTTTTTACTGTTTTTGAAATTTTCTTTATATGAAGATTAAATTTGAGTTGAGGATCTAGTACAATGCCAAGGTATTTGAATTCTGTAGCTAAACTGATGTCATGATCATGTATATTAACTTTAAAATGTTGCAGGTTACATTTTTTGATTGAAAAGCACATTGAGACTGTTTTCTGAAGGTTCAGCAATAGATGGTTCTTGAGGAGCCACTCTTGGACATCAACCATACTTGTAGACAGTACATCTGCAGCCTGTGCTGGAGTCTTGGCAGCTGTGTAAATAACTGCATCATCTGCATAAAGTTGGCATGTTGCAGCTGAGCAGTGTAACGGCAAGTCACATTAGACTATTAGTCAGTCTAATAGGCACAACTGTGCCTATTAGACCTTGATTCGGCGCCCTGAAGATTACATTCCTCCTGGAGGAGGATGATAAGGCAGAAGAGAGTTTTTGCTTCTTGCTTCTCCCTAACATAAACATCTGGTGCGCAGTAATCTGATCTCTCAAGGACAGCGTTATGTGACCAGCATGGAGTTTACCATCGGACATGCACTGAGAGAATGAACTCTCGAGGACATGCTATCTATGTTTGGAGGACACTAAAGACATAACATCTAAACGTTGCTCAGGGAGGATTTTTGCTGTTCACCAGTAACTGACTGATACACACACCGCACACAACATTACATGACTGATACACATACACTGACACACACACACTTACACTGTCTCTCTCAACTTTTGCTCCTTTGTTATTGTGTGATCTGTATTGTCTGCTAATTGTGCATTAGAGGGTTTTTTTCTATGTAATCACAATTTTGCTCAAACGAGCTTTATTTTGATTAACTATGTTTTTTCTCTCTGCCCATTGTGTCATTCCCCCCCCCCCATTCCCCTCTTTACCCTCCACTGTATGACAGGCGCCTTGCATGGCTGCCGCGTCATTGGGAAGCGCTTATCGAGCGCGCCCAATGTCAAGTCAAATTCCTCGTATGTTTACATGTAAACATGCTTGGCAATAAAGCTATTCTGATTCTGATTCTCTTCTCTGCTAACACTGATGCAGCATGTGACGTCATCCACTCAGTCACTAGCAGGCTGCAGACTCAACACCCCACTGCTCTCCAGCTCATCTCTGGTGATTTTAACCATGCTTCACTGTCTTCCACTCTGCCCACTTTCTCCCAGTATGTTACATGCCACACTAGAGACAATAAAACACTGGACTTGTTTTATACCAACACCAAAGAAGCATATAACTCATCACCATCGGGAGGCTGAGGACTCTCTTAAGGACTGCTTTGAATCCAGCAGCCAGCAGCCAGCAGCCAGCAGCTCTGTGATCCACATGGGGAGGACATCGACAGCCTCACACACACCATCATAGACTACATCAACGTCTGTGTGGAGAACACCGTACCCACCAAGACCATACAGTGTTTTTCAAACAATAAACCCTGGATCAGCCCTGGGATAAAGACCCAACTGAAGGTGAGGAAAAGGATCTTCAGGTCAGGAAACAAGGAGAAGCTGAAATCTGTGCAGAGGGAGCTGAGGAGGAAGGTCAGAGAGGGGAAGGACAACTACAGGAAGAAGATGGAGGAGAAACTGCAGCAATACGACATCAGCGGTGTCTGGAGAGGGATCAAAACCATCTCTGGGCACCAGGATACCTCGTCCCAGGCTGTGGGGGGTAAGGAGTATGTAAACAAACTGAACCTGTTCTTCAACAGGTTTGACCAATCACCCTCTTCTCCCCCTTCCCTTCACCCCTCCTGCTTCCACCTTCATCTACTCCCCCGTCCACTGCTCCACCTCCACCCCCCTTTCATCTCCCAGTTCTCAGTGCACAGTGCTATTTTTCCCCTCATAGGCCCAACACCTCCGCCCCATCCTGCCAGCACACAGCCCCCCTGCCCCAGTCTGTCCCTCACTAAGGCCCAGATGAGATCTGAGCTGAAGAAAATCAAAGCAAGGAAAGCTGCAGGTCTGGATGGCATCAGCTTGAGACTCCTCAAGCCCTGTGCAGACCAGCTGTGTGGGATTCTGAAGCACATCTTCAGCTTGAGTCTGAAGCACGGGAGAGTACCACAGCTGTGAAAAACATCCTCTAAGGCACTCGTGCCGAAGACTCCGCATCCCAAGGACCTGAACAGCTACAGACCAGTGGCCCTCACATCACACCTAATGAATACCATGGGGAGGCTGCTCCTCACCCATCTATGCCTCCTGGTGAGACCAGCAATAGACCCAGTTCAGTTTGCCTACCAGCATGGCATCGGGGTGGAAGATGCAGTGATCTTCCTCCTACATTGTTCCCTGTCTCACCTGGAGAAGCACGGGAGCACTTGAAGATCATGTTCTTCGATTTCTCCAGTGCGTTCAACACCATTCAACCAGTGCTCCTGAGGGACAAGCTGCTGTGTGCAGTGGTGGACCAACTCCTGTCATCTTGGATCCTGGACTACCTCACACACTGGCCACGGTTTGTGAGGACCCGGGAATGTGTGTCTAATGCCATCATCTGCAGTACGGGGGCCCCCCACGGAGCAGTTCTGGCTCCTGTCCTGTTCATCCTCTACACTGCTGACTTTTCATATATCACACCATACTGCCATCTACAGAAGTTGTCTGATGACCCTGTGATTGTCGTCCTCATTTCTGATGAGGATGACTTGGAGTACAGAGGATTGATCCAGGACTTTGTAAACTGGTGCCCTCCCCAGGGCCCTGCCGGCGCTCCAGGGGCTGGTCCCAGAGTGGGGGGAGGGGGGTCACCCCCCATCCTCCGGGGCCTGTGTGTTTGGGTGTGTGTGTGGATGCATGCGTGCATGTGGGTGTGTGTAAGTGTGTGTACGCAAGTGGATGTGCAGGTGTATGCGAGTGTGGGTGTATGTACAGTATATGTGTGGTATGTGTGGGTGTGGATATGGGTGTGTGCATTATGTGTGAACATGTAGGTGAGTGTGTTGTGTGTAAATATGCGAGGGTGTGTGTGGGTGTAGGTGGACATATGTGATGGTATGTATGTGTGAGTACATGTGAGGGTGGGTGTGTGTGTGGGGGGGGGTAAGTACCTGCGGGTGGATGCACAGTTGTGGAAGGTGTGTATGTGAGGGAAAGACCTCGTTGGGTGGCAAGGGGTGGGGTAGGCTGTCTGGTGGCCGGGGGGATAGCGGTTCAGTTTCCGCTCTCCCTGGCCGTCCTGCTGTTGGGTCCCAGGGCAGGGCACTTTGCCCACACTGCCTCTAGTGTCTGTGGCACCGGGTATGGGTGTGTGTGGGTGTTCGGTGGCAGTTGGGGGGGGCCGTTGGCGTGGATTGGTGGCCACGTTTCCATTGATTTTGCCCGGGGCGGCTGTGGCTGCAGGGGTAGCCTACCGCCGGTGATGTCTGGCTGGGGTGGATGGTGGGTGGGCTTGCGAGGGGCGCTTTGGGATGTTGCTTGACATGTGGATCGCTGTACTATTATTATGTATGTTTGTGTACATGCATACAGGGTGTGTACAAGATGAGTGTGTGTGAGTGTGGCTGGCCCATCTTGCTTGTGGTGCTGAAGAGTGCTGGGGTACAACATTGGTGGGTCCTGGGTTGCACGACCTGGCACCCCTTGCCCTGGGATGGGACCTGGGGGCGGTGGGTAGCTTCCAGAGTCAGCTTGGGAGCTGACTTCTGGGGGGATGACGGGCTCTCTCTGGGACCGCTTCCCTCCCAATCTTCCCTCCTCTCCCCCAGTTCTGGGTGGATTATACATCTTATTGGATACACTTAGAGTTTTGGGGTGGGGTGTGCCGTATGGTGTTGGTGAAGAGGATCCCTCTGTCTACTACTGTGCTGTGGGGCCACCCTCATCTCAATTTTAATTGCACTGTAGACACTGAGGGCTTGGGGGGGATGGGACCTCTGCTGCCCATAGCAGTGGGTAGAGATGCCCTATCACACTATCCCCCAATTTTAACTGCACTTTGGTAGTTCACACACCTGCACCCAATGATACCACACAAATAACACTCGTCCATCACGATTCGCACATGGGGGGTGGGGGGTGGGGGTCTTCCGCCACCCCTCCTGCCCTGATCCTGCCAGGGGCCTGGGGCCTGGCTGGTGACCTGAGGCCCATCATGCTGTCGTCATCCCAAGGTGCTACCGCAAGTGAATAGGTGCGAGCAAGGGAGCGAGCAAGAGGGAGACAGCAAGTGAGAGCAAGTGAGTAAGTGAGAGTGAGGGAGTGATGAGTACTGGTGATGGGTCAGATTTGTGTGGTGCTTTGCATGTCGGGTGGCATCTCTGGGCCCTGGTGGCTCCATTGTTCGGTTGCTCCGGGCAGGCATTGGTGGCGGTGGGCTGCTTCTGTGGCCGCAACTGCCCTGGGGCAGGTTGGCGGGTGTGTGGCTGCTGGTCTGTGCTGGCAGCCTCCCCGGCCGCCGCCGGGCGTTGGTGCACATTCGTGTGCACTGCATCTGTGCAGTGTCTGCTCCAAGTGTTAAGGGTAAATAAGTGTGTGTGTAAGAGAGAACACGAGTGAATGTGAGTGAGTCAGAGCACGAATGAGAGTGTATATACATGAGTGACCATGAGTGGAAGGAAGCAAGTGTGAGTGCGAGCAACTGTGAAGGCGAGTGGGAATGGGAGCGAGACTAAACAAGTATGGGAGTGGGTGGAGTGAATGAGTCTGAGTGTGAGTGTGCGAGTGTGAGATTGTGTGAAGGGGAGAGTGAAGTGTGTGGCGGTGATGTATCTGTGGGCTGGTTGCCAGCCGCTAATCAGAGTGTATATACATGAGTGACCATGACTGGAAGGAAGCAGGTGTGAGTGCGAGCGACTGTGAAAGCGAGTGGGAATGAGAGCGAGACTAAACAAGTATGGGAGTGGGTGGAGTGAATGAGTGAGTGTGGGTGTGCGAGTGTAAGATTGTGTGAAGGAGAGAGTGGAGAGTGAAGTGTGTGGCGGTGATGTACCTGTGGGCTGGTTGCCAGCCGCTAATCAGGTCTAAAAGAAGAAGAAGAGAGTGATGATATGGAATTATATATAGAGTGATATACAGAGGATAGAGTGATGATATAGAGTGTTATAGACATCATGTAGACATGGAAATCTCACTGTTTGAAGAAGAAGAAGAAGAAGAAGAAGAAGAAGATGTTCAGAATTCCTTTTAAGAACTCCTTATAGAGTAATGACCAGATAGTGTTATAGACATCACGCAGACTAATGGAAATCTCACTGTCTGAAAAACAAGAAGAAGATTATTCAGAACTCCTTATAAGAACTCCTTATACAAAGATATAGAGTGAAGAAGACGAAGAAGAGGTTGCCAACCGAGAAGAATTCTGACTTTTGATACATACAGTGGGGCAAAAAAGTATTTAATCAGCCACCAATTGTGCAAGTTCTCCCACTTAAAAGATGAGAGAGGTCTCCAATTTTCATTATAGGTATACCTCAACTATGAGAGACAAAATGAGAAAAAAAAATCCAGAAAATCATACTGAAGGATTTTTAATGAATTAATTGATAAATTCCTCGGTAAAATAAGTATTTGGCCAATAACAAAAGTTCATCTCAGTACTTTGTTATATACCCTTTGTTGGCAATGACAGAGGTCAAACGTTTTCTGTAAGTCTTCACAAGGTTTTCATACACTGTTACTGGTATTTTGGCCCATTCCTCCATGCAGATCTCCTCTAGAGCAGTGATGTTTTGGGACTGTTGCTGGGCAACACGGACTTTTAACTCCCTCCAAAGATTTTCTATGGGGTTGAGATCTGGAGACTGGCTAGGCCACTCCAGGACCTTGAAATGCTTCTTACGAAGCCACTCCTTCATTGCCCAGGCGGTGTTTGGGATCATTGTCATGCTGAAAGACCCAGCCATGTTTCATCTTCAATGCCCTTGCTGATGGAAGGAGGTTTTCACTCAAAATCTCACGATGCATGGCCCCATTCATTCTTTCTTTTACACGGCTCAGTCGTCCTGGTCCCTTTGCAGAAAAGCAGCCCCAAAGCATGATGTTTCCACCCCCATGCTTTACAGTAAGTATGGTGTTCTTTCTCCTCCAAACACGACAAGTTGAGTTTTTACCAAAAAGTTCTATTTTGGTTTCATCTGACCATATGACATTCTCCCAATCCTCTTCTGGATCATCCAAATGCTCTCTAGCAAACTTCAGACGGACCTGGACGTGTACTGGCTTAAGCAGGGGGACACGTCTGGCACTGCAGGATTTGAGTCCCTGGTGGCGTAGTGTGTTACTGATGGTAGCCTATGTTACTTTGGTCCCAGCTCTCTGCAGGTCATTCACTAGGTCCCCCCGTGTGGTTCTGGGATTTTTGCTCACCGTTCTCGTGATCATTTTGACCCTACAGGGTGAGATCTTGCGTGGAGCCCCAGATCGAGGGAGATTATTAGTGGTCTTGTATGTCTTCCATTTTCTAACAATTGCTCCCACAGTTGATTTCTTCACACCAAGCTGCTTACCTATTGCAGATTCAGTCTTCCCAGCCTGGTGCAGGTCTACAATTTTGTTTCTGGTGTCCTTTGACAGCTCTTTGGTCTTGGCCATAGTGGAGTTTGGAGTCTGACTGTTTGAGGTTGTGGACAGGTGTCTTTTATACTGATAACGAGTTCAAACAGGTGCCATTAATACAGGTAACGAGTGGAGGACAGAGGAGCCTCTTAAAGAAGAAGTTACATGTCTGTGAGAGCCAGAAATCTTGCTTGTTTGTAGGTGACCAAATACTTATTTTACTGAGGAATTTACCAATTAATTCATTAAAAATTCTTCAATGTGATTTTCTGGATTTTTTTTTCTCATTTTGTCTCTCATAGTTGAGGTATTACTATGATGGAAATTGGAGACCTCTCTCATCTTTTAAGTGGGAGAACTTGCACAGTTGGTGGCTGACTAAATACTTTTTTGCCCCACTGTAGAGTGTGGCAGCACAGCAACTCACCCTTGGCTGGGGGATCCTGGGTTCGATCCCAGCCCCTGACCAACAGTGATCTGTGTGGAGTTTGCATGTTCTCCCCGTGTCTGCGTGGGTTTCCTCCAGGATTTCTCCGGTTTCCTCCCACATGCCAAAAACATGCAAGTTAGGTTAATTGGCATCAAACTGGGGATTCTAAATTGTCCTTAGGTATGACTGTGAGAGTGAATGGTTGTCTGTCTCTCTGTGTTGGCCCTGCGATGGACTGGCGATCTGTCCAGGGTGTACCCTGCCTCTTGCCCAAAGATGCTGGGATGGGCTCCAGCCCCCCCGCGACCCGAAAAGGATGAAGCGGAAGAAGATGGATGGATGGAGTGAAGTACGTGGCGGTAAGGACTACAGCTCCTGACCGGATAGAGTGATGATATAGAGTGAAGTGCGTGGCGGTGATGCCCCTGTGGGCTGGTTGCCACCGCCAATCAAATCTAAAAGAAGAAGAAGGAGAGGGCGAGTGAAAGTGAGTAAGCTAGTGCATGTGAGTGTGAGTGAATGTGTGTGAGAGCGTGAGGGTGTGAGTTCATGAGAGTGAGTGTATGTGCTGGTGGAGGGTGCTGGACTGAGGGGATGGGGCCTCCTGGTACCTCCTGGCCATGTGGGCTCCCTTGGATTGGGGGGCTGGCCCCCCGTGGGGCTTCCCACACCTTTCTGCCATCTTCCCTGACTGTGGGGGCCTGGGGCATGGGTCGGGGGTGCTGGGGTGGGCGCAGGCCTGCTGTGGGGAAGGAAGGGAGGTGTACGGGGGTGCCTTCTAGCACCTGGGGCCTGGGGGCTGGTGTTGGCCCCACTGGGGGGGGCGGAAGCGCACCGTGCCGGCCTCCCTCGGCTATCTCTCCTGGGGTGGTTGCATGGCTGTCCTGGGGCTTGCTAGCTTAGGGGCATTTGTGCTCTGTGGGGGTTGGCGACACTGCCTTGCTTGGTCAACATTTCCGGTGGTGGTGGTGGTGGTGGAGGGGGGGTTGCTGTGACCTGCCACCGTCTTTGTATGTTTCCTCGCAAACCACTCATACGCACACACTCACTTTTGAGCATGCTCTCATACACGTGCATGCACACACACACATTTGTTCTTTTACAGGTGCAGATACCAGACTCGTGATGAGATCTTTTCAGAAGAAGAAACAGTTTGTCTTCTGTTTGTTTCAGTTGTGTGTTGGGCAAAACAATTTAAATAAAGTATTAAAAATTATTACAAGAAGAATCTATAAATAATATACAGTACATAGATGTGTGCTGTATAAAGCTCCTGTCATGATCTGGATAGGGTCACAGATCCTGTCCATGCTTTGTGTTCTTTTTGGACTCTTTTATTATCATTATTAGTGTCATTATTTTCATTCACTGTTATCGTTTCTGTATGGGCTCTTATTTTAACAGTACTCTGTTTACTTCCATTTTAGCATCATGCATTTTCCGTTCTGCCCTTCTTACGTTGTTAATCATTCACAGCTGCCACTTGTTTTGCTAATCACTGTTTCCCGATATATGTTGGTCCACCGGCGTCCTTATGTTACCACCACTTTATCTACACCATGTTGTTGGAATTATTTGGTCTACTGTGTTTGGATTACCACAGGCAGTGTCATCTGCTGTTGTCTGTTCACCCTTGTGTTTCCAGCCCACAAGCTGGGTCTTATCTCTTATAAATAAACTCGCAAACTAATATCACAGCATTTGGGTCTTCCCTTCTGCCCAGCCCGGGCACAAACCATGACAGAAGGATGCTGCCAGTAAGGACCCAGCGGATACTAGTTTGTTCGGGTATGGCTGGTCTGGTGCCTCAGTGAGGAGGAGCTGTGGGCAGCGGAGAGACTGTGGGATCTAGTTGCCATGGCTTGCAATTGCTGTGATGGGGAGAGAGCGTTCAACCTTTGGGGAGCTGCGATGCAGGTGCTGGAGGACACGCGGGGCTTGCGAGTGTTCCCTTGGGTACAGGAACTGCCCATTTTTCTCTCTTCCTCCATCGCCTTCTCCCAGCGACCAGCCACCTCTCCATCTCGGGCCAATGAAAAGAGGCGAAGGGAGTGATGAAGGGACCAATATCAGCATCACTCTTCTCATCACACACCCCCAGCCTTCTCCACAACGAAGCCAGCCGACAGGCTACCTGTGTTTACTCCCGTGGAATGGAGGGATTTTTTTTACGGCAGTCGGTTGGCACGTGGGGGACCCGGGTGGAAAGAAGACTCCGGGAGACACCCCCCGGCTCCTCTCCCATCCAGCTCCACTGCTCTTTGGAGAGCTCCAGTGGCCACACCCCCTCATCCCCGGAGAGTTTCAGCAGCTGCATCCCCTCCTCTGTAGCGAGCTCCACCTGCTGCCTGTTTCCCAGCCACTTCATCTGCTGGTCCCCTCCTGGTCGCTTCACCAGCTGCTTCCCTCACGCCGCCTCACCTGCTGCTCCTCCCTGGACTACCTTGCCCGCTGCCCCTCCTGCAGCTCATCTGGAGGCTATCACTCCTGCAGCTCATCCTGAGGCTGCTGTTCCCACAACTGATCCTGAGGCCACCGTTTCAGCAGCTCATCCTGAGGCTGATACTCTGGCAGCTCACCCTGAGGCCGTCATCTCTACGCCAGCAGCAGCTCCAGCAGTGACAGAGGGCGGAGCGACGTAAGTACCTTCATTTGTTTTAACACCTATTAATGAAATGTACTGTCTTGCTCAGAGCAAGAGTTCCCCGTCGCAGCTGCCTGCTGTTTCTGGTCCCTGTTAATGCTGCCACCTCCATTTTTTTTTTTTTTTTACCACCCCTCACCTCTCCTCTCCCTCTTCATTCTGAGGTCATCTCCACCTACACCGCCTCCACATCCGGTAAGCGCTCCAGCAGTGACTGCTCCTCTCCACCTGCACACCCCAGAAGAGACCGCTCCCCTCCATGTGCACACCCCTGCAGAAACTGCTCCCCTCCATGTGTATGCTCCTGCAGACTGCTCCTTTCAACATACATGCCCCTCTCTTGATCATCACTCCAACATCAGCAGCAATGGGGTCCTCGCCAACGGAAGAGCAGGAGTTAAGGCAAGTCCTCTTTGTTGTTTTTTTTTTTCAGTATTAAAGAGGTCTTGTCTTGCTCCTAGTGGGGAGACCCAGTTGCAACCTCCACCTTCTTCTGAGCTCTCTCAACCGAGCTCTTCTGCTGGCTGTTATTGTGCGGTCCCTACTCCAACCTATACCTGTTCCCCTGTTCTGTTGCATCGGAGAGGGATTCCTGGGCATCTGGGCCGGATGCTCTTCAACCCCAGTCACTGTCTCATTCTGAGGTCAGCGTATCTCAACCATCTCATCCTGAGGTCAGCGCATCCCAGCCGTCTCATCCTGAGGTCAGTGCATCCCAGTCACCTTTTCATTTGAGGTCATCATGCCTGCAGCACATCCTCAGGTTGTCACCCCAGCAGCAGGAGAGGCAAGTACCTTTTCCCTTATTTTCAACACCAATTTTAGAAAGAACTTACCTTGCTCCTGCTGGGGGGGGGGGGGGACCCAAGTGCAGATCCCACCCACTTCTGGGTCATCCCCACCAATCTCTCCTGCTAATGACTGTGATATCATCTCACCAACCTTCTGTTCTTCTTTGTCCAAGGTGGCTACATCGAGGTTGAGGCCGCTGGAGAACTGCATTCTACCATCGCCTCCTGTGCCCTAGGGGGCCCAACCTTCACCTCCTATTTCCCAGGAAGTCCAACCATCACCTCCTGTGCTCTAGGGGGTCCAACTTTCACCATCCACATCACCACAGGAAGTACACACCCTATCATCCACACCCGAGGAGGGTAGCATTGACACTCCTACCATCAGATCAGCATCCTGGGGTAGCCACTGTGGCGGCTTGGTCGTCTCAGGACCTTGGCCGGCCTCCTGACTGGCATTCCTCAATCTGGTGGCCCATGGACCTTGGATGGCCACCAGACAAACTGTCCTCCTTCTCTGGGTGGTCCATGGACTCTGGCAGACCACCTGACAGACTGTCTCCCTTCGCTGCGTGGTCTATGGACTCTGGCAGACCACCCAACAGACTGTCTCTCTTCACCAGGTGGCCCATGGACTTTGGTAGACCACCCGAAAGACTGTCTTCCTTCACCAGGTGGCCCATGGACCTTGGCAGACCACCTGACAGACTGTTCCCTGTCGAATGGTCCACAGACTGTGGTCAACGACCCCACCAACTCTGTTCCTCATTATTCAGCCTTGCACTGCATATCATTTGTAAAAAAAACAAACATGAAAAAAAGAGCTGTATAATGGGTTTATGGTATTTTGTTGTGTTTCATTTTAGTTGTTACTATTTAGTTTTTTTCTGTGCTGGGTTATTTTTGTTGCACCCCTTCCTGATCCTCCTTTCCACTTGGGGTTGTGAGGTTATCTTGAGATGGGCTGCATTCCAGCCCACCTCTGTGTCCTCCCCCTTTCCTTCCATGGTCAGGAGGTTCACACTGAGATGGGTTGCATTCCAACCCACCTCTGTGTCCTCTCTCCTCCCCATTTATCCCTCTTTTACTTGGGGTTGGGAAGTTCATGGTGAGATGGGCTGCATTCCAGCTCACCTCTGTCTTCTCTCCTCCTTTGCTAATCCCTCTTTCCACTTGGGGTTGTGAGGTTCACCTTGAGATGGGCTGTACTCCAGCCCACCTCCATGTCCTCACCCTTTCATTCCGTGGTCAGGAGGTTCACGTTAAGATGGGTTGTGTTCCAACCCACCTCCATGTCCTCTCTCCCCCCTCCTTTATCCCTCTCTTATTTGGGGTTGGGAGGGTCATATTGAGATGAGCTGTGTTCCAACCCACCTCCGTGTCCTCTGTCCCCCTCCTTTATCCCCTTCCTTCTCTGGTTGGTAGGTGCATGTTGATGACGGCTATGCCCTAGCCCCCCTTCATGTCCTCCCCCCTCCCATCCTAATTGGAAGGTTCATGTTGAGGTCAGCTACATTCTAGCCTCCTTTTATGACCTTCTATTTTTTTTTTTTTTTTGGTTTCTTCTTTGACTTCTCTTCTAGGGTCGTCTGGCAACCGACCCTTAAAGGGGAGGTACTGTCATGATCTGGACAGGGTCACAGATCCTGAACACTTTGTGTTCTTTATTATTATTATTATTATTATTATTATCAGTGTCATGATTTTCATTCACTATTATCGTTTCTGTATGGACTCTTATTTTGATAGTACTCTTTGTTTACTTCCATTTTAGCATCATGCATTTTCTGTTTTGCCCTTCTTACATTGTTAATCATTCAAAGCTGCCCCTTGTTTTGCTAATCACTGTTTCCCTATATATGTTGGCCGTGGGCATTAATTCCTGCGGCATCCTTATGTTACCACCACGTTATCTACACCACATTGTTGGAATTATTTGCTCCACTGTTTGTTTGGATTACCACAGCCAGTGTCATCTGCCGTTGTCTGCACACCCTTTTGTTTCCAGCCCACGAGCTGCATCTTATTTCTCATAAATAAACCCGCAAACTAGTATCACAGCATTTGGGTCTTCCCTTCTGCCCAGCCCGGGCACAAACCATGACTGACGTGGTTTGTTGACCCAGAGATGAGACAGACTCCGAACTGATACAATTAAGTTTATTAGCAACCAATGTGTGATTATGTGGTGTAGTGTGGGCTGGAACTGCCGGGAACTGAGCGAGACACCGTACGGCCTGGCAACCCTGGAGACACACAGAGATGGGATTACTGGGTGTCACAACTGGAGTTACACAGTTACTTTGTCGCTTACTGTGAGAACAGATGATGAGACGCTCCGGTTCAGCGCGGTGGCTGTGGCCAGGGAGACAGTGCTCTTCAGATGGTGGAATAGCTCTGGCAGGTGAGTGTTGGTGGCAGTTGTGGTGAGGAGGACGGGCTGGAAGTCCGCCGCCAGGAGGAAGAGGAATTAGGTTCCGCCGCCACGGACTCCGCCTGTGCACAGGGGACTAGAGGACAAAAGTGAGTAGAAAATGGAGCTTACATGGAAAGCTGGTTGGATTCTCCGGTGCAGGTGAGAGCTGGCGTCTGGAGTGCAGTGAGACATCTCCGCACAGCCAGTCCGGTAGAAATAGGCCACGCCTAATGAGGATCAGGTGTGCGTGCAGCTGCGGATGATGACAGAGCAGACCATGACAGTACTCCCCCCCCTAATGAGCACCTCTTGGCGGTCGTTCCAGCCTACCTGGATGCGTCCGATGGAACTCCCTGATGAGATCTTTATCGAGCACGCAGGTGGGACACACCCAGGACCTGGCCTCCGGGCCATAGCCCTCCCAGTCCACCAGGTATTGCAGACCACGGCCCCGGCGACGGACTTCCAGGATCGCAGTCACCCCCCAAGCCGGGCTGCCGTCGATCATCCTCGGAGGAGGTGGAGACCTGCGAGGAGGACACAGGGGACTGGAAGACACAGGTTTGATCTGCGAGACATGGAACGTGGGACATATGCAGAGGGAGGGGAGGAGATCCAGCTGCACAGACACAGGGGTAATGATCCGTGAGATAGCGAAGGGCCCAATAAAGCACTGTTGCATCTTCCTGCGCTCAGCCTTCAGATTAATATTTTAAGGAAAATAGCCAAACCTGCTGGCCCACCTGGTATGATGGAGCTGGGGTTCTACGACGGTTGGCCACTGCAGTGTTGCGTTCAGCTGTGCGATGAAGTGCGGCCCGGGTTGTCCTTCATAGACATCGGCAGCATCTCAGGTGCGCCCGAACTGATGGCACGGCAATATCGCCCTCCTCCTCGGGAAACAAAGGGGGAGAATACCCAAGAGAGGCTTGAAACGGAGACATACCTATGGCTGCAGACACCGTTGAGTTGTGGGCATACTCGATCCATGGTAGGAAGGAACTCCATGCGGTCAAATTGGAAGAGGCCACACACCACAGCGCCGCTTCCAGCTCCTGGTTGGCTCGTTCGCACTGGCCATTGGACTGCGGATGGTACCCGGACGACAGGCTCACCTTGGCCCCAAGGGCGTTACAAAATGACCTCCACACTTGGGAAATGAATTGGGGCCCCAGGTCAGAGACGATGTCCAAGGGATCCCATGAAGTCTCACCACATGTTGGACCAATAGGTCAGCCGTCTCCCTAGCCGTAAGTGCGGTAGAAATAGGCCACGCCTGGGACTTCCGGTCTGGACACCATGGTGATAGCAGCTTAACGCTGAAGCTCCTAGACCCCATCCGTGAAAATACCTTGAAAATCAGATTTACCAGATATTTGGAAGAGTGGAAATCAAAAGACAAAGTCATTATGCCTAAAGGAAAGCAGAAGAGATCGACATTTGCCAGGCCAAGACGCGCATCGGCCGGAGAATCTGACCTGGAGGACATCCACTCGGAAACAGAGGAGCTGAATGAGGCTAGCAACACAGTTAGCTTAAAAATGATAATTCAAGAATTAAGAGAATTTTGCCGAGAGTGTTGGGCTGAATTTTGTGAAATTAAAGACAAAATAAAAAGAACAAACAGCAGAGTGGACCAGGCTGAGGACCGAATCATGGAAGCAGAGGAAAGAATAAAAGGGCTGGAAGAAACCGTGCTGGATTTACTTAAATGACAGACAAGACTGGAGGCTAAGCTAACTGACCAAATAGGAAGACTAAGAAGGGCCAACATAAGAATTCATGTTCTGAAAGAAGGAGTCGAGGACGGTTTCACCACAATGGCTGCATGCGTGGAATCCATACTGAGAGAGAAGTTGGATATTCCCCAATCCACCGATTTGAAGATAGAAAGGGCACACCGTTCATTAGCCCCAAGGCCCTCGGCGGAAGCGCCTCCAAGATCGGTGGTGGTGAAGTTTTCCAACTTTAAAACAAAAGAAGAGGTTTTGAGACTGGCTTGGCAGAAAAAAGGATTTATGCACCAAGAAAGAAAAGTTTTTGTGGAGTACGACTATGCCCCGGAGGTCCTTAAAAAGCGTCGGGAATACAACAGCGCTAAAAAGGTACTTAGAGAGAAGAAACTGCGCTTTCAAACTCCATTTCCGGCGAAGCTGCGGGTTTTTTACGGGGATGAGACTTGTCTCTACAACTCGGCGGAAGAAGCAACCACGGATATGGCGAGAAGAGGGCTCCCGGTAACGGTGTATAAACCCGCAGTAGACCCGATCGAAAGAATCAAGGCTCAAACGTGGTGCACACAGAAACCCTCAAAATCCACGGCCAGCAGCGGGAAACCCAGGGCTATAAGGAAAAACTGAGCGTTTTCAGGAGGGAATAACGATATTTCTAGTCAGTCTGCGCATCCAACCCTCCTCCTACAAGGTAACAAACATTAAAGGAGATGCAGAATCAGCAAGTGGTGAAACATTTCATGGAACAGTCATGATATTAGAAACAAGTAAGTCTTTAAAAAAACAAACAAAAAAAAACAAACTTGTTGAAATAGAAATATGACAATGAACCACATGAACTCTCCACACTAACAAATACTGTATTAACGTGATTGTTTGCTGTGACGGTGGTGGGAGGTTGCGCACAATTCCATAGGGTATAGGCATTAAAAAAAAAAAAAAAAATCATTACAAGTTCGGACTGGGATCTGAAATTCACGTTAAAAACATAGGACAACTTACAGGGGTAAGAGAAGGCCCTCAACACGTAACAGAGTTTGAGGAATTTCCCTCAGAGCCAACACACCAGCAAGGCTCTTCTAAGGTCACTAAAAAGACCTCAGCTCAGGGAGATCTTTTGACAGTTTTTTGTTTTAAAGTTTTATATACTATGTTCTTAATGTTTTTTATGTTCTTAATGTTCTTTCAGTTTCTGAGTAGCATAAAAGAGGGCCACTACACTGTTATACTAACTAAGACAATACAATGGAGAAACAGGGTGTAACCAAAATAATCTCATATAATGTAAAAGGGATCCTGAATCCAGTTAAAAGATCCAAGATTCTTGGCAAAATGAAAAAAGACAAAGCAGGAATAACATTTTTACAGGAAACCCACCTAACAGACTTGGAGCACACTAAACTTAATAGACAAGGGTTTAAACTGATCTCTTCATCCTCATAAGTCAGGGAGGAGGAGGGGGGTAGCGACATTGATCTCAACCAAAATTATGTTTGAAAAAAATTCAAAACACAAAGATAAAGAAGGAAGATTTAGCATGGTACTTGGTCGGCTAGAGGGAGAAGATATCACCCTGCTGAATGTATATGCACCTCCAGGGGCTAACTGGAAATTTTATAAAAATGTATTTGACCTAATGATAACTAAAGCCAAAGGTTTAGTGATATGTGGTGGAGACTTCAATCTAAGACTGAACCCATACTGGGATGCATCAGGTAATTCTCCACGTCAAAATAACACTCAAAGTAGAAAAACTCAGATGCTACTAAAAGAAATGGAAATCTGTGACGTGTGGAGGGAACTCAACCCCAGTGTAAAAGATTATACATTTTACTCAGCACCACATTCATCATACTCAAGGACTGACTATTTTTTTTTATGTTTAATAGAGACATTGGAAGAGTAAAAACATGTAAAATAGGACTGATGGATCTCTCTGACCACAGTCTGATCTACAGTATATGGACTTAAATATCCAAAAAGACACAAATAATACATTTTCTTGGAGGTTAAATTCAAATGTGCTGAAAGGACCACTGAAAGATGAATTGGAATCAGATATTCTCAGATAGTTGGAAGAAAATGATAATGGAGAAGTATCCCCTTTAATACTGTGGGATGCATGCAAAGCTGTAATAAGGGGAAAGATTATCGCAAAACTGGCAACCCAAAAGAAACTGAGACAAGAAAAACTAATCACATTGGAGTCAGAACTTAAGAACCTAGAAAAAGAGCACAAAGACAACACTCATTCTAATGACTCGCTCAAAATTAAGGAAATTAAAAAACAAATAAACGAGATCTACACAATAGAAATCCAGAAGAAACTTACATTTGTGAAACAAAAATACTATGAAACAGGTAGCAAATCGGCAAAATTACTTGCCTACAAATTGAGGAAACAACAAACGGAGAGAGCAGTCTACAAAATCAGAGACCCAGTATCAAAGGAAATAAAATTTAGAATTCAGGAAATTCTTAAAAGCTTCGAGAATTACTACAAGAACTTATACTCCCTCAAAAAACACAAAAACGCATCCGAAGCCTTCCTAAGTACATTAAATCTTCCCCAACTTACTGAGTCACAAAATAAAACACTTCTGTCAGAAATACAACCTAAAGAGTTAGAAAAAGCAATTATGAAACTTAAAGCTAACAAATCCCCAGGAGCGGATGACTATACAGCAGAGTGGTACAAAACCTTTAAACAGCAACTATCTCCTCTCCTCCTGAAAACATTTAACTATGTCCTCCACACAGGGGAAATCCCCCCTCCTGGAGAGAAGGGGTCATTGCAGTCATACCTAAACCTGAAAAGGATAAACTAGACTGCTCCAACTACAGACCAATCAGTGTGTTAAATCAGGACTATAAACTTTTTACCGCTATCCTTGCCAAAAGGTTAGAAAATATACTGACAGACTTAATTCATTTAGACCAAACAGGTTTTATAAGACAAAGACAGACACAAGATAACATTAGATGCACTTTACACATAATTCATCATATAAAAAAACATAATTTAAATGCAGCCATTTTGGGAATAGATGCTGAAAAAGCATTTGATTCGGTTGACTGGTCTTTCCTATACAGAATCTTATCCAGTTTCAATTTTCATAATAACTTCATTAGAACTATCCAGGCATTATATCAAAAACCAACAGCTAAAATAAGGATTAACGGTAAATTATCATCATCTTTTGAACTGGAAAGAGGATGTCGTCAGGGCTGCCCCTTGTCTCCACTGCTCTTTGCAATCTTCATAGAACCTCTGAGCCAATGGATAAGACAGAATCAAAAAATTCAAGGTATTACACTTGGTCAGAAGGAACATAAAATAGCACTCTTTGCCGATGACATCTTAATATACCTGGGGCAGCCGGACACCTCTTTTCCAGAACTAATCTCAGTTTTTTCAGAGTATGGAGATTTATCGGGGTATGAATTAAACATGCATAAAATCCAAATTTTAACATTCAATTATGACCCAAATCAATATTTACTAAGCAAACTCAAAACTAACCGGGAGATGGAATCTATGAAATATCTGGGGGTCAATATCCCGAAACAACTCAACAAAATTATAACACTAAACTATGATCCACTGATGGTAAAAATAAAATCTGATCTAGCAAGATGGAATATGATACCATTGTTGGGTACTGCACAAAGAATTGAAGCAGTCAAAATGAATATACTTCCACGTCTTCTATACCTTTTCCAAACAATACCGGTAGAACCTCCCAAAAAAACATGGCAAGAACTGGACAGAAGGCTCTCAAGATTCATATGGCAGGGCAAGAGACCAAGAATCAGGTATAGAACCCTTGTGGGTGACCCCCACAGCCTACGGGTCAAGCAGAGCGCTCAGCTGGAGCAATTAGCAGAACAGTGAGATGTATGGACTGATATCAATAGGTAGAGAGGAATTCCGGTGCCAGTAATCCTGCTATTGATATGTGTGACTCTAATGCAAATGTCCATGCTTTACTGCTGTTTACTGTGATGCTAATGTGCCATGCATGCATTGTCTAGCTGGGTATATAAGTCAACTGCATATCGCTTGCTCTCTCTCTCACTCACTTTTTGATCACACGCATTGCCTGTTTGCTGACTAGAGACAGAGGGCTCGCTCCAGCGCGCTCCCACAGCGCTGGGGTGAACTCTCGTGATGGAGGATGAATAAAACACCCTTTTAAACTTCAGTTCGCCGCGTCCGCCTGCACTTATTCCGTGCCTCCACACTGGTACACCTTATTTTATCCTCCACACTGGTGACCCCTGACGACGAACGAACGCAGCCCCCGGAGGTGACTCCGACGACGAATGAACGCAGCAGCCTGACGCAAATGGACTGCCCTCCCTTCTGCCACAGGGAGACCTCGATGCAGAACCAACACCAGGCAAACTCCCCCGGAGATCATCCACGACCGGGAAAGCTGCAGAAAGCGTCATGGTGCGACCCTCGCCTGAGATCTGGACATCCACGCTGGGACCGGCCGAGGGACATAGAACGTCTACTCCCTCTCACCGCTCCTCCGCATCCACACGAGCGCGCACGCACCTTGTCCTCTCTCCATGACGGCGACCTCCAGGGCCGGACAGAGAACGCAGCGCGTGGACCAGAACGCACCATGACCCAGCACGAGCGAACGACAGCAACAGCCCGAACAGGGAAGACCATCAGCGCCGACGACGCTGATCTCCATCAAGCTCCCTGACCCTGACTCGCCTCGCGACAGCGGACCTGCCATGCACCGAACCCCCGAACGCACACTGGGGGGTTACAAGGACAGCGCACCACGCACGGGACAATACCGGCTCCACAGACCGCCATCGTCCTCCGCCGCTGCACACGCCCGAGAAACACGGCCGACCGCCATCCTCGGAACCTTCAGGGCTGCTCACACACCTGAAGCACACACGCAGCCCGCACACAGGATTTTGTATGGGTCTCAGCCACGGCGCACAATGGGAATCCAGCCGTCAGCTGTCCCCGAGGGCTTTAGGGCTCCGCCCGCACCGAAAGCCAAAACGCCAAGTCCCTCACACAGCTTCAGCTCCTGTTTTTCTTCATGGCCGCTACGCATCCTCGCAGGACTGAACTGCGAGTGGAGTCAGAGACAAATGTTTCTTCTCACAGCCGCTGTGGACCTCCGCCACGTTTAACGGGACAGCCCCTCAACATCGTGGATCCACATGCAATTTTTGCGCGGCCCAGACAACTTCGCCGTCCCGGGCCGGCACTTGCTACCCCCACCCCCCTCCCTCCACCTCCGCCTGTACAGAGCTTTTCCCGCAGCTCGCTTCCAAAGCCGGACGATCGCCGCCTCAGCCCCCTGCTGAGCCCTCTGGGGAGGAGTGGTGTGGGTGACCTCCACAGCCTACGGGTCAAGCAGAGCGCTCAGCTGGAGCAATTAGCAGAACAGTGAGATGTATGGACTGATATCAATAGGTAGAGAGGGATTCCGGTGCCAGTAATCCTGCTATTGATATGTGTGACTCTAATGCAAATGTCCATGCTTTACTGCTGTTTACTGTGATGCTAATGTGCCATGCATGCATTGTCTAGATGGGTATATAAGTCAACTGCATATCGCTTGCTCTCTCTCTCACTCACTTTTTGATCACACGCATTGCCTGTTTGCTGACTAGAGACAGAGAGCTCGCTCCAGCGCGCTCCCACAGCGCTGGGGTGAACTCTCGTGATGGAGGATGAATAAAACACCCTTTTAAACTTCAGTTCGCCGCGTCCGCCTGCACTTATTCCGTGCCTCCACACTGGTACACCTTATTTTATCCTCCACACCCTACAGCTAAACAAAGACAAAGGTGGGCTCGCACTGCCAAATATCAGGGACTATTTTAAAGCCGCACAAATTAAAACTTTAGTAGAGATATGTAACCCAGTCTACACTGCACAATGGAAGGAGATGGAATGCCAAAAAACAAGTGACATTCCCCTACAGGTGATAATAGGGAACAATGCCTTACCTAAACTTTTGAATAACACTAACCCGTGGGTAGAGACCCCGCTAAAAATTTGGTTTAAGATAGTCAGAGAGAATCAAACTAAAGAACCCTATCAATCATTGCAATGGATTTCCTATGATCAGGACTTTACTCCTATATAAAACAGACACTAGTTTTATAAAAAGTGGAAAGAGAGCAGACTGATAAAATATTACGATTTTTTTAAAGGGCAAACTTTAAGAAGTTTTGAAGACTTGAAAAAACAAGGTCTAGTAAATCAAGACCTTTACAGGTTCTTTCAGCTTAGACACCACATAAACAAAATACTTAAAAAGGAGGATGTGGAAAGGGCCCAGTCAGGTGTTCTGAAGGTTTTCTTAATGACATATAAAGGGATCCCAGGGATCAGATACATTTCTAAAATATACCATGGTCTTCAAGACTTAAAAGGAGACAACACATCATATATAAAAGAGAGATGGGGAAAAAGAGGGGAATTTCACTTTACAACTGGAAATATGGGAAAAGCTAAATAAACAACAATGGAAAAGTACTTCATCCCTGCAGTGGAGAGAATTTGGATGGAAAAATTTGGTAAGATTTTTCAGAACACCTGCACAAAACAAATTTACTCGTAAGGGGTTGAATTGTTGGCGCTTGTGTGGTGAAGAGACTGCATATCATTTTCATGTGTTTTGGTCATGCCCAGTTATCCACCAATATTGGACCAATGTACAGACAATATTGGGGAAAATATTCAAAGTAACAGTTCCCTTTTCTTTTGTAACTTTGTATTTGGGTTTACTACCGGAATCACTGGAAAGACGAGGGGAAAAATACTTATTCACTGTTTTAATATTGGCAAGTAAAAAAGCTCTAACAAAAAAATGGATGTTGAAAGACTGTCCTACACCTGAAGACTGGATTAACGTGATTCAGGACATTTATTTGATGGAAAAGTTGACATTTGCACTGAGACAGGACATGGATGGGTTCTTGAACTTTTGGCAACCCTGGAACACATACGTGTCTTCCATCAGATCTAATCTTTGACAATTATTATTTCAATAATGGCACCTCTCTTTACTCCAACACCACTCAGATGCTCTTTTATTTTTCTGCTTTTATTTTTTTTCCTGTTTTTTTTTGTTCTTCTTTTAATTTCTTTTTCTTTCACTTAAAAAAGGGTGTTGTAATAATTTTTTTCCAATGTTGTCAAAAAAAACAAAAAAAGGGGGAATATGAGATGAAAATGTAAACATTGCAATGCTGTAATGACATGTATACCCTTTACAAAAACATAAATAAAAAAAAACATGCTTGTAAAGCAGTGGTATAGCTGCAGCTGATATTCTGTCAAATTCTGAACAATGAAGAATAACAAGATTTCAGAATAAATCAAGTATTAATACATTGTTCTCTAATTTTGAAAAAAAAAAAAATAGGCCACGCCTAATGAGGATCAGGTGTGCGTGCAGCTGCGGATGATGACAGAGCAGACCATGACAATGACAGCTCCTTTTGGCAAAGTAAATCTGTTTGGCACAATAAGGGAAGCAGATTTCTGTTGTGCTTACCTAGTTCTGCTTCCCTCTTGTCCTGCTTAACAGGACGGGGGGGGGGAGGGTGACTGCCTCCAGATCAATGCGGGGAAGATCAAGGAACTGGTGGACATCCCCCCCGGTAAATATCCAGGGAACAGACACTGAGATGGTGATATCTTACAAGTACCTGGATGTTCATTTGAACAATAAACTGGACTTGGTTACTTGGATACATTCAGGAGGAAAAACTTTTCTTGGCGAACCAAGGTATCTGGTCAAACAAGCAAAAATCTTAATGTTTTGTCCTGTGTTGCTGTTAGTTAATAAACTGTGCTTATGGAACTGTTGTATAAAAGAAATATTACACTCGAGATCATGTAATATTGCTTAAATGACCTGATCCAACCAGAAAATTTGCATTATTGGTGGATTGTTCAAGGGGGTTAATAATTTCACAAACTCCATGTCTGGTCTCAGAACTGATGGTGTGATCACTGGATATTTTGTATAATGTAAAAGCAGTTTAGATACTCAAGCCTGTTCAATAAGTTTACAAATTAGAAATCTTACCCATACGCTACAATGAATTGTTTGAAGTCCTTGTGTATGCCAGCTGCCTCTCCACTCTCTGATGCAAAGGTTTCTTTCTTGTCAGTCAGAGGTGATTAGTGAGTCCATCAAATACCTTTGATCAACAAACAGGCTTGAAAGGGACGAGTCAGTCCACTTTCCCAGCTAATTATCTTGAGAGAGCTACTAGAACAATGGCAAACCCAGTGCTGAAGGCGTCAGCTCTGTACTACATGCTTATCATTTGCTGTCACCAACAAAATACCACTGCAAGGTCATAACATGGAGTTGCAGCATGGAGGACAAGTGTGTTGGTCTAAAATAAGCATGTTCTTATGATATAAACACAATATAATGCAAACCCCAATTCCAGTGAAGTTGGAACATTGTGTAAAATGTTAATAAAAAGAGAATACAATGATTTGCAAATCTTTTTCAACCTATATTAAATTGAACACATTACTTTAAAGATTATAAGAACACCACTGAAGTGGAGTGATATGTATTTGGTGAAGCATCCAAGTGTGGTTACTGGGGAATATAGTAACTCTTGGAATCTCTATTGTCCAATTAGATTTCTCAGTCAAAACTAACTGTTGCATGAATAATATTATAGGAGTGACACATGTGACTCTTCTTAACTTACATATAACAATGTGTCACATCAGTTTGTGTTGAAAATAGTTATTTCTTAATAAGCAACACTATGCAAGATTTCACCTTAAAATAATGTTTCCAAAATTATTTTGATGGTACATCAACCTTTGATTAGGTGGACGTCACTTCCCCACAGCCTGAGTGGGCCCACAATGCCTGCAACAGCTCTGTTTTTGGTAAAAACAGTGAAAGACTACAACTATAGTGACTATGACCTCAGTCCCAACCGCTAAACACAGGGCACAACTTTATCCACCAACAACAAAGCACCCTGCGATTGGCTTGTTGGGACTGAGGTCATAGTCGCCATATTTGTAGTCTTTTCAGTATTCGTACCAGAACAAGAAAGTTACATAGTGCTGCTTTAAAAGTGGGTTTTTTTCCCCCTCATTTTTGCAAAAGGTTTGTTTTTCCTTACCTGTTTTACTAATCTTCTTTACAAGGATACTAATAATGACAGAGGCCACTGTAAGTACAACATTGATGAGAAAATATACACAAAATTAGTGAAGTACGTTGATGGAAATTTGCTCAGTGCTCTGGGGCTGTGTCTGTTGTTGGTCCATTTGTCCAGCCTTGTTTCACAAAACTTGGTACCCTCTCTAGGTGGGTCTGGATTCTGCTCAAGGTCAAGGACATGGTCAAAGGTCATAAGATCTGAGTACATGCCGTTTCAACTTTCAGTTGGCCTAGCCTGTATACATGGTGTATCGCTGCCCTTTAATTTTTATAATTTGTCTGTTTTTGTTCACTGATTGTGCATCTGTCGGTTCATACACCCGTGAAGAACTACTAAATATCAGGACTCTCACCCCCATGGACCTTCTTCCAGTTTTTTTAGCTCCTGCCGTTGATCTGATCCATTGTTTGGCCAAAAAAGCAAGACGGCGGAAAAGAGGGAAGAGAGGAGGGATTCTCGCTCGGCTACGAAAAAGAGGCTCGCGAACAGCCTTGCCTGGCATATTTCTATCCAATGCCAATTCTCTCCTGAACAAGGTAGAAGAATTAAGACTGCTGATGCGTTTCAAGGACCTCGCTTCCTCGTCTGTCATCTGCTTCTCTGAGACCTGGCTTAATGAGAACATTCCAGATAGCGCGATCAGCCTCGAGGGTTTCCAGCTGATTCGTGCTGACCGCGTCACAGAGCTGTCCGGTAAGTCTATCGGAGGAGGAGTGTGCTTCTATATTAACAACAGCTGGTGCTCTGATGTAACGGTGATTTCCAAACACTGTTCTCCCGCCCTGGAATTTCTTTTCATTAACTGCAAGCCATTCTATTCCCCGCGCGAGTTTGCCTCATTCATTCTCGTCGCTGTGTACGCCCCTCCTGACGCGGACACGCGCGAAGCTCAGCGCGTGCTCGCAGATCACATCCAACTTACGGAGCGGAACTTTCCAGACTCCCTGGTTATCGTGGTGGGCGATTTTAACCAGAGCAATCTGAGTCACGAGCTCCCCCGCTACAGTGTATTAAATGTCCAACCAGAGGAAATAACACGCTAGATCACTGTTATACTCCAGTAAAGGACGCATATCGCGCTGTTCCCCGCGCTGCGCTGGGACTATCTGATCACGTGATGGTTCACCTCATCCCCACATACAGACAGAGACTGAAACTCACTAAACCTGTGGTGACCACCACAAAGAAATTGACCAGTGAAGCTGGAGAGAAACTGAACACATGCATGGAAATAACTGACTGGGGCATGTTTAAAAGAGCCACACATGATCTTAATGAGTACACATACACTGTGAACTCATATATCAACTTCTGTGAAGAGCACATTCTCCCATCGCGCACCAGGATAAGATATTCTAATGACAAGCCTTGGTTCACAGCTAAGCTCAGACGGATCAGGAAGGAGAAGGAAGCAGCGTTGAAAAGTGGAGACAGGGACTGCTACAGGGAGGTCAAATATCGGTTTAACAGAGAGCTGAGGAGAGCTAAATCTGTATATTCTGAGAGACTCCAGCAGCAGTTCACTGCTAATGACTCGGCTTCTGTGTGGAGAGGACTGAGGCAAATCACCAACTATCGGCCTCAGGCTTCTAAAGGTCAGGATGACAAAGCCCTTTGTCAAAGACTGTCCCAACACTATGCCCGTTTTGACACCTCGTCAGCTGTGTCCAACTCACCCACTCCACCCAGCTCCTCTGCCTCCTCAGCCCCTAATTCATCAAGAGCGGTCCCCCCCCTCCTCCTCCTCCTCCTCCTCCCCCCCTCCCCTTGTCATCAGTGAGCAGGACGTGCACAGACAGTTCTCCAGACTGAACCCGCGCAAGGCCCCCGGGCCGGACGGTGTGTCTCCCTCCACCCTGAGACACTGTGCGAAAGAGCTGGCTCCTGTCTTCACAGACATTTTTAACACCTCTCTTAAGCAATGTCACGTGCCGACCTGCCTCAAATCCTCCACCATCATCCCTGTCCCCAAGAAGCCACGGATTACTGGACTTAACGACTACAGACCTGTAGCGCTCACCTCTGTAGTCATGAAGTCCTTTGAGCGCCTGGTCCTGTCTCACCTCAAGTCCATCACCACACCCCTCCTAGACCCGCTGCAGTTTGCCTACCGTGCTAACAGGTCTGTGGACGACGCAGTCAACCTGGCCCTCCACTCCATCCTGCAGCACCTGGACTCCCCGGGAACCTACGCCAGGATTCTGTTTGTGGACTTCAGCTCCGCATTCAACACCATCCGCCCCGATCTGCTCCAGGACAAGCTGTCCCTGCTCAACGTGCCTGACTCCCTCTGCAGGTGGATCACCGACTTCCTGACGGACCGGAGACAGCATGTGCGGCTGGGGAAGTCTGTCTCAGACTCTGTTAGCATCAGCATTGGATCACCCCAGGGCTGTGTACTTTCCCCCCTACTCTTCTCCCTTTATACCAACTCCTGCACCTCCTCCCACCAGTCTGTTAAGCTGATTAAGTTTGCGGACGACACCACCCTCATCGGGCTCATCTCCAACGGTGACGAGTCCGCCTACAGGGAAGAGGTGGCCCAGCTGGTGTCCTGGTGCAGCCACAACAACCTGCAGCTGAATGCTCTGAAGACAGCGGAGATGATTGTGGACTTCAGGAAAGTCACATCCCCCCTGCCCCCCCTCACCATCACAGGCTCTCCCATCACCTTTGCAGATTCCTTCCGCTTCTTGGGCACCACCATCACCCGAGACCTCAAATGGGAGCCAACCATCAGCTCCCTCATCAAAAAGGCCCAGCAGAGGATGTTCTTTCTGCGGCAGCTGAGGAAGCTCAAGCTACCCACCAAGATGTTAGTGCAGTTCTACACGGCCATCATCGAGTCCATCCTCACCTCCTCCATAACTGTGTGATACGCAGGAGCCACTGCCAGGGACAGACTAAGGCTGCAGCGCGTCGTGCGCACTGCTGAGAAGGTGATAGGCTGCAAGCTCCCATCTCTCCAGGACCTGTACATCTCCAGGACCCGGAGGCGTGCTGGCCGGATCATAGCCGATCCTTCACATCCTGGTCACGTGCTGTTTGCCCCCCTCCCCTCAGGTAGAAGGCTTCGGTCCATTCGGACTAAAACCTCTCGGCACATGAACAGCTTTTTCCCCTCTGCCATCAGACTGCTGAACACTAAGTGACTTTTGACTCTCGTGCACTATGTACAGCAGCTCAACCAGACTCATGTCATTCATCACTGTTTTTCTGTTGCATTATTGACTGCACTATGTGGTACTTCACATTATCTGCTACATGCTAATTTTTTAAACTGCCTTGACTAGTACTACTCATTATTACTAGTATTATTATTATTATTATTACTTATTATTACTTATTTTTCTACACTTATTGCACGTTTCTAGTCCTTTAGTTTTTTAGTTTATCCCTTTTTCTCATTATGTTTTTAATGTTGCAGCATGGCACCGAGACAAATTCCTAGTTTGTGTATCACATGAACAATGGCAATAAACCTGATTCTGATTCTGATTCTGGACTGTATATATAAAGAGGGAAAAACTGTTGGTTTCATCAAGCTGGAATGAGCTATGCCATCATTGACGGTCTGGTCTGTATAGTTATGATACTGTAATATGCAACTGTATTTTGAATGTTTGTAATTATTCCACAATTAGCATACAAAGGTGAGCATATCAAGCTCTTTTGCACTCCTGCAGTCTTTGGCTCTATCACCTCTCCCCTTGTAAGTTCAAGAGAGGCTTTTGAGCTGACAACTTAAATGGGTCTTGAGGAGGACAACAAAAGCCATTTAAAATGGCAGTTCTGCCACTGGGGAGTTCCACTCTGGTCTGCTGATGAAGCCATTGGGGAAATTAACTGAACAGCCAGTGTTTTCTAAGAACGTCTTGTAGACAGTGCCACTAGTCCTTTTAGAATGCTGAGTTAATAGCTTATGTGTCGTCTGTCTCAACAGTTTGTTTTCCGTAATTGACAAGCTTGCATTTAAAAGCAAAGCGTTTCAATTTGACAGCCCTAAATCAATAGGCATGATTTAATGGGCCAAGCTTCATTAATGGCAAGGATATCCTCTGTAAAGCACAAGATTAATTTTTATGAGTGGATTTTGAACAACAATTTAATATCTTCATAATTAACACTGTTTATTTTAGATGACGTAAAAGATGGTTTAATGAGTGGGTAAGAGAGCTTTTTTTGTAATATTGATTTTCATCATGGATTTCTTACAAGAAATTCAATTATTCAAAAAAATCTTTTACAAAAATATTGAAATAGATATTTTGTTGGAATTTATTAGAAATATAAAATAAAGGAAATGTGTTCTGTTCAGATTTTATTTTCATTGCTTTTGCACCATAATTCTGTTCATGATGGATGACATTTTACTGATTATGTCAGTGTTGAAACACAGATGTTGTGACAGTTGCTTTGTGCATATAAATCACTCATCAGTACATCAGTGAGAGTTTAAATTAGTTCTTGAGTCACAGTCAGTTGAGCAAGCATCAATTACTGTATTACCAAAGTCACATATTGACATTGGCAGGGCTTTTTACACCTCAGAATTGGACTTTGGAGAATTACATGATAGTGAGTATAATGCATGTTTTCTAACATCTTGCAGACAACACCATTAGTACTTCAAGTGATGATAGTTAATTGTCTACTCAATTATGTAAATTTGCTACAGTATGTCTTCCTGATACTGGGAACATTTGTATAAAGGTGACAGTTTACTTGTCTTGTTTGAATGTATTTATTTCTCAAATAAACATTTTCACAAACATGTATAACATCTATCACAGCTTATGTTGAAATGATTGGATGAATATACTGACCTGAACAGATTGAACTAGAGGGTGCTCAAGACAGTGCATACCTTTGCCAAGGCTCTGTCCATCTGTATGTCTGTCCCTTCCTCCTTCTCTTCCTCTGCCCATCCGTACCTTCATCCGTACCCCCAAATTTGTACAGTAGTTTTTTTTTTATCCCCCGCTGGACAGAAGGGGGATTATATTATGGGTCAGTCCGTCCATCTGTCTGTCCCACTTCTGTGAAATTAACTCCTTCTACAGTTTTGTTCAGATTGTTTTGAATCTTGGTACTATGGCTTGATATACACTGAGGATGCACATATTGCAGTTTGGTTCTGATCGGATGATTTTTGCAGGAGTTGTAGCCCATGACCTATGACCTCCTGTTTCACCTCACTTCATGGACAGTAACTGTCTTGTGAAATCAACTCCTCCTACAGTTTGGCCCCGATTGTTTTGAAACTTGTACCATGGTTTGATATACTCTGATGATGCGCATGTTGCAATTTCACTCTCATCGAATGACCTTGAGGTCAGAGGTCAGATTTTCCCTAAATCTTCTAAACACATTAACTACTGAAAGAAATGTAGGCCTTTCAAATCGATACAGTAGTTATACCTAATACACATCTTGGAAGATTTACACCTTGATCTAACTATGGATTTGGGGTCAAGGGGTCAAAAGTTAATTGTTATCATTGCAGATGCACTATGGTAAATGCTACATTTACTATTACTATAAAACGAGTAAAGCTAGGGTCACCAAACCTGGTATACAGGTTCACCTTGGGAGCCTGACCTCTGACTATGGGTTTGGGGTCAAAAGGTCAAGGTTTGCTGTCCTTATGCCTTATTACTGTGCATAAGGACAGTAATAAGGCATGTACATGTGATTTCATAGTTTTTTATTTTTAATAAATTTGCAAAAATCTCAAACTTTTTTTTCCCTGTTGTCATTATGGGTGTTGTGTGTAGAATTTTGAGGGGAAAAAAGGAATTTACTACCGCTACCAAAGAGGTTTTGTAATTGGGGTGGTTTGTCTGTCCGTCCCTCCATCCGTTTGTTTGTCTGTTAGCAAGATTACGCAAAAACTACTGGATGGATTTTGACTAAATTTTCACCAGAGGTAGCCCTTGGGCCAAGGATGAATCCATTAAATTTAGGTGATGATCTGAGAGTGCATACCTCCACCAAGTACCTTATTTGTATTTGTGCAGCAGGATAACACAAAAACTACTGAATAGATTTGGATGATTTTTTTTTTTATTTTATTTTTTTTTAACCAGAGGTAGTCCTTGGGCTAAAGAGGAATCCATAACATTTTGGTGATGATCCCAGAATGCATACCTCCACCAAGGCTCTTCTGTTCTCAGTGTTTCAGCAAGAATATTCCAAAACTATCGGATGGATTTGGATGATATTTTTTACTAGAGGTGGTCCTTGGCCTACAGACAAACCCATCACATTTTGGTGATGATCCGAGAACGCATACCTCCACCAAGGCTCTTGTCTTCTCACACTGTGTTAGCAAGAATACTCCAAAATATTGTATATATTATTGTATAATATATAATTATGGGCTGCACGGTGGCGCACATGCCAAAAACATGCAGGTTAGGTTAATTGGAGACTCTAAAGTGGCCCTAGGTGTGAATGTGTGTGTGAATGGTTAAGGGATAGCGCCGTATCGTGGCTGCTTCATCCATCCAGGTGGTGGATGACCCTCAATTTCCCCTCTGGGGATCAATAAAGTATACTAAATCTAAAAAAATCTAAAAAAAACTCCATGAGGGGTGGAATGTCATGAACCAAGCCAGTTTGTCTTTCAGGCTTGGTTCTGACCTTTCTGTGTTTCAGGTTCATCTGTGTATTTTGTGTATTTGTTTCTGAGCCGGGATTCTCCCAGGTTCAGCCTCATGTTTTTCTGTTCTATATTTATTTGTGTATTGTTGTATTGTTTGAGTTTTCTTGTAGTGTCTATGTTTTCCAGTTTTCTTTCCGTACCTGTAGCCACTGTTTTCTGGCCGGCAGCTGTGAGGCAGCCTCCTTTGGCCTACACTTGTGTGGGCGCTGTCTGACAGCTTGCCGGTCAGACCACGCCCCCTCTCTCTTGACAGTGAGCTGGTTCCACTCCCGGTAATTACTCTTCTCGCTCCTCGTACAGGTGTACCCTATCTTCCTTCCATCAGTGTTTGTACTTAAGCAGCTCATTTTCAGTCATGCATTGCTGGATTATCGTTTGTTCCTGTCATCATCACCCCATGCTACTCCGTGGTTTGCTCTCGCCACATTACGCTGTGGTCTGCCCGCAACACATCCTGCCGTGTTAATCTGTAATCCTGTTTGCCATTTTTGTATGTCTGCACTACTTTTGGAACTGTTTGTCTCCCCTTTAACAAATGTGTTTGTGGTGTAACCCTGGACGTAAATCCGTCTCTCTCTTCTCCATGCGCTGCATAAAACCGCATGGAGAGATTCGTGACACGGAAGGAGCCTTGGCAGAGGTATGTGCTCTCTGAGCACTTTTCTAGTTCCATTTTGGGATAAGGCTGTAGCATAAAAAAATGTGGAAAAAGTGAAGTGCTGTGAATACTTTCTGGATGCACTGTATATTGAAAGTTGAAAACTGCTCTCTGTCAGTAAGTATTGGGATCGTCAGAGAAAACTGAGGCAGGGGATACTGCACTCACCTCAGAGCGCTCTTGTTAAACCTGTAGACAGACAAATGGACAGACGGACAATCACATTACATTGCGAGATAGGCACTGGTGGAGGTATGTGCTCATGGATCACCACCAAAATCTAATAGGTTCATCTGTAGCCTCAGGGCTATATCTGGTGAAAATTTAATTAAAATCCATTCAGAAGTTTTTGCATAATCCTGCTAACACACTGTGAGAAAATAGGGCCTTGGTGGAGGTGTGTGCTCCTGGATTACCTCCAATATCTAATTTTTATAAAGTCCAACAGATAAGCAATACTGTAAAATCATAATTCATGTGTACTTATTTCTTCTGAATTCTTTATGGGTTCATTGTGAGACAAAACTAAAATTAAAGAAAAAAATTATCCTTAGCCTGTTGTAACAAATCACTGATCTTAAAATAACCATGCAGATATACAATATGTTGAAATTGCTTTTTTCAGGGGCATTCCACAGTTTGGGCTGCAGACTGTTCTTGAATGACATACTTTATGCATGCGAGGCCTCTATCAGTCCATCTTCCCATAGCATCAGGATAGGAGGCTTCCAGTAGAAATGCATACCTCTTTTTTTTTTTTTTTTTTTTTTTTTTTTAAAGCGGCAATAGTTGATTTGTCAACCAGCAATTATTGCAAACATACTTTTTCTACACTGTAAGCAATTGCTGTAATTTGCAATGCATTGTGGGCTGTTCAACATGAAGTAACAGCACACAGGCAATCAACAGTATGCTAACGTTTTAAAATACAGTATTTTTTTTCAAAAGGTGTGGCAAACTCTCAAAGGAAAATTGGGGAAGCCTTTCAGAACAGTAGGACATGTGCTGCTACTCATAAACAAGAAATCCTGCTTCATCTGCATCAACTGGATTACGCATCTACAAATAACAAGGTAACTAAAAACTAACTTATCTTTATTTCTTTGCCAGTAGAGTAGTACCAAAAAATTATGTTTGAAAAGGTCAGTGAGCTCTCTCTTGTCTTGTTCTTCTGACAAACCATAAGAGGCTTTGATATTATCAACTTCATAAGCATGTAATGTTATTGTACACTCCTAAGCGTAAATCTTTTGGACCCCATCGTCCAAAGATTTGCAAATGATTTGCTATTGTTGTGCATGGGTGCAAGGGTGCCTACAGAACACATGCACGACAATGACAAATTATTTGCAAATCTTTGGACCAATTAACCCTTTGTGTGTATGGTGAAGAACTGCGACATACCCCCTAGTGGTCAAGAGTGGTAAATATTTTTTGTCCTTAGGTATGACTGTGAGAGTGAATGGTTGTCTGTCTCTCTGTGTTGGCCCTGCGATGGACTGGCGATCTGTCTAGGGTGAACCCTGCCTCTCGCCCAAAGATGCTGGGATAGGCTCCAGCCCCGCGCGACCCAAAAAGGATTAAGCGGAAGCAGATGAATGAATGAATGAATGAAAAATAGTTCAGATTTCCAAGGCTATAACTTGAAAGTGGTAAGAGATAATGGCTTACTGTCAATTAGAAAGATGTAAAATATGATCCAAAGTTTCAGATAGGAATAAATTTATGCATCATGTCACGGCACCTCTTTAAATTCCATAACTCAGTCAAAACTGGACTTTGGATGTGTTTACACAAAAAAGGGTTCAGTCTGTTGACACCGTTTTTTGTACAGAGGTACCTCATCATCTTATCTTCAAAGTATATGAACAAGAAATCAGTACATTTAAACCCCCCCAGAAATTTCACACTTACTTTTGACAAACTCAGCGTGAGAAGGCAGGCGCAGTGCTGCGCTCTGTCACTAGGGGCACGCAAATTCTCACACTCAAAGGGTTAAGAAGTAAAATTAGAACCTTTCCCACAAAAATCTGAATGTTCCAGGAGCCCCAGGTTGGAGACCCTGATCTAACCTCATAGAGGCCGTAGTCAATGTCACAACTTTGCACAATAGAGCTCGTCCCTGCCAATACACAACTAAGACAAGTACAATTATTATTGAGTGTGGCAACAACACTGTTTATTCAAATGTGAAATATACTGTCTGGGTCCATATTTATATTTTGTCGGGTAATTTAACTAACTGTAATGCTGTTGCATCTAGCTGCAATGCTCCTGCACTGTGTATATAACTGTGTACATACAGACGTGGACAAAATTGTTGGTACCCCTCTGTTAATGAAAGAAAAACCCACAATGGTCACAGAAATAACTTGAATCTGACAAAAGTGGTAATAAATAAAAATTCTTCGAAAATTAACCAGTGAAAATCAGACAATGCTTTTGAATTGTGGTTCAACAGAATTACTTTATAAAACAAACTCATGAAACAGGCCTGGACAAAAATGATGGTACCCCTAGAAAAGATTGAAAATAATGTGACCATAGGGACATGTTCAGCCAAGATGTGTCCTCTAATTAACATCACAGGTGTCTACAAACTTGTAATCAGTCGGCCTATTTAAAGGGTGACAAGTAGTCACTGTGCTGTTTGTTGACATGGTGTGTACCACACTAAACATGGACCAGAGGAAGGAAAGGAGAGAATTGTCTCAGGAGATTAGAAAGAAAATTATAGACAAGCATGTTAAAGGTAAAGGCTATAAGACCATCTCCAAGCAGCTTGATGTTCCTGTGACTACAGTTGCACATATTATTCTGAAATTTAAGATCCACGGGACTGTAGCCAACCTCCCTGGACGTGGCCGCAGGAGGAGACAGATAATACGAATGGTAACAAAAGAGCCCAGAACAACCTCTAAACACATTCAAGGTGAACTACAAAGTCAAGGTACATCAGTGTCAGAACGCACCATCCGTCATTGTTTGAGCCAAAGTGGATTTCATGGGAGACGACCAAGGAGGACACCACTGTTGAAAACAAATCATAAAAAAGCTAGACTGGAATTTGCCAAATTGCATATTGACAAGCCACAAAGCTTCTGGGAGAATGTCTTATGGACAGACGAGACAAAACTGCAACTTTTTGGCAAGGCACATCAGCTCTATGTTCACAGACGCAAAAATGAAGCATACCAAGAAAAGAACACTGTCCCTACTGTGAAACATGGAGGAGGTTCTGTTATGTTCTGGGGCTGCTTTGCTGCATCTGGCACAGGGTGTCTTGAATCTGTGCAGGGTACAATGAAATCTCAAGACTATCAAGGTATTCTAGAGAGAAACGTGCTGCCTAGTGTCAGACAGCTTGGTCTCAGTCGCAGGTCATGGGTCTTGCAACAGGTTAATGACCCAAAACACACAGCTAAAAACACCCAAGAATGGCTAAGAGCGAAACATTGGACTATTCTAAAGTGGCCTTCTATGAGCCCTGATCTAAATCCTATTGAACATCTGTGGAAGGAGCTGAAACATGCCGTCTGGAGAAGGCACCCTTCAAACCTGAGACAACTGGAGCAGTTTGCTCATGAGGAGTGGGCCAAAATACTTGCTGAGAGGTGCAGAAGTCTCATTGACAGTTACAGAAATCGTTTGATTGCAGTGATTGCCTCAAAAGGTTGTGCAACAAAATATTAAGTTAAGGGTAACATCATTTTTGTCCAGGCCTGTTTCATGAGTTTGTTTTTTAAAATAATTCTGTTGAACCACAATTCAAAAGCATTGTCTGATTTTCATTGATTAATTTTCATAGAATTTTTATTTATTACCACTTTTATCAGATTCAAGTTATTTCTGTGACCATTGTGGTTTTTCTTTCATTAACAGAGGGGTACCAACAATTTTGTCCACGTCTGTATTTATTTACTTCTTTGGCTAACCAATTCTTATCTTATTATCTTATTTACTATTGCTCTGAGTGCTGCTTTCCCTGTGCTGCTGTAATCTTATAATTTACCCATTGTGGGACAAATAAAGGCTTATCTTACCGTTACTTTATAGAAAAATTCTTTACAGTGTACTCTACTAGCAAACAACAGGCAACAGGAAAATATCTGAGCACAGTAAATTCTAATTTCTTTTTCCTTTCAGTTTACTGCCACTGTTATTATTAGAGCCTATAAGACTTGATGGTACAATCCCTTAACATAACAGCATTGCTTCTTGCCTGGTGTCTTGAGTGGGAGAGAGGTAAATTGCTTCACTGGGATCATCAGATGGGCACCCTCCATCCTCAGTGTTCCGTTGATTTATGCCCACAACACCTCCAGTGGGCTCAACAGCAACAACCTGGCATCCCAGGTGTGCCCCCCTCTGCTGTTACCCCTCTGGTCATCTTGCAGCCCAGTTGGAGTCTTTCCATTTGATCCACAACCAATTGCTGCTTCGCTCGGCAGCCTCAGATAGATAGGTTGGGTGTAGAAACCCTCTACACCCAACCTCCACTGGGAACGCCTTGGTACACCAGTTATGCTGTTCTGCCTGGGCTGCTATGTCAGCGTATTTCAGGCTTTTCCGTTCATACGCCTCTCCCACTGCAGCTTCCCAAGGTACTGTTAGTTCTAGGATGTATAGTAACTTCTGCGACAATGACCAAAAGATGAGGTCTGGGTCTGAGATTAGTTATTATCTCTGTTGGAAAGACCAGTTTATGATCAAGGTCAACCTGCATCTTCCAGTCACGGGCCGGGTCAAGGAGGGTTGGGTTCACTCATGCTGATGAGTTCACCACATGTTCGCCCGCTCTGATGAAAGGAATGTTGTTTGGTAGTCCAATCACTGGGGGAGCAAGGGCATTGGTGGTAGTTCTCCTTCCTTTTAAAACGATTGCCAGTTGATGCAAGACGTGGTTGTGCCTCCAGGTGTAGCGGCCTTGGGACAGACTGGTTTTGCAGGCAGTCAGGATGTGCCCAAATCCAAGTCCTGTTCTTCCCTGCTGAATGTGACCAACTATATCTGCATGCTGGAGAGCAGATTTTGCCTGCTGCATGACCTCTGATGGAGTCCATTTCCTCCCAGTGTTCAATGTGGGAGCAGCTGCTCGTATTGCTGCATCTTGAGACTCACTCAAGGTCATGTCTAGTCTCACTTTGGTGCACTTATACTCTTCCGTGAGGCTAGAAACAGGCAATTCCAAAGCTCCCCGTCCATACAATGCATTAGTGCTGAGGCAACACGGAAGTCCCAGCCACCTCCTAATATAGGAACTGACTGTCTTCTCCAGTTTCTCAACTTTGGTGAGTGGGACCTCATAGATCATTCGGGGCCACATCAAACGGGGGAGTAGTCCAAACTACAGACACCACAGTTTCAGCTTAGCAATTACTAGTAACACAAAAATTACCATTTCAGCAGTTGAATGTGTCTTGAAAAACAATTGCTATACAACTGCGTTGTGTCGGTCTAACTCACTAGAGTTTCATTGATTACCTTGAAATCCTAGCTCTGAAGTCTAGACCCCTACTGCAACTTCTTCCTCTATTATAAATTACATCTAAATGTTTCTGCAGGGAACATAACTTGTATGTTGTTAAAAAAAAATCTATTTTAGTTATGTAAATTACTGAGTACCTTTACAGAGATCAAAGGAGGACTCTGCAGGAGACTTGTGTAGGAAGAAGTAAGATCTGCTGATGCAGATGCAGATTAGTTCTGGGAAGAGATCGGTAAAGGTCATGCCTTTCATAATGTCCCTCTAAGATGAAGTAAATTATATTAGGAAGGCTGAAAACACTGTTTCCCCCGGGTATATTTGGTGTAAGCTAGACCAGTGTGCCCATTAAACAGTGTTGTGTAATGAAATGCCTCAGTTGTTGGAATGGTGTTCAAATTCCATATCTGCCAAAGCACACAAGGGAGATTATTAAAAGTGAGAAGAGACAGAATCCTTTATTGCCAGCTACCTCACCAAACACTGAGATCATGTATTAGTTTGGCATGGTATTCCTATCTCTGTTTACTGCACTATCTAAACACAAATGTCAGTAACTATGTGCTCTGACACAAACAGAAAAAGCACAGTGGGTTGAACGGCGATTCTTTTCAAGCCATGGCTAAAAGGCGTCTCAGTCCATTATTGTGCAGACACTCTAATGAACTGGCGTATAAAAGGGATGTTTCAATACCCTTTCTGTTCTTAGAAAAGTGTGCACATTTTAAGACTTGTCATCTTCTGAAAGGTTCATGAAGAACTCTTAAAGACAAAGACAGGCATAGCTTAAGCAAACTGCCTTTTAAATGTCCCTGTTTCATACTCTGCCCTACTTTTATAAAGTTATGGTAAAGCTAAATGAAAAGTTCCTCAATCCATTATAATAGCCACCTGAAAACTGTCAGCTGAATTGAATTCCATGTGGATGAGTCATACCGCACCTTCTGCAATAAAAGCACTTAGTATGTGGTCGTTGACCTTTGAGTCATTCAAATCATTTACAGACATTGACTCTTTGCAGGAAGATGGGCTTTCTGTGGTGTTAATGTCTAAATAACAAGACTAATAAGACTTGAGTTTCAGACTCAGTAATTTAACAAAATCAGCCTCTGCTCACATTCTATGAAGATGACCTGCGCACCATTTTGCAGACAGCAGTGCTGGAATGATGTAATTTTACAGTTTACTTTTAACACTTAATATGTGGATTTTTCTCACATGAAAGGTCATGTGAGCTCTGCATTGTGTGATGATTTCACACATAACCAACTTTTTTTTTCTGCTTTTTAACTACTTAATATTGTAGATATACAGATACACCATAAGGCATACATTACCATAAAAATATTGGGGCAGCAGAGGCTCAGGAAGTAGAGCAGGATGTCCAATAACCGGAAGGTTGGTGGTTCGAATCCCGCTCTCCCCAGATATCCTGCCGTTGTGTCCCTGGGCAAGACACTTTATCCACCTTACCTCCAGTGTTCATAACACTGGGTATGAATGTGTATAAATGTTAGGCAGTAGCCGGAGAGGCCGTTGGCGCAGACTGGCAGCCATGTTTCTGTCAGCCTGCCCCAAGGCAGCTGTGGCTACAGTAGTAGCTTGCCACTACCATTGTCTGTCTGGAGTGAATGAACAATGTATCTATTTGTAAAAGCGTCTTTGAGTGTCTATGATAAAGCGCTTTTTAAATCTGATGCATTATTATTAATGATATTCTTTGTACAGTCATTTTCTTATTGGTGCAATTATCTATATTTAATACGACTGTATAGTAAACATTTTCTTGTTTAGCCAACTGTTATCAGTACATTACAATTGTAGACACTCAGAATAATCATTTCTACCATCACTGACTGCTTTACCAGTCAGATTCCACAGATTTTAAGACGATTTTGATATTCTTAATTCAACTATTCAAAGTTGGTCATGGCAAACAAGGCTAACAAATAGTATCTTGTGTAAGTTTGTCAACTTTGGTGGAGGCCTAAAGCCCAATTCATGGCGGCACAAACACGTCACCTTCCTTTCCGTAGAGGGTGAGTACAGACCGAGTGGGTGCAGTCCCCCCAAAAAAAAGTGACCACGCAGAAAGTACACAAGCAGACAACACTAAACCCCACCATTGTTTACCCTGCTCCTTTTTATTCTTGCTCCTCAATTTATTACATTCCAGTTGTCCAAATCAGGGCCAGTATGCTCAAACACTCTGAAAATCCTCTAGGAGGGCTCCTATTTTCGCTTAAAAATTTCCTTTAAAGGAGTCCCACTTTAAAAGTGATTAAGGTGCACTCTGAGCAAGAAAGATCCAAAAACTTTTATATTTCAGTGAAACTACATGGAAAGCACACAATGCATCCTGTAACTTAGGGATGTATTATGAAGTGTTACACATTATTCCAACACAATCCAACCTATAATGTTTAATGAGCTTGTCGTTGTTCATTGTTTCAGGAACATTTCTCCTTTGTCTCAGTCTTTGCTCCATTTTCTCCTCCTCTTAAGAAACTCACAAGCCCCTTAAAAGTCCTCCTCACTCCTCCTAACATGTTTTTGGTTTAGGAGCATTTTTTTTCCACAATATTTTTTATTGAACTTTTTTTACAAACACAACACAAACAATCAAACACTAACACTAAAGTAATTAAAAAAAAAAAATAAATAAAAATTGTACTAAAAAACACCAACAACCACTAACAAAGGCAGGTCTTCAACAATGCTCCTCTCTTTAGTCTAGGCAATCCATTACATAAGTATACACATTATACATTCACCAGTTTGGAATTTACAAGGTCTACACACATCATTCCCCTTCTTCTTCAAAAGTTATGTTTAAATTCTTTACATAATCAATGAAAGGTCTCCATATATTCTCAAACACAGTTTCCTTTGATTTCAGTATGTATGTTATTCTTTCTAGTGGAAGGTTTGTTAACATCTGTCTTAACCACTGAGTCACATCTGGTCTATGAGTCTTTTTCCACAGTAGTGCAATACATTTTTTGGCATTAAGCAAACTGAGGTCTATGAATGCTCTTTCACTCTTATTAAAGCTGTGCTTTTCTGGATACAGACCCAACAAAAACAATTTAGGATTCCATAGGATTTGTTTTGAAATTATTTTTTCAATTGTTACCCTCACCTCTTCCCAAAACATTCTAATTTTTCTACATTCCCATAAACAATGAAATAGGGTTCCTTTACTTTCCATACATTTTGTGCACGTATCTGGTATGTTTTTGTTATATCTATTTAACTCCACCGGTGTAACATACATCCGCATTAACCATTTAAAATGTATCAATTTAAGACGTACATTTATTGATTTGGTTTGAGCTTCTGTACAAGCCAATTCCCATTGTTCCTCTGAAATTTCAGTTTGCAGGTCTTCTTTCCAATAAGTCAATCTTTTCTGTGAGTTTTCACTTAAGAATAATGTCAATGAGTTATAAAACTCTGAAATAATACCCTTTCTCTTACTATCTTTCGTCAAAATTTTTTCCAAGGATGAATAAGTAGGTCGGATGGGAGCATTATTTTGATTTGATCGAATAAAGTTCCTAAGCTGAAGATATTTAAAAAAATGTGTTCTATTAAGATTAAATTTGATCCTCAGTTCTTCAAAAGACATTATGTTATCTGAACATGACAGATATAAGTCTTGAATCTTTTGAATCCCTTTTAAATTCCATACTTTAAATACAGCATCTGCTCTCCCTGGTTTAAAATATTGATTACCCCATATTGGGCTAAATTGTGACAGTAAGTGTGGTTCTTTTAAATATTTTGTGGTTTCACACCATATTTTGATCATATGCTTTACAAATGGATTTTTAACTTGTTTCTGTAATTTTTTTGCCGAGTCTGAGTATATGAATATGGGAAGTGGTAAAGGTAAATTGTATGATTCCATTTCAGTCCAGTGAGGGAGATCATTTGATGAAAAATATGTCATAGACCTCAGTTGTGCTGACCAGTAATACAACATAAAGTTTGGACATTTCAGACCTCCACGATCAAATGGTAAATATAGTAAGGACAGACGTAATCTAGCCTTCCTATTGTTCCATAAAAATTCCACTAACTTTTTTTTAATTCTTGAGAATAGATCTGAAGGTGGTGGTAAAGGAATGTATTGAAATAAATAAAGTATTTTGGGTAAAATATTACTTTTAAGTATATTGATTCTCCCGATCATCGACATTGGTAGTGACATCCATCTCTGAAGTAACTCATTAATGTCTGTCATTAAGGCTTCATAGTTGGCACTGGCGACTAATTCTAGCTTAGGCACAATTTGGATTCCTAAATATTTAAACTGATTTACAACATTGAATTGATTTACCTCAGGAGCTGGGTGATTTCTCTGGGTCTCATTTAGCATTAATATTGAAGATTTAGTTTTATTTATTTTATATCCTGATATTTCCCCAAAATTCTTTATTAAATTCAACAAGGTTGGAATTGATTTTTTAAGATTCGACATAAACAAAATTATGTCATCGGCATACAGGGAGATTTTATGTTCTGTTGGTCCTACTTTAATTCCATATATTTGTGGATGCAAACGTACTGCCATCGCTAAAGATTCAATTGCCATAGTAAACAGTAAAGGTGAAAGTGGGCAGCCTTGTCGACATCCTCTATTGATATTTATTGATTTTGAAATATTGCTGTTTGTTAGGATTTCTCCATCCATCCATCCATCTTCTACCGCTTTTCCGGAGGTCCGGGTCGCGGAGGCAGCAGTTCAAGCAGAGAAGCCCAGACTTCCCTCTCCCCAGCCACCTGCTCCAGCTCTTCAGAGGGGATACCAAGGCGTTCCCAGACTAGCTGGGAGACATAGTCTCTCCACCGAGTCCTGGGTCTGCCCCGGGGTCTCCTCCCAGTGGGACGTGCCTGAAACACCTCAAGTGGGAGGCGTCCAGGAGGCATCCTAATCAGATGCCCATACCACCTCAACTGACTCCTTTCAATGTGGAGGAGCAGCGGTTCTACTCTGAGCCTCTCCCGGATGACTGAGCTCCTCACCCTATCTCTGAGGGTGAGTCCAGCAATCCTACGGAGAAAGCTCATTTCAGCCGCTTGTATCCGCGATCTCGTTCTTTCGGTCATTACCCAAAGCTCGTGACCATAGGTGAGAGTAGGAACGTAGATTGACTGGTAAATCGACAGCTTTGCCTTAGAACTAAGCTCCCTCTTCACCACAACAGACCGGTACAACGTCCGCATCACTGCAGATGCTGCTCCAATCCGTCTGTCGATCTCTCGCTCCATTTTCCCCTCACTTGTGAACAAGACCCCAAGATACTTAAACTCCTCCACTTGGGGCAGGAGCCTGTCCCCAACCCGGAGAGGACAATCCACCTTTTTCCGGCTGAGGACCATGGACTCGGACTTGGAGGTGCTGATTCTCATCCCAGCCGCTTCACACTCAGCGGCAAACCGTCCCAGCAAGAACTGTAGGTCATTGCTGGATGAAGCCAACAGGACAACATCATCTGCAAACAACAGAGATGAGATCCTGTGGTCACCAAGCATGACACCCTCCATTCCCTGGCTGCGCCTAGAAATCCTGTCCATAAAAATTATGAACAGGACCGGTGACAAAGGGCAGCCCTGGCGGAGTCCAACTCTCACTGGGAATGACTCCGACCGAGTGTTGGCAATGCGAACTAAACTCTCACAACGGTCGTACAGAGACCGAATAGCTCGTAACAACAAGCCCGATACCCCATACTCCCGAAGCACCCCCCACAAAAATCCACGAGGGACGCGGTCAAATGCCTTCTCCAAGTCCACAAAACACATGTAAACTGGTTGGGCAAACTCCCACGAACCCTCAAGAATTCTCGAGAGGGTAAAGAGCTGGTCCGATGTGCCACGGCCAGGACGAAAACCACATTGCTCCTCCTGAATCCGAGGTTCGACCAACGGCCGGACTCTCCTCTCCAGTACCTTGGCATAGACCTTCCCAGGGAGGCTGAGGAGTGTGATCCCTCTAAAGTTGGAGCACACCCTCCGGTCCCCTTTTTTGAAGAGAGGAACCACCACCCCGGTTTGCCATGCCAAAGGCACTGCCCCCGACCTCCACGCAATGTTGCAGAGGCGTGTCAACCATGACAACCCAACAACATCCAGGGCCTTGAGGTACTCGGGGCGAATCTCGTCCACCCCCGGGGCCCGGCCACCAAGGAGATTTTTAACCACCTTGGCGACCTCAGCCCCTGTGATAGGCGAGTCATCCCCCTCGTCCCCAAACCCTGCTTCCTCTGTGGAAGGCGTATCAGTGGGATTGAGGAGATCCTCGAAGTATTCCTTCCACCGCCCGACGATATCCCCAGTTGAAGTCAACAGTGTCCCATCCGCACCATACACAGTGTGGACGGGGAGCTGCTTTCCCCTCCTGAGCCGCCGAACAGTTTGCCAGAATCTCTTTGAAGCCGACCGAAAGTCTTGTTCCATGGCCTCACCGAACTCCTCCCATACCCGGGTTTTTGCTTCAGCAACCACCCGAGCTGCACTCCGCTTGGCCTGCCGGTACACCTCAGCTGCTTCGGGAGTCCCACAAGCCAACCAAGCTTGATAGGACTCCTTCTTCAGCTTAATGGCCCCCCTCACCACTGGTGTCCACCACTTGGTTCGGGGGTTGCCACCACGAGATGCACCGACCACCTTGCGGCCGCAGCTCTGGGCTGCCGCTTCAACAACAGAGGTGGAGAACATGGCCCATTCAGACTCCATGTCTCCAGACTCCCTCGGAATGTGGTTGAAGTTCTTCCGGAGGTGGGAGTTGAAGACCTCCCGGACAGGGGCCTCAGCCAGACGCTCCCAGCACACCCTCACTATACGTTTGGGTCTACCAGGTCTGAATGGCTTCCTCCCCTGCCATCGGATCCAACTCACCACCAGGTGGTGATCAGTTGACAGCTCTGCACCTCTCTTTACTCGGGTGTCCAAGACATACGGTCGCAGGTCTGATGATACGATAACAAAATCGATCATCGACCTGCGGCCTAGGGTGTCCTGGTGCCAGGTGCACATATGGACACCCTTATGCTTGAACATGGTGTTCGTTATAGACAGACTGTGGTTAGCACAGAAGTCCAATAACTGAACACCACTCGGGTTCAGATCGGGCAGGCAGTTCCTCCCAATCACCCCCCTCCAGGTTTCACTGTCGTTGCCCACGTGCGCATTGAAGTCCCCCAGTAGGACAATGGAGTCTCCAGGAGGAGCACCCTCCAGCACCCCAGTCACAGACTCCAAAAAGGGTGGGTACTCTGAAACATCATTTGGTGCATAGGCACAAATGATGGTCAGGACCCGTTTCCCAACCCGAAGGCGCAGGGAAGCAACCCTTTCGTCCACCGGGGAAAACTCCAATATAGAGGCAGCAAGGTGGGGCGATACAAGAATACCTACCCCTGCTCGTCGCCTCTCGCCCGGGGCAACTCCAGAAAAGGCCAAGCTCCAGCCCCTCTCCAGGAGACTGGTTCCGGAACCGGAGCTGTGTGTTGAGGTGAGGCCGACTATATCTAGCCGGTATCGCTCAATCTCGTACACCAGCTCAGGCTCCTTCCCCACCAGAGAGGTGACATTCCACGTACCAAAAGCCAGTTTAGAAAGCTTGGGATCAGTCCGCCAAGGTCTCCGCCTTTGACTGCCACCTAATCCACATAGCACCGGACTTCCATGATCCCTCCTGCAGGTGGTGAACCTACTGGAGGGCGGACCCATGTAACTCCTTCGGGCTGAGCCCGGCCGGGTCCCATGGGTGGAAACCCGGCCACCAGACGCTAGCCTTCGAGCCCCTCCCCCAGGCCTGGCTCCAGGGTGGGGCCCCGGTAACCCCATACCGGGCGGGGTACACTGAATCCTTGATATACAATTTATCATGAGAGTCTGTTGGATCGTTCTTCGTCTGGCCCTTCACCCAGGACCAGTTTGTCTTGGGAGACCCTATCAGAGGCAAATTGCCCCGGACAACATAGCTCCTGGGATCACTGGGGCACGCAAACCCCCCCACCACGATAAGGTGACGATCCATGAGGGGGTGTTAGGATTTCTGCTGTAGCATTATTGTATATTATCTGAACCCATTTTATGAAATTATTTCCAATTCCAAACCTTTGTAAAACTTCAAAAAGAAGGGGCCATTCGACCCTATCAAAGGCCTTTTCGGCATCCAATGATAGGAGAGCTGTATCAGGTGCTTCTTTATTAGAATAGATAATATTAAATAGTCTTCTTACATTATGGAAGCCTTGTCTTCCCTTTATAAAGCCATTCTGATCTCGGTTAATAATATTTGGTAATATTTCTTGTAGTCGTCTTGCTAAAATTTTACAGATTATCTTAAGGTCAGCATTTAATAGGCTTATTGGTCTCATATTTTCACATTTATTAGAGGGTTTACCTGGTTTTGGCAACAGTATAATTAAGGCATTATTCATGTATGGTGGTAAATTACTATTTTGAAATGCTTCTAAAACCATTTCCAAAAATGGTTTTATTAATTTATTCTTAAATTTTTTATAGAGGTCAACTGGAAGACCATCTGGTCCTGCACTTTTTCCTGATTTCATATTATCAATGGCTAGCCCAACTTCTTCTTGACTAATTTTAGACTCCAGTATCTCCCTGTTTTCATTTGGAATACATGGTATAGATAATCCGTCCAAAAACCCATTTAGTTTTGTTAAATCAGTTTCATTTTTTGTATTATATAATTTTTCATAATAATCTCTAAAGGCACTATTAATTTCTAAAGGATCTACAACTGGCTGTCCGTTACTTATAATACTGGTAATTGGTGTTTTAAATTCTAATTGTTTAATCTGCCATGCCAATAATTTTCCTGATTTTTCACCTTGTTCATAAAAAGATTGCTTCAATCTTAGAAGACTCGAGGCAGCTCTATTTGCTGATTTTTTGTCATATTCAGCTCTCAGAATCAGTAATTCGTTCTCTAACTTTGGGTCACTTCCTGCATACACTTTTTCTTGAAGAATTTTTATTTTATGTTCCAACTGGACTCTCTCCTCTCGAGTCTTCTTAGATTTTGAACCTGTATAACTAATAATATGTCCCCTAATAAAAGCTTTGAAAGCCTCCCACTTTATACATGCTGATGTTTGTGTAGTACTGATATCAAAGAACTCATCTGTTTTTCTATGTACTTAACAAATTCCTCATCCTGAAGCCATTTATGCTGAAATTGCCACCTACCTGGTTCCTTTGTCAATTTCTTATCTACATATATTAGACAGCAGGGTGCATGATCAGAGATTACAATATTATCATAGAAGCTGTACTGTTATCACTACGTGTTATATACACTGAGTATGTTCAACGCAGTTCAACAGCAAGCCAAACTCGTTTTTCACGAGCCAGGAAACCGAGCGTCCTGCTCACTTTATTTCAGTCTTCACAGACAGTTTACAGTACCTTAATACTGTGGCTTGAAGCTCGTTGAAAAGCCCGAGTGAAAAGCCATTGCTTTCGGAGGTGTAGAAGAAGAGGTTTGACACACAGGAGGAACGTTTTAGAAATTCGCGGGCAGGTTAAGCTCGTCTGCCTTTTTTTTTTTTTCCCCCAAGTCCACTTGTCCTACCCATAAAACATAGCGGCAACTGGCTGCGCTTTCAATATAAAGTACAAACAAATTACTAATAACTATACAGAAATTACTTTTAACACAATTACTATTTTGGCATGAATTATTATAAATGAACTATGATATTTAATATGAACTTATAAACTATTTCTAACTTTCTAAAACACACACTACTGAGGGCAGAACACTCCCCGCCTGGCATTACTAATGCCACTACTTCTTTTTTTTGTAACTTAAGATTTTTATTCATTTTTCATTATATATATTGCATTCAGATCACAGTCTACATTTAAAAAAACAAAGGGGCTAGAGTAAAAAAGAAAAAGAAAAAAAAAAAAAAAAGGGGGGGGGACAAATGTTGGAGCATCAAGTTTTTAGTTTCCATCTCTTAATTCTTCTGGTTTTTCCAGCGTCTTTGGTTCTTCTTTCAATATCTGTCTCGTTGTTGCACTTTGTAGTGTGTCCATTTCCGCCATTTTTTTCCCCACAGTCCTTCTTGCATTCTTTGTCGATATGTTAGTTTTTCCATCATACGTATGTCCTCGACAATGTCAGTCCATTGCTCTTGGTCAGGAAGAACTTCTGATCGCCATTTTTTTGTGATTGTTTTTTTACATGCAATCAACAAGATTTTAACTAGATATCTGTCCTCAGCCTGTATAACATTGTCTCTTTTAAGATCACATAGGTACATCAGGTTACAGTTCATTGGTATATTATATCCTAATATCCTCTGTATTGTCACATGTATAGATTTCCAGAATGATGAGATTTTGCAGCATTTCCAAAACATATGTGAGTGGTCTGCATTTTGAGCCCCACATCCCCTCCAGCATAAAGATTGGGTATTTGTATATTTTCCTTGAATCTGTGGTGTAATGAAAAAGCGAATCAGGTTTTTCCATCCAAATTCCCTCCATGTTCTTGAATTTGTTGATGTGTGTTGTGTTTTCCATATTTCCTGCCAGCTTTCTTCTGTTATGTTTAAATTGAGCTCTTTCTCCCATTTCTCCTTTATATAGTTACTTGAATGATTGTTTGCCATAAGTTTCTGATATAGCTTTGAAATAATTCTTGTTTTATTTCCAGTATATGAGCTTAAAATGAATTGTATAATCTCGCTCACATCTGTTTGGAGGTTATGCCTAATCTTCTTCATATAATAGTCTCTCATCTGCAGATATCTGAAGAATTCCGATCTTTCTAGTTTAAATTTTCTCCTGATGTTTACAAAGCTCCCGAGATCTTTTTTTCCGATATTGCCCCATGCTGTGATTCCCTTGTTCACCAGATTTTTGTATCCCCTATCTTGTTTTGCCGGTTCAAACTGACTGTCAAATGCTACCCATTTCAATAGTTTTATGTCTTCCTTTATATTATACTTTTGTACTATTTTATACCACAGTTCGAAAGTAAATTTAGTGATTGGGTCTATTTGTTTGATTTGCTTATATGCATCTTTATCTCCTATTATGCTTTGTACTGGGAGTCCCTCAATTTCCTTTTCCATTTCTTTCCATTTTGCCTCATATCCCTCGTCGCACCAACATATGATATATCTTATTTGTGCCGAGTAGTAATATTCTTTTAGACTCGGTAGGCCCATGCCTCCTTTCTCTTTTGGTAATTGGAGAGTTTTATATTTCACTCTTGGTTTTTTACCTCCCCAAGCAAATCTCGATATCATCCTGTCCCACTTTGAGAATTGGGCATCTGGAATCTCTGTTGGTAGAGCCTGGAAGAGGTAAAGTAATCTAGGTTGTATGCTGATTTTGACTGTCTCAATTTTTGAATTCAGATCCATATTCCGGTTCCGGCTCTGCCGGACCGGCGGCGCCACACGAGTCGGCTGCCTGTTGCAACAGCCTTTTTTTTTTTTATCTTCCTTCTTCTTTCTACACCTTTCACTCTGTATATATATCACGGACGCACGGATCGCCCCGGGGGTCTCCCGGGTCGGCGGACGGAGCCACGGTTTGCAGCGGGAGACGTTACAGCGGGGAGGAGCTAGTGCTAGCTAGCACTTGGCCGCCGCCCGGTGCTAATGGGAAACTCGACATACCGGGAGCTGTAGCGAAAACGAAGCGGGTGCCGGGCTGGAGTTTAGGCGGCGTGAAAGAAATATAAGACAGAATAATAAAGAGCGATGGCAAGAACCAAGCAGACTGCCCGTAAAATCTACTGGAGGAAGAAGCCCCCCAGGAGACAGCTAGCCACCAGGGCTGCTCGGAGAGGCGCTCTGGCCACCGGCAGAGTGAAGAGGCCTCGCCGTCACAGGTCCGTGGCTCTGAGAGAGATCCGTCGCTACCAGAAATCCACGGAGCTGCTCATCCGTAAGCTGCCCGTCCAGCGCCTGGTGAGGGAGATCGCTCAGGACTTCAAGACCGTCCTGCGTTTCCTGAGTTTCGCCATCATGGCTCTGCAGGAGACCAGCGAGACCCACCTGGTGGTCTCTTCTTCGCTAAGGGGGTCACCATCATGCCCAAAGACTTCCAGCTGGCCCGCTGCATCCGCGGAGAGAGAGCTTAGACTTTCTGCTGCACATTCACCAGCCATAATGCTCTGCACTGTGTCTATATATATACATTTATAGTAATATGGACATATGTTTGCTAGATGTTGTTTTTTCTTGCCTTCTGATTGTTGCTCTGAGTGTTGCTATCCCTGTGCTGTTGCAATCCTGGAATTTCCCCATTGTGGGACTAATAAAGGCTTATCTTATCTTATCTTATCTTATATTTAAGATTGACCATCTATCAATATCTTTTTTTATTTCTTGTTCCAACCTATCATAGTTTGCTTTATAGATTTTGCTTAGATCTTTAGGTATGTTCACTCCAAGGTATTTTATTTCTTTTTGTTTCCAGTTTAGTTTGATCTTATCAGTTATCTGGTTTAGAGGGTTATAGTGGAATGTCAGTATTTGTGTTTTTGTTATGTTTATCTTGTATGCTGATAATTTCCCAAAATTTTCTATCAAGTTCATCATTTCCATTATTGATTCATCTGGTTGTTCAAGGTAAACTATAATATCGTCTGCAAATAGCCCAATCTTGTGTTCCGCCCCCTTTATTGTTACACCTTTTAATTTCTTATTTTGTCGTATCGCTTGAGCCAATGGCTCTATGAACAGAGCAAACAAGGTGGGCGATAAGCAGCATCCCTGCCTAGTTGATCTTTGTATATTTACTTTGTCTGTTAAGCTACCGTTTATCTTGATTCTTGCCACAGGTTCTTGATACAGCGTCCTTATGCATTGTACTGATTTTTCGTTAAATCCAAAGCGTTCCAGCACACTATATAGGAATTTCCAGGTAACCCTGTCAAATGCTTTTTCTGCGTCTAAACTCATTATTACTGCGCTTTTCTTTTCTTTATGTATTTGATTAATTATATGTATTGTTCTCCTGATATTGTCATGTGTTTGGCGTCCCTCTATGAAACCAGTTTGATCATCTTCTATCAATTCCGTCAAGAATGTCTTTATTCGTTTACATATAATTGTTGTATATATTTTATAATCCACATTTAATAAAGAGATTGGCCTATAGTTTCCGCATTGTTCTCTATCTTTCCCTGGCTTTAAAATGACTGAAATAATGGCTTCGTTCCATGATGGAGGTATTTTGTTGTTGTTCAACGTCCAATTAAATGACTTTAGGAGCTGTGGCGTGAGTTCTTCTATAAACAGTTTATAAAACTCAGATGGGTATCCATCACTACCTGGTGATTTACCGTTTTTAAGTGACTTAATCACATATCTAATCTCTTGTGTTGTTATTTCTGCTGTTAGCTTTTCATTTTGTTGATTTCCTATTGATGGCAAGTCCAATGTGCATAGAAATTTTTTAATATCTTTAGTATTTGTTTCTTCAGGTTGCGAGTATAGTTCTTGGTAGAAATTATGGAATATTTCTTTGATGTTTTCTGGGTTAACTGTGGTTTTATTTGTGGTGGGGTCTTTAATCTTGTATACATTATTCATTGTTTGTTGTTTTCTTAACCGTTTTGCCAGCAGTTTTGTGGCTTTTGGTCCCGTTTCATAATATTTTTGCTTTAGATATCTATTTTTCCTTTCAATTTCATCCATTTGTGTTTCTTTTATCTTTATTTTTTCTTCTTTAATTTCTTGATATATTTTTGGGTCATTTGTGCTTTGATGTTTATGTTCTAATTCCCTCAGTCTCTCACATCTTTGTTCATATGCTTCCAGTTTAGTCTTATTTGCTTTTCCTGTTTCAACAATTAATTTACCTCTTAACACGGCTTTTAGTGCATCCCATAGTATTGTTGGGTCCACTTCTTCATTGTCATTCTCTTGGATATATTCATTTATGTTTACTTTTATTCTTTCTTTCATTTTATCATCATTTAACAGTCCTACATTAAGTTTCCATGTTGTTTGTCGTTTTCTATTGTTTAAATTTATTTCCATGTATATAGGATTATGATCTGATATTTCTGCCCCTCCAATCCAACAATTTCTCACCCTGTGTCTGTCACCTTCATTCATAAGGAAGTAATCTATTCTAGAGTGTACTTTATGGACTGCTGAATAATGTGTATAGTCTTTTTCGAGTGGGTGCAGGTCCCTCCAAATGTCTACCATACCCATTTCTGCCAGTGAGGTTCTTATGAACTTTCTTACATGTTTTTTTGTCTTCTTAACACTTGTTGTATCAATTTCATGATCCATGACAGCATTTAAGTCTCCTCCACAAATTAGGACTCCTTCACTGTGTGTTGCTATGAGATCAAACAGATGTTGAAAAAAACCCTTGTCACTTTCTGGTGGGGCATAGATGTTCACTAATGTGATCTGCATTCCATCTATTCTACCCTTTATTATTACATACCTGCCTTCTTTATCCTGGATTTCCTGTTCACATTCAAATTGTATTTTATTTGAGATTAGTATCATAACCCCCCTTTTAGTTCCTCCCTTAAATGAACTGTAGTAGGAGTTCTTATAGCCAAATCTCTTTAGTTTCACATGTTCTGTCTTGCTCAAATGTGTCTCTTGCATAAATATAATTTCGGCTTTTTCCTTCTTGAATTTTCTTATTATTCTTTCCCTTTTAACAGGTGAGTTCAGACCATTCACGTTTAGTGTTATTATCTTAAGATTTTTACCCATAATCATGTTTTTCCATTTTTTTAACTTGTGCTCCTAGCCCCTTTAACAACAAAAATAACACATATTTATATAAAAACACATTAAAAAATCTCGACCTCCGTACTTTGGGCCTTTCTTCTGCCCAATGGTCCCTGTTGGTGGGTGGAGGGAATGTCCTCACCGAGTGTAGGGCCCTCCCTAGACCTATATTTACTATCCAAGAAATAGTCATTCGTCTAGAAATGTCCAACAAATATCACTTAAACCTCTCCTAGCCATCTGTTTCTCTTTTACCTTGTCTTCTTGGCCTTCATTTCTTCTGTGTCTTTCTTAATCTTTGTTATAATCTAGGCTTTCAGTTGAAAGCCTTGTAGTCTTTCCTGGGCCCGCTGCTCCACGTCTCCCCCCGTCTTTTGCTGTTCACTCGCCTCCACTCCGGCTGTCGTGATGCGTTCAGGGCCGCCGCTGCTCCTACCGTTTCCTCCGGCACGTACACCTCAAGGCCCCGCTCCATCATGTCCTGCGCTGCCTCTCTGGCTGTGTTGTATGTCTTCATGCCATTCTCCCAATGAATCCTCATCTTCGTTAGCGGCGTTTGGAATCTAATTTTTTTTTCTTTCAGCGTTTTTTTAATGTTGGCATATTTCTTCCGCTGCTGCACAATTTCTGCCGGGTAGTCATGATCAAAGAATATCTGCTTGTCGCCGATTCGTATCTTTTTTTTCCACGCTCGTGTCAGGATTCTTTCCTTTACATCATATTTCAGAAAGTTTACCACAACTGACCTGGGTGTAGAGCGTGGGTTCGGGTTCTGTGCCGAGGCTCTGTGCGCTCGTTGAATCTGCAGATCCGCTTCGCTGGGCAGTTCCAGCTCTTTTTTTAAGAACTGATCCATGAATTTCGTCATCGAGTTGCCTTCAATGCCCTCCGGGATCCCGAAGATGCGTATATTGCCCCGTCTGGACCTGCTCTCCAAGTCGGTTACTTTCTCCTGCATCCTCTGCATTTGTGCCGTCAGGGTCTGCAGCTGTTCGCTTGCCTCGCTATTCCAATCTTCCAGCTCTGATATTCGGGCCTGCGCTTCTGTCATACACGCCCGCTGGGAGCGCAGCTCCTCCATGTTTTCTGCTAGCTTGCGCTCCATTTCTCTTCGGAGGTCCATAATTTCCTCCTTAATCTCTTTTTTCAGCTCCTCCTTAAGAGCCGCTAAATCCTGTTGTAGCTGCCGTTTGAAGTCTCTCAACTCTTTTCCCAAACTGGCGATGCCAGTGTTCATGGTATCGAGTGAGTCCTCCATTTTCTCTGCTGCAGTCACCTCGTTTTTTTGGGCCCCGTGTTCAGCGGTTTCTCCTGCGTTGTTGAAGAGGAATTCTTTAATTTTACTCTGCTTTTGTCCTTGTGCCCGGCTCCTTCGTGTTTTCATCCCTTAGTTTATTGATCCGCTTATGTCGAGTTGGCCATTTACCGATGATTTTTAATCCGGCTAGGGAGAGCTCTCTGTTTAAGCGTTATGTCTCTCCGCCATCTTCCCGGAAGTCCGCCACTACTTCTTTTTAACTACAACCTGACATATGAAAATGGAGGGAATGTTTTGAGTCTCTCAGGTGGAAGATCTTTTTTTTTTTGTTTGTTTTTTTTTTGTTACTTATTTGTACCCGTAGGTAGATTTGGTTTGCAGTCTGGTGACAAGCCTACATGTTTTTGGTATGCGGGAGGAAACCGGAGAAATCCCGGAGTAAACCCGCGCAACATGGGGAGAACATGCAAACTCCACACAGATCACTGTTGGCTTGGGGCAGGGATCGAACCCACGATCTCATGATCCCCGCGATCCCCCGGCCGAGGGTAAAACTGTACTGCCACAGTGCTAAACCACTGCGCCACCGTGCAGTCTCTAGTTTTCTCCTGAGTCTCCTGCACGTTGCACAATGGTGGATAATGGACGAGACCAGTCTCTGGCAACCTATAATCCACAGTCCGGCTTGCTTGGTTGCGCTTTCCGTGAACTGCCTTCCTTGATGCACAACTTTGGCGTGATAGTGACGGACGAGCAGTTGAGTCACGTGATGCTTGTGTGGGAGAATAGTTGGATTTTTGGATGCTGTGTTCAATGATGCATGTTTGAGGCGACCTCCAACCTTGATGAGACTTTCACTCATATAGGGATCAAGAGCTACGATGGGACTTGAACTGCAGACAGTTTGGTTGGCATGGAGAGCAGCATACTCGTCGGGAAAAGCGTCCTTTTGAACGGACTGGAGGATGAGGTTACTGGCAGCATCCAGCTCCTCTGGAGTACGTGGCTTGTTACATCGATGCCAGCCCCTGCATGAATGATCTGACAGGTTGCTTGATGAGTGAGAACGAGCTTGGTGAATTAGGAATGCAATGGCACGTACAAATGCGTTCCAACTTGAAAAGTGCTGGAAGCATTCTGGTGAGAGCCCGTTCTTCTGAATGTGAGTAGAAAAGGTAGCAACTTTTCTGATTTCAGAGTCTACTTTAGGCTCGATTAACTCAAAGGATTCAGGTGTCTCGGATTCAGGTGGTCTGTAAAGGAAGTTTGGTCCCTTAAACCACATAGTGTCCATGAGCTGTGATGCAGGTATTGACCTGGTGGCTAGATCAGCTGGGTTTTGCTCTGATGTGACGTAGTGCCACTGCTCAGGGGATGTGGACTGACGTATCCGATGAATGCGATTATGCACATAAACATAGAAGCGCTTTGAATCATTGCAGATGTACCCAAGAACCACCTTGCTATCACAGTAGAATTTGACAGTGTTTGGTTTGTGATCAAGTTCGTCCAGAATGAGCTCCGCCATCTCAACCGCTAGAACTGCTCCACAAAGTTCAAGGCGAGGTATTGTGGGCTCTGGTTGTGGTGAAAGTTTTTCTTTTCCAAGCACAAATCCGACTTCGCATTGTCCTTCTGCATTGACTGTCTTCAAGTATGCTACTGCCGCAATAGCCCAGCTTGAGGCGTCGGAAAAGATGCACAATTCGGTGTAAGTGGACTTAGAGAGGGAAGCTGGTACATAGCAGCGTGGCACCTTGAGGCTGCTGAGATCCTGGAGAGACATTTTCCACGTTTCCCATGTGTCCATTTTGTCCTGAGGGAGAGGAGCATCCCAACCTTGGACACCATTCGACAGTTCACGTAACAAGAGTCTGCCTTTGATTGTCACTGGTGACGCTAGTCCCAAGGGGTCGAAGATGCTGTTAATTGTTGACAGAACCCCGCGGCGGGTGTAGGGTTTGTCATCGACGGCAACCTTGAATGTGAAAGAGTCAGTGTTTATGTCCCAGCACAGGCCTAGACTTCTCTGAGCTGGTAGAGTGTCATCGCCGAGACTCAAGTCTTTGATACCGGTGGCCAGGTCTTCTGGCTTGAAGGCTTGCATGACTGAGACACTATTCGAGGCGATTTTGTGGAGCTTGAGATTGGACTCGGCCAAGGATGCACATGTGCGCTTGAGCAAGTCTATGGCTGCAGATTCAGTGGGGAGCGAAATCAACCCGTCATCTACATAAAAGTATCTCTCAACAAAGTGTCTTGTGTCTGCTCCAAACTTTGGCTCGCCTTTCTGGATAGCCCTGTGTAGGCAATAGATAGCTACCGCTGGCGACGGGCTGTTTCCAAAAATGTGCACCCGTATGCGGTACTCCTGCACCTCCTTTGACAATTCGTTTTCCTTGTGCCACAGGAACCTCAAATAGTCTCTATGGTCTGGTCTGACTAAGAACCCATAAAACATTTGCTGGATATTGGCAGTGACTGCGATGAGCTCCTTCCTAAACCAAATCAGCACACTGAGGAGGGTATTATTAAGATCTGGACCTGTTAACAGTACTGAGTTGAGTGACACACCAAATTGCTCGGCACTTGAATCAAAGACGACCCGTATCTGACCGGGCTTCTGGGGATGATATACCCCGAAAATGGGCAGGTACCAGCATTCAGTGTTATCAGTGATGGGTGGAGCGATCTCTGCGTGATTGTTCTCGAACAGCTTGTCCATAAACTCTGAGAACTGTTCTTTCATTTGAGGGTTTTTTGTTAAGTTGCGTCTTAGTGAGCTGAGTCTAGACAATGCTTGGTCCCTGTTATTTGGGAGCGGCAAGCGAGAACACTTGAATGGCAGAGGAGCGATCCAGTTGTTATTTCCATCCTGGTGGACTTCTTCCTCCATTATCTTTAGGAAGGTCTCATCTTCGAAGGACGCGGCGCACTTGTTATCGTTCTCTGTGCACTCAAAAACTTTGTCCCCAAGCCTTTCTTCCGCTGCGTTGGGTTTTGAGCTGTGTTTAGAGAGGCCGTCCTTGTACTCCCCACCGTAGCATGGTTTCTCTTTGATGTTGATGCTGTTAGGACAAGGAGTGAAGAAGGATGGGCGTCCGTTGGAGAGCATGTACATTTTATAAACATTGACGGTTGGCTTATGAGCGTTAAGGCACACCTCTCCCACAATTACCCAGCCTAGGTCCAGGCGTTGAGCGAAGGGGGCATTGTGGGGTCCGTTGACTTGTTGCCTTGCTTTGTGGACTTGTAGGATGTCTCTGCCCAGTAAAATTGCCATCTGAGCATCTGGGTCATACTTGGGGATGAGAGGAGCGAGGTGTTTTAAGTGGGCATGAGCAAGAGCGACTTCGGGCGTAGGTATTTCACCCCTACTGAACTTTATCTCGTTGCATTCAAGGAGAGGAGGGAGGTCTAAGCGTGGGCCTCCACCTACTGGCTCGATTTGGAACCTCACTGCTTCCCTGCCAAGCATTTCAGTTAAACCAGCACATGTTCTCATGAGGTATGTCAGAGGGCTACCCTTGATCCCAAACAGCTCGAAGAATTCAGGACGGGCCAGCGATTTATTACTCTGATCGTCAAGGATTGCATACATCTTAACGGAGCGTTCTGGTTGGCCTTTGGGGAAAACTCGAACTAGACATACCTTTGAGCAAGAACGTGGAGGATTACCTTCGCCGCAGATCTCAGTGCACCGTGACGTTACCTTAGGTGGTGTGTTGTCTTGGGGCTGAGGCTCTGGTTCAGGTGTGTTTCCTGGCTGGGGTTGCTGACTTGAATCGGGATGCATGGCAGAGCAATGTCTTTCACTTTGGCACTCCTCGCACTTGAGTTTTATGTCACAGTTCTTTATTGCGTGCGTGGGAGAGCAGCAGCGAAAACATCGTTTGTGTTCTTTGAGTATGCTTCGCCTCTCTTGTAGCGGTTTATTCTGAAAAGCTCTACATTTGGCTAGAGGATCCATTTTCTTATGGACTGGACAGTAGCGTGTTAAATCGTCCTCTTTAGTACTAGAGGGATCAGTTGTGTCGACCTCTGTTTTGTTTACAGTTAGAGGTGTTCTGTAGCTAGTTTGTTTGAATGGTGGTCTCTCGCCTTTGCTGAAGGGTTGGCTGCTGCATGCCGCAAAACTTGGGTCATTTCTTGCTTTGGCTTCGTCTTGGACAAACTTTACAAAATATGAGAAGGGAGGGAAGGTTATGTCATATTTTTGTTTGTATTTTGAGCCCGCGTGCAGCCATTTATCTTGTAAATTTGGAGGCAACTTTTCAACTATGGGCTTAACCCCACAGGGTGTGTCGAGGTAGGCGAGGCCTGGGAGATAAGCTTCATCTTTAGCGACCCGCAGCTCTAAGAGTAAATCTCCAAGTTCCCTGAGTTTTACATTGTCTCTGTTTGTAAGGCGAGGGAAGTTATCTAGTTTTTTAAACAAGGCGTTTTCTACTACTTCTGCCGTAGCATAGCACTCTTTTAACCTGTCCCATGACAATTGGAGAGCAGCTCTAGGGTTAGTGGCATAGACAGCTCTGATTCTTTTAACATGCTCTGAGGACTCTTTACCGAGCCACTTGACTAGGAGATCTAACTCCTGGGTATATGTGAGACCAGCGTCTTCAATTGCATTTATGAATGACGACTGCCATGCTCTAAAGTTTTCGGGGGTGTCGTCGAACTTAAAGAGTCCGGTTGTGATTAGCTCTCTGAGCGCGAGGAACCTAGCAAAGTCTGCCATAGGTGGGTCACCATTGTGGGGAGCATGATAGCTGTTTGTCCTGACATAGTCTCTCGGTATGTCGATGGATTCATTTTTTATGTACATTTTCTTGAATGCTGGTGGAGAGAGAGTTTGTTCGGGTCTCCTTGGAGTGGATAATTGCACCCTTTGTGCAAGTTCGACTTGAGGTGTTTCTTCTTCAGCTGGTCGCGCCTGTGACTTTAGCTGGATTTGGTGGCGTACATACTCCATAGTTCTCTGTCCGACAGCTTGTGATGAAATTGCGCTCCTTACACTCTCTCCTTCGTCCGGCTCGGCAGCTGCGGCAGCTTCTAGAACTTCTGCTTGTGCTGTGGCGGCCGCTGTTTCCTTCTCTATCTCCAGCATCCCCAGATCCAGCTCCAGCTTTGCTTGTTGCTTTGCTTGTTCTTGTTCTAGCTTTGCTTGTTCAAGCTTTGCTCGTTGTTTAATTTCTAATTGTTTCTTACTGTAACAAGGCTCTAGCATTCGCAGCTTCAGCAGAGGCTCACGCTATGATGGCCGCTTCCATTACGTTGGACTTTGAGGATAACCTGGAGCTAGAACGTCTTGAGCTGGAGCTAGCGTTGTGTGATGATTTGGCTTCGGAGTTCGCCTTTTCTTCCGCTCTCTTCTCTTGAGTGTCGTCCATTGCTGTGTCGTGAATCTTAACTTCACCAACTGTTGACGTGGTTTTTTTTACTCTTGAGTGTCGTCCCTCGCTGTGTCGTGGACCTTATCTTCACCAACTGCTGACTTGGCTTTTCACTCTCGAGTGACTTCCCTCGCTGTGTCGTGGACCTTATCTTCACCAACTGCTGACCTGGCTTTTCACTCTCTTGAGTGACGTCCCTCGCTGTGTCGTAGACCTTATCTTCACCAACTGCTGTCGTGGCTTTTCACTCTCTTGAGTGACGTCCCTCGCTGTGTCGTCGACCTTATCTTCACCAGCTGCTGTCGTGGCTTTTCACTGTAGTGCTATCACTACGTGTTATATACACTGAGTATGTTTAACGCAGTTCAACAGCAAGCCAAACTCGTTTTTCACGAGCCAGGAAACCGAGCGTCCTGCTCACTTTATTTCAGTCTTCACAGACAGTTTACAGTACCTTAATACTGTGGCTCGAAGCTCGTTGAAAAGCCCGAGTGAAAAGCCATTGCTTTCAGAGGTGTAGAAGAAGAGGTTTGACACACAGGAGGAACGTTTTAGAAATTCGCAGGCAGGTTAAACTCGTCTGCCTTTTTTTTTTTTTTTTTTTCCCAAGTCCGCTTCTCCTACCCATAAAACATAGCGGCAACTGGCTGCGCTTTCAATATAAAGTACAAACAAATTACTAATAACTATACAGAAATTACTTTTAACACAATTACTATTTTGACATGAATTATTATAAATGAACTATGATATTTAATATGAACTTATAAACTATTTCTAACTTTCTAAAACACACACTACTGAGGGCAGAACAGAAGCAGTTTTGAATCTTGGACCTTAATTCTGTGGAGATCAAAAAATAGTCAATACGTGAGAATGTCTTGTAGATATTAGAATAACAAGAATAGGCTTTAACTTGTGGTTTCATTTCTCTCCATATATCTAGCAATCTAAATTCTTTCATAAAATGATTAATGATCATCCTGCATCCATTGTGCGTACAGTCTAGTCCTGTTGATCTATCTATATCGGGATTCAATATACAATTAAAATCCCCTGCTATTATATGTTGCCCTGTAAGTGAAGATAAAATAAGGAATAAATTAGTAAAGAAATTTTGATCATCTATATTGGGACCGTATAAGTTCACCAAATTTATATTTTCTAATAACAAAGATCCTTGAATGATTAGATATCTTCCAAATTTGTCTCCAATTACATTTTTCACTTGAAATGGGACTGATTTATATATGAGAGTCATAACTCCCCTGGCTCGGGATGAAAATGATGAGGTGAATACACTTCTTTGCCATCTTCTCCTAATTCTTTTTACATCCTCCTCTATTAGATGAGTTTCTTGTAAAAACACAATTTTTGAACCCATGTCTTTTATTTTATTCATAACTTGTTTAAGTTTTTTTAAATTTTGTAGACCTCTGCAATTCCATGAGGTTAAATTGAGATTAACGCTTTGGTCTATGATCAATAAGAAGTTTGAGATTACCTCGCAATGTAAACATGCTCACACAGAGAAGCAAAAACATGAGTGGTTGAACATTCATCCTACAAACTACACACAAACAAATTCCCCCTTCCCACATTCGTGGTAATCCCCCCAAAATCAAAAAAAAAAATTCCGTCTCCCGCTATAGCCATTGACTGCTCCTCACCCGTGAGGATCAGTCAAAACCACTCTTTCTTTCTCCTCTCAATCACCCTAACTCTACTGCTTTTAATGACGTAACATTAACTCTCTTCTGTAGTTTTCCAACTTAACTCCTAAATTTTATAGCAACTTTGTACATCATAGGGTTTTTTTTTAATATATAATACAATCTATATTTTGTAAACTTGCTATATGCTTCAGATCAGTCGGATGCCTGTGCAAATGCTTAAATATTCTACCTTATATTTTGTTCATGCTTAGCTCCCACCAGTCTCTTCTTGGATCTTCTTGATGAACTCCTGCGCCTCCTCAGGGGTCTTGAAGATGTGGGTTCTGCCTTTATACGTGACCAGCAGTCTTGCAGGATAAATCACTCCATGACGAATCCCAAGGTTGCGCAGCTCTTTACGGGCGGGGTCGAACTGTTTCCTTAATTGTTGGATTCCTGTGGCCAAATCTGGGTAGAACCGCGCCTGTTGATCCTGGTATTTAATTTCTCCTTTGGCTCGCGCCGCGTTGGAGATCGTCATCCTGTCTCTGTAGCTGAGGAACTTTATAATCAGCGTCCTCGGTGATGCCTTGTTATCTCTTGGTGGGTCAATTCGGTGGGCGCTTTCTAAGACGACTGATGACTGCAGCTCCGCGTTGTTCAGCGCTTCTGGGATCCACTTTTCCAAAAAGGAGCATGGATCCAGACCCTCCGTTCTCTCCGGGAGACCCACCAGCCTCAGGTTGTTCCGTCTCGACCGGGATTCCAGAACATTATCTTCCAGACGTTTATTTTTTAATTCCAATGTGCGCACCTTTAATTGTAGGCTGGTGACGTCATCCTCAGCACTGGAAATTCGGAGCTCCACCTGCGAAACTCGTTCCATACAGTCACTTAACTCCTTTTTCATTCCTTCTATTGCTGCAATAATCCCGTCAAGTTTAGAGGAAAAGTCTGCTCTCATTGAACTAATGGCAGCGAGCACCGCACCTGTGCCGTCGCCAGTAGTCACCGCTCCTCCGCTAGCTTCCTCCGCCATATTTGGGGATTTTTCTGCTTCGTCACGGACGTGAAAGTCCGTTAACTTGGACTGTTTTGGTGATTCGGTTTTTCCTCCACCTGATTTCCCAGCCTTAGGCTTTACCGGCATGTCCTCGCCCAAACGTTGGGATAGGTTTTGTTCCAATTGAGAGAGTTATTTGCCGATTATTATTTTTTTTTTTTTTTAGGAGCAGAGTAGAGTGAAGCACATCCTTCTACGCGGCGGCGTAGAAGGACGTGCGAAGAAGGACTACGTAGAAGGACTACGAAGGACTACGTAGTAGTCGTAGAAGTCGTAGTCCTAGAAGGACTACGAAGTCGGTTTAGGAGCATTTTTAAGGGCTAAGATGCTTTCTAAATCCTGGAATCTTGGAATTTCCCCATTGTGGGACTAATAAAGGCTTATCTTATCTTAAATAAGTTTTGTTTGTACTAGGAGTTTCTCCTAATTTTGGGGGGGAAGCATGGAAAATGTCAGAATTCTGAGAATTTTCTAAGAATTACACCACTAGGAGTAATTCTTAACACTATAACACTGTGCCAGTGGGCCCAGGTTACTGGAGTATTGCTGTCATAATATGTGAGCATATGGTCTGTAGATTACGTTCACTGGATGAGTGTGAAACACGGCTCTGTGGCAGATAGCTTTAGTGCCTGAAAAAAACTGCTTTGAATAGTGCTATGTACTACAGATCGGGGGGGGGGGGGGCGATGTATCGTAGTACTGCAATACTTTGTGGTGGTGGTACTGTATCAATTCAGAGACACAGTACTATGATACTTCATTAAAAATTAGTAATACATTTTACAAATGCAATCTTACCTACAGTATATGGTGTGTGTGTGGGGGGGTCATAGGCTGAAAAGTTCATAGTGGTCAAATTTGACCAAATGTGGTTTATTTTTCAACATAGTCTCCCCTTCGGTCCACATACTTCTTCCATTGGTATTGCAGCGCTTCGATCCCCGTGGTTGAAAAATAAACCACATTTAGTCAAATATGACCACAATGAACTTTTCAACCTATGAACATTTTCAGCCCCCCCTCGTATAAATGGTAAAGTCAAATTCTACAGGATTTTCAAAACTGATACAATTTAAATGTAATCCTATAGGAAGCTATCACTTTTCTCTGTAATTTCTTTTAGCTGCATTATTTTTTTTAATCTGGCAAACTTTCCAGAGCCCAGTAAAAGAATTAGGGGGGCTGACAGTGCTTGGGGCAGCTGTCTGTACTGGAAGATACCCACACTGATTATAAATACAGAAAAAATGTCAGCATACATATGTAGATGCCAGAGGCACAGAGCCCAATGGTAAATAAAAGGAAAAACTCATGTGAAGTGTCACCTCCTGCCTCAACAATAGATTTAGTGCATAAATTCCACTGTGTATGTGACATTGTGCCTGAGCTCTGCCTATATCACTCCGAAGTCCCAAACCTTATTATAAATCACTCTGGCCCAAGGGTCACAGTCACTGTCCCTGCTGTACATACTGGAAATAACTCATGGGCATTATGAGTCTGGAGTCACAGGAGAAAAAGTCAATTGTAATTTGGTCTTGCCTGTGGATCAATGAAGCCTATTTGGCGTTCCACAAGCGCCACTATTTGTCAATCTGTACTCCTCTATATCTAAAGTCAAAACTAGATAAGTGTTTGGACTATGAATGTTCTCAAAAAGATAATGCAGTCTTTATATTTTGGTGTACATCTCCATAAATATAGATTGGACAGAAAAGTTATTGTCATGTATGTATCCACACAATTTAATGGCTATTCAGTTTATTCACTGGCGACAAAACAACTATTGACTTAATCTACATTCACAAGACATGATGTCTGCATATTTTTATAGCAACTGCAGTCTCTCTCTCTCTACCCCTCTCTCTTGCTCTCTCTTCAAAGTATCTTGTTTAGAAATCTAAACATTTCCTTGATGGCAAGAAAAGATTATCAACCTCAGACTGGAAAACAATGAGCCAATCACACTGTTACACTTCCCAACCGCTCAATAAATCTTGCAGGAATTTAATGACATCCATACAGCATTTTTCACAGCATAGCATATCAGTATTTCCCAACATGTAGACTTTACTTGGTAGGACATCTGGGCATATTATTATGTAGGGGTGGGGCAAAAAAATCGATACAGTGTAGTATCAGGATAATTTGTGTCCACTGTATGGTATCGATACACAGAAGTTTGTATTGTGATACTTGAATAAAAGTTTTTATGTGCAATATAAATTCAGGGTTTCCACCAGTAACATTTCTGCATAGCGGACCTGCCACACCTACAACTCAGCCGCCATGCTAAGAAAATAAATGAAGGAATGACGCTCCGCAAGTGCGCACACGAACAATGCACGTGACAGTCACCCGTGCATCGGAGCTCTGGAGCGCGTCGCACGTGTAACCATTCCAGTCGACAGGTGGATCTAGCATTGCTGTCCGAGAGACAAATCTGATTCCATGCCAGAGTAAAGTACAAGCTTATTTAAGTACTGTAAATGAGGGAAAAAAGCAGACGAGGTATGTAAGCAGTGGAGGCATTTATCGTGGTTTTAACCTGGTAACAGGAACAATAATGGGTCGCTTAACAAACAGGCGTAGTTCGGCTTCATATGCAGGCCAAAGCTATCGAAAAATGGCTCTGATACAGGCTAATTGAGGGAAAGGATCTTTACTTCACCAACCTGTCATGAGGTGCGTCCGGCAGACGGGGAGGGACAACTCCTTAAGGCGGACCGGTTAGAGTGCAGAATCAGTTCATTAAACAACACAAAACAAGACAGCACAGGGGCTGTAAACAGAACGGCAATGGCTTGGCATGGAAGATTAAGTAAACTATAGAACGGGGCCCGGAGGAACATCTCGTGTCTTGAAACAACACAAATACAATGATGCAGCACAGGGTAACTTAAAGTCAGAACTAATATAGGAAACTAGTGATTACATAACACAAAACAGCTGCAACTAATCAGGGGCCAAATGATAAGAAACGTGAAAAGTTACTGGTAGGGAAAACAACAGGGGAACCTTTTAAAATAAGAACTAAAGCAAGAAACTAAGGATAAACACTGAATATGCTGATAACAGAACAATAATACTGGTGCAGTGAGTCCAGAAAACAACAGAAAGCATTGGCATGATCACCGACCATGTCCAGATCATGACACAACCAATATTAACTAATTTATGTTCAGTATTATGTACCTGGCAATTTAAAATTGCAGAAATTCACCAAGTCAGTGACTAATCTGTCAACATGCTCAAGTCTTAAGACAAACTAAATCAACCAACATTTGAATTTCAAAATAAGGGAGGATTTTCCTGTTGTCTGGGTGGTTAGGACAGAACTAAAAGCAGCAAGAAATTTGAGACAGGGCCGTCTGCAGCTCGCAGTCTCCGTCAACACCCCTTCAACTAGTTATGCTCCCTCAGCAAGTTACGGCCTCACATTATGCCACTCCACAAAATGGCTGGCCATAGCTGACCATGTAAATATGGCTGAGCCAGCAATGGGCTGATCATACACAAGTTCAGGTGTTGTTTGTTTGTAGACGGGCTGACACTGGCCACGCATTTCGAAGGATGAATGTAAAAGAATCTAAAAATGAGAGAGTTCAGTCCATAGATGGCAAAAAAAAAAAGTTTATGGTCTAGTCTTTAGATGACGTTTGTTTGACCACACGCTACCCTGTTGCCCAGCAACCCTGACAGGCGCAGTTGAGGGTTTTTTTTCTAACATTTTTTGACAGCGATGGAAGCAGTGTTCTTTTCATTAAATAAAAACCAAATCTTGTTATTGACTAAAAGTAGAGAAAAACAATTGATACAGACTAAAATAAAACTATAAAATAAAGTCATGTTAATAAATCTGGACTCAAATTAGGTGTCAAAAGTAAAATGCAAAAGTGGCGGTTTTAGTTTTATTTCTAGCCATCATCATCATCATCATCATCATCATCATCATAGCAGTCTGTCATGGGAAACAATGACTGTTTCATTCAGGTCTGATCAGATTCCTCCACACAGCTCTGTCCTTAGCCTTCCGCTGCCAGGAACTCCTGTCTATATCCAGCTTCTTCAAGTTTCTTTTTACAGTGTCTTTAAATCTGAGCCTTGGTCTACCCTGATTGTGTTTGCCCTCGCATAACTGTGAGTAGAGTAACTGCCAAGGGAGACGCTGGTGGTCCATCCTCTCAACATGTCCGAGCCATCTCAGGTTCATCTGTATTAGCATGTCCTCCACTGATGGTAGACCAGCTCATTTCAACACTTCGATGTTGGTTATCTTGTCTATGAGATGTTCATTATGGCTCAAAGGTGTCTCATCATGTACAGTGGGGTAAAAGAAGTATTTAGTCAGCCACCAATTGTGCAAGTTCTCCCACTTAAAAGATGAGAGAGGTCTCCAGTTTTCATCATAGGTATACCTTAATTATGAGAGACAAAATAAGAAAAAAAAAATCCAGAAAATCACATTGAAGGATTTTTAATGAATTAATTGGTAAATTCCTCGGTAAAATAAGTATTTGGTCATTAACAAAAGTTCATCCCAATACTTTGTTATATACCCTTTGTTGGTAATGACAGAGGTCAAACATTTTCTGTAAGTTTTCACAAGGTTTTCACACACTGTTGCTGGTATTTTGGCTCATTCCTCCATGCAGATCTCCTCTAGAGTAATGATGTTTTGGGGCTGTCGCTGGGCAACACAGACTTTCAACTCCCTCCAAAGATTTTCTGTGGGGTTGAGATCTGGAGACTGGCTAGGCCACTCCAGGACCTTGAAATGCTTCTTACAAAGCCACTCCTTCGTTTCCCGGGCGGTGTGTTTGGGATCATTGTCATGCTGAAAGACCCAGCCACGTTTCATCTTCAATGCCCTTGCTGGTGGAAGGAGGTTTTCACTCAAAATCTCACAATACATGGCCCCATTCATTCTTTCCTTTACACGGATCAGTCGTCCTGGTCCCTTTGCAGAAAAACAGCCCCAAAGTATGATGTTTCCACCCCCATGCTTCACAGTAGGCATGATGTTCTTTCTCCTCCAAACACGACAAGTTGAGTTTTTACCAAAAAGTTCTATTTTGGTTTCATCTGACCATATGACATTCTCCCAGTCCTCTTCTGGATCATCCAAATGCTCTCTAGCAAACTTCAGACGGGCCTGGACATGTACCGGCTTAAGCAGGGGGACACGTCTGGCACTGCAGGATTTGAGTCCCTGGCGGCGTAGTGTGTTTCTGATGTAGCCTTTGTTACTTTGGTCCCAGCTCTCTGCAGGTCATTCACTAGGTCCCTCCGTGTGGTTCTGGGATTTTTGCTCACCGTTCTCGTGATAATTTTGACCCCATGGGGTGAGATCTTGCGTGGATCCCCAGATCGAGGGAGATTATCAGTGGTCTTGTATGTCTTCCATTTTCTAATAATTGCTCCCACAGTTGATTTCTTCACACCAAGCTGCTTACCTATTGCAGATTCAGTCTTCCCAGCCTGGTGCAGGTCTCCAATTTTGTTTCTGGTATCCTTTGGCAGCTCTTTGGTCTTGGCCATACTGGAGTTTGGAGTCTGACTGTTTGAGGTTGTGGACAGGTGTCTTTTATACTGATAACGAGTTCAAACAGGTGCCATTAATACAGGTAACGAGTGGAGGACAGAGAAGCCTCTTAAAGAAGAAGTTACAGGTCTGTGAGAGCCAAAAATCTTGCTTGTTTGTAGGTGACCAAATACTTATTTTACTGAGGAATTTACCAATTAATTCATTAAAAATCCTTCAGTGTGATTTTCTGGATTATTTTTTTCTCATTTTGTCTTTCATAGTTGAGGTATACCTATGATGAAAATTGGAGACCTCTCATCTTTTAAGTGGGAGAACTTGCACAGTTGGTGGCTGACTAAATACTTTTTTGCCCCACTGTACGCGTGGAGTTTCTTCACCTGCACTCTGTAGACAGTCCAAGTTTCAGCACCGTACAATAGAGCAGCCAGTACTGTCGCTCTGTACACTTTGCATTTCACACAGGATAGAAACATGTCGATTGTTCCACAGTCTCTCCCTCAAGTTTCCAAACACAGCGCTCGAAAAAAATGGATATAGTTCTATTTTTTGTCGAGGAAATGGCTATGCCAGCTGTGTTGTTATGTAAGATGTCATAACTTGAATGTGGTGGTAAAATTTGTATGGTAGTTTTGTATGAAGAAGACACATTTAACTCTTTTTATGTAATTGAGTGTACTCAGCTGAAAAGATTAGGTGTGAGTTAACAAACTTCAATGATTCAAAACAATCAGTTACCTCAAACACTTTGAGCTGAACTAACTCATCAAGTTTTACAGTGTGACAAGTAGCAGAATTTCCTCTAAGGACTGTGAGGACTTTAAAAAAGCTATAGTAATTAATCTGTAATAGAAATGGTTACAATTTTTATTCCCCACAAATACCAAAGGGGGATTATGTTTTAGTGATGTTTGTCCGTCCATCTGTCCCACAAGAGGTACCTGTTTTGTGAAATCAACTCCTCCTACAGTTTTGTTCCAAATTTTTTTTGAAACTTGGTACCAGGGTTTGATATACACTGATGACGCACATATTGCAATTCAGCTCTGATTGGATGATTTTTGCAGGAGTTATAGCCCCTAATTTATGAAGTCCTATGGTTGTGCAACAAAATATTAAGTTAAGGGTACCATCATTTTTGTCCAGGCCTGTTTCATGGGTTTGTTTTTTGGAGTAATTCTGTTGAACCATAGTTTGGGGGCATTGTCTGATTTTCACTGGTTAATTTTCATGGAATTTTTGTTTGTTACCACTTTTGTCAGATTCAGGTTGTTTCTGTGGCCATTGTGGGTTTTTCTTTCATTGGCAGAGGGGTACCAACAATTTTGTCCACGTCTGTATCATGCGCGGCCATGCACTCTCACCAGCGGGCTGCCTGCCAAGATGATGCACCCAGTCTACCACCAGTGGCTTAGGAAAGTTACTAGCACCGAGCAGTTCAGGGATAAACTTCAACAGGAACTCAATGGGACGTCCATTCTCGGTCTTTTCAGGTAGGCCAACAATTTTAATGTTCTGTTGCCTGGAACGTCCTCAAGATCGGTCACTTTGAGGCATAGTGCTTCATTCTCGGCACGCATTTTCATACATATCTACTCAACTTGTGTGAGGCGGTGGTCATAGTCCGAGTTGGCTTCTTCATTTTCTGTCAGACGGTTCCCCAAACTCACCAGAGATGCTTGGGTGGATGTTGGAGTTGCCTCTGACGTGTGAACTCTCTGTCATCATTTTATTCATGTTCCTTATTGCCAGAAGAATGTTTGTGGCCTCTGAGTCACTCTCAATGCTTGATGCTAGTGCTGCTGTAGCATGGTCTGCTAGCTCACAAGGTGGCTGGGCTTCAGTCTCATTAGGTCCTTTGTCCGACTTCTTTCCGCAGTCTGTTTTGGGTTTCATCATCTTAGATCTTCGTAAAAATATAAGAGCTTGAGGTGAGGACGATTAACCCAACAATTGTTAAGCAAATGACCAATTAATTTATACTGTGGAGAGGAGCTCAGGAGAAGTACGTCTACTCCATCTGGTGCTCACTAGCGTCCCCCAGGTGTAGGGCAGTTCTGTATTGACTAGACACACCTGCCCAGATTGTTACACCGTCATCACCAAAGGCTCAACAGTGGCTGATGTATAGAACTCTCCTTGATGTCTCCAACTTGCCCCACCCACTGCCACTGGTGAGAAGAGTAAAGCACTAAATGAACTCTATCAGGCCAGTAAGTGAGACACAAACAGCGCATCCAGACATATTCCTCATCACAGCAGGAAACGTCAACCATGCAGATTTAAAGGCCCTCCTACCAAATCTACACCAACATGCAGACTTTCCAGCAAGAGGAGAAAATTTGCTGGACCTGGTGTACACAACTCACAAGAAGGCATACAGAGCCCCCCCCCCCCACACACACACACACCTGGGTCTCTCTGATCACATCACCATCCTGTTAAGGCCGGCATACAAACCCAGAGTGAAAGCCATCAGACCAACAAAAAAAACAGGTGCATGTGTGGCCAGAGGGGGCCTCTGATGTTCTAAAAGACTGCTTCAGCACTACAGACCGGGACACTTTCAAGCACGCAGCCACTCACAATGGACACACAAACCTAGAGGAGTACACTGAGGTTGTTGTAGCATTCATAGCTAAATGCACTGATGTCACTGCAAAACCATCACTGTTCATGGCAACCAAAAGCCATGGATGACAGTGGAAGTCCATAGGCTCCTGAGGGCTTGGGATGCAGTCTTTGGGGCTGGCGACACTGCAGGACTAACAACAGCTAGGGCCAACCTGTCCTGTGGCATCAAGGAGGAAAAACGACAGTACAGCAAGAAAATATCCAGCCACTTTAGCAACACCAGAGATGCACGTTTCCTCTGGCGTGGCATACAGACCCTCACCAACTTAGGGTGGGCAGTATAGCCTAAAAATGATATCACAATATTTCTTTGAATTTTTACAATAACAATATCGTTCATGATGTTACAGAATACAGGGAGGTTTTTTTTTCCTTTTAAATTTATCCAAAAAGGACAGTTTCACAGGCCAGCATTATTTACCTTCAACATATTCAGGAAAAACAAAACAAAAACTCTTATTTCTCTATTCTATAAACAGCAGCTCAGATTTACTTTAAAATATTTTTTAGTTTTGTATCAAATATGACAAGAAAATAACATGAACCGTTACACCTTAACTGCACACAGAGGTCAGGTTTTATGCTGAATCACTTTACCTGCATTACTCCCATTGCATGGTCCTGTCCTGGGGCTTTTTGGCTCTAGTTGCACTAAACAAATGTTTTTGTTGTTTTTTTTTGGTTTGCTTTTTTTCCTCTCTCTCTTCGGGTGGTTGAATAAAATCAAGATGAAGCGGCCAAAATGGAAGTAAAAATCTACATCCACTTCGAGCTGCACATTATCTGACACTAATACCGCTCCAGCGGTTTTGTTGACATGCGGACATGCAGGCAGATTATCCACACTGCTGCACCATTTTTTTGTTTTTAATATGACAGCAGTCTGAAACAGAAAGTGAAACTTAAATCTTTCCACTCAACTGGAGACAGTCTGACTTTGGAGCAGCAGCTTCCTGCGATGTTTGTTTTGCCATTTCTATATGGTGTGACGTTGTCAGGCAGCAGACCAAAAAATATTGCGATAATCATTTTTACACCGGTATCAAAATTTATACCGGTGTTATTGTGAACGATAGAATATGGCATAATTTTAAGAATAATGTTAACTGACTTAAAGTACATTTTTTACAACACTATATCATATAATATGCCATTTAACCTGTTGCACTCCTGTGTACTGCGGACGGGCACGTCTCTGCATCCTAGGACGCATGAGGGCGCTGCGTCCAAGCGCGCACTGAAAAAAAGAGCTGCATTTCCATTCTTCCACTACAGACACAGCCGCGAACAGATCAGATATGATTGACCTCTCATTCGACTAATAAGAGCCTTGAATTGGGTTTCTGAAACCTTGAAGAACCAATGACTGAAAACCTAGCAAGAAGGACCCGCCTACCAACGCTGTGAATGCAGCGAGCCAATTGAAGCACAGAAGTTCGCAAGCTGTTTTGTGTAAGGCTGGGTGAAGACAGACTGCTGCAGCAGATGAAAAAAGGACCCGCAGGAAGGACCTGCCACAGACCCAGCAGCACGGAGACCACCCACAAGTGCGACCTGTGTGACAGGGACTGCCATTCGCGCATCGGCCTGTTCAGCCACAGGCGGTGCTTTTTTTTTTTTATTCCAGCAGAATAGACGTTTAGGATTCTCTTCCATGGTCATCATAGACCGACGGAGGCCGACGACGAAGGCTAGGTGACACACACGCGTTCGCCATTCTTTTTGAATTACTACTGTTATTTGTTTTGAAAAATCGTTCGCCAAAACCGCAATCATGGAAGCGCAAAACCGCAATAATGGAATTATGTTTTGATCGGGTCATGAGACCAGAACCACGAGTCGTAACAAGCGGACCAGCGTTGCGTTCGTCTGACAATGAGGAAGAAGTTCACCAGCTACGCTGCTGCTGTGAAGAGGTAAGTGTTATAAGCTAAATTATTCTTTATCCCTGAAAATTGTAATCAAAAATGACTTTTGACCGATCGGTAAATTACAGCGGTGCGTCATCGCCACATGATGGACCGCTGCGCAACGGGTGATGTCTGTCCTCTGTAGCGAGGGGGGGGGACAACCCCCCCACACACACACACACAGCCCTGAGTGTCACCTTTCATGAGAGCCCAAGATGAATCTTCTATATTGAACCATTCAAAAGTTACAGATGTTTTTCCAAACTGTGCCATTTGGCACAATTTGGCACAGTTCAAAAACGCCTGGGAACTACCTGAGAAAAAAGTTGTGTAATATATTCATTTTTTGTGGTATTGTTACAAAATTTTGACCTCAGCTGGATAACACTTGGTTCTACATTTCTGTTGCATTTTCCAGCCCGGATCTGAAGCTGTGTGTTATTTGCAAGCATTTGTATCCAAAAAAAACACCCAGGTGAAATTTATTTTCTTCAAGTTCAGTATGTTTAGATGACTGTTACTCAGTGGCCGGAGCACTAAGAGAGATTATGACTATTTTGCCAAAAAATTCAAAGTGTTTTCTTTTAAATGAGACCAACCCCATGAAGATGCTGCAAAGGGTTGAAGAACAGCTTTTGATTTACTTTGGGTATGTTATTTTTAGGCATTTTTAGGGAAATTGACCAGAGTTCAACAGGTTAAAGAAATTAATAAAAACATAAATACAAAAATTGCCTGTGGTTAACCAGGGGGCTACAAAATTCTTGTAAAAAGAAAAATTATCTCTATAAAAATTTCATTAAATTAAGAACCAAAGAATCTGAAAAAAGATATAAAACATATAAAAATAAATTAACTGAAATAATACGAACTAGTAAAAACTTATACTTTAGGAAAATGTTAAATGAAAATAAAAATAATATAAAAGGAGTCTGGGATATATAAAATAAATTAAGGAAAAATGGAACTAAGAAAATGATATATCCAGAGTATTTTACTGATAATTGTGTCTGCGTGGGTTTACTCCGGGATTTCTCCAGTTTCTTCCCACAGGCCAAAAACATGCAGGTTAGGTTAATTGGAGACTCTAAAGTGGCCCTAGGTGTGAATGTGTGTGTGAATGGTAAAGGGATGGCTCCGTACCGTGGCTGCTTCATCCATCCAGGTGGATGCCCTCAATTTCCCCTCTGGGGATCAATAAAGTATACAAAAGCAAATCAAAAAATCAAAAAATAATTATGATAAGAACATGGTAGTAAATAAAATGAATATTTTTTTTTGTAAATGTTGGACCAGAGTTGGCAGCAAAAATTTCAAACCAAGGAAGAGACACCGTGAGTGAGACATTGATTGGAAATAACCCTCGGTCAATCTTTCTCTCAGCGGTGGATGAACTAGAGGAAGAAGAAGAAGAAGAGCTTTTGATTGACTTTGGGCACGTTATTTTTTGGCGTTTTTAGGGAAATTGACTGGAGTGCAAGGGGTTAACATACAATTTCATTTGATCGCATTTAGATCTTAATTCAAACAAGCAGAGTATTTCCAACCAACTTAATTAAGACTTGAACAAAAACAATCAATCTGAATACAACTGGGAGCATTTAAGAATAAAAATCTCTGGATTCCTTAATGAAGTTCTGCCTGCAGATCACCTGCACTCAAACATTCCAATTACCACTCATGACACGGACCAGATTCCATAAAAAAAGTTAAAAATTTTACTTTGGCTTCATCTTTAAGGAGTTGCTGTTCCAGTTAAAAGTCTCAAGTGTTGGAGAGTCCACCTTTGTATAAAACGGCCACGTCAGTATACCACAAAAGGCTCAAAGTCGTTAAGATAATCCAGAGGTTAAACTGGCTGTTAATGTCATTTAAACCCTGCATGGCTTTGACAACGTGAAACCGGCATTTCACTTTGAAATGGATGGCTCGAGTTATTGCAAACAAGCAAGTTTAAAACACACACTAAAGTTAAGAGTATTGCAACAAGGAAAATTGTTTTAAATTTGCTGTGTTTTATATTAAACTATGTGTCATGGGTTTAAGTTTCCCCAGAAGTTTGTTTCCTGAAATTGTGACTTAGATTAACCATTATAATTCAATAAGTGACTCCGTGAAACACTCATGGCTGCTCTGTTCATTCATTCATCTTCTTCCACTTAATCCTTTTCGGGTCGCGGTGGGGGGGGGGGGGGGCTGGAGCCTATCCCAGGATCTTTGGGCGAGAGGCAGGGTACACCCTGGACAGATCGCCAGTCCATCACAGGGCCAACACAGAGAGACAGACAACCATTCACTCTCACAGTCATACCTAAGGACAATTTATAATCCCCAGTTTTGATGCCAATTAACCTAACTTGCATGTTTTTGGCATGTGGGAGGAAACCGGAGAAATCCCAGAGTAAACCCACGCAGACACGGGGAGAACATGCAAACTCCACACAGATCACTGTTGGTCAGAAAATTCATGCTGTTATCCTGTTAAATCAAAGGGAATCTTTGTTCTTTTGCATGTCCTTTTGTTGTTAAAATTGTGTTAACAGGCCTGAGGAGTTGTTAGTTCCTGGCCAGCAGGTCAGTTGGTGGGGAGGGGGGGATCAGTGCTGCTGATAAAGCCACGTCACCCTTTAACCCTTTGGTTTCCATCTCAGCAGCAGCTCTGTTTGAATTGTCCTCAGAAGGGAATATGTAAATTGACAGAGGTGTGAAGTTTGGCCCAGCTGTTCCCACTGATGTCATGGGGGGGGGGGGTGATCTGTTGGGTGTCATGAGGTGTCATGTGTTTACTCATCCTGGGCTAACTGGATTATTTCTGCTGCTGGGGATCACCTATTCCTCCTCTTCTCCTTTTCCCTGCTGATTAATGCAGATCTGCAAGATTTAACACCTCTGAACATCACCGCTTAGTTCCTCCTCACGGCTGTCTTTTAAAAAAAATGGTCAACACACGCCAATTTATCATATCCTTTTACCATGTGAATTAGAAACATTCTTTTGTAAATGTGAGGATTTTTTTCATAAATTTGCAGGATTTTCCTGCAGAGTTAGAACCATTCTACTCAGAAATGTGCAGCTTCTTACTTGAAAATTTGCAGCTTTTTATTATTCATAATTTTTCCAGCCTTTACCTCATGAATTTAGAACTTTTCTTACTCTTGAATTTACAATTTAAAAAAAAAAGCTTAAACTTGCAGCATTTTACTCAAATCTTATATCTGCAGCGTTTTAGGTTGTAAACAGTTGGAAATTTACACCTTCTTTTGTCTTTTTGCTAAAGTTGCAGCTTCTTACCCATAAAATTCCACTTTTTTTGGTCAGAAATTGGCAGCTTTTAACTGAGACCTACATCCCTGTGTGTGTGTGTGTGTGTGTGTGTGTGTGTGTGTGTGTGTGTGTGTGTGTGTGTGTGTGTGTGTGTCAGGTCAGGCATTGGCTTGCTTGCTACCGGATAACCATGAAAACCGGTACTACCTGTCTCATGGGTCGGGCCGTCGGCGACTCAACCGGCATCCCCGCCCTTCCGAGGGTGTGGAGGGTGAATCAGGGCATCCTGGCAGAACTAAAAACAATATCTGCCACAGGTCTGTGGTGGACCACTCCCAGTTACACAGGGTGAGACTGGACATCCTGGCAGATAAATAAACACATCTGTCGCAAGGTCTGTGGTGGACTGTGCCAGTCGGTGCATTGTAACATGCACTACACAAAGAGCAGAGATAAACAAACCTATCATCTGGTCAGTCACTGCAACAGATACTGGAGTCAGTTTGTCTTGGCTTGTCCTTGCCACTGATAATACCTTTATCTGCCAAGAGAGTGCTACTAGTCCAGCAAAAGCTAGCAGTACTCAAATACTTTGCAAGCAGTTTCATGAAATGGTCAGTCAGAAAGCAACTCATACTGGCTCGGACGTCGCCCGGGCTTACAAGGTCCGCGCTGATCTGTTCACACTCCGACAGGCAGTGAAAAGTAAGCTAGGAGCAGGAAGACAAAAGAAGAGGAAAACAGCAGTCTTGTGTGTAGCAGAATGGAATGTACGCACTCTGTTGGACAGAACAACATCACAGCGCCCAGAAAGACAGACCGCGCTTGTGGCCCTGGAAATGAACAGGTACAATGTAGACATAGCTGCACTTAGTGAAACAAGATTACATGGATATGACAGCTTGGAAGACCATGGGTACATCTTCTTTTGGAGTGGGAGATCAACTCAAGAAAGGAGAGAAGCAGGAGTGGGCTTTGCAGTTAGAAAGGAGATAGCAGCAATGCTTGATGAAGAACCAGTGCCAATCAATGACAGGATAATGACTATGAGACTCCCACTACAGCAGAAGATGTATGCCACACTCATCAGTGTATATGCCCCAACAATGACCAACACAGAGGAGGTGAAGGAAGAGTTCTACAGTGATTTACGTAAGACGATCAGGCATGTACCGACTGATGACAGGCTGATACTCGTTGGAGATTTTAATGCCAGAGTTGGTTCGGACACTGAGAAATGGAAAGGAGTGCTAGGCAGTCATGGAGTAGGCAAGTGGAATGCTAATGGAGAACTTCTACTTGCAATATGTTCAGAGTACAACCTTGTGATAACCAACACTCTATTTAAGCACAAGGACACACACAAGAAGACATGGATGCACCCAAGATCCAAGCACTGGCACTTATTAGACTACATCATAGTCAGGCAGAGAGACATAAGGGATGTATTGGACACCAGAGCAATGAGAGGTGTGGACTGTGGTACTGATCATGTTATGCTGAGATCTAGATTAAGGATTTGCAGATGAAAACAGCACTGCAGGACGGGTGCGAAGCCACCACGGAAGCTAAACACTAGTGCACTAAAAGGCCAAAAGAAGCAGGAAGAACTTACACAGGAAATGGATGAAAACTTGAAAGACTGGAACAGCAACAACTCAGAGAATGACATAGAAGAGAAATGGGCAACACTGAAGGATACGGTGTATCAGACTGCGAGTGATGTATTAGGCTACCCTGAGAGGAAACATCAAGATTGGTTTGATGAGTATGATGAACACCTGAAGAAACTACTAGAAGCGAGGAATACAGCTAGTCAGGAAGACCTACAGTGTAACACAAGGTTGAAGAAGATGAAATACTTAAAGGCTCAGAATGAGCTACAGAAGTACACCAGAGAGATGAAGTCCAGCTGGTGGGATGAAAAAGCGGAGAAACTTCAAACTGCAGCAGACAGGAAGGACATGAAAACATTCTTCACAGGTTTGAGAGAAATCTACGGCCCTAAACCAAGAGGATTGATCCAACTAAAGGCTATGGATGGTGAAACGGTTTTGCAGGAGAAAGACAAGATCCTGGACAGATTTGCAGACCACTTTGACCAACTACTAAACAACCCTGGAGATCTCACTGAAGAGGCTAAAGAAGCTCTAGTTCAGCGACCAGCTGTATCAAGTCTGGATGAACCACCAAATTTTGATGAACTAATGGCAGCTATCAGGACAACACAGGATGGTAAAGCTCCAGGAAGGGATGAAATTCCAGCAGAAGTGTGGAAATTTGGTGGTGTTCAGCTGACCAACTGCCTGCACAAGCTCATCCAAGAGATATGGGATGCCCAGAAAGTACCTCAGGACAGGAAGGATGCAAGTATTGTGCCTTTGTTCAAGAAAGGTGACAGGAAAGATTGTGGAAATTACCGAGGTGTATCACTGCTAGCCACTGTTGGTAAGATTCTCTCACGTGTACTACTTAACAGACTCAGTGAATGCATCTCACAGAATGTACTATCGGAAACCCAGTGCGGCTTTAGAAGTGGAAGAAGCACAATGGACATGATTTCCTGCTTGAAACAGGTTCAAGAAAAGTGTATTGAACAGAACATGACGCTTTATGTAGTCTTCATAGACTTCAGTAAAGCCTTCGATCCTGTTTCACGACAAGGACTTTGGCAGGTACTCAAGAAATATGGTTGTACAGAGAAGTTTGTCAGCCTGATCGAGGCACTCCATACAGGTATGCAAGCAAACGTGGCAATGAGTGGTTCAGTATCTAAAGACTTTTCAGTAAGCAACGGGGTGAAAAAAGGATGTGTGCTGGCACCTACACTCTTCTCGCTATATCTGTCAGCCATGCTTGAGGTGGCCTTCAGCGACACTTCAGAAGGAGTATACATTCAAACAAGGAAAGAAGCAGACTTGTTCAGTGTGGCACAGTTTAAAGCCAAGAGTAAGACATCGATAAAGGTAGTAAGAGAAATGCTCTTTGCCGATGACAGTGCTCTAGTTGCACACAGCGTGGAAGATATGCAATCTTTAGTGGAGAAATTTGCAAGAGCAGCTAGCCAATTTAGACTCCAAATCAACATCAAGAAGACAGAGTGCCTTTATCAACCACCAAAGTTCCAGTTATCAACATCACTACCAGAAGAGATCAGCATTGGTACAGAGCCACTAGTCAAGTGCAAGACTTTCAAGTACCTAGGGAGTACTGTTTCAGACAATGCTAAGCTGGAGGATGAACTATCCCTTAGAATGGGAAGAGCGAGCGCTGCGTTTGGAAACTTGAGGGAGAGACTGTGGAACAATCGACATGTGTCTATCTGTGTGAAATGCAAAGTGTACAGAGCAACAGTACTGGCTACTCTATTATACTGTGCTGAAACTTGGACTGTCTACAGAGTGCAGGTGAAGAAACTCCACGCGTGCATGATGAGACACCTTCGAGTCATAATGAACATCTCATGGAAAGACAAGATAACCAACATAGAAGTGTTGAAACGAGCTGGTCTACCATCAATGGAGGACATGCTAATACAGATAAACCTGAGATGGCTCGGACATCTTGAGAGGATGGACCACCAGCGTCTTCCTCGGCAGTTACTCTACTCACAGTTATGTGAGGGCAAACTCAATCAGGGTAGACCAAGGCTCAGATTTAAAGACACTTCAAAAGAAACTTGAAGAAGCTGGACATAGACAGGAGTTCCTGGCAGTGAAAGGCTAAGGACAGAGCTGTGTGGAGGAATCTGATCAGACCTAAATGAAACAGTCATTGTCACCCACGACAGACTGCTATGATGATGATGATGATTTCACCTCAGTTAATAGACAGTAACTCTCTTGTGAAATCAACTCCTATAGTTTTGTTCCACATGCTTTGAAACTTGGTACCAGGGTTTGGTATATGTTATGTCTGAGAAATATCGGAGGCGGTGGCTGTGCTGAACGGTGGTTTTATTATCAGACAGCTCGTAGCACATGGAACATACAGAATAGCTGTTATGCTAGCTACACAGGAGTACAGGTTGTTATAGCTGTAGAGGCGGCGCGCCAAAGAACCGTCTCCCACCATCAGTCCCCTAATATAGGCACGGCGTGATGATGTCATCCATGCCTGCACCATCATGTCCATGCTGCTCATTGTTAATATGGGAATATCTAGCATTCACCTCTCCCCGGAAAAACCAAAAACATTATTAATGTCAAGGCAGGCAAATGAACTCACAACAATTTAAACCTGAACCTGGGCCACCTGGTGGACTGTCGATAGACCCTGCACAGTTGAGTGGGTTATTCTACCACTGTAGTCAATCGTGCTCTGTCTAAACATTTTAAAACAGAGTCATTGTGAGGCTCCTCATTCAACTTGAGGGGCCTCAGGCGAGCCCACAGTGGGCGCACCCCTGGTGGCACCGGCTGCAGCAGAACTGGGTGTGCTCTCTCATTGCCAAAGTCCCAGTCCGGGTCCCACACTGGCTGGGTCTTCTCCAGCGTTGCAGCTTAGTCTGGGGCAGCTGCTCTTACCTTTTGCAGATGACTAGCATGCCAGCTCGAACCACCGGCCATCTGGAGGTTGGCTGACCCAACTGCACAGTGATCTGCAACAGCAGTAACAGGAGCATTTGCAGGTCATCTGGGCGTTCGGATCAGCATACCCGAACCTAATCAAGCACTGTGAGCAGCGATCATGTTATGTCCACAAACCTGGTAATGAAGACGGACGAGAGGGCTGTGCTGGAACTGAACTTCATTACAATAAATGTTAAATATACAGTACAGTACATGTGTATGAGTCCTTGGCTCCTAACTGTGCTTACTGAGAGAGCTGGCAAATGAGACCATAACAGGACCAGCTCCTCCCTTAAATACTGTATGTCAGCGTGGTGATGGCACCAGCCAGCTACGTCATCACGCCGCTCTCTGTTATAAAATTCTTTTATAACAGATCTGTTCGACTGCACTCGGCACTGCTGCTCTCTCATCCCCAATGCTGATTGTGGTTGCGGCGATGTGTCGCTGTCGCCGGCCATGGGACACGTGCCGGGTTGTTGTCATTCGCCAGGGTCCCTCTTGGCCATGAACTCCCTCTCCTGCAGCTCTGCGGAGGCTCCCTGATGCTTATGCTGGACGAGGATCAGAAGTGAGTCCGGTTTGTGCTCTCTACATAGGGTGTGCAGGGTGTACAAAGACTACAGATGGAAATTAGTGAGAACGCTATATTCTGGTACAGAGCATCTTTACCCTGTGTTTAATGTTTTTTTTCTGTACATGGTCCCTGACAAATAAACCAAACTAAACTCTCTGCTGCGATGAGAAAGCAGCTTGAGAACACTCATGCTATGCAAGGACTAGCTCCAGGTCCTGTGTAGCTGTGGTCTGGGGCTCCAGTGGCTGCTCTGGTTCTACTCGGCATGTGGTGCGAGGCAGAGAGTGGCTGCATCCACGTCTGAGTGCAGCGGACTCGAGCCGTCGTCGGCCAAACTGAGTTTACCGCTGGGTTGGCGCACTGTGGTGCCCTGCTCAGCAGCCGGGGCCACCGTCTGTACCAGCATCGCAGCTAATGGGCCAGGGTGTCTCTAGCTGGGACGCTAATTCCATCATCTCCATCGCTGACAGGACGCCCAGCGCTATCGGCATAGACTCCCGTAGCATTTCCACCAAGTCTGCCACTGGTCTGTCGTCCGGCTCCATCTGCAGCAAGTCCCGTATTGTTGGATTCATGGCATATGTCTTCAACTGCTCTCCCACTAACCTGTCTTCCAAGTGTCCAAACACACACTTGTTAACCAAACAGCGGAGGGTAGTTACGTACTATAGGTCCAACTCGTCTGGTCGCTCTCGGCACTGGTAAAACACAAATCTCCGGGCCATTACACTCTGTGGAGCAATGAAATGCCCTGTTAATAAGGCAGCACATTCGCTGTAGGGGCCCAGTGCTTTAAATACACGCTGTCCCTTGCTGCCCAGGTTATGAATCAGCAGAGCACGTAGACGACGCTTGCTAATGTTAGCTAGGTCCGTAGCCGACAAATATGTCCAAAACGAATCAAACCAATGAGGGCATGGGATGGGTGGCTCACCTGGGGTCACGAGGAATGGTGGTGGGGGTACCAAACACGCTTCCATCTTCAGGAAAATGTCTTGTTTTCCTCCAGAAGAATATTTTTTTTTCCTCACCGCCATTGTTATGTCTGAGAAATATGGACACCGGTGGCTGTGCTGAACAGTGGTTTTATTATCAGACAGCTAGTAGCACATGCAATATCCAGAATAGCTGTTATGCTAGCTACAGAGGCGTACAGGTTGTTATAGCTGTAGAAGTGGAGCGCCAAAGAGGCTGTCTCCTGCTGTCAGTCCCCTAATATAGGCACGGCGTGATGACATCATCTGTGCCTGCACCATCATGTCCTTTTTTTTTTTTTTTTTTTTTTTTTTGTCCGTGCTACTTCTTGTTAATATGGGAATATCTAACAGTATATACTGATGATGCACATGGGAAACTTGAAAACTGCTCTCCTTCAGTAAGATATTGGGGTCTTCAAAAAGATAGTACGCTTTGTTTGACTTGTTATTGAATTCTATACAGTAAAATGTAGCAATTTATAATGTATTTTGTTGTTTTGGGTTTTTTTTTTGTAATTTTGCCACCAGCATCTCAGATTTACACAACAGTGTGCTTTCTTGTTCTTTTATTGGTCCTCTGGAGCAAAGGGCAATTGGCGTAAAGCCACTCACCTAAATTAGTCCAGTTTGACTTTGTTGGCAGGGTGTCAGCAAAGGTCAAACAATCCTTTTGTTAAATGTGAGACAGGGGAGCATTGGAAGGTTTTAACATATTAATAATGTGCTGTTCTCCATATAAAGAGGCTTGGTGGATAAGCCTAATTTTCTCACCAGTTAAAGGTCAGTCACAGTGCAACTTGTCAAGGTAACAGTGGAATGAAAAGTAAATAGACTGAAAGCTGAGTGACATCCTGTAGAATCTTTTCCTCCTATTTATATATATTTCTGTAAAGAGCACAAAGTTTTCTTATGGTGAAATCAGCAAAATATGTTGTAGGATTTCAGATTAATTAGTTAATATGCCTAATATTATTCATTGTAACATTCACGGCATTTCCAGTGCCATTTATTTACATGCCTGTGCCACATTCACTGACTGCTTGCTCATGCCCAGCTTTCATGGAAGCTGAAGCATGATATAAATTTTACATGAGCTGAAACTAATCCATGGCAGGCTGATTAGGTGCTAAAAAGGGAGTAATTCACCAGATAATGAATACAGCTTGATAATAAAAATGTTCTGCAAATGTCAATGATGACGCATAATCTCTCAATAACTTTCACATTTTTTCTTCTTCTTTCACCTCTATGGCTTTTGAGTTTGCTCATAATTTAAAAAAAATAGATGTGACAGTCAGAAAGTATATACAAGATGTGTGAAAAATCATGGTTGTCCTACAGTAAACAAGTTTTGACACCATCAGCAGTCTTCCATCTATCTTCCATAAAGGAAAAGGAGTGACTGAGCTGGTTTACTATCTGCAGTGCTGTGTAGTCACAGGTTTCAACTCGCACAAACAACCTGACATCTGTCATACAGAGTAAGGCTGCAGTTTGCAGGTGTCTCACTCTTCCATCTCGGCTTATTATAGCTCTCCTTCCAGTCAAAGAAAAGACAAAGTAAAAGATACTCTGAACAAAGAGGATTTTCCAGAATTTTAAAAGAAGGAGACAAAGAAAAGCTCAGTGGGGAGTGAGGTGAAGGAGGATCATAGTGGGCTGAAAAATGGTCCCGGCTCCATTCCGTTATCTTTCCAAACATGCGACGATACACACTCCCATCCGAGCAACAGCAGCGTGCCCATTGTCTACTGGAGGCGAGGCACTCAGGTGACAATGTGACAGTAGCCATTGTGTGCCAATCCTGAGATAGGTACTTTATAATAGACTGGCAAAAGCAGTGGCAGCCTGTGGCACCACAGGGCTGTCAGCACGCTCCGTCAGCATGCGCTGGCAGGGTAGATGTGACATTTAGCTGGCCACTGCCCTGTTAGTCCCTCCTTTGAGCTGGAAGAGGACATAATGACATGGCTCACTCCTATACTTAGAGATGTGCACTATGCGCCCAGTGTTACGCTCAACCTTTAGCATTCACACCACAATATTTGTCATTCTCATTTATCACACAAACTCAACTTGATGAATTTCCTAGCTCTCTTGGAGGTGCAATCTTCCAGCTCCTCACTGAAGCTAGAAATCAATATCGAAATGTCAGCTGCTGTGCTTTTGGGTGAGTGTTTCTGTGTTTTTCTCTGCCTGAGCATTGTGATGCAAGTTGCATAAGATGAGTAAAATTTTAATCAGTGGTTCATAATTAAACAAAGAATTCCAGAACATAGGCGGGTTCACTGATCTAGGGAACTGCTGAAAATGAGAGAGAAAAATAAAAACATCTACTGTCTGGTGTTATTCTTTAGAAGGGTCGGTGTGTAAAGAGAAAATGTCACAGCTGTAAAAATGTCAGTGTTGTTGTGGCAGTGTAAAATGCAGTGTGTGGTTATGAATATGGCAAGCTATTTTGGTTAAAAATACAACATTTTGGTATGCTAGAAAAGTAGTCAATTAATGTTGTGGCAAAGTTGTGACACAGTTCCCACTCAGAGTACAGCCTCTCAACCACCATCAGCTCCTTCTCTGACCACCCTGATTATCGAAGATTCTACCTTGAGACATGTCCAGAGAAGGGCAGCAGAGACTCACTTTTTTCCAGGTGCCAAAGTGTTGGACATCCTGGATAATATTCCCGGCCTCCTATCTTAACATCCTGCCATGAGGAATGGTGTAGTCCATGTCGGCTGCAATGATGTCTCCAGCCAGATTTCCGAGGTTCTCAAGCAGGACTTCACCAGACTTCTCCAGGCACTACAAGGCTCCGTTAAGTGTATCTTTATCTCCGATCCGCTGCCTCCTTTAGGCTGAGGTATCGGCCGCTTTAGCTGGATCCTGAGTTTGCACACATGGCTCCAGTCCGCTATCGCAGCCTGTGGTTTTATTTTTATTGACAATTTTAACCTGTTCTGGAACCGTACCTCATTTTATTGGCATGACTCTATTCATCTGAGCAGGCTGGGTGCTCATATTTTAACAAACAACATATTTTATTCGGTTTTAACTGTTCGATCAGCCTGTTTCCTACTTCCAGCCCAGGTGGGCAGGCGATGCCCTCATTAGCAGACACTTCCGGTTAGCTCCAACAGTCTGCCGCAAAGTCTACAGCCACATCACACTCACAACTTATGTCCTCATCCCGCCACGCTCCACTACCCCCTGCACCAGCCTTCTCTCACTATCTACACACTGTATTGCCACCATTATCCGCAGCAACAGACCACCTAGGGTCCGAACTAGTGCTGCAAACCATAGTAACCTTATCAAAATTAAATCACATTCAAATATTCCACATACTACCTCACACACCAACACATCAACAGTTTCCATGGCACTTTTTAATGTCCGCTCCATCCATCTATCCATCCATCCTCTACCGCTTTTCCGGAGGTCTGGGTCACAGAGGCAGCAGTTCAAGCAGAAAAGCCCAGACTTCCCTCTCCCAAGCCACCTGCTCTAGCTCTTCAGAGAGGATACCAAGGTGTTCCCAGACCAGCTGGGAGACATAGTCTCTCCAGCGAGTCCTGGGTCTGCCCCGGGGTCTCCTTCCAGAGGGACCTGCCCGAAACACCTCAAGTGGGAGGCATCCAGGAGGCATCCTGATCAGATGCCCATACCACTGCAACTGGCTCCTTTCAATGTGGAGGAGCAGCGGTTCTACTCTGAGCCTCTCCCGGATGACTGAGCTCCTCACCCTATCTCTGAGGGTGAGTCCAGCAATCCTACAAAGAAAGCTCATTTCAGCCGCTTGTATCTGCGATCTCGTTCTTTTGGTCATTAGCCAAAGCTCATGACCACAGGTGAGCATAGGAACGTAGATTGACTGGTAAATCAACAGCTTTGCCTGAGAGCTTAGCTCCCCCTTCATCACAACAGACCAGTACAACGTCTGCATCACTGCAGATGCTGCTCCGATCCGTCTGTCAATCTCTCGCTCCATTCTCCCCTCACTTGTGAATAAGACCCCAAGATACTTGAACTCCTCCATTTGGGGCAGGAGCCTGTCCCCAACCCAGAGAGGACATTTCACCTTTTTCTGGCTGAGGACCATGGACTCTGACTTGGAGGTACTGATTGTCATCCCAGCTGCTTCATTCTCAGTGGCAAACTGTCCCAGTAAGATCTGTAGGTCATTGCTGGATGAAGCCAGCAGGACAACATCATCTGCAAACAACAGACATGAGATCCTGTGGTCACCAAACATGACACCCTCCATTCCCTGGCTGCACCTAGAAATCCTGTCCATAAAAATTATGAACAGGATCGGTGACAAAGGGCAGCCCTGGCGGAGTCCGACTCTCACTGAGAATGAGTCTGACCAAGTGTTGGCAATACAAACCAAACTCTCACAACGGTCATACAGAAACCTAATAGCTCGTAACAACAAGCCCGATACCCCATATTCCCGAAGCATCCCCCTCAAAAAAACCACGAGGGACGTGGTCGAATGCCTTCTCCAAGTCCACAAAACATGTAAACTGGTTGGGCAAACTCCCATGAACCCTCGAGGATTCTCGAGAGGGTAAAGAGCTGGTTCGATGTGCCACAGCCAGGACAAAAACCACATTGCTCCTCCTGAATCTGAGGTTCAACCAACGGCCAGACTCTCCTCTCCAGTACCTTGGCATAGACCTTACCAGGGAAGCTGAGGAGTGTGATCCCTCTAAAGTTGGAGCACACACGGTCCCCTTTTTTGAAGAGAGGAACCACCACTCCGGTTTACCATGCCAAAGGCACTGCCCTCGACCTCCACGCAATATTGCAGAGACATGTCAACCATGACAGCCCTACAACATCCAGGGCCTTGAGGTACTCAGAGTGAATCTCGTCCACCCCCAGAGCCCAGCCACTAAAGAGACTTTTAACCATCTTGGTGACCTCAGCCCCTGTGATAGGCGAGTTGTCCCCCTCGGCCGCAAGCCCTGCTTCCTCTGTGGAAGGCGTGTCAGTGGGATTGAGGAGATCCTCGAAGTATTCCCTCCACCGCCTGACGATAACCCCAGTCGAAGTCAGCAGTGCCCCATCCGCACCATACACAGTGTGGACAGGGAGCTGCTTCCCCCTCCTGAGCCACCGGACAGTTTGCCACAATCTCTTTGAGGCCGACCGAAAGTCTTGTTCTATGGCCTCACTGAACTCCTCCCATACCCGAGTTTTTGATTCAGCAACCACCCAAGCTGCACTCCACTTGGCCTGTCGGTACACCTCAGCTGCTTCGGGAATCCCACAAGCCAACCAAGCTTGATAGGACTCCTTCTTCAGCTTAATGGCCCCCCTTACCACTGGTGTCCACCACTTAGTTTGGGAGCTTCCACCACGAGATGCCCCGACTACCTTGTGGCCGCAACTCTGGGCAGCCGCTTCAACAATGGAGGTGGAGAACATGGTCCATTCAGACGCCATGTCTCCAGACTCCCTTGGAATGTGGTTGAAGTTCTTCCGGAGGTGGGAGTTGAAGATCTCCCGGACAGGAGCCTCAGCCAGACGTTCCCAGCACACCCTCACTATACATTTGGGTCTACCAGGTCTGAATGGCATCCTCCCCTGCCATCGGATCCAACTCACCACCAGGTGGTGATCAGTTGGTAGCTCTGCACCTTTCTTTACCCGAGTGTCCAAGACATAGGGTTGCAAGTCTGATGACACAATAACAAAATTGATTATCGACCTGCGACCTAGGGTTGACATAACGCACGGCTCAGGAGACACACACGCAGGCTCAGAGTGAATTCAATAGCTTTATTTAACAACAAGGATGAATGGATGCGTGTCTGTGGAATGTGGATGTACTGGTGGCGGACGTCAGCGTCAGGCACGGAGGCAGGAAACCGTACAGCCAGACAACCCTGGGGAGAGAGCACAGGGAGAAGGTGACGGGCACCAAACCAGTACAACAGGTAATGTGAGGTTTGTTGGCTTACTTGGCAGGGCAGGTGGCAGGCGCGCTCAAGGGAGAGTCCAGAAGACAGAGACCTGACGATGCACCTGACAGCAGCAGCGAGGTGGTGATGCGGGGGCGAAGTCCACCGCCGGGAGAGGTCCACCTGTGCACAGGGGAAAGACTGGAACACAAGTAGAGGTTTGCTTACATGAGCGATCTTGCTGTTTGGCGAGGGAGTTCCTCTGAAGCAAGAAGCCGAAGGGAACAGACGGCTTCAGGCCGAAGCTCAGGGCAGAGCAGCTTATATGCCCCGCCGCTGACGAGGTGCAGGTGTGCGCTCAGCTGGCGCCGCTAATGAGCGGCGAGTTGTAACAGTACTCCCCCCTCTAGCAGCGCCTCCTGGTGATGGTTTATTGGGGTACTTCCGGTAAAACTCGGTGATGAGAGAGCGATCCAACACGAATGAGGAACGAGCCCATTGCCTCCATTCTGGACCATAGCCCTCCCAGTCCACCAAATACTGTAGCCCGCGACCCCTGCGTCAGGAGTCCAAGATGGTCGAGACAGTCCAGGCCGGATGGCCATCAATCATCCGAGGCGCGGGCGGCGCAGCAGGAGGAGGGCAGATGGGATCAGACACCACCGGTTTCACCTTGGAGACGTGGAAGGTGGGATGGATGCGGAGGGAGGGGGGAGTAGCAACACGCACTGCCACCGGGTTGATTATCTTGGTGACGGGGAATGGACCCATGAAGCGTTTAGCCAACTTTCTCCTCTCACCCTTCAGGTTCACATCCCGCGTGGATATCCAGACCGGTTGGCCCACCTGGTAGGCAGGAGCAGGTCTTCTACGCCGATCCGCCGTGGCCTTATTGCGCTCTGCCATGCGTAAAAGCGCATTGCGCGCGGCTGTCCAGATGGAGCGACACCGCCTGAGGTGAGCCCGAACCGTGGGAACTGCCGACTCATTCTCCAGCGAGGGAAACAGAGGGGGGTCGTATCCCAGGGACACCTTGAAAGGGGACATCCCTGTGGCTGAGGAGCGAGCGGTGTTGTGAGCGTATTCTACCCAGGCAAGGTGTTTGCTCCATGACGCAGGCTTCGAGGCGGTGACGCAGCGGAGAGCAGCCTCCAGCTCCTGATTGGTTCGTTCACACTGCCCGTTAGATTGGGGGTGATGGCCGGAGGAGAGGCTTACCTGGGCTCCTAGTGTCCTGCAGAAACTCCGCCGGACGTCCGAGGCGAATTGGGGACCCCGGTCGGAAACCACGTCAGCTGGTATCCCATGCAGCCTGACCACATGTTGGACGAGGAGATCTGCCGTCTCCAAGGCAGAGGATAGCCCCCGTAATGACACAAAATGGGCAGCCTTGGAGAAACGGTCGACGATGGTCAGGACTGTGTCGAAGTTGTTAGAGACGGGGAGACCAGTGACGAAGTCCAATGCGATGTGCGACCAGGGCCTACCAGGGACGGGCAGGGGCTGGAGCAAACCCGCAGGAGGAGAGTTGCCGGTCTTACTGGTGGCGCAGACGGGGCAGGCCCGGGCGTAGCGGGCAGCGTCCTTGCGCAATCCCGGCCACCAAAAGGAGCGTTGGAGCAGGTCAGTCATTCGGGAGGTCCCAGGATGGCAGGCTAGCTTGGACGTGTGAAGCCAATGGATGACCTCCCCCCGAACGGAGGACGGGACGTAGAGCCTCCCCTCCGGTCCGCCGCCCGGATCCGGTTCTGATTCCTGCGCCTTCCGGACCTTATCCTCGATCTCCCAGGTAACGGCTCCCACGATGCATGACCTGGGCAGGATGGTATGAACAGCGTCACCCGAGTCTTCAGGGGCGAATTGCCTGGAGAGGGCGTCAGGGAGTCTGTTTTTGGAGCCCAGTCTGAATGTGATGGTGAAACGGAATCTAGCAAAAAACAGGGACCAACGGGCCTGGCGGGCGTTCAGACGCTTGGCAGTTCTTAAATATTCCAGATTTTTGTGATCCGTTAACACCACGAAGGGCAGGGCGGCCCCCTCCAGCCAGTGACGCCACTCTTGGAGCGCGAGCTTGATGGCAAGAAGCTCCCTGTCCCCCACGTCATAGTTGTGCTCCGCCTGGGACAAGCGCCGGGAGAAGAAGGCGCAAGGCTGTTTGACCCCATCAGCCGGTGACCGCTGAGACAGCACCGCCCCCACCCCCGTATCCGAGGCGTCGACCTCCACGATGCACTGCAAAGAGGGATCGACCTGGCTGAGGACCCGGGAGGATGAAAACTCCACCTTCAGCGCCTGGAAGGCCGCCGCGGCCTCTTCAGTCCACTGGAACCGGGTTTTAGGGGAGGTGAGATGGGTCAGAGGGCCGACGATGGCTCCAAAGTTGGGCACAAAGCGGCAGTAAAAGTTGGCAAAGCCGACGAATTGTTGCACCTGCTTTCTAGATGTGGGAGTCGGCCAATCTACCACCGCTTTAATCTTGGCTGGGTCTGGGAGAACCTGGTCATGGGAGATGACAAACCTGAGAAATGACGTCTTCTTGGCATAGAATTCGCACTTCTCCGCCTTCATGTACAACCAATTCTCCAGTAACCTCTGCAGGACCCGTCTCACATGCACCTGGTGCTCATCCCTGGACTTGGAGAAGATGAGAATGTCATCCAGGTAGACGAACACAAACAGGCCAATGAAATCCCGGAGAACGTCATTTATCAGGCGCTGAAAGACGGCTGGAGCGTTGGTTAACCCGAACGGCATGACCAGGTATTCAAAGTGGCCGTTCGGGGTACGGAAGGCTGTTTTCCATTCGTCTCCCTCCCAGATCCGGACGAGGTGGTACGCACTGCGGAGATCCAGCTTGGTAAACCAGGTCGCCCCCTGGAGGGAGTGGAAGGCAGTGTCCATCGGGGCAGGGTGTAACGGTCCTTCTCCGTGATGTCGTTTAGGGCTCGGAAGTCGATGCACGGACGAAGCGAGCCATCCTTCTTGCCCATGAAGAAGAACCCTGCACCTAATGGCGATGACGATGGGCGAATAATACCGGCACTGAGAGATTCCTTAAGGTATGAGTTCATGGCCTCCTTCTCCAGCGCTGACAGGCTGTAGAGACGTCCCGAAGGGAGAGGCGCCCCCTGGCGGAGGTTTATGGCGCAGTCGTAAGGCCTGTGTGGAGGAAGGTACATTGCCTTGGACTTACTGAAGACTGCGCCCAGGTTGTGAAACTCCACGGGCACCAAGGAGAGGTCCAGGGGCGCAGCATCCTTGACCACGGGAGGAGAGGATGGCGAGCAGGCAGCGGATTGGAGGCAGGTGCTCATACAAAAGGTACTCCAGGCTGTTACCTTCCCGGTCTTCCAATCCAGGATTGGGTTATGGAGACGGAGCCACGGATAACCCAGGATCACTGGAGACACAGAGGAAGGCAAGATGTAGAAGGAGATCTCCTCCCGGTGGTTCCCAGAGACGATGACAGAGATGGGGTTTGTCCGGTGGGTCACTTTCCCCAGAGATGCACGGGAGAGATTGATGAGGGTGAGAGGCGTTTTAAGGGGCTGGCAACAGATGCCCAATCGGATTGCCAGGCTTTGTGAAATAAAGCTTCCTTCCGCGCCTGAGTCCACCAGTGCATGAGTGAGATGCCCTGTGATGTTGTGGCAGAAATGGATGGGCAGCGACAAATGAGTGAGGGGAGTTGTCCGGTTAGCGTCCGCAAGGCCCCCTACAGTGACTCGCGGACCTCCCCATTTGGCTTCTCTGGGCATTGCTCCACCGTGTGCTGGCCGTCCCCGCAATACATGCAGAGACCCAGCTCACGTCGGCGTTGTCTCTCCGCTAGAGGGAGCTTTGCCCAGCCCGTCACCATTGGCTCCGACTCCTCGGGAACCTCCGGTGGCGGTAACGCCAGGGGGCGAGCTTGAAGCCGACGTGACGAGACCCCCCGAGAGCGAGAAGGCAGCTTCCGCTCCGAGGCGCGCTCGCGCAACCGGTTGTCCAAGCTGATTGTAAGAGAGATTAGCTCCGCCAGTGTTTCAGGGATATCCCGACCAGCCAGTTCATCCCTCAGACCAGAGTTTAAACTGCGGAGGAAGATGCCGCAGAGGGCTCGTTCCTCCCAGCCAACCTCCTCCGCTGTAACCCGGAAGTCAATGGCGTAGTCCGCGGCCGATCGGCTCCCCTGCTGAAGGTTGAGGAGACGATCGGTCAGGACACTCTCCATACGGGAGTGATCAAAGACCTCCAGAAAATGTTTAATGAACTGGCCATAGGTGAGGGAGGCATAACCGGGCCTCGCCATTACGGCATAAGCCCAGGTGAGTGCCCGACCGTCCAGGAGATTTCCTATATAGCCAATTCGGCTATGGTCCGAGGGAAAGTCCCCGGGGACGCGCAGGAACACCGACTCACACTGCATGATGAATCCCCGTGCTCCACCGAGCTTACCGCTAAAGCGGGCGGGAGTAGGAATGGGTGTGAGTCGGGCTGGGGCACCCGGGGCTGACTGGGCGGCCGCTGAAGCAGCAGGAGCTGCACCTCCCTGACGAGCCGGGGGGAACGGCTGTGGGGGGTCCAGACGGTCTAACCGGTCAGTTATCAAGGTCAATTGATTAAGTATCACTTGCTGCTGATGAGCTATTAAATCCACCCGAGCCTCGAGGGTGGAAAATCGGCGTGCGAGCCCGCTGTCCGCCGAGCCGCTCTGCTGAAGCCGTACTGACATAACGCACGGCTCAGGAGACACACACGCAGGCTCAGAGTGAATTCAATAGCTTTATTTAACAACAAGGATGAATGGATGCGTGTCTGTGGAATGTGGATGTACTGGTGGCGGACGTCAGCGTCAGGCACGGAGGCAGGAAACCGTACAGCCAGACAACCCTGGGGAGAGAGCACAGGGAGAAGGTGACGGGCACCAAACCAGTACAACAGGTAATGTGAGGTTTGTTGGCTTACTTGGCAGGGCAGGTGGCAGGCACGCTCAAGGGAGAGTCCAGAAGACAGAGACCTGACGATGCACCTGACAGCAGCAGCGAGGTGGTGATGCGGGGGCGAAGTCCGCCGCCGGGAGAGGTCCACCTGTGCACAGGGGAAAGACTGGAACACAAGTAGAGGTTTGCTTACGTGAGCGATCTTGCTGTTTGGCGAGGGGGTTCCTCTGAAGCAAGAAGCCGAAGGGAACAGACGGCTTCAGGCCGAAGCTCAGGGCAGAGCAGCTTATATGCCCCGCCGCTGACGAGGTGCAGGTGTGCGCTCAGCTGGCGCCGCTAATGAGCGGCGAGTTGTAACAAGGGTGTCCTGGTGCCAGGTGCACATCTGGACACCCTTATGCTTGAACATGGTGTTCGTTATGGACAAACTGTGGTTAGCACAGAAGTCCAATAACTGAACACCGCTCAGGTTCAGATCGGGCAGGCCGTTCCTCCCAATCACCCCCCTCCAGGTTTCATTGTCATTGTCCACATGCGCACTGAAGTCCCCCAGTAGGACAATGGAGTCTCCAAGAGGAGCACTCTCCAGCGCCCCAGTCAGAGACTCCAAAAAGGGTGGGTACTCTGAACCATCATTTGGTGCATAGGCACAAATGATGGTCAGGACCTGTTTCCCAACCCGAAGGCGCAGGGAAACAACCCTTTCGTCCATCGGGGAAAACTCCAGTATAGAGGCAGCAAGCAAATGTCCGGTCTCTTTTAAATAAATTGTTTATTATTCATAATTTGATTTTAACTGAACTGTTCATTTTTAACTGAGATGTGGCTGGATACTGATGCATCACTTGTTCTCACCAAGGCCTCTCCACCCAATTTTAATTTTTTATTTTCTACAAGGAGGGGTCAGAAAGGTGGTGGAACTGCAACAATAATCTCTAATGACTTTAAATATAAGGAAGCAACATTTAATGAGTACATCACCTTTGAATATCATGCCTTTGTTTTTAACAGCCCCACGATTTTATCCCTCATAGTTTATAGATCACCGAAACAATGTGCAGCATTTATCATTGAATTCGCTGTCATGCTGTCAATCATCTACACAAAATATAACAAGGTAGTCATAGCTGGTGATTTTAATCTTCACATAGATGATGCATTTAACTCTTTCTAGTAAATTTTTAAGCCTTCTTAACTGCATGGATTTTAGACAACACAGGACACACCTTAGACCTTGTCATCACCTACGGCCTGTCCACTAGTGTGTCCTCTGTTGTAGACTTGGCTGTCTCAGATCAGTTCTGTGTGTTTTTTATTGTCACCAGTTTTATTCAGTGAGAGACCCTGGGGAGAACTGTGAGGAAGTGAACCATAGTGAATTACTCTCTCCAGGCGGATGTTTTCCCTGCTGCCTTTAAAATGGCAGTGGTGAGATCCCTTCTGGAGAACAATAATTTAGATCCTGAAAACCTTAATAACTACAGAGAGTAGCCAACTTGCCATTTTTAAGCAAAATTTTAGAGAACTTGTTTTTACTCAGTTAAATCATTTTTTAATATCAAATAACTAGTGGTGTTGGACGATTAAAATTTCTAATCGCTATTAATCTTTTGGAACATTGAGTTAATTGCAATCAATAGCACGTTAATCGCGTGTTTTTCCATTCAGATACAGTGTGTGGTGTACCAATATGGCATTGGGTACACCCTGAGTGTAGTGGGGGTGACAGCCCGCCTTTCCGGTTCCGCCATCACCCAGGGTATAAAAGGTAAGGGCGGAAGAGACCCTGTGAATTCATTGTTCAGTATAATAAAGTTACGTTCACTGCACCTCCAGCCTGGTTATTTATCATACGAGTTATGGGCATAACATTTGGCAACGAGGAAAAAGGTATAGAGCAAGCTGTTTCCACTTTTTGGCCATTTTTGGAGGCTCCGGGCGAGCTGCTGGTCCCCTGGGCTAGGTGGTACGTGGCTTTCCAGAACTATCTGGTGGGCCTTAACCTCGATGAGCTTGAGAAACTGCGTGCAAGAGCTATTCTGGTCCATAATCTTGGCATGGAGGGTCAAAGAATCCTCAGCACATTAGGAGGGGCTGATACTTTTGAAGACGTGGTTGGGCTAATGGGGCGCTACTTTCACGCTCTGGAAAACATCATAGTCCGAAGAATAGTTTCGGCAGCGCTACCAGTGGACGGAAGAGTTGGTGCAGCATTATGTTGCAGACCTACGTCAGCTTGCGGGGGAGTGCCAATTTGGAGCCTTAGAGGAAGAAATGGTTCGTGATCAACTGGTGGAGCACACTTCTTGTTCTGCTGCATGGTCGAGGCTCCTGACTTACCCGGGTGAACTGATGTTAGCCACAGCTATTGAGATAGCGCAGCAGTTTGAAGCAGCGGAGAAGATAGCGAAGGATCTCAGTGAGAGAAACACGCTGACACACAACGAACCATGTTTGAAGGTGCTGTCTGTGGACCCCGATAGCGAAGACAGCGTGGACAAAGAGGAATATGCTGCCACTGTAAAAATTAGGTCTGCCCCAGGTACACCACGATGTTATGGCTGTGAGTCCGCCAGGCACCGGTACAAGGCAAGAGAGTGTCCGGCGAAGGGCAAGCACTATGGCAAGTGTGGTCTTCTGCACCATTTTGCCAGGACCCGCAAGAATTTTGAGCAAGGGGACCGAAGACAAAAGGTGGACTCCCCCGCAGTGACTCCTACAGTTGTTCATACCATCTCCCCAAGCACAGATGGATGAATCTACTGCAATGTTTCGCTGGACGGCTTGGAAGTGCCATTGATGGTAGACACGGGAGCGGTGGCTTCGGTGTTGAACTGGTCCACTGTGAGGAATCTGTTCCCACACTACCGCGTGAGTGACCTGTCGACGCCTTACTTTGGTTATGGAGGAACCAAGTTGGCAGTCGTGGGTTTGCTAGAATTGACGGCGAGGTACAAGTCGCAATGATGGCAAGTGTCCGATTTGTGGTGACCGCCACCGGATCGAACATCATGGGGTGCGACATGTTCTACTGTTTGGGATCCACAGTCACCTGCGGCGTCGGAGAAGAGTGGTCAGGCTACGGTTTCTGGGACTGACCTGCTCTGCACGTGGAGGACGATGCAGTTTGGGACAGTGACAGGCCTGGTATTACGGGAAGGGTGCAAGACCAGCAATGTGGAGCGCCATCTCGGGAGGGTTCTGATGCCAGTGTCCAAGTTGCCCTGGATGTGGGAACTGGACGGCACAGTGGAACACCCGGGACGGCTGTTGGAGCCAAGAGGCCAGCTCCCTCGACTTCCAGAGTTTGTTCTGGTGATACAGTGAAGAGAAGAGCTGCAGGGGCTGTGCCGGCATTTGGGAGGAAGGAGAGCAGGGCAGGACCAGCAGGCGCGATTCTACAATGGGCCAAACAACGACACCAGAGATCAAGGAGAACACCGGATCGGGTCAGTGATGAGGTTTGACCCAGGGCAGGAGCCCGGTTACAACATGGTGGTCATCAGAGGCCCAGTCAAGCTCCTCTGCGCATTGGTGAAGAGGTCCAGCCATGGGTAGAAGCTTGGGTGAGGGGCGTGCACAAGAAAAGAAAACGATGAGATGACCAGGGGTGGCTGCGGGTGATGGCTGCCCAAGAGGACGGCTACTTGAGACTGTCTGATGAATTGTGGAGACACCCTAATGAGCTGCAGCGAGTGGACGAGAGGAGACACCGACGTGGCTCGTCCCCAGAGGAGAAGAGGCGAAGGCACGCTTAGAGGGATCTGCCTGACGAAAATCCTAGGGGTGGGTATCCCACTGGGACTGTAAGGTGACTGTGGGGGGGGGAGCTATTGGCATGGTGTGGTGTTGTTGCTAGTATGCCATTTTACCCTGAAGTCACTTAATTAATATGGAGTGATTGCATTTTGCCCTGTATTGTTTAAAAAAAAAAAACAACAAAACCCTCCAACACTGTTTGTATTGTGTTCAACATGTTGTTTGTGTGAATTGCCCAAATTGTGGGGTGGATGTGGTGGGGTGGGGGCTGCCACCGTGTTATAAGTGTACATATTGACTGTTTGTGTTTGACTGTGGAAGTTCTGATTGTGTATATGTTTTGGGGATTGTTTTAGTTTTAGGAACACGGCCATTTTATTTTATGGACTCTGTTATTTCAAAGACGGCAGAATAAACCGTCTAGCCATGTTGAGGTGGATCGGCAGTTTACCTGGCCCCCTCTAGTTTATGTTGTGTGAATGGATAGGCCTGTATATACTTTTTTCTGTACATACTGTAAATGTCATTACTTTTAGCGCATGAGTCAGGTCTAAATTTGGGAGGGCCTAATTGTTGTGTTTGGCATTTTTCTACGGGGGGTGGGGGGAAAATGTGGTGTACCAGTATGGCATCGGGTACACCCTGTGTGTAGTGGGGGTGACGGCCCACCTTTCCGGTTCCGCTGTCACCTGGGGTATAAAAGGTAAGGGGGGAAGAGATCCTGAGACCCTGTCTCTTTCGCCATCAACCCTTTGGCCTGTACGAAGCACCTGTGAGTTCATTGTTCAGTATAATAAAGTTACGTTCACTGCACCTCCAGCCTGGTTATTTATCATACGAGTTATGGACATAACACAGTGTACCTTAAGTTGGTAATTTTTCAAGTTTCACATACTGTTATACACATGGGAGTGGACAAATACAGTATACTTGCTTTCTTCACCTGCAGGTTTATGAAAGCTCTCAACATACCCAAAATGACAAAACTATCTAGAATATTCTCCAGAAAATCCTCAAAAGTACTACCACATGTGCAAAAAACAACAGAATTCCAGGGCTCAGTAACATCACTGCAACACAACTACACTCGCATAGCAAACATCCACCAGCTGAACACAAATCAATGGACTTTGCGTGTCACAGCAGACACAATTTCCCTTTTAATAGAAAAACTGTGTCGGCCTCCGTCGGTCTATGATGACCATGGAAGAGAATCCTAAACGTCTACTCTGCTGGAACAGCACCGCCTGTGGCTGAACAGGCCGATGTGCACCGGTGTTCTACCTTCCAACGTTGGGCGTTGGTAGGATTCAAGCCTGGGCAGGAAGATATGGAGGACAAGATGTTACCCATGCAGCATGTCCCCCCTCTCCACGTCACTGATGAATCCAAAGGAACAGCAGGGCTGCTATAGTTTGGCGCCAGCGCCGTCGCAGGAGCTGCCAGAACGATGTTGAGCACAACAGAGAACTGCCTTAGGGACTCCGACTCCGGATTTTTCCTCAGGGTTGACTCCCGAAGCCTTTCCCGTGACCGGGTGTGCTGCAAGGCAGCGGAGGTTTGAAATCAAGGTTTACCTTCCCCTAGATGGGCTACCTTCCCAGGTTGACGAGCCACCATCTACCCGAAGCATCTGGTTTTAAGGCGCCAGAGATCCGCCCTCGCCCCTTCTCCTATTAGTAAAAGCAGTTCCGCCGGGCTTAGAGACTAAACCACACGGGCAGGCTAGGAGTTGGACTTAGTTGTCAGAGGCTTTTCGAGACGCACGCCGTCAGGAGCATTTTATGAGCACTGGGAGCTTAACCCCAGTGCCGCTCCTGGCTATGACAACCTTGGAACCTAACATAAACAAACAACTATCTCGCACATGACATCACCAACTACACAGCAAAAACAGGGTGTGGGAGTGAGTGGACATTACGGACACAGATTGAGAATTTTAGACTGCTACTCACCTACCGATAGTTGGACCCAAAACTATGAAACAGGTGAGTGTCTGTCCTCAGCTGCTGGCAGCCGCTACACTCATAGCACGTAGCTGTTTATTGCTAGCCAGCTTCCAAAGAAGAACAATTGACATCCAGGCGAAGTTTTGGAGGCGGCTGTGACAATCATCCAGGTGAGAGCTCCGACAGATAACGTTGTAAACTTAAACATGACAATGCGTTGGGGATTTCCATGGTAGTGATCCAGCTTGTTTGACTTCACAATGTCTGCATGGCACGCACAGTGTCTGTCACTATCCAGAGCAGCTTCCGTAGCTCCGTACGGAGTGCAGTTCAGGCCAAAAAAGTACTGTTCGTGCTTTATGCCGTTAACTGCAGTTAACGGCGATCACAAGATTTGTTGTCGTTAACGGGGGTGAAGTGTAAATGGGCAATTAATGCTGTAGCGCCAATACCACTACATATAACATATTTGATGAAAACCAGTCTGGTTTTAGGATGAACCACAGTACTGAGATCCTGGTCAGGATTGTTAATGATCTAAGGCACAACATGGACTCACACAGAATTTCAGTCCTGGTCCTACTGGATCTAAGTGCTGCCTTTCATACAGTAGACCACCATATTCTTTTAACCAGACTAAAGGACCTCATTGGCCTCTCTGGTACTGTTCTCAGTTGGTCCAAGTCCTACCTCACAGACAGGAACTTTTTTGTAAGAATGGATACATGTTCTTCCAGAGTCTACAAGATAAACCGTGGTGTGCCCCAAGGTGCAATTTTAGGTCCAGTACTTTTTAATCTGTACATGCTGCCCCTTGGGGATGTTATCAGGAGACATGGCGTTAATTTCCATAGTTGTGCTGATGACACACAACTGTATATTGCTGTGTCTCCTGATGACATGGAACCAATCAATACCCTTTATAACTGTATTTTAGACATTAAAACATGGATGGCAGCAAACTTTCTTAGGCTTAACCATCATAAAACTGAAGTTTTAGTCATTGGTCCTGAAACTTAGAGAGAAAATTTTATCAAAATTACATAGTTTGTCTTTTACCCCATCTCAATATGTCAAGAATTTGAGAGTCATTTTAGACTCTGAGCTTGGGTTTTACTCCACACATTAAAAATGTAACACTGACAGGATTTTACCACCAAAAGAACATAGCCAGAATCCACCCACTTCGCTCTTGAGCAAACATGGAGATACTGATGCATGCTTTTATCATCAGCCATATTGATAACTATAAAGCCCTGCTCTCTGGTCTTCCCATCTGCAGTTATTACAAAATTCAGCTGCACGTATTCTGACAAAGACCAGACTGCAGACTCACACCGGTTTTAAGGTCACTGCATTTGCTCCCCATGTCCTTCAGGATCGATTTTCAGGTTTGTTTACTGGTTTATAAATGTCTGCACGGTCTTGGACCTTCTTATTTATCAAAATTGCTTTTAACATATGAGCCCCCGCGACCCCTGAGGTCCTCTGGCACTGGCCTTTTATTTATCCCTGCTGTTAGAATACGTACCCAAGATGAAACTGCTTTTAGTTACTTTGGCCCACACCTGTGGAACAGCCTGCCAGAGAACATCAGGGCTGCCAAGAATGTTCATATTTTTAGAAGCAGGCTCAAGACCTACTATTTTAACTCAATTTTTGATTAGTTTCCTATTTTAATTGTCTTAATTTTTTTAAACTTACTTTATGATGTGCTGGCCACAATTATTTATTTTACTACTAATTACTAATACTTTTGAATTTATGTCTGTTTGTATTTAAGTGTTGTTTTATTCTTTTAGTTATCTTAACTGTCTAGCCTGTTTACCAACAAATGATCTTATTATTTATCAGTGATTGTTTTATTTTTTGTCATCCTGTCCAAGCTTCAGCATTTCCTCATGGGGAGCCCTCCCACAGGAAATTTTGTCTGTTTTCTGGCTGCAGGGTGCTGGCCTGTGATTGCCCTGGTCTACCCGGCTGACGGGATTGCGACCTGCGGCACCACACCTGCGGTGTCGACACCTTGGATTGTACTTGTGCAGTCTCAGAGGTGGTATCCCTGTAGCTGTGGACTTGGCCCTTTCATTGCTGGTGATGGCTCCCTAGTGATGATGCTTCCTCACTTGGATCCTATGATTGATTGACTTCATTTATTAAAATAAATGTTAATTGAAAAGATAAAGTGTTTTTGAGACATTTATGTAAATCCAAACACAGAACCTGGAGGGGTAGAAAAGGAGAGTTTCCCCTAGAGTATTGCAGTGGTAATGCATCATAAAAAAGAACTTCCTGAACTTCTAGTAGACTAGACTGTCTTCACTGTAAAAGACTTCAGAAGATCTAACCTGTGCACTGTAAAATGTGATTGAGGGTTTTAGTCAAATAGAAAAGTGTAGCGATGCTGTGTGGTAGGTGTGTAACGGTATGCCTAAAATCACGGTTCAGTACGTACATTGGTTTCAAGGTCATGGTTCAGTTCATTTTCGGTACAGTAAGGAAACAAAATGCAAAACATAAAAGTGCTTATCATTTGTATAAGTAGGAACAGATTTACTGATAAAAAAAAAAAAGCTGCAAACTGCTAACAGTAAATTCTCCAATAAATAAAATATTCTCAAATAAACAAAAAAAAATATACAATAAAATAAATAAATTCTCTTTTAAGGAAATGAGCGACGCAGACAAGTCCAACAACAGAAGTTTGAACAGCCTATTATAAAAAGTTCCCATAGCTAAATAAAATAATAAGCCATGAAACATGAGTTGGAAACTTGAACTTAATAGTTTAATCAAAAGCATTTGTAGCAACACAATTAAACAACAGACATGAAAGTTTGGTCTTTTAACCCAAAAACTAAAGAAACTAGAAAAGCACTCAGAGCGCATACCTCTGCCAAGGCTCCTTCCGTTTCTCATGGATCACCTCCAAAATGTAATGGGTTTGTGTGTAGGCCTACAGCCACTTGTGGTGAAAATTGCATCAAAGTCTGTCCATCAGTTTTGGAGTGTTGTTGTTGTTCACACTGTGAGAAGATAAGAGCCTTGGCTCAGGTATGCATTCTCAGATCATAAGCAAAATATAATGGGTTCCTCTCTAGCCCAAGAACCGCCTCTGGTGAAAATTTCATCCAAATCCATCCAGTAGTTTTTGTGTAATCCTGCTGCACAAATACAAACAAAGCCCTTGGTGGAGGTATGCACTCTCAGGTCATCACCAAAATCTAATCATCTGTTCCCCGTGCCATTACACACGTTTCCTGAAAATTTCGTCAAAATCTGTTCATAACTTTTTGAGTTATGTTGGTAACAGACAGACAAACCCCGGTAAAAATATTACCTCCTTGGTGGAGGTAATAAAACTCAAATATCAGCTTCTATTGCACCATACGGGGCTGTTGTAACTCTACTGTTCAAAACAAACTAGAGTACTAAGATGAATAATATTTAACTCCATTAAAGTCAAAAAGAAAATAGCAAATTAGTTCATCCTGTTTGAAACATTGCTGGGTCTAGAAGTTTAAAAGTTTAATAATTAGGCTTCAGATGAATATTCAAAGAACTTTTTCCAGTCCCAAATTACAGTGTACAAATGCTTTAAGTTACAGTAGAGCAATGTGAGCTTTCATTACACATACAGTAAAACATTTAAGCTGTTTTAATTTATTTGTGATGATTTTGGTTATCTTTTTTTATTAAATTACAAATCATGATATTCTAATTTACTAACATGCACTGATATTCAGAATGAGGGCTTAATACCGCCCCCTCATGGATCGTCACCTTATCGTGGTGGGGGGGTTTGCGTGCCCCAGTGATCCCAGGAGCTATGTTGTCCGGGGCAATTTGCCTCTGATAGGGTCTCCCAAGACAAACTGGTCCTGGGTGAAGGGCCAGACTAAGAACGATCCAACAGACTCTCATGATAAATTGTATATCAAGGATTCAGTGTACCCCGCCCGGTATGGGGTTACCGGGGCCCCACCCTGGAGCCAGGCCTGGGGGAGGGGCTCGAAGGCTAGCGTCTGGTGGCCGGGTTTCCACCCATGGGACCCGGCCGGGCTCAGCCCGAAGGAGTTACATGGGTCCGCCCTCCAGTAGGTTCACCACCTGCAGGAGGGATCATGGAGGTCCGGTGCTATGTGGATTAGGTGGCAGTCAAAGGCGGAGACCTTGGCGGACTGATCCCAAGCTTTCTAAACTGGCTTTTGGTACGTGGAATGTCACCTCTCTGGTGGGGAAGGAGCCTGAGCTGGTGTACGAGATTGAGCGATACCGGCTAGATATAGTCGGCCTCACCTCAACACACAGCTCTGGTTCCGGAACCAGTCTCCTGGAGAGGGGCTGGAGCTTGGCCTTTTCTGGAGTTGCCCCGGGCGAGAGGCGACGAGCAGGGGTAGGTATTCTTGTATCGCCCCACCTTGCTACCTCTATATTGGAGTTTTCCCCGGTGGACGAAAGGGTTGCTTCCCTGCGCCTTCGGGTTGGGAAACGGGTCCTGACCATCATTTGTGCGTATGCACCAAATGATGTTTCAGAGTACCCACCCTTTTTGGAGTCTGTGACTGGGGTGCTGGAGGGTGCTCCTCCTGGAGACTCCATTGTCCTACTGGGGGACTTCAATGCGCACGTGGGCAACGACAGTGAAACCTGGAGGGGGGTGATTGGGAGGAACGGCCTGCCCGATCTGAACCCGAGTGGTGTTCAGTTATTGGACTTCTGTGCTAACCACAGTCTGTCCATAACGAACACCATGTTCAAGCATAAGGGTGTCCATATGTGCACCTGGCACCAGGACACCCTAGGCCGCAGGTCGATGATCGATTTTGTTATCGTATCATCAGACCTGCAACCGTATGTCTTGGACACCCGAGTAAAGAGAGGTGCAGAGCTGTCAACTGATCACCACCTGGTGGTGAGTTGGATCCGATGGCAGGGGAGGAAGCCATTCAGACCTGGTAGACCCAAACGTATAGTGAGGGTGTGCTGGGAGCGTCTGGCTGAGGCCCCTGTCCGGGAGGTCTTCAACTCCCACCTCCGGAAGAACTTCAACCACATTCCGAGGGAGTCTGGAGACATGGAGTCTGAATGGGCCATGTTCTCCACCTCTGTTGTTGAAGCGGCGGCCCAGAGCTGCGGCCGCAAGGTGGTCGGTGCATCTCGTGGTGGCAACCCCCGAACCAAGTGGTGGACACCAGTGGTGAGGGGGGCCATTAAGCTGAAGGAGTCCTATCAAGCTTGGTTGGCTTGTGGGACTCCCGAAGCAGCTGAGGTGTACCGGCAGGCCAAGCGGAGTGCAGCTCGGGTGGTTGCTGAAGCAAAAACCCGGGTATGGGAGGAGTTCGGTGAGGCCATGGAACAAGACTTTCGGTCGGCTTCAAAGAGATTCTGGCAAACTGTTCGGCGGCTCAGGAGGGGAAAGCAGCTCCCCGTCCACACTGTGTATGGTGCGGATGGGACACTGTTGACTTCAACTGGGGATATCGTCGGGCGGTGGAAGGAATACTTCGAGGATCTCCTCAATCCCGCTGATACGCCTTCCACAGAGGAAGCAGGGTTTGGCGACGAGGGGGATGACTCGCCTATCACAGGGGCTGAGGTCGCCAAGGTGGTTAAAAATCTCCTTGGTGGCCGGGCCCCGGGGGTGGACGAGATTCGCCCCGAGTACCTGAAGGCCCTGGATGTTGTTGGGTTGTCATGGTTGACACGCCTCTGCAACATTGCGTGGAGGTCGGGGGCAGTGCCTTTGGCATGGCAAACCGGGGTGGTGGTTCCTCTCTTCAAAAAAGGGGACCGGAGGGTGTGCTCCAACTTTAGAGGGATCACACTCCTCAGCCTCCCTGGGAAGGTCTATGCCAAGGTACTGGAGAGGAGAGTCCGGCCGTTGGTCGAACCTCGGATTCAGGAGGAGCAATGTGGTTTTCGTCCTGGCCGTGGCACATCGGACCAGCTCTTTACCCTCTTGAGAATTCTTGAGGGTTCGTGGGAGTTTGCCCAACCAGTTTACATGTGTTTTGTGGACTTGGAGAAGGCATTTGACCGCGTCCCTCGTGGATTTTTGTGGGGGGTGCTTCGGGAGTATGGGGTATCGGGCTTGTTGTTACGAGCTATTCGGTCTCTGTACAACCGTTGTGAGAGTTTGGTTCGTATTGCCAACACTCTGTCGGAGTCATTCCCAGTGAGAGTTGGACTCCGCCAGGGCTGCCCTTTGTCACCGGTCCTGTTCATAATTTTTATGGACAGGATTTCTAGGCGCAGCCAGGGAATGGAGGGTGTCATGCTTGGTGACCACAGGATCTCATCTCTGTTGTTTGCAGATGATGTTGTCCTGTTGGCTTCATCCAGCAATGACCTACAGCTCTTGCTGGGACGGTTTGCCGCTGAGTGTGAAGCGGCTGGGATGAGAATCAGCACCTCCAAGTCCGAGTCCATGGTCCTCAGCCGGAAAAAGGTGGATTGTCCTCTCCGGGTTGGGGACAGGCTCCTGCCCCAAGTGGAGGAGTTTAAGTATCTTGGGGTCTTGTTCACGAGTGAGGGGAAAATGGAGCGAGAGATCGACAGACGGATTGGAGCAGCATCTGCAGTGATGCGGACGTTGTACCGGTCTGTTGTGGTGAAGAGGGAGCTTAGTTCAAAGGCAAAGCTGTCGATTTACCAGTCAATCTACGTTCCTACTCTCACCTATGGTCACGAGCTTTGGGTAATGACCGAAAGAACGAGATCACGGATACAAGCGGCTGAAATGAGCTTTCTCCGTAGGATTGCTGGACTCACCCTCAGAGATAGGGTGAGGAGCTCAGTCATCCGGGAGAGGCTCAGAGTAGAACCGCTGCTCCTCCACATTGAAAGGAGTCAGTTGAGGTGGTATGGGCATCTGATTAGGATGCCTCCTGGACGCCTCCCACTTGAGGTGTTTCAGGCACGTCCCACTGGGAGGAGACCCCGGGGCAGACCCAGGACTCGGTGGAGAGACTATGTCTCCCAGCTGGTCTGGGAACGCCTTGGTATCCCCTCTGAAGAGCTGGAGCAGGTGGCTGGGGAGAGGGAAGTCTGGGCTTCTCTGCTTGAACTGCTGCCTCCGCGACCCGGACCTCCGGAAAAGCGGTAGAAGATGGATGGATGGATGGATGGCTTAATACCGCAACAATAATAGAGAAGATGAAAAAGAGTAAGTTACTCATGTAATTCACTCATTTACTGCAGTTAAATTACCAGCAGAACTGAAACTGCTCAGCCGTCAGCAACCATCATCCAAGAGAGATTATCGTCAGACAGGTAATATTAGCACATGCTAACAGTTCAGTCAGTTTTCTAAAGCTAAGAGTGTCGCTCAGTGAAAATAAGAAGCACTAACTTTACTCACTAACCTTACCAGTGTGGAAGTAGCCCAATTTCAGTAATTCTTCACTGGGGCGGAGTGCTGCACAGTGTTGTGTCTTAAGGCGAGACGTGAGCCATGTTGTTCCGAACAACCAACTGAACTTTATTACAGGAAAACAGGATTACATACAGCAGCTGCAGCCCGCCTGACGTCATCCCCTCTGACGGCCGATGCTGGCTACGGCAAGCCCCAGCAGCCAAACCCACAGACCACATTCCCCCTGCCCCCCCCCCTTAAGAAAAAATGTACACAATATACGTATATAACTTAACAAATCAACCCCCTTACTATATCTCAAAGAACACAGTTTTTTTTTTGTTTTTTTTTACAGTCTTCCATGGTAAGGGTATTTCCACTGGGGGGCCCTGCAGTGGCCACGTGGTGGATGTGCCTCTGGAGCTTTGAAGTGGGCTCATGGCGGCCTCCGCCCTGGAGCTGTCAGACCCCCGGGGCCAATCTTCATGACGCTGGTGCCTGGGTCCCATACTGCGGTAGCCGACTCCCAAGGAGCCTTGCCACCTGGAGCCACCACCTGGGCATGTCATAGTCTGTTTGCATGCCGAATCAAATTGTCCGTCTGCCAAAAGCACGTTGCCCTCAGTGGTGCTCACTGTTTCGCTGGCCGTGACCCGGCCAGTCGCTGTCCCGGTCTCCCGCCAGCACAAACCCGAACCCAGTCCACGACATGAAGCGGCACCTTACTTGTTGTTATGTGCTGTCGTTGCGCTCCTGGTGGCTCTGCGTGCTCGTCTCGGGTACAGAAACAGTCCGGTACCTCTCCAGTGTCATCTGAAGTGCTCCACTGTGCCATGTCGTGTGTTGTGCTCATGCCCGGCTGCCGCTGCTGCTTTTTGGGTGGCTTATCGTTCTCAATGGACATGGGCTCCCTCTCCTGTGGCTCCGATTCCACCATGTTATCTAGCATGTAGCCTGTAGCATCTAGCTTCTGTGCTTGGCACCCACCTAGCTCCGTGGCTAATTTCTCCATTGCTACTAGCTGGGCCGTTAGCTCCACTGAGCTAGCTAGCTTAGTGTCTTTTGGTGCCAACAGCCTCTCAACCCACAGCTTTGTGCTACGTGTGTGTTCGGCAAAGTAGCTAGCAAGTAGCCCGACAGTATCTGCATATGACTCCGTCTCCCCTAACGTGTGGAAAATTCTCTGACCTACTACGCCGAGAAGGCGTAGAAAGTCAAACCAGAAGTCCTCGCCTCCTTACTCTGTCGAGTTTACCCAGGCCCAACACTGCAATGTACTTCTCAAAAATGGCCAGCCAACAAGGCCACACTATTGGTGGTTCTCCTGGGTACTCCAGAAACAGCTGTAGAGGTGCCCTGCACGGCTCTATGAGTTAATCCTCAGTCGCCAAATGTTATGTCTTAATAAGCCGAGATGTGAGCCATGTTGTGCCGAACAACCAACTGAACTTCATTACAGGAAAACAGGATTACATACAGCAGCCGCAGCCCACCTGACGTCATCCCCTCTGACGCTGGCTACAGGAAGCCTCAGCAACCAAACCCACACACCACACACAGGTGGTGTGTGGGTTTGGGTTCAGGTTCTACAGCCGTTTCTGGGTACTCCAGAAACGGCTGTAGAGGTGCCCTGCACGGCTCTATGAGTTAATCCTCAGTCGCCAAATGTTATGTCTTAATAAGCCGAGATGTGAGCCATGTTGTGCCGAACAACCAACTGAACTTCAAAACAGGATTACATACAGCAGCCGCAGCCCACCTGACGTCATCCCCTCTGACGCTGGCTACAGGAAGCCTCAGCAGCCAAACCCACACACCACACACAGGTGGTGTGTGGTGTGTGGGTTTGGGTTCGGGTTCTACAGCTGTTTCTGGGTATTCCAGAAACAGCTGTAGAGGTGCCCTGCACGGCTCTATGAGTTAATCCTCAGTCGCCAAATGTTATGTCTTAATAAGCCGAGATGTGAGCCATGTTGTGCCGAACAACCAACTGAACTTCATTACAGGAAAACAGGATTACATACAGCAGCCGCAGCCCACCTGACGTCATCCCCTCTGACGCTGGCTACAGGAAGCCTCAGCAGCCAAACCCACACACCACACACAGGTCCGCTGACAGGCGGCTGAAGATGGGGGAATGGAGAGGAGGAGGGGATGTGATATGACAGCTACACTTTCTGTCCATCACTCAATATAGTCTGTGTCTTACCTCAGTACATGTCTGTACTGTACCGTGGGTGATGTACCGAAAAATACGAATACAAGTACAGTTACACCCCTACTGTGTGGACACTTCTACAAAGCAAGGTGATTTACTACAACTTCACTGTGGAAAATTAAGATAAGATAAGCCTTTATTAGTCCCACAATGGGGAAATTCCAGGATTGCAGCAGCACAGGGATAGCAGCACTCAGAGCAATAGCAAATAAGATAATAAGATAAGAATTGGTTAGCCAAAACAGTAAATAAATATACATATGTACACAGTTATACACACAGTGCAGGAGCATTGCAGCTAGATGGTATCAACAGCATTACAGTTAGTTAAATTACCCGGCAAATATAAGTATGGACCCAGACAGTATATATTTAACATTTGAATGAACAGTGTTGTTGCCACCCTCGATAATAATTACCTCCGCCAAGGAGGTTATGTTTTAATTGGTGTTGGTTTGTCTGTTTGTTTGTTTGCTTGTTAGCAAGATAACTCAAAAAGTTATGGACGGATTTTCATGAAATTTTCAGAGATTGTCAGAAATGGGGAATCCTACAGATGATTACATTTTGGTGGTGATCCGGATCACCGTCTGGATCCAGGAATTTTTTTAATGATACTTTTTTTTTTTTTTTTATTTAACATTGCGAGATAGGGCCATTTTCAATATTTTTTCAGTATTTTTTTTTTGGTGCATGCAACTCTCCCAAAAAATCGTCACAACACTTGGAAAAAAACCCCAAAAATACAGGATGAAAAAAATAAACACTGTATGGGGGGAACTGTGGCGCTTGGCGGAGGTCTGTGCTCTCCGAGTGCTTTTCTAGTTGTAATTGTCTTAGTTGTGTATTGGAGGAGACGCTCTCTGTTGTGCAAAGTTGTGATGTTTAATATGGCCTCTGTGAGCAGCACCAGTTAGATTATAAAGTCTGACATCTGAAGGTAGGAAGGACCTGCGGAACCTCTTCCCTAAGCACTTAGAACGGCACACCCTACTGCTAAATGAGCTCCTCAGTGCATTCAACGTGTCCCGCATGGGATGAGACTCGGACTCCAGCAGAGATGACAGCTTAGCCACCATCTTCCTCTCTCCTATCTCCTCCACTGGGTTGAGGCGTCACCCCAGAACAGAGCTAGCTTTCTTGATCAGTTTGTTCAGTCTCTTCCTGTCGGCTGCTGTGATGCCATTGCCCCAGCAGACCACTCCAAACGTGATGGCTGATGCCACCACCGAATCATAGATGGTCTTCAGGAGTGCTGCTCACACTCCAAAAGACCTGAAACTCCTCAGGAGGAACAGCCTGCACCACCCCCTCTTGTAGAGCGCATTGGTGTTGTGTGTCCAGTCCAGTTTATTGTTCAGGTGAACACCCAGGTATTTGTAAGATGTCACCATCTCAATGTCTGTTCTCTGGATGTTTACCGGTGCTGTGGGGGTTGTCCATGCCTGCGGCAGTCAGCCATCAGTTCCTTTGTTTTCCTCCCATTGATCTGAAGGCAGGCACTAGTCCACAAAGTCCTGGATTAGTCCTCTGTACTCCATGTCATTCTCATCGGAGATGAGGCCGATGATCACAGTCATCAGAGAACTTCTGTAGATGGCAGTGCGGTGTGTTGTGTGAAAGTCAGCAGTGTAGAGGGTGAACAGGAAGGGAGCCAGAACTCAAAATGAAAATTTAATTTCATTAAATGAAAACTCACAACAACACAACACAAATGTAGCTCAGTAGTTGGCAGCAATGAAACCTACAAGCTGAAATGCTAACTGCAGAACAACTTCAAAGTAAGCTAGATATCATTGAAAGCTAAGCTATTATGCTGAGTACCAAGAAACATATTGGAAAGCAAATATTTAAAGAGCTCTGAAGCTTAAACTTTCAACTTATACTGAGTTTTTGTACATGCTTATTTTTTTGTTTAAATCTCGGAACCCCTTTTAAATGGTAATATGATAAATAGAATATTTGTGAATTCATGTCCACTTAAATTTTTAAACAGTGTAGTGTGGAAACAAACGATAGTAGAGCATCCCCTCCACAGCCGGGAGGTTGTGGGTTCAAGCCTAAGTTGGATCATACCAAAAACCATATAGAACTGGTACTTTCTGTCTTCTAGCTTGGTGCTCAGCATAATAGAATGGGGGAAGGAAAGCTGGCTACCCAGCCACAAGGGGAGCACAAGTCAATGTACTCCTAGGGCCAGTCCCAAGCCCCAGTAAATGCGAGGGTTGCCTCAGGAAGGAAATCTGACGTAAAATCATTGCAAAGTTAAATGTGCAGAACGTGACCCACTGTAGTGACCCCTGATAAGGGAGCAAACAAAAGAAGAAGTGTATAAACTAAGGATATTTCATATTACCACCCTGAAATTACTCAAATCCAAATTTTTAGCACATTCTGATGAAGTCAAAAGTAGGTAATACAATGGTGCAGCATCTGTCTTCGGCCCATCTCTCCATTCATCCGTCCGTCTGTCCACATTTCACAGTAATCACTACTCCTCTTAGGCAACTGCCCTGATGGCCACCAAACTCACTCACAATGATCTTCAGGTGGGTCTGCATCCAGGTTGTACTCAAGGTCAAAGCCAAAGGTCAGGAGACCTGGGCACTAATGTGATTTTAGAAAAATCAGTACTCCTAGGCAATTGCCCTAATTCTCAACAAAGTCATGCTTAATGGATATCAGGTGGGTCTACATCAAGGTTGTGCTTAGGATCAAATTCAGGGTCAAAGGTCAGGAGATCTGAGTGCTTATATGATTTTATGAAGGTTGTTACTTTTCGAGACAATTGCCCTAATTCTCAGTAAATGCACACAATGATCCTCAGGTTGGTCTGAATCCAGGTTGAGCCCAAGATCAAAGTCATTGTCAAAAACCAGAAGATCTGGGCATGACTGACTGAAAATCATTACTCCTCCTAGGCAATTGGCCCAATGTTTGGCAAAATCATGCAGAGTAATCCTCAAGTGGGTGTGCATCTAGACTGTACTCAAGGTCAATGCCAACATCAGGAGATCTGAGCTCTCTTGGGGTTATTTCATCAGGCCGGAATGAGTTACTCAGTCATTGATAGCCTGGTTACCCAGATGCGACAGAAATCTGATCTAAAATCTGATCTTCCAGATCATACAGGCAACTAAATACTGTAATCTTCCTAAGCAAAATCCCATGCATTTTATGCAATCAGATTTTTGCCTTTATGGAGAACGAGTGGTTGCACGAATGTGTCATCTTGTATTATTGATGATGATGGCGTGCAAATGTGTACCATTTCAGAGGGCAGAGGCATTCATATTTGACAGGTAAAAGTAATTTGTAATTGTGAACGTGAAGTGCTATGATAGGCAAACCTGATCTTGCCAGAAAATCAGAAGTGAACAATGTGGCTTGTAATGTGAACGTCACCTAGCAGGAAGATTCTGTGGCCCACTTCATTTGTTTTGTGTTGAAGAACAAATGATGCCCTGTGCCCCCCTCAGACATCAGTTGGACCCTATTCAGATTAGAGCGCCATGAGATGAGTAGCTATTTTGCTGCAGACATGTGTGCTCTCTTGGCAAGCAGTGAAAGATGGAGAGGAGAAGGAGGTGGGCTGAGGCGGGTGTGTACAAAATAGCAGAACAAAGTTTAGCTGCCGAGGCAGAAAAGGAGCTCTCGAAGTCACAGGGTGGCTTTGAATCAGATTCAAGCCGTGCTATCAGAGAAGTCAAGCAGTTCATTATTACATGAAGTGCATATTAAAGGGGGATTATAGACGTGAAAGTGGGCTCAAATGCTAATCCTCTTCAACAGGTGCAGGAGTGTTGATTGCTGTAATGCTATGAGTGGTTCACTGAGTGTTTCCTCATTGCTGCTGCAAGCAGTAATGCATGCTATTTTATATTTTCCTCTTTTATTAGTTTTTCATGTTTAAATTGGATATGATATGTTTGTAACCGAGTTTCACTACACAACTACAAAAAAATAACTCAATGAGAATTTACATAAAAAACACAATAGATGAAAAAGCACAATGAATGAAATGTGTCAAACAGTTATTTTTCTGGTGTTGCTGTAGCTTATCAGGTGCAGGGCTAGCTGCTGAGTCAGTGAATTATCCTTAAATTGATATCTTTAACAGGTCTCTTTTGTTTGATTAATTATACATTCAAGATTATTATGAGGTGATTATACCACACCGCAAGAGAGGCAGGGAAACCTTCCCAACAAAAGGAAGCTCAACAAGGGCAATCCTCTTCACTCTCTGGTTGTCATGGTAACATATTAGACTCTGGGAGGGTTAAAGTGGAAGGATGCACATTCTTCAGTCTTATTTGCTGTCTTACACATTTATATGGTGTGTTTCTCATCACCACATGAATACTTTTTATGCATAATGTTGCATTCAGACATTAGCAATGATCTGAGCATAGTTTGTGTATGAATATGTGCAACATCTCCGCTCTCTAATGCAGAATCATACATCTTGGGACACAGCTGGATTTTTTTCCTTTAGGGACAGGCATGTAAAGGCTTGCGTATCTCTGACGATCTGTTTCTACATTACAAATGCTGCCATTTCAGCATAGGCGCTTGCAGAGCTCAACATGACAAATATTGCACAAGCTCCCAGATGGTGGCCTGACTGATGCAGTCATGCCATAGGACAAGTGGCAGTGGCTGCATAACACAGGTGTACTTTGTTTGGATAGGTGCTAAAACAATTGAAACATTTTGGAAAAATATAGTTATTAATGAACTATGTGAACTGTATTAAACTCAAATGCGTTTGGACCTACACGTTTTACGTGTAGGTTACGACATACACGTTTTAACATGTTTTTATGTTTACTGATGTGTAAAAAGTCCACAAATCTTCCCCTGTAAATCATGTTAAATCATCTGTGGCACAAGGCAGGCTTTTACTGAACGAGACTCAGGTGATTTGAGACAGGTAAACACAAACACCTCCACTTCTACAACCACAATGGCTTGAGATCACAGCAGTAATTTATAGAACTCCCTCTTAACTCAGCCTGTTGCGTTATCTCACTTTGGACAGCTGGCTAATGGCAGTGTGGTTGCCATGGGAACATGCTCATTTTCAGAGAGAGAGAGAGAGAGAGAGAGAGAGAGAGAGAGAGAGAGAGAGAGAGAGAGAGAGAGAGAGAGAGAGAGAGAGAGAGAGAGAGAGAGAGAGAGAGAGAGAGAGAGAGAGAGAGAGAGAGAGAGAGAGAGAGAGAGAGAGAGAGAGAGAGAGAGAGAGAGAGAGAGAGAGAGAGAGAGAGAGAGAGAGAGGCCGAACACTTTTTATCAACTCTGAGATATGAAAGAAGCAATGGTGAGAAAGTCATGAAGGAGAGTTTCTTGTGACAGCACCAACAGCTGGAGCTTTGAAGACGTGGTACTGCCACTGTGGGCATGTGTGTTGGAGTGACAATAAAAAGAATAACTAAGCTACAGTTATACAACCATGAAGCAGTATACTGTAACTGTTCTACATTAGTTTATGTCTTACCACTGATTAACTGGCTCTCTGTTTGCCGGTGAACTCTGCCTTAAAACAGCCACAAGGCAACCTTCCAGTTATTAGGCATAAAATTGTACTTTTTTTTTTTTTTACAAATAAGAAGTTGGGCTCACACAGATGGTTCGTATTTCCCATTGTAGCTGAAATCCCACTAAAACCTATTTTCTTTATCTTTGTTTTTTTACTATTTCTTTCTGTGCCAGTGGGTGCATTTTCTAATGTAAAGAACATTTGTGGTAAGCCTCAAAACTGAACCCATATAATCTAAATGAATATTAGATATATCTTCAAGGACAGAAAATATACACCTAATGGTAGGTGCTCATTACCCACACCTACAGAGTTGAGGCGTGGGTAGACCAGACGCCTGAGTCTGGGTATCTATCTGTTTGCCTGTCTGTCTGCATAGCTGTGCTCCAAGTCAAAAGGAAATGATACTGCGGTGACCAAACTTGGCACACAGGTTGACCATAGGATTATCACGTTTGGCTATGCCTTTTGGATCCAAAGGTTACGGTCACAGGGTCATTAACCCCTTGCACTCTGGTCAATTTCCCTAAAAACGCCTAAAAATAACGTACCCAAAGTAAATCAAAAGCTGTTCTTCAACCCTTTGCAGCATCTTCATGGGGGTTGGTCTCATTTAAAAGAAAACACTTTGAATTTTTTGGCAAAACAGTCATAATCTCTCTAAGTGCTCCTGCCACTGAGTAACAGTCATCTAAACATACTGAACTTGAAGAAAATAAAGTTCGCCTGGGTGTTTTTTTGGATACAAATGCTTGCAAATAACACACAGCTGTCAGATACGGGCTGGAAAATGCAACAGAAATGTAGAACCAAGTGTTATCCAGCTGAGGTCAAAATTTTGTAACAATACCACAAAAAATGAATACATTACACAGCTTTTTTTCTCAGGTTGTTCCAAGGCGTTTTTGAACTGTGCCAAATTGTGCCAAATGGCACAGTTTGGAAAAACGTCTAACTTTTGAATGATTCAATATAGAAGCTTGATCTTGGGCTCTAATGAAAGGTGACACTCAGGGCTGTGTGTGTGTGTGTGTGGGGGGGGTTGTTTATTCATTCATGAATGAATGAATGAATGAATGAACAAACAAGCCCCCCCCCACACAAAGAAGCATGCCACGTAAAAAATGTGTGGCTTTTTTTTTACAAGAAAAAATAACCTACAGTGCAATAAAAATTATACTAAAATATCTGCAATGTAGAGGATAACAACCCCCCCCCACCCCGCTACAGAGGAGCGCGGCACACGGTCCGGTCCGTGCGCCGCGATCCGTCATGTGGCGATGACGCACAGTTGTAATTTACCGATCGGTCAAAAGTCATTTTTATGACTATTTTCAGTGATAAAGAATAATTTAGCTTATAACACTTACCTGTCCACAACAGCAGTGTCGCTGGCGAACATCTGTTCCTCATTGTCAGACGAACATGACGCTGGTCCGCTTGTTACGACTCGTGGTTCTGGTCACGCGACCCGGTCAAACCATGATTCCATTATTGCGGTTTTGTGCTTCCATGATTGCGGTTTTGGCGAACGATTTTTCAAAACAAATAAGAACAGTAGTAATAAAAAAAAGACTGGCGAACGCTACCATTACACACAGCGGCTTACACAAAACAGATTTTACGCACAGGACGCACGCTTTCAATCGTCGAACTTCTCTGCTTCAATTGGCTCGCTGTATTCGCAGCCGTTGGTAGGTGGGTCCTTCTTGCTAGGTTTTCAGTCATTGGTTCTTCAAGGTTTCAGAAACTCAATTCAAGGCTCTTATTAGTCGAATGAGAGGTCAATCAAATCTAAACCAATCAAAGCACTCCTTTGGCTTTCTGTTCGCGGCTGTGTCTGTAGTGGAAGAACGGAAATGCAGCTTTTTTTTTTTTCAGTGCGCTCTGAGACACACAGTGTGCGTCCTAGTGCGCACGAGGACGCACTAGGACGCAGAGACGTGACCGCCCGCGGTATCCCGGAGTGCAAGAGGTTAAAGGTCAAAATCAGTTTTGGCTTATAGTGTCTTTATTATGACAGAACCACCAAATTTTAACACAACCTAGAATGAGGTCTAGAACACCTCTTGAATCTCCAGGGACCTTGACCTTGCATTTGATCCTGAAGATCTGTAAGGTCTGAAAATACTCTAGTTATGAGTGGCCAGAATCACTGTTTGTACCAGTAATCCCTCATCAAGCTTAGTTTTTAGCTCATTCTGGCAAAGCTGAAAGGAGTGATGGTGTGGCATCCGTCTGTCTGTCCATCCACATTTCACAGGAATCACTGCTTTGCTTATGCAATTGCCCCGATGCTCACCAAAGACACACAGTGATCCTCAGATGGGTCTGCATCCAGGTTTTGCTTAAGGTCAAGATCAAAGGTAAGGAAATCTGGGCATTTGTGTGATTTTGTGAAATTTGTTTCTACTCCAAGGCAAAAGCGCTGATGGTCAGGTCACCACAATTTGACATAACGTTCGGCTCAGGAGACGCACACACACAGGCTCAGAGTAGTTCAAACTGTTTATTAACAACAGGGATGTTTGGGTGCGTGTCTGCGGAATGTTAATGTGTTGGTGGTGGCGTCTGCTTCGGACCCAGAGGCAGGAGACCGTTCAGCCGGCAACCCTATGGGAGAAATCAGACACAGGGTGATGAGCACACACCAACACGGGAGGAGAATAGGCGAGGGAGAGAAGCTTACTTGTTTGGGCAGATGACTGGCGCTTCAAGGATGGAAGCCCGGGAGACAGCCACCTGCAGGGCTCAGTGCAGCAGCGAGGAGAGACGAGGGACGGGATTGTCCGCCGCCGAGGAATCCACCTGTGCACAGGGGAGCAGACTGGAGAGATGAGGTAAGTGAACTTCTTACCGGAGATGAGGATGCTGAAGAGAATGTGGTAGAAGTCCATACAAAGGAAATGAAGTCTACGGCTTCAGGCCGACGCTCAGGGCGAGGCGGCTTTTATCCTTCGCCGCTGACGAGTAGCAGGTGCGTGAGCAGGTGGCGCCGCTGATGAATGGCGCGGCGTGACAGTACTCCCCCCTCTAGCAGCGCCTCCTGGCGATGGCTTATCCGGGTGCGCTCGGTGGAAGTCCGCGATGAGCGATGGGTCCAACACAAACGACGGGGGCACCCACTGTCGATGCTCGGGCCCATAGCCCTCCCAGTCCACCAAGTATTGCAACCCACGACCCCGGCGCCGGGAGTCCAGGATGGAGGAGGCGGACCAGGCCGGATGGCCACCAATCATCCGGGGCGCGGGTTGCGCTGCAGGAGGAGGGCAAAGGGGGTCAGTAACCGCCAGTTTCACCTTCGACACGTGGAAAGTAGGATGAATGCGGAGGGAGGGGGGAATAGCCACGCGCACAGCCACCGGGTTGATGATCCGGGTGATGGGGTAGGGACCCATGAAGCGCTGTGCCAGCTTTCTCCTCTCGCCTTTTAGAGTGACGTCCTGGGTGGAAATGTAAACAAGCTGCCCAACTCTGTACGCCGGGGCAGGTCTCCTACGCCGGTCCGCCACAGTCCTGTTGCGCTCCGCTGTGCGCAATAGCGCATGGCGCGCGGCAGCCCAGGTGGAGCGGAACTGCCTGAGATGGGCCCTAACTGACGGGACAGTCACCTCACTCTCCTGCTCCGGAAACAGCGGGGGGTCGTAACCCAGGGACGCTTTGAAGGGGGACATCCCTGTAGCAGAAGAGCGAGCGGTGTTGTGGGCATATTCAACCCAGGCAAGATGGTTGCTCCAGGACGCGGGTTTGGATCTGGACACACAGCGGAGCGCAGCCTCCAGCTCCTGGTTGGTCCTCTCACACTGCCCGTTGGATTGGGGGTGATGGCCAGAGGAGAGGCTCACCTTGGCTCCGATGGCGTTGCAGAAAGACCTCCAAACCTCAGATGAAAACTGGGGGCCCCGGTCCGAGACCACGTCCACCGGAATCCCATGCAGCCTGACCACGTGTTGGACGAGGAGGTCCGCCGTCTCCAGGGCAGTAGGGAGGCCTCGCAGGGGGACGAAGTGCACGGCCTTGGAGAAGCGGTCCACGATGGTCAGGATGGTGTCATAGGAGTTGGAGATGGGGAGTCCGGTGACGAAATCCAGAGCGATGTGCGACCAGGGCCTGCCAGGGACGGGCAGGGGCTGGAGCAGACCCGCTGGAGGGGCATTTCCCGACTTGCAGGTGGCACAGATTGGGCAAGCCCGGGCGTAGCGGGCTGCATCCCTCCGCAGGCCTGGCCACCAAAAGGACCGTTGGAGGAGATCTATCATCCGGGAGGTGCCAGGGTGACAGGTGAGCTTGGAGGTGTGGAGCCAGTGGATGACCTCTCCTCGGACCGCGGATGGCACGAACAGCCTCCCCTCCGGTCCGCCGCCAGGGTCAGGTTCCACCTCCTGTGCCTTCCGGATCTTGCTCTCAATGTCCCACGAGATGGCTCCCACGACGCACGACCTGGGCAGGATGGAGTGGGGCGCCTCCTCCGACTCCACGGGGGCGAACTGCCTGGAGAGGGCGTCAGGCAGGACGTTCTTAGAGCCAGGCCTGAAGGTGATGGAAAATTGGAACCTGGCGAAGAACAGGGACCAGCGCGCCTGGCGGGCGTTCAGGCGCTTGGCAGACCGTAAGTATTCCAGGTTCTTGTGGTCCGTGAGGACCACAAACGGCAGGCTTGCCCCCTCCAACCAGTGGCGCCACTCCTGCAGGGCGAGCTTGATGGCCAAGAGCTCTCTGTCCCCCACATCGTAGTTCCTCTCCGCCGGGGACAAGCGCCGGGAGAAGAAGGCGCACGGTCGCTTGGCGCCATCGTCCGGTGACCGCTGGGACAGCACTGCTCCCACTCCCGTGTCCGAGGCGTCTACCTCTACAATGCACTGCAGCGCGGGGTCGACCTGGCGAAGGACCCGGGAGGAGGAGAATTCCGCCTTCAGCGCCTCAAAGGCGGCAGCGACCTCTTCGGTCCACCAGAACGGGACCTTCGGGGACGTGAGGCGGGTCAGTGGTCCCACGATGGCACTGAAGTTGGGGACAAAGCGGCGGTAGAAATTGGCGAAGCCAACAAATTGCTGCACCTGTTTCCGAGATGCAGGTGTGGGCCATTCCACCACCGCCTTTACCTTCTCTGGGTCGGGGAGCACCTTATCGTGGGCGATGATGAACCCCAGGAAGGATGTACTCCTGGCGTAAAATTCACACTTTTCCGCCTTAACGTACAGACGATTCTCCAGCAGCCTTTGGAGGACCCGCCTCACGTGGACCTGGTGCTCATCCCTGGACTTGGAGAAGATGAGAATATCGTCCAGGTAGACGAACACGAAAAGGCCAATGAAGTCCCGGAGGACGTCATTAATGAGGCGCTGGAAGACTGCAGGAGCGTTGGTCAACCCGAACGGCATCACCAGATATTCAAAGTGGCCGTTCGGGGTACGGAAGGCCGTTTTCCACTCATCTCCCTCCCGGATCCGGACGAGGTGGTAAGCGCTGCGTAGGTCCAGCTTGGTGAACCAGGTCGCCCCCTGGAGGGAGTGGAAAGCAGTGTCCATGAGAGGCAGGGTGTAACGGTCCCTCTCCGTGATATTGTTGAGGGCCCGGTAGTCGATACAAGGGCGGAGGGACCCATCCTTTTTCCCCACGAAGAAGAACCCTGCCCCCACGGGTGACGATGATGGGCGGATAATCCCAGCACTTAATGACTCCTTCAGGTAGGCGTTCATCGTCTCCTTCTCCGGCGCAGACAGGCTGTAAAGGCGACCAGAAGGTAAGGGAGCCCCCTGGCGGAGGTTGATGGCGCAGTCATAGGGCCGATGAGGGGGAAGAGACATAGCTTTCGCTTTGCTGAACACTATACCCAGGTCGTGAAATTCTGGGGGCACCAGAGACAGGTCCGGGGGTGCAGCGTCCGTAGCAGGGGGAGGAGCGGACGGAGAGCAGGCAGCGGACTGAAGGCAGGTGCCCATACAGAACGTACTCCATGCCGAGACCCCAGCTGATCTCCAATCCAGGACCGGATTGTGAAGGCGGAGCCAGGGATACCCCAGGATGACGGGCGACACAGAGTTGGGAAGGACGTAAAAGGTCATTTCCTCCCGGTGGTTTCCCGAGATGATGACCGGTAGGGGAACAGTTTGATGTGTCACTCTCCCGAGGGTGGCACGGGAGAGGTGGATCAGGGAGATGGGAGTGTTGAGTGCCTGGCAGCGGATGCCCAATCGGGTTGCCAGGCTTTGTGAAATGAAGCTGCCTTCTGCGCCCGAATCCACCAGTGCGTGGGTGAGGTGCCCAGTAGAGTTATGGCAGAAACGGATGGGCAGCTTCAATTGAGTAAGTGATCCTAACCGATTGACATCCGCGAGGCTTCCAACAGTGACTCGCGGACCCCACCGACTGGCTTTCCGTGGACAACGCTCCACGGTGTGTTGGTCGCCTCCGCAATACATGCAGAGGCCCAACTCACGGCGGCGTTGTTTCTCCACAGGGGAAAGTTTAGTCCAGCCCGTCACCATCGGCTCCGACTCCTCGGGGCGCGATGCTGGCGGCGCCGCCAGGGGGCGAGCTTGGAACAGGTGCGGCGAGGCTCCACGAGGGCGAGAAGAAGAAGACCTCTGCCCCGAGGAGCGCTCGCGCAGCCTGTTATCCAAACTTATCGCTAAGGATGTCAGCTCCGCTAGCGTCCCAGGGATATCCCGACCAGCCAGTTCATCCCTCAGATCACTATTGAGGCTGCGGAGGAACAGGCCACAGAGGGAGCATTCCTCCCAGCCCAATTCCTCCGCCGCTACCCGGAAGTCGACCGAGTGGTCCGCTGCCGACCGGCTTCCCTGCTGGAGAGCGAGAAGCCGATCGACCTGGACCGTTTCGGTTTGTGAGTGGTCAAAGACCTCCAGAAAGCGCCTCACGAATTGGTCATAGGTGAGGGTGGCATAACTGGGCCTCGCCATTACGGCGTAGGTCCAGGTTAACGCACGCCCCTCCAGAAGATTCCCTATGTAACCAATTCGGCTGTGATCCGAGGGAAAATCTCCGGGCACACGGTGGAACACGGACTCACACTGCATAATAAACCCCCGCGCTCCGCCGAGCTTACCGCTAAAGCGGGCGGGGGTCGGAATCGGCGTGAGCCGAACCGGTGCCACTGGAGCCGGCTGGACGGCCGCTGGAACAGCAGGAGCCGCGCCACCCTGGTGAGTCGGGAGGAACGGCTGTTGGGGGTCCAAGCGGTTCAATCGGTTAGTCAGTTCTAATAATTGATGAAGAACCACCTGTTGCTGATAAACAATCTGATCCACCCGAGCCTCGAGGATGGTAAACCGGTGTGCGAGCCCGCCGTCCGCCGAGCTGCTCTGCTGAAGCCGTACTGACATAACGTTCGGCTCAGGAGACGCACACACACAGGCTCAGAGTAGTTCAAACTGTTTATTAACAACAGGGATGTTTGGGTGCGTGTCTGCGGAATGTTAATGTGTTGGTGGTGGCGTCTGCTTCGGACCCAGAGGCAGGAGACCGTTCAGCCGGCAACCCTATGGGAGAAATCAGACACAGGGTGATGAGCACACACCAACACGGGAGGAGAATAGGCGAGGGAGAGAAGCTTACTTGTTTGGGCAGATGACTGGCGCTTCAAGGATGGAAGCCCGGGAGACAGCCACCTGCAGGGCTCGGTGCAGCAGCGAGGAGAGACGAGGGACGGGATTGTCCGCCGCCGAGGAATCCACCTGTGCACAGGGGAGCAGACTGGAGAGATGAGGTAAGTGAACTTCTTACCGGAGATGAGGATGCTGAAGAGAATGTGGTAGAAGTCCATACAAAGGAAATGAAGTCTACGGCTTCAGGCCGACGCTCAGGGCGAGGCGGCTTTTATCCTTCGCCGCTGACGAGTAGCAGGTGCGTGAGCAGGTGGCGCCGCTGATGAATGGCGCGGCGTGACACAATTCAGTCACAATGAGCCTCAAGGGGGTCTGCATCCAAGTTGAGTTTAAGTTCAAAAGTTAGGAGATATTGGCACCTATGTGATTTCACAAAAATTGCCACACCTTCTAGGCAATTGCTCGATTCTCAAACAACAGAAAAACTCATGCACAATGATTCACAAGTGGGTCTGCATTAGGGGTGGGAATCTTTATGCACCTCACAATTCGAGCCGATTACGATTCTCGATGCATCTTCTCCTCTTTTATTCTGGATTTTTTTCCTCCCACTGTGTGACTATTGAGGGTCAGCAATGACTAAATGAAATAAATAAATACACTATTAGTTACACAAATGTGTGATGAATTATTTATAATTGGAAATGAAAAGATCTTTCATTAAACAAGTGTCAGTTACTTAAAAAAAATAGATGTTTTATTTAAATTATTGTTTAATTCATTTAAATGCACAATTTTTTCACTATATATACATTTAATTATTTCATGGTTCATGTGCTTGACTGTGTTCATGGATTTACTTTATCTTATCTGTCAACTTCATAAATAGCGTATTTATTTATTAATTTCATTTTGTCATTTCTGGCCCTCTATATGTGACAGCCTAGTATTTTTAAAGCAATATATTTGCAATGACCCATGAATTTACTTTCAGTATATTTTAATGAAACAAATGGAACAGAAATACAGCAAGTCAAATGAAATGTTACATTTTCCAGCTTATTCCACTTGACCACCACTGCGCACCTGGCGCAGAATATGCGATTCTTAGTACAACCAGGAGAAAATTAGCCAAATAAGTGAAGTTAGCAGTTAGCTGCATTGGCAGTCAATGTTTATATAATCAGTCACACCCGTCTTCAGCACATACGCGCAACTTAGCCATGATCGCTATGACACATTGTCACATTCTCAAGAAATATAACTTTTTGTCTTTTGAAAACCATAAAACATTCAAATTCACTTGTTTGATATATAAAATATTAAATGGCTATGCACCCCCCCCCCCCGAGAGAATATATCAAACTGAGGACTGTTACCAGTACAGCCACCACAGCCTGTGAGGTCCCCCACAGACGCACTGCTCTTGCTCAATCTGTGCTATCAGTGAGGGGATATGGAACAACATGCCATCTGCAATCAGAGAACTTTCAACATTAAACTCTTTCAAGACTTATCTTAAAAGCTGGCTTTTAAATAATCAACACTGTAATCATGGTTAGGAGATGTTTTATGGCATGCAGACACATACTGTATATGGCATGTGTGTGTCCGTGTGTCGCACACATATGCAACCCTTTTGCACTGTTGCACAATATTGTTGTTGTCGTTGCTATTGTCTGTTGTTGTCGTGCAGTGCATGTGTACATGTGTGTGTGTGTATGTGTACGTGCACTGCACTTTGTTTGTGTAATGAATACCTGAGTGTTTTTAGACTGTTCAACACATGCATCGTATACAGACAAAATAACGGTATTTTTACTGTCACATTTAACACATGCATTATCTATAATTTAAGATAAGATAAGATATGCCTTTGTTAGTCCCACAATGGGGAAATTCCAGGATTGCAACAGCACAGGAACAGCAACACTCAGAGCAATAATTAAGAAGATAAGAAAAATAAGAGCAGTGAATATATATATAAATACACATAAGTACACATAAATATATAAATATATATATGCACAGTGCGGAGCATTGTAGCTAGATGGAATAAACAGCATAACCATCTTAGTTATCCTACATAGTATGAATATGTACCCATACATATTGTCACCCTCCGTAGCGACTGATATTGTCCTAGTTGTATACTGGAGGGGACCATTGTGTAAGTCTATTGCATCTTTTGCATTCAATACTATTAGGTCGTCACATTTTTTTGCTATCTCTGCGAGCAGCCCTGCTTAGGTTATACAGTCTGACAGCCGTAGGTAGGAAGGACCTGCGAAACCTCTCGGTTGCACACCTAGGATGATGTAGTCTACTGCTAAATGAGCTCCTCAGTGCATTCAGTATGTCCTGCATGGGGTGGGACTCCGACTCCAGCAGAGATGACAGTTTAGCCACCATCCTTCTCTCTCCTATCTCCTCCACTGGGTCAAGGTGTTGCCCCAGGACAGAGCTAGCTTTCTTGATTAGTTTGTTCAGTCTCTTCCTATCGGCTTCTGTAATGCCACTGCCCCAACAGACCACTCCAAAAGTGATGGCTGATGCCACCACTGTGTCGTAGAATGTCTTCAGCAGTGCCCCTTGTACACCAAAAGACCTGAGCCTCCTCAGTAGGAACAGCCTGCGCTGTCCCTTCTTGTAGAGTGCGTCGGTATTGTGTGACCAGTCTAGTTTATTGTTCAGATGAACACCCAGGTACTTGTAAGGACGTCACCATCTCAATGTCTGTTCTCTGTATGTTTACTGGTGCTGTGAGGGGTTGTCCTTGCCTGCGACAGTCCACCACCAGCTCCTTAGTTTTCCTCGCGTTGATCTGGAGGTAGTTCTGATGGCACCAGTCCACGAAGTCCTGGATAAGTCCTCTGTACTCAGCTTCATTTCCGTTGGAGATGAGGCCGACGATCGCAGAGTTGTCAGAGAACTTCTGTAGATGGCAGTGTGTTGTGCTGTGTGAGAAGTCTGCAGTATAAAGGGTGAACAGGAAGGGAGCCAAAACCATTCCCTGGGGGGCCCCCGTGCTACCGATGATTGTGTCGGACACACAATCCCGGGTTCTCACAAACTGTGGCCGATTAGTGAGGTAGTCCAGGATCCATGATGACAGGTACTGGTCCACCCCTGCGCACAGCAGCTTGTCCTTCAGGATCATCGGTTGGATGGTGTTGAAAGCACTGGAGAAGTCAAAGAACATGACCCTCACCGCATTCCCGGGCTTCTCCAGGTGGGACAGAGAACGGTGAAGGAGGAAGATCACTGCATCCTCCACCCCAATGCCATGCTGGTAGGCGAACTGGAGTGGATCCATCTCTGGTCCCACCAGGGGGCGGAGGTGAGTCTCTCCAGGGTCTTCATCATGTGAGACGTCAGGGCCACTGGTCTGTAGCTGTTCAGGTCTTTGGGGTGGAAAGTCTTTGGAACAGGTACCACACAAGATGTTTTCCACAACTGTGGTACCCTCCCCAGCTTCAGGCTCCGGTTGAAGATGAGCTCCACAATCCCACACAGCTGATCTGCACAGGACTTGAGGAGCTTCACGCTGATGCCGTCTGGTCCCGAGGCCTTCCTCGCCTTGATCTTCCTCAGCTCTGTCCTCACCTGGGTCTTAGTGAGGATCAGGTTGGGGGGCTGTGTGCTGGGAGTGGAGGGGTGTTGGTGGAGTGGGGTGTGGACAGCAGGTCTCGATGACTTTAGAGGCAGCAGTGGTTGTTGTGCAGTCGGGGGGGGAGGGCGGTTGGTCAAACCTATTAAAAAACAGGTTCAGATTGTTCGCCCACTCCCTGCCCCCCGTGGCCTGGGGGGAGGTATTCTGGAGCCCAGAAATGGTTTTAAGGTTTCTCCAGACCCCGCCGATGTCGCTCTGTTGCAGCTTGTCCTCCATCTTCTTCCTGAAGCTGTCCTTGCCTTCTCTGATCTTCCTCCTCAGCTCCCTCTGTACGGACTTCAGCATCTCCCTGTTCCCCAAACTGAAGATCCTCTTCTTCTCTCTCAGAAGTGTTTTTATCTCAGGGTTGATCCAGGGTTTGTTGTTCGAGCAACACCGTATTGTCTTGGTGGGTACGGTGTTGTCCACACAGAAGCTGATGTAGTCCGTGATGGTGTGAGTGAGGCCATCAATGTCCTCACCATGTGGATCGCAGAGCTGCTCCCAGGCAGTGGTTTCAAAACAGTCCTTTAGAGCGTCCATTGCCTCCTCAGACCATAACTTCACTGTGTGCATGACCGGAGGTTGTCTGTGTACTAGGGAGATGAACCAAGTTGTGATCCGATCTCCCAAGTAGGGGGAGTGGTGATGAGGTGTACGCCTCCTTAGTATTTGCATAGAATAAGTCCAGTGTTTTATTGTCTCTAGTGTGGCATGTGACATACTGGGTGAACGTGGGTAGAATGGGGGACAGTGAAATATGGTTGAAATCACCTGAGATGAGGAGAAGAGCATCTGGGTGTTCTGTCAGCAGCCTGCTAGTTACTGAGTGAATGACGTCACGCGCTGTCCCAGCGTTCACCGTCGGAGTTGCATAAATAACAATGCAGATCACGTGTGAGTATTCCCTTGAGAGATAGGTAGGCCGCACGCTAACAGCTAGCAACTCAATGTCTTTGTTGCAGTGTTGTTGTTTAACCGTGATATGTCCCGGTCTGCACCAGCTGTTATTGACATACATTATCACTCCTCCGCCCCTTGTCTTTCCACTGTCTGGTGTCCGGTCTACCCATATTGCGTGGAAACCCTCCAGTTCGATGTTAGCATCTGTTGCTAGTTTTGTTATCCACGCCTCAGTAAACAACATCAAGCTAGTTTCTCTGAAGACGCTCTCGTAGCGGGAGATAGCCGCTAGCTCGTCGGTCTTATTGAGTAGCGATCGTACATTCCCCATAATAACGGATGGGAGGACGGGTCTGTACCTTATATTCCTCGCCCGCCATCTTACTCCAGCTCGACATCCACGCCGTTTCCGTCTTATTTCTCCCAGTATGTCAAGTCTTTGCGTTAGCATCGTGGGCCGGTTAAGTGCTAACAGCTGGTCTCTATTGTACTGCCTCCTGCAAGAAACAGTGGCTCCGTCTGCTGGCTTAGGAGACATTTGGGCGATCTACGTGTCTGTGATGGAATAAAGGTGTTGCTGGGTCAGAAAGATTAGCAAGAGAGCCAGATAGTAAATAGAAATAGGAAGAAATTGATCTGCTGTTGCAAAAAGGCAGCCTACTTGTGTGGCGCCGGAAGTAAAGTAAATTTTGATTACAAAGTTTCATTTAGTGTTGTTTTGATGTGCCTTTTTGTGACCTGCCAAGGGACTACGGATGTAATTTAGCAAGTTTGCTCAGTTTGGCATATTTACATCTACACTGATGTTCATTAATATGCATTGTCCCTTTCAAATAAATATTGTCATGGTAGCCCTCGCAGGCTACCAATAAGACGCACACAAGTCCACCAGTGAGTTTTAGTGAGTTTTATTACGGTGATAAGGGTGTTTACACAAGCTGCTGAGCTGATGACAGAGTCCTTGCAGAACAGGAAGCATAGGCTATCCAGCACACTACGGGTCCAGGGCAGGAAACAGTCACACACAGACAAGCTAGGTAATAATTGCACCTGGACTGCTAAAGCAGGGACTTATAGCACCAAATACACCGGAGGGAATAAGGCTATACAGCTCACTTACTATGCCGGTGAACAGACGGTCAAGCCCTTAGGCAGCCGAGGTGAAGATAGTCCAGGCATCCGTGACGATGGGTGAACAGAACAACGATCAGTAATGTGACCATTAGCGATCAGATTAACGATCATGCAATCAGATACTGCTGCGTCGTAATGACGGCAGCACACAGCTTAAATAACCCAGGACTGATGACAGATGACACACAGCTGACCGACCGTTGACAGGCGGAAACCTCTCCGAGCACTTTCACAATAAGAGCCCGGAGAGGCCAAAATACCGCCCGCAGCTGTCAAGGCCGGCAGCGAGACATAACTTTAACCCGAGCGCGAATAAGAACCGACGCTCGGGTCATAACAAATATGAAATAAATAAATGACATTGGGAGCTGTCATCCCGGCTTCTACAGTGGAAAAGAAAAAATACTCAGGCAGGGAACATTCCTCCCAGGCTACTGAAGTGTTCCATCAAACGGCTTTCACCAGGCCCCAGGTTTCACTGCAATATCCTCCGAGGAAGGTAAGGCAAAGCTCAGCAGGGCGTTGAGAACTGCTCCATCACTGGCTCAACCGTTTCTCCTTTGTCCTCCTCACAGCCAGATGAACCACTAGATCGCCCATCGAAGCCGGGACACTGCAAGCAGCAGCCAGTGGAACCAGTCCAAAGGACACCAAAGGCCAGGGGTGTCTGGTGTGGTTTTGTGTTTTTGGAGTTTTGGATCGGCTTGCTTGCAGTCAGGTTCATTGAGATCACGGTCACGCTCAGCTCTGGGCTAGAAATGTCACGTGTTACACCATAACCTGTCCAACGCTACAGTTTCCGTTTCCAGGTCCAGCTTTTTTTCCTGTCAAAATTAATTAGTTAAAAATTAATTAATCTGCAGGTCACATGCCCATACTGTGGGTGGCAGCCAAGAACCACCAAACTGATTTGAACAGCTGCAATCCATACACAAAAGAAGAGCATGATGGCAGACGTTTTAAATGGCAATAGTGATAGAGATACATGAATATAGTGACAATCAAGACAAACAGAAGCGTTTGTTGTTTAGTGGCAGAGGAAGAAAACAGACATGGAAAAAGACGAACATTTGTTCACCCAGTATTGGTGGATTGCTTAGTACTTCCCTCTGGCAGGAATTCCCGGGCACATGTGCAGTTTACTCCAATCATATGCGTACTTGTACGTGCGTACACTTTTTGTGGGCTGCATGCGCTTAGTCAGCGCTCACCCTCTGCGTAGGGTTTGCACACGAATGTGTCCACTGCACTCGTACGTGCACCGATGCGTTTTTGCCACCATAAATTGGGCGTGTCTTCTCCAGGAGACGCTGGAGAACCATCTGGACGTGTACCATGTGCTCCTTTAATGAGCAGGAGAAGATGAGGATGTCATCGAGGTACATAAAGGGCCTGCACTTATATAGCGTTTTTCTAGTCTCAAAGACCATTCAAAGCGCTTCACTAGTACTAACCCTCTATTCTAAGGGCCTATAGGAGACAGATATCTAGGGACGATTTAGAACAATCAGTTAACCTAACATGCATGTATTTGGATTGTGGGAGGAAAACAGAGCCCCCGGAGTAAACTCACGCAGCACAGGGAGAACATGCAAACTCCACACAGAAAGGTTCCTACCCCTGCTAACCTGGGGATTCAAACCTGGAACTTTCTAGCTGTTAGGCAACAGTGCTTACCACTGCACCACCGTACAAAGATGTTTAAAAAGTCATGGAGCACATCACTGATGAGCCGTTGGAAAACTGCTGGGGTACTCAAACTGGCCCAGGTGTGTGGAAAAAGCCATTTTCCATTCATCACCTTCTTTAATTCTGATGAGGTGATAGGTACGTATTCCTAAGGTCCAATTTGGAGAAGATGGTAGATCCCCAGAGCTGATCAAAGGCCGAGTTAATGGGGGGTAATGGGTATTTGTCTCTGACAGTAACATTGTTCAGCTCCCGAAAGTCTATGCAGGGATACAGGGTGCCATCTTTTTTACTCACAAAGAAAAAACCTACACTTAGGGCTGATGAGGAGTGGCGGCTGAGACCATTACTCAGGGGTTCCTTGACATATTTTTCCATAGCCAATTTCTCGGGCGCCGACAGGTTATAGAACCGACTAGCGGGTAGCCGTGTCCCTTTGAGGAGCTTCATAGCACAATCATAGGGGTGATGGGGAGGGAGAGACGTGGCTTTAACTTTACAAAAAAACTGGTGCTAAATCATGATAGTCGGGGGTATTTTGGACAAATCGGGGGGTTCGAGATCTGGGGCCTGAATGGGGATGGATGGAGAACAAACGCCTGACTGGAGGCAGGCAGCCTCACAAAAGGTGCTCCATGAGCGAACGGTCCCCTTACTCCAGTCGATAACAGGATTGTGGGTCTGTAACCAGGGGTATCCTAAAACTATGCAGGAGGTAGAGGCATGGAGGACAAAAAAGATAACTGCTCCCGATGATTTCCTGAGGTGAGTAGGCAAACTGGATCCATGCGTCTCGTAACCTGACTGATGGACTGACCGGAGAGGGCAATAATATTTTGGGACTGAGGTAATGGGGGACACAGGATTTTGAACTGGGTTGCCAAATCCTCAGAAATAAAGCTTTGTTCAGCCCCTGAGTTAATCAATGCCACCCCCACGAACTCGGTGGACTGGAGCACCAGACGAAAAGGCAACTCAAAACGGGTGTGTGTGGGATTGTTACTTTCGCCCGCCAGTCCTCCTACTTTGACTGATGGGCATAATCGTTTGTTTTCTGGGAAAATGAGGCTGTAATGTGGCTGGAATTGGTGCAGTAAAGGCACAGTCCCCGCAGCCGATCAGCGGGGCAATCTTACACTGGTCCACTGCCATTGGCTCAGGTAGATCAGAGGAGGAGGCTGGTGGGACAGCAGGAAACTGCGGGAGCAGAGTCTCTTCCATTTTGCTGATTTGTTCCAAGAGTATAGCTAATTCATTTACCTGCTGCACCATTTGGTCAGCACGTTGCTCCAGCGCACCCAGCCAGGGTACAATTGTTTCCATCCTAGTGTCGCTTGGTCTACGCTGCTGGTCATGTATTGATAGGTTTCAAGACCAAGACCCAAACGCAGACACAGATACAAACAACAGGTAAGTACAAACAACAATCTGGGAGACTGGGGTAAGCACATGTAAATCACTGTGGGGAGATTAAAAATGCATTTTGGGCTTACAAGTTCCTCTGGTGGAGACAGTGGGGAGACAACCGATGGACCAAACAGGGAGAGGGAACCGGGTGCCAAGAAGGAATGCTTCAGCAAAGGTTAGTGGACTTGGGGGAAACTGGCTGGCCAAGCCTTTGTACTGTGGAAAGGGTAATTAAGGTGAAGAAGGTAACTGATGGTAAGTCGACTTACTTGGACACTGTGGGGGAGATGTGCACAGTCCAGGGGCAAACAATCCAATCCTGGAGGCAGTTACAGGGTCCAGAGCAGGCAGGAGTCAAAGCCAAGCAGGAGGCACCGGGCACACAGACAAAATCCAAACAGAGGCAGGCTCAGGGTCTAAGTCAAGACAAGGCAAGGGTCAGAGCTGGGCAAGACAAAGTACAAGGTTGATAGCTTTCACAAGGCAAGACAGGATACTTGCTGGTTGAGAGTCAGATGTGACCAGACAGAATGTTGGGAGAGCCTCTCCTTTATACCATCCACTGATTGGCCGCAGGTGGAGCTACCAGCTGTAGGGGAAAAAGAGCAATCAGCGGAGAAGAGAGGCAGGCAGACAGATCAGACAGGAGTCCTTACAATTGTAGGAGTTATTAGTGTTTTAATATTGAAATCGCTGCATAATTTAAGCAGAAAACTTACTTTTAAAGGGTTTTTTTCTTTCCTCAGCTATCCATTGTGGTCCGTCATGTTCAGGAAGTCGTCCATGGGCTGTAAAAAAAAGTCATACTACCGCCTCTAGTGGCCCGGCATAGTTATTGCAATACCTTTTTTCACGGCTCCATTACACAGCAATGGTGAGTTAAATTTGTATTTATTTTGAAAACAAAGCCTTATCTCAAAATCTTGGCAAATTAAAAGTCGAGAAAATATCGCGATACAATGATATTAAGTAAGCCTTTAGTTCTACTTAATTTTGACCGGGCAAGCTGAAACAGAGAGGCGAACAGACAGACAGACACAACCACACACAGAGGCAATGAGTGATTACCATATGCCTCTCGTTTTCACCGAGGCATAATAAAAAGTCCATCACCACAAAGTTATTATGGTTGAATGTTTGAGACGATAAATCCAACTCTAGCTTGTCTATTTTGTTGTAAACAGGATAAGGATAAGGACCTGTACTTATATAGCGCTTTTTCTAGTCTCAAAGACCACTCAAAGCGCATCATTAGCACTAACCCTCTACTCTAAGGGCCTATAGGAGACAGATATCTAGGGACAATTTACAACAACCAATTAACCTAACATGCATGTCTTTGGATTGTGGGAAGAAACCGGAGCCCCCGGAGTAAACCCACACAGCACAGGGAGAACATGCAAACTCCACACAGAAAGGTTCCTACACCTGCCAGCCTGGGGATTTGAACCTGGAACCTTCTAGCTGTAAGGCAACAGCGCTAACAGGCGTAAAATTTCTTACCAGTTGTTTATAGGGTAGGACATCCGGGTCACAGAAGTCTGGATTTTTAGCACTGTCTTTTTTCAAACAGTGCCTCCCTGTGGAAATTAAGGTAGTCACACAGTATTCCATTTCTCAAATATAAGAAGCCACTAATAAGGGCTGGGAATCATCACTAATTTCCAGAATTGATTTGATTCTGATTCTTGAGGTTCTGAATTAATTCAATTCCGATTCAATTCAATCCGATCCCGATTCAATCAGGGAAATTACCATTTTAATAGCTATTTTACTTGCCAGGAAAAAAATCTTAGAGCCCTAATGCTGCAAATTGTAGCAGGAATACTCTAATTTTGTTAATACATAAATTATCACATAAAGAACTGACCCAAAATCAGTTACAATAATGCACGTTTTATTATTTAACTTGTGATTTCACAACATGCTAACAAGTGCTTTCTTTAGTGCAAAGGGTGTGTAGCCCCTCCAGGATTTCGCCGGCTGTTTTTGTGATTGTTGTGGCCCAAAAAGCCTGAATTTGTGGGAGCTTTTTCAAAAAGTTGCAATAAAAGTTGTAACTTTTTTTTTTTAGTTTTTTTGCACTGAAAGTTGTGTGAGGAAGTAGAGATTTTAAAGTAGCTGTTTTTTCCATAGTTTACAGTGATGCTATTCTATGTAACACCACAAGGAAAGCACAGGATTGTCAAAAATTTACTGTGAAAAAGTGATTTATTTAGAATTAAATGCTCAGTAAAACTGTCAAAAAATGACCAACATTGTATTCTTGCTGAGAATTTAAATAAAAAAAGATATATAAAAGAATTAGTCATTGCAATAATGAAATTGCATTGAATGCACGTTAGAGTATGGAGAAAATTATGACAGTACCTTCTTGAATCTTGAATTTGAAAACTAAGACCCCTGAAAAATTTGAGGTCTTTTTCTTCTGTGCTGAAATCCACAACAAAGCAGGGATGGTCCTCCACCCTTCAGAACGTCTCAGTGCAGGATGGATCTTGGAGTGGGAACCCAGTCTTCACAGATCTTAAGGGGAGATGAAAAGGAGAATAGATTTCAAAGTAAAATTAATAATCATATTTTTTTAAATCCCCACACCACAGTAGGGTTTAATAATTTAGTTTCTTTTTTGTTTGTTTGTTTATATTGTAACTACAAATTAACTTTCACTTTTTGAAAAGGGTTTCAATTCATTTCCTGAAAGCTTTGATCATTTCAGTTTAGTTCTGTTGAGTAAAAATGACTCGTTGTACTGCAGCCTTTATTAATTCTACCATTTTTATTTTATTGTGATTATTATTATTATTATTATTATTATTATTATTGGGCAGCGCGGTGGCAGAGTGGTTAGCACTGCAGCAGCACAGCAACTCACCCTTGGCCAGGGGATCCTGGGTTCGATCTCAGCCCCCGACCAGCAGTGATCTGTGTGGAGTTTGCATGTTTTCCCTGTGTCTGCGTGGGTTTACTCCGGGATTTCTCCGGTTTCCTCCCACATGCCAAAAACATGCAAGTTAGGTTAATTGACATCAAAACTGGGGATTATAAATTGTCCTTAGGTATGACTGTGAGAGTGAATGGTTGTCTGTCTCTCTGTGTTGGCCCTGCGATGGACTGGCGATCTGTCCAGGGTGTACCCTGCCTCTCGCCCAAAGATGCTGGGATAGGCTCCAGCCCACCCACCCCGCGACCCGAAAAGGATTAAAAGGAAGAAGATGGATGGATGGATGTTATTATTATTATTATTATTATCTTCAAATCTCTCACTTAAATGCTAGAAGTCCAAAAATAAATGTGTCATTCAATACAAACGTTACTTGAAGACAGCTGCCTCCGTCATGAAGCCCTGAAGTCCTGACTAAAAATATACCTTTATTCTGCATTTACATGTATTTACAATGCTTAACCAATAGTTAACTACTGTATCCACAGTCTGTAAAAGAAAACATCATCATGCTGGATGAATTATTAATTTACAACACAAATGTTAAAAAAAACACGATATTTTACTTACCCCCAGCAGTTGCAACAGTCTCCCTCTTGAATTTCTCCCTCTCTGTCTGGTCTGTTGTCCATTCTCCGTGTGTTTTACATTTGACAATTGTTTTCAGTTGTCAGCTTTTGTATATATTCCAACACAATGCTGCACGTAATACAAAACCTTTATCCCCGCTTTATGAAAAATATTCGGAAACTGTTGAGCAGTCTTTAACCGTGAGTTTTGTTGATAAATTAACTTCAGCAAGTTTGCTCTGTGGCTGTCAGATGTAAACACTGAAGTAATGTGAGCGTGTGGCACAGGGTACTCTTCCACGATTGTTCATCACGCGAGACTTCAGCTGGCTGCTTGCATTTTGTGTTTCACAGACTGTAAAAGCATTATATTAAAAGATTGATCTACGGATTTTGTGGATCGATATTGGCTCAGTCAAACGTGAATTGATTTGAATCGTTGAATCGATCTTTTGAACCCACCCCTACCACTAGTATGAACTTTAATTTAAAGATTATTAAAACACAACTGAAGTGGTGTGATACATATTCAGTGAAACGTCTTGAGCGCGATTTTCAGGGAATATAGTAACTCCTGGAATCCCAATTGTCCAATCAAGATTGCTCAGTTGGACCTAACGGTTGTATAATCCAAATTATTTTTCCATCATTTATTTATTTGAATTGCTTTTCTTTTTTTTCTTATTTTTTAATTCATTCTTGGCTCGTTGATCATATGATTGTCACAATCTGCCCTCCAAGCAGATAAGGATTTAACGGCAGGACTAATGGCGTAGGCAGGAGTAAGGTGCAAATAATGATTTATTAACAAAAACTCAAATGAACAAGCAAAACACAGCACGAGGGCTGGAATGGAGCGGACTGCTCGGACAAACCAGGTGAAACGTGCAGCGCAGATGATGGCGGAGCTGTGGTGTGCACCTCAGGTGTGAAGGAAGAAATAGAGGACGGGTCAGTAAAGGAACAGGCAGTGGAGCCCAGCGGAGGAAGGCCAGAAGCAGATGACAGCTGCCACTGGGTTCCTCCGACAGGAGTAAGGCAATACTTTTTAAGTATAAATGTTAAGAATACAAAATAAAGTACTTGCCTCAACTCCTGTTCTAGTGCCAGCGAAGACCCCGGTGACTTTGCTGCTGGAGAGGCGATGACCATCTCTGTAGATGCTGGAGGAACAGCAGATGAGGCAGTCTGACCCGCAGCAGTGGGCATGGGTACCAGCGTGGCAGCAGACGTGAGAGCCGGCACTGCAGCTAGGGAGCGACGCTGGGCCAGCACCAGACGCGGAGAGAGAAATGGAGCCAGTGTTGGTGGTAAACAGCGGCATGGGAGCGGCACTGGGGATTGAGGGGGGGCATGGAGCTGGCACTGCAGCTGCCATGGGAACCGGTGCTGCAGTTGCTGTGGGAGCCAATGTTGAAGGGTGCTTTGGAGCTGGAGCAGAGCGAGGTGGTGTAGGTGAGGAAGCTGAAACATGGCGTGGCGAGAGAGGCGCCGGAGCCAGGGGACGCTGATTCATCGGCACAGGCTTCGGCATACCCAGGGACTCTCCTCCAGCCCATAGAGTGGCTGTGGAGCTGGGGAAAGGCAGACTGGAGCTGGTGCATGGCGAGGAGAAGGAGGTGCCAGAGCCAGGGGACACTTTCTTTTTGGCACAGGCTTTGGCGTACTCCCCACCATCCTGTGGAACTGGCGCTGAAGATCGGCCATCGTGGTGATCTGCTCCACTCCCTCAGCGTGCTCGGTGAGGTGCGGATAACAGCGGACAGCCACCTCCGTGAGCTCCAGGTACCACAGAGCTGACTTCGGGATGAGAACGGAGCAAGCCTGAGAAATCAGCTGGTCGATCTCAATTGACGCACAGCAAAGCTCCCACCCCATGCTCATGCGGTACCATCTGCTACCTGCTGAGTTCTTGGATGGTCGGGTTATTCTGTCACAATCTGCTCTCCGGGTAGAAGAGGGTTTAGCAGCAGGACTCATGGTGCAGGCAGGAGTGAGGTGCAAATAATGATTTATGAACAAGAACTCAAATGGACAAACAAAAGACAGCATGAGGGCTGGAATAAACTCTGGAGACAAAACTCATGAAGAAAACACTGGAGATAATCAAGACAGCAGGACTGACAAACAACAATAACCCAACAATGAACTGAAAACAAAAGGCAACATACATAGGGAGGAAACTAATCAAGGAAACACGAGACAGCTGGGAGACAATCAAGTGCTGAACAGGAGCACACATGAAGAGATGGCTATGGGTATGGAAACATGAGAAGCTGGGGATAAATAGGGAGACAAGTGCACACACCAGACCATAATAAAGACACTGAGGACAGACAAGGGATGACATGACATGACTAAAGACCGGGGGGAAACACAGGAGACCATAACTACAATAATAATGCAAATAATAATGAATAAAGAATCAACCAAAGTCACAAAGGGCCGGGGAAACCAGGATGACAACAGAGAAACCAGGGGAACATGAAAGGGAGTGATAATACTACTAATAATAATAATCACAGAGAAACAAAAATGAACAGAAAGCATGGACACAGTCCCCAGATCATGCCCAAACTTTGACAATGATGACCTGTCCGACTACTGTTCTGACTCTGACCATGTTTGACCCAGACTGGATATCAAACTGGACTGTCAGATGATTGTATAAAATTTGTTTAACTCTCCCGCCTGCAATCACAAGTAAGACAGATGCACAGCAATGTGACGACGGAGTGTCACCACTGTTATGGTTCACTGTATATGTGATTATATTGTTTGGGTAATATTTGTAAATGTTAATAATTATTGTTAAGTCTACACATATTATTTTAGGATCTGCTTCTGACTATGTGGAATGCCCTTTTTGGTGAGATAATTGTTATGTTTAATTATTTGGGTAAAACAAGTGGTGATCATTATCCACATACCTTTGCCAGCATGCTCCCTGATGGTGTCCGGGCAAAAGACTCTTTAGGGGTTGAAGGTTTTTTAAAGGATACCAGCAGGAAGGGAGCATGTGATGGTAAGTTTAGGGGTGATTTAGATTTTGTAAATAGGGGTTAAATTATTTATTGAATTATTTATGGTGTCTTATTTATTCCGTGTTATTTAAGATAAGATAAGATAAGCCTTTATTAGTCCCACAACGGGGAAATTCCAGGATTGCAACAGCACAGGGATAGCAACACTCAGAGCAACAATCAGAAGGCAAGAAAAAAAAAACAAGCAAGCAAGAGCAGCTAATATACATATGTACATATTACTATAAAATATATATATACACACACACACACAGACACACAGTGCAGAGCATTGTAGCTGGATGGAATAAATATATGAATATATGAACACACAGTGCAGAGCATTGTAGCTAGATGGAATAAATATGTAAATATATAAACACCCACAGTACGGAGCATTGCAGCTAGGTGGAATAAATATGCAAGTATATAAACACACACAGTGCGGAGCAATGTAGCTAGATGGAATAATATGTAGATATATAAAAACACAATGCGGAGCATTGTAGCTAGATGGAATAAATATATAGATGTATAAATATAAACACACCCAGTGCTGAGCATTGTAGCTAGATGGAATAAATATGTAAATATATAAACACACACAGTGCAGAGCATTGTTGCTAGATGGGATGAAACAGCATAACCGTCTACTTAGTTATCCTACATGGTATGATTATGTGCCCATACATATTCTCACCCTCCATAGCGACCGGTATGTTCCTAGTTGTATGCCGGAAGGGACCATTGTGTAAGTCTATTGCATCTTTTGCATTCAAAAAACTATTAGTTTGTTACGTCTTTTTGCTATCTCTGCGAGCAGCCCTGCTTAGGTTGTACAGTCTGACAGCCGTTGGTAGGAAGGACCTACGAAACCTCTCGGTTGTGCACCTGGGATGATGTAGTCTGCTGCTAAATGAGCTCCTCAGTGCATCCAGTATGTCCTGCATAGGGTGGAACTCGGACTCCAGCAGAGATGACAGTTTAGCCACCGTCCTTCTCTCTCCTATCTCCTCCATCGGATCAAGGCGCTGCCCCAGGACAGAGCTAGCTTTCTTAATCAGTTTGTTCAGTCTCTTCCTATCTGCTGCAGTAATGCCACTGCCCCAGCAGACCACTCCAAAAGTGATGGCTGATGCCACCACCGTGTCATAGAATGTCTTCAGCAGCGCCCCTTGTACACCAAAAGACCTGAGTCTCCTCAGCAGGAACAGCCTGCGCTGTCCCTTCTTGTAGAGTGCGTCAGTATTGTGTGACCAGTCTAGTTTATTGTTCAGATGAACACCCAGGTACTTATAGGATGTCACCATCTCGATGTCTGTTCCCTGTATATTTACTGGTGCTGTGAGGGGCTGCCCATGCCTGCGGCAGTCCACCACCAGCTCCTTAGTTTTCCTTGCGTTGATCTGGAGGCAGTTCCGATGGCACCAGTCCACGAAGTCCTGGATAAGCCCTCTGTACTCAGCTTCATCTCCATTGGAGATGAGGCCAACGATCGCAGAGTCATCAGAGAACTTCTGTAGATGGCAGTGTGTTGTGTTGTGTGAGAAGTCCGCAGTATAAAGAGTGAACAGGAAGGGAGCCAGCACCGTTCCCTGGGGGGCCCCCGTGCTACTGATGATCATGTCGGAAACACAGTCCCGGGTTCTCACAAACTGAGGCCGGTTCGTGAGGTAGTCCAGGATCCATGATGACAGGTGCTGGTCCACCCCTGCGCGCAGCAGCTTGTCCTTCAGGATCATCGGTTGGATGGTGTTGAAAGCACTGGAGAAGTCAAAGAACATGATCCTCACCATATTCCCGGGCTTCTCCAGGTGGGACAGAGAACGGTGAAGGAGGAAGATCACCGCATCCTCCACCCCAATGCCATGTTGGTAGGCGAACTGGAGTGGATCCATCGCTGGTTCCACCAGGGGGCGGAGGTGAGCAAGGAGCAGTCTCTCCAGGGTCTTCATCAAGTGGGACGTCAAGGCCACCGGTCTGTAGCTGTTCAGGTCTTTGGGGTGGGAAGTTTTTGGTACAGGTACCACACAAGATGTTTTCCACAGCTGTGGTACCCTCCCCAGTTTCAGGCTCATGTTGAAGATATACGTCACAATCCCACAAAGCTGGTCTGCACAGGACTTGAGGATTTATATGTATTTTGTAAATAGGTGGGAAGTTGTTATGGACTTTTAGATGCTATTGGGTATGTGTGAAAAATGGAAAATGTTTTATTGTTTTACCTGGGGTTACGGTAGGGGCTAATTAGCCCTAATTGTCTCACATAATATAACAGGTGTTGGTTATTGGGAAAAGGGAGTCGTATCGGTGTGAAGATTTGGTATGTACACTGAAATTGTGACCTGTGAAGATATTTTTGAAAATAAATTTTGAAAATTGATGATTTCCAGTCAGCCTGCGTCTTCGTTACATTCGCCACGTTACATTTGGTGGCAGCGGTGGTCCGTCCCCAGGACGACGTAACATTTGGTGGAAGTGGTGGAAAGAGCACGGGACGGAAGGAGCAATGTCTAGAAGGAAAGTAATGAGGCAAGAAGAACAATTGGACTCGGACGCAGCTATGGCAGCTGAGGAGCCGGGAGCCAGCGGACTGGGCGAGCTCGAGGAGCTAACGTGCTTAGTAAAGTCCTTGGTTCGTTCGCTGACTGTCAGAGACAGGGATGGCAACAGGAAATTCTGATTTCAGCTGAAATCTAATTTGGTCGACTGACGTATGGGGGGGGCCGGGGGGGCGCAGCCCCCCTGAAGCTGGGAGGTTTTCAGTAAAATAGAAGTAATTTAGACTGAAAAAAATGATTAAAAAAATGAAATACTAGACTTAGATAAATCATTAAATTTAATTAAAAGTTAACTTACTTTTTCTTCAATGTTGTCTCACTGTCTTTAGTCCAACATATTTAACAGTTCTATTAGAGTTTTTTACATTATTTACACTGGTCACCAAGTCACTTCTAATGTGAAACTTTCTTCCTTTTGGCAGCAAGCTGTCTCAGTCTCTGAACTTTGAACTTCATCTCCTTTTCTGGTTTCTTCAGAAACTGTCCGAGTGTTTCTGTTACCTCATTGAACTTTGAGCCAATTTTCACCTTTACTGTCACTTCGCTCCCTGAAGCTCCTGGGTTTTTATGATTTTTAAGTACCAGAACTGTGCTTACATGACATAAAACAAACAGCTGAATACTACTTATTACTGTATAATATTGACTTATGTTCCAAGAAGATAGCATTCCTAAACTAGAAAAGCACTCAGAGCGCATCCCTCTGCCAAGGCTCCTTCCGTTTGTCATGGATCAACTCCAAAATGTAATGGGTTTGTGTGTAGGCCTATAGCCACTTGTGGTGAAAATTGCATCAAAGTCTGTCCATCAGTTTTGGAGTATTGTTGCTAACACAATGTGAGAAGATAAGCGCCTTGGCTGAGGTATGCATTCTCAGATCATCACCAAAATATAATGGGTTCCTCTCTAGCCCAAGAACCACCTCTGGTGAAAATTTTATCCAAATCCATCCAGTAGTTTTTGTGTAATCCTGCTGCACAAATACAAAAAAGCCCTTGGTGGAGGTATGCACTCTCAGATCATCACCAAAATCTAATCATCTGTTCCCCGTGCCATTGCACACCTTTCCTGAAAATTTCATGAAAATCCGTCCATCACTTTTCCTTGCTAACAAACAGACAGACAGACAAGCCAACACCGATGAAAACATAACCTCCTTGGCGGAGGTAAATATTCCAACAAGCATTATCCATCACATGCTTTAACACTTGATCAAATCAAAATCAGTTAATTTTATCTATTCCATAATAGAAATAAAATTCCAACATACCATTACTTTTTATAATTTCAGCATTCATTTCAGATCACCAGTTTCAATCTCCATTGAGTCTTGAGCAGTTCATTTTCCTCCCCCGCGCAGCCCAGCTCATACAGCCTTGTACGCTGCACTCAAACGGAAACCGGCGGACAGAGTCGACTGGACTCCTGAACGGGAGCAGGCGTTCTGAGGTTAAAACAGCGCTCATTACCCACGTCTCGGACATGGGCATAGCGGCCGTCGTGGAGCAATGCGTTGCCGGTTCTTGGCAGCCGCTCCCCTTTTTTTTTAAGCAGGTCTTTGCATGACAGTGAGCATAAATACAGCGTGTTCGACAGAGAGTTAATGGCTCTCTACCTGGCATACGCCACTTCCGGTTCTGGCTGAAAGGGCACACTTCAACTGCGTTCGTGGACCATAAGCCGCTAACGTACTTAACCACTTGCGCTCCGTTGTTCCGCGGGCGGGCAAGTCTCTGCGTCCTATGACGCACGAGGGCGCACGAGAGCGTGCTCGTGCGCCCTCGTGCGCATGACGCATGATAAGGATATTGATGGTGATGGTGTAGGTCGTGTGCCCTCCAAGCGCCACTGAAAAAAAAATCTGCAAACACAGCCGCGAACAGATTAGTTCATCTGATTGACCTCTCATTCGACTAATAAGAGCCTTGAATTGGGTTTCTGAAACCTTGAGGAGCCAATGAATGAAAATCTAGGAAGGAGGACCCGCCTACTGTGAACGCAGGAGCCAATTGAAGCACAGAAATTCAGGCTGGGTGAAGCGATATTTACTGCTGCAGAAGGACTCTGGACGAATCTACTACAGACCCAGGCTCACCCAGCAGCATGGAGAACACCCACAAGTGGGACCTGCACTCATTCCAGCAGAATAGACGGAGGCCGACGACAAAAGTCGTAAATCATTCGCCAAAATGACAATAATGGAATTATGTTGATCGGGATCCACGAGCGGAGCAGCGTCGCGTTCGTCTGACGTGTGGGAAGAGATGTTCGCCACGACTCTGCTGCTTTGAAGAGGTAAGGTGTTATAAGCTAAATTATTATTTATCCCTGAAAACTGTAATCCAAAAATGACTTTTGACCGATCGGTAAATTACAACTGTACTGCGCACAAAGTACGAAGTGCGTGCGCCGGGATAAACGGTTCATTTGCCGTGTTCGGACCGTGAACGCCCCCCCCCCCTTCCCCGCTGCAGAAGAGGAGCGGGGGGGGGGGCGTTCACGGTCCGAACGCCCCCCAGTCCGCGGGGGAAAGCATATCAGTCTATTCCATCATGTAGCGATGGCCCTCTTCTGTAGCGAGGGGGGGGGGGGCGTTCACGGTCCGTTCACGGTTCCCCCCCGCCACACACACACACAGTAGCGGGGGGGGGGGCGAAGTCGGTCCTTGGTAGCGGGGGGGGGAACGACCCCCCGCCCACACACACACACACAGACACAGCCCTGAGTGTGACCTTTCATTAGAGCCTAAAATGAAGATTCTACATTGAATTATTCAAAAGTTACAGACGTTTTTTCCAAACTGTGCCATTTGGCACAATTTGGCACAGTTCCAAAATGCCTGGGAACAGCCTGAGAACAAAGCTGTGTAAAATATTCATTTTTTGTGGTATTGTTACCAAATTTGGATCTCAGCTGGATAACACTTGGTTCTACATTTCTGTTGCATTTTCCAGCCGGATCGGACAGCTGTGTGTTATTTACAAGCATTTGTATCCAAAAAAACACTGTGTCCAATTTTTTTTTCTTCAAGTTCAGTATGTTTAGATGACTGTAACTCAGTGGCCGGAGCACGTAGAGAGATTATGTTTTTTTTGCCAAAAAATTCAAAGTGTTTTCTTTTAAATGAGACCAACCCCATGAAGATGCTGCAAAGGGTTGAATAACAGCTTTCGATTTACTTTGGGCACGTTATTTTTTGGCATTTTTAGGAAAATTGCCCGGAGTGCAAGTGGTTAACGTACATATAATATACAAATAAAGCGGAATTCGGTGAATTACCGGAAAAATCACATCCCTGAGAACAAGCCGAAATGAATTTTTGACAAAGCATACGAGCCATTTGATTGGTCCAGTCGTTTGCATCTATCCAATCGTAGGGCTGTTTACAATACAGCAGTAGCTTGAGTACATCCGGGTTATCGCGAGACTTCGGGGAAGCGTCGAGCGCGTATGGTTTTTTTTTTCCCAAACTTTATTGAGAACAAGGTAAAGGTACAAAATTATGACATAGATGATGATAAAATCGGCGGAAATCCGCAGATCGGTGGAAAATTGCCATCCCTGCAGAAATCGTCAGAGGGAAGAAGAAGCCGCTCTTCAAGACCAAAGGTGGCAGACTGTAGATAATCAAATTCGTCGGGTGCAGTCGCAAGTGGCGGAGTTGAGTGAGGAGTATGGGAGCCGGGCTGAACGCAGTGGTGATGACGACGCTTCGGGGGAAGACCCCAGGGTGACGGCCAGTTGGGTCGGCCCGCAGGAGGATGATTTACCGCTGCAGGTGCAGTCGTGGAGAACGCGAATGCACCACGAGCCCAGGCTGAATCCGCTCTCTCCCGAGGATGACATCGAGCACTACCTGGCGACTTTTGAGAGGATCGCTACAGTCTGCCGCTGGCGTGAAGAAGAGTGGGCTATCCAGTTGGCTCCTTTACTCACAGGTAAAGCACGAAGTGCGTATGTACTGATGGACATTGCTGACACGGACAATTATAAAAAAGTGAAAGAAGCAATCTTAAATAAGTACGAAATAACACCCGACACATACAGGAGAAGGTTTCGGTCCTTGGACATTTATCAGGACGAAACCCCCCCGTGAACTGTATGTTCGTTTAAAAGACCTGTGTGTGAAATGGATTAAACCAGAGACCTCAACTGTAAAAGACATTATGGAACTAATAATTTTGGAACAGTTTCTGCGGATGGTGAACCCGGAACTGGGAATCTGGATACAAGAGTGGGACCCGAAGACTGCAGAGGGCGCTGCTCGTCTGGCGGAGGTTTTTCTGTCGGCCAGGTCTGGGAGCAGGAGAACTACTCTCGGCCGTGACAGCTCTTTCACCGCATGGAGTAAGTCTAATGAGGGTGAAAGGGGTGGTCCAGCTCAAAATAGGCTGTATTCCAGGTCCAGTCAAAGCACAAATAGTAGATATGAAAGTAGCAAAAAGTCACGTCTTGTTTTGAATAAAGATATACGCTGTTATCAGTGTCATAAGATCGGTCACACTCAGTATTCATGTCCTGCCATAAAGAATGATAAACCCTCATTATTATGCTTAGTTCCAAGACCTACTCTGTCAGCACCAATTCATGGTGAAATATATAAGACTACGGTTCTGCTAAATGGTCAGTGTGAAGAGGCCTTGTTAGACTCCGGTTGTTTCCAGACTGTTGTTTTGCCCAGTCTAGTCCCTAGAGATTCATGGAGTGAAACTACAGTTAATATCAGTTGTGTTCATGGGGATAAGAAATTGTACCCGACCGCTGAGGTTTATTTAACAGTGGGGGGTCAAACTTATCTCCTTCCTGTAGCTCTTGTGCCTGAGTTGCCTTATCCAGTTATTCTTGGCAATGATGTTCTAACTTTGTTGGACATTATACAACAGGTTAGAGACAAACAAACTGAGGGACAGGCAGGTGGCGCTATTGAGCAGAGGCTTGATGCACCTGTTGGGAAAATCTGTAATATGGTGACAACCAGGGCGCAGAGGGCTGCCAATGTTCTTCAGGAGCTGCCATTTTATGATTCTGAGATAGAGGCAGGCCCTATTAAACAGTCTAAATCCAAGGCTCAGAGGAGAAGAGATAAGGTGTTCGCTTCAGTTAAGAACTTGGGTGAAGAAACACCACAACTAAGTCAGTCAGTAGAGTTTGACATCCCTCCTGACATAGCTGCATTACAGAAAGCTGACCCAGCACTTGGACCATGGTTTAATAAAGTCTCGGAGATTGAGGGTGTGAAACAGGGTAGAACGGATTGTTTGGCTGAGGCCATGTATGTCATTAAAAAGGGCATTTTGTACCAGCAACAAGGTGGAAGTTATGGCCATAGCTTTGCCACAGGACCTCACACCACAGATTATGGAACTGGGACATGTTATCCCTTGGGCAGGTCATCTAGCTTTTCAGAAAACTTTGCAGAGAATTGCTAGAAGGTTTGTGTGGCCGGGAATGTATACCCAGATAAAGGAGTTTTGCACATCGTGTCCAATATGTCAGATTACATCACCTAGGGGAGTAGCCCGTGCCCAACTGCACCCATTACCAATTATTGGAACACCATTCAACAGAATAGGGATGGATGTAGTTGGCCCCCTAGAGAGAAGCTCCTCTGGTAATAAATACATTCTGGTGATCTGTGACTATGCTACTCGGTACCCAGAAGCCTTCCCCCTGAAATCTATCAAGGCTAGGAAGGTTGCCAACTGCCTTATCCAGTTATTTTCAAGTGTAGGCATACCCAGAGAAATTCTAACAGTCTGTGGAACAAATTTCTTGTCAAAACTGTTGCAGCAGGTATATAAGCTGTTGGGTATTAAGGGTATTAAGACCACCCCATATCACCCTCAGACAGATGGACTAGTTGAGCGATTCAATCAGACTCTGAAAAACATGCTGAGGAAATCTGTTTCTGATACGGGCTCGGATTGGGATCAATGGGTGCCATACTTATTGTTTGCTTATTGGGAGGTGCCCCAGGCTTCAACAGGGTTCTCACCTTTTGAACTGCTGTATGGTCGTCAGGTGAGGGGCCCACTGTGACATAACGCACGGCTCAGGAGACGCACACACACACAGGCTTAGAGTAGTTCAAAGAGTTTATTAACAGCAGGAGTGAATGAGTGCGTGTCTGCGGGGTGTAAATGTGTTGGTGATGGCGTCTGCTTCAGGTACAGAGGCAGGTGACCGTTCAGCTGAGCAACCCTATGGAGAGAGCACAGGGAGAGGGTGACGGGCATACACCAACACAGGAGGGATTTATGGCGAGAGAAGGACTTACTTGGATTGTCAGGATAGCTGGCACAACAAGGGGGCGAAGCCCGGAAGACAGCCACCTGGAGAGCTCCGTACAGCAGCGAGGAATGGGCGATGGAGTGGAGATGTCCGCCGCCGGGGAATCCACCTGTGCACAGGGGAGCAGACTGGGAAAGAGAGGTAAGGATTCTTACCCAAATAATGTTGCTGAAGAAAGAGGTTAGCTCACAACGGTGAGGGACGAAGTCTGACGGCTTCAGGCTGAGCCTCCGGGCGAGACGGCCTTTATCCCTCGCCGCTGATGATTGTCAGGTGCGTGAGCAGGTGGCGCCGCTGATGAATGGCGCGGCGTGACACACTGGACTTATTAAAGGAGCACTGGGAGAGTCCACCGAGTGATCAGGACAATGTGGTCTCATACGTTATTAAGATGAGAGAGAAACTGGATCGAATGACTGCTTTGGCTCAGGAGCACATGAGGACGTCACAGGCCAAACAAAAAACTTGGTATGACAAGAAGGCCAGAAAGAGGGTTTTTCACCCAGGTCAGCAGGCTCTGTTATTGCTGCCCTCGTGTGACAGTAAGCTGTTGGCTCAATGGCAGGGGCCGTATGAAATCTCGAAAAAACTAAGTTCAGTGACATATGAACTATATATGCCTGACAGGAAGGTAAAACATCAGACCTTCCATATTAACTTGTTGAAAGAGTTTCAGCAGCCTGGTCATCATCAGCAGCAGCCTGTTCTTCAGGAGACACATCAGAATCAGAATAAGCTTTATTGCCAAGCATGTAAAAAACACACAAGGAATTTGACTTGACATTGGCGCGCGTGTAAGCGCAACACAACGACATGGCAGCCGTAAACAAGGCGCCTCATCAAAAACAGTGAGGGATAAGAGGGGGAGGGGGGGCAGGGAATGACACATTAGGCGAGAGAAAAAAAACTTTATCAGAATACAGCTTATAGTTGTGTAAGCAGATTATGATTACAATGAAAAAAACCTCTCAATGGCACAGAGCAGACAATCAACCTCACATAACAGAGACAGCAGAGAGAACAGTGGATGTGTGTGTTCATCAATGTAAGTGAATCAGTTGTGTATGTTGAATGCAATGAGTGTCAGTTATCAGTTACTGGTGGACAGCAAAAATCCTCTCTCAGCTGATGTTATGTCTAGTGTCTGAAACTTAGAGGAGCATGTCCTTGTGAGATCAACTCTCAGTGCATGGCAGGTGGAAATTCTCTGAGCCAGTCACATGCGCTGTCCTTGAGAGTTCAGATTACTGTATGCCAGATTGTTTATGAAGGAGAGAAATCAGCCAAAACATTTCCACTGCTTATCTTCAACCAGGAGGACTGAGAGCTGAGGGCGCCGAAAACAAGGTCGAATGAGCACAGTTACTCAGAGAAAAACTTTTCATCTCTTATGCGTTCAGTGCTCCATAATTTTCATCATTGCCAGGCTTTAAAATCATTTCCTGAAGTGCTCCCAGCGCCATCGTGATGTTGCCAATCTTCCTGTTCAGTTCTCCATTAGCCGCTATCAGAGTCCTCCCCAGCTGGTCAAATTGATGAAAGAGCTTTGCGGGGTCAGCATTTTGATAAGCTCTGTCCATCTTCTTCAATTTTCGATACACCAGGACTATCCCAAAGCTGATCAGTAGAAGTCCTGAGATCGTAGCACTGAATAGGTATACTGTATGTCTTCTGCATCTTCAATTGAAAGGTCGCACAGACACATAAGTTTCCAATTATATGTGTCTCTTATATAACCCGCAGCAGCAGTACCTGCAGGACAGGTGGGCTCCCCCGGGCCCAATTTCCTCGTTGAAAAGACAGTGCCAATTGTGTTCAAAGCCCAGCTTACCAAATCCATAATTTCCGTTAGGATCAAGAATCAGCAGTAGAAGAATCAGCCAAGAAGAACGACGCAGACACAGACAATAGCAAGCTGGGATCCAGTCAGTTAGGGAAGGAGAGGGAGGGAGCAGGAGGAGTGAAGAGAAGCGTCTGTTCTCTCTGAGAGCCGGAAGCAGAAGGATTCTGCTTCAGCTCTTCATTTGTGCGATGGAAGTGGATGAGGAGAGAGAACAGTCTTTTCCTACAAATGTGTTAGAGCCGTGTTTATTTCAAGTGTCTCATTTGCAGGTTGGTCAGCAGAGAGAGTTAGAGGCACTGTTAGACCCAGAATTGTTTCAGGAGAGACCTGGTTTCACCACACTGGTGCATCATAAAGTGTATTTGAAAGAAGAAGCTGTTCCACGTAGGAAATCTTACAGGATCCCGGAGCGATTGGTCCTAAAAATGAAGCAAGAGATCGATTTGATGTTGCAGCTGGGAGTGATCGAGGAGTCAGTCAGTGAGTGGTGTAGCCCGATTGTGCTGGTCCCCAAAAAGGATAGCTCGTTAAGATTCTGTATTGACTTTAGATACCTTAATTCAGTATCTAAGTTTGAGTCATACCCCATGCCCCGGATTGATGAACTATTGGAGAAAGTGGGCAGGGCTAGGTTTATTTCTACACTGGACCTATGCAAGGGGTATTGGCAGGTGGCATTGGCAGTGGAAACAAAAGAACTTACAGCCTTTAAAACACCTTATGGCAGTTTTCAATTCAAGGTTATGCCATTTGGCCTTCAGGGGGCACCTGCAACTTTTCAGCGGCTCATGGACGAGGTATTAAGAAGGGTATCAAATTTTGCAGCTGCCTATTTGGATGACGTGGTCATCTATAGTCAGACTTGGGAAGAACATTTGGTACACCTTGGGAAGGTCCTTCAGTTGATTAAGAGGGCAGGACTGATGATCAATCCACGCAAATGTGCGTTTGGACAGCAGCAGGTGGAGTACCTGGGACATGTGGTTGGTCAGGAGATCATTAGACCACGAGTAGGTAAAGTGGATGCCATCCGGACCTATCCTGTGCCCACTACTAAGAAGAAGGTACGATCATTCATGGGAATGGTAGGATGGTACAGTAAGTTTATTCCCCACTTTGCTGAAAGAGCAGCAGTTTTGACTGACCTCACTAAGGCTTCAGCACCAAATAGGATAAAATGGACAGAGGAGTGTGACAGAGCTTTTGAGGATCTGAAGAGGGCTATTTCTGGTGAGAAGGTTCTCTACAGTCCAGATTTTGCTCGTCCGTTCATTCTACAGACAGATGCTTCAGGAGTTGGCATTGGAGCAGTACTTCTCCAGGAGGAGAGGGGAGAGAGACACCCAGTACTGTTCTTGAGCCGTAAGTTGTTGGACCGGGAGACGAGATACTCTACGGTAGAGAAGGAATGTCTTGCCATGAAATGGGCAATAGGGTCTTTGAAGTACTATTTACTGGGGCGTCATTTTATGTTGGAAACAGATCACCGGGCCCTGCAGTGGTTGAACAGGATGAAGGACATGAACAGTCGTCTCACAGGGTGGTATGTGTCCCTTCAACCATATAACTTTACTGTTCGGTATGTGGCAGGGAAAACTAACCTTGTGGCAGACAGTCTCTCAAGAGTACATGACTCTTAGAGTACCGTACTCTTGGGAAAAGTGGGGAGGAAATGTGACAACGGAGTGTCACCACTGTTATGGTTCACTTGTGATTATATTGTTTGGGTAATATTTGTAAATGTTAATAATTATTGTTAAGTCTACACATATTATTTTAGGATCTGCTTCTGACTATGTGGAATGCCCTTTTTGGTGAGATAATTGTTATGTTTAATTATTTGGGTAAAACAAGTGGTGATCATTATCCACATACCTTTGCCAGCATGCTCCCTGATGGTGTCCGGGCAAAAGACTCTTTAGGGGTTGAAGGTTTTTTAAAGGATACCAGCAGGAAGGGAGCATGTGATGGTAAGTTTAGGGGTGATTTAGATTTTGTAAATAGGGGTTAAATTATTTATTGAATTATTTATGGTGTCTTATTTATTCCGTGTTATTTATATGTATTTTGTAAATAGGTGGGAAGTTGTTGTGGACTTTTAGATGCTATTGGGTATGTGTGAAAAATGAAAAATGTTTTATTGTTTTACCTGGGGTTACGGTAGGGGCTAATTAGCCCTAATTGTCTCACATAATATAACAGGTGTTGGTTATTGGGAAAAGGGAGTCGTGTCGGTGTGAAGATTTGGTATGTACACTGAAATTGTGACCTGTGAAGATATTTTTGAAAATAAATTTTGAAAATTGATGATTTCCAGTCAGACTGCGTCTTCGTTACATTCACCACGTTACAAGCACAGCATAAGAAAAACCTACATTGAACTTGCATATGTATATATAAACTTGCTATTGTGTACAGGCCAAATTGTGCAGTCTGTACAGACCTTCACAGTAAACCCACTGAACCTTATATGGATGCTATCCTGCCCTGAAGCAGGTTAGCTTCACAGCAAAAGTTACCATGGTGACCTACCCCGATAAGAAGTGAACTAGCTTCTAAGTACTGAAAACTAACAAAAAGTTATCCGGTTAAACCCATATCCTGATTTGTAGTACAAGCCTCTGGTAACACTAGCTAGCTAACTAACTAACCTTATAGCTACTTATAGGCTAGTTTGCTTTTTTTTTACATCTTTCCTTAAGTTCTCTGTAGAAAAATGACAGTTCATACTGTCCTCTTTGAGAAACCCACGAACATGACCACAGTTCTTTTACTCCTTTTCTGAGCATAAGACTGTCCGCTATTGTACACCTTCAGAGAACTTCAGTAGCCATGAAATGACTTTGTTTATGCTGGTTGTCTGATTCTCTTGACCCTCTTCCCAATTGACTATTCATGAACAGTCTTGGTGACAGTGATGGCAACAGCATATGATGATTGGTCATGATTAAAGATGTAGTGTCAGTACATGGGTTGGGCCCATGTCCTCGCCTTAGTTTCTAGTTTAAACTAAGGCGAGGCGAAGCGAGGCGAGGCGAGGCGATGATCACGTCGTTCGCCCGAACGACGTGATCATCACGGGCTCCACATCAAACCCCGATCATACGGGAGAGCAGTTGCCGCAGACAGCAGTGGAAGTCAGCTGGATGAGGAATCCGCTGAGCAACAAGTGGCGGCCTTCATGCAGGCCAAAGGAATCCAGCTGGACTGCAACAACATCGAGTCCTGCCACCCTCTGCCCAGGAAAAGCGGCGACAAACCGGCTGTGATCATGAGGTTTGTGAACAAAAAACACAAGACTGCGCTACTGAAACAAGGTAGGAGGCTAAAAGGAACAAACATTTACATTAACGAGCACCTCACGAAGGAAAACACAGAAATAGCCAGGAAAGCAAGATACATGAAAAAGCAGAAAAAGATTCAAAACACCTGGACATCAAATTGTAAAATATACATCAAATTAAACGGATCACCTGAAGAAGCCAAGGTCATTAACATCCGTAATATTATGGAACTGGACAATTATCAATGAATATTATGAACTGGAGTCACAGCAACAATTCAGACAACTGTAGGACACTGAAAGATTTTACTCATCTGCAAAAAACATTCAACAACATGAATCAAAAAATCAACAAACAGGGACAACAGGAACAAAGTTTTTGAATACACAGATCACAACCCACAGGACATAGAATATGACATAGACCCTGATAATAATTTATTTAGCTCCATCAATAATGACTGTAATTACTACACAGATGAACAGGTTAACACAATGGTCACATCTGATTTCAATATTTCTATGATCCACTTCAACAGCAGGAGTCTCTATGCAAACTTTAATAACATTAAAGATTATTTACATCTGTTGAAAGAGCCATTCAATATTGTGGCAATATCAGAGACATGGCTCAGTGAAGAGAAAGGAGTGGATTTTACCATGGATGGCTATGAATTAAATTATATAAATAGAAAAGTGAAAAAAGGAGGAGGAGTTGCAATTTTTGTTGACAAGAGCTTGAAATACAAGGTTGTTGAAAATCTGTCAGTAACTGTGGATGATTTATTTGAATGTATTACAATAGAAATCTGTCTGGACAATGTGAAGAATGTAGTAGCGAGCTGTGTATATAGAGCACCTGGATCAAACATTGACTTATTTAAGGACTGGATGGAAAAAATGTATGCAAAACTAACTCATAAAGTTATGTTCATCTGTGGGGATTTCAATATAGATCTGATGATCTCAAAACAACATAGTTTGACAGAAGAATTTATCAACACAATGTACAGTATGCCTCCTCATGGATCGTCACCTTATCGTGGTGGGGGGGTTTGCGTGCCCCAGTGATCCCAGGAGCTATGTTGTCCGGGGGCAATTTGCCTCTGATAGGGTCTCCCAAGACAAACTGGTTCTGGGTGAAGGGCCAGACTAAGAACGATCCAACAGACTCTCATGATAAATTGTATATCAAGGATTCAGTGTACCCCGCCCGGTATGGGGTTACCGGGGCCCCACCCTGGAGCCAGGCCTGGGGGAGGGGCTCGAAGGCTAGCGTCTGGTGGCCGGGTTTCCACCCATGGGACCCAGTCGGGCTCAGCCCGAAGGAGTTACATGGGTCCGCCCTCCAGTGGGTTCACCACCTGCAGGAGGGATCATGGGGGTCCGGTGCTATGTGGATTAGGTGGTGGTCAAAGGCGGAGACCTTGGCGGACTGATCCCAAGCTTTCTAAACTGGCTTTTGGTACGTGGAATGTCACCTCTCTGGTGGGGAAGGAGCCTGAGCTGGTGTACGAGGTTGAGCGATACCGGCTAGATATAGTCGGCCTCACCTCAACACACAGCTCCGGTTCCGGAACCAGTCTCCTGGAGAGGGGCTGGAGCTTGGCCTTTTCTGGAGTTGCCCCGGGTGAGAGGCGACGAGCAGGGGTGGGTATTCTTGTATCGCCCCACCTTGCTGCCTCTATATTGGAGTTTTCCCCGGTGGACGAAAGGGTTGCTTCCCTACGCCTTCGGGTTGGGAAACGGGTCCTGACCATCATTTGTGCCTATGCACCAAATGATGTTTCAGAGTACCCACCCTTTTTGGAGTCTGTGACTGGGGTGCTGGAGGGTACTCCTCCTGGAGACTCCATTGTCCAACTGGGGGACTTCAATGCGCATGTGGGCAACGACAGTGAAACCTGAAGAGGGGTGATTGGGAGGAACGGCCTGCCCGATCTGAACCCGAGTGGTGTTCAGTTATTGGACTTCTGTGCTAACCACAGTCTGTCCATAACGAACACCATGTTCAAGCATAAGGGTGTCCATATGTGCACCTGGCACCAGGACACCCTAGGTCGCAGGTCGATGATCGATTTTGTTATCGTATCATCAGACCTGCGACCGTATGTCTTGGACACCCGAGTAAAGAGAGGTGCAGAGCTGTCAACTGATCACCACCTGGTGGTGAGCTGGATCTGATGGCAGGGGAGGAAGCCATTCAGACCTGGTAGACCCAAACGTATAGTGAGGGTGTGCTGGGAGCGTCTGGCTGAGGCCCCTGTCCGGGAGGTCTTCAACTCCCACCTCCGGAAGAACTTCAACCACATTCCGAGGGAGTCTGGAGACATGCAGTCTGAATGGGCCATGTTCTCCACCTCTGTTGTTGAAGCGGCGGCCCAGAGCTGCGGCCGCAAGGTGGTCGGTGCATCTCGTGGTGGAAACCCCCGAACCAAGTGGTGGACACCAGTGGTGAGGGGGGCCATTAAGCTGAAGAAGGAGTCCTATCAAGCTTGGTTGGCTTGTGGGACTCCCGAAGCAGCTGAGGTGTACCGGCAGGCCAAGCGGAGTGCAGCTCGGGTGGTTGCTGAAGCAAAAACGCGGGTATGGGAGGAGTTCGGTGAGGCCATGGAACAAGACTTTCGGTCGGCTTCAAAGAGATTCTGGCAAACTGTTCGGCGGCTCAGGAGGGGAAAGCAGCTCCCCGTCCACACTGTGTATGGTGCGGATGGGACACTGTTGACTTCAACTGGGGATATCATCGGGCGGTGGAAGGAATGCTTCGAGGATCTCCTCAATCCCACTGATACGCCTTCCACAGAGGAAGCAGGGTTTGGGGACGAGGGGGATGACTCGCCTATCACAGGGGCTGAGGTCGCCAAGGTGGTTAAAAATCTCCTTGGAGGCCGGGCCCCGGGGGTGGACGAGATTCGCCCTGAGTACCTCAAGGCCCTGGATGTTGTTGGGTTGTCATGGTTGACACGCCTCTGCAACATTGCGTGGAGGTCGGGGGCAGTGCCTTTGGCATGGCAAACCGGGGTGGTGGTTCCTCTCTTCAAAAAAGGGGACCGGAGGGTGTGCTCCAACTTTAGAGGGATCACACTCCTCAGCCTCCCTGGGAAGGTCTATGCCAAGGTACTGGAGAGGAGAGTCCGGCCGTTGGTCGAACCTCGGATTCAGGAGGAGCAATGTGGTTTTCGTCCTGGCCGTGGGACATCGGACCAGCTCTTTACCCTCTCGAGAATTCTTGAGGGTTCGTGGGAGTTTGCCCAACCAGTTTACATGTGTTTTGTGGACTTGGAGAAGGCATTTGACCGCGTCCCTCGTGGATTTTTGTGGGGGGTGCTTCGGGAGTATGGGGTATCGGGCTTGTTGTTACGAGCTATTCGGTCTCTGTACGACCGTTGTGAGAGTTTGGTTCGTATTGCCAACACTCAGTCGGAGTCATTCCCAGTGAGAGTTGGACTCCGCCAGGGCTGCCCTTTGTCACCGATCCTGTTCATAATTTTTATGGACAGGATTTCTAGGCACAGCCAGGGAATGGAGGGTGTCATGCTTGGTGACCACAGGATCTCATCTCTGTTGTTTGCAGATGATGTTGTCCTGTTGGCTTCATCCAGCAATGACCTACAGCTCTTGCTGGGACGGTTTGCCGCTGAGTGTGAAGCGGCTGGGATGAGAATCAGCACCTCCAAGTCCGAGTCCATGGTCCTCAGCCGGAAAAAGGTGGATTGTCCTCTCCGGGTTGGGGACAGGCTCCTGCCCCAAGTGGAGGAGTTTAACACTAGAAGACCCAGACATTAGCCCTCTTGTGGCCACTTGATGGTCCCCCTATGGGTTTTCTAGCCAAAAAGGCCAAATGGCCCCTCTCTGGGTCTTCTAGTGTTAAGTATCTTGGGGTCTTGTTCACGAGTGAGGGGAAAATGGAGCGAGAGATCGACAGACGGATTGGAGCAGCATCTGCAGTGATGCGGACGTTGTACCGGTCTGTTGTGGTGAAGAGGGAGCTTAGTTCTAAGGCAAAGCTGTCGATTTACCAGTCAATCTACGTTCCTACTCTCACCTATGGTCACGAGCTTTGGGTAATGACCGAAAGAACGAGATCGCGGATACAAGCGGCTGAAATGAGCTTTCTCCGTAGGATTGCTGGACTCACCCTCAGAGATAGGGTGAGGAGCTCAGTCATCCGGGAGAGGCTCAGAGTAGAACCGCTGCTCCTCCACATTGAAAGGAGTCAGTTGAGGTGGTATGGGCATCTGATTAGGATGCCTCCTGGACGCCTCCCACTTGAGGTGTTTCAGGTACGTCCCACTGGGAGGAGACCCCGGGGCAGACCCAGGACTCGGTGGAGAGACTATGTCTCCCAGCTGGTCTGGGAACGCCTTGGTATCCCCTCTGAAGAGCTGGAGCAGGTGGCTGGGGAGAGGGAAGTCTGGGCTTCTCTGTTTGAACTGCTGCCTTCGCGACCTGGACCTCCGGAAAAGCGGTAGAAGATGGATGGATGGATGGATGTACAGTATGGGCTTACATCCAACAATTACCGGACCTAGCAGAATCACGTCACACAGTGCCACACTAATAGATAACATATTCACAAACATTATGGAAAATAATATCAGGAGTGGGCTTTTATTGAATGATATCAGTGACCACCTGCCGATTTTTGTCTATCAATGTGATTATAGGAAGAAAAAGTATACCAAAAATATTAAATATAAAGAATAAGAACCGAAGAATCAATGCATTTACTGACAAAGGAATTATTAATACAAGATTGGAAGATAGTTTATGATGAAAATGACATAAATAGAGCATATGATAAATTTTTACAAATATTTCAATCATTGTACAATAAATACTGTCCTATAAAACAATACAGTGACAGACAACAAAAAAAATATTCCTTGGGTCACCAAGGGGTTAATAAATGCATGTAAAAAGAAGAATACATAATATAAACAATTCATTAAATGCAGAATGGTGGAAGCTGAGATCAAATATAAAAGATACAAAAATAAGCTTACTACTATAATGAGGACCTGTAAGAAAGAATATTACAACAGAATACTAGAGGATAACAAAAATAACATAAAAGGAATATGGCAAGTACTCAATGGGATTATTAGTAATCGTCCTAAGAATGCAAATTATCCAGAATATTTTATCGAAAATGGCAATTTGATAAATAATATGGAAGATGTGGTCAGTGGTTTCAATAAATTTTTTGTAAACGTTGGTCCTGAATTAGCAAAATCAATAGTGACACCAGAAACAAACTACAGTGGTTCTGTGAATGAAATAGAAGATAGAAATCCAAACACAATCTTTTTGGGTGCAGTTACTGAAAAGGAAATTATCGAGACTGGGAGTAAATTTAAGAACAAAAAATCAACGGACTGGAATGAAATTGACATGACAATAGTGAAAAAAGTAATTGAGGGAATTGTTAAGCCACTCACCCACATCTGTAACCTGTCATTTCAAACTGGTACATTTCCAGACAAAATGAAAATAGCAAAAGTAATACCTCTATACAAAACAGGAGACAGTCATCGCTTCACAAATTACAGGCCAGTCTCTTTACTCTCACAATTCTCCAAAATACTTGAAAAAATCTTCACTAAGAGACTGGATGATTTCACTGAAAAACACAACCTCCTTACAGATAGCCAGTATGGTTTTAGAGCAGATAAATCTACATCTTTGGCACTGATCGAACTTATAGAAGAAATTACTAGTTGTATAGATAAAAAAAATGTTGCTGTAGGAGTATTTATAGATTTAAAGAAAGCCTTTGACACCATTGACCACAGAACACTACTAAGGAAACTGGAAAGGTATGGGATAAGAGGGGTTGGACTGAGTTGGGTGGAAAGTTATTTAAATAACAGACAACAATTTGTACAAATTGGAGAGCACAAATCACCCTTCATGGACATCACTTGTGGTGTGCCCCAGGGGTCAGTTTTGGGACCCAAACTCTTTATTTTCTATATAAATGACATATGCCAAGTATCAAAAATTCTGAAATTTATTTTGTTTGCGGATGACACAAATATCCTTTGCACTGGTGAGAATTTGCAGCAGGTTTTAGAGGTGGTCACAACTGAAATGGAAAAATTAACACAGTGATTCAATAAAAATAAATTATCTCTAAATCTAAAAAAAACAAAGATTATGTTGTTTGGAAATTATAAAATAAATCATGAAATAATGGTAACGATAGATGATACCAGAATAGAAACAGTACAGGAAAATAAGTTTCTGGGGGTGACGCTAGACAATAAAATCTGCTGGAAACCTCACATCAGTCACATCCGGGCCAAATTAGCAAAATGTATAGGCATACTGGGGAAGACAAGACACATCTTGGACTATAAATCATTGGTCTTATTGTACAATTCACTGTTTTTACCTTATCTTAACTACTGTGTAGAAGTCTGGGGAAACACCTACAAGACCAACCTACAGTCAATATGCACATTACAAAAAAGAGCTATAAGGATAATAAACAATGCAGGATATAGAGACCATACCAATTCGTTGTTCTTAAAGTCACATGTCATAAAGTTCATCGATTTAGTTAAATTTAAGACAGCACAAGTAATGTACAGGGCAATTAATAATCAACTACCAACTAATATACAAAAAATATTTAAAAAAAGAGACAATGATCATAATTTGAGGGGAGACTTAAACTTTACAAAACCCAAGATACGTACAACCAAGAAAAGTATGTGCATATCTGTCTGTGGGGTGGATTTGTGGAACAGTCTAGAGCCGGAACTGAAACTATGTACAAACAAAAATCAATTCAAAAAGAGGTATAAGCACCATTTGCTGAAAGGGTATATGTTAGAAGGGTAGTAGTTATATGTACGATTCATTATGTTCACTCTGGGATATTATGGGACACTATGGAATGGTGGGTGGGACAGCACTGTGTATATCTGTGTTGTTTGAGGCTGGTTTTGTTGTATGGACATCATTGTATGTTAGAATGGATGGGTGTTAATGTTGATTTGTAAAAAATACAGTAAACTGTTTACTTGGGGTCTTAAAGGTGGTAATTTGTATAAAATTCACATGGGTGTATCTATGGAAAAGAGGAGATGGAATTAATAAGTGTTCACTTCTTCCTTCTCCCTTTCGAACAGTGTATAATGTTACTTTATTGCATTTGCCATTTGCTTGTATTTGTTATATTTTTGTGTTCGAAATAAACTATCTATCTATCTATCTATCTATCTATCTAGTTTATGTTTTCTGGTCATTGGGACATGGACTCAGCTCACGTCCTCACCTTGAGTTTACGTATTATTGTATGATTTTCTGTGTTTAGTCTTGGTCCTAGTTATTATCATCATGGTCTTAGTTTTGTCTTATTTTTCCATGTCATGTCCTTAGTTCTAGTTTTCATTATGTTATCATTTTCCCTGCCTCTGCTTTACTTTACATGGTCATTAGGTTTATTATTAATACCTTGATTCCTGTTGTAAGTGTCCCTGCTTTGTCTTGTGCTCTGTATGATCATTGTCATTGTTTTCAGGGTCTCTGTTGTGCGTTGTCTGTGTCTGTGTCATAGCCATTGTCTGAGTTATGTCTCCCCTGGTCCTGTATTCATGTCTTGTGCATTTGCTCTGCTTTTATTTACCTTTTGTTCCCAGTTCCCCGTGTTTTCTGTATCTGTAGCCATTCCCTGCTGTCTCTGATTGCCCCTGGTTGTTCCCACCTGTTCTGTGTTGTCTTGATTGCCCCCTCGTCTATTTAAGTCCGTGTCTGCCCTTGTTCTGGGCGGTGTCCTTCAGTGTCATACAGCGTGAGCAACACACATCTATCTTGCCATGTGTTAATTCTGCCTTCTTTTGCCTGTGATTTTGGTCCAGCTTGTGCTGCTTTGTTTTTTGTCTGCTGCATCTTGCCTGCCAGCTTGATTATTTTCAGTCCTTGAGCTGTGTGGTTTTACCAGCTCAAAATAAAAAACTTTGAACTTCAAGTCCTGTGAGTGGGTCCTGTTTACATCACTGGACAGAAGGACACTGTCAAATGGACCCAGCGGACCTGAAGTTTTATCAAATGGGCCTCGATGAGGAAGAAGTTTGAGCTGCTTCCCTCATCGAGGACGTCCGCACGCCCGAAAGAGCCCTCCGCGCCCTTGGGGGCACAGAGCAGATGACTGAGAGCTTTCCCTCTCTTCAATAATACCCCCAGCTCGCTGGACTCCTGCGCTCTGTACCTAATCTACAGTGGATGCTCCGGGGGCTGGTGAAGTCGTCGCTGATGGCAGGAGAGGAACAGAAGGAGGAGGGACCACGTCCATCCAGGGGGAGACGCAGCTCATGCCGGCACCGGTGGACACAGCGACCCGGCTTTTCATCTCCGGGCGAGGCGCTCCAGGGCTCCATGTCCTCCTCCCTTGACTTTGTGCCACTCCATCACACAGCAGCTCCTCGTCAGACGAGTTCTGTCAGCTCCCGGGAAGACTCGCCTGACTTTCCAGTGGCAGCAAAGTGGGAACCAGGGCAAATACCTTTTCATTATTTAACATCATTTGATGATAGGTCTTGCTCTGTTCCTGGTGAGGGGGCTCAGTGACAGCCATCTACCACCGCTGAGCTCCATCCCCCTGTCTCTGCTGTTATTTCTGCTGCCGCTTCTCATCCATTACACTCACCTGCATCTCCCGTCTCCAATCTCCCAAGTTCCCCATCCTAGGTGGCGTGTCGGGGATGGAGTTTAGCATGCCTCAGCAGTTGTCAGTCCCTGAGGTTAGCACACACCAGCAGCTAACTGTTCCTAAATTTAGCACGCTCCAGCAGCTGTCAGCTTCTGAGGTCAGCACGCTCCAACCATTGGCTTCTGAGGTCAGCACACTCCAGCCATCAGTTCCAGAGGCCGGGGCACCTACGCCATTTGTTCCAGAGGCCGGGGCACTTCAGCCTCCTGTTCCTGACCTCAGAGTGCCACGGACACCTGTTCCTGAGCTCAGGTCAGTGTCTCCCTGAGCCTGCAGCTCCCATGTTATTTTTCCCAGAACAAGAAGCTACTTTGTTGCTGTTTTGAGACTCAAAAGCTCCCTGTTATCATTTTCTGAATTAAAAGCTTCTATGTTATGGTGTCCTGAGCAAGAAGCTCCATTGTTGTTCTCCTGAAATTAAAGTGCCCCTACCACCATCTCTTGACTCATCCTGTGTCCCGGTCCGGTGGCCCAGGAACTCTGGTAGGCCACCTGACCTGCTCTGTACTCTGGTCTGGGGGCCCATGGACTTGGGTAGGCCCCCTGACCCACCTTGTTCTCCGGTCCGGTGGTTCTGGGACTCAGGTAGACCACCTGACCCGCTTTGCCCTCTGGTTCGGTGGCCCTGGAACTCCGGTAAGCCACCCGACTCACCTTGGGTTTTTGTTTGGGGCCTTGGACTAGGGTTGGCCCCACAAACTGTGTTTTTGCTTTGGATTCTGTGTATGTGTGTGTGTGTGGGGGGGGGGGTATTTGCTTCGGCCCACCTGGCCTTATGCCCCCTTATATTTGAGGGTCATCTGGGTGCTGCCCCTTGAGCGAGGGTAATTTCAGTACATGGGATGGGCCCATGTCCTCGCCATAGTTTCTAGTGTATGTTTTCTGGTCACCGGGACATGGGCTCAGCTCACGTTCTCACCTTGAGTTTATTATTGTATGATTTTCTGTTTAGTCTTGGTCATAGTTATCATCATGGTCTTAGTTTTGTCTTATTTTTCCATGCCATGTCCGTAGTTCTAGTTTTCATTATGTTTCCATTTTCCCTGCCTCTGCTTTAGTTTACATGGTCATTAGGTTTATTATTAATATCTTGATTCCTGTTGTAAGTGTCCCTGTCTTGTCTTGTGTTCTGTATGTTTATTGTCATTGTTTTCAAGGTCTCTGTTGTGTGTTGTCTGTGTCTTTGTCATAGTCATTCTCTAATTTATGTCTCCCCTGGTCCTGTATTCATATCTCGTGCGTTTCCTCTGCTTTTGTTTACCTTTTGTTCTCAGTCCTCTGTGTTTTCTGTACCTGTAGCCATTCCCTGCTGTCTCTGATTGCCCCTGGTTGTTCCCACCTGTTCTGTGTTCTCTTCTTCTTCTACTTCTTCTATTAGATTTGATTGGCGGTTGGCAACCAGCTTACAGGTGCATTATTGCGACATACTTCACTCTATATCATTACTCTATATATCTTCTGGCCGGGTCTATGCTCCTGTGTTGTCTTGATTGCCCCCTTGTCTATTTAAGTCCGTGTCTACCCTTGTTCTGGGCGGTGTCCTTGTGTGTCATACAGCGTGAGTAACGCACATCTGTCTTGCCATGTGTTAATACTGCCTTGTTTTGCCTGTGACTTTGGCCCAGCCTTTGTTGCTTTGTTTTTTGTCTGCTGCGTCTTGCCTGCCAGCTTATTGTCAGTTCTCGAGCTGTGTGGTTTTACCAGCTCTAAATAAAAACTTTGAACTTCAAGTCCTGCGAGTGGGTCCTATTTACAACACTGTGACATGTAGTGCTGCCACTGTAATGGAATTTAGCTCACTAGTCAATTGTGAAAGACAAAAAAGGTGTTATCTAAATCAGGCTTATTCTTGCATGACTATAAATAATAATTTGTATGCAAACTTTTCCTGATGGTGCTGTTACATGTTTTCATCTGAAATACCTCTACTTAAGTAAAGATTGATAATGAAATAATAATTACAACTAGAGGGCACTCAGGGAGTGCATACCTTCGCCAAGGCTGCATCCCTTCCTCACTTTGTCCTCCCCTCCATCCCTTTGTCCATCAAGCTTTTCTTCTTCTTGCTCTGAGAGAGAGCAGTCGCATTTTTCTTCCCTCCTCCTGTCTGCCTTCCTGACCTATTCCCAGCTTTGCAATGTTGCGTTTTTGTCTGTGTTTAGTCGCTCTTCTTCTGCTGAATCCTAATCTAAACAGAAATTATGGATTTGGAAGCGGCTTAAATGTGCTAATGTCCCTATTTTTCAACAAGAATCGGGCCAAGGGGGAGCCCAAGAATTGGAACCTGCGAGGAGACTCATGGACATTGGAATTCATGCATCTGTGGAAACAGTATTGGTTATGATCTCAGAACTTCTATTTTTGGCTGTGAAGTTCCCTGATGTATCAGAAATTGAAGGAAGGTGAGAGAGCTGATCAAAGCGGACCCGGCAAGCTCCTTCATCAAATTCGACCAGTTGGGGAGGGCACGAGTAGCGGCAAACGGTGAACTGAATGACACTGATTCAGCGGAGGAATACATCTGGAGCCCTGTGCTCTCCATGGAATAAAGTTTAAGCCTGCACATGGAAATTATGAAAGCACAGAATTGCACGGGTGAGGAAAAATCTATTCTCTGAGTGCACTGTGCAGATTTGATTTGACCTTGTCTTTGGTGCCCTGTATTTACATTCCTCCTGATGAAGATAAGCGGAAGGAGTGGCTCTGCCTGCTAACCCAAACAATTGACACAGTTGTTGTTGTTTCAGCAGATGAACGCTCAAGGACAGTGCACTATGTGACAATTTACCATCTGCAAGCAAGAGCGAGAGACTCTAGACTGCTTAGATCACATGACTTTAACATCTATCCACTGCCAGGAGGCGCCCTCTGCTGTTCACTAGCAATTGACACACCTACACTATTGCATTCAACATTACACTTCTGATACAATTACTGATATATATTCACAATACACTGACTCTCTCAACTACTGCTTTGTCATTGTGTGATCTATTGTCTGCTAATTGTGCATTTGAGAGTTTTTTTCTTGTAATCAAAATTTTGGTCATAAAATGAGCTCTATTTTGATCAACAATGCTTTTTTCTCTCTCCTATTGTGTTTTTCCCTATCCTTCCCCCCCTCCTCCCTCTTCACCCCCCCCCCCCCTATATGACAGGTGCCTCGTCATGGCTACCGCGTCATTGGGATGCGCCTTTTGTGCGCGCCCAATGTCAAGTCAAATTCCTCGTATGTTTACTTGTTTACTTTAAATGTGCTTGGCAATAAATCTGATTCTGATTCTGATCCATCTGTACATTGCGAGATAGGGCCTTGGCAGAGAAATGCATTCACGGATCACCCCTAACATCTAATAAGTTCATCTTTGGGCCAAGAGCCACCTGTGGTGAAAATGTCATCCGAATCCATCTAGGAGTTTTTGCGATATCCTGCTAACAGACAGAGAAATGGCAGCAAAAACAATATGACTACATTATATGACTACATTATAATAACAAGACTGTCATAATTGTACTGGCCATACATTGGGGTTGGGCAATTCCACCTTAAATCAGCATCATGGTTTATTGAATCTATCAGGTTGTTGTTTTTTTCCTCCTCTCTTCTCCCTTACAGTTTACTGACAAGATTCATAATTATTAAGCAATATTACACAACAGTGCGGTATCATATCACTACAGTGTGTAGTAAACGAGTATAACAGAACAGGCCTATTGTGATTTCACAAACAAAAAAATTAAACATTGTCCAGTGCTGAGGTTTACTGTGTTTACATACCGTGTGGGTCATGTGGCTGCAATGACATCCTTGTCTGCCAGTGTTCTGTCGATTTGTGCTGTCCTATTGAAAAATGCTACCGGTAGTAGAGTCCATCGATTTATGCTACTTTGTCAAAAACTGCTACCGTTGCTTATCTGTACAATTTGTGTATATTCTGCAGATCATATAAATGTTTAATGTGTTTAATTAGTCCATAATATTCAATTTAGTTATTTTATTTTCCTTAATTTCTTTGCTCCGTCTGATTGCCGAATTTATCATAAACTTTAAAAATTCCCATTTCTGTATGTGAAACATTATTTTCACTAACTACACACAATATCATTTATTTATTGTTTAATTTCCAATACCCACTTATTGTAAATTACTTTTCTGTTGATTAGTTTCCATCAAAACTATAGGGATTAATTTGTGATCAGAAAGTGAAGAATATTATGTGAGGACCAGCTGAAGACTGGAACCAAGGAGCTTAAAAAGGAGGAGGGAAATGAAGATCACCTTTTACCTTGTGGGAGTACGCCAGTAGTGCTCTGCTCTACGCGGCTGTGGTGTAAAACTATCTTATCAAATATAGGAAAGAAATTTCTCCAAGCTTTTTCTTGAAACTAACTGTACACAAGCGGACGATATGAGCCACAAATCAATCCAAGATTGTAAGGAATAGTTGGCATTGCTCCATGTATATTCTGAACATTTTAATATACCAATATTCCCCATCAGATAATACTCCCAGTTAAAAATACTCCCAGTTATAAAAAATACTTTCTCCAGCATTAGGCTACAGATTGTTCATGAGCTTGAGGTGCCTTTGTTTCAAAAATGCACATAAATGCGGAGTTGCGTGGCTATGTACATAACTCCGCCGTAACTCCTCCGTGGACACGTCTTAAAGGGGCAGTGCATGAAAAGCGCAATATTAATATATAAAATAATTTTCAAAAATTTCTGGATCCAGATCTTGGTCCGGATCACCACCAAAATCTAATCATCTGTTCCCCATGTCATGACATGCCTTTCCTGAAAATTTCATCAAAATCCATTCATAACTTTTGAAGTAATGTTGCTAAAAGACAGACAAACCAACAAATAAACCAACCAATCAACCAACACCAGCAAAATCATTACCTTCTCCCTTGGCGGAGGTGACAAAATGCAAGTAAAACAGGTCTAATCATAAGGCAGTGAAAAATAAAGTGGACTTGGGTTCACAGGCGTTTTCAGATTCTATCATTTCAAGCTTCTGTGACTTTACCCAGATGTGCAGGAAGGCTGATTAAGATCTTGCACTATAAACAGCCAGGCACAGGTGTCTGCCTCCACTCAGGATCATTCTGGTAATATTCTCTCTGACTTGCCACTATTCCCGAGTTAATTGATGTCTGAAAAGCAAACCCGTTTGTGTCCTAGAATAGATCAGACTTCCACCCACTCACCTCAGAAGGAATCCAAAGTGGCATCTGTCCAGTGCTTATACTCTCTGTGGTATATGACTATATATGTGCTGCCTCTTCTGATACATGCCATAGAGAGGATCACGTTCTCCTAACCTGTTAAGAAATGTGAAAAAAAAACCTTAGAAATCATTTTGTTTGATTGCCAAACACATGTGACTTCAAAGAAATACAGCTATTTATGCTTTGCTCTGTGAAAAACAAGATGGAGACACATCTTTCCTCCTCATGCTGTGAAAATGCATTTAGGTTACAGTGCAATTTGGCATGCTGCCAAAGTGGACATCTCTGTCTACTTGAGGGATCTCTTTGTAAAAACACATGAAAGTGTGTTGGAGGGGGGCAAAGGTGGACGGAATAACGAGTGGCTCCACCTGAACTGCCTGCTGGCACTTTGAACTCTGTTCCCATGATGCACTCACCTGCTAGTCTTACCCCCAACCTCCACCCCTGTCACTCTGACCCCTCTCTGTTTTTTTTCCCCATCTGTACCCTGAGCTGCAATGGTCAAAAATGGAGCACTCAAATTACAGTCTTGTGGAGCTGAAAATAGCCAACAACTGTGTGTGTGCATGTGTGGATGGATGGTCCTGTTTTTGCGTCAGCCCTGCCATGGCAACCGGGCTTTGCTTGTGAGCATCTCCCACTTCTTCAAACGTGCCCCCCCTCCCGCCATCAACATAAAGGAAAGTGTCCACGCTGGTGCAACTAATTGTATTCTGGTTGTAATGTGTTATGTAATGTAAACTAACATGTAAACTAACTTGTTGCTTGAAGAAGTAAACGAGCACATACAGTACGAGAGACAACGTTGAGTGACATAAGCATTACATCCAGGCTTCATTTGTTCCACCCTCCCTCCTTCACTCCCATTCTCTGCTGTGACAGTGTGTCAGTTGTTACAGATGAGGGCTAATTGAGGTTGCATGAAATTAAAAATTCAGTATTAAATCAGGGGAATGTGGGGAAAAGATTATGAGGAGCATTACTTTGAAACATGCACATTGACTACAGCTGAAAAGTGTCTCAGCAGATGTGACTGTGCCTCATCAGCTTTGGATTCAGCATATCACAGAGGAAATGTTGAATCTGAAACCGTTTCTGTGTCAGGTTATTGGATTATTGATTTGTTACACTAATTATCATTCGTTGAGCGTTCATTACATAGAAAACCCACAAAAAGATTATTGACCACTTAGGAGCTGCAGGGATAAGCTGTGAACACAACACGTATCTGTTAGTTATACCTGTTATATAGGTGAGTGTGAAAAATGTAGCCTTTTTATTAATTTAATAGAGAAGTTAAGAGTGCATGATCCAATTTTTTTCTTTTACCACTGAGAGATATACCTGACTCTACCTGCTAAAGGTTTCTCGCTGTACCTGTCTATTGTTTGGTGCTCTGTGGGCAGTGTGCAGGCTTTCAGGGATTTATCTTCTGTGCTCAGTTTTGCAGCAGTGGCAAAGACCAACTAAACGAGTGTGAATCGAAACGGCAAAATTTAGGTCAAGAAAACAAAGCTGTTCAAAACCTTGGGAGAAACTATGGCTCGATATGGTGTTGGTTATGATAGTTCGTCTGTGCATTAACTTCAAAGTGGCTTTTGGTTCTGTTTGTCTGTCCTATAGGAGGCATTATGAGACTGAAGAATCAGAAGAATGATTTATCGCAGAGCCAGCACTGCGCACAGAGGGAAGCTCAAGCCTCTGCACATCATTAGTAAGGCTCCACATTCCTCCTCTTGCAACTTAAAAGTCAGTTCCAGTGGGCCCAAGTTGGGCCAACTCCCTGAGGCCTGGCTTCAGGAAAGGACCTTGCTGTCCCACATCTGTCCTCATTTGGCCACCCTTTTCAAACCAGTTTGACATGGGAGATGGTCAGCCACAATCTACTGGCCTCAATAACCAACTTTCCAGGTCACATATAGACTCCTCTGTTATAAAGCTACTGATTCAAAAATAGAACATGCTTCAAAGTGCATATTGAAGGTAATTTTTTAAAAAACAAATGTTTATAATGTGTTTTGGAAGTTTACCCTTTAAATTTTAGTGCAGATTTGATCTTAGTTTACACACCCTAAAGGCAGAAATTTAGATTTTAAGTGTCAGTTAAAGGAGGGTCACATCTGTGTCAGCTCTGTACAGCAGTATCAGTAAAAATTTACTGGTAGTAGTAACAAGTACTGTGTTTAAGCAGGTCATACCAACCTTCAGATCATCAGGACATTTGCGCTTTAATTTTTCTGAACAGAATCTTTCACTTCAGCACAGAGGAGATCCAAGTTTCAGCTGATTACAGCTTTAGCCACAGACTTTATCTGGCCATTGACGAGTCGAGTGTAGTATTGAATGAATTTATATGAAATAAGGAAAGAAAACACCAATGCTTAATGCTCAGTAAAAACTTTGTTTATAGCAGAGATGTTAAACATACGACCCGCAGGTCAAAACTGGCTTGCCAGAGCGTCCAAGCCAACCAGAGGGATGAATGTGCAAAATGTGAAAAGACATATGCTGCCATTTTTATCCCCCGCAGGTCGAAGACCAAAGAGGAATTATATTAAGGGGCGGGCCGTCCATCTCTCCCATTTTTGTGAAATCAACTCCTCCTACAGTTTTGTTCAGATTGTTTTGAATCTTGGAATCAGGGTTTTATATACATTGATGATGCACACATTGAAATTTTGTTCCAATCCAAGGACTTTTGTGGGAGTTTTGTGGTAAAAAGTGAAATGTCAAGGTTGGCATTCCCCATGCCCTCTTACTGTAGCTCAAGGAAAGCTAGGCTCACCAAACTTGGTGCACAGGGTCACTCTGAGATCCTGACCTCTGACTATGGGTTTGAGGTCAAAAGGTCAAGGTTAACATTCTCTTTGCACTATTACTATGCAACAAGTAAAGCTAGGGTCACCAAACTTACTGAGATCCTGAATGATATGAGAGTCAAGGTCAAAGGTCAAGGTCAAAATGCCATATAAACTATTTCTCAACAGCAAAAAAAGCTAGGGTCACCAAACGGTACACAGGTTCACTTTGGGACCCTGATCTACATCTATGGGTTTGAGGTCATAAGGTCAAAGGCCAACGTTAATATTGCCTTTGCACTATTACTATAGAACAAGTAAAGCTAAACCAGACTTTTTATTCAGGTTCACCTTGGGATCCTGACCTACAACTAATGGTTGTATACAACTATTTTTATTGTATATTCATGGATGATGGGCTTATCATAATTTGGTTCTGCCTCAATTATATGGAAATGTTGAAAGCGGCTCTTATTCAGTGAGATATTGGGATCCTCAAAGAAAATAGAGGTGAGGGATATTGCACTCTCCTCAGAGTGCTCTTGTTCAATAAAGTAACTAGTGCATTCCTGTGCATGCCAGTAGAAACCAAGTATAAGCAAGTATTTCTGAAAGCCCGTAGAAAGCAGGTGTAAGCAAGTGCGTCACGACTCATTCAGTGATGCTTGCCTTTGATCTTTGATGTTGTTATAGGGAGTCCTATGATCTTTGATGATGTCATAGCGAGTCCTATGATCTGTGATGCTGGCATAGTGAGTCCTATGATCTTTGATGATGTCATAGTGAGTCCTGTGATCTTTGAGGATGTCATTGATGCCTGCCTTTGATCTTTCATGATGTCATAGCGAGTCCTATGATTGTGAGTGATGCCTGCCTTTGATCTTTGATGTCTTATGATTAAAGTGATGCCTGCCTCAGGGCATGCTTCATGCCTCAACCCTTGCCTGCCTCAGGGTTGGGCACATGTGCACGCAGCGACCGGCAGAGGGTGAAAAAAGTTTGACGTCTGTGTCTCTGTTTTTATGCACTTTAATGTGTTTTAACGTGATTCTCTCTGCCGTTTTTGTCCTTGAATGTTTGTGGACTATATAACGAAGAGCTCCCTGGTTCCATCAGTATGGATTTCCTTCTTGTTTTTGCACTGTTGTTTCTTTCCTACCGGCTCTTTGTCTTGGAGGTAAGCACGATCGCAATCTTGCCGGGAAGAATACAGTATTCCAGAGACACGTTACTGCATTTAAACATGGATAATGCAGCATCTGTGTTTGAGTCTGTGCTGCAACTGCCGGACTTTATTTTAAGAGATTTTCATGGACACAGCAATGAAAACAGAGACAAGAGGAGGAAATGCGGAAAGCGTGGAGGTGTAAGATTAAGCCTGAAGAGGCGTCAGCTTAACCGCATTCCTCTTCCTTCTTTTATTATGGGGAACATACAATCCCTGAGAAATAAAGTGGATGAAATTCAAGGAAGTGTCCGATATCAGAAGGATTTCAAGAACTGCTGTGTCATGGCTTACACGGAGACGTGGCTTACGGCACATGACCGAGACCTGGACCTGTGGATTGACGGCTTTGGAGCCCCACTTCGCTTGGATCGGCAGGAAGAGGTAACGGGGAAACGCCAAGGGGGTGGCGTATGTTTATACTGTATATTAAAAGTACTGTACATCTGTCACGGTTAGAGAGTGCATCTGTACACCAGATGTGGAGCTGCTGTCTGTGTCACTACGCCCTTTTTATCTGCCCCGCGAGTTCCCCCAACTTTTCATAACGACTGTGTACATTCACTCGAGGGCCGATGCTGCCTCTGCCTCAGCACCGTCTTTGATGTGGTACAGCGGTTGCAGTTGATTTCCCCAGAGGCTCCAAATTTCATACTTGGGGATTCTAACCATGTGTCTCTAAAGAAGACACTTAAAAACTTTTATCAGTATGTCTCCTGCCCAACCAGGCGAAAAAAGACATTGGACCTGTGCTATGGATCCATTGAGAGGGCCTATAAATCTATTCCCCTTTCTCCTTTAGGATCCTCAGATCGCAACTGTGTACATTTGCTGCCCACATATAAAACTGCTCTCCAAAGAGAGAAGACAAAGACCAGGGACATAAACATTTGGACAGAGGATTCAGTGCTCTGCCTCCAGGAATGCTTTAACTGTACAGACTGGGAGGTGTTCATGCTAGACTGCAGAGAAGATTTGGACTCTTTAGTGGACGTCACATGCTCATACATGGCTTTCTGCAGAGACATGATCGTTCCACGTAAACGTGTCAAAATATATCCCAACGACAAGCCATGGGTTACAAAATCAGTTAAATCCTGCTTACAGAGGAAAGCACTTGCCTTTAAACAGGGGGTTGTTTCTGAGCTGCAGGTTGCCACAAAAGAGCTGAAGGCCAAAATTTTAAGAGCAAAACAGAATTATAAATCAGAGTTGGAAAGCAAGATGGCAACAAACAAGCTTGGTTCAGCCTGGGCCAGTATGACAACTATTGCAGGCCTTCAGAGCACAGAGTGCAGTAATCGTGTGTTTTTAGATGGTTTTAATTCAGACACAGAGCTGGCTAATGCTCTTAATTGTTTTTATGGTCGTTTTGATTCATTTGATTTTAGCACAGAAACCCAAGATTTGAAACAGAAACTCAGACAATCAGCACTTTAATATTGAGGTGCAGGATGTTAAAAGGGCGTTCTGTGCTGTAAAAGTGAACAAAAGTCAGGGCCCTGATAATATATGTGGGTGCTTGGTAAAGTCCTGTGCACATGAACTGAGTCCTGTGTTTCACTACATTTTCACTAAGTCTTTACAGACACAACATGTGCCTAAGATCTGGAAAGATGCTGTGGTTGTCCCTGTTCCAAAATCCAGCTGTCCTAAAACGGTAAAATGATTTTAGACCAGTTGCTTTGACCTCAATTTTAATAATTTTTGAAAAACTGGTCAGATTTGAAGTCCTAAAGCAGACTGAGCATGCATTGGATCCTTTGCAGTTTGCCTATGGAGTTTTTGCGTATGACGTAAGGGGGCGCGCCACACTGGCCCAGCCAGAGTGTGCCGCCATGTTGGATGGCAAGAAACAACAGCAGCAGCAGGGTGAAACAAACCACATAGCTCACGTGTACCTACAAACTCGGCAAAATGGTGTACTCCTGTGCTGCCCATGGATGTACCAACAGATACGGCCAACCAGGACTGGAAAATGTGTCATTCTACAGGTTCCCAGCAGATGAAAATCGCAGAAATGATTGGCTTGGAAACATGCAGAGATCCATCTTGCTGCCTTCTCAATGCTGCAAGGATGAGGGGAAAGTTGTCATTAATGATAAGGGGATAAGCGGGGAATTAAATGGCCGGTGTGAAATGCAAAAAAAAAAAAAAGTTGGATTTTTGAATAATTACCTTCACTGACGTAATCTCTCGCTTTCTCATAACTTTCTGAGTCGGGTCTGGTTTGGGGGCGCCTCTCTGCTTGCTACAAAGGACAATGCACACATGAAAGGGGAGAAAACTATTGTAAATGTGCATAAAATCAGGTACGTTTTAACGCGGCGCGCCGTGGAGAGCCTTTAAAAAAAAAAAAAAAAACACGCAGCGCACTTCATTCACCTCCGAGTCCGACAAGCTGCTGTTGTTTTCCGACTCGTTCACCAGCGAGGACTTCACATCATCCAGATCCCTTTCCGCTGACACGTTTTCCGATATCTTTTCCTCCTGCTCCCCTTCGTCTTTGAAAGATATCATCTCATCGTTTGCCCCCAAATCATCCCCGCCCCCTCCGTTCAACTGAGGCATTTCGGCACACCAGAGGAGCGCACAGGAGCAAGATTAAAAACAAACACGAAAACAATCGACCTTTTTTTTTTTTGTTGTTGTTGTTGTTGTCTGATCGGTGTTGTCCAGACGTGCTGCTGCTGTCCTGGGCTGGAAAAGGAAACAGACTACCACAGGGAAACGTCCATGATTCAAAACTCCTCTTTCATCCTCTGATCGTGATCCCATCCATGTCCGGCGCTGCGTAATTAATCCACATTTAAATTTTGCTCTGCAGTGTGCTAAACGACTAAGGATTTTGGTCCTGAACTTTAAAAAAAAAAAAAAAAGATGTGGCAACCCTATCATGAGCAATGAGAGGCAGAAGGGAGCAGGAAAGCCGGAAAGAAGCTGCAGCAGGACTACTGGACTTGTCTGCTGTTATGACTGCTGACAATGACTCCACTGAATCTGACACAGACATCGCAGACACAGTTTCAGAGGCCATAGTGTCAGTTGTTGAAGAGGATGATAGGGATGTTATTATGTCAGACTGTGACTGTGTGTTCTCCTCACTCATTCTGATCGCTAAACAGTACAAGTTAGGCCTGGGTTGTCACAGTGCAACTGCTGCTCTTGCCATCCAAGATGGCGGCACCTACGGCGTGTTTGTTTACCCCCCGCGAGTCACGTGACTTTTATGGCCCTATGCAAAAACTCCATAGGCCTCACAGAGGAGTGCAGGATGCCACTGTCACTCTGTTTAATATGCTTTTTAAACATCTGGATTTTAATGGGACACACGCCAGGCTTTTATTTGTGGACTTTTCTTCCGCCATTAATACAATCCAACCTCATATTTTAGTTGAAAGGCTCCTGCAACAATTTGATTTGAGTAATAATCTGGTGGGTTGGATTCTGGATTTTTTAACCAACAGGACAAAGAGAGTAAGGGTCAATGGTACATTGTCTGACCAAAAGTGTTCTTCTACTGGCTCTCCGCAGGGGTGTGTATTGTCACCACTACTCTTCATCCCGTACACAAACATGTGTCGGAGCAGACATGACAACAGACACATTATAAAGTATGCTGATGATTCAGTTGTTGTCAGTCTCCTCCAGGATGGTGAGAGTGGCCACGGCCCAGTAGTTGATGATTTTGTTCACTGGTGTGAGGATTCCCCCCCTCATGGATCGGGTTTGCGTGCCCCAGTGATCCCAGGAGCTATGTTGTCCGGGGCAATTTGCCTCTGATAGGGTCACCCAAGACAAATTGGTCCTGGGTGGAGGGCCAGACTAAGAACAATCCAACAGACTCTCATGATAAATTCTATATCAAGGATCCAGTGTACCCCACCCGGTATGGGGTTACCGGGGCCCCACCCTGGAGCCAGGTCTGGGGGAGGGGCTCGAAGGCTAGCGTCTAGTGGCCGGGTTTCCACCCATGGGACCCAGCCGGGCTCAGCCTGAAGGAGTTACATGGGTCCGCCCTCCAGTGGGCTCACCACCTGCAGGAGGGATCATGGGGGTCCAGTGCTATGTGGATTAGGTGGCGGTCAAAGGCGGAGACCTTGGCAGACTGATCCCAAGCTTTCTAAACTGGCTTTTGGTACGTGGAATGTCACCTCTCTGGTGGGGAAGGAGGCTGAGCTGGTGTATGAGGTTGAGAGATACCGGCTAGATATAGTCTGCCTCACCTCAACACACAACTCTGGTTCCGGAACCAGTCTCCTGGAGAGGGGCTGGAGCTTGGCCTTTTCTGGAGTTGCCCCGGGCGAGAGGCGACGAGCAGGGGTGGGTATTCTTGTATCCCCCCACCTTGCTGCCTCTATATTGAAGTTTTCCCCGGTGGACAAAAGGGTTGCTTCCCTGTGCCTTCGGGTTGGGAAATGGGTCCTGACCATCATTTGTGCCTATGCACCAAATGATGTTTCAGAGTACCCACCCTTTTTGGAGTCTGTGACTGGGGTGCTGGAGAGTGCTCCTCTTGGAGACTCCATTGTCCTACTGGGAGACTTCAATGTGCACGTGGACAACGACAGTGAAACCTGGAGGAGGGTGATTGGGAGGAACAGCCTGCCCGATCTGAACCCGAGTGGTGTTCAGTTATTGGACTTCTGTGCTAACCACAGTTTGTCCATAACAAACACCATGTTCAAGCATAAGGGTGTCCATATGTGCACCTGGCACCAGGACACCCTAGGTCGCAGGTCGATGATCAATTTTGTTATCGTGTCATCAGACCTGCGACCAAATGTCTTGGACACCCTCGTAAAGAGAGGTGCAGAGCTGTCAACTGATCACCACCTGGTGGTGAGTTGGATCCGATGGCAGGGGAGGAAGCCATTCAGACCTGGTAGACCCAAACATATAGTGAGGGTGTGCTGGGAACATCTGGCTGAGGCCCCTGTCCGGGAGGTCTTCAACTCCCACCTCCGGAAGAACTTCAACCACATTCCGAGGGAGTCTGGAGACATGGAGTCTGAATGGGCCATGTTCTCCACCTCTGTTGTTGAAGCGGCGGCCCAGAGCTGCGGCCACAAGGTGGTCAGTGCATCTCGTGGTGGCAACCCCCGAACCAAGCGGTGGACACCAGTGGTGAGGGGGGCCATTAAGCTGAAGAAGGAGTCCTATCAAGCTTGGTTGGCTTGTGGGACTCCCGAAGCAGCTGAGGTGTACCGGCAGGCCAAGTGGAGAGCAGCTCAGGTGGTTGCTGAAGCAAAAACCCGGGTATGGAAGGAGTTCGGTGAGGCCATGGAACAAGACTTTCGGTTGGCCTCGAAGAGATTCTGGCAAACTGTCCGGCGGCTTAGGAGGGGAAAGCAGCTCCCTGTCCACACTGTGTATGGTGCGGATGGGGCACTGTTGACTTCAACTGGGGATATCGTTGGGCGGTGGAAGGAATGCTTCGAGGATCTCCTCAATCCCACTGATACGCCTTCCACAGAGGAAGCAGGGTTTGGGGACAAGGGGGATGACTCGCCTATCACAGGGGCTGAGGTCACCAAGGGGGTTAAAAATCTCCTTGGTGGCCGGGCCCCGGGGGTGGACGAGATTCGCCCTGAGTACCTCAAGGCCCTGGATGTTGTTGGGCTGTCATGTTTGACACGCCTCTGCAACATTGCGTGGAGGTCGGGGGCAGTGCCTTTGGCATGGCAAACCGGGGTGGTGGTTCCTCTCTTCAAAAAAGGGGACCAGAGGGTGTGCTCCAACTTTAGAGGGATCACACTCCTCAACCTCCCTGGGAAGGTCTATGCCAAGGTACTGGAGAGGAGAGTCCAGCCGTTGGTCGAACCTCAGATTCAGGAGGAGCAATGTGGTTTTTGTCCTGGCAGTGGCACATCGGACCAGCTCTTTACCCTCTCGAGAATTCTCGAGGGTTCGTGGGAGTTTGCCCAACCAGTTTACATGTGTTTTGTGGACTTGGAGAAGGCATTTGACCGCGTCCCTTGTGGTTTTTTGTGGGGGGTGCTTCGGGAGTATGGGGTATCGCGCTTGTTGTTACGAGCTATTCGGTCTCTGTACGACCGTTGTGAGAGTTTGGTTCGTATTGCCAACACTCGGTCGGAGTCATTCCCAGTGAGAGTTGGACTCCGCCAGGGCTGCCCTTTGTCACCGATCCTGTTCATAATTTTTATGGACAGGATTTCTAGGTGCAGCCAGGGAATGGAGGGTGTCATGCTTGGTGACCACAGGATCTCATGTCTGTTGTTTGCAGATGATGTTGTCCTGTTGGTTTCATCCAGCAATGACCTACAGCTCTTGCTGGGACAGTTTGCCGCTGAGTGTGAAGCGGCTGGGATGAAAATCAGCACCTCCAAGTCCGAGTCCATGGTCCTCAGCCGGAAAAAGGTGGATTTTCCTCTCTGGGTTGGGGACAGGCTCCTGCCCCAAGTGGAGGAGTTTAAGTATCTTGGGGTCTTGTTCACGATTGAGGGGACAATGGAGCGAGAGATTGACAGACGGATTGGAGCAACATCTGCAGTGATGCGGACGTTGTACCGGTCTGTTGTGGTGAAGAGGGAGCTTAGTTCTAAGGCAAAGTTGTCGATTTACCAGTCAATCTACATTCCTACTCTCACCTATGGTCACGAGCTTTGGGTAATGACCGAAAGAACAAGACCGCGGATACAAGTGGCTGAAATGAGCTTTCGCCGTAGGATTGCTGGACTCACCCTCAGAGATAGGGTGAGGAGCTCAGTCATCCGGGAGAGGCTCAGAGTAGATCCGCTGCTCCTCCACATTGAAAGGAGTCAGTTGAGGTTGTATGGGCATCTGATTAGGATGCCTCCTGGACGCCTCCCACTTGAGGTGTTTCAGGCACGTCCCACTGGGAGGAGACCCCGGGGCAGACCCAGGACTCGGTGGAGAGACTATGTCTCCCAGCTGGTCTGGGAACGCCTTGGTATCCTCTCTGAAGAGCTGGAGCAGGTGGCTGGGGAGAGGGGAGTCTGGGCTTCTCTGCTTGAACTGCTGCCTCCGTGACCCGGACCTCCAGAAAAGCAGTAGAAGATGGATGGATGGATGGTGTGAGGATTCCTACCTGCAGCTGAATACGACAAAAACTAAAGATATGATTATTGACTTTAGGAGGAAAACTCCCAGGCACAAAGTCACTGTACTAAAAGGCCAGATCACTGAATGTGTACAATCCTACAAATATCTTGGGATGATTATTGATAGTAATTTGAACTTTGAAGAGAACTGTGAAAGGGTGTGCAAAAAGGGTCAGCAACATTTGCATTGTTTAAGGAAACTTGCACATTTCCAAATTGACCGAACCATAATGACAATGTTTTATCGGGCTTTTATTGAATCTGTTTTATCCTTTTCTTTAGTGTCATGGTTTGGTCAGACAAAACTGAAACAGAGGAAATCCTTGGATCAGGTTGTTAGATGGTCCAGTCGCTTGCTTGGTGAGTCACAGCTGAGCCTGACATCCCTGTACACCAGACAGGTACAGAGGCTTGCTATCTCCATTATAAATGATGACTCCCACCCTTTGCACTGCCACCTTCAGCTTCTTCCCTCCAGACGGAGGTTTGCTGTCCCAAAAAGTAAAACCCAGCGCTACTTATTTTTGTAGGTTTTTTATTGGGGTTCTAAACTTTTGTGTCTTTAACCTCTTTGACTAGTCTTTAACTTTCTAATATGACCCTTCTCTCTTATCTCCTTGTTTTTTCTCTTATCTCTTTGTCCTACGTCCTGATTGGTGGAGCCTTGAGTACTTTTATCATGTTTATAGTCAGCTTCATGTGTGCCTGTGTTTGTGTTCATGTTGAATGTAATTGTGGTTTGTAAATATGGATGTCACCTGACTGCAAAACAAATCTACCTACGGGTACAAATAAAGTAACCTGAACCTGAACCTGCCTTTGATCACACAGACACACACACATATTTTCTTGAATCACTCTATACTATGGTGTCTATATGACATCCTACAGACATCATGTAGACATCATTGGCACATCATAGGTGATCCTATGATCACCTTGTAACACTGAGTCACACGAGTCCAAGGATGGATAATTTTTTCACACGTAAGTTGTTCAAAACTCCTTATAAGCTTATTTGTGGTAGATGTGATAAACTGCACTGCGCAGACTTCCAAGAAAACAGAAAAAATCAAAATCATTGTGAAAGCAGCAGAAAAATATCTTGGCATTAAGGGGCTACATTGGGAAGCAGTTAAGGACTTGTTAAGTGGGGGATCTTTAAGTTTAAAGATATCATGGGCTGGTGGATCAACCGCGAATCAAGTCTAAAAGAAGAAGAATGAGACGCAGATACGGACTACAGCTAGAAGAAGAAGAAGAATGAGATGAGACGCAGATATGAGATTAAAGAACAACGTCACAAAGCAGTGAGGAAACGCCACAAAGCGATGAGGAAACGTCACAAAGCGATGAGGAAAATGTCACAAAGCTATGAGGAAAACATCACAAAGCTATGAGGAAAACGTCATAAAGCTATGAGGAAAATGTGACAAAGCTATGAGGAAAATGTCACAAAGCTATGAGGAAAACATCACAAAGCTATGAGGAAAACGTCATAAAGCTGTCATGAACCGAGCCCGTGTTTCCTGTGGGCTCGGTTCTGATCGATCCTGGTGGCTCGGACAGTGAGTTTATTATGTGGAGTTGTGTGTTGATTTCTTGTTGTTTTCATTTTCGCGCACCGTTTCTGTTCCTGCCTGTAGCTGCCGCTCTGGCCTGTCTGGCCATGCCCCCCTCTTTCTGACAGCCAGCTGTTCGCCCCAGTAATCACCTTTCCCACGCTCGCCCAGGTGTTTTCTATTTGTCACACCAGCGGCGTCTGTATTAAAGGAGCTCATCGCTAGACAGACGCCGCCGGATCATTATGTGAGTTAGATGATCGTTCTTTGCCGTCTAACCACCACGTCTAAGGACTGTGTTCTGTGTGTGCTCGCTGGGATCCTGGGATTTCTCGGACAGGCTTCCTCACCGTGAGTAAACTGCAGTGTGTGTATTCGCCGCGGCGCTGCCTCACTTTCTGTAGCATTCCCCTGTGCAGCACAGCCGCTACGCTGTGGCTGTTTCCCAGTTTATCCTCCGGTGTGTGTGCAGGGCTTCCTGATGGACTCTTAGCATACCCGAGCTGTTGTGTTGACTGTATGTGTCATTTTGTGTTAGTGTGTGTGTGGTGTAACCCTGCATTTAAGTCCTCTCGGCCTTTCTCCTCCTCCGTATGCTGTTGGAGAAGCGCACGGAGAGTTCATGACAAAAGCTATGAAGAAAATATCACAAAGCTATGAGGAAAACTTCACAAAGTTATGAGGAAAAACAGACACACAGAAAGAGTGTGTGGCGGTAATGCACCTGTGAAGAAGTGACAATTGCCACAGCCAAGATGTGTGGAGTGATGATACAGAGTGAAGTACGAGGAGACGAAGAAGAGATGTCTGAAGATAGAGTTGAGGTTCGATTGGACACAGCAATGATGATAGGTCTACAGCTCCTGACCAGATAGAGTGATGATATAGAGTGAAGTACGTGGCGGTAATGCACCTGTAAGCTGGTTGCCAACCGCCAATCAAATCTAAAAGAAGAAGAAGAACTCCTGAAAAGAACTCCTTATACAAAGATATAGAGTGATGATAACCAAGTCAGTGGCGGTAATGCACCTCTAAGCTGGTTGCTAACCACCAATCAAATCTAAAAGAAGACTACTGTCATGGCGGCCTCTGGGCCGTCATTGGCATCATTATCTCCAGCTGCGCACAGATCCACAGGTGTTGATCAGCAGCTGTTAAAAGCCAGCGTTGCTGACAGCTCAGTACGGAGTCGTCTGTCCTCCTCATCAGAGAAAGAACCAGAACTCCACTCTCTGGCCTCGTCAAGGTATTCTCTTGTCTCGTCAGAAACTATCTCGTCAAGAACTGTCTTGTCTAAAACTGTCTCGTCAGAGTCTGTCTCGTCAGAAGCTGCCTCGTCAGGATCTGTCTCGTCAGGAACCTCTCTGGCCTCGTCAAGGATCACTCCTGCCTCGTCTAGGACTTCTGTTCAAAGTCAAGCACGTAAGAGAGCTGTTTGTTACTCTACACCCAACCTCTATCCCTGTGCACAGGTGGACCCCCTTGGCGGCGGACCTGCGTCCCCAGCTGACGGGGTAACGCCAACACGCTCACGTAGCGGTTCGCTACCACCACGACTACCGGTACGTCTTGCTCCACAAATTCCTGAACTGTTACTGTACCAGTTACAGGAGTACTGGCCACCGTTACCGGTGGAGTTTGTGTCATCGTCATCTGTCGTGTCATCGTCACCACGTTCTGTGGAATCACTCACCTCGTCATCATCTGGATTGTCATGGTCACCACGCTCAGTGGAGTCACTCGTCTTGTCATCAGCTGGATTATCATCGTCACCACATTCTGTGGAATCACTGGTCTTGTCATCAGCTGGTTTGTCATCGTCCCGGTCTGTGGTGTCACAGCCGGAGTCTCTGGAAGACCTGTCCTCGCCACAGTCACAGGTGGAAGCCTCAGCACGTTCACGGACGCCTTCACCTCCACGTTGCACGGCCGCTGGTTCTCAGCAGGACGTAACCTGTGCTTCTCCCAAGTAAGCCTCACTACTGATAGCCTGTCATTAGTGTGGGACAAAAGTAATTGTCTGTGCTTATATGTTCCAGGGTTGCCGGGTCTCCATCCAGAGTGCTCAGCTCCAGTGACCAGGATACTATCCACGCTCTCACATTTGCACTACACACCCTTTCATTATAATAAAGATTATTGTTCACTAATTTACCCGTGTCAGTGTCTGTCTCCTGGGTCCCGAAACATGTCAGTACGACTCCGTCACGTTGACCCAGCGGACAGCTCACTGTCGCGCTTAATTAACACTCTTAGCGCCCGGGTAGATTTGCTAGCCCACCAGCAGACAGTAATCTTGAATCAATTGACTCAAATTAATGGGCGGCTGGACCGTTTGGAGGGACACCAAACGTTTCCCCCGACCGCAAGTACTTCAACCCCTGCAGGCTTGGCGTCAGGACTAGCTAACACCTCCTCGTCCTCTCGCCTCACTCCTATTCCAACACCTGCCCGGTTCAGCGGAAAACTCGGGGAAGCTCGAGGATTCATTTTACAGTGTGAATCAGTTTTTCTGCGTGTGCCTGGGGATTTTTCCCTCGACTCTAGCCGGATAGGCTATGTCATAAATTTGCTGGCTGGTAGAGCCTTGGATTGGGCTTATTCGATCATGGCTAGACCTAGCTATTCTTTGCTTACCTACCAGGAGTTTGTGACTGAGTTTCTGTCTGTATTTGATCACACGGATAGGGGAGAGGTGTTGACAGAACGTTTTTTAAGCCTACAGCAGGGAAAGAGATCAGCTGCAGATTACGCCATTGACTTCCGGGTTTTAGCCGCAGAGATTGGGTGGGGGGAGCCATCTCTTTGTGGTATTTTTCTACGCAGCCTTAACGACGAGCTAAAGGATGAGTTAGCGGCACGGGATAAACCAGATAACCTGCACGATTTAATTGCTTTAGCAGTTAGTATCGATAGTAGGCTAAAGGAACGGGCGGCTGGTCGGCGAGTTACTTCCCGTCCGGTTAAACCCCGCCCTCGTGTCACTGACTCTCTTCCTCTCGCTTTACCCGCGTCAGAGAAGGTCCCGGATCAGGAAGCCATGATTGTTGGTCATTCTAAGGTGTCTGCAGCTGAGAAACAACGCCGTAGGGATCAAGGCCTGTGTTTTTATTGTGGGAAGGAGTCACATGAGGTTTCTGAATGTCCTAGTAAGTTAAAAGGGAAGGCCCGTGGATCGCAGTAGGGGGATTCAATTCAATTCAATTCAACTTTATTTATATAGCGCCATTTCACAACAACAGTCATCTCATAGCACTATCAACTGTAGGGGGGACCCCCACAGTTGCAGAAAGACCCCAGCAATCAGGCGATCCCCTGTGAGCAAGCACTTGGCGACGGTGGAGAGGAAAAACTCCCTTTTAACAGGAAGAAACCTCCAGCAGAACCAGGCTCAGGGAGGGGCAGTCATCTGCTGCGACTGGCTGGGGGGTGAGGGGATAAAGAAGAAGAAAAGAACAGACATGTAGAGAGCAAACAGCACGATGGGGACTCAATCTATGGGAGAGAACAAACAAATGTTAATGACCAGCAAAAAAAAAATATTTCATAGAGAGTGAGGAAAGGAGTGAGGCCCAGTGCATTACTGGAGGTCCCCCAGCTGACTAAACCTATTAGCAGCATAACTAAGGGAGGGTTCAGAAACACATGATCCCTCCCTAATTGTGGGCTATATCAAAAAGGTAGGTTTTAGCCCTATTCTTAAAAAACAGAGATCGAGTCTGACTCTCGAATCCAGATTGGCAGCTGATTCCACAGGAGAGGAGCTTGATAACTGAAGGCTCTGCCTCCCATTGTACTTTTGGAGATTCTAGGTATTACAAGTAATCCTGCATTTTGGGAGCGTAGTGTTCTGTTAGGATAATACGGTAGTATCAGATCTTTTAAATAAAAAGGAGCCTGATTGTTTAGAGCTTTGTAAGTGAGAAGAAGGATTTTAAACTTAATTCTAAACTCTATGGGAAGCCAATGAAGGGAGGCCAGAACCGGAGAGATATGATCTCTCTTTCTAGTACCTGTTAAAACTCTTGCTGCAGCATTTTGGATCAGCTGAAGACTTTTTACAGATGTTTTAGGACAGCCTGATAATAAAGAATTACAATAATCTAATCTCGAGCTAACAAAAGCGTGGATCAGCTTCTCAGCATCACTCTGAGACAAGATGCTCCTAATCTTGGCAATATTACGCAAATGATAGAAGGCAGTCTTAGAAACAAATTTAATATGTGAATTGAAGGACAAATCCTGATCAAAAATAACTCCAAGGTTCCTCACAGAGCTATTAAGAGAAAGAGTAACTGCGTCCAAACTGAAAGTTTGATTTGGAAAGGAATTTCTAAGGTTTTTTGGACCAACAAGAATGACTTCAGTCTTATCTGAATTTAATAGCAGGAAATTACAAGTCATCCAAGCTTTGATTTCCTTAAGACAGGCTTCTAACTTGGCTAATTGATTAGTATCATCTGGCTTCATTGACAGGTATAATTGTATGTCATCTGCATAACAATGAAAATGTATACAGTGCTTTCTAATAATGTTGCCTAACGGAAGCATATATAAACTAAAAAGAGTAGGGCCTAGCACAGATCCCTGTGGAACTCCATGACTAAGCTTTGAGCTGAAAGAAAACTCATCATTTACATGAACAAACTGGAACCTACCAGATACAGCACAGTGTCCACTGTGGACTCCTTCAAGTTTCTGGGTACCACAATCTCCCGGAACCTGAAGTGGTCCTCCCATATTGACACTGTCCGGAAAAAGGCCCAGCAGAGGTTGTTTTTTCTGCGTCAGCTCAAGAAGTTTGATTTGCCTCAGGAGCTGCTGGTTGTCTTCTACACCGCCATCATCCAATCTGTCCTCTGCTTTTCCATCACTGTCTGGTTTGGATCTGCCACTAAACAGGACAAGACCAGACTGCAGCGGATCATTAAGTCTGCGGAGAGGATCATTGGTACTGACCTACCCTCCATTGAGAACTTATATCGGTCCATAACCAGGAAACGGGCGGGAAACATCTGTGCTGACCCATCACACCCCGGCCACAAACTGTTTGAACTTCTATCTTCTGGTCGTCGTTACAGATCACTGAAGGTCAAAACCACCCGTCACAGGAACAGTTTCTTTCCTCAAGCCATCACTCTGATGAACTCCTAACATTCACCTAGTCCTACCTGTTGCTGTACTCATGACTTTTCATCCATTATTACATTGCACATAACTCTCACATTGCTTTTTACTTCATTCACATTATATCACTGAATCTGAGTCCACATTGAAATACTGTGTGATTGTATATTTTTTCATATATTTCTGCAAAGTGTGGTTAGTCCGAGTAAATAACTGCATATATTCCTGTATATATTTGCATCCTTTTATAGAAACGTGGACAGACTGTAATTTACTGTACATACTCTGGTTGTCATTGAATCCTTATTTAAATCCTTCACCTGAACAACGAGAGCAAGTTTTTAGCCAAAGTCAAATTCCTTGTATGTGTTGTGCATACTTGGCCAATAAAGCTGATTCTGATTCTGATTCTGAAATAAGATCTAAACCACTGCAACGAAGTTCCATTAAGTCCAACATAGTGTTCTAATCTATCAAGTAGAATATTATGATCAATAGTATCAAAAGCTGCACTAAGATCTAAAAGGACAAGTACAGAAACTAGTCCATTATCAGATGCAATGAGGAGGTCATTAGTGACCTTCGCTAAAGCTGTTTCAGTACTATGATGGATTCTAAACCCAGATTGAAACTCTTCAAGTAAACCATTTCCCTGCAGGTGGTCAAATAATTGCGTAGCAACAACTCTTTCTAAGATTTTTGAAATGAAAGGGAGATTAGAGATTGGTCTATAGTTAGCTAAAGCTCCTGGATCTAGCGTTGGCTTTTTGAGTAAGGGTTTAATTACAGCCGTTTTAAAAGCCTGCGGTACATGGCCTAAAGTTAATGAAGAATTGATTATATGAAGAATAAAGCTACCAATAAGTGGGAAGACTTCTTTAAATAACCTGGTAGGAATAGGATCTAAAAGACAAGTTGAAGGTTTGGATGAGGAAACTACTTTGTCTAACTCACAAAGGTCGATTGGAGTAAACTCATCAAGACAGACATCAATAGAAGGAGTTGTAGTAGTTACAGTATTTAAGTTAACTGTGGGAAGAATCTGATTGATTTTATCTCTGATGGATGAAATTTTATTATTGAAAAAGTTCATAAAGTCCTGACTAGTAAGCTCTAAGGGGATGCTAGGATTGACAGAGTCCTGACTCTTTGTCAACCTGGCTACAGTACTGAAAAGAAACCTGGGATTATTCTTGTTCTCTTCTATTAATGCAGAGTAATAACTCGTTCTAGCTTTTCTAAGAGATTTTTTATAAATTAAAAGATGATTTCTCCAAGCTAAATAGATTTCATCTAAATTAGTAGAGCGCCATTTTCTTTCTAATTGGCGAGTCTTCTGTTTTAAGCTACGAGTTTCTGTGTTGAACCAAGGAGTTAAAAATCTCTGACTAGACTTTTTCTTTTTTAAGGGGGCCACCAAGTCTAGAGCCTGATGCAGAGAAGCTGAAACACTATCCACCATGTTATCAATTACAGAAGGAGCAAGCTGTCTATAGCTTATTTCCGTTGTGTTGACACATGGCATAGAGGAAACAATCTGCATAAATTTGGAAACAGCATCATCTGAGAGGCATCTACTGTGATAATATTTTTCTTTAGGAGCCAAATAGTCAGAAATCGTAAAATCAAAGGTTAACAGACAATGGTCTGACAGTACAGGGTTATGAGGAGACACTACAAGATTTTCTATTTCTATGCCATATGTCAGAACAAGGTCCAATGTATGGTGGAGGTAATGAGTAGAATTTCCTACTTTCTGAGAAAACCCAATCGAGTCTAATATTGAATTAAAAGCCACATTAAGGCAGTCACTATCTACATCCACATGTATATTAAAGTCCCCTACTATAATTATTCTATCAGATTTCAACACTAAATCAGCTAAGAAATCAGCAAATTCGGATAAAAATTCTGAATAGGTTGATGGGGGACGATAAACAATGGCAAATAAAATTGGGTTTAACCTGAAATTGCTAAAGTGCCCAATACTGAGGACCAGGCCCTCAAAGGAATTATAACATGTTTTTTGCTTTACATTAACTAGTAATTTGGAATGGTAAATTGTTGCTACTCCTCCTCCACGACCAGAACTTCTGGGATTTTGACAGTTTAAATAACCAGAGGGGGTTGATTCATTTAAACCAACATAATCCTCTTGTCCTAACCAAGTCTCTGTAAGGGAAATTAAATCAATCTGATGATCAATTAACAGATCATGGACTAACAGAGACTTGGGAGTTAGAGACCTAATATTTAACAAACCACATTTAATTTTTAAATTATGAGGAGGAACAGAGGCCAAATCATTCAATTTAGAGGCTTTATATTTAATTTGAGTTTTACCAATATTTTGCTTTATCACTTTGGGATGCTTATGCATTATATTTTTATTCACTTTGGAGGGAGCAGACAACGATTCTCTGATGGGGAAGACAGGGGCTAAGTTGAGGGGTGGCGGATGAAGAGGAGCTGCAGAGAGGCGTGTAAGACTGAGACTCTGCTTCCTGGTCCCAACTCTGAGTAGTCATGGTTTTGGAAATTTGGATAAAAAAGATGCCAGATTGTTAGATAAATGAGAAGCACCATCCAAAGTGGGATGAATGCTGTCTCGTCTCATAAGACCAGGTTTTCCCCAAAAAGAGCTCCAATTGTCAATGTAGCCCACGTCATTTTTAGGACACCACACAGACAGCCAGCGGTTCAAGGATGACGAGCGACTAAACATGTCATCACTGGTCAGATTGGGGAGGGGCCCAGAGAATACTACAGTGGCAGACATCGTTTTTGCAAACTCACACACCGATTCTATATTAAGTTTCGTGACTTCCAACTGCCGGAGACGGATGTCATTAATGCCGGCGTGAATAACAATTGTGGAATATTTACAGTTACTTTTAGCCAGCATTTTCAAATTTGACTCGATGTCGCCTGCTCTGGCCCCAGGAATACATTGGACTATGACCGCTGGAGTCTCTAGGTTCACGTTTCTGACTACAGAGTCGCCAATGATCAAAGTTTTTTCCTCAGCGGGTGTGTCGCTGAGCGGGGAAAAACGATTAGAAACGTGAACAGGTTGGTGGTGTACCGGGGCTTTGCGACTAGGCTTCCTTCTCACCGTCACCCACCCAGTCTCCTCGCTGCTGAGGAGAGCCGGGGAACCACTGATAGGGGGGCCTAAGCTAGCTAGCTCCGCTGCAGCTAATGGGCGTCCGTCGAGATTAACTGGCGCAGACGGTGTTTCAATGCAGCGGAGCCGGGATTCCAAATCAGACAACCTCGCCTCGAGCGCCTCAAAAAGACAACATTTATTACATTTACCGTTATCACTAAAAGAGGCAGAGGTGTAGCTAAACATCTGACAGAGAGAGCACACCAGAGGAGAGGAAAGAGAGGTAGTAGCCATAGCTAGTGGCTAGAGAGCTGGAGAGCAAACCACACAGGCAGACAGCAAAACAGGAAGTGACGATACGTTACCACAAGGAAGTGACAATTCATGGGCAAGAATACAGAGGAACCCCTTACTTGTTGTCATTGACCCCTCAGACTCATTCATACTCACACAGAACACTCCACACTAGCGTTAGTCGATTCTGGAGCTGAGCAAAATTTCATTTCTAGAGACCTGGCAACCCGGATGGGCCTTAGTTGTCAGACTTTAGAACCCCCTGTCAGATTGATTACCCTGTCCAAGGCGTCGTTGACTACCATTAACCTTCAGACAGCGCCTGTGTCCGTTATTGTTTCAGGAAATCACAGGGAGGAGATTCAGTTCCTAGTGCTCCCCGTTTCCTCTTCGCCTGTTATTCTGGGATATCCCTGGCTGCGCCTACATAACCCCACTATTGATTGGCAAACTGGGAGAATGACGGCATGGAGTACGTTCTGCCTTAGTGCCTGTCTCCAATCAGCGGCGTGCGCCCCATCCGTGAGAGTGCCTCTGCCCGATTCATCTCCACCGGATTTATCTAAGGTACCTGAGGTTTACCACGATTTGGGGCAAGTGTTCAGCAAATCTCGGGCGTTGTCTTTACCCCCCCATCGTCCGTATGACTGCGCCATTAATCTGAAGGCTGGGGCCCCACTACCTGCTAGCCGCCTTTACAGCCTGTCAGCCCCGGAGCGCGAGGCCATGGATACTTACATTAAGGAATCCTTGGCCTCTGGTATCATCCGCCCGTCATCTTCGGCCGTGGGGGCCGGTTTTTTCTTTGTTGGTAAGAAGGACGGTTCACTATGCCCCTGTATTGACTTCCGGGGGCTGAATGAAATAACGGTCAAGGATAAATATACACTGCCCTTGATGAACACTGCGTTTGACTCCCTCCAGGGGGCATCATGGTTTACTAAACTGGACCTCAGGAATGCCTACCATCTAGTGCGCATTAGAGAAGGAGATGAGTGGAAGACGGCTTTTCGGACCCCCAGCGGTCATTTTGAGTACCTGGTAATGCCGTTTGGGTTGACTAACACCCCAGCCGTTTTCCAGCGTTTGATTAACGATGTACTACAGGATTTTTTGAACTCATTTGTTTTCGTTTATCTTGATGATATCCTCATCTTCTCCCGCTCACTAGAGGAACATCGAGTGCATGTCCGTAGGGTATTACAGCGCCTCCTGGAGAACCAGTTGTTCGTCAAGGCCGAAAAGTGTGAGTTTCACACTGATCAGACCTCCTTCTTAGGATTTATTATTGCTCGTAACCAGGTGATTCCTGACCCTGCCAAGGTCAAGGCAGTGGTGGAATGGCCTGCACCCACCTCCAGAAAGCAGCTTCAAGGGTTCCTGGGGTTTGCTAATTTTTATAGGAGGTTCGTGCCTAACTTTGGTAATATTGCTCGTCCTTTGACTGCTCTCACCTCCCCTAAGATTTCATTCTGCTGGAGTAAGGAAGCAGCCGATGCTTTTGAGAAACTCAAGAGGGAGTTCGCCTCGGCCCGAGTCCTTACCCAGGTGGACTCGAAGCTTCAGTGCTTGGTGGAGGTGGACGCGTCTGATGCAGGAGTTGGAGCAGTACTCTCCCAACGATCTCCTGTGGATGGTAAGATTCGCCCTTGTGCTTTTTTCTCTCATCGTCTTTCCCCTGCAGAGAGGAATTACAGCATCGGGGACAGGGAGTTACTGGCTGTGAAATTGGCCTTGGAGGAATGGAGACATTGGCTGGAGGGGGCCGCTCAGCCGTTCGTGGTTTGGACTGATCACCGTAATCTGGAGTACCTCAGGACGGCTAAGCGCCTGAATGCACGCCAGGCTCGCTGGTCCCTTTTCTTCGGCCGGTTTAATTTTACCATCATGTACCGGCCAGGAAGCAAGAACGGTAAGCCGGATGCTCTCTCCCGGCAGTTTGACCCCCCATCCTCCGAGGACCAGGAGACCCCTATCCTGCCGCCTTCCTGCGTCGTGGGCGCCCTGTCCTGGGGAATCTGCAAGACGGTTCGCCAGGCCCAGAAGACTGAGCCGGACCCTGGGGGGGGGGGGGGCCCGGGCCGCCTGTTTGTTCCACGCGCTGTCCGAGGCAAGGTGATTGAGTGGGGTCACGCTTCCAAGTTGGCTTGTCATCCTGGAGTGGGTCGGACTGTGGATCTCCTCCAAAGGACCTTCTGGTGGCCAGGGTTGCGGAAGGACGTTGTTGGCTATATCCGGGCCTGCCCTCAGTGCGCCACCGGGAAGACGACGTCATCTCCCCCGGCGGGCTTACTTCATCCGTTACCTGTTCCTTCACGCCCCTGGTCTCATGTAGCTATGGACTTTGTGACTGGGTTACCCACTTCAGATGACTACACCACAGTATTAACCATTGTTGACCGGTTCTCGAAGGAGGCCCATTTTGTGCCACTTCGGGGTCTGCCTTCGGCCCAGGAGACTGCGGATCTCCTGGTGCAACATGTGGTATGGCTTCATGGCATCCCTGCGGATATTGTGTCTGATCGAGGACCCCAGTTTGTATCTCAAGTTTGGAAGGCCTTCTGCACGGCAGAATCAGAATCAGAATCAGAAAAGATTTATTGCCAAGTACATTAACAGATCACTGATAACATACGAGAGAATTTGACTTGACACAGAAAATGAACCTGCATTTCCAGTGACGCGGCAGCATCAGAGACGCGCCTGCCAACAGGATAGTGGGTACAAGCATAAGAATAAGAATAATACGAGGAACAATAGGAAGGAGCAAAAAAATCATTGATTCAAAATACTGGTTACATAATTAATCAATATTAAGATTTCAAGGGAAAAAAAGCTCTCGATGCACATTCGCTACACAGGATTCACAAGACACAAGAGAGCAGTGTGTGTATCTTTATTCAGTTCATGGATCAATGTGTGTGCGGTGTTGAGCAGTGTTGATGATAATAAGAGAGACAACAAGGACACTTGGCAGGAGATGTTTTGTCTGGCTGCCGCCGAGTCCTTATCTTGGCAGGCTGTGCAGATGGCTGTCCAAGGCCTTATGCGCGATGATTTTGAAAACACAGACTGCAGACAGCCAGGAGGAATTTTCATGGGGAAATTGAGCCAAATTGGACTGATCACAGAGAAGGCTTTTTATTTCTTCTGTAGATCAGTACTTAATCCTTCATTGCGGGGCTTTAAATCCATCGTGGAAAGACCTAAGTGAGACCATGATGTAATCCACCTTCCGAGACAGTTCTCCATTTGTCGCTATCAGGGTCTTCTCCAATTTTTCAATTTGACAGATGCACCTCGCCTGGCCAGCATTTTGATAGGTTGTATCCATCTTCAGCAATTTGCGGTACACCAGGACAATCCCAGTTCCAATCAGAAAGATCCCGATCACCATTACCACGAAGACATGGCACTTGGGGCCACTGCCAGCCTCTCCTCTGGCTATCATCCCCAAAGTAATGGTCAGTGTGAGAGGGCTAATCAGGAGCTGGAGGCCGCCTTCCGTTGTGTCATCTCCTCCTGCTCTTCCTCCTGGAGCAAGTTTCTGCCCTGGATTGAGTACGCTCACAACGCCATGATCTCCACGGCCACGGGCGTCTCCCCGTTTAAAGCCTCGTGTGGGTTTGATCCTCCGTTGTTTCCTGAGGAGGAGAAGGAGGTAGCGGTTCCTTCAGTCCAGGCACATATTAAGCGCTGCCGGCGTGTGTGGCTCCTCGCTCGCCAAGCTTTGTTGAAGACCACTGAACGTAACATCCAGGTGGCCAACCGGCATAGGAGACCTGCCCCGGACTATAAGGTGGGTCAGAAGGTTTGGTTATCTACTCGGAATATTGGTGTGCCGGCTGAAAAGCGTAAGCTAACTAACCGCTTTATTGGTCCCTACACCATTAATCGGATTGTTAACCCTGTGTCTGTGTGCTTGTCTCTCCCCTCTTCGATGCGTATCTGCCCCACTTTTCATGTCTCCCAGGTCAAGCCGTACGTCTCTGACCCCCTGTGCCCTGCTCCCGCAGCACCCCCACCCCCAAGGATGATCGATGGCCATCCGGCCTGGGGGGGGGTGACTGCCATCTTGGATGTTCGCAGGCGGGGTCGGGGCCTTCAGTATTTGGTGGACTGGGAGGGCTTTGGACCGGAGGATCGGTCTTGGATTCGCCCAGCATTGATCTTGGATAAGCAGCTGATTCGCGACTTCCACCGGGCGAATCCAGGTAGGATTGGGCAGGTGCCTGGAGGCACTGCTAGAGGGGGGAGTACTGTCATGGCGGCCTCTGGGCCGTCATTGGCATCATTATCTCCAGCTGCGCACAGATCCACAGGTGTTGATCAGCAGCTGTCAAAAGCCAGCGTTGCTGACAGCTCAGTACGGAGTCGTCTGTCCTCCTCGTCAGAGAAAGAACCAGAACTCCGCTCTCTGGCCTCGTCAAGGTATTCTCTTGTCTCGTCAGAAACTATCTCGTCAAGAACTGTCTTGTCTAAAACTGTCTCGTCAGAGTCTGTCTCGTCAGAAGCTGCCTCGTCAGGATCTGTCTCGTCAGGAACCTCTCTGGCCTCGTCAAGGATCACTCCTGCCTCGTCTAGGACTTCTGTTCAAAGTCAAGCACGTAAGAGAGCTGTTTGTTACTCTACACCCAACCTCTATCCCTGTGCACAGGTGGACCCCCTTGGCGGCGGACCTGCGTCCCCAGCTGACGGGGTAACGCCAACACGCTCACGTAGCGGTTCGCTACCACCACGACTACCGGTACGTCTTGCTCCACAAATTCCTGAACTGTTACTGTACCAGTTACAGGAGTACTGGCCACCGTTACCGGTGGAGTTTGTGTCATCGTCATCTGTCGTGCCATCGTCACCACGTTCTGTGGAATCACTCACCTCGTCATCATCTGGATTGTCATGGTCACCACGCTCAGTGGAGTCACTCGTCTTGTCATCAGCTGGATTATCATCGTCACCACATTCTGTGGAATCACTGGTCTTGTCATCAGCTGGTTTGTCATCGTCCCGGTCTGTGGTGTCACAGCCGGAGTCTCTGGAAGACCTGTCCTCGCCACAGTCACAGGTGGAAGCCTCAGCATGTTCACAGACGCCTTCACCTCCACGTTGCACGGCCGCTGGTTCTCAGCAGGACGTAACCTGTGCTTCTCCCAAGTAAGCCTCACTACTGATAGCCTGTCATTAGTGTGGGACAAAAGTAATTGTCTGTGCTTATATGTTCCAGGGTTGCCGGGTCTCCGTCCAGAGTGCTCAGCTCCAGTGACCAGGATACTATCCACGCTCTCACATTTGCACTACACACCCTTTCATTATAATAAAGATTATTGTTCACTAATTTACCCGTGTCAGTGTCTGTCTCCTGGGTCCCGAAACATGTCAGCTACTTTACATTGTATCAAAGTGTCATGTCTTCAGTGTTGTCCCAAGAAAAGATATAATAAAATATTTACAAAAATGTGAGGGGTGTACTCACTTTTGTGAGATACCGTATGCATGTATGTATATACTGTATGTATATATGTGCGTATATAAGATAAGATAAGCCTTTATTAGTCCCACAATGGGGAAATTCCAGGATTGCAACAGCACAGGGATAGCAACACTCAGAGCAATAATTAAGAAGATACAAAAAAATATAAATAAGAGCAGTGGGTATACATACGTACACATAAATATATAAATATATATACAAAGTGCAGAGCATTGTAGCAAGATGGAATAAACAGTATAACCGTCTCCTTAGTTATCCTACATAGTATGAATATGTACCCATACATATTGTCACCCTCCGTAGCGACTGATATTGTCCTAGTTGTATACTGGAGGGGACCATTTGTGTAAGTCTGTTGCGTCTTTTGCATTCAATACTACTAGGTCGTCACGTTTTTTTGCTATCTCTACAAGCAGCCCTGCTTAGGTTATACAGTCTGACAGCCGTAGGTAGGAAGGACCTGCGAAACCTCTCGGTTGCGCACCTAGGATGATATATGTACAGTGGTGTGAAAAAGTGTTTGCCCCCTTCCTAATTTCTCATTTTTTTTGTATTTTTGTCACACTTAAATATTTCAGATCATCAAACAAATTTAAATATTAGACAAAGATAACACAAGTAAACACAAAATGCAGTTTTTAAATGAAGGTGTTTATTATTAAGGGTAAAAAAAACATCCAAACCTACATGGCCCTGTGTGAAAAAGTGATTGCACCCCCATTAAAACATAAATTAACTGTGCTTTATCACATCTTTGGAAAGCTGAGTTCAATTTCTCTAGCCACACCCAGGCCTGATTACTGCCACACCTGTTCTCAATCAAGAAATCACTTAAATAGGACCTGCCTGACAAAATGAAGTAGACCAAAAGATCCTCAAAAGCTAGATATCATGTTGCGATCCAAAAAAAATCAGGAACAAATGAGAAGCAAAGTACTTGAGCTCTATCAGTCTAGAAAATGTTATAAAGCCGTTTCTAAAGCTTTGGGAGTCCAGCGGACCACAGTGAGAGCCATTATCCACAAATGGCGAAAACATGGAACAGTGGTGAACCTTCCCAGGAGTGGCCAGCCGACCAAAATTACCCCAAGAGTGCAGCGACGACTCATCCAAGAGATCACAAAAGACCCCACAACAACATCCAAAGAACTGCAGGTCTCACTTGCCTCAGTTAAGGTCAGTGTTCATGACTCCACCATAAGAAAGAGACTGGGCAAAAATGGCCTGCATGGCAGAGTTCAAAAACGAAAACCACTGCTGAGCAAAAAGAACATAAAGACTCATCTCAGTTTTGCCAGAAAACACCTTGATGATCCTCAAGACTTTTGGAAAAATACTCTGTGGACTGAGGAGAGAAAAGTTGAACTTTTTGGAAGGTGTGTGTCTCATTACATCTGGCGTAAAAGTAATACAGCATTTCAGAAAAGGAACATCATACCAACAGTAAAATATGGTGCTGGTAGTGTGATGGTCTGAGGCTGTTTTACTGCTTCAGGACCTGGAAGACTTGCTGTGGTAAATGGAACCATAAATTCTGCTGTCTACCTAAAAATCCTAGAGGAGAATGTCCGGCTATCTGTTCGTGACCGCAAGCTGACGTGCACTTGGGTTCTGCAGCAGGACAATGATTCAGAACACACCAGCAAGTCCACCTCTGAATGGCTTAAGAAAAACAAAATGAAGACTTTGGAGTGGCCTAGCAAAAGTCCTGACCTGAATCCGATTGAGATGCTGTAGCATGACCTTAAAAAGGCAGTTCATGTTTGAAAACCCTCCAATGTGGCTGAATTACAACAGTTCTGCAAAGATGAGTGGGCTAAAATTCCTCCACAGCGCTGTAGAAGACTCATTGCCCGTTATCGCAAACGCTTGATTGCAGTTGTTTTTGCTAAGGGTGGCCCAAGAAGTTATTAGGTTTAGGGGGCAATCACTTTTTCACACAGGGCCATGTAGGTTTGGATTTTATTTTCCCTTAATAATAAACAAAAAAAAAAAAGAGAAATCAGGAAAGGGGCAAACACTTTTTCACACCACTGTACATACACTACCGTTCAAAAGTTTGGGGTCACCTCAGACAATTTTGTGTTTTCCATGAAAAGTCACACTTTTATTTACCACCATGAGTTGTAAAATGAATAGAAAATATAGTCAAGACATTGACAAGGTTAGAAATAATGATTTGTATTTGAAATAATAATTTTTTCCTTCAAACTTTGCTTTCGTCAAAGAATCCTCCATTTGCAGCAATTACAGCATTGCAGACCTAACATGATTGCACAAGGGTTTTCTAATCATCCATTAGCCTTCTGACGCAATGAGCAAACACATTGTACCATTAGAACACTGGAGTGATAGTTACTGGAAATGGGCCTCTATACACCTATGTAGATATTGCACCAAAAACCAGACATTTGCAGCTAGAATAGTCATTTACCACATTAGCAATGTGTAGAGTGTATTTCTGATTAGTTTAAAGTTATCTTCATTGAAAAAAAAAAAGTGCTTTTCTTTCAAAAATAAGATAATTTCTAAGTGACCCCAAACTTTTGAACGGTAGTGTATGTGTGTGGATGTATGTATGTCTATATATATATATACAGTATATATATACGTATATACACACACACACACACACACACACACATATTTGCATATATACACATGTACATATACAGTATATTTGTATATATACACATGTACATATATTTGTTTATATGTGCATGTATGTGTATATATATATATATACAGTATATATACACTACCGTTCAAAAGTTTGGGGTCACCCAGACAATTATTTTGTGTTTTCCATGAAAAGTCACACTTTTATTTACCACCATGAGTTGTAAAATGAATAGAAAATATAGTCAAGACCTTGACAAGGTTAGAAATAATGATTTGTATTTGAAATAATAATTTTTTCCTTCAAACTTTGCTTTTGTCAAAGAATCCTCCATTTGCAGCAATTACAGCATTGCAGACCTAACATGATTGCACAAGGGTTTTCTAATCATCCATTAGCCTTCTGATGCAATGAGCAAACAGAGTACCATTAGAACACTGGAGTGATAGTTGCTGGAAATGGGCTTCTATACACCTATGTAGATATTGCACCAAACACCAGACATTTGCAGCTAGAATAGTCATTTACCACATTAGCAATGTATAGAGTGTATTTCTGATTAGTTTAAAGTTATCTTCATTGAAAAAAAAGTGCTTTTCTTTCAAAAATAAGGAAATTTCTAAGTGACCCCAAACTTTTGAACGGTAGTGTGTGTGTATATATATATATAATATACACACACACACACACACACACACATGCTAGCAAAATGAGTCGGCATGCACATTGCGTCATTACGACGACACACAGGCACAAGAGGTCATAAATCATGACTCTTTGTTTGCTAGCGGCAAGTCCCGGGAAAACCCCTGTGACTGCCTGGTTTCATTGTAAAGCTTAGAAATCGCACTTTCTAAAAATACATATGTTTTGGTGGAAGATGTAACTCCCGATCAATCGAACGCGAGTTTTAAACCTAGCCAAAATATAAACAAATCGGCTTTTATCGGGTCCGTTTTTGTGCACTTCCTACAAATTAAATATCATTTTGATGGTCTTTCAATACAGAATATAGAAAAAAACATTACCTCAGTTTTGATAATTTCCTCAAAGTGACTCATTTTGCCAGCACGGATCACATATATGCACACACACACACACACACACACACACACACACACTACTCACAAAAAGTTATGGATATTTGGCTTTTGGGTGAAATTTATGGAAAATGTAAAAAGTTCACAAGACAGTGATATAATATCATGAAAGTTGGGCATTTAAGTAGAAGCATGGAATGTTGATTTCCTCATCTCAAACAATGTATTGAAACAAAAGCCAACAACAGTGGTGGGTATACCACAACAAAAATGTCAATGTCTCAATAACTTGTCATGTGCCCTTGAGCATCAATTACAGCTTGACAACAATGTCTCATGCTGTTCACAAGTCAACTTATTATTGTCTGCTGAGGCATGGCATTGCACTCTCCTTGAAGGGCGGCCCTCAGGTCATTGAGGTTGTGGGGTGCAGGGTTACAAATCTAGGCAATCTCTTCCCAAAAAAACTTTTTGTGAGTAGTGTATATACTGTGTGTGTGTGTGTGTGTGTGTGTGTGTGTGTGTGTGTGTGTGTGTGTGTGTGTGTGTATACAGTGCTAAATTACCCAGCAATATGTAAATATAAAGCCAGACAAAATATTTCACAGTTGAATGAACAGTGTTGTTGCCACCTTCTGTAATAATTGTAATTGTATTAGTAGTGTATTGAAAGGGAACGATCCCTACTACGCAAAGTAGTGGTGTTATCTACAGTCTCTTTGAGCAGCGGCGGTTATCAAGTCTGACAGCAGTTGACTGAGCCTTCATACAGTATATATCTAAATATGAATTTTGACCCATGTAATTTGTCCCTCTGCCATCATTAGAAGAACTAGGCAATCCCTTCCCAGTAATTTGGATGACTTAACAGACTTTGCTGGACACAAACTGAGAGATTAACCAAGAACAGGGAAGGTAGCAGCCAACTTTGATAGTATTAAGGAGCTTTTAAATCAATTTAACACCCCATTTAGGATTATTGCAATAAGTGAAACATGGATTAATGAAGAAAAAGATGTAAATTTTGAACTATATGGATATGAGATGTACACACAAAATAGGAAATGTAAAAATGGTGGTGGGGTAGCACTGTATGTTGATAGAAAATTAAAAAGTAAAAAAGTGGACAGCATGACATAGATACTGTAGGTAGGTAGGTAGATAGATAGATAGATTGCTTGCTTGCTTGCGGTTGTCCATCGAGTCCGATGATGATGTCCACTTCTATCGATGAGTCCTTTGATGGCTGTGTAGTCCTATCCTGGACCCACATGTCCTGTTGCAGGTAGGGCATGTAAAAGTTGTGGTAGTGGCAGCAGGGGCTGCAGGTGCATTCCTCCTCAGTCTTCTCTCCTGTCTCCTGGCTGTCCTGTCCTCCTCCATCATACGGGTCCCCACAAGGCACTGCTGTCGCCAGGTGTTCCGGTCAGCAGCAGCCTCATCCAGAGCCTCAGGTCTGATCCTGCACTTCTTTAAGGCCATCTTTAGCTGGTCCTTGTAGCGCTTCTTCTGCCCTCCAGCAGAGCGTCAACCATGGTGTAGCTGGCCATATAACACCCTGCGAGGCAGCCGGTTTGGGGACATCCTCACCACATGTCCCAGCCAGCGTAGCTGGTGCTGGGTGATCGTTGCCTCAATACTCCTACAGCTGGTCTTAAAGAGTATCTCAGAATGAGGCACATGGTCACGCCAGGTGATTCCCAGGATGCACTGAAGGTAGCATATATGGAACCGTTCTAGATCCCTAATGTGGCGGCTGTAAGTCACCCAGGATTCACAGCTGTAGAGAAGAGTAGTGACACAGACTGCCTGGTAAACAGAGATCTTCGTTTGGAGATGGAGGTTCTTGTTCTGGAAGACCCAACGCCGGAGTCTCCCAAAAGAAGCTGATGCCCGCCTGATCCTGTTCTGGACCTCACTGTCAATGGTGTTGTCTACAGAGAGGATGCTCCCCAGGTACTTGAAAGATGGAACAGCAGACAGCTGTTCACCAGCAACAGCGAAGGTAGGTGGAGTAGATGGGATATTGGTGCTCCATTGGCAGACGACCTCTGTTTTGATGGTGTTCACCGTCAGTCCCATCCTGCTGTATGCTCTCACCGCAGCAGTAAGAACAGAATGGAGATCTTGTGGGCTATGAGATACCAGAGCACACTCATCTGCATACTGTAGCTCAATGACTCTCACCCTTTGCAGTTTGGTGGTTGCCTGGAGCCTCCTTATATTAAAAAGGTTGCCATCTAGACGGAAGTCCACTGTTACACCGCTGCTGTCCTCAATCTCCTTGTGGAGAAGCTGGGTGACACAGAGCAGGAAGATGTTAAAAAGTACTGGTGCTAATACACACCCCTGCCTAACCCCTGCACAAACGGGGAAGGAAGGAGATTCCTGTCCTCCTATAGTCACCCAAGCAGTCATACCATCATGAAATTGGCGGAGGATATTGACAAACTTGCTGGGGCAGCTAAACTTAAGAAGAACTTCCCATAGGAGTTCTCTATGGACAGTGTCGAAAGCTTTGGAGAGATCGACAAAGGCCATGAATAGGTCCTGGTGTTGCTCCCGACATTTCTCCTGCAGCTGCCGAGCTGTGAAAATCAGGTCCACCGAGCTCCTGCCCTTCCTGAAACTGCATTGCGATTCAGGTAGCACTGATTCTGTGATGTTGTTGATCAGCCTGTGAAGCATCACCTTCGCCAGGACCTTACCAGCAACAGCAAGGAGAGAAATACCCCTGCTGTTGCCCCAGACAGCCTTGTCACCCTTGTTTTTATAAATGGTGACAATTGTGGCGTCTCTCCATTGTTGTGGGATGTTGTCATCGGCCCAGACCTTGGTGATGTACTTGTGCAGGGTTTTTGTACACAAGTAGCCTCCTTGTTTCAACAGCTCGGCAGGGATGTTGTCATTACCAGAGGACTTGTTGGTTTTGAGAGAGGGGGTAGCTGATAGAACCTCCAGGAAGGTTGGGGGCTGATCCAGGTCTTGCATCGGAGGAAGTGTAGGCAAGTCGTCGAGAACAGTGGGGTCTGCATCTGAGTCCTGGTTAAGCAGGGTACTAAAGTGTTCAGCCCATCTCAGCAAGATGTTAGGCTGATCCTTTAGAATTCTCAGCCCATCTGCTGTTTTCAGGGGAGTGATGCAGCGATTTGTTGGGCCGTAAGTCTTCTTGACAGCATTATAAAAATTATGCATGTCATTTTTATCGGCAAAGGCCTGGATTTCTTGTGCCTTTTTTGTCCACCACTCGTTCTGCATTGTCCGAGTAGCCCTTTGTACATCCCGCCGAGCTCTCTGCCACTGATGCCTGATGATAATGGATGAGGGGTTCCTTAAGGTTGCCTGATGTGGTCTGTGCTTGTCCTCCAGCAAGTCGTGGATGGTGTCCGAGTTGTCATCAAACCAGTCTTGGTGGTTCTTTCTCTTATAGCCAATCGTTTGGGCTGCTGCCTCACAAAGAGCCGAGCTGATGAAGTCCCACTTCTGGTCCATGGTCTTCTCAGGCAGACTCAAGAAATGCTCCACCCCCCCCCCACCCCCCAGTTTCTCAACCAAGGAGCGACGAAAGTCATTTCTTGCATCCAGATTTGCCAGACAGGAGCAATCAAGTTTCCTCCTTTTGGGCCCTTGTAGTCGCACTTGCATGTGGACCTTGGCCATGATCAGCTGGTGATCTGTCCAGCATTCTGCACCTCTCATGGCACGGGTGATGTGGACATCTCTGATGTCACTGCGCCTCACAATGATGTAGTCAATCAGGTGCCAGTGTTTAGAGCGAGGGTGCATCCATGATGTTTTGTATTTGGCCTTTTGCTGGAAGATGGTGTTGGTTATGGTCAGGTTATGCTCAGAGCAGAGAGTGAGCAATCTCACTCCATTTGCATTAGCCTGGCCAACTCTGTGTCTGCCAAGCACTCCACTCCATATCTGGTTGTTCTGACCCACTCTGGCGTTAAAATCTCTAAGTAAGAAGATCTTGTCATTCTTGGGGATCCGGCAAAGAGTTTTGTCCAGTGACTGGAAGAAGGAATCCTTGACCTCACTCTCCGATGGCAGGGTCGGTGCATAGGCACTAAGAAGTGTAGCAAAGCAATTCTTAACCAGGGGGATACGGAGTGTCATCAGTCTCTCATTAATGCCAACAGGTGTTTCCCTGAGTCTTGGAAGAAGGGTGTTTTTGATGGCCAGTCCTACACCATGCAGATGTTGTCCTCCTGAGGGGTAACCCCTCCAGAAGAATGTGTAGCCCATCCCTTCCTCTGTTAAAGAGCCCTCATCTAGGAGCCTGGTCTCACTCAGTGCAGCAATATCAATGTTGTAGCGACTCAGTTCAGCAGCAACCAGAGCTGTTCTCCTATGGGATCTATCAGAAACCTCGATCCAGGAGTGTCCTTACATTCCATGTTGCCAGTTTTAGGTTGCATGTTCTCTCTCTTTATTGTTTCGACTGCAGAGGTGGAATGACCCAACAGGCGCGGTAACCTGTTCAGGCGAAAGATGGGTGGGCAATTTTTAGGCCACTTTTTCTAGGCCCCTCCCCAGTTGGGGTGAGCAGTGCTGTCCTAAATAGGGCTGCTCAATCACACAGGGGTCTGCCAAAAACAGCTGCCACCCCAGCTGTTAGCGACCATAATAGCCCTGTGCTGCTGACGTGCAGGGTTATAGCTAGGAGCTCCCAGTAACATTCATACCTGCTCCCGTCACCACACACCCTGTCGCCGCCAGACTTCAACCAGATGTCCAGGAAGGTAAGGCCCACCATGGTCAGAGGTGGACACCTACGCATTGAATTATTTAGAGTGCCATAGGGGGCACGCTCTTCCCAATAGCACTGTCTTCATGATGATGAGGTAAACCTAGTGGCGTGGGTAAGCCCATGACGACCAGTCCCTCAACACGGCTGCAGGAGGCTGCCGGGTCCTTGGTCTTTTAAGTCCCGCCTTTTGCGCACCACCAGCGCATTGCTTTTCTGTCAGGGGTTGCTCCCTTAGCCTTCACCTTAATAGATTACCCACAAGGGTAATCCCCTTTTCACTTCCGCTTCTGAGAGAGAGCAGACGCCTTTTCTAATCCTCTCTCTTTCCCTTCTGATCCTAGCTTGCAATGTTGTGTTTTTGTCTGTGTTTAGTCGCTCTTCTGCTGAATCTTAATCTAAATGGAAATTATGGATCTGGAAAGCGGCTTAACTGTGATTGTCACCACTTCAAAAGAAGATCGGGTCAGGAGGAACCCAAGAGGAGACTCATGGACATTGGAAGTCATGCGTCTGTGGAGATTTGGCAGGAAACATTATTGGATATGATCTCAGGACTTCTATTTTTGGCTGTGAAGTTCCCTGATGTATCAGAAATTGAAGGAAGGTGAGAGAGCTGATCAAAGCGGACCCAGCAAGCTCCTTCATCAAATTTGACCAGTGGGGGAGTGCACGTGTAGCGGCAAACGGTGAACTGAATGACAGTGATTCAGTGAAGGAATACATCTGGAGCCCCGTGCTCTCCATGGAATGGAATGCCTGTTTAAGCCTGTAATATTAAAATTATGAAGCACAAGCGCATGAAGAGAGGAAATTTCTATTCTCCGTGGGCTCTGAGCTGTGTAGATTTGACCTTGTTTTGATGCCCTGTTTACATTCCTCCTTGATGAGATAAGCAGTAGTGGTGGCTGCTAGCCCAAACAATCGACAGACAGCTGCTGTCTTCAGTGGATGAACTTCTCAAGGACAGTCCATGCGCCTTTATCTGCAAGCGAAGAGACAGACTCTGGACTTGTTTATAAGTCACATGACTATAACATCTATCTACTGCCTGGAGGCGCCCTCTGCTGTTCACTAGCAACTGTCACACCTACACTACACAAATGCACACAACATTACACGAACTGATACATATATACTGACTCATACATACACTGCCTCTCTCAACTCTTGTTTGTGTGATCTATAGTGTCTGCTAATTGTGCATAGAGGGTTTTTTTCTGTGTAGTCAAAATTTGGCTCATTTGAGCTTTATATGAGCTTATACGAGCGTTATTCTGATTAACTGTTTTTTCTCTCTCCTATTGTGTTTTTCCTCCCCCTCCCTTCCCCTCTTTACCTCAACTGTATGACAGGCGCCTTGCATGGCGCCGCGTCATTGGATGCGCCTAACGTGCGCGTCCAATGTCAAGTCAAATTCCTCGTATGTTTACTTGTAAATATACTTGGCAATAAAGCTGATTCTGATTCTGACAAGGCAGCGGGGCTATTTACCCATAGTTGGGGCAGGGGTTGACGGGCGTCAGGGCGTGTCCACACAGGGTGGGCCTATACGCCGCATCTCTGGGGCCCCCTGCTGCTCTGAGATCCCCTCCAGTTTAGCCTGGGACCGCAGGGTACCCAGTTACCATGTGTGGCCACGAGGAGGCACTGCAGGGGTCTTGGTGGTGTAGAGGCTATGTACCAGCAGGAGGAGACTTACGCACTCGGCTCCTCTTTTCACCCCCAATGGGGGCTAGCAGGTGGCGGTAGCTGTAAGCAGAGCAGTAAGCAGAAAGCAACATGCAACATATGCCATGCAACATGCACTATCTGCAAACATCTCTGTTACTATACTACTGCACTAGGCGCTTCACACACACCCTGTGTAACCCTATGTCACATGCACACACAGATAGATACATACATACATACTTTATTTCGAACAAAAAAGAAAAAAACAAAACAAAACAAATGACAAGTGCGATAAAGTGACAGTATACAGTGCTCGAAAGGGAGAAGGAAGAAGTGAACACTTATTAACTCCAACTCCCCTTTTCCATAAATACAACCCATGTGAAATATATACAATTTACCACATTTAAGACCCCAAGTAAACAATTAACTACATTTTGTACATATCAACATTAACACCCATCCATCCCAACATACATACAGTCCATACATCAAAACCAGCCCAAAACAACACAGATATACACAGCACTGTCCCACCCACCATTCCATAGTGTCCCAGAGTGAGCATAGTGAATCGTACATATAAATACTGCCCTTCTAACGTATATTCTTTCAGCAAATAATGTTTATACCTATTTTTGAATTGATTTCTGTTTGTACATACTTTCAGTTCCAGCTCCAGACTGTTCCACAAATCCACCCCACAGACAGATATGCACATACTTTTCTTAGTTGTTCGTATCTTAGGTTTTGTAAAGTTTAACATCAACAGTGAATGAAAGTATGGAATGTTTAACAATCGAAAGTATGATGGAAAATAGAAAAAAACATAATAGTAAGTTGTGTATATAAAGCACCGGGATCTGATATGGAAAAATTTAGAAATGGTATGGAAAAGATGTATACAAAAATAAGACAAAAAGATATCTTTATTTGTGGTGACTTCAATATAGATTTAATGAAAACAAAACAACATAAACCAACTGAAGATTTCTTAGATACAATGTATAGCTTAACCTTATTTCCAAAGATTACAAAACCTACGAGAATAACGACACACTGTTCTACCTTGATAGACAACATTTTTACCAATGTTATTGAATATAATATGGTGAGTGGTATACTAATAAATGACATTAGTGACCATCTGCCTGTATTTGTTTCTTTAGATATTAATTATGGGGTTAATGACAGTAAGAATAATAATAAACCATGTAAAAAGATTATTTATAAAAGAATACGAACAGAAGACAGAATCAATGCTTTAAAAGATGACTTAATGTTACAGAATTGGGATGTTGTCTATAGAGAGAAAGAAGTGGACTTGGCATACACTAAATTTATTGATATATTTAAATCATTATATGATAAAAAACTGTCCAATTAAAGAAATTAATAAAAACATAAATACAAAAATTGCTTGTGGTTAACCAGGGGGCTACAAAATTCTTGTAAAAAGAAAAATTATCTCTATAAAAATTTCATTAAATTAAGAACCAAAGAATCTGAAAAAGATATAAAACATATAAAAATAAATTAAAACTGAAATAATACAAACTAGTAAAAAATTATACTTTAGGAAAATGTTAAATGAAAATAAAAATAATGTAGAAGGAGTCTGGGATATACTAAATAAATTAAGGAAAACTGGAACTAAGAAAATGATATATCCAGAGTATTTTACTGATAATTGTGTCTGCGTGGGTTTACTCCGGGATTTCTCCAGTTTCCTCCCGCAGGCCAAAAACATGCAGGTTAGGTTAATTGGAGACTCTAAAGTGGCCCTAGGTGTGAATGTGTGTGTGAATGGTAAAGGGATAGCGCCGTACCGTGGCTGCTTCATCCATCCAGGTGGATGCCCTCAGTTTCCCTCTGGGGATCAATAAAGTATACAAAAGCAAATCAAAAAATCAAAAAATAATTATGATAAGAACATGGTGGTAAATAAAATGAATAATTTTTTTGTAAATGTTGGACCAGAGTTGGCAGCAAAAATTTCAAACCAAGAAAGAGACACCATGAGTGAGACATTGATTGGAAATAACCCTCGGTCAATCTTTCTCTCAGCGGTGGATGAACTAGAGGTAAAATCTGTTGTTGAAAAGTGTAAAAATAAATTATCTACTGATTGTGATGGTATTGATATGGCACTAGTAAAAAGAACTGTTGATGGCATATTAAAACCATTTACATATATTTGTAATCGATCATTTCAAACTGGCTCACTCCCGTAGAAAATGAAAATAGCAAAAGTAATACCACTATTCAAGCAAGGAAATAAACACCATTACACAAACAACAGACCAGTATCGCTCCTCCCACAATTTTCAAAGATTCTGGAAAAACTTTCCAACAACAGATTAGAGGACTTTTTAAATAAACACAATGTGCTTAATCAGAATCAATATGGATTTAGAGCAAAGAGTACAACATCGTTGGAAATAATAAAAGCAACAGAGGAAATAATAAATGCATTAGATCAAGGAAAATATGCAATTGGTGTATTTATAGATTTTAGAAAAGCATTTGATACAATAAATCATTCAATACTTCTTGATAAACTGCAAATGTATGGTATTAGGCAGGCAAGGACAACCCCTCACAGCGCCAGTAAACATCCAGGGAACAGACGTTGAGATGGTGACATCCTTACAAGTACCTGGGTGTTCATCTGAACAATAAACCAGACTGGTCACACAATACCGACGCACTCTATAAGAAGGGACAGCGCAGGCTGTTCCTTCTGAGGAGGCTCTGTCATGGATGGCCCTCACGAGCCATCATAAGAAAAATCATAAGAAAAATTAGTACTGGCGCCCCCCAAGGATGTCCCCTTTCCCCACTGCTCTTCTCCCTCTACTCCAATGACTGCACCTCAGAGGACCCTTCGGTGAAGCTCCTGAAGTTTGCGGACGACACCACAGTCATCGGTTTGATCCGGGATGATGATGAGTCTGCATACAGGCGGGAGGTGGAGCAGCTGATCCTCTGGTGCAGCCAGAACCATCTTGAACTTAACCCAGCCAAAACGGTGGAGATGACTGTGGATTTCAGGCGACACCCCCCTTCATTCCCCCCACTCACCATCCTCAACAGCACAGTGTCCACTGTGGACTCCTTCAAGTTTCTGGGTACCACAATCTCCCGGAACCTGAAGTGGTCCTCCCATATAGACACTGTCCGGAAAAAGGCCCAGCAGAGGTTGTTTTTTCTGCATCAGCTCAAGAAGTTTGATTTGCCTCAGGAGCTGCTGGTTGTCTTCTACACCGCCATCATCCAATCTGTCCTCTGCTTTTCCATCACTGTCTGGTTTGAATCTGCCACTAAACAGGACAAGACCAGACTGCAGCGGATCATTAAGTCTGCGGAGAGGATCATTGGTACCGACCTACCCTCCATTGAGAACTTATATCGGTCCATAACCAGGAAACGGGCGGGAAACATCTGTGCTGACCCATCACACCCCGGCCACAAACTGTTTGAACTTCTATCTTCTGGTCGTCGTTACAGATCACTGAAGGTCAAAACCACCCGTCACAGGAACAGTTTCTTTCCTCAAGCCATCACTCTGATGAACTCCTAACATTCACCTAGTCCTACCTGTTGCTGTACTCATGACTTTTCATCCATTATTACATTGCACATAACTCTCACACTGCTTCATTCACATTATATCACTGAATCTGAGTTCACATTGAAATACTGTGACTGTATATTTTTTCATATATTTCTGCAAAGTGTGGTTAGTCTGAGTAAATAACTGCATATATTCCTGTATATATTTGCATCCTTTTATAGAAACGTGGACAGACTGTAATTTACTGTACATACTGTGTTGTCATTGAAATTTTATTTAAATCTTACACCTGAACAACGAGAGCAAGTTTTTAGCCAAAGTCAAATTCCTTGTATATGTTGTGTATACTTGGCCAATAAAGCTGATTCTGATTCTGATTCTGATAAGACGCCACAAATCACCAGTGAGTTTGCACAGTTTATTAATGGAACAGAAAAGGAACAAAATAACAAGCCACGGGGGGCTAAAACACACTACAATGAGAACAGGTACACAATGGAGTAAACTTACGAACGTAGAAGACGAGTAGTCAACGTCTGAGCCGAGGGATGCTCGATACGTCAGACAATGGGAAGTTTTTGACGAGAATGCCGCGCCTTACCGTTCCCAGCTGCCCTCTTAAGTGGAGGGCAGCTGATGAGGCAAAATGCGGCTCAACTGTCAAGTCTGACAGCCGGAAGCCTCTCCGGGTGCTGTCACAATAAAGGCTCGGGGAGCCAAAAGGGGCACACAGCCGTCAGATGGGCGAAGGTAGTGCATGGCTCGAGCGCGGACGGGATCAGCCCTCGAAACAATACAGTCTAAGGTCTTTTGGTGTACAAGGGGTGCTCTTGAAGACATTCTATGACACGGTGGTGGCATCAGCCATCACTTTTGGAGTGGTCTGCTTGGGCAGTGGCATTACAGCAGCCCGTAGGAAGAGACTGAACAAACTGATCAAGAAAGCTAACTCTGTCCTGGGACAACGCCTTGACCCTGTGGAGGAGATAGGAGAGAGAAGGATGGTCGCTAAACTGTCATCTCTGCTGGAGTCCGAGTCCCACCCTATGCAGGACATACTGAACGCACTGAGGAGCTCATTTAGCAGTAGACTACATCATCCTAGGTGCGTGACCGAGAGGTTTCGCAGGTCCTTCCTACCTATGGCTGTCAGACTTTATAACCTATGCAGGGCTGCTCGCAGAGATAGCAAAAAAAACAAAACGTGACGACCTAATAGTATTAAATGCAAAAGACGCAACAGACTTACACAAATGGTCCCCTCCAGTATACAACTAGGACAACATCAGTCGCTACGGAGGGTGACAATATGTATGGGTACATATTCATACTATGTAGGATAACTAAGTAGACGGTTATGCTGTTTATTGCATCTAGCTACAATGCTCCGCACTGTACATATATTTATATAGTTATGTGTACATAAATATATAAATTTAATAAAATATATAAAAACATTTATATATTTATGTGTACATATGTATATTCACTGCTCTTATTTTCTTATCTTCTAAATTATTGGTCTGAATGTTGCTATCCCTGTGCTGTTGCAATCCTGGAATTTCCCCATTGTGGGACTAATAAAGGCTTATCTTATCTTATTAGGGGAATGGCTCTGAATTGGGTTACAAGTTATTTATCTGAGAGACAACAGTTTGTGAAGATGGGAAAATATAGGCCCTTTTCCACTAGCCCAGCCCAGCCCCGATTGAAAACCCGACTCTACTCACTTCGGTTCGGTTCGGCCTCAGTTGCTTTTCAACTACTGCTGGCGCACCTGCTGGCACACCTGCGGTGGGTGGGAGTTCCTGAACAGCAGGCGGCGCCACAGTCTCGTGACATCAAACTCGCGACCGAATCCTCCACAACAAAGAAAATGGCTGATGACGAGGAGAGAAGGAAGGAGGAAGGAGAGAGGAATGACTGTGACATGAAACTGGTTAAATCTATGGTGCTGACTTGTTGTGCTCTGCACAATCTGTGTGAGAGTCATGGAGAGACGTTTGACACTACATTGGATGATGCAGTAGATGAACCAGTGGTGGCAGCGACCCAGGGAGCAGAGGAGCAGGAAGCCGATATACGAGATGCTGTGATGTGATGCAGTACTTGTCTATTTCGCCCACATTTATGTGCATACATATTTCAAAAATGTTTTTTGTAAATAAAATGTTATGCATGGTCCATCTACCTGTCCTCTTGTTCATAACGCTTATCTGTTAAGAAGGTGCAAAGCATCAGCCTAATGATGAGTCCACACTTCTCACTGTTGTGATAATTGCTCACGCTGAGCGCTCTGACAGCCCCGTACGCTGTGGGGGTTACACACGACATGTTCCTCCCCACACTCTCAATAATTTTTTTCCCGTATATTTTTCTCTTTGGCGTACAGAAATGGCAATACGCCCGTATTTGCTAAAATTGCATTTTCCCCGTATTAAAATACGGCAAAACCGTATCACTTGACAGGTATGTAATTACATGCAGAAACACCGTACAGGCCATCTTCACAAAAATCCAGCTCGACAAGCCACTTTTGCTTAGGTAGAAATGCAAATTGAACTATAAATCATGTGCTGATACATGTCATATTCCCATGTCAAGGTCTCCCACTTTTACTTACAAATTGATTTTTAATTTTTGGGAAAAGGGAATATAAATTTTGCACTTGTTGGTAACAACAGTTGTGTGCAACAAAAACACAGTTGTGTATCCTTGTCCGATTTGTCTACTGTTATTAGTGCCAAATTTTTGCGAGATTCCTTCTTAATTTATTAAATTTTGACTGGTGATGCAACATTCAACTTACTTAGATAGCAAAAAGACGTAACAAACTAATAGGTTTTTTTTTTGGTTTTTTTTTTTTTTTTTGAATGCAAAAGATGCAATAGACTTACACAATGGTCCTCTCCGGCATACAACTAGGAACATACCGGTCGCTATGGAGGGTGAGAATATGTATGGGCACATAATCATACCATGTAGGATAACTAAATAGACGGTTATGCTGTTTCATCCCACCTAGCAACAATGCTCTGCACTGTGTGTGTTTATATATTTACATATTTATTCCATCTAGCTACAATGCTCTGCACTGGGTGTGTTTATATTTATATATCTATATATTTATTCCATCTAGCTACAATGCTCCGCACTGTGTTTTTATATATCTACATATTATTCCATCTAGCTACATTGCTCCGCACTGTGTGTGTTTATATACTTGCATATTTATTCCACCTAGCTGCAATGCTCCATACTGTGGGTGTTTATATATTTACATATTTATTCCATCTAGCTACAATGCTCTGCACTGTGTGTCTGTGTGTGTGTGTGTGTATATATATATTTTATAGTAATATGTACATATGTATATTAGCTGCTCTTGCTTGCTTGTTTTTTTTTTTTTTTTTTTTTCTTGCCTTCTGATTGTTGCTCTGAGTGTTGCTATCCCTGTGCTGTTGCAATCCTGGAATTTCCCCGTTGTGGGACTAATAAAGGCTTATTGTATCTTATCTTATCTTATCTTACATGTACTTACCTTTATCAGTCTACTGTACAAGTTCAAGCACACCTGTGCAACTGCTTATAACATAAAAAATGTACCCGTTCAAGAGAAATGGATTCAGCATTGCAAATTTGTTTAAAATAAAAAAAAAAAACCTACCAAGACATTACGTTTCGTTGTGTTGTTAAAAATTAAATTACCATTAGAAGGCTATACACCTGACCTGATGAACAGCAGCATGTGGAGTGAACAGAGAATGGAATGTGTATGTAATTATTGGCTTTTCTCATACGGTGTCATAACAGATAAACCAGACTTTTGATGCAAACAATACAATTTTATTCCAGAAGCAAAATTTACAAACAAAAAAACAGACTGGGCGTGGGGAGACATGGTTAGACACGTCGACTGCTAAATGCGTCCACAAGCCTGCCAAATAGGGTCAGGAAATCTCTGTTCAATGTTGACATCTCTGCGAGCTCTTCCCTTCGTAACACAGCGTCCTGCTCCAGGGCTTCACGCGCATCTGCCCACACATCTGCGGCCACCTGTCGCAAATGCTGCATGTACTCCTGATGGTGTTCTTGCCGCTGGTCATGTTGCCGTTCCAAGAGCCGCATCTCTTCGTCATGCATGTTGACCATCGCTAATGTAAGGTCAGCAATGGAGTTGTCTGTTTTCGTCTTGCCTAGATGGAAAGACAGAAAGGCATGGTCGTTAAAGCTGGATCACTACATATATTATGGAATTACACTGGTGAAAGTCTGTGGTGGAATGTCACTATTATATTATGCTTCATTGCTGTATATAAGCTGAACTGTCATGTTGCTGCCCCTCAGTAGAGCAGATTTTGCAACACGCAGGGTGCTGTCTTCGGCTGCAGCCCCCCTGCAAAACTAAAAAGGATTAAGATTAAGAATGTGGATGGATGGATGGGTAATGTTTAAACTAGTTGCTTGTAGTGTGGCCGCAGAAATCTGAATGGGTTAATACAGTCAGCTGACGCGAAGCATTTCAATGAAGCATGTGGATTTCAACGGCAGTTCATGCGCTTTGTTTTTCTAAAACAGGAGTTACAACAGCACTTCAATCACCACACCTAAAAATGGTTGTGGAACACCGATAAGTGAAGACCAAAGAATAACCTTTTTGTACATTTAAAAAGACATTTTCAATTAATTAATATGCAGCTACAGGAAACTGCATTAATCAATTTGGTACATAACTTGTTAGGCTCCAGCCCCCCCGCGACCTGTAAAGGATTAAGCGGTAGAAGATGGATGGATGGAAGGATGGATTTTTGACCCTGGTTTCCGCTGGACCTGTTTCAACCAAAAGAAAATCGTGGTTATTGTGCCTTACCGGCACTTGAACGTGATCCAGATGGAGCTGGTGATGTGGCTGACATCATAGTCAATTCAGCTGGCGCTCCGGCAGACGCAGACGCAGCGCCAGGAGAGTCCGTTGTGTCCATGTGCACTGAGGTGGACCCCTGTGATATGAACTGCGATTCTAGAAAGAAAATGCACGCAATTTAAAACTTAACACCAAAGTGCAACATGTACACAACACTCTAAAGTTTTTAACCGGAATACAATAAGCGTAATTCAGCGTTTTGTTTGTGCTAATACTTAACACAAAGCAAGCGTGAATCTGCAGTTGGCTGCAAAACAATAGCATTGTTACATAGCATAGCAACATTACCCACAATCTAACAACCGTCCTATTTCTTAAAAACAGTGAGCTTGGCACAGAAAGGATAAAGTGGCGAAAAGATGCGCAATATCAAAACAACACTCACCATCCACGGTTTCCAAGGCCGTGGCCGTGACTGTGGCCGTGTCGAGCCCAATGTCTCTCAGCGAACCACTTCCACTCCTTCCAATCCGCTGCACTTCGAGCATTGTGGTCCTTCACTGCTCGGTAATCGCTTTTCAGCTTTTTCAGCTTCTCCCGACACTGTTTGGCAGTACGGATGTGCCCTTGGGAACCCATTTGCTCGGACACCTGCTGGTATATTTTTTCATTCCGAGTAGATCTGTCCAACTCGCGGTGGATGTGATCGTCGCCTAATATAGAAAGAAAATTGCGCACCTCCTAATATATAATATTAGGAGTATATTATTATATAAGTATATTATTCAGTATATTAATATAATATACTGTATTAAAGGGGCGCACTGTGTTCACTGGCTGAACAACTACAAATGGCGGTCGTGGAGTAAATTCAGCAGAAAAAGTCGCTTTCGTGACGTTACGACCTGACCAATCAGTGGCGACCAGTCTCTTAAAGTCATATCACAGCCATATTCAGCCCTACTCAGCTCGGTTAGACCCTGCCCTGGATCAGGTACTAAAAAAGTACCTGCTAACCGGTGCTGGGGCTAATGGAAAATGCTCAAACGCGGGCTGAGTGGTGCGGTGTAGGGCTAAGTGAGGCTAGTGGAAAAGGGCCTTACCTGTCTGGGTGTATGGGAATTGCCTGTGGGGTCCCCCAGGGGTCAGTATTGGGCCCCAAATTATTTAACATATATATAAATGATATATTCCAAGTTTCTAAATTATTAAAAATATTATTTGCTGATGATGCTAATATATTTTATTCTGGAAATAATAATAATCAACTAATCCATACTCTAAATAATGAATTAAATAAGCTTAAAAAATGGATGGATTGTAATAAATTATCACTAAATATAGATAAAACTAAGGTAATGATATTTGGTAATTGTAAAAATAAAGAAGATATACATATTCATATAGATAATGTAATTACTGAAAATGTTAAGGAGATCAAGATTTTGGGTGTAATACTAGATGATAAAATTAGTTGGAAACCACTCGTCAGATACATACAAAACAAAGTTGCAAAAAATATTGCAATTATAAATAAAATTAAACAAGTCCTAGATTACAAATCGCTTCATATCTTGTATTGCTCATTAGTACTTCCATACTTGGCCTGTTGTATAGAGGTCTGGGGTAACAATTATAAAAGTACACTTAATTCATTGCTAATATTACAAAAAAGGGCAGTCCGTGTTATACACAAAGTTGGGTATCTTGAACATACTAATTTATTGTTTTTACATTCAAAGCTATTGAAATTACAGGATCTGGTTTATTATTATACAGCACAATTAATGTTTAAAGTCAGTAAAAACCTTTTGCCACACAATATACAAAATCTTTTCAGTGAGAGAGAAGGGAAATATAATTTATGGGGAACACAAAATTTAAAATGCACCTAGTAAGATCTCCTAGGAAAGGTTTTTGTATGTCTGTGTGTGGGGTAAAATTGTGGAATGGGTTGGGGAAGAAACACAGGCAATGTCCAAACATCCATATATTTAAACCAGCATATAAAGAAATGATTTTTGAGCAATATAAAAATAAAGGACAGTAACATTACAATGTGTCTTCAATGAAGAAAGGTTGTTATTGTGAATATATATGCTGAGTACTGTTATTATTGATATCATTATTACTAGAATTATAGTGTTAGGATTGTTGTTGGGATGGAGTTGTTTGGAGTATTGTATTATTATTATTATTGTTGTTGTTGTAACTACCATATGGCTACCTATTATTATGGTTATTATTATTATATGGTTACTTATTGCGCCTAGGTATTGTAAGCCATGTGGGGGTATATGGTGGTATATACTGTATGGTGATTGTGATGATGATGATGGTGTTGTCTATGATTGTTTTGAGCATAAGATAAGATAAGATAAGATAAGCCTTTATTAGTCCCACAATGGGGAAATTCCAGGATTGCAACAGCACAGGGAGAGCAACAATCAAGAAGACAAGAAAAACAAGAGCAGCGAATATACATATGTACATATAAATATATAAATATATATGCACACAGTGCGGAGCATTGTAGCTAGATGGAATAAACAGCATAACCGTCTACTTCGTTATCCTACATAGTATGAATATGTACCCATACATATTGTCACCCTCCGTAGTGACCGATATTGTCCTAGTTGTATACTGGAGGGGACCATTGTGTAAGTCTATTGCGTCTTTTGCATTCAATACTATTAGGTCGTCACATTTTTTTGCTATCTCTGCGAGCAGCCCTGCTTAGGTTATACAGTCTGACAGCCGTAGGTAGGAAGGACCTGCAAAACCTCTCGGTTGCGCACCTAGGATGATGTAATCTACTGCTAAATGAGCTCTTCAGTGCATTCAGTATGTCCTGCATAGGGTGGGACTCGGACTCCAGCAGAGATGACAGTTTAGCCACCATCCTTCTCTCTCCTATCTCCTCCACTGGGTCAAGGCGTTGTCCCAGGACAGAGCTAGCTTTCTTGATCAGTTTGTTCAGTCTCTTCCTATCGGCTGCTGTAATGCCACTGCCCCAGCAGACCACTCCAAAAGTGATGGCTGATGCCACCACTGTGTCGTAGAATGTCTTCAGCAGCGCCCCTTGTACACCAAAAGACCTGGAACATACCAAAAGTATTTATTTATTATTGTTACAGTTATTGTTCGATGTTGGTATTGTTGTCAATATGGACTGTCATTGTTGTATCATTTCTGTTGCATAATTTGATTATGGGGTGTATTATGTATTATGGTGTTGTATGGTGAATGTGGTTGTGGGATGAATGATGACTAAAGTGATGTAATTTGTTGGGTATGGAAAAGGGGTGGGACTATATAAGCATTGGCTTCTTCCCACTCCTTTTGAACATTTTATTTTCTTTGGTTTTGATTTTTGTTTTAAATTCTTTTTTCTTCTTGTCTGAATGTTCAAATAAAATCAATCAACGATGCTAACGACTGGTTGACCCACTGAACAGGCATAGTAAATGGGTACTGTAAGTGGAAAGGAGGGATTGTGTGTTTCTGAACGACAGATAATTTACTTCACTTTACTTTGAGTCCATGTTATCAGATATTTTTCCCAGCTCAGTAATATCAAGTTTAATGTTAAAAAAAAATCTAACTAATGTTAACTACTGAGCCCGTAGGCAGTCTGACTACAGATTGAAATTCAATTCAATTCAACTTCCATGGAGGGAAATTTTAGAGTCAGTGTTCAAATAAAACTGTCAAATATGTGACAGATAAGTTTACAGGATTTTTCACAGTATTAAGTATCCTAAGTCTACAAACGTAAGATAAACAGTTCATCATACTGTAATTGCTGTGTAGTTCCCCAACTGATTTTCCTCTTACCACAGATTAATTTCTGGCTGGTGTCTGTTATTTCTTTTAATCCTTCTCTGCTCATGGTCTCTATGAGGACTAACGGGGGGGCGGCTGTGGTGCAGGTGTAGTGTGGCCTAGGGCAGCAACTAACGATTATTTTGGTAGTTGATTAATCTAACTATTTTTTCGATTTGTCGGCTAATAGTGATTATTTCTCTCATGTCCGCCACCTCTGCTTCCTGCTGGGGCTCAAGTGCATATTTTACCTCACCCACTGCTTAGGCCTGCACACCTGTGAAAATCACCTTGTTGTCAGTCCCTGCTTTAATATAACATTTTATAAGCAGTTTTCAGAGCTAAATACAAAAAACCCCAAAACAAAACAAGAAAGCTGTATTAATTATCACAAATTTAAGGTTATATATCAGTTTATCATAGACAGCATAATGCCTAATGTTAATTAAACAATTGAATAAACATCTTACAACTGAATTACTGATCTGCTCCAACCCACAAACTAACATTAGGTGGAAGTTTTCTATAAGTGCATTTTTTAACAATATAATTCAGAAAGGTAAACCTTCATATTCAGTATTCACTGCACTTAAGAGTGATATTTCAAGTGGTTTGATTTCATTTTGATCATTATGGTTGTAGGTTTTTATTTATTAAATTACAAATTAGGACATTCTAACAACCCAGATGCACTAATATTCAGAATGAGGGCTAATATTAACGAAGATGAAAAAGAGATCGTGACTCCTGTAATTCAGTCATTTACTGCATTCAACATGTTAGCCATGACTTAAACAGCTCAGCCCTCAGCAACCAGAGAGCTTATTGTCAAACAGGTAAGCTAACATAAACAACATGTACTAACAGTATTGTCATTTTTCTCAAGCTTGAAACAGTTGGCCATTGAAAATAAGTGGCGCTAACTTCCTTTACTCACTAAAACTTACCAAGCAGATGTTAATGTCACGGCTCCCGGGTGCCGTCGTTTCAGATGCTCATGCATCACTGTAGTGCTGCCATGATGGGAAAGGTCTGCCTTGCAAAGTCTGCATTTTTATTTATTTTTTTTATAGCTCTGCTCCGCTTCTATGTGTTTATTATCCTTCCACTTCACCATGCTGTGTTCCTTCTTCTTTTTCACTGGAAAGTGTTGCATGCTGGACAATGGAGGCGCTACTGCCTGCAGCACATCTGGTCATGCATTGCAGTTGCAACTGAACATTTCCGCGGCATGCATATAAACTTTATAACTAAACGATTTGTTGACAATAAAAATCTTTGTCAACAAATTTTTTGTTGACGTCGGCTAATCATTTCAGCCCTGGTGTGGCTGATTACTGATCGGAGGTTCAGTAGTTCAATTCCCACTCTCTGCAGTCTGCGTGTTGAAGTGTCCTTGAGCAAGACACTGAACCCCCAGTTGCTCCTGGTGGGTCAGGCCAGTGTCTTTGTGCATGGCGGCTCTGTCACCATCTGTGTGTGAATGGGGGGATAGCAGGATCTGTAAAGCGCTTTGGTCATCCAGAGATGAGTAGAAAAGCGCTATATAAGTGAACACCATTTACTATTTAAGGCTGTGGTCCCTCATATGAATGCAGACTTAGATTTCTTTTGAGGAGTGGCTGACAATCTGCTGCAATAACAGCTTTAAAAATTGTTCTAAGTCTCAGAATCATATTTTTGTGGTAATTGTTTATTGAATCATCTGTAGTGAGAGTAGGGAGCAGGTGGAAGAGAACCTGGGGGGTATTGCATAAAAGTAGAATTAAGAAAGCTAAAATAAGTGAAAAATTGTTGCTTGACATAGATGGACCTGCATATCCTGGCTTAATCAGTTGCACCATTGTCAAGTCAGGATGAGAAGGTGCAGCTCTGTCAAGCCAGGTGTAGCTAGTTGAGATAAGTGCATGTTAATGGCAAATTTAAATAGACCACATGATTGATCACAGAATCACTGATCCTACTGCAGATAAGACAGTAGACAAACACAAGCAGCATATTTCTAATCAGCAGAACAGTGACTTCTCATGGAACCTTATGAGGAGGTGAAGCATATAATATCTAAACAAGGAAAAAATGGCTGCAATAAATAAAGAAAGAGGAAAAATATTGTCCATTCTGGGGAAATGCAACCACAAAGGCTGATGGGAAATGTTTAATGCCTAAAAGTGAGCATGTCCTCTTTAAGCATATTGTGAAAACAAGTTAAATGGTCAGTTATTGTGCTAAAATTTCTTGGTTGAGTTGTTTTTTGTTGCAGTTTTTGTCGGCACCATCAGTGTGAGCGCTGTTGTGGGGAAAGCATCCCCCCCCCTTTGTTGTACTACCAAAAAGACAATAAAGTTAGATTAAGATGGATGCTGTTTTAATCATTGTAGACTGTTGAACTTCATGTTAAGGGCTAGTCACTAGTCAGTTACTCATTCTGTCTTATAATTAACAGTTGCAGACTTTGACTTAAATGTGACCAGTGGAAGCACGTGTTACTCAGAATATTTTACATTTAGATTAGTTGCACTTTCCCCCAATGTTTTTAGTATTAAAGTTGAAATTTTTTATCTGTCCTTCATAAAGAATAAATATATGTCCATAAAAGGATGTGGCATATGTGCTTACTGACTTTTGCTTACCCACAGTGTCTGGTAATAGGGGTGGGTTCAAAAGATCGACACAACGAACTGGATCGATCCACGTTTGAGCCGATATCGATCCACAAAATCCGCAGATCGATCTTTTAACATAATGTTTTAACATCTGTGAACGTCTGCCGAGTCTGTTCAGGTCGAAACTGGGTCAGTGAGCCAGGAACAGCGGCAAAGAACCAGAAACACCCGGAGCGCTAACGGAGCTAACAGCTAACAAGCTAACGGATATGCTAGTTCTTCTGTGGTGTTAAAACGGTTCTCATCCAGCAAGAACTCCCTGCGGCACATGCACACGTCTTTACATGAGCAGAGTTGTTTACGTGTGTGTCTCTTAATTTATCAACAAAAGTCACCATAAAGACTGTCCTCAACAGCTTCCGAATATTTTTCATAAAGTGGGGATAAACAGTTTTGTACTACATGCAGCACTGAGTTGGAACATAAAGTTAACGATTGATAAATGCTTCAAAACGCACGGAGACTGGCTGAAACTTGTGAACAGAGGAAGACTTGGAGCGGCTGAGATTGTAAGTAAAATGTCATTTGTTTAACCTCTTGCACTCCGGTGTACCGCGGACGGGCAGGTCTCTGCGTCCTACAGTGCACAGAGCGTGCTCTCGTGCGCTCTAGGACGCATGAGGGCGCTGCGTCCTAAGCGCACTGGAAAAAAAAGCTGCATTTCCGTTCTCCCACTACAGACACAGCCGCGAACAGATCGGATATGATTGACCTCTCATTCGACTAATAAGAGCCTTGAATTGGGTTTCTGAAACCTTGAAGAACCAATGACTGAAAACCTAGCAAGAAGGACCCGCCTACCAACACTGTGAATGCAGCAAGCCAATTGAAGCACAGAAGTTCGCAGCTGTTTTTTGTAAGGCTGGGTGAAGAGAGACTGACTGCTGCAGCAGACGAAAAAAAGGACCCGCAGGAAGAACCCCACAGACCCAGCAGCACGGAGACCATCCACAAGTGCAACCTGTGTGACAGGGACTGCCATTCGCGCATCGGCATGTTTGGCCACAGGCGGTGCTTTTTTTGTTTTTATTCCAGCAGAGTAGACGTAGACATTTAGGATTCTCTTCCATGGTCATCATAGACTGACGGAGGCCGACGACGAAGGCTGAGTGACACACACGCGTTTGCCAGTCCTTTTTTAATTACTACTGTTATTTGTTTTGAAAAATCGTTCGCCAAAACCGCAATAATGGAATTATGTTTTGATCGGGTCGCGAGACCAGCGTCGCGTTCGTCTGACAATGAGGAAGAAGTTTGCCAGCTCTGCTTCTGCTGTGAAGAGGTAAGTGTTCTAAGCTAAATTATTCTTTATCCCTGAAAATTGTAATCAAAATGACTTTTGACCGATCGGTAAATTACAGCTGTGCGTCATCGCTGCATGACGGACTGTGGCACAACGGGCGATGTGCGTCCTCTGTAGCGAGGGGGGGGGGACAACCCCCCCCCCCACACACACACACACACACACACAGCCCTGAGTGTCACCTTTCATTAGAGCCCAAGATTAAGCTTCTATATTGAATCATTCAAAAGTTACAGACATTTTTCCAAACTGTGCCATTTGGCACAATTTGGCACAGTTCAAAAACGCCTGGGAACTACCTGAGGAAAAAGCTGTGTAATATATTCATTTTTTGTGGTACAGTGATCCTTCACTTATCGCGGTTAATGGGTTCCAGAACCGACCGCGAAAAGTGAAAAACCGCAAAGTAGCGTCACCCCAATGACGTCATCCATAAACAATACGTACGTTCATTCTCTCACTCTCATATGATACGTGTGTGTGTGTGTACGTGTACATACATACATAGATGTAAACAAAGTGTACATAAATATGTTTTTAGAACTCTTTTATTCTTATAACAAGATACGTAACTCAAGATGAAAATGATTTACTGCACAGGTTAATGAGAGCTTTACTGCTCCTCAGGTGACGCCTCATCGTGAGGTGCTGGAGGCGCAGGATCATCGAGGGCAGCTTCCGATAGAGCTGAAGCTGCAGGAGGCGGCGTAGTGGCTCGACGGGAAGACTATTTCGCACAAAATGGCACAAGAGAACAGCAAAAAGTTCCACGCGGCGAGACTAAGTAACACGAGCGATAAAAAGCAATGAATGCGGTCTTCCTTCCCTTCATGGGTGCTTGGCAGGGAGAGGAGGTGGGTGAGACGTCTCGGCCAATCAGCTTGCGGGGTGAAACGTCTCGGCCAATCAGCTTGCGAGATTTCCGAGCCCAGCCAACACGACAACAGCGAACAGAGAGTTGTGCGGCTCTCCGTGTGGATACCTGATGGTCTAATGTAGTCTCCCTGCCTTCTGCTAGCGTCCGCCCATTATTTCTCAATTTTGAATTTTTGATGAATATTTTTGAAAAATCCGCGATGCACTGAGGGCGCGAAAGGTGAAGCGCGAAGTAGCGAGGGATCACTGTATTGTTACAAAATTTGGACCTCAGCTGGATAACACTTGGTTCTACATTTCTGTTGCATTTTCCAGCCCGGATCTGAAGCTGTGTGTTATTTGCAAGCATTTGTATCCAAAAAAACACCCAGGCCAAATTTATTTTCTTCAAGTTCACTATGTTTAGATGACTGTAACTCAGTGGCCGGAGCACTTAGAGAGATTATGACTGTTTTGCCAAAAAATTCAAAGTGTTTTCTTTTAAATGAGACCAACCCCATGAATATGCTGCAAAGGGTTGAAGAACAGCTTTCGATTTACTTTGGGCACGTTATTTTTTGGCGTTTTTAGGGAAATTGACCGGAGTGCAAGGGGTTAACATTTGTGTCGTAAATTAATAATTTATCTGGCATAATGGTGTTTTCTTTTACAAACTATGGATACAGTAGTTAACTGTTGGTTTACCACTGTGAATAAATGCAGAATAAAGGTTTAAGTGAGAGATTTGAAGATAATGATAAATCACAATAAAATGAAAATGATAGAATTAATAAAGGCTGCAGTACAAGTCATTTTTACTCAATAGAACTAAACTGAAATGAACAAATCTTCCCAGGAAATGAATTGAAACCCTTTTCAAAACTTGAAAGTTAATTTGTAGTTAAAATATTAACAACACAAAATAAAATAAACTAAATTATTAAACCCTACTGTGGTGTGGGGATTTAAATATATGATTATTATTTTTACTGTGAAATCTATTCTCCTTTTCATATCCCCTTCAGATGTGTGAAGACTGAGTTTCCACTCCAAGGTCCATCCTGCACTGAGATGTTCTGAAGGGAAGAGGTTTTCAGTGGAAGAGCCATCCCTGCTTTGTTGTGGATTTCAGCACAGAAGAAGACCTCAAAATTTTCAGGGGTCTTAGTTTTCAAATTCAAGATTCAAGAAGGTGCTGCAATAATTTTCTCCATACTCTAACATGCATCCAAAGCAGTTTAGTTGCTGTAATGACTAATTCTTTTATTTATCTTTTATATTTAAGTTCTCAGCAAGAATACAATGTTGGTCAGTTTTTGACAACTTTACTGAGCATTTAATTCTACATAAATCACTGTTTCACAGTAAATTTTTGACAATCCTGTGCTTTTCTTGTGGTGTTACATAGAATAGTATCACTGTAAACTATGGAAAAAGCAGCTACTTTAAAATCTGTACTTCCTCACACAACTTTCAGTACAAAGAACCTCTAAAAATGTCACAACTTTTTGGAAAAGCTCCCACAAATTCAGGCTTTTTGGGCCACAACAATCACCAAAACAGCCGACAAAATCCTTGAGGGACTGAAATACAGTGAGATTATGTATACAGGTGCATCTCAATAAATTAGAATGTCATCGAAAAGTTAATTAAATTCAGTAATTCAATTCAGAAAATAAAACTCCTATATTATATAGATTAATTCCACACAGAGTGATATATTTCAAGTGTTTATTTATTTTAATTTTGATGGTTATGGCTTACAGCTCAAGAAAACCCAAATTCAGTTTCTCAAAAAAATAGAATATTACATAAAATTAATTTTAAAAAATGGATTTTTAATAGAAATGCTGGCCTACTGAAAAGTATGTCCATACTTTTAACATTGTAAACACTGTTTAACATTGTAAACACTCAGTACTTGGTCGGGGCTCTTTTTGGATTAATTAATTCAATTTAATTCAATTCAATTCAACTTTATTTATATAGCGCCATTTCACAACAACAGTCATCTCATAGCACTAGCAACTGTAGGGGGAACCCCCACAGTTGCAGAAAGACCCCAGCAATCAGGCGATCCCCTGTGAGCAAGCACTTGGCGACGGTGGAGAGGAAAAACTCCCTTTTAACAGGAAGAAACCTCCAGCAGAACCAGGCTCAGGGAGGGGCAGTCATCTGCTGCGACTGGCTGGGGGGTGAGGGGACAGAGAAGATGAAAAGAACAGACATGTAGAGAGCAAACAGCACGATGGGGGCTCAATCTATGGGAGAGAACAAACAGATGTTAATGACCAGCAAAAAAAAAATATTTCATTGAGAGTGAAGAAAGGAGTGAGGCCCAGTGCATTATTGGAGGTCCCCCGGCTGACTAAACCTATTAGCAGCATAACTAAGGGAGGGTTCAGAAACACATGATCCCTCCCTAATTGTAGGCTATATCAAAAAGGTAGGTTTTAGCCCTATTCTTAAAAACAGAGATAGAGTCTGACTCCCGAATCCAGATTGGCAGCTGGTTCCACAGGAGAGGAGCTTGATAACTGAAGGCTCTGCCTCCCATTGTACTTTTGGAGATTCTAGGTATTACAAGTAATCCTGCATTTTCGGAGCGTAGTGCTCTGTTAGGATAATACGGTAGTATCAGATCTTTTAAATAAAAAGAAGCCTGATTGTTTAGAGCTTTGTAAGTAAGAAGAAGGATTTTAAACTTAATTCTAAACTCTATGGGAAGCCAATGAAGGAAGGCCAGAACCGGAGAGATATGATCTCTCTTTCTAGTACCTGTTAAAACTCTTGCTGCAGCATTTTGGATCAGCTGAAGACTTTTTAAAGATGTTTTAGGACAGCCTGATAATAAAGAATTACAATAATCTAATCTCGAGCTAACAAAAGCGTGGATCAGTTTCTCAGCATCACTCTGAGACAAGATGCTCCTAATCTTGGCAATATTATGCAAATGATAGAAGGCAGTCTTAGAAACAAATTTAATATGTGAATTGAAGGACAGATCTTGATCAAAAATAATTCCAAGGTTCCTCACAGAGCTATTAAGAGAAAGAGTAACCGCATCCAAACTGATAGTTTGATTTGGAAAGGAATTTCTAAGGTTTTTTGGACCAACAAGAATGACTTCAGTCTTATCTGAATTTAACAGCAGGAAATTACAAGTCATCCAAGCTTTGATTTCCTTAAGACAGGCTTCTAACTTGGCTAATTGATTACTATCATCTGGCTTCACTGACAGGTATAATTGTGTGTCATCTGCATAACAATGAAAATGTATACAGTGCTTTCTAATAATGTTGCCTAACGGAAGCATATATAAACTAAAAAGAGTAGGGCCTAGCACAGATCCCTGTGGAACTCCATGACTAAGCTTTGAGTTGAAAGAAAACTCATTATTTACATGAACAAACTGGAACCTATCAGATAAATAAGATCTAAACCACTGCAACGAAGTTCCATTAAGTCCAACATAGTGTTCTAATCTAGCAAGTAGAATATTATGATCGATAGTATCAAAAGCTGCACTAAGGTCTAAAAGGACAAGTACAGAAACCAGTCCATTATCAGATGCGATGAGGAGGTCGTTAGTGACCTTCGCTAAGGCTGTTTCAGTACTATGATGGATCACTGCATCATTGTGGCGTGGCATGGAGGTGATCAGCCTGTGGTACAGCTGAGGTGTTAAAAAGGCCCACGTTGCTTTGATAGTGGCTTTCAGCTCGTCTGCATTGTTGGGTCTGGTGTCTCTCATCTTCCTCTTGACAATACTCCATAGATTCTCTATATAGTTGAAGTCAGGCTAGTTTTATGGCCAATAAAGCACAGTGATACCATGGTCATTAAACCAGGTTTTGGCACTTTTGGCAGTGTGGGCAGGTGCCAAGTCCTCCTGGAAAATGGAATCAGCATCAAAGCTTGTCAGCAGAGGGAAGCATGAAGTGCTCTAAATTTTGCTGGTAGACAGCTGCGCTGACTTTGGACTTGATAAAACACAGTGGACCGACACCAGCAGATGCAGAACGGTGCTGGCTCCCTTCCTGTTCACTCTTTATACTGCGGACTTCTCACACAACACAACACATTGCCATCTACAGAAGTTCTCTGATGACTCTGCGATCGTTGGTCTCATCTCCAACGGAGATGAAGCTGAGTACAGAGGGCTTATCCAGGACTTTGTGGACTGGTGCCATCGGAACTGCCTCCAGATCAACGCGAGGAAAACTAAGGAGCTGGTGGTGGACTGCCGCAGGCATGGGCAGCCCCTCACAGCACCAGTAAATATACAGGGAACAGACATCGAGATGGTGACATCCTATAAGTACCTGGGTATTCATCTGAACAATAAACTAGACTGGTCACACAATACTGACGCACTCTACAAGAAGGGACAGCGCAGGCTGTTCCTGCTGAGGAGACTCAGGTCTTTTGGTGTACAAGGGGCGCTGCTGAAGTCATTCTATGACACGGTGGTGGCATCAGCCATCACTTGTGGAGTGGTCTGCTGGGGCAGTGGCATTACTGCAGCTGATAGGAAGAGACTGAACAAACTGATTAAGAAAGCTAGCTCTGTCCTGGGGCAGCGCCTTGATCCGATGGAGGAGATAGGAGAGAGAAGGACGGTGGCTAAACTGTCATCTCTGCTGGAGTCCGAGTTCCACCCTATGCAGGACATACTGGATGCACTGAGGAGCTCATTTAGCAGCAGACTACATCATCCCAGGTGCACAACCGAGAGGTTTCGTAGGTCCTTCCTATCAACGGCTGTCAGACTGTACAACCTAAGCAGGGCTGCTCGCAGAGATAGCAAAAAGACGTAACAAACTAATAGTTTTTTTGAATGCAAAAGATGCAATAGACTTACACTATGGTCCTCTCCGGCATACAACTAGGAACATACCGGTCGCTATGGAGGGTGAGAATATGTATGGGCACATAATCATACCATGTAGGATAACTAAATAGACGGTTATGCTGTTTCATCCCACCTAGCAACAATGCTCTGCACTGTGTGTGTTTATATATTTACATATTTATTCCATCTAGCTACAATGCTCAGCACTGGGTGTGTTTATATTTATATATCTATATATTTATTCCATCTAGCTACAATGCTCCGCACTGTGTTTTTATATATCTACATATTATTCCATCTAGCTACATTGCTCCGCACTGTGTGTTTATATACTTGCATATTTATTCCACCTAGCTGCAATGCTCCGTACTGTGGGTGTTTATATATTTACATATTTATTCCATCTAGCTACAATGCTCTGCACTGTGTGTTCATATATTCATATATTTATTCCATCCAGCTACAATGCTCTGCACTGTGTGTCTGTGTGTGTGTGTGTATATATATATTTTATAGTAATATGTACATATGTATATTAGCTGCTCTTGCTTGCTTGTTTTTTTTCTTGCCTTCTGATTGTTGCTCTGAGTGTTGCTATCCCTGTGCTGTTGCAATCCTGGAATTTCCCCGTTGTGGGACTAATAAAGGCTTATCTTATCTTATCTTATCTTATCTTAGATGACCTCTTTTCAGATGATAGTAAATTTTGCATTTCATTTGGAAATCAAGGTCCCAGAGTCTGGAGGAAGAGTGGAGAGGCACAGAATCTAAATTACTTGAGGTCCAGTGTGAAGTTTCTACAGTCAGTGATGATTTGAGGAGCCATGTTATCTGCTGGTGTTGTTTCACTGTGTTTTACCAAGTCCAAAGTCAGTGCAGCCATCTACCAGAAAAATTTAGAGCACTTTATGCTTCCCTTTGCTGACAAGCTTTATGGAGATACTGGTTTCGTTTTCCAGGAGGACTTGGTGCCTGTCCACACTGCCAAAAGTACCAAAACCTGGTTTAATGACCATGGTATCACTGTGCTTGATTGACCAGAAAACTAGCCTGATTTCAACTCCATAGAGAATTTATGGAGTATTGTCAAGAGGAAGATGAGAGACACCAAACCCAACAATGAAGACGAGCTGAAGGTCACTAGCAAAGCAACCTGGGCCTCCATAACATCTCAACAGTGCCACAGGCTGATCACCTCCATGCTACGCTGCGTTGATGCACAAATTCTTCCAAAAGGAGCCCTGACCAAGTATTGAGTGTGTACATGGACATACTTTTCAGTCGGCCAACATTTATCTTAAAAAAACATTTTTTAAAATTAATTTTATGAAATATTCTAAATTTTTGAGAAACTGAATTTGAGGTTTTCATGAGCTGTAAGCAATAACTATCAAAATTAAAAGAAATAAACACTTGAACTACATCACTCTGTGTGTAATGAATCTATATAATATAGGAGTGTAGGAGTCAAGAATTGAATAAGACTGGGTGTCTTTCCAGTATTTTCTTTAATTCTCTCACATCCTACGTTCCTCTCTCTCAGTCAGAGTAAAAAGAGACAGAACGCAGTCACTCACATCCATTTATACACACCTCCAATAATACATCACATACGAAGTCACACACTTCAGTTACATTCTCCCATTTGCATTATAAAACTCTAGAGTCCTTCTGTTCTCCTGTCTGACCCCCAGATGGTCAGACGCGAGGAATCCTCTCCTTTCTCTCGAGCCGTAGGTGGTCCAGACGTATTGTCCTCTTGAGGTGTGATGTCAATACACATTGCCAGCCTAAGGTCTCTCTAGGCTGAATTCAAGCATGTGAGTCACATACATTTACAATTATGGACGCCACATCACTCCCCCTCCCACGCGAAAGACTGGACATACACCTACAGCGTCATCCCCCCCCCCCGCAGAATCTTACAGCACAATCCAACAGTCTGATCAAAACCCACATCACTCTGCCTGTCGTCTAGGTTTCAATCTTCTCCCGAATCTGCTGTAAGCAGGTCTCACAGCCTGTGCCGGGCCGTCCTGCTGTGAATCTGTGGAATGAGGGGGAGAAGGGTTATTTGCCCCTTGCGGGGGGTCTGGAGGCCGTCCCCTGGGAGGCCTGCCGGCTGTACAGACTCGTTATGCAACACGAAAGCAGGTTTTAGTCTATCAATACTGATCGTCTCCCTCCTGCCCCCCAAATCTAGCACAAAATATTTCTCCCCGGTCTCCAGCACTCGAAATGGACCGTCGTAAGGTGGTCGGAGGCTATGACGCTGAGCGTCATGTCTGACAAAAACAAACTCTGCTTTTTGTAAAGTTTTGGGCACGAACACACGCGGAAAAGTGTGATGAGCGGGGCCCGGGAGCATTTCCGCTCCCGTGTTACTCAGAGGTCCCCGGACCGGGGGGTGGGGGCTGGTGCCATATGGTCTGGCAAGAACTCGCCGGGCAGCCTGAGAGGTTGCGCTAAAACCAACTCTGCTGGTGAAGCATCTAGGTCCTCTTTGGGTGCCGAACGCAACCCTAATAAAACCCATGGTAGTTTGTTTACCCAATCTGTGTCCGTTACCGACGCTCTGAGGGCTGCCTTCAAAGACCTGTGAAAACGCTTGCATAAACCGTTGGCCTGTGGATGATAAGCGGTAGTGCGGTGTACTGCCGCTCCTAAGCCGCTGGCCACTGCTGACCACAGTTCCGACGCAAATTGAGGTCCCCTATCGGACGTAATATCTGACGGAACCCCAAAACGCGCTACCCAGGCTGTTAAAAAGGCGCGAGCCACCTCTGCCGCTGTGGTCAATGTTAAAGGGACCACTTCCGGCCAACGTGTGGTCCGGTCCACCATCGTCAAGAGATGTGTGAACCCTTGAGATGGCGGTAGGGGGCCCACGAGGTCCACGTGCACATGTTCGAACCTCCTAGCCGGGATGTGAAACGGTTCTAAGGGTGCTTTGGTGTGTCTGTGGATTTTGGCCCGCTGGCAAGCCATGCAGGCTTTAGCCCACTCCTTCACACGCTTGCGCAGGCTCGGCCAAACAAACTTCTCCGCTACCATTTTCACCGAAGCGCGTACTCCCGGGTACGCTAGGGAGTGCACGACGTCAAAAACGCGACGGCGCCACCGGACGCGGTCGCCCGGTGGAGACATCGCAGATTAGAGGGGGTGAACCAGCTTGTAAAGTTTTTCGCTCCAGCCTTAACCGTGTTGGTCCAGACAGGAGCGCACGCACGTCCGCGTCTTCGCTCTGCTCTGCTGCCATGGCTGCATAATCTATTCCCACGTGGAGCGGAGCCGCGTGCGCGTCCGCGCTGTTACCGCGCTCTGGGTAAGCGGCCGCGCACCCCTGCTCCACGCGGACGGGTGCTGTTACCGCACGTGACAGACAGTCTGCCACTACATTGAGTTTACCGGTCACATGCTGAATATCGGTGGTAAATTCCGAAATTGCGGCCAGCTGTCTCTGCTGCCGTCCTGTCCACGGTTCTGAAGTTTTGGACATCGCAAAAGTGAGCGGTTTGTGGTCAACAAACGCGGTGAAACGCCGGCCTTCCAGCCAGAACTGGAAATGGCGAATGGCTAAGTGGAGCGCTAGGAGTTCCCTGTCAAATGCGCTGTATTTCCGCTCGGACTAGCGCAAGGACCTGCTGAAAAAGGCAAGAGGTTGCCAAACTCCGGCGACCTGCTGCTCTACCACGGCCCCTATCGCTACCTCTGACGCGTCTGTGGTTAGCGCTATGCGAGCTGCCGGGTCGGGGTGCGCCAGCAGTGCTGCGTCAGCGAGTGCTTTTTTTACCGCTGTGAACGCGCGCTCCCGCTCCGGGGACCACTCGATCACATTGGCAGGCTTCTGTTTTTTAAGCGCGGTGTATAATGGCTGCATGAGTTGCGCTGCGCGGGGTATGAAACGGTTATAAAAATTCACCATCCCCAAAAATTCCTGCAACGCTTTCATTGTCTGTGGCTTGGGAAACTCAGCCACCGCGCGCACTTTTGCCGGCAGAGGAACTGCTCCCTCTGGTGAGACACGGTGCCCCAGAAAATCAGTTTGCGCTGTGCCAAACTGGCACTTGGCCGGGTTGATTATCAACCCGTGTGCTTCCAACTTTTGAAAAACTGTAGTGAGGTGTTTTTCGTGTTCCTCCTCTGAGGCGCTGGCTATTAAAATATCGTCCAAGTAGGCAAAAACAAACGGAAGGTCGCGCAGCACTGCGTCCATCATCCGTTGAAAGGTTTGTGCGGCGCCTTTAAGGCCAAAAGGCATGCGTAAAAACTCAAAAAGTCCGAACGGGGTTATTACCGCTGTTTTGGGAATATCCTCTGGTCGAACCGGGACCTGATGATAACCGCGGACCAGGTCTATTGTAGAAAAAATGCGCGCTTTTGCTAGGTGCACTAAAAAATCCTGGATATGCGGAATCAGGTAGCGATCCTGAGCTGTGGCATTGTTTAACCTGCGATAATCACCGCAAGGTCTCCACGAGCCGTCAGCTTTAGGCACCATATGCAGGGGGGAAGCCCAAGCGGACTTCGAGCGGCGAATTATGCCCAACCTTTCCAGGTTGGCGAACTCCTCCTGTGCCACGGAGAGCTTAGCTGCATCCAAGCGCCGAGCTTTAGCAAAAACTGGTGGGCCACTCGTGGTTATGAAGTGCTCCACCCCATGTTTCGCTACCTTAGCTGAAAAAGTGGGAACTGTGAGTGCTGGAAACTGGTGTAGGAGAGTGTGGAACTTACCACCTGCTGCGGCGACGTTGGTCTGTACTGGCGGCGGGCACACCCGAGCTGCACAAGGGATAGAACAGAAAGAGAGTGCATTTACTAGGCGTTTGTTGGCCAGATCAACTAACAAACCATGTGAACACAGAAAATCAGCACCTAACATATTGAAGCTCACTGCCGCTACGATGAAGTTCCACTCGTAAGCGCGGCCGTGGAAGGACAGAGACAAGGTTCTCTCTCCGTAAGTCTTGATGCTGGAGCCGTTGGCCGCTGTTGCTCCATCTCCGCGGGGTCCAGCCACCCGATCTGCATAAGTTGCAGTGATGAAGCTCCTCTGGGCTCCGGTGTCCACGAGGAATTGCCGCCCGGAGCCCGCGTCTGTCAGATAAAGCAGCTTGTTCCGTTTGCCGAGAGTGGAAGCTGCTAACGACTCCCGGCCCGGTCATTTCCCCGCTTTTTGAAACTGCACGGCGGGATGCATCTGTGCGCCTTCTCGGCGAAGCATCGGTGGTAATAGCAGAGGCTGTCATCTCCCCTGGCTCGGGATCTCGCCGTCGTCGCTGGGGTGGGTTCTGCTGCCCCTGGCTCCACACTGCCCCCGGCCGCCGTGCCGAGGTCTGCCGCTGCCACGGAGGTCTCTTGCTCGTCGCAGGCGTTGAGGAGCCGCTCCGCCTCCTGGGCCAGCTCGCGGAAGTCCTGCTGGTTCACACATCGTCTGCTGGACAGGGGACCTCTCATGTGCGCTGGGAGGGTCCTCAGGAAAATATGCTTGAAAAGGAACGCGTCGTTGTCCGTCCCGATCATCTGTAGCATGTCCTCCATGAGGACAGTCGGCCTGCGTCCACCTCTGTCGCGCAGGTCCAGCAGCTGCCTGGCCCTTGCCTCGGGCGATGGCACGAAGCTCTTGATGAGGGTGGCTTTCAGCGCGTCGTATTTGCCAGCAGCGGGCGGCTGCTGCACCAGGTTCCGCACACACCAAGCTGTGCGGCTGTCGAGTCTCGCGATGACATTATGAAACTTAATGTCGTCCGCTGATACTCCCCCGAGTAGGAACCGTGACTCCACGTGCTGGAACCATGAGTGCGGGTCATCGTGCCAAAACTCGGGGAGCTTAACCAGGCTTGTGCCTCTGCAGGCAATTGCCGGTGAATCCGGGTCTGAGCGGTTGTCTCCCGGTTCTTCCATGTTGATCACGAAGCTGTCTTCCAGCCTCGGCGTGCTCAGATTCATGAATAGGTCACCAGTGTAGGAGTCAAGAATTGACAAGACTGGGTGTCTTTCCAGTATTTTCTTTAATTCTCTCACATCCTACGTTCCTCTCTCTCAGTCAGAGTAAAAAGAGACAGAACGCAGTCACTCACATCCATTTATACACACCTCCAATAATACATCACATACGAAGTCACACACTTCAGTTACATTCTCCCATTTGCATTATAAAACTCTAGAGTCCTTCTGTTCTCCTGTCTGACCCCCAGATGGTCAGACGCGAGGAATCCTCTCCTTTCTCTCGAGCCGTAGGTGGTCCAAACGTATTGTCCTCTTGAGGTGTGATGTCAATACACATTGCCAGCCTTTCAGTCTTTCTAGGCTGAATTCAAGTATGTGAGTCACATACATTTACAATTATGGACGCCACAGGAGTTTCATTTTCTGAATTGAATTACTGAATTGAATTGACTTTTTGATGACATTCTAATTTACTGAGATGCACCTGTACATGCTTCATGCATTAAATTTGTTTACTGACTCTGGGTTGTTAACTTGACACTACACACCCTTTGCACTAAAGAAAGCACTTGTGTGCACTTTGTGAAATCATAAGTTAAATAATAAAAAGTGCATTATTGTAACTGATTTTGGGTCACTTCTTTATGTGATAATTTATGTATTAAAGTTAAAGTATTCTTGGTACAATTTGCAGCATTAGGTCTCGAAGATTTTTTTCCTGACAAGTAAAATGGCGATTAAAATGGTAATTTCCCAAATCGAATTGGGATTGGATCGGATTGAATCGAAATTGAATCAATTCAGAATCTCAAGAATCGGAATCAAATTGATTCTGGAAATTATGAATCGTTCCCAGCCCTATCTGGTAACAGTTAAACTTCATGAGCCATGAGATGAGGATGATGCTGTGAGTTGTCTAATTAAAATCATAATCATGGGATCTCCTGTCAGAACTGTGAATACAAGTTCTATTAAATATGGTGGAGAAGGCATATCTGCAGAGGAAGAGACTGTTGTTGGACTCAAGAAGGCTTGAGATATCATAAGATGTCTCTCCCCAATGCACTTAAAGACACAGATCTGGCAGAAGCCAGAATAAAACTGAAAGAAAGAAAGTTTTTAGATCTGGATTTAGGAATGGAATACACTGTGGTTACACACTGTCTCCCTGTCTGTAAAACTATGTATTCATCTTATTTTTCTTCTCCAGCTTCAAGATGACAAGTACACTATCTCAATGTATTATTTTATAGAGACAGTTTAAGTGAAACTAACCTGTAATCTGGAAAGATAATGTGTGGTGACAATAATATCATATAAATGCACATACAGAGAAACGTCACCAGACATTCATGATGTCAGTGACTGGAATAATATAGGCTGTGTATCATTACACCTTAGACAGTAATATAAATGACTGCCTTCATAAAAAAGTGTAATGTTGTTCCTGATAGTAATATTGACTAAAACATGGATTATAAAAATGACTGGTACAATTAAAATAACACTGGCGTACTTAAATGAATGATCTATAATTTTAATGCAAGATAATTTTTCTTCATCTCTGAGTTTCATTCAATGCAGGATAATTAAAATGTTGCAACATATTTACAGTAGACCATGGAATAACAGTGAAAAACATTGATTTCTCATAGCATTGACCCCTGCACTGACAGACAAGTCACTAGGATTAATCGCCTGGTTTGGACCAGGCTAGCTCCAGAGAATAAATCTCCATAACAACTTAGTTGGGCATCATTTATCCTACTTTTATGAAACCAAGTCAAGCATAAATTAAGCCAGAATTACTTGGAAAATCTTGGCTTTTTAACCCCTTATCTTGCTTTTATGCAATAGCCCTCTGGAGAGGTGGAGGTATGCACTGAAGAGAAGAGAAATCCAAGTTAGTAGAAGCAAGATAGAGTACATGTGTGTGAATGAGAGGGAGGCAGGTGTAACAGTGAAGATGCAAGGAGTAGAGGTAGTGAAGATAAATAAGTTTAAATACCTGGGGTCAACCGTCCAAAGCAATGGACAGTGCACAAGAGAGATGAAGAAGAGAGTGCAAGCAGGGTGGAGTGGGGTGGTGATGTGGCACTGACAAAAAGACAGGAGGCAGAGCTGGAGGTGGCAGAGTTGAAGATGCTAAGATTCTCACTGAGAGTGACTAGGAAGGATATCTCTCTATAAATGTAAGAAATCTCTGTCTATGTGTCTGTCTGTTCCACTCATATCTCTTGAAACTTTCATCAGACTTGCCTAAGATTTTAAACGTGCTTTGCTGAGGTTACGAGGGTGTGCATCCTCGAATATGGAGTCACTCAGTCGAAATATGTAATTTTTAACAATAAAAGTTTAGCCACCACTGTCTCTTCATGCCCTTCAGTGTGTGCGGGGTGTTGGATTGACTCTGTGCTGATTGGATAATACGCGGCCATCACGGCCATGCTGATTGGATAATACATGATTTCACGCCCATACTGATTGGATAATACGTGGCATGATGACAAGTCAGTCACCACAACATTTCGCAAACAAAAAAGAGAAGTGAAAAGCAACAAATTTGACAAAAGAGACAAATTTGACAAGAAAGTGAGAATAGTGAAGATGTCATGCTTAAAAAATTATACTGTAATGTTGCCATGATTGCGTACATCTAAAGGATAATTTGGGGAATGCCAGCGAGGACGCAGGATCTGCCTTCTCAAGCACCGGTGTTGGAGAAGCACGGTCACCACAGCGTTTCACAAATGTAAAAAGGAAATGAAAAACGACAAATTTGACAAAGAGAGAATAGTGAAAATGTAATGCTTAAAAAAATTGTACTGTAATGTTGCCATGATTGCGTACGTCTAAAGCAGGGGCCACCAACTAAAAGTGCAAGAGATCCGATAAGTCAGTCCTTCTCCCCAGCTGAGGTCCGAATTAGGGCTGGGGATCTTTAGACACCTCATGATACAATTACGATTCAGGGTCTCCGATTTGATTCTAAAATGATTCTTGATGCATTTTTTGTTTGTTTGTTTTTCAGGATTTTTTCCTCACACTGTGTGACAGCTTGGTACTTTTAAAGCTAAGTGTTTGCAATGACCCATGAATTTACATCAAACATCTTTTAATAAAAGAAATGGAAGAGTAATGTGACAAGTCACATGGACAAATTTATCTGAAAACATGCTTTTAAGAACTGATGAATAGATACATCCATGAATGCACCGGGACACATCATCAGTGATGTTTCCTGATGTCATCGGGTGTTTCGGGTCTCACAACATCAGACACCCTCAATCAGGCGACCCAGCCAGGGTTGATCAGACCCTGACTTGTGTCTCGGCAGCATTGGCCCACGATTCAGATCTCTTAATCCATAGCCACCGAGTGGCTCTTTCTGCAGCCTCAGTGGCAGATTTGATGGCCTTCCTTTTAGCGGCTCCTTTGATACCAAGGAGAGTATAAATTTTGCACAGGGAGCGGGCAGCAAAGCCTCAACATCCCACCTCTATGGGCTCACAGTATGCTCTCCAACCATTCCTCTGGCACTGTTCTACCAGTTCTTGGTATTTGAGCCGTTTGCGTTCATTGGCCTCTTCTATGCGCTCCTCCCAGGGAACTAACTGTGAGCTCCACTAACAGGACCTGCCTGGAAGAGGAAGATGTAAGTACCACATCTGGCCTAAGAGATGTTGATGTTACATAGTCGGGGAACTTAAGCTGCTTTCCCAAGTCAGTTTGCAGGTCCCAGTCTTAAGCTGAAGAGAGCAGGCTGGCTGATGGTCTAAGCTGTGGTCGGGGCCTCTCTCCAGCTTTAACAAATGTGACTTTCCTTTGACTACCAACCTGCTTACTGTTTGCCACGGCGCTGGAGATGGTCTCCGCTACACACTTTAGCACTTGGTCATGGCGCCAGCGATATCGGCCCTCGCCAAGAGCTGTTGGGCAGCTGCTAAGGATGTGTTCAAGCGTGCCCTTTCCTGAGCAGAGAGGACATGTTGGCAGCTCGTTCTTGCCCCAGTTATGCAGGTTTACCGGACTGGGTAGCACATCATATACTGCTCGGAGCATAAATTGGATGCGCTGAGGTTCTGCATGCCGGATGTCATTCCAGATCATCTTCTTATCCACTGCTCCCTCCCATTTTGTCCATGCCCCCTGCTGCTGCATGCCTACCATCCTGCTAGTCCTCACTTCTTCAACATCTGCTCTCACCTCCTGCAGGATTAACTTGCGTTTGTCCTTTCCCTGGACTTTATCATAGCGCGGCTGTGGGATGGAGCCCAGCCCTGCATGTCCTATTGCCACTGTGCCCACCAGAGCTTTGTGTCTCAACCGAGATTCTGCAAGCTCCAACCCCTCTTGAGCTCTCCACTTCCGACCTGTCCTCACCACAATGCCTGCTGCTGCCACTCTCGAGTCTCTAGAGTCACGATAAGCTAGTGCCTCTCTTGTGTGGGAAACCTTGAGCTCCTCTTCCAAACTGCTAATAGGAAGCTGGAATTTGTTGCTCCTACCATAAAGCGCCGCACGACTGAAGCTATGCGGTAAACCCAACCACCTTTGAAGGTAGGAGCTGATCTTCCTTTCCAGGGTCTCCACTGTAGACAGAGGCACCTCATACACCAGCAGAGGCCAGAGGATATGGGGCAAAATGCCATGTTGGTACACCCAAGTCTGTCAACTTTTCATAGACATTCTTTAAGAAGACCACAGCTGCCTCCCGCTGGCCAATATCATTTGCTTTTACACTATTTTATTAATGGGTTCAATCCCACTCCCTGACCATCAGTGACCCTTCTCTGTGGCGTTTGCATGTTCTCCCCGTGTCTGCGTGGATTTACCCTGGGTACTCCGGTTTCCTCCCACAGGCCAAAACTGTGCAAGCTGGATTAATTGGAGACTCTAAAGTGGCCCTAGGTGTGAATGTGTGTGTGAATGGTGAAGGGATTGGCACCGTACTGTGGCTGCCCAATCCATTCAGGTGGATGCCCTGAATTTCCCTCTGGGGATTAATAAAGTATACAAAATACAAAAAATTAAGCTGTTTTAGTTGCTTTTAGTTCTGTATTTTTTAAACAAAAAAAAAAAAAAATCAAATAAATTCATTACTCAATTTCAAATAAAATGGAATATCCATCCATCCATCTTCTACCACTTTTCCGGAGGTCCAGGTCACGGAGGCAGCAGTTCAAGCACAGAAACCCAGATTTCCCTCTCCCCAGCCACCTGCTCCTGCTCTTCAGAGGGGATACCAAAGTGTTCCCAGACCAGCTGGGAGACATAGTCTCTCCAGTGAGTCCTGAGTCCTGGGTCTGCCCCAGGGTCTCCTCCCAGTGGGACGTGCCCAAAACACCTCAAGTGGGAGGCATCCAGGAGGCATCCTGATCGGATGCCCATACCACCTCAACTGGCTGCTTTAAATGTGGAGGAGCAACAGTTCTACTCTGATCATCTCCCAGATGACTGAGTTCCTCACCCTATCTCTAAGGGTGAGTCCAGCAATCCTACGAAGGAAGCTCATTTCAGCCGCTTGTATCTGCGATCTCATTCTTTCAGTCATTACCAAAAGCTTGTGACCATAGGCGAGGGTAGGAACACAGACTGACTGGTAAATCAACAGCTTTGCCTTAGAGCGTAGCTCCGTCTTCACCACAACAGACTGGTACAACGTCCGCATCACTGCAGATGCTGCCCGATCAGTCTGTCAATCTCCCATTCTATTCTCCCCTCACTCGTGAATAAGACCCTGAGATACTTAAACTGCTCCACTTGAGGCAGGAGCTTGTCCCCAACCCGGAGAGGACAATCCACCTTTTTCCAGCTGAGGACCATGGACTCAGACTTGGAGGTGCTGATTGTCACCCCAGCCACTTCCCAATCAGTGGCAAACCACCCCAGTAAGAACTGTAGGTCATTGCTGGATGAAGCCAACAGGACATCATCTGCAAACAACAAAGATGAGGTCCTGTGGTCACCAAGCATGACACCCTCCATTCCCTGGCTGCACCTAGAAATCCTGTCCATAAAAATTGTGAACAGGGTCAGTGACAAAGGGCAGCCCTGGCGGAGTCCAACTCTCACTGGGAATGAGTCCGACGGAGTGTTGGCAATACGAACCAAACTCTCACAACGGTCGTATAGAGACCGGATAGCTCGTAACAAGAAACCTGATACCCCATACTCCCGAAGCACCCCTCACAAAAAACCACAAGTGACGTGGCCAAATGCCTTCTCCAAGTCCATGAAACACATGTAAACTGGTTGGGCAAACTCCCACAAACCCTCAAGGATTCTCGAGAGGGTAAAGAGCTGGTCCAATGTGCCAATGCCAGGGTGAAAACCATATTGCTCCTCCTGAATCCGAGGTTCGACCAACGGCCGGACTCTGCTCTTCAGTACCTTGGCATAGACCTTCCCAGAGGCTGAGGAGTGTGATCCCTCTAAAGTTACACCAAGCACACATTTATTAACACAAAAGTGAATACACAAAAGACAAGACAGCTCGGGTACACTTAAGAGTCCTTCAGGATGCCCAACACATACTGGAGGAAATATCTGGCCAATCAGCCAAAGCATAGTGGCTGTGCTGCACGGGGAGGGGGGGGGCGCTGCAGAAGTGTGGCAGCACAGCAGCGAACAGAAACACTAACAGAGAGTACTCACAGTGAGGGGGCAGTCCAAGTAATCCTAGCATCTTTCAGCAAGCATATACAGACTTAGTCCTTCTGGTGGCATGATGGTTAGACGGTGGAGAAAAACCATCTTACACGTATAATGGTCCAGTGGTGTTTGTCTAGCAAAGAGCTGCTTTAATACAAACACTGCTGGCCTCACAAATTGGGAACACCTGGGCGAGGCGCGGGAAGGATAATTATCGGGACTGGGAACAGCTGATGGAAAAGAGAGGGAGAGCGAGGGGCGTGGCTGGACCGACAGACTGTCAGCAGCATGGGAGAAAGTAGGTTGCAGAGGCTGACTAACAGCTGCTGGTCAGGCAGTGGCTATGGGTATGGAAAGGAGTACAAAGTACACATAATGCACATATACAACAGACCCAAACCCCACAGAGAGATCAGGGCCAAGCCGGGGAAAGCCAAGCTGGCTCGGCTCATGACACGAAGTTCTTCCGGAGGTGGAAGTTGAAGACCTCCCAGACAAAGGCCTCAGCCAGACGTTCCCAGCACACCCTCACTGTATGTTTGGGTTTACCAGGTCTGAATGGCATCCTCCCCTGCCATCGGATCCAACTCACCAACAGGTGGTGATCAGTTGACAGCTCTGCACCTCTCTTTGCCCGAGTGTCCAAGACATATGGTTGCAGGTCTGATGACACGATAACAAAATTGATCATCAACTTGCAACCTAGGGTGTCCTGGTGCCAGGTGCACATATGGACACCCTTATGCTTGAACATGGTGTTCGTTATGGACAAACTGTGGTTAGCACAGAAGTCCAATAACTGAACACCACTCGGGTTCAGATCGGGCAGGCCGTTCCTCCCAATCACCCCTCTCCAGGTTTCACTGTCATTGCCCACATGCGCATTGAAGTCCTCCAGTAGGACAATGGAGTCTCCAAGAGGAGCATCCTCCAGCACCCCAGTCAGAGACTCCAAAAAGGGTGGGTACTTTGAACCATCATTTGGTGCATAGGCACAAATGATGGTCAGGATCCATTTCCCAACCCGAAGGCACAGGGAAACAACCCTTTTGTCCACCGGGCAAAACTCCAATATAGAGACAGCAAGGTGGGGGGATACAAGAATACCCACCCCAGCTCATTGCCTCTCACCTGGGGAAACTCCAGAGTAGGTCAAGCTCCATCCCCTCTCCAGGAGACTGGTTCCAGAACCAGAGCTGTGTTTTGAGGTGAGGCCGACTATATCTAGCCAGTATCTCACAACCTCATGCACCAGCTCAGGCTCCTTCCCCACCAGAGAGGTGACATTCCACATCCCAAAAGCCAGTTTAGAAAGCCTAGGATCAGACCGCCAAGGTCTCTGCCTTCGACCGCTACCTGATCCACATAGCACCGGACCCCCTGGCCCCTCCTGCAGGTGGTGAGCCCACTGGAGGGCGGACCCATGTAACTCCTTCGGGCTGAGCCCGGCCGGGTCCCATGGGCAGAAACCCGGCTTCCAGGCACTAGCTATCGAGCCCCTACCCCAGGCCTGGCTCCAGGGTGGGGCCCCGGTAACCCCATACCAGGCGGGGTACACTGAATCCTTGTTCGAGCATTCATCATGAGAGTCTGTTGGATCGTTCTTAGTCTGGCCCTTCACCCAGGACCAGTTTATCTTGGGTGACCCTACCGGAGGCAAATCGCCCTGGACATCATAGCTCCTGGGATCACTGGGGCACGTAAACTCCACCACCACGATAAGGTGGTGATCCATGAGAGGTAAAAATGTAATAATTTAATCATAATAATACAGGGCAACAGCAAATGTGTTTTTGACTCCAAAATAGCTCTAAAATTCTCAAGTCTACATCTTAAATCCTAAAATTGGAAAGTTTTACAGGAGAACACAAACTAAATTACATACAGTGGGGCAAAAAAGTATTTAGTCAGCCACCAATTGTGCAAGTTCTCCCACTTAAAGGATGAGAGAGGTCTCCAATTTTCATCATAGGTATACCTCAACTATGAGAGACAAAATGAGAAAAAAAAAAAATCCAGAAAATCACATTGAAGGATTTTTAATGAATTATTTGGTAAATTCCTCGGTAAATTAAGTATTTGGTCACCTACAAACAAGCAAGATTTCTGGCTCTCACAGACCTGTAACTTCTTCTTTAAGAGGCTCCTCTGTCCTCCACTCGTTACCTGTATTAATGGCACCTGTTTGAACTCATTATCAGTATAAAAGACACCTGTCCACAACCTCAAACAGTCAGACTCCAAACTCCACTATGGCCAAGACCAAAGAGCTGTCAAAGGACACCAGAAACAAAACTGTAGACCTGCACCGGGCTGGGAAGACTGAATCTGCAATAGGTAAGCAGTTTGGTGTGAAGAAATCAACTGTGGGAGCAATTATTAGAAAATGGAAGACATACAAGACCACTGATAATCTCCCTCGATCTGGGGCTCCACGCAAGATCTCACCCCGTGGGGTCAAAATTATCACGAGAACGGTGAGCAAAAATCCCAGAACCACATGGGGGGACCTAGTGAATGACCTGCAGAGAGCTGGGACCAAAGTAACAAAGGCTACATCAGAAACACACTACGCCGCCAGGGACTCAAATCCTGCAGTGCCAGACGTGTCCCCCTGCTTAAGCAAGTAAATGTCCAGGCCCGTCTGAAGTTTGCTAGAGAGCATTTGGATGATCCAGAAGAGGATTGGGAGAATGTCATATGGTCAGATGAAACCAAAATAGAACTTTTTGGTAAAAACTCAACTTGTCGTGTTTGGAGGAGAAAGAGCACCATACCTACTGTGAAGCATGGGGGTGGAAACATCATACTTTGGGGCTGTTTTTCTGCAAAGGGACCAGGACGACTGATCCGTGTAAAAGAAAGAATGAATGGGGCCATGTATCGTGAGATTTTGAGTGAAAACCTCCTTCCACCAGCAAGGGCATTGATGAAATGTGGCTGGGTCTTTCAGCATGACAATGATCCCAAACACACCGCCCGGGCAACGAAGGAGTGGCTTCGTAAGAAGCATTTCAAGGTCCTGGAGTGGCCTAGCCAGTCTCCAGATCTCAACCCCATAGAAAATCTTTGGAAGGAGTTGAAAGTCTGTGTTGCCCAGCGACAGCCCCAAAACATCACTGCTCTAGAGGAGATCTGCATGGAGGAATGGGCCGAAATACCAGCAACAGTGTGTGAAAACCTTGTGAAGACTTACAGAAAACGTTTGACCTCTGTCATTGTCAACAAAGGGTATATAACAAAGTATTGAGATGAACTTTTGTTATTGACCAAATACTTATTTTACCGAGGAATTTACCAATTAATTCATTAAAAATCCTTCAATGTGATTTTCTGGATTTTTTTTTCTTATTTTGTCTCTCATAGTTGAGGTATACCTATGATGAAAATTGGAGACCTCTCTCATCTTTTAAGTGGGAGAACTTGCACAATTGGTGGCTGACTAAATACTTCTTTACCCCACTGTACATTTAAAAGATTAATATTTATAAAACAAAATCTCAAAAGTCCACTTCTATACTATATTTTAAGCATTTTAAAAAAATGTTTCAAATTGTTAGCCTAAAAAGGGACAGAAAATGTAATTAATTCCACAATAGAGAATTCCTTTGGAGTTTTTTTATGGCAATGTTTAAAGCTTTTTAACCTGGCCTGGGTCTGTCTGGGTAACACTCTGTCACAGGGATTGAGGAGGTGGATGTGTGTGGAACTTTTCATGTTTGACACACAGGGCAAATGACTGTTTTGATATGATATCAGAGGGTCACTGAAATTACCTCCATAAACAATGTCGTCCTGCCCAATGGGAATGCCGTCCCAGGAAGGTATGGAGGAGCCGTGGGGATCTTCTGTCAACAAACCCCCGGGCGCACCCGTACTGTCGCAGGGAGCCAGAGTGGTGTTGGACACAGTTTCACAGCAGTGTTTCATTCCGCGGTGTACACCAGGAAGGAAGTGTGGCTGTCCGCCTGCTGCATCCCACGGAGAATGTCCATGGTCCAATGTTATAAAATGTCCGGGCGGCCACCACCGATACAGCACTTGAGTTCCACTTTTTCATTTAGTTAAAACAAAACAGTATAATTTGTCCCCAAATTATATTAAAAAGCTTCGGAGTCCAGACAGAGGACTCTCGAGGTCCGGATCCGGATTGGAGTCCGCCAGTTGGTTACCCCTGGTCTAAAAGATAATTCAGGGAATGCCAGCGGGGACCTGGGGTCTGCCTTCTCTAACACAGCGGGCAGAATGCCGTCCTTTGTATTCAAGCAAGCCCAGCCTGCCCGGTCAGCGGTAGGCGGGAGTCCCTTTGCAAGACCATGACTCGCCGTCGCCGATGGCCCTCCTCTCGGTGTGCTCGCATGGCTATCTAAAAATTAAAAGTTAATAATTGTGGAGCAGAATGCCCAAATCAAGGGCATATCCTATGCGGCCACGTGCACAGTTGGACTAAACAATGACCATCACCAAACTGGACACAAAAATGCTCAAATAATGAAATAAACAATTTTTATTTAAATATTTACTGACAAATGGGCAACACTTATTTTTTTTTTTTTTTTTTGTTACTTATTTGTACCCGTAGGTAGACATGGTTTGCAGTCTGGTGACAAGCCACCGGCTGCTGGTCGCTGCGTGCGCGAGCGCCCTAAACCTACATGTTTTGGTATGCGGGAGGAAACCGGAGAAATCCCGGAGTAAACCCGCGCAACACGGGGAGAACATGCAAACTCCACACAGCTCACTGTTGGTCGGGGGCTGGGATCGAACCCACGATCTCATGATCCCCGTGGTCCCCCGGCCGAGGGTAAAACTGTGCTGCCACAGTGCTAAACCACTGCGCCACCGTGCAGCCACTTATGCAAGAGTTGCAGCCATACAGGTCATTCTGCTGTGTATAATGTCGGCGTTTTGTACTTATAACATTCCTAAAATATAAAAGGATGCACTAGAATGGGTCTCAAATATTTGTGAACGTGCCCGGTCAGTGGTAGACGGCAGTCTTGCACTGATGCAACAGTTGCAGCCAAATGGGTCATTCTGCTGTGTATAAAACATGCAAGTTAGGTTAATTGGAGACTCGAAAGTGACCCTGGGTGTCAATGGTGAAGGGAATGGCACCGTATCGTGGCTTCCTCATCCATCCAGGTGGATGCCTTGAATTTCCCTCTGGGGATCAATAAAGTATACAAAATACAAATACAAAAAAAAACAACAACTAATCTTCAGTGTTTTGTACTTATAACATTGCTAAAATATAAAAGGATGCACTACAATGGGTCTCAAATATTTGTAAATGTGTCCTGTTATAGTACTGCATGAGTTTATTGACGATAGACTATAAACTACACATATAAACTAAATTATAATGGTGACTGAACAACTCCCATTCCCCAAAGTGCAAGATACACTATTATGAATATACAATAACTCATGAAAGATCACACAAATAAGTGATCTGACAAAAAAAATAAACAAGCGGTTCTTAAACAGTGGCTAATATTGGAAGTCCCTATGGCTGTGTTGTGAGACATGTATATGTTGGACACTGCATATGTGATTTAACCACGATGAAGGAGAGCCAGCCCCCTGCGGTGCGGAGCCACAGAGCCTGGACCCCCTGCGGAGGACAGGGGACAGAAGACTTCCTGACCACTGAGGCTCGGGAAGAGAGAAGGGGGAGTTATGTAAATAAAAGGCTAATGAATGTGAATAAAGAGACTTTGATATAGATGTGTGATTTCCCCCGCGAGGGAAATGGTTTGATGTGAGAAGGTTTAAATGAGAGAACTTTGGTGTGTTCACCCTCTTTGTTCGCTGCTCAAGAATAAGAGCAGACAGTGGAATGATTTCTTGAATAAACTGAAATGAAAGACAATTCGGTTTCGTTATTCAAGTCTCCCCACATTGGTGACTGACGACGTTGAGAATGAACGAAGAAATTCTCAGGGTCCCGGACTCACAGCGCTCAGAGCTGGCGAGCGCAGTGGCCGTTAAGCTGCCTGATTTCTGGCAGGATAACCCACGGTCGTGGTTTCTGCAAGCAGAGTCGCAGTTCGCGCTCGCAGGAGTAACGGTGGATGACACTAAGTTCCACCATGTCATCGCTAAACTGGACAACAGCACAGCTCGGTGCGTGCAAAGCTTGGTGGGGCAGCCACCCGCGACCGACAGGTACAGCAAGCTGAAATCCACCCTCATCAAGTTTTTCACCCCCTCGGCTGAAGTGAGGGCGAGGAGGATCCTGTCTTTGCTAGACCAAGGTGGACACAGGCCGAGCGCCCTGATGGAGGAGATGATACAGCTGAGAGGGTTGGACAACGATGATTTCATTTTTCAGTTCATCTTCCTCTCCAACCTCCCGGCGCATGCGAGAAGCACGCTGGCCGGCAAAAAGTGTCACACCCTGGAGGAGTTCCGGGAGCTGGCCCAGGAGGCAGACGGGATCCTGGACGCCTGCGGCGGGCAAGCAACCACAGCAGCGACCCGAGACAGCGGGGAGCCAGAGGCGGCAGAACCAGACTGGCCGACGATGGCGGCAACACGGCCGCGACGAGGGGGAGCCAATAGCCCGGCGACAGAGGCGCGGGCACGACACAGCGGAGTAGAAGATCTCTGCTTTTACCATCGGAGGTTCGCAGAGAAGGCACGCAGGTGTGTGCCGCCCTGCATCTTCAGGAGTTCGGGAAACGGCAAGACCGGGGGTCGCTAGCAGCTTCGACCCTCGGAGAACGCAACAAGCTGCTCTACATCACGGATGCGCGCTCCGGACGAGTGTTCCTCATTGACACCGGAGCACAAGTGAGCTTCATCACCCCAACATACGCGGACCGGGTAGCTGGACCCCACGGTGACGGAGCTACAGCGGCAAATGGCTCGAACATCAACACCTACGGGAGAAGGACCTTGCCTTTATGCTTACATGGCCGCACATATGAATGGACTTTTGTAGTAGCGGCGGTGAGTTTCAACATGTTGGGCGCGGATTTTTTGTGTTCACACAATCTGTTAGTTGATCTTGCTAATAGACGGCTGGTAAATGCACTCTCTTTTTACTCTCTCCCCTGTTCAGCTCGAGTGTCCCCGCCACCAGTACAGACCCACGTCGCTACAGCAGGTGGTAAGTTTCACACACTCCTCACCCAATTTCCAGCGCTCACTGTGCCCACTTTTTCAGCGACGGTCGCGAAGCACGGGGTGAAACACTTCATCCCCACTTCTGGTCCTCCCGTGTTTGCAAAAGCTCGGCGCTTGGATGCAGTTAAGCTCGCCATTGCGCGCGAGGAGTTCGCCAGCCTGGAGAGGCTGGGCATCGTTCGTAGGTCGAAGAGCCCGTGGGCTTCGCCGCTGCACATGGTACCGAAAGCCGATGGCTCCTGGAGACCGTGCGGGGATTACCGCAGGCTAAACAACGCTACGGCACACGATCGTTATCCCATCCCGCACATTCAGGATTTTTCGGTGCACCTGGCGGGGGCGCGCATTTTTTCAAAGATTGATCTAGTTCGCGGCTATCACCAAGTCCCGGTCCAACCGGAGGACATTCCTAAAACAGCGGTAATAACCCCGTTCGGACTTTTCGAATTTTTACGCATGCCGTTTGGTCTCAAAGGGGCGGCGCAAACATTTCAGCGGATGATGGATGCCGTGTTACGCGATCTCCCTTTCGTGTTTGTGTACCTCGACGACATTTTGGTCGCGAGTACTTCAGAGGACGAACACGAAATGCACCTCACAGCAGTTTTTAGGAGGCTGGGAGAGCACGGCTTAATAGTTAACCCAGCCAAGTGCCAGTTCGGCGTTGAGCGGATTGATTTTTTGGGTCACCGCGTCTCCCCGGAGGGAGCGGTTCCGTTACCAGAGAAAGTACGCGCGGTAGCGGATTTTCCCCGTCCACAAACGGTCAAATCACTACAGGAATTCTTGGGGATGGTGAATTTTTATAACCGGTTCCTGCCCCACGCAGCTCAAATCATGCAACCGTTATATGCCGCGCTCAAAAAACAAAAGCCGACCCAGGCGGTCGAATGGTCCCCGGAGCGGGAGCGCGCGTTCACAGAGGTTAAAAAAGCCTTGGCTGACGCTGCGCTCCTGGCCCACCCAGACCCTGCAGCACGTATCGCGCTGACGACAGACGCTTCAGATTTAGCCATAGGGGCCGTTATTGAGCAACAGGTAGCCGGAGTTTGGCAGCCTTTGGCTTTCTTTAGCAAATCTTTAAGCGCGGCTGAGCGAAAATACAGCGCGTTTGACAGAGAACTGTTGGCGCTGCATTTGGCTATTCGTCATTTCCAGTTCTGGCTGGAAGGACGGTGCTTCACCGCTTATGTGGACCACAAGCCGCTCACATACGCCATGGCCAAAATTTCAGATCCGTGGTCCGGCAGGCAGCAGAGGCAGCTGGCCGCAATCTCGGAATTTACCACTGACATTAGGCACGTCGCGGGCAAATTCAATGTAGTAGCGGATTGTCTCTCACGCGCGTTCACGACCCCGACACGCGCAGAGGCAGAACGGGCCACCGTGACCGCGCCGCAGGAGAGCGGCACGGTGGCGCGAGCAGCCCCGGTGCACGTGGGTATAGATTACGCAGCCATGGCAGCGGACCAGGGGGCGGACGCAGACGTGCGCGCGCTCCAGTCTGGACCAACAGGGTTGAGGCTGGAGAGCAAGTGTTTACAAACCGGTATGCCCCCCCTGATCTGCGACATGTCGACGGGGCGCCCGCGTCCGGTGGTTCCGGCCACGTGGCGCCGCCGTGTTTTTGACTCGGTCCACTCACTGGCGCACCCGGGGGTGCGCGCGTCGGTGAAACTAGTGGCGGAAAAGTTTGTTTGGCCGTGCCTGCGCAAGCACGTGAAGGAATGGGCAAAAACCTGCATTTCCTGTCAACGGGCCAAAATTCACAGGCACACAAGAGCCCCGTTAGAACCGTTCCGCATTCCGGCCAGAAGGTTCGACCATGTGCACGTCGACCTTGTGGGCCCCCTACCGGCATCACAGGGGTTCACGTATCTTTTGACAATGGTGGACCGCACCACACGTTGGCCGGAAGTGGTCCCACTTGCGACGACCACGGCCGCGGAGGTGGCTCGCGTTTTTTTAACGGCTTGGGTGGCGCGCTTCGGGGTTCCGTCGGACATTACGTCCGATAGAGGACCGCAATTCATCTCTGAGCTGTGGTCAGCGATGGCCAACGGTTTAGGAGCCAAAATTCACCGCACTACGGCTTACCACCCTCAGGCTAATGGTTTATGCGAGCGTTTTCATAGGTCTTTGAAGGCAGCACTCAGAGCGTCGCTCACGGATGCAGATTGGGTAAATAAACTCCCTTGGGTTTTATTAGGGTTGCGTTCTGCGCCTAAAGAGGACTTAGACGCCTCCCCAGCGGAGCTGGTATTCGCACAAACTCTGAGGCTGCCGGGCGAGTTTTTACCAGAGCACCCAGAGCCCCCACCTCTCTCTGCTCTGGGACCGTTAGTTGGCACGGGGGCAGACACGCTCCCGGGTCCGGTTCATCACGCTTTTCCACGAGTTTTCGTCCCCAAGGCTTTGAAAAATGCCGATTTCGTTTTTGTCAGGCGCGAAGCCCTTAAGGCAACGCTCAAACCACCTTACGAAGGGCCATTTCGAGTGCTGGAGGCAGGTGATAAGCAATTTGTGCTAGATTTTGGAGACAGAAAAGAGACAGTCAGTATTGACAGACTAAAACCTGCTTTTGTCATGAAGGACGTGTCTGTACCGGTCGCGGTGGCGCCTCGACGAGGCAGGCCCCCGCAGGGAGCAATTAACCACTCTCTTCCTCAGTCAACAGACCCGGAGCAGAACAGCACCGCAGGCAAGGCGGGGCCAACGCACAGCAGATTCGGCAGACGGCTGAAGCCCAAGCGGCGCACAGACTGAATGTTGGTGTTGATTATTCAGTAGTGAGTAAGGTGCTATTAAATTTTGGGAATTAGTCTGTTCTTCATCGTTTGGGGGGGGGTTATATGGCTGTGTTGTGAGACATGTATATGTTGGACACTGCATATGTGATTTAACCACGATGAAGGAGAGCCAGCCCCCTGCGGTGCGGAGCCACAGAGCCTGGACCCCCTGCGGAGGACAGGGGACAGAAGACTTCCTGACCACTGAGGCTCGGGAAGAGAGAAGGGGGAGTTATGTAAATAAAAGGCTAATGAATGTGAATAAAGAGACTTTGATATAGATGTGTGATTTCCCCCGCGAGGGAAATGGTTTGATGTGAGAAGGTTTAAATGAGAGAACTTTGGTGTGTTCACCCTCTTTGTTCGCTGCTCAAGAATAAGAGCAGACAGTGGAATGATTTCTTGAATAAACTGAAATGAAAGACAATTCGGTTTCGTTATTCAAGTCTCCCCACAGTCCCATTCATTTTCAGTTATTCTGTAATTAATATTCATGCAATCAAATAAATCTCAGTTCAGTCCCTTTCATATGTGTCAAAGTCTAACACGTGTGATTGCCTACATATAGGCTACACCTCTGTATTCCACTTTCAAACACAGCCTACATATGGGCCTGTAAAGCCTGATTGGGCTTCCTGTTTCACACAGGAATACTTGGTTTCTACGGGCATGCCCTCATGATTAGAAATCAGTATATCGGAGGGACAGCTCAGGTTGAGCAGTTTGCAAACAAAGTAAGAAAAGCAAGGCTGAGATGGTTTGGACACGTGCAGAGGAGGGACAGTGGATATATTGGAAAAAGGATGCTGAAGATGAGCTGCCAGGCAGGAGGAAAAGAGGAAGACCACAGAGAAGATTCATGGATGTAGTGAAGGAGGACATGGAGAGGATTGGTGTGAGGGAAGAGGATGTAATGGAAAGGGGTAGGGTACTGGGATGTAAACAAGGTGATAGGGTGAGATGGAGGCAGATGATCCACTGTGGTGACCCCTTAAGAGAATAGCCCAAAGAAGAACAAGAAAAGGTTTATTGAATTATTTCTCAATATAGTCATTCATTTGTGTGGTTAATTCACAGAATATTTGAGAAGGAACGACTTGAAAACATCTAAAATTTCATTACGCACTTGAACCTTAAAGCAACTAAGCGGAAGATTTTCAACTCAAAATAATGTTTCAAAATAATTTTAAAGGTATATCAACCTGACTGCCCAGACGTCTCTGCCACTGTAGCCAGAGCAGGGCTGCATCATCTGCAGCAGTGCTAAGTAGTGTGTTTATGGCAGCTGTCTGTCTTTACCTGCATACTGTCATCACACATCTGCCATCGTCAGTAAGCAATCTTGCTGCACTTGGTTACACTTCCTTTCACCATTCAGGCGTATCACATGCATTTGTATAGATGTGCGTTTCCATAGCAGTGTTTTGCAGAAATTGGAGCTATTTCCATAAATTCATGTAATATTTCTGTTTAGGTTTTCAGAGAAGGACCCAAATCCATATGGATTTTTTTTTTTTTTTTTTTTTTGTTACTTATTTGTACCCGTAGGTAGACTTGGTTTGCAGTCTGGTGACAAGCCACCGGCTGCTGGTCGCTGCGTGCGCGAGCGCCCTAAACCTACATGTTTTTGGTGTGCGGGAGGAAACCGGAGAAATCCCGGAGTAAACCCGCGCAACACGGGGAGAACATGCAAACTCCACACAGCTCACTGTTGGTCGGGGGCTGGGATCGAACCCACGATCTCATGATCCCCGCGATCCCCCGGCCGAGGGTAAAACTGTGCTGCCACAGTGCTAAACCACTGCGCCACCGTGCAGCCCATGAGGATGAGAAATACTTACAGAACAGAAAATGAACTTTAAGTCACAGCATACATAGTATGTTCAAATCAAATCAAAGAAAAAAGACAAAAAGAAATGTAAATGGGAAGTTAGTGGCACGGACGGCACGGTGGCGGAGTGGTTAGCACTGCAGCAGCACAGCAACTCACCCTTGGCCGGGGGATCCTGGATTCGATCCCAGCCCCCGACCAACAGTGATCTGTGTGGAGTTTGCATGTTCTCCCCGTGTCTGCGTGGGTTTACTCCGGGATTTCTCCGGTTTCCTCCCACATGCCAAAAACATGCAAGTTAGGTTAATTGGCATCAAACTGGGAATTCTAAATTGTCCTTAGGTATGACTGTGAGAGTGAATGGTTGTCTGTCTCTCTGTGTTGGCCCTGCGATGGACTGGCGATCTGTCCAGGGTGTACCCTGCCTCTCGTCCAAAGATGCTGGGATAGGCTCCAACCCCGCCACGACCCGAAAAGGATTAAGCGGAAGAAGATGAAAATGAAATGAAATGAAAAAGTTACTGGCACATAAATGCTAGAAAAATCAAAGAAATAAAAAGAAACACCAAAGTATATAGACAAGCAAAGACTAATAGAAGCACAAATATGAAAACTAAACACACTTTTGTTTCTGATATATTGGAAAAATAGTTACATCATAACTCTGAACTGCATAGTGAAATAAAAAATACCAACCCAATAAAATAAGTTAGCATCAGCCTCAAACACAAACCCTTTAAACAGTTATAGAACCTAAGAAGACACTGTGTATATGTATATATGTAAATAATAAATTTACATTCTTGATGATCTCAGTCTTCAGAAGCTGCAGAATTAAATGTCCTGCACTTATGACTTCTTATGACATTTAGTTGAACCAGAAAAGAAAGTGGAAAATGGAAATCATTGACTGCTGCCAGCACACAGAAAACTTCCTAGTGTTGGGTCAGTGCCTGTGTGCAGCGTCTGTCTTGTGTCATGTTGACTTAGCGTTTTGTGATTCATGACAAATCAAATTGAAATCACCTTGTCTGCTTTCTCCAAACCTATGAGAGGGCAAGAGAGTTTGTCTCTCGCTTCTTCCTCCCACTAGTCCCACAGGGATGTACACACACTGAAGGGGAGATAAAACACAGACCCTGAGGTGCATTAAGTCTGAGGAATTGACAGATGGAATCAAATAGTGAGAACAGATGAAAGACAAGCCACAATATGTCTGCTGGTGTGAGTCTGTGTGCTTGTGTGTATGAGATCAAAGCTAATCTTTCCTTTCCTCAAGGCGATCTTAAAAAAAAAAAAACAAAGTGCCACTGTTCACTCAGCAAAGGAGCGTGAGTACATTGATGTAACTGGAGTTGCACAATGTTTTGGATCCTAGTGAAAGCAGACACAATGCAGCACTCGACCAATAGAGGCTGGAACAGAACTACAATGAGTTTTTCTATCTGCTCAAAACTCATTTTTTTCTGCAAACTTAGAAAAAAACATGACTATATAATGTGTTGTAATGCTGTTTCCCTGCAAACCATCATAAATATTTTTTTTAAATTTAATTAGACTTTGCCATTTGCTGAACCCTAGAGGACAATATGCAGGCTATCTCGTATAACCCCTATGAGTACTTCTGCATTAATAACATGTCAATTATATTAAAAAAAAAAAATCCCCCTTCACAGACAGAAAAAAGGTGATATGTTTGCGAAGACTTCACACAGGGTTCATGTAATGGCTGCACTCGGTGACATTTCTCAGTGACGTGTAGCAGCATCTCCCGGGAGCTATAAGATCCATAAATCTCTCACCCATCTGTCTTCTTTATTGGTGATCTCAAAGAGACTGGATTCTTGGCCTCAATTTAGACTGATTACATGAAAAGCAATAAAACAAAGTGGGAGGGCTTAGAGCAGTGTGTGACTATCACCAAACCCACTGACTAAGGTATTTAGATTACTAAAAACATTGATAAATTGCATGGGCAATCTTAGAAGATAACTGGCTCCTGACTACAGTCTGTTAACAAGAATGCAAGTGTTTTGCTGCAGTGTTTATACAAAAACCCCTTACTAAAATCAGATTTCTTCTATTATTTGTTACAGATGTAGTTGCAGCTGTAATTCATTTTTGATTTGCAGAGTTATCATAATGTGATTTTAAGATGGTTTGATTTCCTTTTTCTGTACTTTGTGTTCTCTGTGAGAACACAATAAAATTATATTGTTGCCTTCACAAATGGTTCAAGAGCTGATGACTCATTCTTGGGTGAATTGTAGTGAGTGAGTTGTAGAATAATAATAATAAAAAACATGTTTATATGTGAGAAAAGCCTGTTCATTTTTACTGGATCACCAAGGACCATATTTTGAAGTATTAAGTGATTGAACTGTCATGACAAAGTCTGAATATTAGAGCAGATTGTTAAGAATTTGTCCTCTTTCTTTGACAGTGTGGGGACATGGTGTAGGACTTCTCCACCCAGAGAAGGCAACTGAGGAAGGGGGGAACAATAGGCCGAAAGAGGAGGTGTCACCGGGGGGTATCAGACGAGACCATAAGGACTATGCACTTCCTGAGGAGAGGAGTAAATGCCGGAGCCACTGGAAGAAGAAGGGTGTGAGAGCTGCGCCATGTCATGTTAATGTGCCACACAGGCTTTGTTCTAAACACAAAGTATGATGGTCGGAAGTTCCGGGTCTCAATGTAAGGTATTAAAGATATAAAACAGGAATGCACAGAGACCCAGGAGCTCTTTTACTGTACTGTATGTTGGAGATGGAATAAAGTTTCTGTGTCGTCCAGCTCGTTGCCTTGCCTGTCTCCTTTCTCCACATTGATGACCCTAAGATGTGCCATGGAAAGCAAGCCGAGCACCGCCCCGGAGACTGCCTGGAGGGAGAGCACCAGCGCTGCATGCGTGGTCTCAGTCCAGCTCCCAGATTTCTGGCTTCACAACCCAACCGCGTGGTTCTTGCACAAAGAAGCCCAGTTTGCACTCCGTGGGATAACAACAGACGATACCAAGTATTACTACATGGTCGCTGCGCTGGATGCGCGCGCCACGCAACAGGTGACGAGCCTGCTCCAGGAGCCACCAGCCCAAGGATTATATGAAGCGCTCAAGAGGATGCTTCTCCAGCACTATACCCTTTCTGACAGTGAGAGGGCAGAGAGACTCCTAACGTGTTCGGAGTTAGGGGACAGATCAGCAGTGGAGCTCATGGAGAGCATGTTGGTGCTGAGGGGGAAGGACGACAAATCTTTCCTGTTCGCCCACTTGTTCCTCAGGAACCTACCGGCTACAGCAAGGGCGATCCTGGCCAACTCACCGCAGCTGGTTGCTAAGGACTACTGCGCCCTGGCGCATGAAGCGGACCACATCATTTTGGTGACCAGAACTCTCAGCGTGCAGACAGTGGCATTGGCATCCATGAGGGACTCCAGCAAGGTCGGGGAGCTGTTTGTGGTAGCTGGGATGGACACCAGGAGACGAAGGAACAGGGCGATCTGTTTTTATCATCGCTGTTTCGGCTTGAATACCCAACGCTGCCTGTCGCCATGCCAATTCGAGAAGCCGGGAAGATGGCACGTTTGGAATTCAGTGGCAGCTGCAACCGATGATGACAGGAACAGACTGCTTTATGTCGCGGACACACGTTTGGGGAGACAGGTTTTGGTGGACTCTGGCTCCCAGAAGAGTCTCATCCTGCCGGTCAACGCAGACAGGGTGGCAGGATGCAGCGGTCCCGAGCTCACGGCCACCAACGGATCCACCATCAGAACATTTGGCGAGCGGACACTGACGATATGCTTACACGGACGCAACTTTCAGTGAGACTTTGTGATAGCTGCATGTTCCAGCCCCATTTTAGGCGCAGATTTTTTATGTGCTTATGGGTTGTTAGTCGATGTTGCTAATAGGAGATTAGTGGATGCTGTCTCTTTTACCTCACTGCCCTGTACAGCTCAGGGAGCTGGGTTGACAACACTGGCTAACGTTATAGCTCCAGGGGTTAAGTACCAACATTTGCTCACACAATTCCCAGCACTCACGGTCCCGACTTTTTCGGCTACGGTAACGAAACACGGGGTTGAACACTTTATAACAACAAAAGGCCCGCCGGTGTTCACGTGGCCTCGGCATTTGGATGCAGCTAAACTGGCAGCGTGCGAGAGGAGTTTGCCAACTTAGAGCAGCTGGGCATCATCAGGTGCTCCAACAGCCCGTGGGCATCCCCGCTACACATGGTGCCTAAAGTTGACTCGTCGTGGCGACCAGGCAGCGATTTCCGGCGCATGAATAATGCCACGGAACACGATCATTATCCCATTCCGCACGTCTAGGATTTTTCCATGCACCTGGCCGGGGTGCGTGTTTCTTCAAAAGTGGATCTGGTCCGTGGATACCATCAGGTCCTGATGTGTGTGGAAGACGTTCCAACAGCAGTAATAACTCCTTTCGGCCTTTTCGAGTTTTTACGCATGCCGTTCGGATTAAAAGGCGCGGCGCAGACTTTCCAGAGAATGATGGACGTAGTGCTTTGCGACTTGTCCTTCGTTTTTGTCTACTTAGATAACATTCTGGTAGTTAGCGCGTACAAGGAGGAGCACATCGCCCATCTCAAGACGGTTTTCCAGAGGTTGGAGGTGCATGGGCTGATAGTTAACCCGGCGAAGTGCCAGTTCGGTGTGCCAGAGATTAATTTTTTGGGCCACCGCGTTTCACCAGAGGGCACAATTCTGTTACCGGATAAGATGCGCGCTGTGTCGGACTTTCCACATCTGCAGACCGTGAGAGCACTACAGGAGTTTTTGGGAATGGTTAATTTTTATAACTGTTTCCTTCCCCGGGCAGCCCAGCTAATGCAGCCATTGTACACCGCACTTAAAAAAAAGATGCCCGGGGAAGCCATCGACTGGACTCCCGAGTGAGTCCAGGCTTTTACTAACACCAAAACAGCGCTTGCAGATGCCGCATCGTTAGCCTACCCAGATCCGTCTGCATGGATAGAGCTCACTACGGATGTGCCTGATGTTGCCATAGGGGCAGTGGTGGAGCAGTATGCAGATGGTGTGGGACTTCTCCACCCAGAGAAGAAGGCAACTGGGGAAGCAGGGAACAATGGACCGAAAGAGGAGGTGTCACCAGGGGGTATCAGACGGGACAGTAAGAACTATGCGCCCCCCGGGGAGTGGAGTAAATGCCGGAGCCGCTGGAAGAAGAAAGGTGTGAGAGCGGCGCCAGCGTTATGTCATGTTAATGTGCCACACAGGCTTTGTTCTAAACACAATGTATGATGGCAGGAAGTTTCGCGTCTCAATGCATGGTATTAAAGATATAAAAGAGGAACGCACAGAGACCCGGGAGCTCTTTTACTGTACTGTATGTTGGAGATGGAATAAAGTTTCTGTGTCATCCAGCTCATTGCATCGCCTGCCTCCTTTCTCCACAACAGCAATGAAAAAGGAAATTCCTCTTTATTTGTATTTTGGGAGTTAGAGAGAAAGTATATGATTGGGTGCCAAGAGAGAAAGTGTGGTACTTTATGAGGAAGTCAGGAGTGGCAGAGAAGTATGTGAGGGTGGTGCAGGATGTGTATGAGCACAGCGAGACGACAGTGAGGTGTGCTGTAGAAGTGACAGATGGATTTAAGGTGGGGGTGGGATTACATCAGAGATTGGCTCTGAGCCCCGTCGTTGTTTTCCATGGTGATGGATAGGCTGACAGAGGAGGTCAGGCAGGAGTCTCCGTGGACCGTGATGTTCATGTCACCATGGGTTGAGATGCCGTCTCGGCACTGAGCCCATGTTTTCCCTCATCCCTGCCTCCCATTGAGCGGCGTCTCAGCTGGCCCCCAGCTGGCAGCATTATGGACGACTGGGGCCAATTAGTCCTCATCAGCTGGGGCGCTGCCAATGAGGATAAATAGGAGCAGCCTCGATGACTCGGGGCTGCGACATAAGCACTGCTAGGCTGAAGCCCCTTCGTCTGGTGTCAGCCTCTACTCCCCTTGCAGCATTCCGGTGTTTGTATCCCGCTGTGAGTATGCACGTCTTGTTACCCCCACGTCCGGTACAAGCTACCTACCCCTGCGCTGTGCAGCCTGAGAATGTACGTCTGTATGAGTGTCTGTGCTCTCCTCATCCCTTATCCCTTACCCAGAATAAAACATCTCGACTCACTGGCTTGTCCCTGGCTCTGATTGCCCGGCTCCCTAGAGCCGGATATGACAGTATGTCGCAGCCAGAAGAGTTGCCGGCGGCCGTGAGTCGCTGTGGAAATGTACCTTTCTGTCCGGGTGTCAGCGCTGCTAGCATGCCGTTTCCCAGGAGTCACTTCCGGCGCCAGGGCGACGAGCTGAGGTCCATCTCGGAGGCTGTCGACGGGACGTTCTTCACCCTGCACGACGCCTCCAACGCGAGACGCTGGCATCCGGGCCGTGCTGAGGAACTCCTGGACTGTCACCCTCACTCTCTGTACCATCTGGAGGACAGTGCCAGGATAGACGCTGCAGGTACACAGCAAGAGAAGCTCCACGGGGTGGATGGAAATCCCGGCGGGGAGTCGAAGTGGGCGACGTCTTTCCCCGCTTCGGAGTCCCGTTCCTGCCGCTATTCCAGTCCGGGAGTTCGCGCCAACCAGAGGACTTCCCCCGACCTGCGTCACGTCACTCGGGATTCCCTTCAAGGAGCCGCAGCTGACAGCAGTTATGTCCGGGGTCGAGTGGCTGTCGCGAGCTCTACTGTGTTTCCTGTCACCACCTTCAGGCATGTGGCGGCGGCAGTGAGATTGATGGTGAGGACTTCAGGGCTACGAAGCTTTCCCGTGCTCGACGCCTCCCTCGTCTCGATCTCCGATCTGGAGCGGCGAATCCTGGGTCTCCCCCTCGCTTCGTTCCCTGGGAGTAGTCGTCATCACATCGCCGAGTCACCTCTGCACGAACCTCGTCCGGATCCAGTTCTGGGTCATCGTCAGGACCGTTCCTCCCACGCAGCTGTCATCCCTTCGCCTCATCAGTGTGGAGATTCTACAGCCTCGTCCCCTGAGCCTCGTTCCCCCGCTGTCATTCCTGGACATTCGGGCTGGCTCACCCCGGCTGTTTCCCCCTCCTCCTCGACGCGCTTCCTGACCGCTGTGTGTGCCTGGAATCCCGGCCTGGTGAGCTCTCTGCTGGAGACAACGCGAGCGATCCTCAGACGAATTCCCGGGGGGTCCTCCGTTATCGCCGGGCGGGGAGAGGAAGAAGCAGATTCCACTACAGCAGGCGATACTCAACCTCCAGGGGGCAGGCAAGTCATTGTTTTTTCACACCTGCTTAATGATTTGCTCTGTCACATCCCTGGAGGAGAAGTTCAGGGTTCGCAGCTCCCTGAACTCTCCCCACCTGCTGTAACCTGTATTCCTAATCCCGCATCCTCTGTGTCTCTCTCTGCCGAGCGGTCCCCGGCTCCGGGTCAACGTGGTGGGATATGGAGAGGGCCTGTGGTTCCGCAGCTACATTGCGGACGGAGGAGGGGGACTGACTGCTGCGTGGAGTCTACGCTGACGACTGAGCGTCCCTGGGTCTCCACGGAGGAGCGGTTCGGTCCAGCGGGACGAGATTCTTCTGGCTTCACGCCGAGTGGGTCGTCGGCGGGGTTACCTGAGCTGGAGGAATCTCAAGCTGCGCTGACCATCGTGCTGGCTGCGGGGCCCGACGCGGCTAGATGGGAGCCTGACAACGACCTCCTGACGACGGATCCTGGATCTTCGCAGTCCTGGACGGCGTCAGAACCCGAGATCAGGCGAGTGCTCTCCTTTCTTTTCTCTCTTTTTATCTTTGAGCACTTCAGCCCATCTCCAGGGGAGACGAGCAGGGTGCAGCCGCCCGCTGCGTCTGAGCTCGTCTCGCCGGGTTCTGGCGCTGCCGGTGATCCTGATCCCGGTTCTGTTTTCTCTTCTGAGCCTTCTTCCAGGGTCACCGGCGAGGAGTTGCTGTTCCTCGTGGTGCTGGAGGGTCCGGGTTCAACGTTGGAGGTCGGTTCTGGTGCAGTGTCCAACGTGGGTTCGCCCGAGACCCAATCGGGGTCCAACGTGGGTTCGCCCGAGACCCAATCGGGGTCCAACGTGGGTTCGCCTGAGGCCCGATCGGGGTCCGACGTGGGTGCTGCCCCAGTGTTGTCCAGGTCCGGTGAGGAGGTGGCCGTTTCCCTGAGGCCCGCCGCCCTCGTCATCGGCTCTCCCCTGAGCCTCTTCCACCGGGATCCGCTCTGACCCTTCGTCCGTCTCAACGGTCCTGGTGGTTGAGTGATGCGGGTCGACGACCCGACCCGCAAAACTTTCGGTTCGGCGATCTGGTTTCCCCCCACTGGTCTGTGTTTGCCTTTGGGCGGCCTGGTTCGGCAGCCGTTGGACTGGATTCCTGGGATCTGGGTCCAGAGTTCGCCGTCCGAACATTTCTCTTCCCCTGATTCGCCAGCTGGACAATGGGCGGGGAGATCTCCGGAGCCATCTCGGCTATTTTTGGACTCTGCCTGCCATACACCTCGGGTGTCACTTTTTCTTTTATCGTTATTAAGGTCACTTGGGTGTAATGTCTGTCCTGTTGGTGGATGTGTATTTATAGTGCTGTGCGTTTTCCTTCCCTCGTACCCAGCATTTTATTTTTTGTACCATGTTTTTAGTCTCGTTTTTGCATTGTAGAGTTATGTTTTGTTCCCTTTCAGACCATACTCTGCAGTTGCCCATTCATTCCAGTCACTTTCATTTCTTTAGGTGACTGTGGGTATTTATATATTCATGTGTGTGGGTTTTTCTTTGCCTGCACTCAGTATTTCTTTTTTATGCCCTGTTGGTTCATTATAGAGTCATGTGCCTTGTTTTCCGTAACACCATGCTCTGTAATTGTCCATTTGTTCCAGTCACTTTTCTTGGTGACTGTGTGTATGTACTTATATTGGTGCTGTGTATTGTGTTTTCCCTTTATTTGACCATACTCAGCATTTTTTGCCCTGTACCTTTTTGGTGGTTCTTTTTTTTTTTCTTGCTCTGGGTCACGCATGGTTGGTACTCTCTGGGTAGTATGTAACCGGCGTGTTGACCCAGTTCTTCTCCCCATCTGTACCTGGGTTAATTATTCAGTTTTGTCAGTATTGTATTTGGGTTTTTCTTTCCCGCTACCCTACATTGCCCCATTGGTGTTGTCCTTCCCTTGGCTTCTTCCCCTCCGGTCCGCCTCCCTTCCTCCCACCCTAGGTGGGGGGGGGGGGGGGGCTGGGATGTTCCTGGTCGTTCAGGAGCCCGACCTTGAGGGAGGGGCTCTGTCACCATGGGTTGAGATGCCGTCTCGGCACTGAGCCCATGTTTTCCCTCATCCCTGCCTCCCATTGAGCGGCGTCTCAGCTGGCCCCCAGCTGGCAGCATTATGGACGACTGGGGCCAATTAGTCCTCATCAGCTGGGGCGCTGCCAATGAGGATAAATAGGAGCAGCCTCGATGACTCGGGGCTGCGACATAAGCACTGCTAGGCTGAAGCCCCTTCGTCTGGTGTCAGCCTCTACTCCCCTTGCAGCATTCCGGTGTTTGTATCCCGCTGTGAGTATGCACGTCTTGTTACCCCCACGTCCGGTACAAGCTACCTACCCCTGCGCTGTGCAGCCTGAGAATGTACGTCTGTATGAGTGTCTGTGCTCTCCTCATCCCTTATCCCTTACCCAGAATAAAACATCTCGACTCACTGGCTTGTCCCTGGCTCTGATTGCCCGGCTCCCTAGAGCCGGATATGACAGTTCACAGATAACATTGTGATTTGTAGTGAGAGTAGGGAGCAGGTGGGAGAGAATGTGGAGAGAGAAGCAAGACAGAAAACATGTCAGTCCCTCCAGGATTACATGGGATGTTTTTATGATTGTTGCGGCCCAAAAAGCCTGAATTTGCGTGAGCGTTTTAAAAAAGTTGCAATAAAAGTTGCAATGTTTTGAGGGGTTTTGTTGCACTAAAAGTTGTGGGAAGAATTATGAATTTTAAAGCAGATGCTTTTTTCCATAGTTTACTGCAATCATATTCTATATAAAACCACAAGAAAAGCACTGGATTGTCAAAAATTTCCTGTTAAACAGTGATTTATAAATTAAACAGAAACTTCTGCTATACAGAAAAACGATTTGTGCAACAGCAAATACCGACAATATACATTACAACAGCTAGATTGCATTGAATGCATGTTAAAGAGTATTGATTTGGAAATTACGGCAGCACCTTTATTTGAAAACTCCTGAACCACAGCAGTCCCTAACCACTTGGTGCCGAGTGCAGACAAAAAAGAAATAATTTATTCTGTTGCTCTGTATTGTCTATCGAAGTCTATTTTTCTGAAAAAAATTACAGAGAATATTCTCTCTCTTTCCGTGCCTGGCTCCTACCTGTCTGTCTATCTGCTGTGCGTCTTGACACACATCTGCCTCATTTTTCCTTTACCCGGAGTTGTACCACGAGGAGCGGCTCTCCTTGGGGATTTACCGGGGGCACATATTGGTCCGTGTCCAGACCAGAGATTCCAACATTAAAGCTCACTGAGAAGATGTAGTAATGATTTTACCTATAAAGATGTATAAAATGTTCAAACACTGGCTGTATTTGCTCATTTGTTGGTGGTTTTACAGCATCTTTCCCCAAACATGATCCTGTGACAGGGTACTTTCAGGCAGGCAGATGTTTTTCAACACAAACCCGGCACTTTGTGCACATGGTCAGCATAGAGATCGAGGAGACGTCCACCGGCGGGCTGGGGGAGATGGAGGAAGGGATGGTGTGGGAAAAGTCGTGGGTGGATGTTTTTTTTTTTTAAATGCTTCACTCTGTTTTTTGCTGATGTGTTCCATTAATACTCATCGTAAAGACAGACGTGAGCGTGGTGCAGCGACGCATTTGATTGGCAAGTCGGCGCTTTTGAGCACTACTCAGGGACAAATTTGATTGGTGAATTGGCAGTAGTTGACGAAGATTGGCCCAAATTGTGGAAAAGTTGCAGTGATTGGACAAAGTTGCAAGGTCATGCAAAAGATGCAACAATACCTGATTCTGCGTGAATTTGTGCGATCACAACATCGTGAAATCCTGAACGGACTGATGTGCGCAAATGAGAGGGAGGCAAGTGTAACAGTAGAGATGCAAGGAGTAGACATAGTGAAGGTAGATGAGTTCAAATACCTGGGGTCAACCATCCAATGCAATGGACAGTACATACACCTGTGTTCCAAATTATTATGCAAATAGGATTTTAGTGTCATAAACACTCAATTTATTGTTTTCAATTAAACTCATGGACGGTATTGTGTCTCAGGGCTCTTTGGATCACTGATATCAATCTCAGACACCTGTCATAATTAGTTTGCCAGGTCAGCCCAATTAAAGGAAAACTAATGACAAAGGATGTTCCACATTATTAAGCATGCCACAGGTTTCAAGCAATGTGGGAAAGAAAAAGGATCTCTCTGCTGCCAAAAAGCATCAAATAGTCCAATGCCTTGGACAAGGTATGAAAACATTGATGACACTTAAGTTTTCGTGAAATATCTATTCAGTGAAGAAAGTTGTGGCTGATTCACAGCACAGACGGGTTCGTGCAGATAAAGGCATAATGAGGAAGGTTTCTGTCAGACAAATTCATAGGTTTAAGAGAGCAGCTGCTAAAATGCCATTACAAAGCAGCAAACAGGTATTTGAAGTTGCTGCTGCCTCTGGAGTCCCATGAAACTCAAGATGTAGGATCCTCCAGAGGCTTGCAGATGTGCATAAACCTACTATTCGGCCACACCTAACCAATGCTCACAAGCAGAAACGGCTGAAGTGGGCCCAGAAATACATGAAGACTAATTTTCAAACAGTCTTGCTTACTGATGAGTGCCGTGTCACCCTGGATGGCCCAGATGGATGGAGTAGTGGATGGTTTGTGGATGGCCACCATGTCCCAACAAGGCTGCAACGTCAGCAAGGAGGTGGCGGAGTCATATTTTGGGCCGGAATCATAGGGAGAGACCTTGTAGGCCCCTTTAGGATCCCTGAAGGTTTGAAAATGACCTCGGCAAAGTATACAGAGTTTTAACTGACCACTTTCTTCCATCCATCCATCCATCCATCCATCTTCTACCGGTTTTCCGGAGGCCCGGATCATGGAGACAGCAGTTCAAGCAAAGAAGCCCAGACTTCCCTCTCCCTGGCCACCTGCTCCAGCTCTTCAGAGAGGATGCCAAGGCGTTCCCAGACCAGCTGGGAGACATACACTACTGTTCAAAAGTTTGGGGTTACCCAGACAATTTTGTGTTTTCCATGAAAAGTCACTTTTATTTACCACCATGAGTTGTAAAATGAAAAGAAAATATAGTCAAGACATTGACAAGGTTAGAAATAATGATTTGTATTTGAAATAATAATTTTTTCCTTCAAACTTTGCTTTCATCAAAGAATCCTCCATTTGCAGCAATTACAGCATTGCAGACCTTTGGCATTCTAGCTGTTAATTTGTTGAGGTAATCTGGAGAAATTTCACCCCACGCTTCTAGAAGCCCCTCCCACAAGTTGGATTGGCTGGATGGGCACTTCTTGCATACTGTGCGGTCAAGTTGCTCCCACAACAGCTCAATGGGGTTTAGATCTGGTGACTGCGCTGGCCACTCCATTACAGATAGAATACCAGCTGCCCGCTTCTTCTCTAAATAGTTCTTGCACAATTTGGAGGTGTGCTTTGGGTCATTGTCCTGTTGTAGGATGAAATTGGCTCCAGTCAAGCACTGTCCACAGGGTATGGCATGGCGTTGCAAAATGGAGTGATAGCCTTCCTTATTCAAAATCCCTTTTACCCTGAACAAATCTCCCACCTTACCAGCACCAAAGCAACCCCAGACCATCACGTTATCCCCACCTTGCTTGACAGATGGCGTCAGGCACTCTTCCAGCATCTTTTCAGTTGTTCTGCGTCTCACAAATGTTCTTCTGTGTGATCCAAACACCTCAAACTTCAATTCGTCCGTCCATAACACTTTTTCCAATCTTCATCTGTCCAATGTCTGTGTTCTTTTGCCCATATTAATCTTTTTCTTTTATTGGCCAGTCTCAGATATGGCTTTTTCTTTGCCACTCTGCCCTGAAGGCCAGCATCCCGGAGTCGCCTCTTCACTGTAGATGCTGACACTGGCGTTTTGCGGGTACTATTTAATGAAGCTGCCAGTTGAGGACCTGTGAGGCGTCTATTTCTCAAACTAGAGACTCTAATGTACTTATCTTCTTGCTCAGTTGTGCAGCGGGGCCTCCCACTTCTCTTTCTACTCTGGTTAGAGACTGTTTGTGCTGTTCTCTGAAGGGAGTAGTACACGCCGTTGTAGGAAATCTTCAGTTTCTTGGCAATTTCTCGCATGGAATAGCCTTCATTTCTAAGAACAAGAATAGACTGTCGAGTTTCACATGAAAGTTCTCTTTTTCTGGCCATTTGGAGCATTTAATCGACCCCACAAATGTGATGCTCCAGATACTCAACCTGCTCAAAGGAAGGTCAGTTTTATAGCTTCTGTAACCAGCTAAACTGTTTTCAGCTGTGCTAACATGATTGCACAAGGGTTTTCTAATCATCCATTAGCCTTCTGATGCAATGAGCAAACACATTGTACCATTAGAACACTGGAGTGATAGTTGCTGGAAATGGGCCTCTATACACCTATGTAGATATTGCACCAAAAACCAGACATTTGCAGCTAGAATAGTCATTCACCACATTAGCAATGTATAGAGTGTATTTCTGATTAGTTTAAAGTTATCTTCATTGAAAAAAACAGTGCTTTTCTTTCGAAAATAAGGAAATTTCTAAGTGACCCCAAACTTTTGAACGGTAGTGTAGTTTCTCCAGCGAGTCCTGGGTCTGCCCCGGGGTCTCCTCCAAGAGGGACATGCCCAAAACACCTCAAGTGGGAGGTGTCCAGGAGGAATCCTGGTCAGATGCCCATACCACCTCAACTGGTTCCTTTCAATGTGGAGGAGCAGCGATTCTACTCTGAGCCTCTCCCGGATGACTGAGCTCCTCACCCTATCTCTGAGAGTGAGTCCAGCAATCCAACAAAGAAAGCTCATTTCTGCCGCTTGTATCCGCAATCTCATTCTTTTGGTCTTTACCCAAAGCTCATGACCATAGGTGAGGATAGGAACGTAGATTGACTGATAAATCGACAGCTTTGCCTTAGAGCTTAGCTCCCTCTTCACCACAACAGACGGTACAACATCCGCATCACTGCAGATGCTGCTCTGATCCGTCTGTCAATCTCTTGCTCCATTCTCCCCTCACTCGTGAATAAGACCCTGAGATACTTAAACTCCTCCACATGGGGCAGGAGCTTGTCCCCAACCCGGAGAGGACAATTCACCTTTATCCGGCTGAGGATCATGGACTCGGACTTGGAGGTACTGATTCTCATCCCAGCCACTTCACACTCAGCAGCAAACCACCCCAGTAAGACCTGTAGGTCATTGCCGGATGAAGCCAGCAGGACAACATCATCTGCAAACAACAGACATGAGACCCTGTGGTCACCATGCATGACACCCTCCGTTCCCTGGCTGTGCCTAGAAATCCTGTCCATAAAAATTATGAACAGGATCAATGACAAAGGGCAGCCCTGGTGGAGTCCAACTCTCACTAGGAATGAGTCTCACAGAGTGTTGGCAATACGAGCCAAACTCTCACAACGGTCATACAGAGACTGAATAGCTCATAACAACAAGTCCGATACCCCATACTCTCGAAGCACCCCCCACAAAAAACCACGAGGGACGCGGTCGAATGCCTTCTCCAAGTTCACAAAACACACGTAAACTGGCTGGGCAAACTCCCATGAACCCTTGAGGATTCTTGAGAGAGTAAAGAGCTGGTCCGATGTGCCACGGCCAGGACGAAAACCACATTGCTCCTCTTGAATCCGAGGTTCAACCAACAGCCAGACTCTCCTCTCCAGTACCTTGGCATAGACCTTCCCATGGAGGCTGAGAAGTGTGATCCATCTAAAGTTAGAACACCCCTTCCGGTCCCCCTTTTTGAAGAGAGGAACCACCACCCCGGTTTGCCATGCCAAAGACCCTGCCCCCGACCTCCACGCAATGTTGCAGAGGCGTGTCAACCATGACAGCCCTACAACATCCAGGGCCTTGAGGTACTCAGAGCGAATCTCGTCCACCCCCGGGGCCCAGCCACCAAAGAGATTTTTAACCACCTTGGCGACCTCAGCCCCTGTGATAGGCGAGTCGTCTTCCTCGTCCACAAGCCCTGCTTTCTCTGTGGAAGGCGTATCAGTGGGATTGAGGAGATCCTCGACGTATTCCTTCCACCGCCTGACAATATCCCCAGTCGAAGTCAGCAGTGCCCCATCCATACCATACACAGTGTGGACAGGGAGCTGCTTCCCCCTCCTGAGCCGCCGGACAGTTGCCACAATCTCTTCGAGGCCGACCGAAAAGTCTTGTTCCATGGCCTCACCGAAATCCTCCCACACCCAAGTTTTTGCTTCAGCAACCACCCAAGCTGCACTCTGCTTGGTCTGCCAGTACACCTCAGCTGCTCCGGGAGTCCCACAAGCCAACCAAGCTTGATAGGACTCCTTCTTCAGCTTAATGCCCCCCCACCACCACAACTGGTGTCCACCACTTGGTTCGTGGGTTGCCACCACGAGATGCACCGACAACCTTGCAGCCGCCGCTCTGGGCAGCTGCTTCAACAGTGGAGGTGGAGAACATGGCCCACTCAGACTCCATGTCTCCAGACTCCCTCAGAATGTGGTGGAAGTTCTTCCGGAGGTGGAAGTTGAAGACCTCCCGGACAGGAGCCTCAGCCAGACGTTCCCAGCACACCCTCACTATACGTTTGGGTCTACCAGGTCTGAATGGCATCCTGCTCTGCCATCGGATCCAACTCCCCACCAGGTGGTGATCAGTTGACAGCTCTGCATCTCTCTTTACCTGAGTGTCCAAGACATATGGTTGCAGGTCTGATGACACGATAACAAAATTGATAATCGACCTGTGACCTGGGGTGTCCTGGTGCCAGGTGCACATATGGACACCTTTATGCTTGAACATGGTGTTTGTTATGGACAAACTGTGGTTAGCACAGAAGTCCAATAACTGAACACCACTCAGGTTCAGATCAGGCAGGCCGTTCCTCCCAATCACCCCGCCCAGGTTTCACTGTCGTTGTCCACATGTGTATTTAAGTCCCCCAGTAGGACAATGGAGTCTCCAAGAGGAGCACTCTTCAGCACCCCAGTCAGAGACGCCAAAAAGGGTGGGTACTCTGAACCATCATTTGGTGCATAGGCACAAATGATGGTCAGGATCTGTTTCCCAACCTGAAGGTACAGGGAAACAACCATTTCGTCCACCGGGGAAAACTCCAATATAGAAGCAGCAAGGTGGGGGGATACAAGAATACCCACCCCTGCTCATCGCCTCTCACCCGGGGCAACTCCAGAGTAGGACAACTCCAACCCCTCTCCAATAGACTGGTTCCGGAACTGGAGCTGTGTGTTGAGGTGAGGCCGATTATATCTAGCCAGTATCTCTCAACCTCATGCACCAGCTCAGACTCCTTCCCCACCAGAGAGGTGACATTCCGCGTCCCAAAAGCCAGTTTAGGAAACTTGGGATCAGACTGCCAAGGTCTCCGCCTTTGACCGCCGCCTGATCCACATAGCACCGGATCCCCATGGTCCCTCCTGCAGGTGGTGAGCACACTGGAGGGCAGACCCATGTAACTCCTTCGGGCTGAGCCCGGCCGGGTCCCATGGGCGGAAACCCAGCAACCAGACGCTAGCCATCAAGCCCCTCCCCCCAGGCCTGGCTCCAGGGTGGGGCCCTGGTAACCCCATACTTGGCGGGGTACATTGAATCCTTGTTCTAGCATTCATCATGAGAGTGTGTTGGATTGTTCTTAGTCTGGCCCTTCACCCAGGACCAGTTTGTCTTGGGTGACCCTACCAGAGGCAAACTGCCCCGGACAACATAGCTCCTGGGATCACTAGGGCACGCAGCCCCCCCCCCCACCCCACCCCCCACCACCACCACGATAAGGTGACGATCCATGAGGGGGACCACTTTCTTCCATGGTTTTTTTTTTTTTTGGACCACTTTATTCCATGGTACAAAAAGAAGAACTGTGCCTTCTGTAGCAAAATTATCTTTCTGCATGACAATGCACCATCACATGCTGTAAAGAATACCTCTGTGTCATTGGCTGCTATGGGCATAAAAGGAGAGAAACTCATGGTGTGGCCTCCATCCTCCCCTGACCTAAACCCTAATGAGAATCTTTGGTGTATCCTCAAGCAAAAGATCTGAAGGTGGGAGGCAGTTCACATCAAAACAGCAGCTTTGGGAGGCTATTCTGACGTCTTGCAAAGAAATTCAAGCAGAAACTCTCCAAAAACTCACAAGTTCAATGGATGCAAGAATTGTGAAGGCTAAATCAAAGAAGGGGTCCTATGTTAACATGTATCTTGTCCTGTTAAGATGTTTTTGATTGAAATGGCTTTTGATTTCAGCAAATAGGACCTCCTAATACTGCAAATTAAACAAATGACCATCTTCGGTTCTTTACAACCATTGAAACGTTTTGAAACCCTGTTGTGCTTAATAATTAGGAACAGTGCATTTTGAGATTTTTATTTTTGGGAAAAAAATAGTTATTATTGGGAGGTTTGTTCAATAAAATCTGAATTAGGCTCTAACAGTTGATGACTTGAAAATTATACTGACCGTCATTTGCATTGACTATCTAAGAAAATCAGAGACAAATATCACTGGCATAATAATTTGGAACATGGTGTAAGAGAAGTGAAGAAGAGAGTGCAGGCAGAGTGGAGATAGTTGAGATAAGTGTTAGAGGTGATTTATGACAGAAGGTAGATGCTAGAGTGAAATGGATTTACGAGATGGTAGTGAGACCTGCTATGATGTATGGTTTGGAGAAGGTGGTGCTGACAAAAAGACAAGAGGCAGAGCTGGTGGTGACTGAACTCAAGATGTTAAGATTCTCACTGGGATAATAATAATAATTATTATTATAATAATGATGATGATGGATTAGATTTATACAGTCCCTCCAAGATTTCGCGGAATGTTTTTATGATTGTTGTGGCCCAAAAAGCCAAAATTCGCAGGAGCTTTTTTAAAAAGTTGCAATAAAAGTTGCAATGTTTTTAGAGTGTTTTTGCACCAAAAGTTGTGGGAAAAATTACAAATTTTCAAGCAGATGTTTTTTCCAATTTACTGCAGTGATATTCTATGTAACAATACAAGAAAAGCACAGGATTGTCAAAAATTTCCTATTATAATGATTTGTAAATTAAGCAGAAACTTCTGCTATACAGAAAAACTCTTCTGTGCAGCAGCAAATATAAACATTAACATAACATCCATTACAACAGCTAAACTGCACTGAATGCATGTTAAAGAGTAGAGATTTGGAAATTATTGCCAGCACCTTCATGTGAAAACTCCCTAAGGTCCCCAACCACTCGGTACTGAGCGGAGAGGAAAAAATAAATAATTTATTGTGTTGCTCTGTATTGTCGATAGAAGTCTGTGTTTTCTGAAAAAAAAAAAAAAATTAGAGACAATATTCTCTCTCTTTCCGTGCCTAACTCCTACCTGTCTGTTTGCTGCATGTCGGGATGGTGGGGGGTGCGTTTGTCCGTGTCCAGACCGGAGATTCACAGCTTTAAAGCTCATTGAGCAGATATAGTAATGATTTCACCTCTAAAGATGGATAAAATGCTCAAACACTGGCTGTAGTGTTAGACTTGACGCTGTATTTGCGTTTTTACAGAATCACACGTGCTCCCATGACGGAGTGCTTTTGGGGCAGGCGGATGTTTTTCAACACAAACCCAGTGCTTCATACACGCGGTCATGATGGAGACGTGGTGAGACGTCCACTGGCAGGCTGGGGAGATGGAGGAAGAGACGGTGTTGGAAACCTCAAGGGTGTTTTTTTTTAAGATAAGATAAGATAAGATAAGATAAGCCTTTATTAGTCCCACAACGGGGAAATTCCAGGATTGCAACAGCACAGGGATAGCAACACTCAGAGCAACAATCAGAAGGCAAGAAAAAAAACAAGCAAGCAAGAGCAGCTAATATACATATGTACATATTACTATAAAATATATATATACACACACACACACAGACACACAGTGCAGAGCATTGTAGCTGGATGGAATAAATATATGAATATATGAACACACAGTGCAGAGCATTGTAGCTAGATGGAATAAATATGTAAATATATAAACACCCACAGTACGGAGCATTGCAGCTAGGTGGAATAAATATGCAAGTATATAAACACACACAGTGCGGAGCAATGTAGCTAGATGGAATAATATGTAGATATATAAAAACACAGTGCGGAGCATTGTAGCTAGATGGAATAAATATATAGATATATAAATATAAACACACCCAGTGCTGAGCATTGTAGCTAGATGGAATAAATATGTAAATATATAAACACACACAGTGCAGAGCATTGTTGCTAGGTGGGATGAAACAGCATAACCGTCTACTTAGTTATCCTACATGGTATGATTATGTGCCCATACATATTCTCACCCTCCATAGCGACCGGTATGTTCCTAGTTGTATGCCGGAGAGGACCATTGTGTAAGTCTATTGCATCTTTTGCATTCAAAAAAAACTATTAGTTTGTTACGTCTTTTTGCTATCTCTGCGAGCAGCCCTGCTTAGGTTGTACAGTCTGACAGCTGTTGGTAGGAAGGACCTACGAAACCTCTCGGTTGTGCACCTGGGATGATGTAGTCTGCTGCTAAATGAGCTCCTCAGTGCATCCAGTATGTCCTGCATAGGGTGGAACTCGGACTCCAGCAGAGATGACAGTTTAGCCACCGTCCTTCTCTCTCCTATCTCCTCCATCGGATCAAGGCGCTGCCCCAGGACAGAGCTAGCTTTCTTAATCAGTTTGTTCAGTCTCTTCCTATCGGCTGCAGTAATGCCACTGCCCCAGCAGACCACTCCAAAAGTGATGGCTGATGCCACCACCGTGTCATAGAATGACTTCAGCAGCGCCCCTTGTACACCAAAAGACCTGAGTCTCCTCAGCAGGAACAGCCTGCGCTGTCCCTTCTTGTAGAGTGCGTCAGTATTGTGTGACCAGTCTAGTTTATTGTTCAGATGAATACCCAGGTACTTATAGGATGTCACCATCTCGATGTCTGTTCCCTGTATATTTACTGGTGTTGTGAGGGGCTGCCCATGCCTGCGGCAGTCCACCACCAGCTCCTTAGTTTTCCTCGCGTTGATCTGGAGGCAGTTCCGATGGCACCAGTCCACAAAGTCCTGGATAAGCCCTCTGTACTCAGCTTCATCTCCATTGGAGATGAGACCAACGATCGCAGAGTCATCAGAGAACTTCTGTAGATGGCAATGTGTTGTGTTGTGTGAGAAGTCCGCAGTATAAAGAGTGAACAGGAAGGGAGCCAGCACCGTTCCCTGGGGGGCCCCCGTGCTACTGATGATCGTGTCGGAAACACAGTCCCGGGTTCTCACAAACTGAGGCCGGTTCGTGAGGTAGTCCAGGATCCATGATGACAGGTGCTGGTCCACCCCTGCGCGCAGCAGCTTGTCCTTCAGGATCATCGGTTGGATGGTTTTGAAAGCACTGGAGAAGTCAAAGAACATGATCCTCACCATATTCCCGGGCTTCTCCAGGTGGGACAGAGAACGGTGAAGGAGGAAGATCACCGCATCCTCCACCCCAATGCCATGCTGGTAGGCGAACTGGAGTGGATCCATCGCTGGTTCCACCAGGGGGCGGAGATGAGCAAGGAGCAGTCTCTCCAGGGTCTTCATCAAGTGGGACGTCAAGGCCACCGGTCTGTAGCTGTTCAGGTCTTTGGGGTGGGAAGTTTTTGGTACAGGTACCACACAAGATGTTTTCCACAGCTGTGGTACCCTCCCCAGTTTCAGGCTCATGTTGAAGATATACGTCACAATCCCACACAGCTGGTCTGCACAGGACTTGAGGAGCTTTGCACTGATGCCGTCCGGTCCCGACGCCTTCCTCGCCTTGATCTTCCTCAGCTCCGTCCTCACCTGGGTCTTGGTCAGGGTCAGGATGGGGGGCTGTGTGTTGGGAGTGGGGGGGTGTCGGTGGAGTGGGGAGTGGGCAGCAGGACTTGATTTCTTAGAGGCAGTGGTTGTGGTTGTTGTGCAGACAGGGGAGAGGGCGGTTGGTCAAATCTATTGAAAAACAGATTCAGGTTGTTCGCCCACTCCCTGCCCCCCGTGGCCTGGGGGGAGGTATTCTGGAGCCCCGAGATGGTTTTGAGGTTTCTCCAGACCCCGCTGATGTCGCTCTGTTGCAGCTTGTCCTCCATCTTCTTCCTGAAGCTGTCCTTGCCTTCTCTGATCTTTCTCCTCAGCTCCCTCTGTACGGACTTCAGCATCTCCCTGTTCCCCGACCTGAAGATCCTCTTCTTCTCTCTCAGAAGTGTTTTTATCTCAGGGTTGATCCAGGGTTTGTTGTTTGAGTGACGCCGTATGGTCTTGGTGGGAACGGATTTGTCCACACAGAAGCTGAGGTAGCCCGTGAAGGTGTGAATGAGGCCATCGATGTCCTCACCATGTGGATCGCAGAGCTGCTTCCAGGCAGTGGCTTCAAAACAGTCCTTTAGAGTGTCCATTGTCTCCTCAGACCATAACTCCACAGTGTGCATGGCCGGAGGTTGTCTGTGCACTAGGGGTTTGTACACCGGCCGGAGATGAACCAAGTTGTGATCCGATCTCCCAAGTGGGGGGAGTTGTGATGAGGTGTACACCTCCTTAGTGTTTGCGTAGAACAAATCTAGTGTTTTATTGTCTCTAGTGTGGCATGTGACATACTGGGTGAAAGTGGGCAGAATGGGAGACAGTGAAACGTGGTTGAAATCGCCTGAGATGAGGAGAAGAGCAATCTGGGTGTTCTGTCTGCAGCCTGCTGGTTACTGAATGGATGACGTCACGCGCTGTCCCAGCGTTCGCCGTCGGATTTGCATAAACAACAATGCAGATCACGTGTGAGTGTTCTCTCGGGAGATATGTAGGCCTCATGCTAACAGCTAGCAACTCAATGTCTTTGCTGCAGTGTCGTTGTTTAACAGTGATATGTCCCGGTCTGCACCAGTTGTTGTTAACATACATTATCACTCCACCGCCCCTTGCTTTGCCACTCTCTGGTGTTCGGTCAGCTCGTATCATGTGAAAACCCTCCAGCTCAATGTTAGCATCTGCTGCTAGTTCAGTTAGCCACGTCTCAGTAAACAAAAGGAGAGAGCACTCCCGGTAAGTGCTATCATAACGGGAGATAGCCGCTAGCTCATCTAACTTTCCCAGTATCGACCGTACATTTCCCATGACAACAGATGGAAGGGAGGGTCTGTACCTTATATTTTTTGTCCTCCGCCTTACTCCAGCCCGGCAGCCGCGACGCTTTCGCCTCAATTCTCTCGGTATGTCGAGTTTTTCCAGTGGGACCGGGTGGCGGTTAAATGCTAGCAGCTCTTCCCTGTTGTATCGTATCCTGCTATAAACAGTGGCTCCGTCCACCGGCTCAGGAGACATTTGGGACGATCTGTGTGTCCGTGATATAAGTGGGGTGAAAAAAAAGTGATCAAAAGAGAGAGGAAGGGAAAAAAAACTCGGAATCGAGCCGCTGTTGCAAAAGGCAGCCTACTGGTGTGGCGCCGATTTTTAAATCACACACTCTGTTTGCTGTGTTCCGTTAATACTCCTGTAAACACAGAAGTAAATGCGGTGCAGCGATGCATTTGACTGGTTCGACTGAGCGTTTCAGCGCCAGTCAGAGACAAATTTGATTGGTGAAACTGGCGGAAGTTGACGAGGATTGGCCAAAATTGCGAGAAAGCTGCAGTGATTGGACAAAGTTGCAAGGACGCACAATAATTGCGATGATTGGCTGATTTCACCTGAATTGATGCGATTGCAACATTGCGAAATCCTGGAGGGACTGTTTATATGGCACTTTACATGTAGAGTGGCATCTCAAAGTGCTTACAGTGAGTCCATTATTCATTCACTCCAGACAGACACTGATAGTGGTAAGCTACCTCTGTAGCCACAGCTGCCCTGGAGCAGGCTGACAGAAACATGGCTGCCAATCCACGCCAACGGCCTCTCTGACCACTACTGAACATTTATACACATTCATACCCAGTGTCATGGACATTGGAGGCAAGGTGGGTAAAGTGTCTTGCCCAGGGACACAACGGCAGGATGGCTGGGGACAGCAGGATTTGAACCACCAACCCTCTGGTTATTGGATGACCCACTCTACCTCCTGAGCCACTGTCGCCCACATTTCCCTCCTCCGTTCCATTTTTGCTGAGCACCAAGCTGGACTGCAGGAAATTCCATTTTTATATGGTCTTTTCCATGACCTGGCTGGGATTTGAACCCCAACCTCCCGGTTGTGGGGCGGATGCTCTACCTCTAGGCCACCACTCCGGTTGGATGGTTGGACATATGCAGAGGAGAGATAGTGGATATATTGTAACAAAGGATGTTGAAGATGGAGCTGCCAGGCAGGAGGAAAAGAGGAAGACCACAGAGAAGATTCAGGGATGTAATGAAGGAGGACATGAAAAGGGTTGGCGTCACAGAGGAAGATGCAAGGGATCGGGTAAGATGAGGCAGATCATCTGCAGTGGCAACCCCTAAAGGGAGCAGCCGAAAGAAAAAAGATGATTCTGGCAGTCAGAAAGAGAACTGGTTGGAGTTTAGAACAGTCCTCACAACATGGCAGAGACCTTCAGTTAACAGACAGACCATATTTAATTTAGTGCCATACAGACTTAGGCAAAGTAAATCAAACAGTATATTGGGTAACTGGTCAGTTTATACATCAAGTGGTCTGATGGGAAAACTACACCACAGAATCTCTTCTGGGTTCTGTTCAGCTTGCAGAAAGTTTGACACCTGTGATCTGTTGTTTTTTTTTTTGCCAATCACACATCTTGTCAACCAGAGGCTTTGCTATATTTACAAAAACTCACATGCCTCACAGACATGCACGCCGGATGGTGACTAGCTTCAGAAGGAAGGATGAGCTGCAGGAGGCAGGCAGATTTTTTCTTTTCAAACTTCAAAAAAATTTTGGGGGGGGTCAGATTTCATCCTACTCCAACTTTAAAGCAGCACGATGTAATGTTACCATTTCTGGTACTACACACAAAAAATATCAACCTGGCCTGATCTGAGGTTCAAAAGGTTCATGTACTGTCAAAATTATTTTGGAAACATTATTTTAAGGAGAAAATTTTATTTAGTGTTGCTTTAAAAGATATGTGTCACAACTTTTGTTAATATAATCAAAGCTATCACTTTTGTGTAATATACAGTAAGCAAGAAGTAGTTACCAGCATTCCTCTCTTGCCTCTATCACCCTCTACAGTGATTTTACCTAGAGGGCCTTGGGCTAGTTTCTCCACTAAAATGACATGCCATGTGTGCTCCGGATAGTCTGTCTTGGTTGGCTCTCCATGTTCAGGACATGTACAGGGCTGACACAAAAGCTACTGTTTGACTCTGAGAGACTTAGATGAACAAAACACTCAAGAAAGCTTAAAAACACAAAGAAATTCAGCTTTATCCAACTACTGCAATGTCAATATGCAGTGTGGCAGTACAGAAAATCCACCGTTAACTTTTCACACCAGTCTGTTGCAAAATTTCTGGTGTGTGGAGTTTTATTTTCATTCTCCTTCAGCCACTTAACAGCATTCATTCTGAAAATCAAACAGCATAATTGTAATACTGATTGAATTTAATTTGCAATTGTAATTGCCCTGTCCTTGTATTAGTCTGTGTTTCTACAAATAATTTGTTGACTCAACTTGCTCCTTTAACTGAGTTAACGTTACACAAGAATTCATTTAAAGTTTCATTTTTTTGATAGTCATCGCATAAAATGAGCTATTTCAGCATGTTTATTTTTTATGAGTATAACTTAGTTCTTTGAATTGCGGAATCATGAATGCCCTAGTAGTTGTAATTGTTATATTTCAAGATTCAAGTTTCACAATTTTTATTTGTCAATACTACTATACAGTGCAACCAGAAAGTATTCACAATGCTTAACTTTTTCCACATTTTATGTTACAGCCTTATTCCAAAATGGATTAAATTAATTTTCCCCTCAAAAATCTACACACAATACCCCATAACAACAATATGAATAAAGTTTTTTTTAGATTGTTGCAAATTTATTAAAAATAAAAAACTAAGAAATCACATGTTCATAAGTATTCACAGCCTTTGCCATGAAGCTCAAAATTGAGCTCAGGTGCATCCTGTTTCCACTGATCATCCTTGAAATGTTTCTACAGCTTAATTGGAGTCCACCTGTGGTAAATTCAACTGATTGGACATGATTTGGAAAGGCACACACCTGTCTATATAAGGTCCCGCAGTTGACAGTGCATGTCAGAGCACAAACCAAGCATGAAGTCAAATGGAATTGTCTGTAGACCACCGATACAGGATTGTCTTGAGGCACAAATCTGAGGAAGGGAACAGAAAAATTTCTGCTGCTTTGAAGGTCCCAGTGAGCACAGTGGCCTCCATCATCCGTAAATGGAAGAAGCTTGAAAACACCAGGATTCTTCCTAGAGCTGGCCGGCCGTCTTAACTGAGTGATCGGGGGAGAAGGGCCTTATTCAGGGAGGTGACCAAGAACCCGATGGTCACTCCGTCAGAGCTTCAGCGTTCCTCTGTAGAGAGAACCTTCCAGAAGGACAACCATCTCTGCAGCGATCCACCAATCAGGCCTGTATGGTAGTGGCCGGACAGAAGCCACTCCTCAGTAAAAGACACATGGCAGCCCGCCTGGAGTTTGCCAAAAGGCACCTGAAAGATTCTCAGACCATGAGAAACAAAATTCTCTGGTCTGATGAGACAAAGATTGAACTCTTTGGTGTGAATGCCAGGCGTCATGTTTGGAAGAAACCAGGCACTGCTCATCACCAGGCCAATAACATCCCTACAGTGAAGCATGATGGTGGCAGCATCATGCTGTGGGGATGTTTTTCAGCGGCAGGAACTCGGAGATTAGTCAGGATAGAGGGAAAGATGAACGCAGCAATGTACAGAGACATCCTGGATGAAAACCTGTTCCAGAGCGCTCTTGATCTCAGAATGAGACAACAGTTTATCTTTCAACAGGACAATGACCCTAAACACACAGCCAAGATATCAAAGGAGTGGCTTCAGGACAACTCTGTGAATGTCCTTGAGTGCCCTAGCCAGAGCCCAGACCTGAATCCAATTGAACATCTGTGGCGAGATCTGAAAATGGCTGTGCACCAACGCTTCCTATCCAACCTGATGGAGCTTGAGATGTGCTGCAAAGAGGAATGGGTGAAACTGCCCAAAGATAGGCGTGTCAAGCTTTTAGCATCATATTCAAAAAGACTTGAGGCTGAAATTGGTGCCAAAGTTACATCAACAAAGCATTGAGCAGAGGCTGTGAATACTTAGGTACATGTAATTTTTTAGTTTTTTATTTTTAATAAATTTGCAAAAATCTCAAAAAACCTTTTTTCACATTGTCATTATGGGGTATTGTGTGTAGAATTTTGAGGGAAAAAATATTTTAATCTATTATGGAATTAGGCTGTAACATAAAATATGGAAAAAGTGAAGCACTGTGAATACTTTCCGGATGCACTGTAGGTACAGGACATACAAGATAACCGAAATGGCGTTTCTCTTTCTCTTCAGTGGTGTGGGCAATATAAGAAAAAGGGATAAGGCTGGAAAAATAAAAACAACAACAGCAGTCTATGTGCAATAAGTAGTGCAAATAGCGACAAAAGATAGACCCAGACATCCCATAGTACAAATAAAGATAAACGATAAAACCAGCAATCCTATATACAGAAAAAGTAGAGCAGTAGTACTCGTAGTTACAGATTCGATGTGGTAGTGTAGGTGCAGACAGTGACAGATGAGACTGTGCATGAACAATATTGCAAAACAGACAGCAGCAGATATGGCATTTGTGCAAATGGTTGCAGTAAAGTGCAGAGACATGCAGCAGCAGATATATTACTGTTGGTGTGCCAGTCTATCTTTGCCAACAGCTGAGGTAGTTATTGTGCAGGTAAGTGCGTTATGGTCCGGGGGGATGGGGGTGGACAGAGTTCAGGGTCCTGATGGCCTGATGAACAAAGCTGTTTAGCAGTATTGTGGAGTGGGCCCGGAGCCTCTGGTACCTTTTCCCTGAGGGCAGGCGGCTGAAGAGGGAGTGTGAGGGGTGGGAGGTATCATCTGCAATGTTGATGGCTCTGCGGGTGAGGTAGATGTTGGAGAGCAGGGGCAGAGGGACACCGATGATCTTGCTGGCTGCTTTCACTGTGCGTTGTAGTGTCTTGCGGCAGGAGGCGGCGCAGCTTTCATACCACACCGTGATGTAGCTGGTGAGGATGCTCTCAATGGTGCCCCAGTAGATTGAGCACATGATGGGGGGTGGGACTTGTGCTCTCCTCAGTTTGCGGAGGAAATGGAGGTGAGTTTGAGCCTTCTTGGCCAGTGATGTGGTGGTGTTGGACCAGGAAAGGTCCTTAGAAATGTGCACTCCAAGGAACTTCGTGCTGCTCACCCTCTCCACAGCTACTCCATCGATGATCAGAGGGGGATGCTGTGTGTATCCCCTTCTGAAGTCGACTACAATCTCCTTGGTTTTTCCCACGTTCAGGAAGAGATTATTGTATTTACACCACTGGACCTCACCAACTCACCTCATTTCTGTAGTTGGTTTCCTCATTATTGGTCATGAGGCCCACCAACGTCATGTCATCCACAAACTTGATGATGTGATTGGTGCTGTAGGCTGGTACACAGTCATGGGTCAGCAGGGTGAAGAGCAGTGGGCTGAGCAAGCACCCTTGTGGGGCCCCTGTGCTCAGTGTGATGGTCTTGGATGTGTTGCTGCCAACCCGCACCTTCTGTGGCCTCCCTGTGAGAAAGTCCAGCACCCAGTTACAGAGAGAGGTTTTGAGTCCCAAGTGTCTGAGTTTTTGTATTAGGTGCTGGGGGATGATTGTGTTGAATGCAAATAAACGATAAAAACATCAATCCTATATACAGAAAAAGTGAAGCAGTAATACTCGTAGTTGCAAGTTCAATGCGGTAGTGTAGGTGCAGACAGTAGCAGATGAGACTGTGCATGAACAGTATTGCAAAATAGACAGCAGCAGATATGGCATTTGTGCAAATGGTTGCAGTAAAGTGCAGCGACATACAGCAGCAGATGTATTATTTTTCGTCTGTCAGTCTTTCTGTGCCAACAGCTGAGGTAGTTATTGTGCGGGTGAGTGCGTTACGGTCCAGGAAAGGGGGGTGGACAGAGTTCAGGATCCTGATGGCCTGATGAACAAAGCTGTTTAGCAGTATTGTGGAGCGGGCCCAGAGCCTCTGGTACCTTCTCCCCGAGGGCAGGGGGCTGAAGAGGAAGTGTGAGCGGTGGGAGGTATCGCCTGCAATGTTGATGGCTCTGCGGGTGAGGTAGATATCTGAAAGCATGGGCAGAGGGGTACCGATGATCTTGCTGGCTGCTTTACTGTGTGTTGTAGTGTCTTGCGGCAGGAGGCGGTGCTGCTTCCACACCACACTGTGATGCAACTGGTGAGAATGCTGTCAGTGGTGCCCCAGTAGAATGAGCACATGATGGGGGTGGGGGGGGGACTTGTGCTCTCCTCAGTTTGCGGAAGAAATGGAGGTGAGTTTGAGTCTTCTTGGTTAGTGACCGGGAAAGGTCCTCAGAAATGTGCACTCCAAGGAACTTGGTGCTGTTCACCCTCTCCACAGCTGCTCCATCCATGATCAGAGGGGGATGCTGTGTCCCCTCCTGAAGTCGACCACGATCTCCTTAGTTTTTCCCACGTTCAGGAAGAGATTATTGTCTTTACACCACTGAAACAGTTGGCTAACCTCATTTCTGTAGTTGGTCTCCTCATTGTTGGTGATGAGGCCCACCACCGTCATGTCATCCGCAAACTTGATGATGTGGTTGGTGTTGTAGGTTGGTACACAGTCATGGGTCAGCAGGATGAAGAGCAGCGGGCTGAGCATGCACCCTTGTGGGACCCCTGTGCTCAGTGTGATGGTCTTGGAGGTGTTGCTGCCAACCCATACATTTTGTGGCCTCCCAGTGAGAAAGTCCAGCACCCAGTTACAGAGAGAGGTTTTGAGTCCCAAGTGTCTGAGTTTTTGTATTACTTGCTGGGGGGTGGGGGGGTGGTGGTTGTGTTGAATACTGAAGTCCAAGAACAGCATTCGCACGTAGGAGTTCTATGAGTCCAGGTGGGTGAGGGCTGGATGGAGAGCAGCAGCGATGGCATCTTCTGTGTATCTGTTTGACCTGTATGCAAACTGAGATGGGTCATGGGTGGGAGGGAGGATGAACTTGATGTTCTGCATGACCAGCTGCTCGAAGCACTTCATTGTGATGAGGGTCAGTGCCCGTAGCACTGACCCCCATCATAATGGTCATAATGGTCCAGCTCATTGTAGCTGCATTTGAAAGGCTTCTTTGGGACTGGTATTTTATGATCGCAGTTTTGAAACATGTGGGGACAACAGCATGACTCGGGGAGATGTTGAAGATGTCGGCCAGGACATTCTTGAGCTCCTCCCCACAGTCCTTCAGAACATGACCCGGTATGTTGTCTGGTCCAGCTGCCTTGCGTGGGATGATCGTAGAGAGGGTCCTCTTCACGTTAGCCGGATCCAGACTTATGGCCTGCTCGTTTGGAGGAGGAGTGGTCTTCTGTGCTGATGTGCTGTTTTGTGCTTCAAAGCAGCCAAAGAAGTAATTTAGGTTGTTAAGCAGTGTGATGTCTCTCGCACAGGTCTGAGGTCGAGATTTGTAGTTGGTGAGGGTCTGTATGCCACGCCAGAGGGAACGTGCATCTCTGGTGTTGCTGAAGTGGCCGGATATTTTCTTGCTGTCCTGTCGTTTTGACTCCTTGATGCCACGAGACACGCTGGCCTTAGCTGTTGTTAGTCTTGCAGTGTCGCCGGCCCTGAAGGCTGCGTCCCAAGCCCTCAGGAGCCTGTGGACCGATGCCGTATTCCATGGCTTTTGATTAGTATGAACAGTGATGGTTTTGCACTGACATCATCAATGCATTTAGCTATGTATGCTACAATAACCTCAGTGTACACCTCTAGGTTTGTGCATCCATTGTGAGTGGCTGCATGCTTGAAAGTGTCCCAGTCTGTAGTGCTGAAGCAGTCTTTCAGAGCATCAGAGGCCCCCTCTGGCCACACACGTACCTGCGTTTTTGTTTATCTGATTGTTTTTACTCTGGGTTTGTAAGTCGGCCTTAACAAGATGGTAATATGATCAGAGAGACCCAGGTGGGGAAGGGAAGGGGGGCTCTGTATGCTTTCTTGTGAGTTGTGTACACCAGGTCCAGCAAATCGTCTCCTCTTTTTGGAAAGTCTATATGTTGGTGTAGTTTTGGTAGGAGGGCCTTTAAATCTGCATGGTTGGAGTCTCCTGCTGTGATGAGGAATCCGTCTGAATGCACTGTTTGTGTCTCACTGATGGCCTGATAAAGTTCTGTTAGTGCTTTGCTCCTCTCGCCGATGCCAGTGGGCAGGACATACATGGTGACTAGTAGGACTGATGAAAGTTCTCTCGGAATGTAAAAGGGTCGGCACTTGATGATCATAAACTCCACCAATGGAGAACAGTATTTATGCGCAACAGTTGCATCTCGGCACCAAGTGCCACTGATGTAAACACAGACACCTCTACCTTGGGTTTTAGCCCTGCTAACTGCATGGCAGAGTCTGGTATATTGTCATTTAACCATGTTTCCGTGAAGACAAAAGCACAGCAATTCCATGCATCACTTTGCGTAGTTCACAGGAGCTGTATGTGGTCTATTTAGTTGTCTAGTGCACGTACGTTGGCCAGAATGAGGGAAGGAATCGCAGGTCCGTGTGGGCTAGCGGTTAGCTTTGTTCGGATACCTCCGCGTTTACCTCTTGTCACCACTCACACCGACTACAGCGTCTCCATTTGGGATGAGACACAGCAGTCAAGTCTGGAGGTATGGAGGTCTGGTGGAGAAGACCTAGGCCATGGAGTTCTTCTGTAAGACTCTGATCCAAAACGTAATGTTTGGTCATATTTCTTATCTCCAGAAGGCTGTGGCAACTGTAGCTTGTGTGCAGCATCATATACGGACATTAAACACATGAATATACACTTAGGCGTAAGTTAAACAACACTAAATGGCACAAAACACGAAGAGAGAAGGGAGGCCGTTGCGTGTTCATGTGCCACCTAGCCCACTCTGCCTGCTCCACTTTGAAAGTGGAGCACACAAAGAGGACCCAAATGCAGGCAGTGTTCCAGTTCACAGTGAGTTATTAATTACAAAAATCAAACAGCAAAATGAGAGCTGCAACTGAAGAAACAGACCTGAACTAAAACATAAAAGTAATAACAAATGAAGTCTTCTTCTTCTTTTAGATTTGATTGGCGGTTGGCAACCAGCTTACAGGTGCATTCCCACCACTGACTTGATTATCATCACTCTGTTTAAGGAGTTCTGAACAACTCCTTATGTGTGAAAAAATTATCCATCCTTGGACTGTGTCCTGGACTGGTCCTACCGCCACTCCTCTCGGCAGTGTTATAACAAAGGAAGTGTACAAACCAGATAAAATGGAGGAGTCAGGAAACAAAACAATCTACATTCAAACAGATAACTCCATAACAGGATATAATGTCACTGCAAGGAGCGGCAAAGCAAAAGTGACTAAATAAGGAATAGTAGATTACCAAATGGGAAAGAGAAGACAATGCAGGTGTGGGGAATGTAACGAACCAAGAGGTTGCATAATCACAAAATGTAAAGCACAGAACCGTAGCGAGGGCAAAGCGGGAGAACCTGTGAAAGTAAAACTAAACACAGCCAAAATACTTTCAAAATAAACCTATAAATGTATTAATAACAATAAACCCAAGAAAAAGCAAACTCAAACAAGATCAGAGATCACGCCCAATATTCTAAATCCTCCAGAGGGAAACATAAATGAGTGTTCTTGTTTGATGCAGCATGACTGGTGAGTTATGCACTTTGTTTTAAAAAATGAAAATCCACATTTGGTCGATCGGACAGATCTAGAACTAGGCCAGAGTATGAGGCTGTGTTTTGCTTTGTTTTGTGATTGCACTCTTCGCTTTTGCCTTTACTCACTGTTTATATATGTTGGCGCCAAAAGCTGCTTGGTTATATTTTTTTAAAGTTGTGGTTTAGGTTCAAATATGCTCTTTAATGCCATTAGCCCATTTTGAAAATGTACGCTTGATTGTAAAATGCGATACCAGGAGTGATGCTAATTTTGACTGAAATTGTTTTTGAGGTCTTGTGAAGACACCTGGCACTCAAACAGCAGTGTTTTCTGCAGTGCTACAACTTTTTTTTTTTTTGCATGGTCCATTTGCAGCTTTATTAGAACACTGCGTGTTTTTAGTTATACCACAATGACTTCTTTATTTGGCCATACACCTGCGAATGTTTTTAATAAACTTTTATTTATAACACCAAGATAATTTTTCTGTTGAGTCACATTTAATAATCATTGCCTGGCTGTCTGTGAGTCAACCACTGAATAGCTCATAACTTTAATTCTGGTGCTTATGACGGACAGTCAGGCTGCAGCTCACACGCACAGAGATGAGTGATCGTGTATACAGCACAGATCTAATTACACACTCCAGCAAAGATAAAAAGCATATATAGGTGGCAGGAGCCAAATGTATCAGATGTACACCTGAAGCATGCACACAGACAACCTTGAAATATGTCAATAGGACAAAGAAGGTTGCACCAGTAGGTATGCATTATTTACATGATTGTAAGGTGTCTGTTGTTTCAGATTGCTTGTTCTTTCTTCATACCAGAGAAACAGCCGTTAACACAACAGCTTCCGAATTTCTATTGTTTGCCACTTTTTTTTTTTAGATTGTTTTAATTAGAGAACATCGCATCCTGTGTTGTTAAAGTAGCAACAATTTAAGGCCTTTGCATTTTAGAAATGTTCCTTCCAAATCTTACTTGATTTCTTTAGAACTGAAGAAAATATACTGAAGTCAGATTAAGTTTATAAATAAATAATAACCAGAAAATAAGCATTCTTTAGCATTTTCTCATCCAGTTATCAGTGAATGAAGAGCAGGATCTGTTATTTGTCCTCTGGCAAAGCACTTCAGCAAGAACAAATATGCACAACATTCCACTTGAAGCAAACTGAATAGCTGTCTATCGACCTTGTGCAATCACTTAAGAGGCCCTTGGTGCTGATTATTAGTCTCGCTCTAATCAAAAGCATTTTTCAGAGGTAAGAACTTTGCCACAGATGTCTCTTTCTATGCCTCTCAACACCTTTAAATTTAGGCTACTTCTATTTTAAGTTTGCTCACTTCAGTAAACCATTTCCTTTCCTTGGTTAGGGGTCGCCAATCTTTGTAAGAGAAATCTTTCATTATTTCAATCAAGAGAGACAGAACAGTTTTAAGGCTTTGAAAAGATTACTAGTTAATATAGACATTTATTAAAAGATTTTTTAGGTATACTATGTACAATTCTATGACAATGGGTCAAAATGGGATTGCAAGGTTTGAAAAAGCAAGATATTCACCTGGTATTTCAGCTAGAGTTGGCAAAAGGTACCAAACAATTAGTAACTATATGCCACTCTTTTGGCACTGTTGGGGACAACAGTGGCGAGTGGCATATAGTTGCTAATTGTTGCAAATACTGTTGCTAACATTTGCTAACAGTCACTAATGTTCGGCAACTGTATTTCGCAAACACTTCCACAAACATTCACGCAAATATTGCTAAATGTTGCTAATGTTGTCATAATACTGGGATTTTTTTTTACCTTGATAATACCTTAAAAAAATGTTGATATTCAATGTCATGTTTAATACTACAAAGCAAAAATAAAAAATAAAAAATACCACACCGTATACCTAGAAATTTCAGATTTTACAGAATACAGAATCTCAGTTTAAAAATGTGTAATAGCTATGGTTTTTAAAAATGGATTGCATTTATATAGCACTTTTCATGACACCCAAAGACACTTTACAATAACTCCATTATTCATTCAGTCCACAGACAATGATAGTGGTAAGCTACCTCTGTAGCCACAGCTGCCCTGGGGCAGACTGACGGAAACATGGCTGCCAATCCATGCAACAGGCTCTCCGACCACCACCGAACATTTATTCACATTCATACATCAGTGTCATGAACCATGAACACACTGGAGGCAAGGTGGGTAAAGTGTCTTGCCCAAGGACACAACAGCAAGGTGGGGGGAGTGGGATTCGAACCACCAACGCTTCAGTTATTGGGCGACCTGCTCTACCTCATGAGCCACTACGGCCTCATTTTTGTTTCTCTTTGAGAAATCATGCAACTTTGAGCTAGAAAATACAACTACACTGCAAAAAGCCAAATATAAGTAAAATGAAATAAATTAAGGCTGTTTATGCCTTTTTTTTTTTTTTTTTTTTTGGTCTGACAGGATATTTATTCTTGCTGTGCTGTTTATGTGTAAGAAAATTTTACCTGCTTTCCAAAAGTTTTAACCTGTTTTACGTAATTTGATAAGTCAAATTTTCTTGCTCTGTTGGCAGATAATTTTACTTAAACAAAAAAATTCTGGCAATAGATAATTCTAGTTAAAATTTAAAAAAAATCTGTCAAAGTAAGATTAAATTGCTTAAAACAAATAAAAACTTTTCATAAAGCAAGTAAAATCTTACAGAAAACTGCACAACAAAAGAAATTCTCGTCTTGTCAAAATTATCTTGTGAGAAAAAAACAAGCACAAAGCCTTGATTTAGGATATTTTATCTTACTGAGATTTCCCTTTTTACAGTGTGACAGATAATGCCTTCGGCATAAAATTACATCAGTGAAGTATTCCTGATTCAATACACTAATGCAGCAAATTGGAAAAACCTGCACAGGTTAACAGCCACCTACAGTGGTGTGAAAAAAGTGTTTGCCCCCTCCCTGATTTCTCATTTTTTTGTATGTTAGTCACACTTAAATGTTTCACATCATCAAACAAATTTAAATATTAGACAAAGACAGCACAAGTAAACACAAAATGCAGTTTTTAAATGAAGGTGTTTATTATTAAGGGTAAAAAAAATCCAAACCTACATGGCACTGTGTGAAAAAGTGATTGTCCCCCCTGATAAAACATAATTTAACTGTGGTTTATCACATCTTTGGAAAGCCGAGTTCAATTTCTCTAGCCACATCCCAGGCCTGATTACTGCCACAAACCTGTTTTCAATCAAGAAATCACTTAATAGGACCTGCCTGACAAAGTGAAATGGACCAAAATATCCTCAAAAGCTAGACATCATGCCGCATGCAAAGAAATTCTGGAACAAATGAGAAACAAAGTAATTGAGATCTATCAGTTTGGAAAAGGTTATAAAGACATTTCTAAAGCTTTGGGGACTCCAGAGAACCACAGTGGAGAGCCATTATCCACAAATGGCGAAAAATATGGAACAGTGGGTGAACCTTCCCAAGAGTGGCCGACCGACCAAAATTACCCCAAGACGCAGCAACGACTCATCCAAGAGTTCACTCAAGACCCCACAACAACATCCAAAGAACTGCATGCCTCACTTGCCTCAGTTAAGGTCAGTGTTCATGACTCCACCATAAGAAAGGGACTGGGCAAAAATGGCCTGCATAGCAGAGTCCCAAGACGAAAACCACTGCTGAGGCAAACAGAACATAAATGCTCATCTCAGTTTTGCCATGAAAACATCTTGAGGATCCCCAAGACTTTTGAGAAAATACTCTGTTTATTGACGAGACAAAAGTTGAACTTTTTGGAAGGTGTGTGTCCCATTACATCTGGTGTAAAAGTAACACAGCATTTCAGAAAAGGAAAATCATACCAACAGTAAAATATGGTGGTGGTAGTGTGATGGGGCTGTTTTACTGCTTCAGGACTTGGAAGACTTGCTGTACTAAATGGAACCATGAATTCTGTTGTCTGCCAAAAAATCCTGAAGGAGAATGTCCGGCTATCTGTTCGTGACCTCAAGCTGAAGAGCACTTGGGTTCTGCACCAGGACAATGATCCAAAACACACCAGCAAGTCCACCTCTGAATGGCTTAAGAAAAACTAAATGAAGACTTTGGAGTGGCCTAATCAAAGTCCTGACCTGAATCCGATTAAGATGCTGTGGCATGACCTTTAAAAGGCGGTTCATGCTCGAAAACCCTCCAATGTGGCTGAATTACAACAATTCTGCAAAGATGAGTGGGCCAAAATTCCTCCACAGCGCTGTAAAAGACTCATTGCCAGTTATCGCAAATGCTTGATTGCAGTTGTTGCTGTTAAGGGTGGGCCCAACCAGTTATTAGGTTTAGGGGCAATCAGTTTTTCACACAGGGCATGTACTAGGTTTGATTTTTTCCCCCTTAATAATAAACATCTTCATTTAAAAACTGCATTTTGTGTTTACTTGTGTTATCTTTGTCTAATATTTAAATTTGTTTGATGATGTGAAACATTTAAGTGTGACAAACATACAAAAAAATGAGAAATCAGGAAGGGGGCAAACACTTTTTCACACCACTGTATCTCCTCCGCAGTAATTAGCAGCCTCCTCCACTCGATGCTCCAGCTTAGAAAAATGCTTTATGCTTCAGGATTTTTTGAGCAATTTGTTTTCTCTAAGCTCTTTTCCTCTCGATAATTTTATGAGTGCCACTGTCAAATGTTTTTCCAGACATTTTGACCGAGCTAATTACTTCTTACCTCTCACTGGTGCTTGCATAGTCGCATGTCAAAATAATTCCTCTGATAGGCTATTGTTACGTGGTACTCACGTGAGGCACTTGTAAATTAGACCAATCAGCAGCCACACATGAATATCAAGTGATGGACATAGAATCTGACTAATGAACAATAATGTGATCTTTTTCATTGGCTCATGATAGGTTCTGATTTTTGTAGCCCCCTGGGCTTAAGCCAAGCCTAGCCCATTCATTAAGGCAGCCTTAAATAGATGGGACAACACACGTCCTGCTCAGGACAAACATATTTAGCCTGATAAACGTGATGTCCCGGCTAAAATAGGACAGTTGGCAACTCTAGGCATATGTAAAAAGCCAAATTTTCGTTAGAACACTAACTTCAGGGAAAAGTTGATGATACACAGCATCTAACCTGCTACATGCAGGGTGCCACATGTTACAATATAATTCATTTTATGCCTCTTGACGAAGGAAATAATGCTTTGTTTTCCACTGTATGGTAGATGTAAAGATGGTCATACCAACAAATCCAGTGGTAGACCCAATAAACACCAAATTAAATTGATTTACCACATCTCTGTGTGTTTGTCCCTGGGTTTTATACCACCTAAAAAATAGCTTCTAAATGATTTAAATGCAGATGACGAACACAGGATGACTCACTTTTATTTTTGACAATTTAAACCAACAATGAAAAAGGGTACAGAAAAATTGCAAAAAAAAAGTTTGCTGGTTGCACATTAGTCATACCTTAGAGTTTTGGGGGTTTTTTTGCTGCAAACACATGATTAACATCACCATTTACACTTATTGAACAAAACTGCAGAAATGAAAGTCGGTAGAAGCAAAACAATACAGGTTGACTGGTTTGGAGACAAAGTTAGAGAGGCAAGGCTGAGATGGTTTGGACATGTATATACTGGACAGAGAATGTTGACGATGGATCTGCCAGGCAGGAGGAAAAAGAGGAAGACCACAGAGAAGATTCATGGATGCAGGGATCGAGGACATGGAGACTATGGAACCAGACACAGTAAAACACAAATGTTTTGGTTTTTGTTCCCTTTCTTGCACAGTACAAATTGTGCTGAAAAAGTTCAACGTTACCTTCATATGTAAATCTGCCAAGGAAAAGCTGCACTGTGGTTACAGTGCTGGAGTTACAGAAAATGTTTAAGAGATTTAGTCCCCGAGCTATTAAATATCGACCGAGTTTAAGTCACTCTAGATAAGTATGTCTCTAAAAGCCTCAAATGTAAACATAAGACAAACAGCCCTGTGCAGTACTAACAGCCTTTGCGTGTACTTCCTGTATAAGGCCATATGAAGCACTTCCTTTAAACCTTGAATGGATGCTAATGTCTGTGGCAGAGAACAGAAAGCCATCTCAATTGTTCCTCCATTTTAGACATGAATCTTACTTTTAAATCTAATGATGAATCAGGATGAGATACTGAGGATAAAAAGCCCCCTTCCCAGAAACAAGACTGGAGATGATGCCATATAATAAAACACACTTTATTACTGCCTTTTGATATGTAGTTTTTATGCACAGTCATGCATAAATAAAAGAAGACAGCATAATTTATTAAAAAGGTGTCCTTCTCTCAGTGCTTTAAACAAATTATGTTTACAATTCATATATTGAAGCAATTTCATAATTTAAATAAAAAGAGCACACCCCTGGATTTCTCACACTTTGTAATTTATCAAATTAGGATTTAGGGATTTACATGTTTGTAATCCTTAAATTTCTTCAAGTTGGAAATTTTTATTTATATCTCTTATCATGGGTGCTCTCATTCCTTTGCGGCTTTCATGTTGAAAGGAGCAAAACCTTATGACAGAGTAGCCTGTGATGTATCCTCAGGATTTGCTCATGACTTTTGCAACTGTTGGTATCAAAGGGCATGCACCAGCAATAGGAAAGATGTTTCACAAACCTGAGCTGCAGTGGAAAAAGAGAAATGTTTCTGTTCAGAAAGAACATTTCAGCAAAGAACAACAACCAAAAAAGCATATTAAAAGGCAAAATATAAATTTGCAGGAGAAATAATTCAATAAACTGTAAAGACAGTTTGTGGAAATGTTATGGTTTAGTCATTAATTCAGTTATTGTTGAAAGACAGAGTGGCCCTTTATCATGACTAGCTCAAGGCATATCTGTGCTACCATTCATTCTGAGGGAGGGAGGGAGGGAGGGAGGGTAAAAAAGTATTTAGTCAGCCACCAATTGTGCAAGTTCTCCCACTTAAAAGATGAGAGAGGTCTCCAATTTTCATCATAGGTATACCTCAACTATGAGAGACAAAATGAGAAAAAAAAAATCCAAAATCACATTGAAGGATTTTTAATGAATTAATTGGTAAATTCCTCGGTAAAATAAGTATTTGGTCAATAACAAAAGTTTATCTCAATACTTTGTTATATACCTTTTGTTGGCAATGACAGAGGTCAAACGTTTTCTGTAAGTTTTACAAGGTTTCACACACTGTTGCTGGTATTTTGGCCCATTCCTCCATGCAGATCTCCTCTAGAGCAGTGATGTTTTGGGGCTGTCGCTGGGCAACACAGACTTTCAACTCCCTCCAAAGATTTTCTAAGGGGTTCAGATCTGGAGACTGGCTAGGCCACTCCAGGACCTTGAAATGCTTCTTATGAAGCCACTCCTTCGTTGCCCGGGCGGTGTGTTTGGGATCATTGTCATGCTGAAAGACCCAGCAACGTTTCATCTTCAATGCCCTTGCTGGTGGAAGGAGGTTTTCACTCAAAATCTCACGATACATGGCCTCATTCATTCTTTCCTTTACACGGATCAGTCGTCCTGGTCCCTTTGCAGAAATACAGCCCCAAAGTATGATGTTTACCACCCCATGCTTCACAGTAGGTATGGTGTTCTTTCTCCTCCAAACACGACAAGTTGAGTCTTTACCAAAAAGTTCTATTTTGGTTTCATTTGACCATATGACATTCTCCCAGTCCTCTTCTGGATCATCCAAATGTTCTCTAGCAAACTTTAGACGGGCCTGGACATGTACTGGCTTAAGCAGGGGGATACGTCTGGCACTGCAGGATTTGAGTCTCTGGCGGCATAGTGTGTTTCTGATGTAGCCTTTGTTACTTTGGTCCCAGCTCTCTGCAGGTCATTCACTAGGTCTCCCCATTTGGTTCTGGAATTTTTTGCTCACCGTTCTCGTGATATTTGACCCCACAGGGTCGAGATCTTGCGTGGAGCCCCAGATCGAAGGAGATTATCAGTGGTCTTGTATGTCTTCCATTTTCTAATAATTGCTCCCACAGTTGATTTCTTCACACCAAGCTGCTTACCTATGTATTGCAGATTCAGTCTTCACAGCCTGGTGTAGGTCTACAATTTTGTTTCTGGTGTCCTTTGACAGCTCTTTGGTCTTGGCCATAGTGGCGTTTAGAGTCTGACTGTTTGAGGTTGTGGACAGGTGTCTTTTATACTGATAACGAGTTCAAACAGGTGCCATTAATACAGGTAACGAGTGAGGACAGAGGAGCCTCTTAAAGAAGAAGTTACAGGTCGTGAGTAGCCAGAAATCTTGGCTTGATTGTAGGTGACCAAATACTTATTTTACTGAGGAATTTACCAATTAATTCATTAAAATCCTTCAATGTGATTGTCTGGATTTTTTTTTTCCTTATTTTGTCTCTCATAGTTGAGGTATAACCTATGATGGAAATTGGAGACCTCTCTCATCTTTTAAGGTGGGAGAACTTGCAACAACTGGTGGCTGACTAAATACTTTTTTGCCCCACCGTAGATAGATAGATACTGGTACTCCCCCTCCTCTCCCCCTCTTATACACCCCACAACAGCTGAGTCATCAGAGAATTTCTGCAGGTGACATGACTCAGTGTTGTACTGAAAGTCAGTGGTGTATAAGGTGAAGAGAAAAGGGAAAGAGCACAGTCCCCTGTGGAGCTACCGAAGTCACTAACCACTCACGCCAGACAAGACACTTGCCCCGGCGGGACAAACTGTGGCCTGCCTGTCAGGTAGTCAGTAAATTCAGGAGATCACAGAGCTGTCAACCCCAATCACTCACACGCATCTTCTCACCCAGCAGCAAGGTGGCTGGCTGTGGTTAAGGCATTGAGAAATCAAAAAAAGTGATTCTCACAGTATCTCCTCCACCATCCAGGTGCAGATGGGCTCATTGCAGCAGATAGATGGCAGCGTCTTCAACTCCTAAATGGGGCTGATATGCAAACTGCAGAGGGTCCAGCTACGTCTTCACCTGCGGCCTCAGGTGGGCTAAGACCAGTCTCTCCAGGACCTTCATCACATGAGATGTGAGGGCAACTGGTCGACAGTCATTCAGGTCCAATGGAGATGACTTCTTGGAGACAGGAACCAGGCAGGATGTATTCCATAGCACCGGTACTCTCTCCAGACTCAGGCTCAGGTTGTACAGGTGTTTCAGTGCCGCATCTAGCTAGTTGGCACAGGTCCTCAGGATCCTGGTGGAGATGCCATCAGGGCCTGCCACCTTCCGCTGATGGAGTCTCTCCAGCTGTTTCTTAACCTGGTCTGTAGTCACAATGATGTGAGGGAGTGGCCTGGTGTCCCCCGAGGAGGAGGAGGGGGGTGAGGGGTTGATGGAGAGAGGTGCTGCACAGGAGGGTGGGGGGTGGGGGGTATGGCTGTGTTGTTGGGGTGACCAGACTTAAGTTGAACCTATAAAAAAAACTGGCTCCCAGGGTGGTCTGCTTTGACTCTCCCCTTGCACCCAGTTATTTGTTTCATTCCCACCCACACATCTTTAAGCTTTGTTTTGCTGAGTTTTATTCACCAACTTCCTCCTATAATTGTCCTTGCACCTCCCCAGCATCTCTCTCAGCTCATGCTGCACTCCCCTCAGCTTCTCCTTGTCTCTGGACCTAAAAGCATCTCTTCTTTTTTTTCAGAAGAGCTTTTAGGTCACCTCATGACCCATGGTCTGTTGTTGAAGAAGCGGCGTACAGTCTGAGCTGGCATGTCGTGTCTTCACAAAATGTGATGTATTCTGTGATGCAGTCGGTCATATTGTCTATGCCCACCCCATGTAGTTCACAGAGTACTGTATGCCCCAGCCTGTCGTCTCAAAGCAGTCCTGCAGTGCATCAGCAGCCTCCTGTGTCCACCTCCTCACAGTCCGTGTATAAGCACTTTGCACAAGGGGAATGTACTTGGGTGTTAACATGACCATGAAGTGATCCGATTTGCCAATGGGGGGTAGAGCTGTGGCACTATATGCATCTCTGACATTGGCATACAGTAAATCCAGTGTTTTGTTTTCTCTGGTGGGACAGTCAACAGACTGGTGAAAGTTTGGTAATGTTTTTCCCAGTGAGACATGATTAAAATCACCTGTGATGGCCATAAATGTGTCCGGGTGCGTCTCCAGTGGAGCTGATGATGTCACAGGCCACCGCTGCGTCAGCTGACGGAGGGACGTAGACGATAATTATTAAGGCACACTTCATTTCTCGTGGCATATAATAAGGTCGCTTACTCACAGGCCAGCAGTTCAATGTCCGGGTGCAGCACTTTTCCTTCACATAAATGTGTCCAGGATTACACCACCTTACATTCACAAGAAGTGCTACTCCTCCTCCCCTCTTTTTCCTGCTACCTATACACATCTCTGTCCCCCGTATAGTCCTTGAAGCAGGTATCGCTACGTTAACATCTGGGATCTGTGAGTGTAACCACGTCTCTGTGAAACACATGATACTACACTCATGATATTCATTTTGCATCCTGACCAGCACTGTAAGATCATTTGTTTTGTTTCCGAGCGATCGCACGTTCCCGGTGATGACCATCGGCACAGCCGGCTTATGTTTCCCCCTCCTCCTCACCTTAGTTCCAGCCCTTTGCCCGCGGAGTCTCCTCTTTAGCGGCAGCAGCACTGGCCTCCTCAGCGCAATCAGCTGGTCGCGTGTGTAAACAATGCCCCCCCCCCATTGATCTCCATTGCCCGAAGAAGAGAAAAAACTAACAGAAAGACCGGGCTAAAATAGAAAAAACCTGGTCCAGTCTTAATCCGAATCTTCCTACCAAGCCCTGGTTAATAAGAGACATACTATATACAGGAATAAGCAGATAGAAACACAAAGACAGGAGAGAGTTGCTGCTGGTACGGCCGCCCTGCCTCTGGCACCATTAACAAAAAAAAAATTAAAAAATTGTGTTTTATGTGCCAGTTGTTCGTCCATCGTTCTCGACAATGACCAAGGACATCACAGGGAAGAGGACTGGGTGCGGCGTGTCCGGCTGTGGCTGATCAGTCCAATGCGGGCACGGAAGTCTCTGCCACAGGTCGGGCACAGGTGGTCTGCGCAGGCAGATGCTACAGGGGTGGCTCTGGACTTGCGAAGCTCACGTTTTCTCTGGGCCTTGGCAATCCTGTTCAGTTCAAAGGAGGCAGCACCTTTGCTGGTATGGCTACGCCAGTCTGGTCAGTCTAGCACTAGGGTCTCCCAGGTGTCAGGACTGATGTCAAAGCTCTTCAGGGAGGCTTTAAGGGTGTCTTTGTAGAACATCTTTTGACCATCTTGTGAGCGCTTGTCCTCTGCTAGTTCACTGTAGAACAGTCTCTTTGGTAGGCGTGAGTCAGGCATATGAACAAGGTGGCCAGCCCACCTAATCTGGGCTCTCTTGAGCAGGGTGTGGATGCCAGGCAGCTCAGCTCGGGAGAGGACCTCTATGTCAGGGATTTTGTCCTGCCAGGTGATCTTCAAGAGCTTTCTGAGGCAGTTCAGGTGGAAGTGGTTTAGCTTTCTGTCATGGCGCTCGTAGACTGTCCAGGTCTTGCAGGTGTACAGTAGGGAAGGCAAGACAACTGCCTTGTACACCTTCAGTTTTGTGGTCAGCCTGATGCCTCTCCTTTCCCACACTGTTGCACATAGCCATCCGAATGCTGAGCTTGACTTGGCAATGTGTGAATCGACCTCGTTGCCAGTTGACAGACCTGAAGAGTGTGCTGCTGAGGTATGTGAACTTGTCGACAGCCTTGAGGGTCTCCCCATTGACAGTGATGGCTGGTTCCATGTAAGTCTTCTGCAGTGTGGGTTGGTACAGGACCTCGGTTTTCTTCGTACTGATTGTGAGCCCAAAGTTGTCGCAAGCAGTGGAGAAGCAGTTCATGCTCTGCTGTATCTGGGCCTCTGTAGCGGCACTGAGTGCACAGTCATCTGCGAACAGGAAGTCACGCACTGAGTCCCCTTTCACCCTGGTTTTGGCTTGGAGCCTCCGCAGGTTGAAGAACCTGCCGTCCATCCTGTACCTGATCCTGATAGCACTTTCTTCACCGTCGCAGAAGGCATCAGACAGCACGACTGTGAACATCATGCTGAAAAGTATGGGCTTGAGTACACAGCCCTGCTTGATCCTGTTGGTGACTGGGAAAGCTTTGGAGGAGTCCCCATCATCTAGTACTCGAGCAAGCATGCCATCATGGAACTGGCGCACCATGCTGATGAACTTGTCCGGGCAGCCGAACTTCGCCATGATCTTCCACAGCCCTTCACGACTGACGGTATCAAAAGCCTTGGTCAGATCTACAAATGTTGTGTAGAGGTCTCAGTTCTGCTCTTGACACTTCTCCTGAAGTTGGCGTTCAGTGAAGATTATGTCAGCAGTTTCGCAACCCTCTCTGAAGCCACACTGGCTCTACGGCAGGTGACCGCCTTCCATGTGCTGAGTGAGGCAGTTGAGAAAAACTCTTGCTAGGATCTTGCCAGCGATGGCGAGGAGAGAGATCCCACGGTGGTTGTCGCAGGACTGCCTGTTTCCTTTTCTCTTGTAGAGATGGACAATGGAGGCATCCTTGAGCTCCTGGGAGATAACTTCCTGTTGCCACATGGTCTGAAAGAGCTCAGTGAGTTTCTGTATTAGAACTGATCCTCCTGCCTTGGAGATTTCAGCTGGGATAGTTAAAGCCTGGTGCTTTGCCGTTCAAAAGGAGTTTGATCACTTTTGGACTTATGATTCGTTGGAGGTTCTGCCAGAGACGTGTTCACCTCTGCTTGGGACAGCTGCGAGTGATGGCTTCTGCACTGATGGACGAAGGTCTGTTCAGGATGCTGCTGAAATATTCTGCACATCTTTCAGGATCGCCTTCTTGTCAGTGAGGAGAGTGGCCCCCGTCAGCACGGAGCAGCTGGTGATGTTCCGGAAGACTGAGGCCCAATAGATGGTCTTAAGGGTATCGTAGAAGCGTTTGGAGTTGTTGCTGTCAGCATACTGCTGTATTTCATCTGCCTTTTAGCTGAGCCAGAATCCTGCCTCTCTCTAAGCTTTACCCTGCACCTGTGGTAACCCCCACAACATACTGGACAAGCAGAGCGCTCAGCTGGAGCAATTAGCAGAACAATGAGATGTGTGTATTGAGATCAATAGGCAGCTTCTCTTTGTCTAGCTCTTCTGCCAGTATCCTGCTGCTAGATATGTATGACTCAAAGGCAAATGTTCCTTCCTGCTCTGTACTGTGATGCAAATGTCCCATTGCCTTCCTGCCGTTTACTGTGATGTTAATGTGCCATTCATGCATTGTCTGTAGTGGGGTATTTAAGCTGCATATCGCTCTGTAACTCTCTCGCTCTGACTGCTCAACTGACCACACGATTGCCTGAGAGCCTGAGGGCTCGCTCTGGCACGCTTATACAGTGCCGGGGTGAGTTCTGTGATGGCGGGATGAATGATTAATAAACTTTCTTAAAAACTCTCAGTTCGCTGCTTATTATTTCATGTCGCCACACACCTTTCCTTTGATGGAGCTGAAGGTTGCCTTCTTAGAGACAGATCTGCTGTCTTGCCCACACTCTGTGGGCTTCACACTTCTCGTCAAGCAGCTTTTGGATGTCCTCATCATTTTCATCGAACCAGTCTTGGTGTTTGTGCGTGTTCTGGCCCAGATGAGTGAGTGAGGTGTCATACACCATGTCTCTGAAAGCTACCCAGTCTTCTTCTGCTCCATACATCCTGAGGTTGAGCTGACTAAGCTAGCGTCCAGGGTCCTCACTGAGGATCTGTCCCGCATAGAGTGCTGTTCACAGCTTGCTGGACTCATGAGTCACTTGTTTGTCTATTTCCCCTGTGGATATCCGTTTGGCTGGATGAGCATGTTGAGCTTTTTGAGAGAATGAGACTCTGTGATCATCCAGCAGTCTGCGCCTCACTATCGCATCATCACTCTAACGTCCTGCCTGTCTCGCCTTCTCACAATGATGTAATCAATCAGATGCAATGCTTGCGTGTGGATGCATCCAGGAGGTCTTGTTGTGTTGCTAATTAGGCAAGCGGTAGATGGTATTAGTGATCCAGAAGTCAGAGCGGGCATGTCTTCAACAGGAGAAGACCGCTGCTGTTTGCACTTTCCAGCTCCATTTCTCCAAGGACTCCTCCCATGATTAGTCTGTACTAATTCTGGCATTAAAGGTCTCCAAGAACAATGAGTTTGTCCTCCTTCGGTACGCTTCAATGAGAGTCTCTAAGTTCTCGTAAAACTTGTCTTTGATCTCATATGTGGTTCGTCATGTGGGGGCATATGCACTTGATGAATGTGGCATGGTGCTTTCCTCGGAGGGGGAGCCGCAAGGTCATGAGGGCAGCATTGGGTTCCTTTGGAGAGGCTGGTAAGCTTGCCTGATAGATTGGATCTGATCACGAACCCACTCCTGCGTCACGGTGTTCTTCTCGCTACCTCGGTGCTCCAGAAAAAGGGGTTTTCTCGCCCCTTCCTCAGGCCATGGAGCTCACAGCGAATCCTAAAAAGGGCTGTTCAGACACCCAGGGGGCTGCTCAACTCCACTGCTGCTTCGGTCCAGTAGAGAGCGACCCTATGCTCTGGGCCGCCTGTGTGTGGGACTGTGGCTACAGCTTCCAGTGAATCTGCACCTGCTTCTTCGTCACTTGCCCATTGTCACAGGACTTGGAGGGAAAGGAGGGAATGAGAAGGAAATTGGGGGGGGGTGATGTCTTGACTTGCACATGAATTTGATTTATGTGAGGGAGAGTTGCACAGAGTCATCAGCCTCACTCTCTCATTCCAGCCTATCAACAGCTACTATAACAGCTACTTGAGCCACAAGGTGCGGGTGGCGCAGTGGTTAGCACTGCGGCAGCACAGTTTTACCCTTGGCCGGGGGATTGTGGGGATCGTGGGTTCGATCCCAGCCCCCGACCTACTAGAGATCTGTGTGGAGTTTGCATGTTCTCCCCGTGTTGCGTGGTTAACTCCGGGATTTCTCCGGTTTCCTCCCACATGCCAAAAACATGCATGTTAGGTTAAATTGGCTGTTTCTAAATTGTCCCTAGATATCTGTTTCCTATCGGCCCTAGAATAGAGGGTTAGTATTAATGAAAGCGCTTTGAGTGGTCTTTGTGACTAGAAAAGCGCTATATAAGTGCAGGTTAGTTAGTTAGTTAGTTAGTTGAGTGCCAAGTGGGAACCAAAGTAGAACGACCACCCCGAGGTGCGACTGTTTGCCCCGACAGAGGTACTATCCCTCCTGACATCTCCATACACCCCTGTGGAGCCAGTAAACAAGATCTGTTAGTGGTTAGCACTGTGGCAGCACAGCAACTCACCCATTGGCCATGGGATCCCTGGTTCGATCCCAGCCCCCTGACCAACAGTGATCTGTGTGGAGTTTTCATGTTCTCACCCATGTCTGCGTGGATTTACTCCAGGAGTTCTCTTCGTTTCCTCCCACAGGCCAAAAACATGCAGGTTAGGTTAATTGGAGACTCTAAATGTGGCCCTAGGTGTGAATGTGTGTGTGAATGGTAAAGGGATAGCGCCGTACTGGTGGCTGCTTCATCCATCCAGGTGGATGCCCTCCAATTTCCCCTCTGGGGATCAATAAAGTATACAAAATCAAAAAAATCAAAATGAGGTGTGAAGATAGGTTATGTTGATATTTTTGAGAATATTTTAGAAACTGTATATTACATCAGCTTCACTCCTAATAAGCCTAAATCAACACATAAAGATTAATTTGAAAATATCTTTAAAGTGACAATTGGCCAAAAAGTCTATTTTTTTCTGTTGTTAACATGTCTGTAACATGTTTTTTGACTTACAAGACATATCAAGAGCGAAATCACTCAAATGTTTCATATGTCTTTTTTTTTTGGTGTAAAGTTTCACTTAAGCCCCACCCCCACCCCCCACCCCCGCGCCGTGAATTTGCACTCTCCTGGATCACAAATAGGATAAACTGGACCCAAGAGCTGGAGCTGTGATTTGCAGTGGTTTATTTAAACTTAAAATAAACCAAACGTGACATGAATGTAACATAATTCTTCTCTTGACATGACTTGACTAGACGAGACGAGGTCATTAACTTCAGCGAAACACAATAACGAGAGCATCCGTACAGTAGGTCACTGCACTGAGGGTTGAAGTGCGGCATGTCTATAGACCCAGTAAGTACTAAGTATGTAAGTACTTAAAGTACTTACTTACTTACGTAAGTAAGTAAGTCTGTAGACCATAAATCAAAATCAACCATGAATAATCAGTAATTGAGAAATTAAAAACAGTCATGAATAATTAACAACGTAAGGCATGAAGCTAAACGGAAGATGCATAATGCTAACAGGAAGTAAACAAAAGATGCTGTCAAAGCGAAAGTCCAAACTCAACCATGACAGAAATAAATATGATAACATAACCACGAGAATACAAATCAAACTCAAACAATTGTGACTATGACAATAGCACCCAGGCAAAAAACAAAAACATAATAACACAGAAAAACCAAACATGAACTGAAAGCAAGGACATAGCCAGACAGAATCCTAATAACAAACAGACATACTGTAAATAACCAAACATAACTGTGTCTATGATAAATGTAAAACTGCTAAACAAGACTATGACAACAAGACAGAACTCAGAAAACATAGCTATCAGAAACAGATGGCAAACTCAAGAAAACATAATAATAGACAAAACCACGATCATCAAATTCAATAACTAAACTAAGGTGGAGAAAGTACAGAAAATAACCAAAATAAACTTAAAGCATAAGCATGGTTCCCCAACCATGCTCAGTATCCTGACTCCCCCCCCGCCCCCTAAGAAAAAAAATGTGAGTTTGGACAGAGTGTTTCTAGCTACATAAGTATTCTCTGCTTAGCCTAATTGGTTATAACATTAACCAATCAGCTAAACACTGGGCATGGCTACAGACTGAGTTTACTGCCTCGGGGGAAGAGGGAGAAGTCAAGGAGCTGCAGGAGCTTTTACATGTTGGGAAAGATGACAGATTATACATGTTCAATTTTGGCTGTGTGAGCAAGAAGCCTGCATTTTACCTCATAAGCCTGGGAAGATGGCCCTGGTGGTGCATGGCACAACGGGCCGAGGCAAGTATCGTCGTAGGTGAACCTGTGGAAGGATCACTCATAGTGGAACGGAGAGTCGCTGGAGGGCTCCTCACCGGTCTCTGATTGCCCACTCACTGCAGATCTCCCCAGCTCTCCTGCATGGGAGTGAAGGAGGTGAACGGGCCGCCGTCCGCCAGCGAAGCAAGCTCACTGGGGCCAGACAGGTCTGAGCAGCTCGCTCCCAGGTCACCTATGGAAACCCCTGTTACGACTTTACGTCCTCAAGTTGATCTCCTTTTCTGAGCTTTGTACAATGTCCTCGTCTTCTTCAGATACTGGTGGGGCGGGAGTATAGGTGGAGCTAATTAGAATATTCATAGATCAGTGCATATTTTAAGTAGGTGAAAGATGTAAGAAAAAGCTCTTTCCAAGCAGTTCTAAGGCAATGAAATTTTTTTGTGTATAAAAAGCCACAATATACTATTTTGGGAACTATACGAGGAGGGCTGAAAAGATCATCATGGTCAAATTTGACCAAAATGTAGTTATATTTTTCAAACAGTCTCACCCTTGGGTCCACACACTTCTTTCCATCGGTATTGCAACGCCTGGATCCCTGTGGTTGAAAAATAAACCACATTTGGGTAAATTTGACCAGTATGAACTTTTCAGCCTATGAACTTTCCAGCCCCCCCTCGTTCATTGGTTTTTTGTGGTGGTTTTAGAGCTGCCGGAGTACGTCTTTAAGAGACTGGAGGCTTTGTATTGTTGTAAGCCTGGCAAAACATAATAGATTTTCTTGGAAAGTGGACAAAAGCACGAGGAGACTCAAGAGGTTATTTTCAGTCCCGCCAGGATTTTGCAGGATTTTTTTTTCTATGTTGTGGTAATTGCGAGGCGCTCTCTTGGGGATTGCCTGAATCACACTTGGCTCATGTTCAGCACTGGAGAGTCCCAACTTTAAAATTCATTGACAAGATGAAGTAGTGACTTTTACCTCTAAAGACGTATAAACCTGTTACACCAACTTGGCCTGTAATATTAGATTCACTTGTTTTTTTGATGTGGTTTTACGGCGTGTCTGGGCCATACGCGCTACCGAGATGGAGGTGCTTTCAGGCAGGCGAATGTTTTTCAACACAAACCCGGCATTTCATACACGTGGTCATTACAGAAACTCGAGTAGACGTTCACTGGTGGGCCAGGGGAGACAGAGGAAGGGACGATGCGGGAAAGCTCGCAGATGAGTGTGTTTTTTAATCACACACTGTTTTGTGCTGATGTTTTCGGTATATACTCACTGTAAACACAGAAGTGAGCGCGCGGTGCAGGTGCCGCATTTGATTGGTCAGACTGATGACGTTACACAACTGCGTGCTACTGAGAGACAAATTTGACTGGTGAAACTGGCGGAAGTTGCCAACAATTGCCCAAAATTGCAGTAAAGTTGCGGTGATTGGACCAAAATTCAAATTATGCAGGGACCTGCTGAAGTCGCGGGGAACTTGGTGAACTACAACATTGTGAAATCCTGGAGGGGACTGATTATTGTCTTTCAGATTTTGTACATCAATAAGTACAAAATATTCAAACTTAAAAACAAAAACTTTTTACTAGAAGTTTTTTTAACCCTGATTTTTTTGTCTATTTTACAATATTGTACAGTGCATCCGGAAAGTTTTCACAGTGCTTCACCTTCTTTCTCACATTTAGTTATATTACAGCCTTATTCTATAATGGATTAAATTCATTTTTTCCTCAAATTCTACCACACAATACCCCATAATGACAATATGAAAAAAGTTTAAGATTTTTTAAATATTTATTAAAAATAAAAAAACTAAGAAATCACATGTACATAAGTATTCACAGCCTTTGCTCAATACTTTGTTGATGCACCTTGGCAGCAATAACAGCCTCAAGTCTTTCTTGAATATGATGCCACATGCTTGGCACACCTATCTTTGGGCATTTTTTGCCCATTCCTCTTTGCAGCACCTCTTAAGCTCCATCAGGTTGTATGGGAAGCATCAGTGCACAGCCATTTTCAGATCTCTCCAGAGATGTTCTATTGGATTCAAGTCTGGACTCTGGCTGAGCCACTCAAGGACATTCACAGAGTTGTCCTGAAGCCACTCCTTTGATATCTTGGCTGTGTGCCTGTCGCCCCAGTCCTGAGATCAAGAGCACTCTGGAGCAGGTTTCATCCAGGATGTCTGCACATTGCTGCATTCATCTTTCCCTCTATGCTGACTAGTCTCCCAGTTCCTGCCGCTGAAAAATATCCCCACAGCATGATGCTGCCCACGACCATGCTTCACTGTAGGGATGGTATTAGGCATGGTGATGAGCAGTGCCTGGTTTCCTCCAAACATGACGCCTGGCAATCACGCCAAAGGAGTTCAATCTTTGTCTCATCCAGAGAATTTTGTTTGTCATGGTCTGAGAGTCCATCGGGTGCCTTTTGGCAAACTCCCAGGCGGCTGCCATGTGCCTTTTTACTAAGGAGTGGCTTACGTCTGGCCACTCTACCATACAGTCCTGATTGGTGGATTGCTGCAGAGATGGTTGTCCTCCTGAAAAGTTCTCCTTGCTCCACAGAGAAACGGTGGAGCTCTGAAAGACTGACCATCAGGTTCTTGGCCACCTCCCTGACTAAGGCCCTTCTCTCCCGATTGCTCAGTTTAGATGGCCGGCCAGCTTTAGGAAAAGTCCTGGTGGTTCTGAACTTCTTCCATTTACGGATGATGGAGGCTACTGTGCTCATTGGGACCTTCAGTGCAGCAGAAATTTTTCTGTACCCTTTCCCAGATGTGTGCCTTAAGACAATCCTGTCTCGGAGGTCTACATGCAATTTGTTTGACTTCATGGTTGGTTTGTGCTCTGACATGCACTGTCAACTGTGGGACCTTATATAGACAGGTGTGTACCTTTCCAAATCATGTCCAATCAACTGAATTTACCACAGGTGGACTCCAATGAAGCTGTAGAAACATCTTAAGGATGATCAGTGGAAACAGGATGCACCTGAGCTCAATTTTGAGCTTCATGGCAAAGGCTGTGAATACTTATGTACATGAGATTTTTTTATTTTTAACCCCTTGCACTCCGGTCAATTTCCCTAAAAACACCAAAAAATAACGTGCCCAAAGTAAATCAAAAGCTGTTCTTCAACCCTTTGCAGCATCTTCATGGGGTTGGTCTCATTTAAAAGAAAACACTTTGAATTTTTTGGCAAAACAGTCATAATCTCTCTAAGTGCTCCGGCCACTGAGTAACAGTCATCTAAACATATTGAACTTGAAGAAAATAAATTTCACCGGGGTGTTTTTTTGGATACAAATGCTTGCAAATAACACACAGCTTCAGATTCGGGCTGGAAAATGCAACAGAAATGTAGAACCAAGTGTTATCCAGCTGAGGTCAAAATTTTGTAACAATACCACAAAAAATTAATATATTACACAGCTTTGTTCGCAGGTAGTTCCCAGGCGTTTTTGAACTGTGCCAAATTGTGCCAAATGGCACAGTTTGGAAAAATGTCTGTAACTTTTGAATGATTCAATATAGAAGCTTCATCTTGGGCTCTAATGAGCCCTCGCTACAGAGGACGCTACAGAGGATGGACATCGCCCGTTGCGCCGCGGTTCGTCATGTGGCGATGACGCACAGCTGTAATTTACCGATCGGTCAAAAGTCATTTTTGATTACAATTTTCAGGGATAAAGAATAATTTAGCTTATAACACTTACCTCTTCACAACAGCAGCGTAGCTGGCGAACTTCTCTTCCTCATTGTCAGACGAACGCGACGCTGGTCCGTTTGTTACGGACTCATGGTTCTGGTCTCGCGACCCGGTCAAACCATGATTCCATTATTGCAGTTTTGCGCTTCCGTGATTTCAGTTTTGGCAAACGATTTTTCAAAACAAATAACAGTAGTAATTAAAAAAGACTGGCGAACGTGTGTGTGTCACCCAGCCTTCGTCGTCGGCCTCCGTCGGTCCATGATGACCATGGAAGAGAATCCTAAACGTCTATTCTGCTGGAATAAAAAAAAAAAAAAAGCACCGCCTGTGGCTGAACAGGCCGATGCGCGAATGTCAGTCCCTGTCACACAGGTCGCACTTGTGGGTGGTCTCCGTGCTGCTGGGTCTGTGGCGGTTCTTCCTGCGGCTCCTTTTTTCATCTGCTGCAGCAGTCTCTCTTCACCCAGCCTTACACAAAACAGCTTTCGAACTTCTGTGCTTCAATTGGCTCGCTGCATTCGCAACGTTGGTAGGCGGGTCCTTCTTGCTAGGTTTTCAGTCATTGGTTCTTCAAGGTTTCAGAAACCCAATTCAAGGCTCTTATTAGTCGAATGAGAGGTCAATCATATCTAATCTGTTCGCGGCTGTGTCTGTAGTGGAAGAACGGAAATGTAACTTTTTTTTTTCAGTGCGCTCTTGGACGCAGCGCTCTTGTGCGCCCTCGTGCGCTCTAGGACGCAGAGACGTGCCCGCCCGCGGTACACAGAAGTGCAACGGGTTAATAAATTTGCAAAAAATCTCAAAAAAAACTTTTTTCACACTGTCTTTATAGGTTGCTGTGTGTAGAATTTTGAGGAACAAATGAATTAATTCCATTTTGGAATAAGGCTGTAACATAAGAAAATGTGGAAAAAGTGAAGTGCTGTGAATATTTTCCAAATGTGCTGCAAACAGCAATAACAGAGCAAAACACAAAGATATTGTGTTCTACAAATCACAGTTGGATCTAGCAGTGCATTGTATGGGTTTGTCCCAAATTTTCATTTGGTTATTAAAATTTAATACAAGAGGTCATTTTTATCAATTGAAGATAATTCTTCCCTCTCTGGAGCATACCATTCTGCAGGTCAGATGCATGAATCACCCTCTGAGGCCAGAGGAGCCATACAGGTGTACTAGATTGAACTCAGGCAGACATAAGAGAAGCCTCTTGCCACAAAGATCTGTAGTTTAATGTTGCTGTTAAATATTTTTGCCAGTATGAGTTATATTTCACCTTATCTTGGATGGCCCCCTTAACACTTCTTGTCTAGTTTTAATCTGTGGCAGCACATTGCTGAACCTATCGGCAATGTTGGCATGGTGTAAAAGCGTGAGCTATAAAAGGCTTATTGAAGTTAAAACTGAAAGTCAGAGCCAGCACAGGAACAGCATGCATTAGTTATAGGTGACAAAGTTTAAAAAAAAAAGAATATACTGTATGTCTTTTGGGGTTAAAAAGGTAAACATAATGACATGATTAACATGGCTCCAATATGCAGATACAGAGAGGACAACTGAATGATAAGGTAAACGTAATTAATTTTGATGGAACTAAAAAGCGGACTGTTAAAGCCCCTGTCACACCTTGACGATTTAGACAGCATATGCTGATGTTTAAAAAAAACTGGCAAACACGCTGGCGTATGTCTAATAAGTTAAGGGTAAGTTTTGTATAAGTTAAGAGCTCGCTGGGATATATTGTAGTACGGTGAGGTCCTCTAAAAATTTTGTGCATGCACAAAATTTTTCAACATATCCAGCATATAGATCATACATCCCGCACACGTGGGCCATAAGTTGTATGTAAGTTATGCGATCATTCACACATGTTACTTACGTATTAAATTATTCCCAATAGTCTATTCTCTTCATTTTGTAGCTTTTCTCTTGGTTGCACTTCTTCCAGTAGTGTAACGCATGTTAGCAATTTTTTGTCCCATCATATTTCAGCCATCTGTGTTGCCAGGTCAAGCAAATCTGCCTTGGGCCTTCAGGAATTAACAGTGTGCTCTGTAGGTTAAATTAACTGTTAAACTTATTCTGTTGCTTTAACCAATCAGATGTCTTCTGTAAGTCCAGGGGTATGCATAGTAGGCATTCGAGAACGTCAGCATTTTCACATCTTTTGATTGGATGGTTTGATCCCACCCACAATACAGATAGTCCTAGCTAGCAAAACGCCAGTGCAAGGACTTGCTTAAGCGGCTACAATATTCTATATCTGTTTAAATATAATAGCTGTTTTTCCACCCACAATGGCCGACAGGGTAGAGGAAAATGATTTGGTCACTGACATTTTTAAAAAAATCTATTTTCCAGACGGACTTTTCAAGAAAAGCTGGCCATTGTGAAAAGAGGTCGGCCAGCCCCAAAGCTAGCAGGCCCCTCTCAGCCGGGGAAAGGATTTGTCCGTCACTTCCATATTAGCAATGAGTGGTGTCCTTGGATTACAGGCTCCGAGGAGTGCTGCAGATTACCTTGCTGGGAATGCCTGTTGTTTGCAACTGACATTATTTATTGCAGGAATTTATTGTTTTTATGCTTTTTTTTTTCTCTTTTACATATGTTGCACTGAAGGAGATGCTTAAATCTCATCGTACATTTGTTTGTATAATGACAATAAAGGCTATCTATCTATCTATCGAGTAGATACTTGGAGCCAGACAGGGTTTGCAAACTTGAGCTGTCTGCTGTCACACCATGATGATTTAGGCAGCGTTCGCCAAACGTACAAAAATTGGTCTAAAATGCTGGGACACACCAAAATTTTCACTTTTGGCCGTATGCATCGTGTATCCATAACAATTTGGACATATACATAGTGTATTAGTAACTTATATAGAATATTCCCATAACTTATAAGTAACTTAAACCAACTAATGCTTAGCATGTTGCTGACATTCACAATTTATGCACAACAATAGTCTAACTTCTGCATAGCGCAGTCATGCCAAACTGCCGTTGCCTCCCAATCCATGAATCTTAGGTGTGCGAGAAATCATCTCTGTTCAACCGAGATGATTCTCCCCTCCAAAGACCACGGCGGGAGGCATGACCGACCTGGCAGAGCTGTCAGATCTGTCAGGTCAGTCACGCCTGTCAGATGACAGTTGTCATAACCTGGCTCAAAGGCATGTGAACTGATGGCGATAAAAAAAGTTAATTTTCAATAAAATGAAAAAAAAACAAAATAATGCATGGAGTGTGCTTTTGCTGGGAGGCACAGCCAAGCCAGAGCTGTGCTCTGTGCTTGAGGCGATCAGCTGATCGGATCCTCCTCCTCCAGTATTCTGACATTTTGGCATATCTATCAGAACAACACTGGACAGCTGATAGTACAGACTTCAGTCAAAAGTAAAAACATGGAGGAGGGTTAAACAGTGATTTGGATCTTAAATCTTGTAGCCTGAAAGTGCTCAGATACATCCCTGACAGGTCCCGTTATACGAGCAAGTACATGTGTTTAGCTCTCTGTGTGTGTGTGTGTGTGTGTGTGTGTGCGCTCCAGGCACAGCTGTCTAGGGGTTTTTTCCTGTGAACCAATGCTGCAAATATGCCGTTATAGGGTAGCTGTAAGTTAGAAACCTGTTCAGTAAGTTACACATAGGCTCAAAGAGCGTTTCTCATGTTAGAAATAATTTTTGGATACGCTAGACATTAATCTCGACGTACTTCGACTTTTGAGTAACTATGAGTCGCTGACAAGTAACGTGTGAACGAACGAATAACTTTCCTACAACCTTTGCTCCGTGAATGCGGGACATATCAGCCATATGCTGGATATGTCGGAAAATTTTCAGCATGCTGAAAATTAATTTTCAGAGGAGCTCAGCAAACAACGCTGTATACTGTACCAGCGTACTTCAGTGTTCTTCAGTGTGCTCTTAACTTAGTGTGACAGGGCCTACCCAAGGCAGCAGCGAGACACCAAAGCACAGCCATCAGTCAGACACTTACAAGCAACAGTACTTTTAAACCTTTGGAGAAACAAGAGTGGATCTGCAGCTCAATGAACAAGTGCGCAGGGAAATGGAGCTCCATAACGAAAAGGTAAAGATTTTTAAAACTATAATTTCAAAGTTAGTTATCTTTAATATGCTTTGTGTGGACAGCTCTATAGACTATTTTTATGGTGTTTGGTATGAATGGCACTCAAAGCGGGTAGATCATCACTGAAGGCCTAGTTGTAAAATACACAGTCCACCACTGGTAAATTGCCACTGAGGATGTACTTTCTGCTCAGCCTAAAAAGAGTTTAGTTGAAGAGTTGAACTGATGTTAGCACTCATTACCTCTATGCTAACAGTCTGAGCAGTGATCTGTGGACACCAGACTTTATCAGAGAAAAAAATAAATCAGAGAACAGTAGGATCAGACTTGAGACCTTTTAATCTGATGAACCATCATTCCCTCTGACTCAAAATACTCTCGTCTCATTGTTAATATAAAAGATCGCTGCACACATTAGCATTGCAGCTAACGACAGCGCCATCATTTCAATACAGACATCAGTCAGCTGTTGAAGATGTCATAAAATAAAGCAGATGATCTCTTCTTGTTTTGACCACATAAAACATACCACTACAGTCGGGGTAATATAATAATGACCACAGATGTAAATCTGTTTTTTTAGTTTTGGTCTAATAATCATCCATTAACCCGGTGTTTGTAAAAACTCTCCACAGTACCTAATGCAGACCTCTGAGCACTAAGCTTACAAACCAACCTAGTGATGTCACGGAAGTGGTCCATCACGTGCTGTAAAAAAAGTCACACTGCCGTCTCTAGCAGTCCGGCATTGTTATTATAATACCTTTTTTTCACGGCTGCGTTGACGGAAATGGTGAATTAAATTTGTGTTTATTTTGAAAACAAAGCCTTATCTCACAATTCTGGCAAATTAAAAGTTGAGAAAATATGGCGACACAATGATATGAGCCTTTAGTTCCACTTAATTTTGACGGGGTGAACTGAAACAGAGAGGCAGACTGACAGATACACACACACACACACACAGAGCCACACACTGACGCACTAACTGATTACTGTATGCCTCTCAGTTTCACCAAGGCATAATAAATGTCAAACACCACACAAGAAAAAAGTTCTACCCAGATGATGTGTCAAGAACAAGCTGCAAGAACTCCCACACCAGGGCTGCAAGAGCAAAATGATGTCATTTTGATCTTGCAGCCCTGGGAGAGAGGACAAATTTCTCTGTTCTTGTAGAGTACTACCGGGAAGGGGAGGGCTGTAAAGTTCATAGGCTAACCATGATGCAGTGGTCAAATTTGACCAAATGTGGTGGCTTAGAGGTAGAGCATTCACCCCACAACCGGGAGGTCAGGGTTCAAGCCCTGGCCGGGTCATGCCAAAGACCAAAATGGAACTTCCTGCCGTCCAGCTTGGTGCTCAGCAAAAATGGAACGGAAGAGGGAAATGTGGGCAGCAGTGGCTCAGGAGGTAGAGTGGGTTGTCTAATAACCGGAGAGTTGGCGGTTCGAAATCTGCTCTCCCCAGACATCCTGCCGTTGTGTCCTTGGGCAAGACACTTTACCCACCTTGCCTCCAGCGTCCATGACACTGGGCATGAATGTGTATAAATGTTCGGTAGTGGTCGGAGAGGCCATTGGCATAGATTGGCAGCCACGTTTCCATCAGTCTGCCCCAGGGCAGCTGTGGCTACAGTAGTAGCTTACCACTACCATTGTCTGTGGAGCGAATGAATAATGTATCCATTGTAAAGCATCTTTGAGTGTCTATGAAAAGCGCTATATAAATCTGATGCATTATTATTATAAATGTGGTTTATTTTTCAATATAGTCTCCAATGTCAGTGTATCTGAAAAGAAACAATGCAAGGTTGAATTTAATGCATGATTAGTTTCGTTGCTGTAGCATAACTCCTTCTTAATCAGGCTATGAACTTTTTAGCCCCCTCCACCCCCAAATATGTATAGGCCTTTAGTCTTAATACCAATAAAGGCTGTGGATCTGACAGTGTGCTCCAGACTCTTTTTCTCCGTGATTTTGATGTCCTTACGCTGACAAGCACCTGCAACAGCTATAGTTTCTTTGGGATGAAGTGATGAAACTTCTTTCTCTAATATTTACATATTAAGAGGGAAAAAAAGATACATCATTGTTGACTCGAGTCGGAGCCCCCTGAATCGTAATAGGCCTGAATTGTGAGGTGCCTAAAGATTCCCACCCATAATTCTTACTTTTTACAGGTGCAGTGGAGAACGACTGTTTGCAGGCTCCAGCTAACGTCTTGCTGTGGAGGTCTTTGGATGAGTATTGGAGGATAACTGCAAGCGAGAAGAGGGTGTCCCGGGCCCGGTGTCTTAAGATGAGAAATTATAGTTCAATTTTGCTTGTGACTTACAGATGATGGTGAAGAGGCTGCAGGTAGGAATGGAGGTCCACCAGGTTAAATTCAAGGTCTCCCCACATGGGTCCTCGTCCGCCTTGGGAGAGATTCTAGGTGGGGTCATTCCAAGTGCTAGAAATGAGGTGGTGAGATGATTGTGAGGCAGACAATAATAAGGCTTGGTGGCGGAGTGGTTAGCACTGCGGCAGCACAGCAACTCACCCTTGGCCAGGGAATTCTGGGTTCGATCCCAGCCCCCGACCAACAGTGATCTGTGTAGAGTTTGCATGTTCTCCCCGTGTCTGTGTGGGTTTACTCCGGGATTTTTCCGGTTTCCTCCTACATGCCAAAAACATGCAAGTTGGGTTAATTGTCATCAAACTGGGGATTCTAAATTGTCCGTAGGTATGACTGTGAGAGTGAATGGTTGTCTGTCTCTTTGTGTTGGCCCTGCGATGAACTGGCAATCTGTCCAGGGTGTACCCTGCCTCTCGGCCAAAGATGCTGGGATAGGCTCCAGCCCCCCCGCGACCCGAAAAGGATTAAGTGGAAGAAGAAGATGGATGGATGGATGGATGGTTTACCTCAGAAGGAGAAAGCGAGAGGGAAGGCACACAGAGCAGGAGAGCACACTCAAGGAAAGTATAACTGTTGATAGCATGGAGTGAAGTCCAACAGTCCCACAATCAGAGTAAGAAATGAGCTCCTTCTTATAGGCAGGGCTGATGAGGCACAGGTTAGTGTAGCTCAGCAGGGTCAGGTAATCAGTTAAGGAGAGTGAGTGTGCTCAAACCTGCAATACTACACTTACTCATACACAATGATCCTCAAGTGAGTCTGCATCTAAGGCAGTGCTCAAGGTCAACGTTCAGGAGATCTGAGAACTCTTGGGGTGATTTCATCAGCCTGGAATGAACAACTCCGTCTTTGGTGGTCTGGTTGTTAATGCTAGTAGAGATGGTTCAAATATAGAGTGAACTGAAACACATCAAAATGAATCATACTGTACCTGTCGTGAAAATATTTCCCCTGCCTTTGTTGTCTTATTCCTTCTTAAACAATAATTTTAAATTAATTTAAAACAAAAGATATGAATGGAATCATGTGGCCTACAATTTTGTACTTCAACATCACATACTCTATAATTTGCCCTATTTGTGTCTTCTTTCTTTCTGCCTGGTGTCACACGCTTATTCTGTGTTATTCTTAAACCTGTCAGGGATCCTTAAAAAACATTAATTTACATGCTCACTGTTCATCAGCCGTGCTACAAGTCATTTCTATTTTTGCAATGTGCTGTCTCTAAGCATCATTTTATTTTGTTATTAGTGAGGTAAGAAGGAAATGCCTAAACAATCGCTGGTGAGTCTGGCAGAGAGAATTGATTTAAGCCCTGAAAATCCCTAACTTGTTTTCTAACTAATTATTGTGAGCCAAATCAACAGTGAAGGCATCAATCACCGCAAAAGACTCAGTTGCTGTTGAGGTGAAGAGCGATTAAACTTTGCACACAAAAAAAAAAAAACAGTCTCAAGGGTATGACTGTGGTAATGATGCATAATTTTTATAGACAAACACAAAAGTAATTTCAGTGCTTTATGACAGCAATAACAATATCTGAACCGTGACAGTGACCATGATTTTTTTTCTTAAGCTCAAAGTAGGTTTTCACTTTACAATCACTACAGACAGCCACACAAATTCCTTTTGAAAGCTTTTCCACAAAACCTCATGCAAAATTTAGGCGGGCCTTCAGTTTCATCAGGTGCTGACAGTATGACTGACAGTTGCCCTCTCAACTGAGGCTTCAGAGTGTGATGATAGGTGAGGGTGCTCTGAGGCTTTGTTGTGTATACACAGGTGCTGAGAAGAAGAGCAGACAGACTATTGGCCTATGCTAAATATTTCAGTGTTGTGCTTTGTCATCTGGTATTTTTTAGGCTGCGTATGAATTCTCTTTCATTTTTACATCTTTTTACTCTTAGTGAGTATGATTTCTCATATTTTTACAGCTATAGGATATGTCAGAAATTTTAAATTTAACATGCATTTATTAACTGTATTTTGTTTTGTTTCTTGGACTCTACTCCTCATCCTTAAAAGCCCCAATACACTTAATCGCTTAAGGACAATTTGTGCAAATTTGCTTCAAACCACTTCCGGTCTGAATGAAGCCAAGCTGATGTATGTATTCCATGAATGCCTGTTGATGCATATTCAACACATACCCACAAGTAACACTGTTTCTCCACATCTGACTTTTTTGGAACTGTGATGATGGAATAGCAATGATTGTTCATAAACATGTTATTATTGAATTTCAAATCCCTGTTTCATCAATAGCAGGTTCAATAAATAATAATAATAAAAACAAAGAAAAAATAATAAAAATAATCTACATAGCTGAGACTGGAAATATTGCTAATTACTATTATGCCCATTTATGCCTAATGTCGCTATTTTGCAACATAGCTAAATTTGTATCTATTGTATGTGCTATATTCAAATTAACAATCGCCATTTAATTTGACATCTACTTGACAGCAAAAAACACAATTTATTTTTTATATAATTTGTAAATATATTTTGGCTTTAAGAGGTTTTAAGAAGTCACCATAATACCTTTAAGCACTGTTCTTTGAAGATTTAAACCATATGAAACATAAACCCATATAGTTTAAATCTTCAAAACCATATGAAACATAAACCCAGAGCAGCGCGGTGGCGGAGTGGTTAGCACTGCGGCAGCACAGCAACTCACCCTTGGCCAGGGGATCCTGGGTTCGATCCCAGCCCCCAACCAAGAGTGATCTGTGTGGAGTTTGCATGTTCTCCCCGTGTCTGCGTGGGTTTACTCCGGGATTTCTCCAGTTTCCTCCCACATGCCAAAAACATGCAGGCTACGTTAATTAGCATCAACTGGGGATTCTAAATTGTCCTTAGGTATGACTGTGAGAGTGAATGGTTGTCTGTCTCTCTGTGTTGGCCCTGCGATGGACTGGCGATCTGTCCAGGGTGAATCCTGCCTCTCGCCCAAAGATGCTGGGATAGGCTCCACCCCCCACCCCCCGCGACCCAAAAAGGATTAAGCGGAAGAAGATGGATGAATAGATGGATGGATGGATGAAACATAAACCCAATGTGGAAGTGCCTTTAGGTGCCTTTTCCTTATGACTGGCGCCTAGCGGCTGCCCCGGCCTTAGATGCGCTCTGCAGAGCGTGCCCAAATGCCAAGTCACGTTTCCTTACCTTGTATTCATACATGTGTAATGACAATAAAGTTGAATCTCATCTCATCTCATCTTTAACGTGCATTTTCTCTAATGACCAGCAGATGGTAGCACCTCTAGCTTGAAGTTTCTGGGCAATAGCATGTTGGGTATCACACACCTTGGCACTTTACTGATTAATTGAGCTCCTTATTTTCTAACTTTACATCCTAATGAATCAAATTAATGAAATATGAATTGTGGTCTATAAAAAAGTCCAGTAGAATGACACAGAAATGTATTTCTGTTTGACACTAACCTTGTGATTGGCAAGCTCCTGACCTTTCACAGGCTTTGCTTGTCATATTCAGTTGCAAAAGAGCAGTGAGGCAATGCTAGATATTCTCAGCTAAAGGTTTCTTTGTATACTAATGGGCATAATGTAGGCATTGTTATGTTTGGATATGGTAGCTCACCATAGGTGACGTCATCACTTGACGAACTGGCCGTGGCACAGGGCAGCGCCATCCATCTGTAAATAACCAGTTGTGTGTTGAATAAAGGAGAGTTCGGTTCTTAGACACAACAATGGTGAGGAGGATAAAAACAGCAATAATACAACCCATGCAATCATTCCTTACGCTACCAGATGAGCCACTGATCCCTTGGCCCCGCTGGCACGAGAAATTCCAGGCTTTTATCATCGCTGTGGTCTAAATGATGCTAGCGATGAGAGACTAAAGGCGGAGCTAATCCACAGTCTCAGGAGTGAGGGGCAGTGTGTTTCACTCTCTCGGCCCTACAAGCACATACGAAGATTGTGTTGCTGTGATGGACAGACATTTTGCCGACACACGTAACCTCATGGTGCGAAGAATCGCTTTTAACCGGTGCCGCCAGTGTGAGGATGAGACGGTCCGTCAGTATGTCACCGAGCTCCGTGTCCTGGCTAGCACGTGCACCTTTGGCCATTTAGAGGAGGAGCTATTACATGACAGGCTAGCGGAACATGCTAGGAGCGAGTGGCTGCGAGAGTAGATGACACTGGCAGAGGACGACCTGACATTAGACGAGGCTATGAGGATGGCATCCCAAATGGAAATGGCCATCCAGCCATCAATGCAGCTAACGCTGCCTAACCAACAAGCCCTTTGTCTGGCCCCGCGAGCATAGGCCGTCACCACCACCGCCCAGTGCTCTGACCTCGCATCTCCCCGCTACAACCAGAAGAAGAAGGGTAGGAAACGGGACAACACGAGAGTGCCTACCCTGCAATGACTGTGGTTCATCCAGACACCAGACTCAATCACCTGCCTGCCCAGTCAGAAGGCTGAAATGGTACTGCTGTAAAAAGCTCAACCACTTTGCTAGAGATTGCTGCTGAACCTTTGCAAATTCAACGGCCCACCCCTCAGGCCCAATCACCATTCACGCAGTTGAAGCCAAAAGCCAGCTGTTCAACTGGTGCACAGTGGAGCTGGGCGGTGTTGACATGCCGCTGTTGCTGGATACAGTGGCCTCGAGGTCTCTTCTGAGCGTGGCTATGGTCAGGAAACTGTTTCCTCAGAAGGCTATCATAGTTAATGCGGCTACGGGCTTGTCAGAATCGGCATGGTGGGGATGGTTGCCTTTTATGTACGCTGCGGCCCTAAAACCATTCCATCATTCACCTTCCAAGGAACGCACCAGGGGCCCAACCTGCTTGGCATCGACCTGATCAGCAAGCTGGGTTTCTCCATCACCGACCCAAGGGGCTCTACCATTCTGACAGTTTCCTCATTGTGGCAGCACCATTAGCTGGTGCTCTTCATGGAGCTGGGATGCCTCACCTCTTTCAACCACCAACCACGCATTGATCTGATGGAGTCACCAAAAATTCAGCCTCTCTGCCGACTTCCCCTCGCATTGCAAGACAACGTCACAGCGGAACTGCAGAAGCTTTTGGACGTCGGCATCATTGAGCGAGTCAATGCTTCCCCCTGGATCTCCAACTTGGTGGTGGCAAAGAAGAAGTCGGGCAGCCTGTGAACATGCATTGATCTCATAATGGTGAACAAGGTGGTGATCCCCCGACAAATACCCCCTGACGGAGTAACTGACGGCAGCATTCCATGGCTCGAAAGTTTTTTCCAAACTGGACATAAGCCAAGCCTACCTGCAGGCCCCCCTTCATCCAGACAGCTGCAACCTAACAGCCTTCGTCACCCACATGGGAGTGTTCAGGTACACCTTTCAGCCTCAGTTTCACCCTGAGCTGCTTTCAAAAAATCATGGCTACCATCTTTGCCTTTCTCCCAGGGGTGGTGGTGTACTTGAATGACATCGTTGTGCATGGTGCAACATTGGCTTCCCACGACGCCCACCTTGATAAGGTAATGGAGGTGCTAGCAAAACACAGCCTCACATTCATTGGGGAGACGTGCATCTTTGGAGCAACGACCATCAAGTTCGTGGTTTTCCACCTAACTGCCGAGGGCCTGAGCCCCCTGCACTCATATGTCGAGGCCGTATTACAGCTACCTGAACCATCATGCCCTGCACATCTCTCATCCTTTTTGGGCATGGCGAACTTTTATGGGCGTGTCATTCCCCATTACTCAGAGGCGATAGAGCCACTGCGCACCCTCCTGAAGCAGGATGCACCCTGGGTGTGGACCCCAGTGTGCTCCGCTGCCATCAGTCAATTAAAGATACAGCTCACTTCTCCACCAGTACTCGCCCACTTTGAGCTACAGAGCCCTAGGTTCGTGACGTGCAATGTTTCCAACACAGAAGTAGGAGCCGTTCTGTTGCAACTTCAAGGGAGAACCGAACGCCCAGTGGTGTTCGCCTCAAGGTCACTCATTTCGGCTGAGCAGAAGTACTCAGTGGGGAATGCACTGGCATTCCCCAATGTTGGCACATCCCCACTGTGGCATTCCCCACAAATGCACTGGCATGCATTTGGGCATGTGAATGTTGGCACATCTAGCTGTATGGACGATGCTTCACACTGCGGACAGACCATGGGGCCCTCACAGCACTGCTGGAAACATCAGGGTCGGGGCTCAAACCTCTGCATATCTACAGGTGGACAAAAAGACAAGCATACAACTTTAACACCCACTTTACGCCGGGCAGAGAAAACGTAATGGCGAACCTCTTGTGCCGGGCCACACCTAACCCCACTCTGAATGGCGACCAAGAGCCCCTGGAGCCAGAGCTGAGCCACTCCAAAATGCTGTCTCCCTGCAAGAGCTCCAGGCGGCATCTGAACAGGACCCGATGCTGACCCAGCTGCACACCTTTATTCATGAGGGCTGGCCTGCCAACATGCCGGAGGAATTGGCACCCTTCCACAGAGTCAGGGATGATTTATCATGCTGGAATGATGTCTGCGTGGCAAGAGGGCACTGCACGGTGATTCCAGAGGCACTAAAAGGCTGCCTCCTGACCATGGTACACAAGGGCCACCTTGGCATCGTCAGAGTCAAACAGCGGTGTAGGGCATCAGTCTGGTGGCCAGGCATCGACAAGGATATGGAGATCATGGTGAAAAACTGTATGCCCTGGCTAGCCAGCGAAAAAATTGGTGTGCCACCACCCCCGCCCCTGCAGTCAATGCCATGGCCATTGGCCCCATGGAAACATGTCCAATTGGACACATGCAGCGAACTGCATAGCGCCCCCACACACACACACACCAACACTTTCTATTAGTGGCCTACGATCTCCACTCAAAATGGGCCAAGGTGTTGTCCACCAGCTCAGTCACCACCTACGTAGTCACTGATTTCCTCACCTCCCTTTCCGCCTGCTGGGGTGTCCCAGATGCAAGCACAACAGACAATGGACCACAATTCGCCTCAGCGGATTTCACTGCCTTTGTGGGGGAAAGAGGCATCAAGCACATAAGAATTGCCTTCTACCACCCTTAGGTGAATGGGGAGGTGGAGAGATTCAACCAGCCCCTCAAGAACGGTCTCAGGGCACACCTAGCGTATGTTCTCCCGTTTTCAGCCACACTACAGAGCACCATTCTACATTACAGAGTGATGTCTCACGGCATGACAGGTAGCTCCCCGGCACTACTAATGCTAGGACGCGAGATGTGCCTTCCCCTGGACTGACTACGCCCACCATCTGACGCTACCTCGACAGAAAGACCCTCACCTAGGGGGAGGGTGGTCGAACAACAGCAACATATGAAGCAAAGGTTTGACAGGAAACACCGGGCGAAGCGACCCAGGCTTGGAGTACTGGATTGAGTCTGGATCTGGCGCCCCATCTGTGCTCACAAGCTGTAGTCATTTTGGACAACAGCAATGCAGATCACAGCGCAGTTGGGCCCAGCCACCTTTTCGTCTCACTGATGGGTCACGGTGGCATGCCAGTCACATCAGAAAAGTGACAGCAACTTTGGCCCCGGATCAGGAGACAGCTGCGGACACGACAGCATCGGGCCGGAACTTCGACAACACAAGACCCACAATCCCCGAAGAACGTCCGCCAGAGCCTGCGGCAGAGACACAGCCTGAGCGCTGCTCAGCCCGGGTTCAACAGAGACCCCGTCACCTAAAGGACTTTATGACTAACTTTTGAAATTTGGCCTCTTAGGTGTACTCAGGACATGACCGACAATAGTAGCAGAATAATCCACTCGGTCGCGCGGACATACCAGTGGTCTATCTGGGTGCCCAGCTAGCTGTATCAAGTTATTTGGGTTTTTTTTCAAGGGGAAGGGGAGTAAATGTGATGTTTGGATGCGGTGGCTTGCCATAGGTGACGTCATCATGTGGTGAACTGGCCATGGCGCAGGGTGGTGCCATCCATCTGTAAATAATCAGCTGTGTGTTGAATAAAGGAGGGTTTGGTTTGCATCTGCTGTCAGCGCTTCATTCTTAGACACAACAGGCATCACTGCAACTACGTTTATCCCTACAGTATATACCAGGGGTCACCAACTGGTGGACTCCGGTCAAGATCCGGACCCCGAGAATCCTCCGTCCGGGCCCTGAGGCTTTTTCATATAATTTGGAAAAAAATTATACAGTTATGTTTTTACTGAATGAAACAGTGGAACTGAAATGTTGTAGGCCACCCAGACATTTTATGTCACAAGACCTTGGACGTTCCCCGGGGGATGCAGCAGGAAGCAAAATCACAGTTTGCTGCAGGCGTCACATGAAGTGGACAACCATGATTCCTTCCCGGTGTGTACCCACAGACAGAAGCGCTGCTGTGAAATTGTGTATCCACTGCCACTCTGGCTGCCTCCGATAGTACGTGTCCATCCAGGGGTCTGTTGACAAAAGGTTCCTGCGCCTCCTCCACACCTTCCCCAGGACCGCATCCCCGTTGGGCCTGCATGATGTTGGTTATAGAGGTAATTCCGTGACCCTCTGATAAACACTTAAAAATAATAAGTTTTCATGTTCTGTGTGTCACTGATCATGAAAAGTCACACACACACACACACACACACACACACACACACTGAAAATATAGTATAGAAGCAAACTTTTGTGAGAGTTTGTTTTTTAGATAATCTTTTTTTAAATGTATGTAATTTAGTTTGTGTTCTAAAGTAAAATTTTACATTTTTACGATTTAAGTTGTAGATTTAAAAATTTTAGAGCTACGTATTTATTTGGAGTCAAAAAAGACATTTAGTATTCCCCTGTATTAATATGATTAAATTATTACATGTTATGTTTGAAATTGAGCAAAAGCAGCTAAAACATCTGCTTAATAAAATAATGTGTAAAAGCAAATGATACTGGCCTGCTGGAGACAGCTGTGCTCTTCTGAAAGAATCTCCATGAAAGGATGACAGTTCTTAATAGCACGTTTTCAGATAAATTTTTCCATGTGACTAACACATTTCTCTTACATTTATTGAAAGATGTCTGCAGTAAATCCATGGGTCATTGCAAACACACAGTGGTGTGAAAAAATGTTTGCCCCATTCCTGATTTCTTACTTTTTTGTATGTTTGTCACACTTAAATGTTTCAGATCAGCAAACAAATTTAAATATTAGACAAAGATAACACAAGTAAACACAAAATGCAGTTTTTAAATGAAGGTGTTTATTATTAAGGGTAAAAAAAATCCAAACCTACATGGCCCTGTGTGAAAAAGTGATTGTATCCCAGTTAAAACAGAATTTAACTGTGGTTTATCACATCTTTGGAAAGCTGAGTTCAATTCCTCTAGCCACATCCAGGCCTGATTACTGCCACGCCTGTTCTCAATCAAGAAATCACTTAAATAGGACCTGCCTGACAAAGTGAAGTAGACCAACAGATCCTCAAAATCTAGACATCATGCCGCGATGCAAAGAAATTCAAGAACAAATGACAAAGTAATTGAGATCTATCAGTCTGGAAAAGGTTTTAAAGCCATTTCTAAAGCTTTGGGACTCCAGCGAACCACAGTGAGAGCCATTATCCACAAATGGCAAAAACATGGAACAGTAGTGAACCTTCCCAGGAGTGGCTGGCTGACAAAAATTACCCCAAGAGCGCAGCAACGGCTCATCCAAGAGGTCACAAGAGACCCCACAACAACATCCAAAGAACTGCAGGCCTCACTTGCCTCAGTTAAGGTCAGTGTTCATGACTCCACCATAAGAAAGGGACTGGGCAAAAATGGCCTGCATGGCAGAGTTCCAAGACAAAAACCACTGCTGAGCAAAAAGAACATAAAGGCTTGATTCAGTTTTGCCAGGAAGCATCTTCAGGATCCCCAAGACTTTTGGGAAAATACTCTGTGGGCTGACAAGACAAAAGTTGAACTTTTTGGAAGGTGTGTGTTCCATTACATCCGGCGTAAAAGTAACAGCATTACAGAAAAGGAACATCATACCAACGGTAAAATATGGTGGTGGTAGTGTGATGATCGGGGCTGTTTTGCTGCTTCAGGACCTGGAAGACTTGCTGTGGTAAATGGAACCATGAATTCTGCTGTCTACCAAAAAATCCTGAAGGAGAATGTCCGGCCATCTGTTCATGACCTCAAGCTGAAGCGCACTTGGGTTCTGCACCAGGACAATGATCCAAAACACACCAGCAAGTCCACCTCTGAATGGCTTAAGAAAAACAAAATGAAGACTTTGGAGTAGCCTAGTCAAAGTCCTGACCTGAATCTGATTGAGATGCTGTGGTATGACCTTAAAAAGGCAGTTCATGCTCGAAAACCCTCCAGTGTGGCTGACTTACAACAATTCTGCAAAGATGAGTGGGCCAAAATTCCTCCACAGCACTGTAAAAGACTCATTGCCAGTTATTGCAAACACTTGATTGCAGTTGTTGCTGCTAAGGGTGGCCCAACCAGTTATTAGGTTTAGGGGGCAATCACTTTTTCACACAGGGCCATGTAGGTTTGGATTTTTTTTTACTCTTAAAAATAAACACCTTCATTTAAAAACTGCATTTTGTGTTTACTTGTGTTATCTTTGTCTAATATTTAAATTTGTTTGATGATCTGAAACATTGAAGTGTGGTAAACATACAAAAAAATGAGAAATCAGGAACAGGGCAAACACTTTTTCACACCACTGTATCTGGCCAGTATCTTTCAACCTTATGCACTATGTGATGTTCCATGTTCCAGTAGTTAGTCTAGGAAGCAATGGATCAGACTGCCAAAGTTTCTGCTTTTGACTGCCACTTGGTCCACATAGCACCAGACCCCGATGATGCTTCCCAAAGGTAGTGGCACCACAGGAGGGTAGACCATGTGGCTCGTTAGGCTGAACCAGTTCGGGACCCACAGGCAGAAACCCGAACACCAGGTTCTTGTTGTCGCTCCTCTCCCCTAGGCCTGGCTCTAGGTTCCCCTCTGCAACATTGGGGGGACTCTGGATCCTTGTTCTTAACTTCTTCATTGGAATCCAGTGGATTGCTCTTGGTCTGGTTCTTCACCCAGGACCAGTTTACCTTGAGAAACCATACCAAGGGCAAGTTGCCTCCAACAACCTAGCTCCTGGGATCATTAGGGCACAGTGGCTATCCACAGGGGGCAAAAAAATAGAGTTGAGTTCACAAGATGAGTCTTGAACTTGTGTACCAGATTGGAAAGTTACTCATTACTACTGTCATTTAGCAGTTTACCACCATTGCCTTGAGAGGACCACCTCTGATAACAGTTGGACTAATGGCAATTAATCACAGCCAATAATATGGCTTGTATATTGTTATAAAAGCACAATATTAGGAGTTTAGACTACTTTGAGAAGCATGCACTTCTTTCAGTAGTGGAATAATTGTAAAGCCTTAATGGCTGATTGGAAGTGGCTTCCTCCAGATCCCCTATGGCCATGCAGTGGTTACAAATGACAGGATGGTTCCTCAGTTGCAACATCAATTCTAACTAATGTTACATTGTCACTCAGATTGCTCCTCTCCTGTTTCACATTGCCTCACTTCAGAGAGCTTAAGCTTTGGGAATTAATAAGGCAAAGGCAAAAATTGATATAGCTCAGGACCACCAAGGTCATCCACCACACTAATGACCCCTTTAGGGAATTTTGGAGGGGAAGTCCACATCAAAAGAACCCTCCATGGCATAGAATGCCCATTTTCCTTTGGTCTGTAGATGTCACACAGCGACGATTCACTCACACATCCAAAAAACCTCTAATCAGCCCCTCGCCCCTTAATCCTTTTAGTCTCCACCTTCAGCGCTCTGGGTGAAAGTACAGTTTAAATGGGCAAACCGGCTTCATGCTCACCAGTCTCTTGAATTCAATCAAGGCAAAGGGAAGAACTGCACCCATATGTCTACAAATCAGTTTGCTGTTTGACTGAGTCTTTAGTATTTTTATGTTTATGCTTGCAGCATCCATCTAAAGACCAGAGGATATGTAAGGATTTGCTTAGGCATGGCTACTGAAAAACACTTAACATTCACTCAGTGTAATACCAAGTGATTGTAAAGCATCAGCTGCAGCAGTCTAATTCATTGCTAATTCACAAGTTCACATTTAAATTCACAACATTCTCAATTCTTTTTGAGAATGAGAAAGTAAATCGATTTGTGAGGCCAGTGGTGCAATGAGGTAAAAGATAAAATTCAGCGAAGCATCTTCAAACAGTACTTTCTTCACACTTGGACCATATAATACAAAGCTGAATTGAAAGCACCCCCCCCACACTTTTCCTTTATTTTGAAGATTGAAAATCACATCTGTATCAAATACCCTGTAGATTTAATGGTGGACCATGTAAGCTGATCTTCCACATTTATGGAACCTACTAAAAAGATTGAAAGAAAGTTCCTGGAGCTTGGCTGGAAGGAAAAAAAGAGGCAGACTAGAGAGAATAGCTCCTATCATCTGAAACTCCCAGAGTTGGGAGGGGCATTTAACAGAAAAGGAAACTACAGTATAATTTAAATTCCATATGTTAAAAGGTACAGGTATGATAGAGGTGACAAACAGCTCTATACTGATTATTACTGAGCCTGGCTGCAGAGGAGGCTATTGAAGCCACAAGCTTGTCATCAATACAAACCCGGTATTCTCTGTGTACTCTCCAGGTGATAAAGAGGGCACACACCTATGGGTAACACCACCTTTACCCGGCCACCTCATGAAATGACTGATCTATTTTCGGAAAGAAACGCTTCAATACACTTGATGCTTGATGGCATCATAAGCATTATTTTATGACGAGGCACTGCCAGCAAACAGTCCATGCAGGTTCCTTTGCATTCGTTTATCATGACCTCATTTTCTGAGTAGATTTCAAGCCACCCAATATTTCATGTGAGTTGTAAGGGAAACGTGTTATATTTACTATCTGGAGCTGTGAGTGAGCATTACATTTAAAAAAAAAAGAAAAAGAAAAAGAAAGCAATTCCAGTAAGAATTTTGTCATATCTAAGCTTTTGTGCCATTTGAGTCTTGTGATTTTTCATGTTTATGAACAAATGCAACAGGATTGAAAACATTTTTTTGCTATTACATCCCTTAACAGGTGACTACAATAGTTACACTGACTGCTGTGAGAACAATACCAAAGATGGATGTGGATGTTGCATTGGAAATTGTTTTCTATTGGTAGCCACACTCACAAGTCCATGTGCAGACACACAGACACACAACTGCATACTTAGAGGAGACACTATATCTCTCCTGTACATAACACCTCCTCCTGGCTGAACATCATACAGACCAGACACAACACAGTCTGATTCAGGCGTCGCTGTCAGCTCAGCCTCCCTTTGACAGAAACTGGCCCTTATCACAGGTCCCTTCTCTTGCTGAGCATGGCCATGTGTCCTCGCCAGTCGAAACAGTACAATACCCACAGTGCTCTGCAGGAGCACCTCTAGCTCACCCGGTCATCGGGCCAATGTGCGGCATGAAGACGACTCGGCCATATGCTTGTATCTTTTATTTTCCTCAAGTTTGGAGGAGTTCTCTCACTTCATCTGTGGTGTCACTTTGCCTGCGGCGTGTGTGTCAGTCTTTGTGTAGTTACTGCATTTTATACCTTCATATAACTCAGGAAGTGTTCAGGTCGAACTCCGACTCACCTCTTATTGATGTTTGTGACCTGATTGATCCAAGGCTTCATGGCCGTATCGATCCAGTGTTCATTGTACTCATGGCAGACACTTTGGCTCTCTAGTTTCTTGTCACGTCAGGGACTTGTAGAGCATCAAGGACACAGCACGTTCCATACAGTCATGCTGGGGCGATAGCAGTGACATTAATCTTCCTCTGTTTGGCCAGTCATTGTCTATAAACACAGACTTAAAAAAGAAAAAAATTAGTAATAGCTTCGTCAGTGATGCAGTGTGGTAATAGAAAAGTAGGACTAAGGCTGGCTGAAGCTGTACGGGCAATGGCCAAGAGAGAACTGATGTATGAAAGTGGCTATAGCATCACGTTTGTGACTTCCAATTTTGAGAGAGAGAATACTATGCACTGACAGCTAAAATGCATTTAATTAATAGCTATTTGGTCAAAGCATATTCTGTCAAACTTAAAACATTAAAGATCCTGCCAGTTCCCTACAGATTCTACATAATTGTAAGCAAACACTTTGGATTAAAAGTCCTCTATGGAAATATTTGTAGACTGGTTTTTTGGTTGCTAATTTGCTGCTGCTCCATTCATTCAGTTCTTTACCGAGGACTGTGGGTCTGAGTTCTTCATACTGAACTCTACCAACTGAGCCACCGAGCATCCGCCCCACGCCTGGGAGGCTGGGGTTCAAATCCCGGCTGGGTCATGCCGAAGACCACAAAAAAAGCGGAACTTCCTGCCGTCCAGCTTGGTGCTCAGCAATAATGGAATGGAGGAGGGGAATTTGTGGTGGCGCCTTGCATGGCAGCGACCCCTCTGATTCTAGATGTGTGTGTGATTAACACTGTAGATAAAAGAAATATAATTTCATTCTACTGTACATGATTGGCTGTATAGATTTGAATGACAAACATGGCTTGTCCTTCATAGAAAGAAAAGCAGGTGATTACTGATGTAAAGCCAAGCCAGATTCACCTAAAACTTAAATTTTAAATCTGTTATGCAAAATGTTAGCATAACTTTTAGAAGCCTTAAAAAAGCCTGTTAGAGGGTACTGAAATTTTTAATGATACCAAATCCTTTTTTTTGGTTGCATACTGACCTACTTCAGTACAATTTTCATTTTTTTTAATCATTCACAGCCTTCATTTCTACTGACCAAATACAAACTGGCAGTATCACACAGCCATATTTAACTTTATTCCCTGTGTTTTTATAAGCCACACAATACTGCCTTCATGCTGCATGTTAATTAACTGCACATTTGTATTCTTTATGTATGCACATTGTAGCTGTAGTTGGTGAACATCTATACGAGCGGGTCTGTTTGTGTATTTGCACAATATGTGTGTCCAAAATTAAGCTGCTGCACATTCCTTCTCAGTGGAATAACCTCTGGACAGGCAGCATTTGGAGCCAGGAGATTAGATTAACTCTTGCTAGGATGCTAATAAATCAGGAGATAAGAAAAGAGAATAAGATTATGTGAGGGAGGGAGGATGAGAAGGGAAGAAAGAAAAAAGGTTTTTAAAAGCACAAAAGTCATGCTGATCTCATTTATGAGGGAAGCTGAGTGAAGTACTAAACAGGAAGTCTTTCCCCTTTCCCCCCCCAAGAGGAAAACTAAGTCTTGTAACAGTAAAAACAGCTGACCTCGTGGCTTCTATTGGGAAAGAATGCATTCAGAGGAGGCAGACGGGGAGATAAACAGAAGCTCAGACAGTACAGAGGATCACCCTCCTATGCATACGCACCAGCTCTCGCTCTCTCTCCTCCCCCCTTCTCTCACTTTCTCTCTCACTCGCCCACTTAGTATCATTTCTTCTCTCTCTCTCTCTCTCTCTCTCTCTCTCTCTCTCTCTCTCTCTCCCCGTCTCTCACACACACACACACACACACACACCGCTCACACTCGCTGCGCTCTGGCGGATGGGGATACACCGCCAAGGAGGACTTAGTGGGTGAGAAGAGTGTGCTTCTCTTCTTCTCTGGTGTGTGTTCTCGCTCTCTTCTGCCTGGCTTCCCTCATGAGCTGTTAATTCCAGACCCGGACCTGAGGATGAGGAGGATCTATTTGTGAGGAAGAGGAGACAACAAAGGAAGAAGGCACAGGGAGCAACAGGGTGGTAAATTTCGCGAGAGCAGCAAGATCTTTTCTTCTTGACATTCTTGCAAGGTTAGTGAAGAAAAGAAATGCTTATTGTTAAAAGAAAAAGTGTCTTCTTTTATCTCTTTACATTATATACTCTGGGGGTTTTTTGTTTGGTTTTTTTTTGTTAGTTTTGTTGCTCTTTTCCCCAAACAAGACATTTCTATTTAAAATATTCCATCTTCATTAGCTTCCTATTCCTCTGTTTTGGTTTTGAACAATTGCTCCCATTCCTGATCTGAAGAAAAAAAAATGTAAAAATGAAAAGCCAAAGTGAAAAGATAATTTCTTTTTCATTTAGCAAGTCTCCAGGTGGGTCACCAAAGTGTCACGCCAGGTCAGCACAACCGTATAATTTCCTGAAGGCGCACAGTGCGATTCTCCTCTCTTTTTGGCAAGGCATAACAGGCAGCGAGCAGCAGGGGAAAAAAGGCGAGCACGGCTCGCTCTCATCGCCACTCCTCAGCCGTCACTTTAAACAGGAGGTAATTAAGCAGGATTGGCAGCCGACTCCACCGGTAACTAAACAAGCGTGTGGGAGACGCACGGTGGCACGTGATGGGATTTAGGGGAGAAAGGAGCGGAGCAGGAAGGGAGATTCCCTTTGTTCATTCACACAAAATCCTGTTGCTCTGAAAAACCCTGCTCTCACTGGTGGGTCTGCATGAAAATGGGCTCAGGGGCAGCAGTTGTGAGGGGTTTTTGTGATTTTTTTGCAAGACTGCTGGAGCGTGTGTAACTCCAATGTGTGTGTGTGTGTGTGTGTGTGTGTGTGTGTTGGAGGTAGTGAGTGAGTCTTCTGGGTGAGCTCTTATTGTTTTAGTACCACAAATGAAGAAAAGGATTAACAGTTTAAATTAATCAAAGGGGGTATAGGGGCAATTAATAAGAACTTAAATAGCCCCTTTCAAATATTGTGATTACAGCGTGATTCAGTGGGTAACGAATGAGCAATTTATGTGATAAACAAGCTCCCAAAGGACTCTGCTTTTGTTCATACTGCACATGCTCTCTGATTAAGGATTAAGTGGAAAAAAAGTCCCTGAGACAGTCTATCTGTTCACAGTGTCACAAAGTGTTCCTTCTGCCCTTTTTTTTTTAAAGACATGGTGTAGAAACAAGTGTCTGGAGATGGAAAAGTTAGAATCTGGCAACAAAGTTGGCAAACTCTATATATTAGTAACATACTGGGTATATTCCCATCCACAATGTACTTCAGCAGTATTCCCTACTCCCTGCTCCATTCTCAGGGAGTTTCCCTCAGCAAAATTTCTCAATTTGACCCACTCTACAATATCACCTGACTCCTCTGTGCATTACCATGGTAACCATGGGTGTGTATTGATACTACTGTGGACATTTTATATTATTTAAATAAAATATTTATATAAATATATTTTTAGTTATATTATAATATAAACAATAACTAACATCAGTTTAGCTTGTTACTAATATTTCACCTCCTGCCGGTGTACAAACCCCTAGTACACAGACAACCTCCGGTTATGTGCATGGTGAAGGTATGGTCTGAGGAGGCAATGGACGCTCTAAAGGACTGTTTTGAAACCACTGCCTGGGAGCAGCTCTGCGATCCACATGGTGAGGATATCGACGGCTTCACTCACACCATCACGGACTACATCAACTTCTGTGTGGACAACACCGTACCCACTAAGACCATACGGTGTTGCTCAAACAACAAACCCTGGATCAACCCCAAGACAAAGTCCCTACTGAGAGAAAAGAAAAGGATCTTCAGGTCGTGGAACAGGGAGAAGCTGAAGTTTGTACAGAGGGAGCTAAGGAGGAAGATCAGAGAAGGCAAGGACAGCTTCAGGAAGAAGATGGAGGACAAGCTGCAACAGAGCGACATCAGCGGGGTCTGGAGAAACCTTAAAACCATCTCTGGGCTCCAGAATACCTCCCCCCAGGCCACGGGGGGCAGGGAGTGGGCGAACAATCTGAACCTGTTTTTTAACAGGTTTGACCAACCACCCTCCCCCCCCCCCCCCCGCCGCCTGCACACCAACCACTGCTGCCTGTACCGTCATCAAGACCTGCTGTCCACCCCCCTCCACCCCCCACCCCCCACTCCCAGCACACAGCCCCCCAGCCCCAACCTGACCCTCACTAAGACCCAGGTGAGGGCGGAGCTGAGGAAGATCAAGGCGAGGAAGGCCTTGGGTCCGGACTGCATCAGCGCGAAGCTCCTCAAGTCCTGCACAGACCAGCTGTGTGGGATTGTGGAGCACATCTTCAACCTGAGCCTGAAGCTGGGGAGGGTACCACAGCTGTGGAAAACATCTTGTGTGGTACCCGTACTAAAGACTTCCCACCCCAGAGACTTGAACAGCTACAGACCAGTGGCCCTCACTTCTCACCCGATAAAGACCCTGGAGAGACTGTTCCTTGCCCACCTCCGCCCCCTGGTGGGACCAGCGATGGATCCACTCCAGTTAGCCTACCAGCATGGCATCGGGGTGGACGATGCAGTGATCTTCCTCCTTCACCATTCCCTGTCCCACCTGGAGAAGCCTGGGAACACAGTGAGGATCATGTTCTTTGACTTCTCCAGTGCTTTCAACACCATCCAACCGGTGATCCTGAAGGACAAGCTGCTGTGCGCAGGGGTGGACCAGCACCTGTCATCGTGGATCCTGGATTACCTCACAAACCGGCCACAGTTTGTGAGAACCCAGGATTGTGTGTCAAACACAATCATCAGCAGCACAGGGGCCCCCCAGGGAACAGTTCTGGCTCCCTTACTGTTCACCCTTTATACTGCGGACTTCTCACACAACACAACACACTGCCATCTACAGAAGTTCTCTGACGACTCTGCGATTGTAGGCCTCATCTGCAACGGAGATGAAGCTGAGTACAGAGGACTTATCCAGGACTTGGTGGACTGGTGCCATCGGAACTGCCTCCAGATCAATGCGAGGAAAACTAAGGAACTGGTGGTGGACTGCCACAGACAAGGACAACCTCTCACAGCACCAGTAAACATCCAGGGAACAGACATTGAGATGGTGACAGCCTACAAGTACCTGGGTGTTCATTTGAACAATAAATTGGACTGGTCACACAATACCAACGCACTCTACAAGAAGGGACAGCGCAAGCTGTTCCTACTGAGGAGGCTCAGGTCTTTTGGTGTACAAGGGGTGCTCCTGAAGACCTTCTACAATTCAGTGGTGGCATCAGCCATCATTTTTGGAGTGGTCTGCTGGGGCAATGGCATCACAGCAGCCGACAGGAAGAGACTGAACAAACTGATCAAGAAAGCTAGCTCTGTCCTGGGGCAGCGCCTCAACCCAGTGGAGGAGATAGGAGAGAGGAGGATGGTGGCTAAGCTGTCATCTCTGCTGGAGTCTGAGTCCCACCCCATGCAGGACATACTGAACGCACTGAGGAGCTCATTTAGCAGAAGGCTACATCATCCTAGGTGCGCGACCGAGCGGTTTCACAGGTCCTTCCTACCTACAGCTGTCAGACTTTATAACCTAAGCAGGGCTGCTTGCAGAGATCGAAAAAAAACTTTACACCGTAATAGTATTGAATACAAAAGACACAACAAACTTGCACAATAATGGTCCCCTCCATTATACAACTAGGACAATATCAATCACTACGGAGGGTGACAACTAGGCTGAGTCAAATACATAATATGCTGTATGGGTACATATTCATACTATGTGGGGTAACTAAATAGACCGTTATGCTGTGTATTCCATCTAGCTACAATGCTCCGCGCTGTGTATATATATTTATGTGTACATATGTATATTCACTGCTCTTATTATCTTATCTTCTAAGTTATTGCTCTGAGTGTTGCTATCCCTGTGCTGTTGCAATCCTGGAATTTCCCCATTGTGGGACTAATAAAGGCTTATCTTATCTTATTTTATTTTAATAGTTCAACAGTTTGCTCATATTTGATGTGGAATATCTTATGGGTAATCTTCTTGTCAACTTCCAGTGGAGTGATGAACGGTTGTTCACGTCTTTCATTTTCAAGTCACTGCTCTGTCAGTCAGTCATGGTCAACAACATCTTGGCTCCTCCGTTGCCAGTTTCAGCACGGTAGTGACGCACAGTCATTGCTTTGTGCGATTGAGTGGGCTGCAGTATAGCAGTCAACAAAGTTTTAACATCAGAATTTTATGTAATTTTTTACAGCCATGTACAAGCAAATCTACCCGCATATAATTTAATGAAATAAAATTCTAGTATATCAAGATTTATTCAACGTGTTCTGAAGTTACTTGACTGGGAACTTGCCATTCGTCAGGTCCCCTTCAGCTGCTGGTCCCCGAAGGTAACTGCAGATCATGCGGCCATTTCCAAGGACGGTTTGTGCAGTATATATCCGTGCAGATTTTGTGCCGTTCAACTCAGATCTCAACCCACTGAGCATCTGCTGAACGCGTTTACTTGTCTGTGGTAAACACATTACTTTTCCGCGGTAAAGTCGGAAACAACGATTGTACGTCACTTCCGGCCGGCGATGGCTGCCCCCCATTGGGTTTGACCGAGCGGTTTTCATGGGATAAAATTATTCAGTATACTGACTCTAGGGGGTTATTTTTACTGAATAAACACAATTTTTGGTTTATAAGTAATGCCTAAAGCAGGATTAATGTTGTTATAATGACCAGTACAGGTTTCCTTTAAACAGAACACCTTTTACTCCTTTCAGACTGGAGTCTCACTAAATATGGGTGAATACCCTATCCAGTCCACTTCGTAGGGCGCTATTGGTCAATCAGAATGCACCCCTTAAGTGATGTAAGAGGGAGGGCGGGGTTCACTGGGGTTCATAAGCATTTAAAGAAATGTACTGAAATGAGACGTTCCGAGGAAAGATGCAAAATATGATTCACAATGATACTGCAATAATTAAAGGCAATTTGACCAAAGTATGTCACAGACATTTCAGGAAGACCTATGGGAGCTGTCAGCATTTGGAAAAAGTGCAATAAATGGGACCTTAAAGTGAAGTTACGTTTTGTAAATATTGTCATTTGGTTGGTTTGATTAAAGACGTATTCAGCTGGGTACCGTGAAGAGTGTATTGTGCTCCTAGTGTAAACACAGGTGTCAGGATGGAAGGGCGATTAGTCTGGACTGTGTGTTTTGACACAGAAGGGATAAGCTTAAGCCTCGCTTCTGTTCATTTCAGTGACAGGAAAGTGCGGATTTACATTTAGCACTATGCGTTTATGCCGAAATCTCTAAGGGGAAGAATTTGTTTCTTTTTGCGTTTAGTCTAAACTTTGTGTTTGAGTCACATGATCCCACTCATCTTTTCAGGTATAATAGAACATTCAGTAAATTATTGAGGTCAGGACTGATAATCAGAGCCGACTGGTTTGATAATCCGTCATAAGGTGAGGGCTGTTTCCTGTTTCACCTTGTCTCACACTCGGCCACTCTATGTGCCTCACAGCGACGCGTCCATCACAGGTCCGCTGACTGTCCCAACCAGGAGGAGTCATTGACATTGAAAGGCTGCTGATGTGCTGGGTGCATACAGTAAACACCCTGTCATTTCCCTCAGGCATATGCTGGAACACACACATGCGTGCACAAAGTCAAACTAACACATACAGATAGCCCACAGCACACACACATCAGGGGAGGTGGGGTGAGGAAAGGCGTCGTGACCGGTGGCTTGGCAGGAGCCCTCAAGGTGAATTTTTTTTTTTTAGTGACGAGCAAATTCAAATTCAGAACAGATGATCAGACTGGTGTCGTAGCTGCAGAGTAGCTGGAGGCATCAGATGCAGACAATCTTTTGGGAGAGAAAAGAGTTTTTTGGTATCTGAATCTCAAACATAAAACTCAGAGGCTCAGGGCTGAAATTATTACAACTGTGGTTATCATCTCACGGACGGTGATTTCCTATCACGATCCAGATGAGACAAAAAACTCTTAGCTATACTGAGCATTTTTTTGACCGTCATCAAAGCACATCTAGCTGTATATCTTCACATTTCAGAGTGGAGGTTATTTAGGAGGGAAACAAACCAAAACTGGCATTCTCTTAGCTGAGATTGAAGCCTGTTCCAGTAAAATAAAGGCAGTTTGACGAAAAATTGAACATTTTGTCAGGCAAATGAGTGCATATAATGATATTTCTTGAATGCAAAATGCCGAATAATAAATAGTCTGCTCTACTTCGTTATTTGTTTTAAACATCTGTCCATGAACTAACAAATGACAATAGCTTTTTACTAACTGCAATACGTTTATAGCAATGTTTATTAATGTCAGATGAACCAAAAAATAAGAAAAATAGAACTTACCGAGACAAGACTATAGTGACTTTAATTTAGTTTGTCACGTCTATATACCCCATAGGGGGTGGTTATTTATTTATTGTTAATTATTCATTTCTTACCATTTCTCTGGATAAAAGATGAATTAATGAAGCAAACAACATTGTTCCTAAAACCTGACTTGATTTGTATCTTTGGTTTTCATTTTAATTTTGTGAAATTAATCTCTAGATTTTGCAAATTGTGGTCAAAACAGATAATGAAGCAGAGTGCGTTACAGCCATATACATCTGCAGCATTTGTCTTTGGTTTCCTATTCAGATCCACCTTCTAGATTTATAAAACTAAGTTGTCATCTGCCGGAACTAAAGCCAGAGACACACCAAGCCGACAACTCTGACGAAACCTGGTGAGCAATGTCCTGCTGCATTCCCTTTTTTCAATTTTGCCGGCTTAAAAAAACTTCTCCATGCACACACTGGGAAGATGCGGCCAGTGGTAAAAAGCCTGTCAGTTCTGCACCTGCGTTCACTCATTCACTACACTTCAACAACTAATCAGCGTGCTCTCTTTCACTGACAAATCTGACACCAAATCAACGTGTTGAATCGTCCCCCCAAAAAGAACACACAGAAGAGATTTGTTTTATGCCGACAGTGTAGGACACACCAAGCAAACAAAGCTCATCAATAGTTTGAACTTGAAAGCTGGTCGATCGTCGGCTTGGTGTGTCTCTGACCTAAGAGAGGACTTAACAAATCACAGAGCAATGCCACAGTGGCCTTTGCATACAGTTTATGGTCTTTAGGTGAGCCTGAGCTACAGACCATTCAGAAGTTTTTTTTATTATTATTTCAATACTGTTTGGTGTTTGTCTTATGCGACTCCAATCCACATTGGTGTCTTTTTTGCCAGCAGAGCATCTACAGTTGTACGGGGTCTCAGAAACAGAAGAAAAGAAAGTAAAACAAAAAGGGAAAGTTATAAATTGACCAGTGGGGTTGTGCCTGTCTGTTCTTATTTTTATTAATTAATTCAGTCGTCAAAAAACTTTTCCATAACCTGAAATTAGTTTTTTTTATTAGATTATATTATGTTATTGAAAATAATTGTTAGTTTTAGATAAATATAAAACATCAAAAAGGACTAGCTTTTGATAAATATGCAATCAGATTAAAGGTAAAGTTCCCTCATTACTAAGCTATAGACACAAAATTTTCTCACAGTTTAGGTTTTGCTCTTGACTTCTACTTTGTAAAAGAATTTTCCTCACCCCCCGTCAACAGTGAAGGATTTAGTTTCTGATTAGGCAGCATGGTATTACAGTGGTTGGTACTGCTGCCTCACAGCTAGAAGGTTCCAGCTTTGAATCCCCAGGCTGGCAGGGGTGGGACCCTTTCTGTGTGGAGCTTGCATGTTTCTCTCTGTGCCGGTTTCCTCCCACAATCCAAAGACATGCATGCTGGGTTAGCTGGAGACTAAAGTTGTCTGTGGTAGGCCCTTAGGATAGAGGGTTAGTGCAGCTACTAGTTAAGCATTTTGAGTGAGCTTTGTGACTAGAAAAAGTGCTATGTAAGTACAGGTCCTTTTAACTTAATAATTTTTAAAATTTTATTATTTTAATTTCAACGTTGGCCAATAATATTGCTAAAATTTTTAGCCATACAAAAATATCAATGTGATGGCCATCCATACCACACTTGAATGCATGATACTTACATTTATATATAGCAGGATGCAGTTTAAAATATGGCACACTTATTTTAAAAAAAGAGCTGAAATACTAACCCACTTTGCCTTGCACATCTAAACATCAAACCTTTTTGGCTGATGTTTTTAGCGCACCAGTTCTCCTTTTCCACCACCCACCCTTCTACACAACCGTATTGATCCGTTTCCAGCTGAGAGTGTAATTCATTAATAATACCACCAACAGCAGTAGCAGCAATATAATTACATTCTCCAACATAAAACAGACGACATATAGAAGCTCAGGAGCACAGCGGTGCTTTGTTTTCTGCAGCAGAAAACTGTGTTTGTTGCATTCATCATGACATATCCCTCCACTGGGTTCACAGCGGGTTCCTCCTGACCTAGACTTGGTTTTGTGTTTGTTTGGATGCATGGTGGTTTATATTTATGTGTGTATGCTATATGTGCTTTAATTTGTGTTGTTTGGAAATTAGTGTGTACAGTGTGTGGATTTCAGTGTCTGTTTTTTTGTTGTTTTTTTTACAGCTGTGTAGATCTGTAGTTTTATGAATGTGAGTAAGAGCAAGTGAGGAGGGGAGTCAGTAGGAGAGAGGCTGACAGATGCAGATTTCTCGAATAGAAGTGCTGCTCTTGTCTTTGATCCAGGCTTCCCCATCATTTTAGATCCCACCGAGCTGATGATAATCTAGCAGTATACTTCAGACCAAACACTCCACTTTTACCAATCAGTTGTATGCATTCAGCCTCCCTCTCTTTGCCCCTATGTCCTGTAACCATTAGACACAAGAAGGAGAAAGCCGGCAATCCTATTATACCATCAATGCTAATATCACTAGCTTCCTTGTAACTATATGCATCATCCCTTCAGGCATCGCATTTCAGTTCTGTTCTCTGCAGTCATAAAAGTCAGAACATAAACATAGCAGCACTTTTTACTCTCTTCTTATTTCTGGATGATGAAACTGCGCTTAAATGTTTTCTTTTACTGTATATCTAAAAGTTAATATGTCTGAGCACATTTTTTTCATCTTCCACGTCCATGTGTCTGTGCATTGCTTTGAACTGTGTTACTGTGCATTGTCCACCCCCCCATTTTTTTTTTCCCCATGAGGGTCTGGGGGCGTTTGGCATCAGGGAGGCATTTCCTCCTTTTTGTGCAGCTACTGAAATTAGAGGCTGAATAATCGAGGTAATCGACAAGCGGGTGAAAATCAGGCACAGGTTCACCCAGTGGCTGGTTTGAATATTAATGCTGTGTTTACTCTGTATGCACGTGCATCTCTGGTCAACACAATGGGAAGAGAACGATATTGATTCAGACTCCTTAGAGCATCAACTGAGCCAAAATAGTTAAATCGGTGATGAATGATCTGTAGCAGGAGAATAAACGAACACTTGGGGAAATCAGAGGACAGAAATAATATTAACGGGAGTAGACTTAGTATTATGCAAATTGGTGTCTATGCTTGTTCATTTCCATACATGAATAGTAAGCTCTCTTTTAATCTATTGGGAGTCCGAGCAATCCTTACTGGGTGCTCATATCAAAAATAGGCAAAGACTCACATAATCAAAGTCAAAGTGCCTTTATTGTCATTCCATTGCTAATAAACAATGCAACGAAACTGAGATACTGCTCCCTAAAAACAAACTATCACACTCACAGTTCACTCATGCATTTAACATTCTCGTAATTACAACAATAAATAATGCTTGAAACAATATTACCTAAAAATTGAATACAATATGTATGTAGCAATAATAAAAAACATACTGAGTGATAAATATAAAAGACCAGCTTATACACATAGGGTTATTACCACAAAATAACATAAAATAACATAAAATAATATCAGCAGTCTGTGCATGTTACATAAATCCGTTCAAAATACGTACTGCTGCTGGGAAAAAACTATGATTAAACCTGGTAGTCCGGGTTTTATGGGATCTGTACCGCTTTCCCGAGGGGAGCAAGTGAAAGAAATCATGGCCTGGATGAGTGCAGTCCTTAATGATGGCAGTAGCTCTGTTGAGGTACCGAGACCTGGAAATCTCTTCCAGAGAAGGGAGAGAACAGCCAGTGATTTTTTGCGCAGTCTCGATCACTCTCTGGAAGGCTTTGCGGTCTGCAGCTGAACAGCCCTCATACCAAACCGTGAAGATCCAAGATGGCGCCCACAGCGGTCGACATGGTGCTTCGCTGCGCTCTTTGTTTGTTTTTGTTTGTCAATTGTGTGTCTGCTTGCACTTATACCCGTGAAGAACTTCTAAATATCAGGACTTTCACCCCCACGGACCTCCTCCCAGTTTTTCTAGCCCCTGCCGCCGATCTGGTTTATTGTTTGGCTCGGAAAGTGAGACGGCGGAAGAGAGGAAGACGAGTGGGCGCTCTCGTACGACTTCGCAGGAGAGGCTCGCGAACGGCGCTGCCTGGCATATTTCTGTCCAATACCAACTCTCTCTCTAACAAGGTAGATGAACTGAGACTGCTGATGCGTTTTAAGGACCTCGCCTCCTCAGCTGTCCTCTGCTTTACTGAGACCCGGCTCCGGGAAAATATACCGGACAGCGCGCTGCGCCTCGACGGCTTTCAGCTCTTCCGTGCTGATCGTGACACAGAGCTTTCCGGCAAGACCACAGGAGGCGGAGTCTGCTTCTACATCAACTGCAGCTGGTGCTCTGATGTAACGGTAATTTCCAAACACTGTTCTCCTGCCTTGGAATTTCTTGTTATCAATTGCAAGCCCTTCTATTCCCCGCGGGAGTTTGCTTCTTTCATAATGATCGCTGTGTACGCCCCTCCCGACGCGGACACGCGCGAAGCTCAGCGCGTGCTCGCGGATCACATTCAACACACAGAGCGGAGTTTTCCAGACTCGCTGATTATTGTGGCTGGCGACTTTAATCAGTGCAATCTGAGCCACGATCTCCCCCGCTACAAACAGTTTATTAAATGCCCCACCAGAGGATTAAACACACTGGATCACTGTTACACCACAGTGAAAGACGCATATCGCGCTGTCCCTCGAGCTGCGCTGGGATTATCTGATCACGTGATGGTTCACCTCATTCCCACATACAGACAGAGATTGAAGCTCACTAAACCTGTTGTGAGCACTACGAAGATACGGACCAGTGATGCTGAGGAGAAGCTGGAAACGTGCATGGAAATATCTGACTGGGGCATGCTTAAAGGAGCCACGCATGATCTGGATGAGTACACGGACACTGTGAACTCATATATCCACTTTTGTGACGAGAACATTCTTCCATCACGCACCAGGGTGAGTTACTCTAATGACAAACCCTGGTTCACAGCTAAGCTCAGACAGATCAGGAAGGAGAAGGAAGCAGCGCTGAAAAGTGGAGACAGGGACTGCTACAGGGAGGTTAAATACCGGTTTAACAGAGAGCTGAAGAGGGCTAAATCTCTATACTCAGAGAGACTCCAGCAGCAGTTCACTGCTAATGATTCGGCTTCCGTGTGGAGAGGACTGAGGCAAATCACCAACTATCGACCTAAGGCTCCTAAAGGTCAGGATGACAAAGCCCTTTGTCAAAGACTGTCCCAACACTATGCCCATTTTGACACCTCGTCATCTGTGTCCAACTCCCCCCCTCCCTCCAGCTCCACAGCCTCCACATTCCCTACTTCATTTAAGGCACCCCCCCCCCCTCCTCCCCCCCTCCCCTTATCATCAGTGAGCAGGATGTGCTCAAACAGTTCTCCAGACTGAACCCGCGCAAGGCCCCCGGCCCAGACGGCGTGTCTCCCTCCATCCTGAGACTCTGTGCGAAACAGCTGGCTCCTGTATTCACAGACATTTTTAACACCTCCCTTAAGTTATGCCACGTGCCGTCCTGCCTCAAATCCTCCACCATCATCCCTGTCCCCAAGAAGCCACGGATCACTGGACTTAATGACTACAGACCTGTAGCGCTCACCTCTGTAGTCATGAAGTCCTTTGAGCGCCTGGTCCTGTCCCACCTCAAGTCCATCACCACCCCTCTCCTGGACCCGCTGCAGTTTGCCTACCGAGCCAACAGGTCTGTAGACGATGCAGTCAACCTGGCCCTCCACTCCATCCTGCAGCACCTGGACTCCCCGGGAACCTACGCCAGGATCCTGTTTGTGGACTTCAGCTCCGCATTCAACACCATCCACCCCGCTCTGCTCCGGGACAAGCTGTCCCTGCTCAACGTGCCTGACTCCCTCTGCAGGTGGATCATCGACTTCCTGACGGACCGGAGGCAGCATGTGCGGCTGGGAAAGACTGTCTCAGACTATACTAGCATCAGCACCGGATCACCCCAGGGCTGTGTACTTTCCCCCCTACTCTTCTCCCTTTACACCAACTCCTGCACCTCCAGCCACCAGTCTGTCAAGTTGATCAAGTTTGCGGACGACACCACCCTCATCGGGCTCATCTCCAACGGCGACGAGTCCGCCTACAGGAGAGAGGTGGCCCAGCTGGCGTCCTGGTGCAGCAATAACAACCTGCAGCTGAACGCTCTGAAGACAGTGGAGATGATTGTAGACTTCAGGAAAGTCACTACTCCTCTGCCCCCCCTCACCCTCTCAGGCTCTCCCATCACCACTGCTGATTCCTTCCGCTTCCTAGGCACTACCATCACCAGGGACCTCAAATGGGAGCTGACCATCAGCTCACTCATCAAAAAAGCCCAGCAGAGGATGTTCTTCCTGCGGCAGCTGAGGAAGCTCAAGCTACCCACCAAGATGTTAGTGCAGTTCTACACAGCCATCATCGAGTCCATCCTCACCACCTCCATAACCGTGTGGTACGCAGGAGCCACTGCCAGGGACAGACTAAGGCTGCAGCGCGTCGTGCGCACTGCTGAGAAGGTGATCGGCTGCAAGCTCCCATCTCTCCAGGATCTGTACATCTCCAGGACCCGGAGGCGTGCTGGCCGGATCATAGCCGATCCCTCACACCCTGGTCACGTACTGTTTGCCCCCCTCCCCTCTGGTAGAAGACTTCGGTCCATCCAGACTAAAACCTCCCGTCACATGAACAGCTTCTTCCCCTCTGCCATTAGACTGCTGAACACTAAGTGACTTATTGACTCTCGTGCACCATGTACAGCAGCTCAACCAGACTCATGTCAATCATCACTGTTTTCTTCCTGCATTACCGACTGCACTATATAGTTCTCCACAGTATCTGCTGCTGGCTAATATATATTTTAACTGTTGACCAGTATCACTTAATCTTATCCTACACTTTATTACATGTATAGTTTATTTCTCTTATCTTATCATGTTTAATGTTGCAGCATTGTACCGAGACAAATTCCTAGTTTGTGTACTACATGAACAATGGCAATAAACCTGATTCTGATTCTGATTCTGATTCTGATGCCATATGACAAAATGCTCTCAATAGCAGAGCGATAAAATAAAACCAGCAACTGTGCATTCAGGCCATTCTTCTTGAGGAGCCTCAGAAAGTGTAGACGTTGTTGAGCCTTTTTTAATCGTAGCTATGGTGTTAACTGCTCAGGTAAGGTTGTGAGAAATATGAACACCCAGAAACTTAAAAGCCTCCACCCTCTCCACACACTCCTTGCCTATATATAGAGGAGGCAGCTCACTGCTATGCTTCCTAAAATCAATAATGAGTTCTTCTGTTTTTTTTGTATTCAGTACCAGATTATTATCTGAGCACCATCTCACCAGTTTCTGGACCTCATCTCTGTGTATGGACTCATCTCCTGAGCCCCACTACTGTTGTGTCATCTGCAAACTTCACTATAATGTTTGTGGGTTGAACAGGTATGCAGTCATATGTGTACAATGAATACAAAGTGGGGCTCAACACACAGCCCTGTGGCGAGCCTGTGTTAAGCATGACTATAGAGGAGGAATGGGGTCCGAGTCTAACAGTCTGTGTTCTGTTTGTTAGGAAGTCCTTAATCCAGCTGCAAGTGTGAGTAGGCAGACCAAGCTGAAGCAATTTGGTGATGAGAATGTTGGGAATAATTATATTAAATGCTGAGCTATAGTCCACAAACAACATTCTTACATAGCTCCCCTCGTCTTCTAAATGGCTGAATGCCGAGTGGAGAGCTATAGCAACAGCATCTTCAGCTGGATCTGCTCCGCCCATAGGCAAACTGGTACCGATCAAAGTCTGGGGGAAGACTAGGCAAAAAATGTTTCAATACCATTTTCTCAAAGCACTTCATAACAATGGGTGTTAATGCTACTGGTCGATAGTCATTCAGACTGCTAATAATATGTTTTTCAGGTACAGGAATAATGACTGCAGATTTTAAACACTGTGGAACAACGGCTGCCTTGAGAGACAAGTTAAAAATGTCAGTCAAAACAGAGCATAGCTGATCTGTACATGCTCTGAGCACCTTTCCTGGCACTCCTTCGGGACCAGTAGCCTTTCTCGGGTGAACTGCTCTCAGTGTCTGTCTCACCTCATGATCCTGCAGGGTAAGCACATCAGAGCTGGCATTCAATAACATCCGTGGGTCCGGGCGAGGTGCATTTGCCTCAAACCGTGCGAAAAAGCAGTTCAATTCTTCTGCCAGTGAGGCGCTGATATCACTGGAAATGATGCTGCTGCCCTTCATTCATCATCATTCATTGGCTCCATCGATCTCGAAAGATCATGGGGGGGTTTTGTGCCTTGGGTCATCATTCAGGGAGCTGCACCATCGGGCGTGGCTGTAGAGGCCGATACGGGATCTGCAGGTCCTGCCGCAGCCGTTGCAGATGAATTCTTCACAGTGTAGTGGGGGTCTCGACAGTCTCCTCTGTCTGCGGAGTCTCTTCTCCCCCCAGCGAGTGTCTCTTCTTTCCTCTGCTGTTCGGATGACATCCTGAGTGATGGTCCGCCAGTTGGAGCGGACGGAGGCGGCTGACTCCAGGTCGGAGGGGTTAAAGCCTCCAGCCTTGAGGTCACGCTTGCAAACATCCTTGAATCTGAGAGTTGGGCGTCCCTTTGATCTAGTTCCAGTAGCCAGCTCCCCATACAGTAAGTCTTTGGGGATGCGGCCATCCTCCATTCGGTTGACGTGGCCAAGCCATCGCAAGCGTCTCTTTGTCAGGATGGCAAACATACTGGGCACATCTGCTCTGGCCAGGACGTCGATGTTGGAGACACGGTCCTGCCAAGTGATGTGCAGTAGTCTGCGAAGGCAGCGCTGGTGGAAGGCGTTCAGTCGGCGTTCCTGGCAGGAGTAGAGGGTCCAAGCTTCACTGCCGTATAGGAGAGTACTCAGTACACAGGCCATGTAGACTCTTATCTTGGTGTTGATGGTTAGCATAGAGTTGTCCCAGACTCGCTTCGCCAGACGGGCCATCACCGTCGATGCCTTGCCGATACGGGCGTTCAGTTCGGCGTCTAGGGAGAGATTGCTGGAGATGATCGACCCGAGGTAGGTGAACTTGTCCACCACCGCAAGTGTATGGTCGCCGATATTGATATTGGGAGCACTGCTGACATCCTGGCCCATGACCTCGGTCTTTTTAAGGCTGATGGTGAGGCCAAACTCAGAGCAGGCACGAGCAAAGCAGTTGATGAGACGCTGGAGCGCTTCCACGGTGTGGGCAACAAGACCAGCATCATCAGCAAAGAGCAGCTCCCTGATTAGAACACTTCGCACCTTGGTCTTTGATCTGAGGCGTGCCATGTTGAAGAGGCCTCCGTCGCTCCTGGTGTGGAGAAAGACACCGTCTTCAGAGCCCCGGAAGGCATAGCACAGAAGCAGGGAGAAAAAGATGCCAAATAGGGTAGGAGCCAGAACACAACCCTGCTTCACACCGTTCTTGATCGGGAAAGGGTCTGAGGATAATCTATCAAACTGGACAATGCCGTTCATGTCCTGGTGGAATGACTTGATCATGCTCAAAAGCTTGGGGGGACATCCAATTCGTTGGAGGAGGGCAAACAGTCCATCCCTGCTGACCAAGTCAAAAGCCTTGGTCAGATCAATAAAGGCCAAAAAGAGGGGTTGTCTCTGCTCCCGACACTTTTCTTGCAGCTGCCTCATAGAGAAGACCATATCTATGGTTGACCTGGTTGCTCTGAATCCACACTGCGCCTCTGGATACACACGTTCGGCAAGTAGTTGTAGTCTGTTGAGGACGACACGGGCAAAGGCTTTGCCAACTATGCTTAGGAGTGAGATACCGCGATAGTTGTTACAATCGCTCCGCTCCCCCTTGTTCTTGTAAAGAGTGATGATTTTGACATCACGCATATCTTGGGGCACAGCCCCTTCCTCCCAGCACTGCAACAGGAGCTCATGGAGGTGTTTCAAGAGCGAGCTCTCCTTTGCGGTTTTGACGATTTCAGGGGGGATGTTGTCACTGCCCGGAGCCTTGCCGTTTGAGATAGAGTCTATCGCCTTGCTGAGCTCCTCGATGGTGGGTGGAGCGTCAAGCTCATCCATGACTGACAGTAGAGGGGTGTTCTCAAGGGCCGTGTTCGAGACGGTGGTTACTCTCGAGTAGAGCTCTTGGTAGTGCTCAGCCCATCTCTCCATTTGTTTACCGCGATCCTTGATGACATCTCCTGCAGCTGATTTAAGTGGGGCGGTCTTGATGACACTGGGACCGAAAGCCTTCTTCATGCCTTCGTACATTTTGCGCATGTTTCCGTGATCTGCAGAAAGCTGAATGTCCTGGCAGAGGTTAAGCCAGTAGTCGTTGGCACATCGCCTTGCAATCTTTTGTGCATTGTTCCTCGCAGCGCGCAGTGTAGCAAGCGTCTGCACAGAGGGCTCCTTCTTGTGGGCAATTAGGGCTGCACGCTTGGCAGCGATTGCAGGTTCCATCTCAGCGGCTCCAGCTTCAAACCAATCTGCACTCTTCCCCACCTTTTTCCCAAAGGTAAAAAGGTGGGGAAGGTGCTATATCACAAACTATAAGGTGCTACCCTTATAGTTTGTGATATGGTGAAAGCCTTGCCATACTCGTCTCAAATCATTATCAGAAAAATGGTCCTTGACTTTCTTCTTATAGGTCTGTTTAGCCTCCTTAATGCCTTTCTTCAGATTAGCCCGGGCGGTGCTATACAGATCTGTATCCCCTGACCTGAAGGCTGTATCACGGGCTCTGAGGAGTGCCTGGACTTCTTTTGTCATCCAAGGCTTCTGGTTAGGAAAAACCCTGATGCGTTTTTCCACAGTCACCTGGTTGATACACTAGGATGAGGTTGAGGTGATGAGGTTTACTTTTGGATCTTAATGGAGTCTTAGTGAGAGGTGATGTCTTTATTAATAATAAAAGTTAAGTTTAAATTAAGTATTTCATAGACCGGTAACATCCCCCACTTTTTTTTTTCCCTTCGGAAAAGAAGAAAAAAAAACTTGAGTAGCAGCACTAAGGCCTTCTGATAAATATGTAAGCTGAATAATAAGATACAGTGGGGCAAAAAAGTATTTAGTCAGCCACCAATTGTGCAAGTTCTCCCACTTAAAGGATGAGAGAGGTCTCCAGTTTTCATCATAGGTATTCCTCAACTATGAGAGACAAAATGAGAAAAAAAAAAATCCAGAAAATCACATTGAAGGATTTTTAATGAATTAATTGGTAAATTCCTCAGTAAAATAAGTATTTGGTCACCTACAAACAAGCAAGATTTCTGGCTCTCACAGACCTGTAACAACTTCTTTAAGAGGCTCCTCTGTCCTCCACTCATTACCTGTATTAATGGCACCTGTTTGAACTCATTATCAGTATAAAAGACACCTGTCCACAACCTCAAACAGTCAGACTCCAAACTCCACTATGGCCAAGACCAAAGAGCTGTCAAAGGACACCAGAAACAAAATTGTAGACCTGCACCAGGCTGGGAAGACTGAATCTGCAATAGGTAAGCAGCTTGGTGTGAAAAAATCAACTGTGGGAGCAATTATTAGAAAATGGAAGACATACAAGACCACTGATAATCTCCCTCGATCTGGGGCTCCACGCAAGATCTCACCCCGTGAGGTCAAAATGATCATGAGAATGGTGAGCAAAAATCCCAGAACCACACGGGGGGACCTAGTGAATGACCTGCAGAGAGCTGGGACCAAAGTAACAAAGGCTACATCAGTAACACACTACGCCGCCAGGGACTCAAATCCTGCAGTGCCAGACGTGTCCCCCTGCTTAAGCCAGTACATGTCCAGGCCCGTCTGAAGTTTGCTAGAGAGCATTTGGATGATCCAGAAGAGGATTGGGAGAATGTCATATGGTCATATGAAACCAAAATATAACTTTTTGGTAAAAACTCAACTTGTCGTGTTTGGAGGAGAAAGAACACCATACCTACTGTGAAGCATGGGGGGGAAAACATTATACTTTGGGGCTGTTTTTCTGCAAAGGGACCAGGACGACTGATCCGTGTAAAGGAAAGAATGAATGGGGCCATGTATCGTGAGATTTTGAGTGAAAACCTCCTTCCATCAGCAAGGGCATTGAAGATGAAACGTGGCTGGGTCTTTCAGTATGACAATGATCCCAAACACACCGCCCGGGCAACGAAGGAGTGGCTTTGTAAGAAGCATTTCAAGGTCCTGGAGTGGCCTAGCCAGTCTCCAGATCTCAACCCCATAGAAAATCTTTGGAGGGAGTTGAAAGTCCATGTTGCCCAGCGACAGCCCCAAAACATCACTGCTCTAGAGGAGATCTGCATGGAGGAATGGGCCAAAATACCAGCAACGGTGTGTGAAAACCTTGTGAAGACTTACAGAAAACGTTTGACCTCTGTCATTGCCAACAAAGGGTATATAACAAAGTATTGAGATGAACTTTTGTTATTGACCAAATACTTATTTTACCAAGGAATTTACCAATTAATTCATTAAAAATCCTTCAATGTGATTTTTGGATTTTTTTTTTCTCATTTTGTCTCTCATAGTTGAGGTATATGTACCTACGATGAAAATTGGAGACCTCTCTCATCTTTTAAGTGGGAGAAATTGCACAATTGGTGGCTGACTAAATATTTTTTTTCCCCACTGTAAATAAAAATTGTTTTGAATTGTGAATCATACAAAGCTGCTCAGATGTGATCGTAGAATCCAAAGATTAAAAACGTAGGTCTGGAAATTAGCATAATAACTCCAGTTCTTAGAACATTTACTGAAAAATAAAGGTAATATTGTCATAACCCGAGTGTCGGTTCTGGCCACACTCGGGTCTCATATCTTTTTTCCCTGGCTTTGGCAGCTGAGGGTTCCTTCCAGCTCCTCGGGCTCTTATTGTGAAGGCGCCCGGGGAAGCTCCCTGCTGTCAAAGTCAGCTGCTGCTCCGCTGTCATTAGGAGCAGCTGTGCTGCGTTGGGGTCATTAGCCGCCAGAGATATAAGCGGGTGCTAAATGTCCTCCAACGCGGCAGTCTCTGTTATGTTCACCTGTTATGCTCTGTTATGCTCTTCTGTTCTGTTCATCTACGTTCCGATTGTGCTCCTGTTATGCTCAGGTAGTAGTAGTAGATTAGTTTATTTGACAGGGACAGTGCAATAAACATAGACAATTAATCAAAGACAATCAATCTGATGTGTTGCACATAGAGTGTATAGCTATTAGCTAATTTGCAACTCTTGTCCCTGGATGGGCTTTAGAAAAAAGAATCAAGATAAAAAATATACACAATAACCACATACATCAATGCAGAAAAATTATAAATACACAATTATAAATATTATAAATATTATAAATACACAAATATAACAGCCTGACTCACATTTAACATAAATATTATAAATATTATAAATACACAAATATAACAGCCTGACTCACATTTAACACATATAACATAACTCACATTTGCCTATTTCAGGCCTTCCTCCCTCCGTCACTCACTATAAACAAACACATTTATTCCTTCCCTTCATTCACTCTCACTTTGCAGACAATTAATTCATACATGAGTACATTCTTGTTTATTTTTCAGCCAGTTTTTAACATTTTTAGTGAATGTTTTAAAGTCCGTTATTATTTTAATTTCATTTGGCATTGTGTTCCAGATGTGACTGCCCTTTATAGAGAAAGCTGTTTGTCCAAATGTGGTTCTGCGGTGGAATATTTTACAGTTATTGTTAACAGAACTCCTGGTGGCTCTGCTGCTGTCCTGTCTTTGGACGAAACCAGCAAGTGGCTCGGGTGCTGATTTATGGAAACATTTGAACGTTAATTTCAGAAGACAGAGGTCAATGAAGCTCTCAAAACTCAATAGGTTGTATTTTTTTAAAACATTACAGTGATGCCACCTAATGGGCTTTTTGTCCAAGATTTTTAGGGTTTGATTATATAATGAACCTATATGTCTTATTGTGGAAGGGGCTGCTTGAGCCCAGACTGTCAAACAGTATGATATATGAGAAAAAACCATAGAATGCATAGACAGTGCAGCTGCTTCGTAAGGTATGTAATATCTAATTAATTTAAAGCAGTTCAGATTTTTTTTTACTGTTTTTGAAATTTTCTTTATATGAAGATTAAATTTGAGTTGAGGATCTAGTACAATGCCAAGGTATTTGAATTCTGTAGCTAAACTGATGTCATGATCATGTATATTAACTTTAAAATGTTGCAGGTTACATTTTTTGATTGAAAAGCACATTGAGACTGTTTTCTGAAGGTTCAGCAATAGATGGTTCTTGAGGAGCCACTCTTGGACATCAACCATACTTGTAGACAGTACATCTGCAGCCTGTGCTGGAGTCTTGGCAGCTGTGTAAATAACTGCATCATCTGCATAAAGTTGGCATGTTGCAGCTGAGCAGTGTAACGGCAAGTCATTAATAAAAATGCTGAAAAGTAAAGGACCAAGAATGGACCCTTGTGGGATACCCATGCGGTTGTTTAAAAATGAGGATTTATCCTGGTGAACTTTTACACACTGTTCTCTATTCTGGAGATAAGATGCAAACCATTCTAATGTATTTGGGGAGAAGTTAAAAGATACCATTTTGGATAAAAGCAAACTGTGGTTTACAGTATCGAAAGCCTTTTTGAGATCTAGAAAAACAGCTCCTACCACATTACCCCTGTCCAAGGACTGTTTGACGTTTTCAATAAGGCAACAATTTGCTGTTTCTGTTGAGTATCCTGGTCTAAAACCAAATTGATGTGGATGAAGAAGTTGACTGTCTTGTAAGTAGTCTATCAGCTGTGTAGCTACAACTTTTTCAAGAACCTTAGATAGGACTGGTAAAATAGAGATTGGGCGGTAATTGCATATATCGTCTTTACTGCCTGATTTATGAACTGGTATGACGACAGCTTTTTTCCAGCCAGATGGAAATGTACTAGACCTAATGGAGAGATTAATGAGATGAGTCAGTGGTTTGATTAATATTTTGCTGTGCATTTTGAGAAAGGAGGTGCTCATATTGTAGATATCATTAGTTTTTGAGTTTGACAGTGTTTTAACAATACCAGCAATTAACTTCTCATTTACCTCATCGATGTGAAAAGTATCTGTTGGAAGTATGGAATTTGTGTTGTTGAGCACATTTGGCAGCACAAAATTTTTTGTTAAGTCTTCCACAGAGCCCACAAAGTGTGAATTAAATTCATTTGCCAAAGTAGCCTTGTCACTGACGGTCTTGCCATTGATTCTAAGTTCCTTTACCCCCTTCTGATCGTTTTTTTTATTAGTTAAGTTATTTAAATGCCTCCATAGGGAACTGTTGTTACCCTTTGCATGATCTATCAGTTTATTGTAATAAGATATTTTTGATTTTCGCAGCTCATGTACCACTTTATTTCTTAAACTTTTGTACACAAGGTGATCATTTTGTAGTTTGGAGGTTAGTGATGTTTTCAGTGCATAGTCTCGCCTCTTCATAAGTTTTCTTATTTCATTATTTAACCATGGTAGGCTAATCTTCTGTTGTCTACTTTTAATTTGCTTTGAAAATTTTTCTATAGACTTTGTGATTGTTGCAGTTATAAAATTACAACAATCATCTACTTCACATGTTGACATGAGCTGCTCCCAATTTTGATTCTCTAAGTAATGTTCAAACTCCTCATTTTTTGATTTGGGGATAATAAAATTTGATTTGTCAATATCGACTCCCCCAAAATACTGTAGTCGCTTTTTAGTAAGTTTCCTGACAGCAAGAACCATGTTATGATCTGAGAGACCAGTTACAAGATTATAGGTTCTGGTTATTCGTTCTGGTTTATTAGTAAATACCATGTCAATAAGTGTTCTGGATTGTTTGGTTATCCTGGTGGGTCCTTTGATGATTTGCTGGTAATTAAATTTAGTCATGAGGCTTTTCAGTTTTTGTTTGTCTTTTTTATCAGACCAGTTGATATTAAAGTCACCATGAATTATCGTTTCTCTGTTCTTCTCAAGTTGTTTAACCAGATCACTTAATTCATTATAAAAGGAAGAGTTGTGTGACGGTGGGTTGTACACTACTGCAATGTTGAAATTCATTACCGGAGAGAGACATACATTAACAGCTAATGTTCCCTTGAGACTTCACCCTCACTGTTGTCCGTCTGGCGCATCGGGTGCTCCCCGGCTCAGACGTCACCCAGCCACTGTATGTGTTCTGTGTGTGTTCAGCCTTCTCTACAATAAATTACCACTGCAAACTCACTGGTGACTGAGGCGTCTTGTGACAGTCCGTGAGGGCCGTCGTGACAGTAGACTGCCGCCAAACGCCCGGAGAGGAGGCGTTGTTTTGAGACGCCATTCACCGTGCAGTTTGCAGTAGTGGACTGTTTGTTCCTACCTGTCTGAGTGTCTGCAGCGGGGAGTATGTCGTTATCCAGGGGCCGTTGTCGGCGCCTTGGCAGGCAGCAAGCGGAGGTTCTGAAGGAGGTAGACTACACCATCTTCACCGCTACGCTGTTGGACGCTCCCAGCGACATTCGCAGATACCTGGACCTAGCCGAGGAGATTCTGGATTCTCTTCCCCGCTTCACCAATCATCCAGAGGTAAGTGTGAGGAGAGATGACATCGCCGCCCAGCGTGAAATACTCCGAGGGCTGGAGGGAAATCCTGGCAGGAAGCTGAAGCGGAGGAGACGTCGCCCCTCGCTTCGGGATCCCGCTCCTGCCTCCGTTCCGGCCCGGGAGTTCGCACCATCCGGAGGTCTTCTCCCATCGGGCATGTCGTCACTCAGGATTCCCCCAGAGAAGCTGCAGCTGACAGCAGACAAGATCTGGGACCGGGTGGCTGCTGCTTGCTCCGCTAGGAATCCTCCAGCGTGTATGAAGCATGTGGTGGCGGCGGTCAGACTGGTGGAGAGGAATCCAGCGCTGTGTGAGTTTCCTGAGTTCGCGGACTTGCTTGCCACCGTTTCTGCTCAGGAACGGCGATTTCCGGACCTCACCTTCGCCTCACCCCCTACAAGGAACCGTCGTCACTCCGGCTTCCAACATCGGCTAGAGCCCCGTCTGGATGCTGTTCCGGGTCGCCGCAAGGGCTCAACCCCCCACACAGCTGTCACTCCTGGGCCTCGTCAGAGGGGAATCCCCGCAGCCTCGTCTTCTCCCGGGCCCTCGCCTGCTGTCCCGTCAGCGCTCCATGCCCGACTGACCTCGGCTGTCGCCCCCTCCTCCTCGTCGCCTATCCTGGCTGCTGTGTGTCACGAGAGCTCCGTTTCAGTGAGCCTCATCCCGGATCCACCTCGAGTGGCCTCATCTCGTCTTCCCAGAGGGCCCTCTGTCGCCATCCAGCGGGGAAAGGAAGGGACGACGTCCCCCACAGTGGGAACCATCTTACCCTTAGGGGAAAGGCAAGTGCATGATAATTTCTCTCCTTTTGATATTGTTTTGCCTTGTCTGACTCCTGGGGGTGGAGTTCGGGGTATGCAGCCCCCCGAGCTCCCTCCACCCGCTGTGGATGAAAGTGTTAACCCTGCTTCCTCTGTGTCTCCCTCCGCTGAGCGGTCCTCGACGCCAGGCCAACGTCGCTGGATGAGGAGGGGGCCTGCGGTTCTGGAAAGCCTGGTTCTGGTTCCGCAGCCACGCCATGGGTGGAGGAGGAGAGCGGACTGCAGCGTGGAGCCATCGCCGATGAAGAAGCGTCCCCGGGGTTCCACGGAGGAGCGGTCCGGTCCAGCAGGGTGAGATTCTCCTGCCACCACGCCGTGCGGGCCACCGGCGTGGACATCGGTGCCGGAGGACTCTCTAGCTGCACGCACCATCATGCCAGCTGCGGAGCCCGATGCAGCTGAGTGGGAGCCTGAGCACAACCTCCTGACTTCTGAGCCCGGATCATCGCAGTCCTGGACGGCGTCAGAACCCGAGCTCAGGCAAGTGCTCTGTTTTATCTTCCTTCTTCACCTTTTAGAGCACTTTTGCCTGTCTCAAGGGGAGATGAGCCGGGTGCAGCCGGCCGCTGCGTCCAAGCTTGTCTCGCCGGGTTCTGGCGCTACCGGTGATCCTGATCCCGTGTTTTCTCTCTTGTGTGAGTCTTCTCCCAGGGTCGCCGGCGAGGGGCTGCGCTCGCCTGCTGCGCCAGAGGTTCCGGTTTCGGGATTGGAGGTCGAGTCTGGTGCCACGCCGACCGGGTCCACCGGGAGTGCTGTTCCGGTCCAGTTGGGGTCCACCGGGAGTGCTGTTCCGGTCCAGTTGGGGTCCACCGGGAATGCTCCGGAGGCCCAATCGGGGTCCACCGTGGGTTTGGTTCTGGAGGCCCAATCGGGGTCCACCGTGGGTGCTGCACCAGCAGGTCCTAGGTTCGATGAGGGAGCTGCAGATCCCCAGCCACCGGATGCTGGACAGGCTCGTTTCCTTCGTCACCCTCATCTCCACCGTCATCCTCCTCGTCTCCCTGAGGAGCGCTACCCATCTCCACCTGGGGCCGTTGGGGTCCCGAATGCTCCGCCCGGTTCCCCCTCGTCTCTCCCCTTTTCGGCGGGACCGCCGGCTGCTTCTTCCCAGAGGTTCTGGTGGGCTGGTGTTGCGGGGCGGCCGCCTGAAGGACTGTCTCGTCAGTTTGGTTCTCCGGGCCGGCCCCCCGACCTATTTGTCTTCCTGTGCGGCGACCTGCTCCGGCCGCCTGAAACTCTCTTCTCCCGAGCATGGGACTGGGGTAGGCCGCCCAAACTGCCCTCTTTTCCCCTCCTTGTTCTGTGGCCTCTTGTTGCCGGACGACTCCCCGAACCTTTTTCCCCCATCCCTCCGGGTCTGGACTGCGCCCTTCCCGGGTTCCTGATCTCGTCTGTGGGACTGTTGGGGTGTGTGGGGGGGAAGGGGGATTGTTTTGTGTTTTTGTGGCTCACCAGGTTGTTTCTGAGTTTGGTGGGGGGGGGTTTTCTTCCACCTTATGTCACTCTATTTGCCAAAAGGTATATTGCCTATTTTGAACTTATTGTGGTTGCCCACATTTTTGGGGGTTATGGTTTTTTTTCTCCCCCTACCTTTATAGCCTTGTTGGTTGTTTGTCTCTCTCCCTCCTGCCAGCGCCCCATCCACCCACCCTGGGGGGTGGGGGGGGGGCTTGGGTGTTACTCAGGCCGCTCAGAGCTCGGCCTTGAGGGGGAGGTCCTGTCATAACCCGAGTGTCGGTTCTGGCCACACTCGGGTCTCATATCTTTTTTCCCTGGCTTTGGCAGCTGAGGGTTCCTTCCAGCTCCTCGGGCTCTTATTGTGAAGGCGCCCGGGGAAGCTCCCTGCTGTCAAAGTCAGCTGCTGCTCCGCTGTCATTAGGAGCAGCTGTGCCGCGTTGGGGTCATTAGCCGCCAGAGATATAAGCGGGTGCTAAATGTCCTCCAACGCGGCAGTCTCTGTTATGTTCACCTGTTATGCTCTGTTATGCTCTTCTGTTCTGTTCATCTACGTTCCGATTGTGCTCCTGTTATGCTCAGGTATGTTCCCTTGAGACTTCACCCTCACTGTTGTCCGTCTGGCGCATCGGGTGCTCCCCGGCTCAGACGTCACCCAGCCACTGTATGTGTTCTGTGTGTGTTCAGCCTTCTCTACAATAAATTACCACTGCAAACTCACTGGTGACTGAGGCGTCTTGTGACGGTCCGTGAGGGCCGTCGTGACAAATATGAGATAATCCTTTATTGCAGAAAGGGGAAATTTATAGTATCGCAACAGCAAAGGGATACTAGCACTCAGAGCAATAATGAATAACAGAATAGGGCCAAAAAAAAGTATATGTATACACAGTGCAAGATGTTATAAAAGTGAAATAATTTATACAGTTAAAAAAAAAAATAAGTAAAATAGTATTTATGTCATGGTCTGGGCTGAGTCCTAGGATCATGTCCACAGTTTGTGTTTTATTATTATGATTATTTGCTTGTGTTTTGCCTTCTGAATCTCCCCTGGGCCCTCTGTGATTGTTATCGTCTTCCCCGGTCCTCAGTCTGTCATGTGCTCCCCATTACCAACTGTTGTGGTTCTGTGTCCCGCCTTGGTCGTCTTTACAAGTCTGGTACGTGTGTGTTCCCTGTACTTTCTTTTCTATCATTCTCAGTCCCTGATGTCTTCTGTAGTCATAGCCATTTCTCCTCACGTGTTGGTGATTAATTCCTGATTACTATCCCCAGCTGTATCACTTTTCCCCTGATTATCTGTTCCCTATATACACACGTGGACAAAATTGTTGGTACCCCTCTGTTAATGAAAGAAAAACCCACAGTGGTCACAGAAATAACTTGAATCTGACAAAAGTCTTAATAAATAAAAATTCTATGAAAATTAACCAATGAAAATCAGACAATGCTTTTGAATTGCGGTTCAACAGAATTATTTTAAAAAACAAACTCATGAAACAGGCCTGGACAAAAATGATGGTACCCTTAACTTAATATTTTGTTGCACAACCTTTCGAGGCAATCACTGCGATCAAAACGATTTCTGTTAACTGTCAATGAGACTTCTGTACCTCTCAGCAGGTATTTTGGCCCACTCCTCATGAGCAAACTGCTCCAGTTGTCTCAGGTTTGAAGGGTGCCTTCTCCAGACGGCATGTTTCAGCTCCTTCCACAGATGTTCAATAGGATTTAGATCAGGGCTCATAGAAGGCCACTTTAGAATAGTCCAATGTTTCGCTCTTAGCCATTCATGGGTGTTTTTAGCTGTGTGTTTTGGGTCATTATCCTGTTGCAAGACCCATGACCTGCGACTGAGACCAAGCTGTCTGACACTGGGCAGCACATTTCTCTTTAGAATACCTTGATAGTCTTGAGATTTCATTGTACCCTGCACAGATTCAAGACACCCTGTGCCAGATGCAGCAAAGCAGCCCCACAACATAACAGAACCTCCTCCATGTTTCACAGTAGGGACAGTGTTCTTTTCTTGGTATGCTTCATTTTTTCGTCTGTGAACATAGAGCTGATGTGCCTTGCCAAAAAGTTCCAGTTTTGTCTCGTCTGTCCATAGGACATTCTCCCAGAGGCTTTGTGGCTTGTCAACATGCAGTTTGGCAGATTCTAGTCTGGTTTTTTTATGATTTGTTTTCAACAGTGGTGTCCTCCTTGGTCGTCTCCCATGAAGTCCACTTTGGCTCAAACAACGACGGATGGTGCGATCTGACACTGATGTACCTTGACCTTGGAGTTCACCTTAAATGTGTTTAGAGGTTGTTCTGGGCTCTATTGTTACCATTCGTATTATCCGTCTCCTCCTGCGGCCACGTCCAGGGAGGTTGGCTACAGCCCCGTGGATCTTTAAATTTCTGAATAATATGTACAACTGTAGTCACAGGAACATCAAGCTGCTTGGAGATGGTCTTATAGCCTTTACCTTTAACATGCTTGTCTATAATTTTCTTTCTAATCTCCTGAGACAACTCTCTCCTTTGCTTCCTCTGGTCCATGTTTAGTGTGGTAAACACCATGTCACCAAACAGCGCAGTGACTACTTGTCACCCTTTAAATAGGCCGACTGACTGATTACAAGTTTGTAGACACCTGTGATGTTAATTAGAGGACACATCGTGGTTGAACATGTCCCTATGGTCACATTATTTTCAGTCTTTTCTAGGGGTACCATCATTTTTGTCCAGGCCTGTTTCATGAGTTTGTTTTTTAAAGTAATTCTGTTGAACCACAATTCAAAAGCACTGTCTGATTTTCATTGGTTAATTTTCATAGAATTTTTATTTATTACCACTTTTGTCAGATTCAAGTTATTTCTGTGACCATTGTGGGTTTTTCTTTCATTAACAGAGGGGTACCAACAATTTTGTCCACGGCTGTTATGTCCTCTGTCATAAACCTCCATGCACCATGGCTCGGCGCACGAGAGAGAGGGAAAGAATAAACCCAAACGCGAGAGTAGATCCATCCATCCATCCATCCATCTTCTACCGCTTTTCCGGAGGTCCGGGTCGCGGAGGCAGCAGTTCAAGCAGAGAAGCCCAGACTTCCCTCTCCCCAGCCACCTGCTCCAGCTCTTCAGAGGGGATACCAAGGCGTTCCCAGACCAGCTGGGAGACATAGTCTCTCCACCGAGTCCTGGGTCTGCCCCGGGGTCTCCTCCCAGTGGGACGTACCTGAAACACCTCAAGTGGGAGGCGTCCAGGAGGCATCCTAATCAGATGCCCATACCACCTCAACTGACTCCTTTCAATGTGGAGGATCAGCGGTTCTACTCTGAGCCTCTCCCGGATGACTGAGCTCCTCACCCTATCTCTGAGGGTGAGCCCAGCAATCCTACGGAGAAAGCTCATTTCAGCCGCTTGTATCCGCGATCTCGTTCTTTCGGTCATTACCCAAAGCTCGTGACCATAGGTGAGAGTAGGAACGTAGATTGACTGGTAAATCGACAGCTTTGTCTTAGAACTAAGCTCCCTCTTCACCACAACAGACCAGTACAACGTCCGCATCACTGCAGCTGCTGCTCCAATCCGTCTGTCGATCTCTCGCTCCATTTTCCCCTCACTCGTGAACAAGACCCCAAGATACTTAAACTCCTCCACTTGGGGCAGGAGCCTGTCCCCAACCCGGAGAGGACAATCCACCTTTTTCCGACTGAGGACCATGGACTCGGACTTGGAGGTGCTGATTCTCATCCCAGCCGCTTCACACTCAGCGGCAAACCGTCCCAGCAAGAGCTGTAGGTCATTGCTGGATGAAGCCAACAGGACAACATCATCTGCAAACAACAGAGATGAGATCCTGTGGTCACCAAGCATGACACCCTCCATTCCCTGGCTGCGCCTAGAAATCCTGTCCATAAAAATTATGAACAGGATCGGTGACAAAGGGCAGCCCTGGCGGAGTCCAACTCTCACTGGGAATGACTCCGACCAAGTGTTGGCAATACGAACCAAACTCTCCCACTGATACGCCTTCCACAGAGGAAGCAGGGTTTGGGGACGAGGGGGATGACTCGCCTATCACAGGGGCTGAGGTCGCCAAGGTGGTTAAAAATCTCCTTGGTGGCCGGGCCCCGGGGGTGGACGAGATTCGCCCCGAGTACCTCAAGGCCCTGGATGTTGTTGGGTTGTCATGGTTGACACGCCTCTGCAACATTGCGTGGAGGTCGGGGGCGGTGCCTTTGGCATGGCAAACCAGGGTGGTGGTTCCTCTCTTCAAAAAAGGGGACCGGAGGGTGTGCTCCAACTTTAGAGGGATCACACTCCTCAGCCTCCCTGGGAAGGTCTATGCCAAGGTACTGGAGAGGAGAGTCCGGCCGTTGGTTGAACCTCGGATTCAGGAGGAGCAATGTGGTTTTCGTCCTGGCCGTGGCACATCGGACCAGCTCTTTACCCTCTCGAGAATTCTTGAGGGTTCGTGGGAGTTTGCCCAACCAGTTTACATGTGTTTTGTGGACTTGGAGAAGGCATTTGACCGCGTCCCTCGTGGATTTTTGTGGGGGGTGCTTCGGGAGTATGGGGTATCGGGCTTGTTGTTACGAGCTATTCGGTCTCTGTACGCGAGAGTAGATGATGCACTTTATTAACAAACACGAAGAAAACAACAAATCCAATAATGTCCACAACACAGAGAGATGAATATGCAGAGATGAGAGCCACCAGACAAACAGGGGGCTTCCCAGATGTTCTATAGCCAGGGAGGAGAATGGCCAGTGCTACCGAACTGCTAAACGCACAATAGGGAAAGGCGACAGCCTAGTGCCGACGCAGCGATAGCACAAAAGGAAAGGCAAATGAACACTTATGGCTGGAACAATTCAGAACTGTCCGAGAAGTCTGGTGGATGAGGATAGGAAGCAGGGGCAGCCGCGAACACCCAGGGATTGATCATCTGAAGATATTGGGCTGAGAATGTGAAGGGAGTGATACGTCATTCGTGGAGAACTAGCTGCCATGAACGAGGATGAATGCCCCGACAATCTCTTTCCTCTGGCGCGGCAAACATATACTCCAGAAGCTAACGAGGAAAGAGATTGCCTATGTGAAAATGTGTGGGCAGGACTGATTCATACCTGTCAAGTGATACGGTTTCGCCATACTTTAATACGGGGAAAATGCAATTTTAGCAAATACGGGCGTATTGCCATTTCTGTACGCCAAAAAGAAAAATATACGGGAAAAAAAAATTATTGAGAGTGTGGAGGAACACCTCGTGTGTGACCCCCATAGCGTACAGGGCTGGCAGTGCGCTCAGCGTCTGCCTGCACTTATTTCAATCCTCCACAAGCACACCTAAGCAGTGTTTTTGTGAGTTTCAAAATGGCTTCTTGCAGCGCGCCGCCGGAAAAGTAAACAGAGCTTGAAGAAAAGGGAAATCGAGGGACTGGACGTCACCGTTCTCCTTCACCGTCACCATTTATTTATTTATTTTAGATTGCACAATATTCCATGGCAGAATGTTGTGGGCTTTGGTTCGGACAATTGCAACACGATGGTGGGTCGAGACCTTTCCAGACTGAAGGAGAACTCTCCAAATGTTTTCGGTATGGGCAGTATTATTCACCTTCAAATATTACCTAAATATAACAAAAAAAATGCTTTAAAATCTTAACAAACATGCTTAGAGGTAGCCCAAATCCCCTATAGTGTACTGTTATTTTGTATCTTGGAACTTTGCTTTACATTCAATTCAATTCAATTCAACTTTATTTATATATCGCCATTTCACAACAACAGTCATCTCATAGCACTATCAACTGTAGGGGGAACCCCTACAGTTGCAGAAAGACCCCAGCAATCAGGCGATCCCCTGTGAGCAAGCGCTTGGTGACGGTGGAGAGGAAAAATTCCCTTTTAACAGGAAGAAACCCCCAGCAGAATATACATCTGAATGTATAGCATTATATTGAAAGGGCTGAATAAGATTGATATTTTCATTGTTATTATTATTAACACAATTTCAAAGAGAATTATTTCTGATACTTAACTTATGAAACAAAAATCCATTCTGCTTTTGTTTCAACATTGGCAGCATAAATGAATGAATTTGAAATAGTTCATGTTGCAGTTGCTGTTTGTTTGGTTTTTGTTTGTTTTTTTTTGTTTTTTTTTTTGCTTCAGTTTTCTTTCATCTGCCGATAAATACAGTTTTTAAGTACTCAGTACAGGCGTGAAAGCCCCCCCAATAAGGGAGGCATGAGGTCAGTACAGGTGTGAAGGCCCCCCCAATAAGGGAGGCATGAGGTATGCCTTGACAGGTATGCTGATTAACACCAGGTGTGAGAGTGTGTGAAATGAGAGTGAATGGAGCATGTGCATGTGTGTGTGTATGTGTGTGAGCACCAGACAGTGCAGCTGACGGAGCTTGACAAGAGGAGGGGGCGTGCCCAAGCTGTCAGGAGGAAACTAGGTCAAAGCACAACGATGAGTCAAAATCGGGTTTGACCTCCAAACCCGGATTCATGACATCCTCGTCTGCATTCATTTGGTGTGGTGTCATACCGTGGATTCCCCTCTGACTCCTGTTGCTGTGATTGTAAATGGTAAATGGCGTTCACTTATATAGCACTTTTCTTCTCATCTAGGATGACCAAAGCGCTTTACAGATCCTGCTATCCACCCATTCACGCACACATTCACACACTGGTGGCGGCAGATTGTGCCTGTGTCTCTAAGTTTTCAGCCTTTCACGGCTCGCTTTATGTTCAGCCCTCGTGCTGGTTTTATTCTGGTGGGATTTTATGTCTGAATTTTGGCCCCACCCTGTCCCACATAGCAATCAGCAAGACACGGACTGATTCTAGGTGCGTTACAGTGACTGTCTATAAATGTATGATGTCATTACAATTAATTTACTGCTCCTGGTAAAGTCAAAAATCCCACAGTCTCAAACTGTAAATGTCAATTATTTTTGATGTACAGTATCTCACAAAGTGAGTACACCCCTCACATTTTCATAAATATTTTATTATATCTTTTCATGGGACAACACTGAAGATATGACACTTTGATACAATGTAAAGTAGTTAGTGTATAGCTTGTATAACAGTGTAAATTTGCTGTCCCCTCAAAATAACACAACACACAGCCATTAATGTCTAAACCACTGGCAACAAAAGTGAGTACACCCCTAAGTGAAAATGTCCAAATTGTGCCCAATTAGCCATTTTCCCTCCCCAGTGTCATGTGACTCATTAGTGTTACAAGGTCTCAAGTGTGAATGGGCAGCAGGTGTGTTAAATTTGGCGTTATCGCTCTCACACTCTCTCATATTGGTCACTGGAAGTTCAACATGGCACCTCATGGCAAAGAACTCACTGAGGATCTGAAAAAAGAATTGTTGCTCTACATAAAGATGGCCTAGGCTATAAGAAGATTGCCAACACCCTGAAACTGAGCTGCAGAACAGTGGCCAAGACCATACACCAGTTTAACAGGACAGGTTTCACTCAGAACAGGCCTCGCCATGGTTGACCAAAGAAGTTGAGTGCATATGCTCAGCGTCATATCCAGAGGTTGTCTTTTGAAAATAGACGTATGAGTGCTGCCAGCATTGCTGCAGAGGTTGAAGGGGTGGGGGGTCAGCCTGTCAGTGCTCAGACCATACGCCGCACACTGCATCAAATTGGTCTGCATGGCTGTCATCCCAGAAGAAAGCCCCTTTTAAAGATGATGTACAAGAAAGCCCGCAAACAGTCTGCTGAAGACAAGCAGACTAAGGACATGCATTACTGGAACCATGTCCTGTGGTCTGATGAGACCAAGATAAACTTATTTGGTTCAGATGGTGTCAAGCGTGTGTGGCGGCAACCAGGTGAGGAGTACAAAGACAAGTGTGTCTTGCCTACAGTCAAGCACGGTGGTGGGAGTGTCATGGTTTGGGGCTGCATGAGTGCTGCCGGCACTGGAGAGCTACAGTTCATTGAGGAACCATGAATGCCAACATGTACTGTGACATACTGAAGCAGAGCATGATCCCCTCCCTTTGGAAACTGGGCCGCAGGGCAGTATTCCAACATGATAACAACCCCAAACACACCTCCAAGATGACCACTGCCTTGCTAAAGAAACTGAGGGTAAAGGTAATGGACTGGCCAAGCATGTTTCCAGACCTTAACCCTATTGAGCATCTGTGGGGCATCCTCAAACAGAAGGTGGAGGAGTGCAAGGCCTCTAACATCCACCAGCTCTGTGATGTTGTCATGGAGGAGTGGACGAGGATTCCAATGGCAACCTGTGAAGCTGTAGTGAACTCCAAGAGAATTAAGGCAGCGCTGGAAAATAATGGTGGCCACACAAAATATTGACACTTTGGGCACAATTTGGACATTTTCACTTAGGGGTGTACTCACTTTTGCTGCCAGCAGTTTAGACATTAATGGCTGTGTGTTGAGTTATTTTGAGGGGACAGCAAATTTACACTGTTATACAAGCTGTACACTGACTACTTTACATTGTATCAAAGTGTCATATCTTCAGTGTTGTCCCATGAAACTATATAATAAAGTATTTACAAAAATGTGAGGGGTGTACTCACTTTTGTGAGATAGTGTATACGATTCCTGCATTTGACAGAATATCTGCACAACCAATGAGAGCGAGTTGACAATATTACATACTCACATTGCACAGTGTAAAGGTCATACATGTACTATGTTTTGAGAAAAGGTTGGACCCATATTCTGGTTCTCTTTTTGTTTTCAGAACAACAGCCAGCTAACAACATTGATAGTCCTTCATGTCTGAACCTCATGTGATCACATTTCACCACACGAGATTCTCTGAGATCTCATGTCAGCGGCGTCATTGTGTGAAATCACTCATACAAATGGCAGGTGTGTGGTCTGTCTCTGTCAGTGAAATATTTAGTGTGTGCATTAGGATTATTATAATTTTAAAAATCAGTTTCAACTTTTTATGTCTGCGATCTCCCACATTTTTAAAAATTGGTTAAGATTTGAGATTAAGATTTGGTTCCTAGCTTGTTTTTTTTTGTTGTTGTTGTTGTTTTTTGCAGCCAGTCGACTTGGCAGCTTACATTCATGATTTTTAACTAACTCTGAGGGAATTCCTGACAACAGAGGTTATTGGCATTAGTTCAGTATTCAATATCTGTCCAAATGTCATGTGTGCTAAATGTCAAGCCTTCACTGGCCAAACAAGTAAATTATGACACACTTGGCCTTTAACACTGTGGCCATTATAACATTTTATCATGCGTATATATAAATTCTGGTGTTGTGGGAAGGTATTTTGGGAGGTTACTGCACCCCTGACCTTTCACCTCTGACCACTAAATATTGATCAGCACATCACTGACTCTATGTCAACATACAGTATGTGCCAGATTGGAAAAAAATTCCCTCGGCATTTGCTTTCCTTTGGAATGAAATGAACAGACAACAGCCTAAGAGCGTTATTCATCTGGCTATGGCTGACCTAATACAAGAGTAATCCAAATATTGATTTACTGACATTTATTTGCACTTTGACAATTCTCATTAATTGGTATAACAGCATCTGATCTTTAACCAGACCATCCTCTACTTCCAAGCCACTGTAGAGCTTAGCATGACTGTACCACTGGCTAACTTCTAATTTATGTGTTCAAAATCTCAAACAAACCCTTTCACGTTTGCTTCCAGTGGCAGTGAGGTTATTTAAAATTGCTACTCACCATTCACAGCAGCTTTCAGCTTGCAGAGTCTCTTTACAAACTCAGGCTTATTATTATCTGAGAGCAGAGGAAAGGACGCACCTCTTTAAACAGAAAACAAGAGAGAACAGCATAAAAAAAACTAGTAACCAATGGCGCTCGTCCCTGTTTCAAAGTACTGAGGAGATCTGGCTAAGAAGCATACGAAAATAGATTGTTTAAGTTGTTTTTGTCACAGCTGACTCATTCTTCCTTTTCAGACCAGCTTTTGATTTCATCTGTGACATGAATTCTGCAGTTTTAATGATGCTTCTGTGTTGTGCATCATGGTGCTAATTTACATTTACTTCAGTCTCAGTCACTATAGGAATGATTTCAAATGACAATAGAAAGAGAGATTTTTCTTTTATATGGCAGCTCTTAACAGCTTCCATATAAAGACCATATGTCTAGCTGACCTCCTTTACTGAGAGGTGTTTCAGAAAGAGAGCAGCTGTGACTGACAGCTGCGATGCACTGGGAGTGAACAAAAGGGTTAAAAGCTGATGTCAGACACTCGCTGTTCATAGCAGAGCCAGAGGTGCATAAGAGCTTCTGTCACTTTGGCTCAGCCTTGCAACACGGAGAAAAAGCTTTTCATACCAGATAAAATAAGCATGTTGACCTAACAGTGAATTCATCAGTGTCAACATGAACTCATTTAAAGCAAGTGAAAGGACTGAAGTAACAGCTGGGCACACAACCTCTGGATAAGCTGCTCATTTTATACTCACTGCTGTACTTCATCATTACTTAAGAGTAAATGTCAGTTTTATTCATGGTTTGAAAATACCATGAGTCTTGTCATTATTTTAAAATGAACATAAAATCATAAACCTTCAACCCTACTATGCTTTTCCTTCCAAAGATTCAAATAATGAGGCCAAATAAGTACAAGCTCATGGTTCAGACTTATTTAATGGCTCACTTTGTTTCAGATCTTTATGATGATGAATAGAGTTCTTGCTGTGAGCACAGCAGCTACACCCACTTGTTGGTAAAATTTTCTGTATGAGGGATAGCCAATCAGCAGAATATCTTAGAGGAAGAAGAACATGGTTTGTTTTATATAGAGAATTATTGCACTTGTTTTAAATTGTGACTGAAGGTGAATGCAGCGTTATGTAGCACTGTCATTCAAGACAAATTTCCCGTGAGGGACAGTAACGTATATTCTGATTCTGACTCTGTTGGCTGGCTACAGTATGAATTTAAGTCCCACCTTTTCCCCTTTTTTGTGCAAAACAATCAAAGCAAAAAGTAGTCTAATTATTTTTGACAAAATACTATATGCCTTCTGTCTTAGAAAATAGGTCTCATGTTCAAAGCTCCATTCCTGTCCACTGTGTAGAAAAACAGTTCTCCCTGTTCCCTGCTCAGTGAATACCAGTGACTACAACTTCACTTAACAAAATAGCTGCGTTCCGATCGCCCAGTAGCATACTCCGAAGTGGACTGCACAGGGTATCCGCCACGTTAACTGAGATTCCAAACCGAAGGAAGCAAACGGTCTTCAGTTCAAAGGGAACTGACAGCTGTGCAGGGAAGAAGTGAACAACTGTACATCACTTCACCGGAAGTTGACAAGAAGATTACCCATAAGCCATTGCGCCTCAAATACGAGTAAAACAAACTATTGTTGCTAACGTTATTAACAAGCTAAACTGCTGTTGGTTATTGTTTATATCAACTGATAGTAGTAAAAATATATTTGTATTAATATTTTATTTAAGAAATATAAATTATCCACCATAGTATCAGTACATGTCCATGGTTACCGTGGTAACTCACGGAGAAGGAGCCGATGGTTACAGGGTGTTTCAAATGGAGAAATTTTTTTGAAGGGCAATTAACTTATTGATATATCCTGAGAACGGAGCAGGCAGTAGGGAATACAGTTTGAAGTACACTGTGGATCGGAACGTAGCTAATTTCTCCATTTGAAACACCCTGCAGTTCCACTTCCTTCCTTTGTGTGTTGCCCTGGTAACCTTGGATACATGTTGCTGCTACTGTGGACATTTTACACTACTGAAATAAAATACTAAATATTATAACTACTTCATGAGTGCTGGATTCATGAACATTAATAGTTAATATTTACACTGGCAACTAAAGTTGTCATACTGAAGTTACATGGCTAATCTTGCCAAACTAATGTTAGCGCATCTTGCTAGTAATGTTAGCAACAATATCTCGTTTCACCCATATTTGATCATTTGAGATGCAATAGCTATTGGGTCATTTTGTCAACTTCCGGTGAAGTGATAAACTGATTTGTAATTTCTTCCTTGCTCAGTTCTCAGTTTCTGTTGAACTGAGCACCTTTTGTTCCCTACAGTTTGGAATCTCTAACCCTTTTCAAACTACCCCAGCAATCCAGGCAAACCCAGTACAGTCCAGGTTGCCTCTGTTGTCTGAATATGGTTACCTGGGCTACTTGACCCTGCAAGCGACATAGATCGTTGCCCACCTCACCTCAGCTGACATTTGAATAGGACAATGCGGATAAACGCGTGATGAAGTAGATGGCACCGTCACCACGTCACAGCACAGCAACAGAGAGCAGAAAGGAATCTGAAGGCTCTCCATCATTATTCTGACAGATTACATTCATTTTGAAGCTGAGAGTGAACGGTTTCTTTTAAGATCATCGCATTTCATTCAGTCGCCCCGGAATATGTGGCAGCTCTGAACGTCTCTGGCTGTTGTTGAGAGGAGACCAGCCAGTCCAGGAACAAAAGCTGTGGGAGAAAAACTGGTTTGCCCTTTTTTTAACGTGACAGTCCCCTTCAAAAAAACTCATCCTGCTTTGTTGGCCCCGTCAAATAAGTGCACCCCCCCCCCCACACACACACACGTCTCTTGTATGAAAGCTATTCAGTGCCAATGTGAGGAAAAAATTACAGTAATTATGTAAAATGTTGGGTGTATTTCACAAACCTGTCCATTAAAATAGAGGACAAAAAGCACCAACCATTACTCAGATCTGTGTATTCCAATCAACCACTGATCTTTGCTCAATTTGACAGAGTGACAAAATTAAAAGACTGTGATGATGCTCAACTATATTGTAATATAGACCCATAGCATGTGACCACTGCATCACCAGCTTCCAGCCTGACAATGCATTCATGTGACATCAGTGATGTGAAGACGTGAAACTTGATACACCGGAGAAATGCACCGTTTTCTGCAGACGATCAGACCTGTATCGCCTTAACGTTTGAAAAGGCCATGGAGGATTGTCGAGGTGTTAATATAATGCTAATAAAACTCATGACTGTTGCTCACCAATTGTAGTGTGAAAGCAGCTTTACATGGCTGAATACCCCATGCAACTAGGTGATCGGAACACACCCCAAATGTCTGTTTCTCGGATCAGTTAGATTTAATGAGTCATTTAATATAAAAACAGGGGTGTTGCCATGATTGGCTGTATTTTTGTGGCCTTGCCTATGGACTGCCTATATTAGGCAGGTGTATTTGTTGGAAACTCAACAATGCGACTCTGCTTCTACTGTGCAGTCTCTGACTACAAATGACATCACCAGTACAGGAGTTATATTGATCACCAACTATTCATTTACTCTCTTGCCAAAAAGTAGGAGCCTATGCCAGCTGATGTACCTAGTGGCACCCTGACAGATCACTATCCCATCACGGAAAGACTGACAACAGTCATACACTTTCACATCCAAAACCTTTGGCCTGTTTAATGCTCCTATGACGGAACACTGCTCACTCACGCATCCACACCTATGGCTGATTTCGACTCCTCAGTTAACCTCATATGTGTGTTGTTGGACTGTGGAAGGAAACCCGGGGAGAAATGTACATAGTACTGTACATAGTACTGAAAAGAAGCCAAAGAATTTTCAAACCTGTGAGCGATCGCAACGCTAACCACTACACTTCTGTGCCGCATACCGAGGCATGCTGTGAGGTAATTAAAGGATTCATCTGAGCTGTGAATTATACAAAGCTACCCAAGAAATCCACAAATGAAACCATGAGGCTCGAAATACACATAATTACTTAACATTCAACATAACACAATCTAAAGTCAAGGCAAATAGATCAACATCGTTAAAACAGCGAGGCTGTACCACTAACAAAGAACAAAGCACAAAGGGGGCCCTCTGTGTGAGCATTCATGTGCAAATCTCTGGTTTGTCGTCGTCACATTTCAAACAATGCATTCCCTGTGTTCTGTCTTTTTACTGCTCATGTTAAAAAAAAAAAATAATAATGCAGCTGATGGTACCAAGCAGAAAGAACATGAATATACATAAAAGCTCTCAAAAATTGGGTTTTATTTCTTATGGCAGCTGTCTCTGAGCCAACTGCTTCACAAGTGGCACAAAAGCAGGTGCCAGCTAAAGTATGTATATGTCTGCATGTATTATTGATCACAGAATACATGTACATATGTGCTCACCATCCCGGTAGAGATTATAAGCAGTCTAAGGTCAAACTCTAATCCATGATTCATTATGGCTCAAATGACTTAAATTTTTATTAAGCCTATAATGGTGTCTAAGTGTAATCCCTCTCTCCGATAATTACTAATGGTTAATGGGCACAATAGTGATTTTTGCATATTATCAGTGAATAGCAGCAGGTACGTCTGCCATTGTTTGATTTTGATAATAAAATCATTCCATGGTGTCAGAAATCAGCTCAACAGTGGAAGTGCTTTAAGATAAAATGTGTAATATTAGAGCTTAGAGTTGAAGCCAGATTTCATTCAGGGAGTATTTCAGGACACAGTAGGAAGTTAGTATTCAAAGATCTGGCCAAACTTATGCAAGCCGAGGTGAGTTCAGCCTCTTATGGGTCAAACACAGGACGCCCTCATTAATGAAGTGTAATCCCACCAGTCAACCAACATCTCCAATAATGATCGCTGGATTGGCCCTCAAACAGTTCTTTTTTTTACGGGCCATATAAATTGGCTGCCAAAATACCATTAGCATTTGGATGTGGAGCAGTGTGAAGTATAATCTGTTCTCATCTGGGGTATTTTGGAAGCACAGTTTGAGGTTTGAGGTGACCGCTAACCTCAGTGACTTCTGAGACCCTGAGGTGGTGGAGAGCTCATTGGGACTTTACAGTGTCATCAGACAACGCTATTTTTGGGATGAGTTCTTGTTTGGGGGTGGGGGGTGGGGTCCCTTACAGGCTTCTTTTTTGTGAGGTTATCTGAGGGTAAACTTTCTCAACTTCAGTATAAAAGTCAGAGTAGATTAAGAGTTTTCTGTAGATTGTTAGAGCCAAGTGTGAGCTGAAATGGGCCACACTTGTAAAGGAGCCGGGGCTTTCAAGGACACACAGTACTGTATGAAATAGCCTACATGAGCAGTATTTAGTCTTTGAAACCAGTATACTGCTTGAATACTATAGCTTAACTACAGAGCTGTAGTCATCCATAGTATTAAGTTTATCCTGCATTTTTATGTTGTGCATTGTGACAGTAAAACAAAGCAACACGTGGTCAAAACTGCAGCGGACAGCCCTTTCATCTGCTCTAAAAGAATACCTCAACATCTGAAATAGAGCCATTGAGGCCGTGAACATATGTGCTCTGCTGGCGTCCTCACTGTGGCGGATCAAGTAACCATGGCAACCAGGAACATGTACGTAACTGAGGGTAACCAAGAAAAGCTCTCTGAAGATGGGAGAAGTTTGCCCTTTAATATGCATTTAATATTGTAAAACAGCATATTTTAACAAGAAAACCACTCAACAAATATGACTGCTTAAACTTTGCCAATCAGTGACAAAAATTTCAATAATTACTAGGCTGACAGAACTCAGTTTGCAGCCTTTGATTGCACTATTGTGCCATTTGCCACGTTTCTATCTTCTGATGTGGACAGGCACTGATGAGAAATAAAAGCTAAAGGGGTTTGGCACTAAGTTGGAAAATGGTGCTAAGGGTGTAGTAGAGGTAGGAGCTCTTGATCAAACAACATATGAGTATCTGGGAGTGAGAAGACAATATGTTTAAGTCTTTCATAATCTCTCGGGAGGAAGAATGAAATTAAAACACATGCCCCACATCTATGATTAAGTTTAGTGTGTATTTTAACTAAATTGCTTCCAGCCTTAATTTTCTTCCAAAGAACCCCTTAATATAATTTTCAATTTAAGAGCTACTTGTTATGAATTTCTGTACAAGGCAATGTGTATGACAGTTAATCACAAACAAGTATACCTCTAACATACATCTGCAAGCCCCAATTCCAGTGAAGTTGGGATATAGTGTAAAGCGTAAATAAAAACAGAATACGATGATTTGCAAATCTTTTTCAACCTATATTCAGTTGAATACACTACAAAGACAAGATATTTAATGTTCAAACTGATAAACTTTATTTATTTTTGCAAATATTCACTCATTTTGAAATTGGTGCCTGCAACATGTTCCAAAAAAGCTGGGACAGGGGCATGTTAACCACTGTGTTACATCACCTTCCCTTTTAACAACATTCAGTAAGTGTTAAGGAACTGAGGGTAGTAATTGCTGAAGCTTTGTAGGTGGAATTTTTTTCCTATTCTTGCTTGATGTATGACTTCAGTTGCCCAACAGTCCTGTTCTCCCTTGTCGTATTTTGTTCTTCATAATGCGCCACATCACTCTATAAAAGCAAGAAATCTCTGTGCGTCTGTCTGTCTGTGTGTCTGTCGCGTTCATAGGACAGCCTATTATCTCTGACTGAACATCATAGGATGTCCTATGAACTCAGGCATCATAGGACGATTTGCGATGCCAATATGACGGCATATAGACAAATGTGTCTTTATATGACGGCACATAGACAAATGCGTCTTTATATGACGGCACATAGACAAATGTGTATTTATGATGTCATATACATCAAGCCTACCTTCATGTCTTTATGATGTCATATACAGTGGCAGACATCAAGCAACATGTCTTTATGATGTCATATACATCAAGGCTGCCTTCATGTCTTTATGATGTCGAATACAGTGAGTACATGCCAGAAAGACAGACACACACAGAGACAGACACACAGATTTCTTGCTTTTATAGAGCGATGATCCTGTCCATGAACTGGAATTACGACGCACCTATCCCTCAACCAGTGATCTCAACGAAGAAGAAGAAGAAGAAGAAGAAGAAGAAGACCCACCAGATGGAGAGCAATAGAATGACAACAACTGCTGCACGTCAGAAAAGATGCCATGAAGATGAAACACATGAGGTTCCAGCAGTACATCACACCCATCTGAGACAGGAGGACACCCTTCACCAGCATAGGGTATGACAGACTTTAAAGCACATTTCTAGGACATCATAGGACAGCCTATGATCTCTGCCTCATCATCATAGCGTGTCCTATGAACTCAGGCATCATAGGACGACTCACCATGCCTACATGACGGCAAATGTGTAACCTTGACAATTGCCAGTCTACACTACAAATGTGTAAAATGCCAAGCAAAGCCCTGATTTTCTCCAGGTGCTCCGGTTTCTTGGTTTCTACAGACATGCACGGGCCTTCCTGAACAGGGTCGAAAGCCACTTTTTCAGGATCGTGCCCATGAACTGGAATTACGACGCACCTATCCCTCAACCAGTGGTCTCAACGAAGAAGAAGAAGAAGAAGACCCACCAGATGGAGAGCAATAGAATGAGGAGAACTGCTGCACGTCAGAAAGGATGCTGTGAACATGAAACACTTCAGGTTCCAGCAGTACGCTGCAGGCATGACTGTGAACAACACAGCCATCTGAGACAGGAGGAGACCCTTCAGCAACGGGCATGCAGAAATACTTGCTTATACTTGGTTTCTACGGGCATGGACGGGTATGCACGGGTATGTACTAGTATTTTCAATGTGAGACAGTACTGGACTGCAGGCGGGCCACTCTAGTACCTGCACTTTACAACAAAGCCGCGCTGTTGTAATGAGTACAGAATTCAAGATTTAAAGATTTTGTCAGTTCTACTATACAGTGGTGTGAAAAATTGTTTGCCCCTTCCTGATTTCTCATTTTTTTGTATGTTTGTCACATTTAAATGTTTCAGATCATCAAACAGATTTAAATATTAGACAAAGGTAACACAAGTAAACAAAATGCAGTTTTAAAATGAAGGTGTTCTTTTATTAAGGGACAAAAAATTCAAACCTACATGGCCCTGTGTGAAAAAGTGATTGCCTCCTAAACCTAATAACTGGTTGGGCCACCCTTAGCAGCAACAACTGCAATCAAGCATTTGCGATAACTGGCAGTGAGTCTTTTACACCACTGTGGAGGAATTTTGGCCCACTCGTCTTTGCAGAATTGTTGTAATTCAGCCACATTGGAGGGTTTTCGAGCATGAACTGCCTTTTTAAGGTCATGCCACACAGCATCTCGATCGGATTCAGGTCAGGACTTTGACTAGGCCACCCCAAAGTCTTCATTTTGTTTTTCTTAAGCCATTCAGAGGTGGACTTGCTGGTGTGTTTTGGATCATTGTCCTGCTGCAGAGCCTAAGTGTGCTTCAGCTTGAGGTCATGAACAGATGGCCGGACATTCTCTTTCAGGATTTTTTTGGTAGACAGCAGAATTCATGGTTCCATTTACCACAGCAAGTCTTCCAGGTCCTGAAGCAACAAAACAGCCCCAGACCACCATATTTTACTGTTGGTATGATGTTCCTTTTCTGAAATGCTATGTTACTTTTACGCCGGATGTAATGGGACACACACCTTCCAAAGAGTTCAACTTTTGTCTCCTCAGTCCACAGAGTATTTTCCCAAAAGTGTTGGGGATCCTCAAGATGTTTTCTGCCAAAACTGAGACGAGCCTTGATGTTCTTTTGCTCAGCAGTGGTTTTTGTCTTGGAACTCTGCCATGCAGGCCATTTTTGCCCAGTCTCTTTCCTATGGTGGAGTCATGAACACTGACCTTAATTGAGGCAAGTGAGGCCTGCAGGTCTTTGGATGTTGTTGTGGGGTCTTTTGTGACCTCTTGGATGAGTCATTGCTGCGCTCTGGGGTAATTTTTGTCAGCCAGCCACTCCTGGGAAGGTTCACCACTGTTCTATGCTTTTGTCATTTGTGGATAATGGCTCTCACTGTGGTTCGCTGGAGTCCCAAAGCTTTAGAAATGGATTTATAACCTTTTCCAGACTGATAGATCTCTAGTTTGATCTCTATCCATTACTCTACTATAGTAATGGACAGAGTTCCTGAATTTCTTTGGATAGCAGCATGATGTCTAGCTTTTGAAGAACTTTTGGTCTTGTCAGGCAGGTCCTATTTAAGTGATTTCTTGATTGAGAACAGGTGTAACAGTAATCAGGACTGGGTGTGGCTAGAGAAATTGAATTCAGCTTTCCAAAGATGTGATAAACCAGTTAATTTGTTTTAACGGGGGTTGGGGGCACTTTTTCACACAGGGCCATGTAGGTTTGGATTGTTTTACCCTTAATAACAAACACCTTCATTTAAAAACTGCATTTTGTGTTTACTTGTGTTATCTTTGTCTATTTGTTTGATGATCTGAAACATTTAAGTGTGACAAACATACAAAAAAATTAGAAATCAGGAAGGGGCAAATGCTTTTCACACTACTGTATGTACAGGACATGCAGAAGAATTGAAATGTCATTTCTCTCTCTTCAGTGGTGTGTGCAATAAAAAAAGGAAATAAGGCTGGAAAAACAACAGCAGTCTGTGTACAGTAATGCTACCCGTAGTGTAAATAACGGTAGAAGATAAAACCCAGACATCCCATGGTGCAAATAAAGATAAACGATAAAACCCAGCAATCCTATATACAGAAAAAGGTAGAGTAGAAATACTCGTAGTTGCAAGTTTGTGGTGGTAGTGTAGGTGCAGACTGTGACTGACTGGACTGCACATGATCAATATTGCAGTAACAGACAGCAGCAGGTATGGCATTTGTGCAAATGGTTGCAGTTAGGTGCAGAGACATACAGCAGCAGATGTATTACAGTTGGTGTGCCAGTCTTTCTGTGCCATCAGCTGACGTAGTTATTGTGCGTGTAAGTGCGTTACGGTCCGGGGGTGGGGGGGTGGGGGGGTGGACAGAGTTCAGGGTCCTGATGGCCTGGTGAACAAAGCTGTTTAGCAGTCTTGTGGAGTGGGCCCGGAGGCTCTGGTACCTTTTCCCCAAGGGCAAGGGGCTGAAGAGAGAGTGTGAGGGGTGGAAGGTGTTGCCTGCAATGTTGATGGCTCTGCGGGTGAGGTAGATGTCCAAGAGGAGTGTGCAGAGGGGCACCAATGATCTTGCTGGTAGCTTTCATTGTGCGTTGTAGTGTCTTCCGGTAGGAGGCGGTGCAGCTTCCATACTACACCGTGATGCAGCTGGTGAGGATGCTCTCAATAGTGTCCCGGTAGAGTGAGCACATGATGGAGGTTGGGACTCGTGCTCTTCTCAGTTTGAGGAGGAAATAGAGGTGAGTTTGAGCCTTCTTGGCCAGTGATGTAATGTTGTTGGACCAGGAGAGTGTTGTTGGACCCAGGAATTTGGTGCTGCTTACCCTCTCCACAGCTGCTCCATCGATGATCAGAGGGTGATGCTGTGTGTGTCCCCTCCTGAAGTCGATCACAGTCTTCTTGGTTTTTCCCATGTTCAGGAAGAGATTATTGTCTTTACACCACTGGACCAGTTGGCTCACCTCATTTCTGTAGTTGGCCTCCTCATTGTTGATGATGAGGCCCACCACCATTGTGTTGTCCGCAAACTTGATGATGTAGTTGGTGTTGTAGGCTGGTACACAGTCATGGGTCAGCAGGGTAAAGAGCAGTGGGCTGAGCACGCACCCTTTTGGGGCCTCTGTGCTCAGTGTGATGGTCTTGGAGGTGTTGCTGCCAACCAGTACATTCTGTGGCCTGCTTGTGAGAAAGTCCAGCACCCAGTTACAGAGAGAGGTTTTGAGTCCCAAGTGTCTGAGTTTTTCTATTAGGTGCTGGGGATGATTGTGTTGAATGCTGAACTGAAGTCGAAGAACAGCATTTGCACGTAGGAGTTCTTTGAGTCCAGGTGGGTGAGGGCTGGATGGAGAGCAGCAGAGATTGCATCTTCTGTGGATCTGTTTGATCTGTATACAAACTGAGATGGGTCGTGAGAGGGAGGGAGGACAAACTTGATGTTTTGCATGACCAGCCCTTGAAGCACTTCATTATGATGGAGGTCAGTGCTACGGGCCAGTAATCATTGTAGCTGGATGGGACGGGCTTTTTTGGGACTGGTATTATGGTTGCAGTTTTGAAATGTGGGGACAACAGCTTGACTCAGGGAGATGTTGAAGATGTCGGCCAGGACATTCTTGAGCTCCTCCACACAGTCCTTTAGAACGCGACCCGATATGTTGTCTGGTCTAGCTGCCTTGCGTGGTTTGATCCTGAAGAGGGTCTTCTTCACACTAGCCAGATCCAGATTTATAGCCTGCTCATCTGGGGGAGGAGTGGTCTTCTGTGCTGATGTGCCGTTTTGTGCTTCAAAGCAGCCAAAGAAGTCATTTAAGTTTTTAGGCAGTGTAATGTCAAAACAATATAGTTTGACAGAGGAATTTATCAACACAATGTACAGTATGGGTTTATATCCAACAATCACCAGACCTAGCAGAATTACATCACACAGTGCCACATTAATAGACAACATATTCACAAACATTATGGAAAATAATATCGTGAGTGGGCTTTTATTAAATGATATCAATGGCCACCTGCATTTTTGTTGTCCATCAATGTGATTATAGGAAGAAAAAGTATGCCAAAAATATTAAATATAAAAGAATAAGAACTGAAGAAGCTATGTATTTACTGGCAACGGAATTATTAATGCAAGACTGGAAGATAGTTTGTGATGAAAATTATATAAATAAAGCATATGATAAATTTTTACAAATTTCAATCATTGTACAATAAAAACTGTCCTATAAAACAATACAGTCACAGACAACAAAACAAAAATATTCCATGGGTCATCAAGGGACTATTAAATACATGTAAAAAGAAGCATACATTATATAAACAATTCATTAAGTGCAGAACAGTACAGGCTGAGATGCTGGGATAGGCTTCAGCCCCCCCGCGACCCGAAAAGGATTAAGTGGAAGAAGATGGATGGATGGAAAATAAGCCAACTAATATAATGAGGACTTGCAAGAAAGAATACTGCAACGGAATATTAGAGGATAATATGAATAACTTCAGAGGAATATGGCAAGTGCTAAATGGGATTATTAGTAACCGATCAAAGAATGCAAATTATCCAGAATATTTTATTGAAAATGACAATTTGATAAATAATATGGAGGATGTGGTCATAATTTTTTGTAAAAGTTGGTCCAGAATTACCAAAAAAAATAGTGACACCAGAAACAAACGATAGTGGGTCTGTAAATGAAATGGAAGATAGAAATCCAAACACAATCTTTTTGGGTGTAGTAACTGAAAAGGAAATTATCGAGACTGTGAGTAAATTTAAGAACAAAAATCAACTGACTGGAATGAAATTGACGTGACAATAGTGAAAAAAGTAATTGAAGGAACTGTTAAACCACTCACCCACATCTGTAACCTGTCATTTCAAACTGGTAAATTTCCAAACAAAATGAAAATAGCAAAAGTAATACTACTACACAAAACAAGAGACAGTCATCATTTCACAAATTACAGGCCGGTCTCTTTACTCTCACAATTCTCCAAAATACTTGAAAAAATCTTCACTAAGAGACTGGATGATTTCATTGAAAAACACAACCTCCTTACAGACAGCCAGTATGGTTTTAGAGCAGCCAAATCTACATCCTTGGCACTGATCGAACTCATAGAAGAAATTACTAGTTGTATAGATAAAAAAAAATTTGCTGTAAGAGTATTTATAGATTTAAAGAAAGCTTTTGACACCATTGATCACAGAATTTTACTGAGGAAATTGGAACGGTATGGGATAAGAGGTGTTGGACTGAGTTGGGTGGAAAGTTATTTTAAGTAACAGATAACAATTTGTACAAATAGGTGAGCACACATCTGACATAACGTTCGGCTCAGGAGACGCACACACACAGGCTCAGAGTAGTTCAAACTGTTTATTAACAACAGGGATGTTTGGGTGCGTGTCTGCGGAATGTTAATGTGTTGGTGGTGGCGTCTGCTTCGGACCCAGAGGCAGGAGACCGTTCAGCCGGCAACCCTATGGGAGAAATCAGACACAGGGAGATGAGCACACACCAACACAGGAGGAGAATAGGCGAGGGAGAGAAGCTTACTTGTTGGGACAGATGACTGGCGCTTCAAGGATGGAAGCCCGGGAGACAGCCACCTGCAGGGCTCGGTGCAGCAGCGAGGAGAGACGAGGGACGGGATTGTCCGCCGCCGAGGAATCCACCTGTGCACAGGGGAGCAGACTGGAGAGATGAGGTAAGCGATTTTCTTACCGGTGACGAGGATGCTGAAGAGAATGTGGTAGAAGCCCATGGAAGGGAAATGAAGTCTACGGCTTCAGGCCGAAGCTCAGGGCGAGGCGGCTTTTATCCTTCGCCGCTGACGAGTAGCAGGTGCGTGAGCAGGTGGCGCCGCTGATGAATGGCGCGGCGTGACAGTACTCCCCCCTCTAGCAGCGCCTCCTGGCGATGGCTTATCCGGGTGCGCTCGGTGGAAGTCCGCGATGAGCGATGGGTCCAACACAAACGACGGGGGCACCCACTGTCGATGCTCGGGCCCATAGCCCTCCCAGTCCACCAAGTATTGCAACCCACGACCCCGGCGCCGGGAGTCCAGGACGGAGGAGGCGGACCAGGCCGGATGGCCACCAATCATCCGGGGCGCGGGTTGCGCTGCAGGAGGAGGGCAAAGGGGGTCAGTAACTGCCAGTTTCACCTTCGACACGTGGAAAGTAGGATGAATGCGGAGGGAGGGGGGAATAGCCACGCGCACAGCCACCGGGTTGATGATCCGGGTGATGGGGTAGGGACCCATGAAGCGCTGTGCCAGCTTTCTCCTCTCGCCTTTTAGAGTGACGTCCTGGGCGGAAATGTAAACAAGCTGCCCAACTCTGTACGCCGGGGCAGGTCTTCTACGCCGGTCCGCCACAGTCCTGTTGCGCTCCGCTGTGCGTAATAGCGCATGGCGCGCGGCAGCCCAGGTGGAGCGGAACTGCCTGAGATGGGCCCTAACTGACGGGACAGTTACTTCACTCTCCTGCTCCGGAAACAGCGGGGGGTCGTAACCCAGGGACGCTTTGAAGGGGGACATCCCTGTAGCAGAAGAGCGAGCGGTGTTGTGGGCATATTCAACCCAGGCAAGATGGTTGCTCCAAGACGTGGGTTTGGATCTGGACACACAGCGGAGCGCAGCCTCCAGCTCCTGGTTGGTCCTCTCACACTGCCCGTTGGATTGGGGGTGATGGCCGGAGGAGAGGCTCACCTTGGCTCCGATGGCGTTGCAGAAAGACCTCCAAACCTCAGAAGAAAACTGGGGGCCCCGGTCCGAGACCACGTCCACCGGAGTCCCATGCAGCCTGACCACGTGTTGGACGAGGAGGTCCGCCGTCTCCAGGGCAGTAGGGAGGCCTCGCAGGGGGACGAAGTGCACGGCCTTGGAGAAGCGGTCCACGATGGTCAGGATGGTGTCATAGGAGTTGGAGACAGGGAGTCCGGTGACGAAATCCAGCGCGATGTGCGACCAGGGCCTGCCAGGGACGGGCAGGGGCTGGAGCAGACCCGCTGGAGGGGCATTTCCCGACTTGCAGGTGGCACAGATTGGGCAAGCCCGGGCGTAGTGGGCTGCATCCCTCCGCAGGCCTGGCCACCAAAAGGACCGTTGGAGGAGATCTATCATCCGGGAGGTGCCAGGGTGACAGGTGAGCTTGGAGGTGTGGAGCCAGTGGATGACCTCTCCTCGGACCGCGGATGGCACGAACAGCCTCCCCTCCGGTCCGCCGCCAGGGTCAGGTTCCACCTCCTGTGCCTTCCGGATCTTGCTCTCGATGTCCCACGAGATGGCTCCCACGACGCACGACCTGGGCAGGATGGAGTGAGGCGCCTCCTCCGACTCCACGGGGGCGAACTGCCTGGAGAGGGCGTCAGGCAGGACGTTCCTAGAGCCAGGCCTGAAGGTGATGGAAAATTGGAACCTGGCGAAGAACAGGGACCAGCGCGCCTGGCGGGCGTTCAGGCGCTTGGCAGATCGTAAGTATTCCAAGTTCTTGTGGTCCGTGAGGACCACAAACGGCAGGTTCGCCCCCTCTAACCAGTGGCGCCACTCCTGCAGGGCGAGCTTGATGGCCAAGAGCTCTCTGTCCCCCACATCGTAGTTTCTCTCCGCCGGGGACAAGCGCCGGGAGAAGAAGGCGCACGGTCGCTTGGCGCCATCGTCCGGTGACCGCTGGGACAGCACTGCTCCCACTCCCGTGTCCGAAGCGTCTACCTCTACAATGCACTGCAGCGCGGGGTCGACCTGGCGAAGGACCCGGGAGGAGGAGAATTCCGCCTTCAGCGCCTCAAAGGCGGCAGCGACCTCTTCGGTCCACCGGAACGGGACCTTCGGGGACGTGAGGCGGGTCAGTGGTCCAACGATGGCACTGAAGTTGGGGACAAAGCGGCGGTAGAAATTGGCGAAGCCAACAAATTGCTGCACCTGTTTCCGGGATGCAGGTGTGGGCCATTCCACCACCGCCTTTACCTTCTCTGGGTCGGGGAGCACCTTATCGTGGGCGATGATGAACCCCAGGAAGGATGTACTCCTGGCGTAAAATTCACACTTTTCTGCCTTAACGTACAGACGATTCTCCAGCAGCCTTTGGAGGACCCGCCTCACGTGGACCTGGTGCTCATCCCTGGACTTGGAGAAGATGAGAATATCGTCCAGGTAGACGAACACGAAAAGGCCAATGAAGTCCCGGAGGACGTCATTAATGAGGCGCTGGAAGACTGCAGGAGCGTTGGTCAACCCGAACGGCATCACCAGGTATTCAAAGTGGCCGTTCGGGGTACGGAAGGCCGTTTTCCACTCATCTCCCTCCCAGATCCGGACGAGGTGGTAAGCGCTGCGTAGGTCCAGCTTGGTGAACCAGGTCGCCCCCTGGAGGGAGTGGAAAGCAGTGTCCATGAGAGGCAGGGTGTAACGGTCCTTCTCCGTGATATTATTGAGGGCCCGGTAGTCGATACAAGGGCGGAGGGACCCATCCTTCTTTCCCACGAAGAAGAACCCTGCCCCCACGGGTGACGATGATGGGCGGATAATCCCAGCACTTAATGACTCCTTCAGGTAGGCGTTCATCGTCTCCTTCTCCGGTGCAGACAGGCTGTAAAGGCGACCAGAAGGTAAGGGAGCCCCCTGGCGGAGGTTGATGGCGCAGTCATAGGGCCGATGAGGTGGGAGAGACATAGCTTTCGCTTTGCTGAACACCATACCCAGGTCGTGAAATTCTGGGGGCACCAGAGACAGGTCCGGGGGTGCAGCGTCCGTCGCAGGGGGAGGAGCGGACGGAGAGCAGGCAGCGGACTGAAGGCAGGTGCCCATACAGAACGTACTCCATGCCGATATCCCAGCTGATTTCCAATCCAGGACCGGATTGTGAAGGCGGAGCCAGGGATACCCCAGGATGACGGGCGACACAGAGTTGGGAAGGACGTAAAAGGTCATCTCCTCCCGGTGGTTTCCCGAGATGATGACCGGTAGGGGGACAGTTTGATGTGTCACTCTCCCAAGGGTGGCACGGGAGAGGTGGACTAGGGAGATGGGAGTGTTGACTGCCTGGCAGCGGATGCCCAATCGGGTTGCCAGGCTTTGTGAAATGAAGCTGCCTTCTGCGCCCGAATCCACCAGTGCGTGGGTGAGATGCCCAGTGGGGTTATGGCAGAAACGGATGGGCAGCTTCAATTGAGTGAGTGATCCTAACCGATTGATGTCCGCGAGGCTTCCAACAGTGACTCGCGGACCCCACCGACTGGCTTTCCGTGGACAACGCTCCACGGTGTGTTGGTCGCCTCCGCAATACATGCAGAGGCCCAACTCACGGCGGCGTTGTTTCTCCACAGGGGAAAGTTTAGTCCAGCCCGTCACCATCGGCTCCGACTCCTCGGGGCGCGATGCTGGCGGCGCCGCCAGGGGGCGAGCTTGGAACAGGTGCGGCGAGGCTCCACGAGGGCGAGAAGAAGAAGACCTCCGCCCCGAGGAGCGCTCGCGCAACCTGTTATCCAAACTTACCGCTAAGGACGTCAGCTCCGCTAGCGTCCCAGGGATATCCCGACCAGCCAGTTCATCCCTCAGATCACTATTGAGGCTGCGGAGGAACAGGCCACAGAGGGAGCGTTCCTCCCAGCCCAGTTCCTCCGCCGCTACCCGGAAGTCGACCGAGTGGTCCGCTGCCGACCGGCTTCCCTGCTGGAGAGCGAGAAGCTGATCGACCTGGACTGTTTCGGTTTGAGAATGGTCAAAGACCTCCAGAAAGCGCCTCACGAATTGGTCATAGGTGAGGGTGGCATAACTGGGCCTCGCCATTACGGCGTAGGTCCAAGTTAACGCACGCCCCTCCAGAAGATTCCCTATGTAACCAATTCGACTGTGATCCGAGGGAAAATCTCCGGGCACACGGTGGAACACGGACTCACACTGCATAATGAACCCCCGCGCTCCGCCGAGCTTACCGCTAAAGCGGGCGGGGGTCGGAATCGGTGTGAGCCGAACCGGTGCCACTGGAGCCGGCTGGACGGCTGCTGGAACAGCAGGAGCCGCGCCACCCTGGCGAGTCGGGAGGAACGGCTGTTGGGGGTCCAAGCGGTTCAATCGGTTAGTTAATTCTAATAATTGATTAAGAACCACCTGTTGCTGATAAACAATCTGATCCACCCGAGCCTCGAGGATGGTAAACCGGTGTGCGAGCCCGCCGTCTGCCGAGCCGCTCTGCTGAAGCCGTACTGACATAACGTTCGGCTCAGGAGACGCACACACACAGGCTCAGAGTAGTTCAAACTGTTTATTAACAACAGGGATGTTTGGGTGCGTGTCTGCGGAATGTTAATGTGTTGGTGGTGGCATCTGCTTCGGACCCAGAGGCAGGAGACCGTTCAGCCGGCAACCCTATGGGAGAAATCAGACACAGGGAGATGAGCACACACCAACACAGGAGGAGAATAGGCGAGGGAGAGAAGCTTACTTGTTGGGACAGATGACTGGCGCTTCAAGGATGGAAGCCCGGGAGACAGCCACCTGCAGGGCTCGGTGCAGCAGCGAGGAGAGACGAGGGACGGGATTGTCCGCCGCCGAGGAATCCACCTGTGCACAGGGGAGCAGACTGGAGAGATGAGGTAAGCGATTTTCTTACCGGTGACGAGGATGCTGAAGAGAATGTGGTAGAAGCCCATGGAAGGGAAATGAAGTCTACGGCTTCAGGCCGAAGCTCAGGGCGAGGCGGCTTTTATCCTTCGCCGCTGACGAGTAGCAGGTGCGTGAGCAGGTGGCGCCGCTGATGAATGGCGCGGCGTGACAACATCACCCTTCATGGACATCTCTTGTGGTGTGCCCCAGGGGTCAGTTTTGGGACCCAAACTCTTTATCTTATATATAAATGATATATGCCAAGTATCAAAAATTCTGAAATTTATTTTGTTTGCAGATGACACAAATATCCTTTGCACTGGTGAGAATTTTCAGCAGGTTTTAGAGGTGGTCGCAACAGAAATGAAAAGGTTAACGCAGTGGTTCAACAAAAATAAATTATCTCTAAATCTGAAAAAACAAAGATTATGTTGTTTGGAAATTATAAAATAAATCATGAAATAATGGTAACAATAGATGATACCAGAATAGAAATAGTACAGGAAAATACGTTTCTGGGGTGACGCTAGACAATAAAATCTGCTGGAAACCTCACATCAGTCACATCCGGGCCAAGTTGGCAAAATGTACAGGGATACTGGGGAAGACAAGACACATCTTGGACTATAAATCATTGTTCTTACTGTACAATTCACTGTTTTTACCATATCTTAACTACTGTGTAGAGGTCTGGGAAAAGACCTACAAGACCAACCTACAGCCAATATGCACATTACAAAAAGAAAGCTATAAGGATAATAAATAATGTAGGATATAGAGACCATACCAACTCGTTGTTTTTAAAGTCACATGCCATAAAGTTCATGGATTTAGTTAAATATAAGACAGCACAAGTAATGTACAGGGCAATTACACACAATCACATGGGTTGTATTTAGGGAAAAGAGGACTTGGAGTAAATAAGTGTTAACTTCTTCCTTCTCCCTTTCAAGCACTGTATACTGTCACTTTTATTGCACTTGTCATTTGTTTTGTTTTTTGCATTTTTGTTTGAAATAAAGTATCTATCTAATGTGGCTCATAAAAGTCTGAGGTGGAGGTTTGTAGTTAGTGAGGGTCTGTATGCCACGCCAGAGAGAATGTACACCTCTGGTGTTGCTGAAGTGGCCGGATATTTTCTTGCTGTACTGTCATTTTGCCTCCTTGATACCACGGGACAGGTTGGCCCTAGCTGTTGTTAGTTGGATGGCTCTCCTGCCTTCTGGCTGCATTAAATTGTAAGGGGGTGCTTGTGACGGCGATGACTAATGAGGCCGATACACGAAGCACACAGCACCATGACGTGCTTCATGGTGGGCATTCAAACGGGCAGTTCTATCTCTCTCGAAGAGGTCAACACCTTCGTGGCAGATCTTTCACCAGAGGGAGCGGTTCTTGGCCTGCATTTCCCATGTCATAGGATCAATCTTGCACGGCTTGAGTGAGGCTTTGAGGACGTCTTTATACCGCCTCCACTGACCACCTTGCGACCTCCGCCCTTTGTCCAACTGGCCAAATAACCAGATTTTAGGAATGCGCTGATCTGTCATCCGAACAACGTGGCCGGTCCAGTGCAACTGGGCACAAATGATAAATGACTCAATGCTGGTGATATTGCACCAACGAAGGACTTCAGTGTTGGCAACTTTGTCTTGCCATGTGATTCCACACAGCTTCCTTAAACACTGCATGTGAAACTGTTCAAGTTTCTTCACATGGGGGCGATAGGTTGTCCACAACTTGCACCCATAAAGAAGTGTAGATAGAACAGCGGTGCAATAGACTTTGATCTTAGCGCTTAGACGAATGCCATGCTTCGACCATAGACGATGCTGTAGACATCCATAGGATGCACTAGCCTTACTGATGCGATGGGTAACTTCATCATCAATCTTACCATTCTGCGAGACGGTGCCCCCCAGGTAGCAGAACTTGCCCACTGCTTTGACGGGCTCGCCACCGATGGTAATAACAGGATTTATTGGGAGCATACCAGGACGAGGTTGATGTAAAACCTCTGTCTTCTTGATACTTATAGTGAGTCCATAACGATTCGTTGCTCTAGCAAACTGGTCAATGATGAACTGCGCGAGCTTCAAGAGTGTGAGCGATGAGCGCGCAGTCGTCGGCGTAGAGAAGATCTTGCAGCATCCTACATGACGTCTTTGTTTTAGCCTTTAAACGTTGCAAGTTGAATACACTGCCGTCAGTGCGAAACCGGATCCTTAGACCTCTGTCGCAGCCCTTGAAGGCATCAAGGAGCACTGCAGCGAAGACGATACTAAAGAGCAGCGGGGCCATAACACACCCCTGCTTAGTGCTGTTGACGATAGGGAACGGATCAGAGATTGAACCACTCTCAACCACCCGCCCGACCATGCTATCATGGAATGAGTGGATGATATTGACGATCTTAGGAGGGCACCCGACCCTGGTAAGCAGCTTCCACAGGCCTTCTCTCCCAACAGTCAAAGGCCTTAGTCAGGTCTACGAACACTATGAACAAATCACAATTTTGTTCTCAGCACTTCTCTTGTATTTGCCTGGTTGCAAACATCATGTCAATGGTGTCTCGTCCTGCTCGATAGCCACACTGACTCTCGGGAATGATGTTGTCAACAACATAGTGACTGAGATCGTTTATGATCACACGTGCTAGTGTTACTGATGAAACACTTACATATCGTAAATACTTCAGTTATGCATTTTCTGATTTTGTCTAATTTGGTTTAATTTGGTTAATAAAGTTATGCTTAATTTCAACTCCACTTGGTGCTTCTGTGACAGAGATCATCCTGCGCAGTTCGCCCCACACGGGACACGAACCCGCGACCTCTCAGTCAACTACACAGTTCGAGCATGGGAGACACAGCACGATCGCGCTGAGCTAAAGGTCCGACCGGTAGCTCAGTGCTACCGATACTGTATGAGGCTTTGGGAGGGAGGTTTTACTAACGTTCTACGCCGAACAGTACTAGTTGGCATCCGTTACACTTCCTTCTTTTTGTTGTGGCCCCTGAGCCAGGCCATAACACATCAAATTCAAAATGAATAAGATAAGATAAGCCTTTGTTTTATTTACCAAAAAAACAACAACAACAAAGTTAATCAGTGTGAACATTAAATTTATTGTCTTTGTAGTGGATTCAATTGAATATAGTAAGTTGAAAAGGATTAGCAAATCATTCTATTCCTTTTTTATTTACTTTTTACACAACGTTCCAACTTCACTGGAATTGGGGTTTGTGCATTTTCAGACCTGTTGATAAATGCCGCTGGAAACTACTTGGTGTAAATCCAGACTATTAATGAACGCCATAGGGAGACAACAAAGATTATCAACTCGGTGGGTTCTGTCATGTCTGGTGTTTTGATTTTCTCTTTCATTTTTCAAATCGCACTGGGATGTTTTTCTGAGGGTAGAAGCTATTTTAACTCCAGGGTCAGGCGCATGATCATGGGGAACATTTCCAACAGAAACCCAAAGTGCCCAGAGAGGGGTGTTAAAGCTAATTCAAGCAAACAATGCCACATTGTTTCTGGGAGATACTGTTGTGTCAGTCTGCATCACAGACACCAAAAACGTCCACAGGATATTTCTTCCAAACCCCAGAGCCAAGCAAGTCCAGTTATTGTGCATGAGTCACAGTGGTGCAACCAAAGAAAAACTGAATGTGAGTGCCAGAGCGCTGATGTGTTGACAGACGAGGACTCTGCTGCCGGCAGGCTGCTCAGAACCTTGGTGGAACTGCAAGTGTTGGGAGCTGCTGCAGAACAATTCCTGGAAGGCGTTCTGTAGCCTTGAAAGTGATTTCAGCTGTGACAGCTCCTGTGCCTTTGTGACTTTTAACAGTCATACCCAACAACATCCATTCCTCTGAGTCACTTGATCAAAGCACAACTCTCAAGCCTAGAGGGACAGCAAATCAAAAGTACATCTGAACTTATAATTTTAAGTAAGACTACTTATAGATCAATAACATTTTATACTATTTACATGCATCATGATTTTATTTTTTTTAATTGGAGTATTTTGTTTGTCTGAAGAAGAATACAAAGAGAAAAGGTGAAGATTTTTTTTAAACCTGGGCTCCTCCTGCTTGGCCTGCAGGAACCAGGAAGTAACAATGGATGGCTTCAACATGACAAAATGAAACAGTGAAAGTGATTTTGAAGTGAGAAATATATCATTTAGTTGCTGAATCTGTTTTTATATAACACACACACACATCTGTTCCTTTAAAAGTTTTTAGTTGACTCAGTTCAACAGCTGAAAAAAAATTGTGCGTGACCTTCCCAAAATGCGCCACAAAGCTTCCCACATAGACAATGAATGGGGAGCGCCAGAGCACAAAAAAATCCCAAGACTGGTTTTCTTTCAGCCATTATTTAAACTTAAAAAGTATGCACTCTCTGATCTCACCTTGTTCCTTGTTTACATTCCATTGTAACATCTGTAATATGACAATACGGGGGACAATGAGGAAATGAGGAAAACTTAAATGCGAGGTAATGGCATACTGTACAGTTGTACTTATGAGCACAACTGTATGTGAGCTCTGATTGAGACAGTTTCTGCTGGAATTGGACTTAGCAAGTCTAAGAACATGATCCAGATCAGTTAAAAAGACTTAAATCATAATAAAACCTGCGATCATAGCTAAAATTGTCAAGCAAACCTCTAAACTGCCAGACTGATAAAAGCTGTGTGTGTAACTGGGGCAAAAGCTCGTTTAACAACAGAACTCTTCGTTTGGGTGATGCACCTCAGTAAGGAAAAGTAGGCAGTAGTGTTTAGACAGGCTTTATTACCAGTCACTGTCAGGCTACAGGAGTGGAGTTAAATTTACAATTGCTGTTTTTTTTTTTTTTTTTAAAGTTATCCTTTAAAAAACACTAAAACATCACAACAAAACATGCAATAATAATAACATGCAACAAACCAACCGGTAAAAAACAAAATAAAAAGGAAAACGGCAAACTCAATTAAAACCAATAAAATGCATACAACCCCCAAGTACTAAAATAAAAAGGTTAAATATACTCTTAAAATAATCCAGTATAACAATAATAATAATCCATTACATCTGTTTACCATGTTTAAACGCACAGCACAAATCCAAGTCGCCTTGCCTGGCTGCTGATTCGTACAGCAGCCTCCCTCACATTGTCAGCACATGAGTGTGTACTGTGGAGCAGAGACTGACACACCAGCTGATTCGTACAGCTGCTGATTCGTACAGCAGCCTCTCCCACGTTGTCAGTACATGAAAGTGTACTGTGGAGCAGAGAACGACACACTGACTGATTCATACAGCTGCCTCCCGCACGTCGTCAGTACATGAATGTGTACTATGGAGCAGAGACTGACACACCGGCTAATTTGCACAGCAGCTGATTCGTACAACAGTTGTCTCCCTCACATTCTCATCAGTTCAGTCAATGAGCGTACTGAAGAGCAGTGAAGGAGCAAGCTCCGCCCGTTCAGTTCAGCCACGTTTTTCAGTTCAGTGAGTGGCAGGGAGTTAGAGCTCCAGTACAGCACTGTGTGATTCGGTGTACTGAATCTTTAAAATGGATTTTTTTAGTGAACGAACCAAAGTGATTCAGTACAGTTTAGTGAACTGTGGATCTCATCACTATTGCATGAATTCAGGCAAAATCAGGCCATCATTGTATCTTTTGTGCAACCTTTCAACTTTGTCCAATCACCGCAACTTTCCTGCAATTTTGGCCAATCCTCGTCAACTTCCGCCAATTTCGCCAATCAAATTTGTCCCCGAGTAGCACTCAAACGCTCAGTCTAACCAATCAAATGTGTCACTGCACCGCACTCACTTCCATGTTTACAGTGAGTATCAACAGAACACGTCAACAAAAAACAGTGTGATTAAAAAAAAAAACCACTCACCCGCGAGCTTTCCCACGCTGTCCTTTCCTCCATCTCCCCCGGCCCGCTGATGAACATCTCCTCAAGTCTCCATGCTGACCACATATACAAAGTGCCAGGTTTGTGTTCAAAAACGTCCGCCTGCCTGAAAGCATCCCGTCGCAGGAGCGTGTGTGAGGAGAGACCCTGTAAAACCACAAACGAGCAAATATAACACTACAGCCAGTGTTGTAGCATTTTATACATCTTTAGAGGTAAAATTATCACTACATCTTGTCAGTGAGCTTTAAAGCTGTGAATCTCCAGTCTGGACACGGACCAACGCGTGCCTCCGGCAAACTCCCAAGGAGAGCCCCTCCTCCCAGTACAACTGTGTGTCAAGATGCACAGCAGATAGACAGGTAGTCTGTTTTTTTTTTTTTTTTTCAGAAGAACACAGACTTCAATAGGCAATACAGAGAAACAGAATAAATTATTTCTTTTTTCTCTGCACTCGGTACCAAGTGGTTGGGGACCGCTGCGGTTAGGGAGTTTTCAAATGAAGCTGCTGCCATAATTTCCAAATCTATACTCTTTAACATGCATTCAATGCAATTTAGCTGTTGTAATGGATATTGTGTTGAAGTCTATATTTGCCGTTGCACAAATGAGTTTTTCCGTATAGCAGAAGTTTCTGCTTAATTTACAAATCACTGTTTAATAGGACATTTTTGACAATCCTGTTCTTTTCTTGTGGTGTTATACAGAATATCATTGCAGCAAACTATGGAAAAAACCATCTGCTTTAAAATTCGTAATTCTTTCCACAACGTTTAGTGCAAAAAAAAAAAACCCTCTCAAATCATTGCAACTTTTTAAAAAAGCTCCCGCAAATTCAGGCATTTTGGGCCACAACAATCATAGAAACATCCAACTAAATCCTGGGGGGACTGGTGAACATTCCTCAGCATTCACCGCTGCATGAGATACGGGCTTAATCTAATAGAGTAGCTCCCCTTATTTATCCCGTATTCCATTTTGGTGCTGCCTTTCAGTTCCCATACTGTCTGAAACAAGGAGTTTTACTTTAATCATTTTAGACTCTTGCCCTTTTAGTCAGACTTTTCTTCTTGTTGTGCTCTGCTCACAAAAACAAGTTTAATTTAGATAGGCGTGACAGTCCACCCTCCTACTGTTCAGAGTTTACAAAAAGAAAAACAAAACTTGAAAAGGAGTATTTGAAGCAGTTTGAATACTGAGGTTTAGAATTACCTGAACATGCAATGACCTAATCAAAATCTTATGCATGAGTAGCCACACTGTGTGCCAACACATATGTTGCATAATGGCATTAAGAATATGATTATTATGCAATTCTCACATTTGTATTGATAAATTCTCTCCATCTCTAAATGGATAATCCATTAATAGTTTCAATTTAACCACAATTCCTTTCCCCATTATCCATTATAAGTTTTATCATTTGGTACTTAACCTTAACTGTTCACCTTCTCACAAAGGCATGTCCGGCTTCAAGCATACAGAATCCATTCATACTGCATCACATGGAAACAAGATCTTTGCTGGTCTCTATTATATTCATCTTCAAGAACCCTTATCCCCCAGCTGACTTTGAGGCCTTGATTGTATAATGAATTCAACTTATTAGACTCCAATAGCTGTCTCATTAGCGGCCTCTCCCTCTCTAGATGCATGTATTTATTGCCATGCAAAACTTATAGATGAAAGAAACGGACTGTTAAATCCTCATTTGGTCTGCTGCAGACATTCTCCAATTAAATCAAGTGTCATACAGGTCTCAGGTGTATTACCCTTTCCACTGTTCCTTTATGTGTTTAAGCTTTAGAAAATGTGTCTGATTTATTTTACCAGCTGTAGTATTAGTTGCTTATTCAGCTTTAAATGAGGCTGGAGCTGGGTGGTGAGGAGAAATGAGCAATACCCTGATCTATTAGGAACCACTGCTGGGAGAGGTTAGATAGATGCTGATATTGCTTTCTGCACAAATATCAGCTGAAATCTTCCTACAGTAGATTACCTAGAGCAACATGGCGTCATTTCTGAAAGGTATTACAAAGCGCTTAAAACATCTTTATCATTCTGCTTGGTTCTGGACTGGGGGAGGGGAGATTTTCTGACAAATACCTCTATTACTTTCCAATCTGCCTTTGTGATCCAAACTGACGATGAATCAAGAGAGTGAGACAAAGTGAACGTGGGAGGCAGGATGGTTTCCATCACTGTGACAGCTTTCAGCAGGTAGAAACGCGGCGTGCCTGCCGCAGATGTTAGTTTCATTACAGTTGTTCTCTCATCTTCTGCTTTTGTTAAGCTAACAGGCCATTTCCAAGTCGAAAACAGAAACAGACCACCCATGCGGCAAGGTAGCTCAGCCCATTATGCTGCCGCCAAAAATCTCCACAACAAGCTCTATGGCAACCCTATTTCTTTTCTTTTTTTTATCCTCGGTGTCTTATTTAAAAAATGATAGACCATGCAGTATTTATTTCCTGTCCACTACATTATGAGCACTGAATACTAGAAGCTTCACTTTTCTTTATGTTTTCTATGACGTGCATGTCTCCCAGGCGACGTGAAGCCACTAGTCCAAAACGTATTGCTGCTGTAGCCTTTGGGCTTTATTTAGAATATTTGATCTGGAAAATGTATTCATGTGAAGGATCATGTAAATGGACTGAAAACCTTTATTCATAGGTCAAATTTATGCTGCAGCAGTAAAGCACGAGCAGTTATTATTCAAATCAGTTTGGACTGGATACTGTATGTGGTAGATCAAAAACACGAGACTGTGGGTTTTTCTGAAAAATTTAGCTGGGTGATTCCCTGAAATTTCTCCCACTCTGACTTCAACTGAGGAACTTTTGTATCATACGGTGTATAGAGCAATGTTTTTATTTTCTTTTAAGATTATTTGTGATTTATTGGGAAATATATTTGAACTAACTAAAAAAGACAGTTTATAGAGCTTGATATTGGTCCACAGGGTTGTTACAGTCAGATATAAACGTTCTCAAGGCTGTAAAATCCAACATGATGCACCTCTGTTTGTTTAGATCCTTTATAGTATGAAAGAGGCATCTGATAAGCCTCAATTCATTCTGCATTATGACTCCAAATATACAGCCATAGCAGTGATGCTCCATTTTTGTTCATGACAGTGATTCATACAGCAGGTATATATTATAATGTAATGCTGACAGTACTAAAGTCTTATAATTATTAACTGCTGACAAAGAGCAAAAGTACCAATTGCAGTGGCTGATGTTTAGTTTTATCAGGTCAGTTCTGACAGTAAAATGAAGAAGTAGATGAAGAAAAAGTCTATAAATTCATTTGGAGGGCTTATTCATTTTTGGAGTCTAATAAAGACATACTGCTGATGACAACAGCAATAAAATGAATCAGCATTGTGTGGTTGTGGCTAATAGTTATTTTAAGCGTCAGTATGTCCCAGAAATTTAAAGTCACTGTAGTCCCCCCGTCTATTATTCATGACTCACTCTGACTTCAGAAATATTGTGCTATTCATTCACCAACCATATATTTTAAGGGTACAGTATATCAGATGTGTTGTGCACTGACCCTTCTTCACTATAGCTTCAGTGTTCTGTTTGTGGGACTCTCTGACACCACAGCAACATTTAAACAGTCATTGTTTTAAAAGTTAAAAATTGGACTAACAGAAAACATCAATAGAATATTGTGTGACTTTGTAAGTTGTATTTTATACCTGTCCCAGTTACCTTAACTGGAAAGTATTAACAGATATTTGGATGTATTGAGAAGAAAACCTAACAGCTCAGCTGTGGTTGTACATACAAGTCCTGACGACTTTTCTTGATTAGAAATGTTTCACCCCTCCCCCCTTTTTCAGAAAAAGGGCACCATGCTAGAAGGCAAAAAGTACCATTTTTAGAAGGTCTTCGGTATGACCTGGCTTGTGCCTGAACCTCCAACCATGGGAGTGGGAGTAGATACTTTAGCACTAGGCCACCATTCCAGTACCCACTGCTCACTGGTTGTCCTAAAGCAGGGGTGTCCAATCATGTGCCATAGAGGGCCAAGACCCTGCAGGTTTTCTCTTCTACCCAGTCTCTTCAGCAGATATTTTCACTCATCAGCAATCAGTGGGAAGAAATTCAGTGGAATCTGCTGTTGAAGACACTGGTTGGAGGTAAAGCCTGCAGGGTCTTGGCCCTCCATGGCACATGATTGGACACCTGTGTCTTAAAGTTATGAGTCACCCAGGGTTTCCTCTGGTAACATTTCTCTGTGGCGGGCCGCTTCGCCAGAAATTGTACCGCCACGCCAAGGCGATATGATTTTATTAAGAAAAATATATGAAGCAATGACTTCGCAAGCGCGCACACGAACAACGCGCATGGCCTTCATCCGCGTGGTTTAGAAGCGCCCTGCCCACGCGAGTTCTCGACTCAATCAGCAGGCAGTGTCTCACTAAGCGTGACTGTCAACAGAAAACATGAGTTTGTTGAAGTACTTTAAACACGGAAAAAAAATCAGAAGAGGTATGTATGTAAGCACTGGAGGCGTTTATTATGGTTTTAACCCGCTGTTAACAGGAGCAATAATGGAAGAGTCGCTTAGCTAAGAGACGTAGTTAGAATTCATATGCAGCCGGCTTCATATGAGGTGAAAGACAATGGGGACTGATGAATTGCTGAGGATATATTTCACCAGCCACTACAATATTAAGTTATGTTCTGTAAGAATTGCAGGAATGAAGAGACTGGCATTCCTCTCTTTTCTCGCACGAGCAGGCGTGCCGTTTTTATTCTCCAGTGGCAGTGACAAAAAGCAACAGCTAAAAACACTAGCTCTATTTTCACTCTAAACTGAGGTCCTTCAGCAGCTGCCTAGAGAGGTGCCTGATGAGAAAGCCTGAGTGCACAACTATAACTGCCTAAGCAGATCATTCTGTACATGAATACATATTGTGGTGAATCATGTCTTTAGAGTCCACTACAGTTCCCTATTATGTACCTGGCAGGTTAAGGTGACCGAAATTCATGAAGTCAATGACTTTAATCCATCAGCAGCCTTCAGACAAACTAAATGTGCCAACATCTGATTTCAAAATAAGGGAGGTTTTTCCTGCTGTCTGGGTGGTGAGGAGATTTATAAAAAAAAAAAAACCTATAAAGAAATATAACAGAAATAACGGCATCCTTGGTCATTTAAGTTAATTTATTTCATTAAATACAATTTTATTATTTTTTCTTTGTAATCAGAGTTAAATTATGGTTCTGTTCTGACTGCAAAGTTATGGTCAAAAATGTAAATTGTTATAAGGAAAAGTAAAAAAAATTACCACAGTCTGTTTCAAATTTATCTAAAAAAACAGTAATTTTATTTTAAAAAACAGACAAAAGTTAGTCATAAAATAACACAAATTTAAAATAAAGTTTCAAATGTACAAGAAAAGTCAATTTTACAAGAGGAAATTACAAATTTGAGGAACATGGTTTCAACTTTAGATAAATTTACAGAGAAAAGTAGAAAACTATAAGAAAATTGTTATAAATTTTTGAGAAAAACCTCAAACCTTCAAGACTGAAGTCATTACTCAAGTTTTTAAGTGGGTGCTCTTTGTACCCTTAACTCAAGTAGAAATTTGTGGTCGTCTGCTTTTAATTATTAATTTCAAAGCACTGCTTTTACATGAGCAGAATTTCTGGTTACTATACCCACCTGATCATATAATTTAAGTATGCATGTGTACATTACTATTATGAATGTTTCTTTCCCTTCCCTACTCTCTCAATGGAAAAAAGAAACACTAGAATAAAAATACAAAAAATACACATTTTTGTCATTTATGTAAACCAATGTTTCTCAAAGTGCGGCCCCCGTGCCAATGGCGGCCCGCGAAAACATTTCTGGCGGCCCGCGGCCAATCTGTTAACGTCTTAACCAATATATGATCTGAACTAATTGCTTTGGAAAAATTCCGATACACATCTACGTTTAGTGGTCTTTGGCGCCATCTGTAGGCACAAGCCGTAATTACATGTGTTGTCGACCTTGCAATCACTTCATTGCAGCAGCTAGTCCAATTGTATTATGGGAGATGGAACGTTCAGCGCACAGTGCAGAAGTGTTGGTTGGCAACGGTTTTGGAGCACCATTTTGAGTCAGAAGAAGAATAAGAAATAAATATTAGTGCTTGTGGAAGTCGAAGTGTGGAAATAAAGATGGATCAGCGAGAGAAAGAGGCAGAGATGGAGACCGCTCACTCGAGGAAACCGAGAACTGTCAGCGAGGAAAAAAGGCAGTTTCAGGGAAAATGGACTTTGGACTACTTCGTTGAACCTCACAGGTCAGATAAAGTTGTATGCCTCATCTGCAGACAGGTAATCGCAGTGCGAAAAGACTTTAACATCAGGCGCCATTACGAAACAAAACACAAAAATTATGAAAAATTCAGTGGCAAGGATCGCACCACAAAGATGGAACAACTTAAAAGGGGCTACACAGCACAACAGTCAGTCTTCACGCAATTTTCAAAAACCAGCGAAGCAGTAACAGAGGCTAGCTATGTGGTAGCTCATGAAATAGCTAAACGGGGCAAGCCGTTTAGTGACGGAGAATTTGTTCGAGACTGTATGCTAAAAGTGGCAGAGCGTGTATGCCCAGACCAAAAAACAAAGTTCCGTGACGTAAGTTTGTCGAATGACACAGTCACAAGACGAATCGAAGATCTGGCAAATGATTTGAAGGACCAACTGGCGATACGTGTGGAGGGGCTAGAAAAGGGAGCGTTTTCCATCGCACTGGATGAAAGCACGGATATTTCCGACACTGCCCAACTGTTGATTTTCATCCGAACTGTCACTGAGAATTTTGACGTCGGCGAGGAGCTACTGAGTATGGAGAGTATGAAAGACACAACGAAGGGAGTGGATATTTGCGAAGCAGTGTATCGCAGTCTGGACACACACAATGTTAACCTGGCATCCTTGGTCGGTGTCACGACAGACGGAGCACCAGCAATGATTGGGAGTAGGACAGGTGCAGTGTCGCTGCTGGCTGAGAAAGTGGTGAACAGCGGTGGTAAGAAACCAGTCAGCTACCACTGCATAATTCACCAAGAAGCCCTCGCTGCTCAGACGCTAGAAATGAAACACGTCATGGCCGTAGTTGTGAAGACAGTTAATTACCTGAAGTCCAGAGGTCTGAACCATCGCCAATTTAAAACCTTTTTGGCGCAGTCAGAGGCAGATTTTGGAGACGTCATTTACTTCACTGCCGTCCGGTGGCTGAGCAGAGGTGCCACACTGAAACGTTTTTTTAACCTGAGAAAAGAAATTTGCGAGTTCATGCAGGCAAAAGGACAAGACGTGACTGAGTTAACGGACAGCAAATGGCTCTGTGACCTAGCCTTCCTCGCCGACCTGAATAATTGTCTGAGCGATCTCAATCTGAAGCTGCAAGGCCATGGAAAACTCATTTCCACACTTTTTGACAACGTGAAAGCTTTCCAGCGAAAACTCCAACTGCTCCAGGGACAGCTCAGAGAAGGAGATCTCGCTCATTTCCCTGCCTGCAGGGCGCTGGTAGATGACCCAGACACGGACGGGAGTGAAGTTTTGCGTCACCTGCGTTCAGAGAAGAACCATGGCCTCATCGAAAAGCTTCGAGACGAGTTCGACCACCGATTCTCTGACTTCAGGGACCACGAGGGTGATTTCAACCTTTTCCAAAATCCCTTCTCATGTGTGCCCGAGGCAGTGCCTGCAGACATGCAGTTTGAGCTCATCGACCTGCAGGAAAGCTCCGAGGCCAGAGCTGCATATCGTGACAAGAGTCCGATCGAGTTCTACAAAGGACTTTCCCCATCCACATTCCCTGCTCTTCGTCAACATGCTGTCAGAATGGCATCTTTATTCGGAAGCACCTACATCTGTGAAAAGACCTTCTCCACCATGGCCATCAACAAATCTAAGCTGAGATCCAGGATGACAGATGCCCACCTACATGCAGTCCTTCGCATCGCGACGACGGAGATGGAGCCAGACTTCAGAGGACTCGTGGCCAACCGAAAACAGCACCACAAATCACACTGCAGTTAAAAGGTATGTTAAGATAAGATAAGCCTTTATTAGTCCCACAACGGGGAAATTCTAGGATTGCAACAGCACAGGGATAGCAACACTCAGAGCAACAATCAGAAGGCAAAAAAAAAAAAAAAAAAAAAAAAACAAGCAAGCAAGAGCAGCTAATAAACATATGTACGTATTACTATAAAATATATATATATACACACACACACAGACACACAGTGCAGAGCATTGTAGCTGGATGGAATAAATATATGAATATATGAACACACAGTGCAGAGCATTGTAGCTAGATGGAATAAATATGTAAATATATAAACACCCACAGTACGGAGCATTGCAGCTAGGTGGAATAAATATGCAAGTATATAAACACACACAGTGCGGAGCAATGTAGCTAGATGGAATAATATGTAGATATATAAATATATAAACACACCCAGTGCTGAGCATTGTAGCTAGATGGAATAAATATGCAAATATATAAACACACACAGTGTCAATTTTAGTGTTGACACTAAAATTGTATTTTCATCAGTCCCAATTTCTTACTGTTAATATGACTTTACCCAAACTAATTAAATCTGATAATTAAAAGGATTACAAATGGAATTGAATTTTCTGTCTTTTTTTTTTTTTGCCTCCGTCCCTTTGGTGGCCCTCGGTTCAACTTTGGATTCCCAAATTGGCCCTCACCCATCAAAACTTTGAGAACCCCTGATGTAAACCATGACAAAAAAATCCTGCAGGACAAAACATGACACTTGATATTTTCTAACCTGTTTGTATGCCACCATAGAGAGAGAACCTGAATTAGACAGAGCTCAGAGAGGGCAAGATGAGACAGAGGAGAGGAGCCAAGGAGAGGGAAATGTTCAGGCAGAGGAAGGAGAGAAGGATAACACCACTAAAAAGTCTAAACACAGGATGCCTGGGTGGGAACCCAGCTGGCCCAGTATTCAAGCCTCGGTTGTACAATACTTCAAATGGTAAGTTCCATATGCAATGTTACTGTGTAAAATTTTAAAAAGAAATAAATAGTATAAAATTAACATATTCCGGTATGTTTATTCCCCGCCCCCCCCCCCCCCCCCCCCCCCCAGGAAAAATATGTTGCCACCGCGCCAAGGTCTTTAAGCCAGAGGAAACACTAGTGACCCATGTGTTGCTCTTGGGCTATGATCTTTGTAGTACATTAAAACTAAACGAAAACACACACTGTATGTCAATTTCTAAACAAAAACTAAAATGAAACAAATACTATGTTCCTTTTCTCAGAGCAAGTTGGATTTAGGGTCATGTTCCCCTGTCATGAGGATGAGGATTTAGGCACAGGGTTTACACCACACACATTTATTGTAGAACAAAAACTGGCAAATAGTTCCAATTCAAGACATTAGCCCTCAGAGTGATAAGGAGTCCTCCAGGACGCTCATCAGTCTTGAGTGAGGACACCGGGAAAACACGCACAGTTAGTACTCACAATACTGGAGTTGTCTGAGTGAGTCCAAATAAAGCTCCGAGGGATTACAATCCTTAGTTGACCTTAACTTCACAGGACGATTAACGATTGCATGAAGCACAATGACCCAGCAGCGCATGACTGGAAAAAGGCTCCTTAAGTACATGCACTGCTAGCTCCACAAATTGGGCACACCTGGGCGAGGAGCGGGTAGATGGCACACAGGAGTGGGAACAGCTGGCAGTAATAGAGAGGGGGCGTGGTCAGACCGGCAGACAGTTAGACAGCGCCCACACCACTGTGAGCCCAAGAGGCTGCCTCACCGCTGCTGGCCAGAAAGCAGTGGCTATGGGTACGGCAAAGCACACAGAAATACATACTAACATACATACAGTACAGCGTGGCACCTTATCCACAGAGAGGCCAGGGACCGAGCCGGGGGAAACCAAGCCGGCTTGGCTCCTGACAGGGCCCCCCCCTTTAAGGGGTGGATTCCCAGATACCCAAAGAAACATCCCAGACCCCCCCCCCAAACAGGAACAAGCAACACAAACCTGGGTGGGAGGTAGGGGGAAACAGGAAAGGTGGGAACACAACACCCCACCCAGGGACCACAATTAACCCCCACGTCCACGGGTGTTGGGGCTCAGGAGGCCACCCAGAGTCTCAGGCCCAGCAGAAGGTCCAGTGGATGGAATCCAGCGGCCTACCGGAAAACATGGACCACCAGACCTGGGGAATGGAGTCAATCCTTCCGGCGGCCTGCCCACCCCCCGTAAAGCCACCAAGACTGGAGAGGAGCGAAGAGGTTCAAGATGGCGTCCGGCAGAGGAGTGTAAGCCCTGGCATCCTTAAGCTGGCCGGCCGCTGTCCCGACGACCTTGACCCGGGAGGGAGTGACATCTGCAGTGGAACCCAACTCGACCAGGGCTGCACCTGCGGTGGACTGCAGCAGGAGCCTTGCAGCAGGAGCCTTGCAGCACTCGCGGTGACCTCCGGCTGAGGCTCTGCAGCACCCATGGTGGACCCCGACCGGGCCGATGCAGCACCCGCGGTGGATCCCGACCTGGAGCATGGTGTCCATGATGGATCTGGGCAGAAGCGCAGCACCCATGTCGGGCTAATCCTAGGGCGCAGCCCCCATGAGGATCCAAAGCCAGCCCGCTACACCCACGGCGACACAGCCTGCGAAGGGGACCACATGATGACCTCAGACCTCAGGGGAGCTGGACCCGCGACGTCGTCAGATGGTGAGACCAGCTCCACGAGGACCCCTGGAGATGGTTGTTCCTCTCCGGCGACCCCAGAAAATGGCTCGGGAGCAGGAGAAGAAACAGGGTCGTTAAGGTCGCCGGCAGCGGCGGAGCCCAGCAAGGGAAGTTCAGACGCAACTGCGCCTGACTGTCCTCACCTAGAGCCAGACAAGATCTCTGTAAAACTATCAGAAAAACAAGAGAGAAAACTTGCCTGAGCTTGAGCTCCACCGCTGTCCAGGACTCCGTCGATCCTGGCAATGAACACTCGGGCCCGGCCTCAAGGATGTCCAGCTCAGGCTCCCAGTCCACTGCAGACGCCTCCGCAGCTGGCAAGATGGTGTTAGCAGTCCCATTGTCCTCCTGCAGCAGCTCTAACGCTGGGGATTCCACCAGCGTGGCTGCAGGAAAACGCCTCCGTGTGGGTCCCTGGGCAGGATCATCCAGGACCTCAACCTCCTCCACTGTCTGGCGGCTCGGTTCTTGGACTGGCAGGTCCTCAGGAATAAAAGGAGGAGACACGGAGAGGGGAAGGAAAGAATCATTGTTTGCAGCTGGAGGAGAGGACCCAGTGGACTGTTGATACTGGGCCTCTCCCTCAGGAGACGGTCAAGATTCAGTGTTAATGAACGGTTTAAAATGAAAAAATACTTGCCTGTCATCCCGGTCGATGATATCCTCAGCTGCAGGCGGCAGACAATCATCCCTCTCCATGCCAGCGGTGACATAGGTCCTCGAGGGCTTGCAGAGCAGCCGTCTCCACGACAACAGAGGTGGGCGGTCCCGGGATGACCTCAGCGGACCTCACAGCAGCCGGAAGGATGATGGCAGCTGACGGAGGAGAGGGCTTCTCCCAGTGCTTCCACGCAGGACGACGCTGTCCCCTATTAATTGGTACTAACCGTGCTGGAGCAGGAGGAGGATCGGGCGAAGAGTCATGGAGAATGAGGGCTTGCTGGTCTCCGTTCCGGCGACGTGGGGAACGTCTGCCCGGGGAAGAAGCACTGGAGCGAACAAACTGTGGCCAGCAGGTCGGTGAACTCAGGGTAGTCCCACAACCCGGGATGCACCTCCAGGACTTCTACAGCTCCTATCAGGAGTTCCAGCTTCTTCTTTGGTCCCCGGGTGGCGAGGGCCTCATTCAAGAAGCTCCGGATAAATTCAGCTGCCCATCCCTCCTCCACCGTGGGAAACCCCACTGCCGTTCCTTTTCTGCCTCATTGAGACCGGGGCATTGTGAGCTCCAGGAACAGGTCAGTCCAAAAAATGACACACAAAAAAGGGAAAGGGATGTGTGGATGAACCAGCTAAATCCTTTGGACGGGCTGGGTCATTCTGTCATGAACCCTCCCGTGCGCTTTTCCAATGCGCATGGCGAGGGGTGAAATAAGGATGAGGATTTAGGCACAGGGTTTACACCACACACATTTATTAAAGAACAAAAACTGGCAAACAGTTCCAATGCAAGACATTAGCCCTCAAAGTGATAAGGAGTCCTCCGAGACGCTCAACAGTCTTGAGTGAGGACACCGGGAAAACACGCACAGTTAATACTCACAATACTGGAGTTGTCCGAGTGAATCCAAATAAAGCTCTGAGGGATTACAATCCTTAGTTGACCTTAACTTCACAGGACGATTAACGATCGCATGAAGCACAATGACCCAGCAATGCATGACTGTAAAAAGGCTCCTTAAGTACATGCATTGCTAGTTTCACAAATTGGGCACACCTGGGCGCGAAGCGGGGAGATGGCACACAGGAGTGGGAACAGCTGGCAGTAATAGAGAGGGGGCGTGGTCAGATCGGCAGACAGTTAGACAGCACCCACACCAGCGTGAGCCCAAGAGGCTGCCTCACCGCTGCCGGCCAGAAAGCAGTGGCTATGGGTACGGCAAAGTACACAGAAATACATACTAACATACATACAGTACAACGTGGCACCTTACCCACAGAGAGGCCAGGACCGAGCCGGGGGAAACCAAACTGGCTAGGCTCCTGACACCCCCTCTAGTATTTAGGAAAATGAAGTTGGTATTTCAGCTTGTGAATTCGGGTGAGTCTTGGAATTGTTTAATTTATGAATTCAAAATGGCTTCACCCATCAACAGTATTGAAAAGTGTACCGTTTACTAACACTTCATTTTTTTAACCTCTCTTCTATCTCTCAACATACCACTACAATGCTTTTATACACAAATTACCTCAAACTATGTTGTTTTCAATGGATGTTGCTGCCAGTGGCTAATGACTGACTGGCAAGGGTAGACTGATTTACACAATTCATGCAAAGGGTTAAAGTTAATTTTTACAATAGGTTAGATCAGCCAATGAGAGATGTATTTTGATTAAATTTGCCTGACAACACGGATAAAGGGTCTTGGTTTTTTGTGGCTTGTTATGGAACTCAGTCAAGTCAGACATGATGTCATTTTGTCAAACAGTTTGTAACCTCAGAACTAAAAATAAACTGGAAATGTGAAAGAATCTTTTTTGGTTTTTGGTCAGTTTTATCAACAGCTTTTAGAGCAGAGATGTCAAACTCTAGAAGGCCAAAATCCTGCAGGTTTTCTTTCCAACCACTCTGTACAGCAGGTGAATTCACTGAATTCCTTCCCACTAATGGCTGATAAGGGAAAACACCAGAGTTAGTCGATGAACTCCATGGCATGAGTTTGGCATCCCTGTATTAGAGCATGTTTATTGAGAAAAGAATTGTCATCTTTACTGGAACAGTGTTTTAGTTTCTGGAAATTCTGAACTTTGAAATGCTTGGCCTTGAAATTACACTATAAATATTAAAACTGATGAAAGCATAACAAAAGTTCCAACATTTTCAAACAAAAGCTCAGCTAAAACCTCTGTCAAAGGCAGCACAAAAGCTACAAAAGGTGGGGGGGGGGGATCCATAATAACCCTACTACAAGGTCAGGCCATTGTTGTTTACTCCATCCCAGTGGAAATACTGTGTTTCAGAGTTCAGGGGTGTCAGTGTCGGGTCTTGTCTGAAAGCCCATTTAGTAACTCAGACTGGCAACTCACCAGCAGTGATGCTGTACACAATCCAGTCCTCTGTGCCAGTGATAATCATTAAATTACAGCTCTAAATCTCCTGACACAGGCTCATGTCATAATGGAGCACTGTAGTCCTTCTGAGTGAAGCTCTAATGTCATCAGAAGTGAATGAAACCCAATTTATTATGATGACAGTCAGAGGGAGCATAAAGTAGGCAGAGGGTGAATGTATTTGGATGCGAGCCCATCAGCATACCCACTAAGCTCCAGTTCCGTCAGCCCCCATGCAAAGTGGGTGTCTCCCCTCCAGACTGTACTCCCCTCATCGCCTCATGTGTTTTAGGGTGATTGATAATGCACATTAACATGGATTAGGGGCAAGAGTATTTATGTGCATCTGAGGAAACTCTTACAACGCGGCAAGGAGGGTCCATAAATGTGCAAATACTGTCACCCACAGAAAAAAGGAACAGGGTTATGAGAACACTAAAAAAAAAGGCAGCCCTAAATGTTTCTTCTAAAAATAAAGTTCAGCAGTAGCAGAAGAAGCATAATGCCCAGTTCTTACGTTTATAAACTTGAAATCTTCTCAGATAAGAGACTCTGTCGGCCAAAATAAATAAATAATGATTTTTAGAAAGCATAATAGTGTGTCACATACTTTGAAGTTAATGTCTGAACAAAAATAAGACTTGGGCCAAAAATGTTCCGGAGACAGGGGTTGGCTTTATCGCCGCATGTAAATCTCCAAAATAGCCTAAAATCTTCCGCCGCACTTTCCCTCATCAAATTTGTGACAGATTTGGGTCTCCTGCTGTGTTATGATGAAAAGTGTGCGTCTCGACTCGTGGTGGCGGTTACTGCGACAATTGGTCACTTAATATTTCCCTCTTCACTTCAGGCAGCAGCAAGCAACATTTAGACAAATAAATGAGCTCTGTCTGCTTTTGATAAGCACACAGGAGTATTTCCTGTCATAATAGCCTATGCATTAACTGAGAGAGTGAGTGTCTCCATGGCCTCTATGTATATTTTATTTCAGTCTGAAGTATAAACAGCAAGTAGCTAGACCCTCCATCTGTGTTGCATGCCTGTTCAGCTGGCCAGTATATTCTATTTTCGGTCCCACGGAGCAGTGCACTGTGTACTATGCTGTGTGTGAGCCTCTCTGCGTATTTACAGTACATGTTCTGCTCCACTGCCATCAGGCTCATTACACAAACCCTTCAACATTCACGTCTCCTCAGCAAACAAGCCCTGCACCGTGATATTGCGAACCTTGCCCTTTTATAGCCTCCAAAGCACTGTCTTTTCAAGGCCTGATGCCATGTGAAAATACAAGGAAATGAACCAATAATGTATATAAAACGCCTCGCAAAGGACCGCATCAGCGGCGGAAAGGAAAGCGCTATATTTCACAAAGGGATTTGAAAGGATGGGAATCCCTTGTCGTACTCTGCGTTGTCATCCAACGGTACACTAAAGCCTTTACCAGAAATAAAAAGAGGGGGAAAACTATACAAAATGCCACTCTAACAAGCCTCCTGGGACCTCAGCTGTCTGGCTTTCTGAAGAAGGAACAGCTTTTCAGATCAAAAATGTTTTAAAAGTCCCCAGCAGAAAAAGCCCACTGTGCTCCACTTGGAGCTCTGTCCATGTGTTCTATAGAAGTGCGTATGTGGAACCAGTTAGCTTATGATCTCAGGGTTGCACAACAACAACAAGGAGTTAAGGCTGGTAGATAGCATTTGAACTACGGTGATTGGGATTTTTGAAGGCGTTTGTTCATCCACTCAGGCTCAATTAAACATGCTTATGTCCATTCAGTAATGCATAATTTCATAATCATATTGATACAGGCCAAAAACATGCAGGTTAGGTTAATTGGAGACTCTAAAGTGGCCCTAGGTGTGAATGTGTGTGTGAATGGTAAAGGGATAGCGCCGTACCATGGCTGCTTCATCCATCCAGGTGGATGCCCTCAATTTCCCCTCTGGGGATCAATAAAGTATACAAAATCAAAATCAAATTTATGTCAAGCAGAGTTTGTTTCTCAGCAAGAGTGACAAAAGTTTTTTGTTTTTTTTTCCTGGCTGGCTAGGCAGCCTGAAACAGGTATACAGATGTGCATGAGTCTGTTTTTAGACTGTTTTGGGGGGATAGAGTCACTAACAAGGTCAGGTTGACACCAAGGATGGTCTGGGGCTTTTGTGCCATCTATCAGGGTCTTCACAGGCCTCTAAAAAGGCTTAAAAAGCATTTAAATTTGTTTACCCAAAAACAGTAATAAAAATAAAGGCCTCAATTATCCTGATTTCTCTATCAAGGGCCTCAAAAATGGCATACAAAATGAACAAGATTGCATGGCTTTCTTGTTTTGTACAGTGAAATCTTTGCATTATTGTTACATTTTTTTTAATGTTTTAGCTACCATTTGGCACTAAAGCAAAACTGAAATTGAAATAAGTAGAACCACCACCAATCCATCTGATTTAACCTGGTCGTAACCAAAAATTTGCAGCAGTTTGGACAAAACTGTAGAGTATAATCACTTTTTATTATTTTGCAAGTGCAATTAAATTTGATCAAGTGGACTTTAAAAAAATGTCTTTAAAAAATATTTAATTTTTTCTTTTTTTTTTACCTGCCCTGTTCAGCACCTTGGCAAGCAGAACAGATATCTGCTTACCTTATTGTGCCAAACAGATTTATTTTGCCAAAAGGAGCTCTGCTCATATTTGATATATACTGTATATATAGTATTTATTGACTCATCTTGCTGTATAATAACTTTACTACAATAACTTTATTTAAATTGTCTTACTTATACTGGACCTGACGAGGGAATGGGGGAAGGAATTGAAGGTATATGCAGTGGTCAGATGGGGTGGGGTGGTGGGGAGTGTGAGAGAAATAAAGAAAAACAAATGGAGAGAAAACACAAGAAACAGTTGCTACTTCTGAGAAAATATTAGCACGAGTCTGATATCTGCACCTGAAAGAAAACAGACACGTGTGTGTGTGTGTGCGCGCATGTACTGTATGCGTGCACGCGCATGACAGAGTCTAATATGTGTGTATGGTTTGCCAGGAAACACAAAAAAATGAGAGCAGGAGGCTACAGCAATGCCCACCCCTTGACCGCAAGCAGAACAGCGCCACCCAATGCCTGGCCAAGCTGCAGCCCTCACAGAGCACAAATGCCCCGAGGCCTCCCAGTCCGAAGACAGCCACCCCCCCCCCCCCCCACACACACACACACACACAGAGGAGGAAGGGATCTTTTTATCAAAGGAGAAGCTGAGATTGAATTGGGAGTAAATGCAAAAAACAACATCCATTTCGCCTCTTTTTGACCAATGAAGATATATCAATTTGCTGCAGGCTGATACAGCGTAGTATCGTGATACTTTGTGGTGGCGATACTGTATTGATTCAGAGGCACCAGCATTGTGATACTTTATTAAAATACAAACTATTTAGGTACCAGAGTAATAAAAACCAATTTACTTTTCAGTCCATTAGATGGTACTGAATGGTCACTGTCTGGTTAGGTCAGCACAGCAAGGAGTGACTTCTGAAATCAAGCCGAAAATTGCTCAAGACACAGATCGGGATGGGAAATCACAATAGCTATGCAAAATTGTGATAATATCACACCACAGCCCAAGTCTCTTAATAATACCATATTATGCGGCCTCTGGTGATTCCACCCCTACTGCAGGTACAGCCGTGGACAAAATTGTTGGTACCCCTCTGTTAATGAAAGAAAAACCCACAATGGTCACAGAAATAACTTGAATCTGACAAAAGTGGTAATAAATAAAAATTCTATGAAAATTAACCAATGAAAATCAGACAATGCTTTTGAATTGCGGTTCAACAGAATTATTTTAAAAAACAAACTCATGAAACAGGCTTGGACAAAAGTGATGGTACCCCTAGAAAAGATTGAAAATAATGTGATCATAGGGACATGTTCAACCAAGATGTGTCCTCTAATTAACATCACAGGTGTCTACAAACTTGTAATCAGTCAGTCGGCCTATTTAAAGGGTGACAAGCAGTCACTGTGCTGTTTGGTGACATGGTGTGTACCACACTAAACATGAACCAGAGGAAGCAAAGGAGAGAGTTGTCTCAGGAGATTAGAAAGAAAATTATAGACAAGCATGTTAAAGGTAAAGGCTATAAGACCATCTCCAAGCAGCTTGATGTTCCTGTGACTGCAGTTGCACATATTATTCAGAAGTGCAAGACCCACGGGACTGTAGCCAACCTCCCTGGATGTGGCCGCAGGAGGAGACAGATGATACGACTGGTAACAAAAGAGCCCAGAACAACCTCTAAACACATTCATGGTGAACTCCAAGGTCAAGGTACATCAGTGTCAGATCGCACCATCCGTCGTTGTTTGAGCCAAAGTAGACTTCATGGGAGATGACCAAGGAGGACACCACTGTTGAAAACAACTCATAAAAAAGCCAGACTGGAATTTGCCAAACTGCATGTTGACAAGCCACAAAGCTTCTGGGAGAATGTCCTATGGACAGACGAGACAAAACTGGAACTTTTTGGCAAGGCACATCAGCTCTATGTTCACAGACGAAAAAATGAAGCATACCAAGAAAAGAACACTGTCCCTACTGTGAAACATGGAGGAGGTTCTGTTATGTTCTGGGGCTGCTTTGCTGCATCTGGCACAGGGTGTCTTGAATCTGTGCAGGGTACAATGAAATCTCAAGACTATCAAGGTATTCTAGAGAGAAATGTCCTGCCTAGTGTCAGACAGCTTGGTCTCAGTCGTAGGTCATGGGTCTTGCAACAGGATAATGACCCAAAACACACAGCTAAAAACACCCAAGAATGGCTAAGAGCGAAACATTGGACTATTCTAAAGTGGCCTTCTATGAGCCCTGATCTAAATCCTATTGAACATCTGTGGAAGGAGCGGAAACATGCCGTCTGGAGAAGGCACCCTTCAAACCTGAGACAACTGGAGCAGTTTGCTCATGAGGAGTGGGCCAAAATACCTGCTGAGAGGTGCAGAAGTCTCATTGGCAGTTACAGAAATCGCTTGATTGCAGTGACTGCCTCAAAAGGTTGTGCAACAAAATATTAAGTTAAGGGTACTATCATTTTTGTCCAGGCCTGTTTCATGAGTTTGTTTTTTAAAATAATTCTGTTGAACCACAATTCAAAAGAACTGTCTGATTTTCACTGGTTAATTTTCATAGAATTTTTATTTATTACCACTTTTGTCAGATTCAAGTTATTTCTGTGACCATTGTGGGATTTTCTTTCATTAACAGAGGGGTACCAACAATTTTGTCCACGTGTGTATTTGTTTCTAACCTTCTGTCATGATCTGAGCGCGGCAGAACCCCCCGCACTCAGTCTCATTGTCTTTTTCCTTATTTGTTTATTTGTTGTATTTTGGGGTTTTGAGTTCCTGTCATTTTATCCTTGAATGGTTTTCGCATATCTTGTATTATTTCTTAGTTTTCCTCATTCTCCTGTTTACATTCATTGCAGTCTTGTTATTTATATATTTGGTATTATCTGTATTTATCCTTTAGTTTAATATTTGTCCTTATTGTACTTCTCTCTCTCTCTCTCTCCGGGACTGCAGCTGTCAGTGGCACTTCCGGGTTTTGCTCTGATTGTGGGTGGTGCTCCTGTCAAGCTGTCAGTCCTGTCTCCTCTCATGACTCACAGCTGCCCACTTGAATTTTGTTCCTCCGTTTGTTTATCGCTGGGTCATTATTCATCTGTCCTCATCCTGAGACGGCGTCCCCATCTCTGTAAACTTCTATAATCATAAGTCCAGCTTTGCTGGGAATTCATTGATTGTATTTCTCTTTTTTTGTATGTCCAGCTTTGCTGGGAATTCGTAGTTTCTTTACTTTTCTCCCTGTATGTCCAGCCCCACTGGGAAATCATAGTTTTTGTCTGTGCTGTGGGGTGTGTGTTTTTGTATGTGTGACTTTATTAAATTGGCAAACTCACTGCTCGCATTTGGTGTCTTCTGTTTGCCCCGTGAACGTTCAGTTCATGATAGAATGACCCAGCCACACAGAAGCCAGTGGCAGTGAGGTGCGCTTTCTTTTTTCTTTTTCTTTAATTCCCTCCCGTCTTTTTGTCTTTCCCGGGGTTTTTTTTTGCTATGTCTGCCACCCTGGATTTTTCAACTCTGGGACTGAGCAAGGAGGAGTGTGTGGCGGCGATGCTCATCGCCAGTTTTGCCTCGCTCTCCTGAGGAGGCTTGGCGGTTTGTGGACAGCGCGGCCTGGGTGATCGAGACACATCCCAGTCTCTGGAGCTACCCGGGCCTCACAGTTTTCCTTGCCTTGGTGGTCGATGCCCAACGCAAACTCTGTGGGCAGTCGAGGGACTCCCCTTCGGCGCAACTTGAGCTCAAGAAGAAGCGCACCCGGGTGCAGAGCCCAAGTCCTCGCTCATCCACAAGACGGCCATCGGAGGTCCCAGATGGACACCATCAGGCCCCGACACAGCAGTCCCACCTTCTCCTCCCAAACAGTGACCCACACTATTGGCCGAGGAGCTGGAGGAGCGCAGGCGGGTCCAATTAGTGGAGACAGATCTGCTGCTGGAATATGAGCTGTGGCTCCTCCCGGATGTTGCCCAGGAGCTGGAAGAGGTTCCACCTCACTGTGAGCCGATGTCTCCACCTCTTTGCCAGAGGTCCTCCACCGGGCCTGGAAGGAGAACCTCCGAATCTGCTGCAGTTGTTACCATCTTTATTGTCATTACATGTGTAATGACAATAAAGTTGAATCTCATCTCATCTCATCTCATCACGCCCCAGGAACACAGGCAAGTGGTTTTTTTTCATTCTCCATCACATAAAAATTAATTATCTTGCCTAGCTCCCGGTGGTGAGGTTCAATCACAGCAGCCCATTGAGTCCTCACCATCAGCTGCTGTTACTACTACCTCACCTGCTACCCCCCGTGTCTCCTCCTATTTCCCCTGGGTGTTGGCCGGTTCAGGGACGGAGCTGCCAGACAATGGAGTAGCCTGCGTTCCTAGAGGACCTGATTCCAGCCCCACAGCCACGATCTGGACGGTGGGAAAGTGCAGCCTGTGACCTGAAGCCTGAGCCGACAGCAGTGAGTCCCTGGGCTTCAGCTGCACAGGAGTCGGCACCAGCGGTGAAGTGACCTCCAACAGCCACGTCTGATGAGCCATCTGGATCGGCTGTTTCGCCTGGAGGCCCTGGGGTTGCACTTACCAACATGCCTGCTGCCGAGGTCGCCACAGCGGGTTTGCTGGAGTCTTGGATGGCGGCGGAGCTCGAGTCCAGGCAAGTGCTTTGTTCTGTTTGTCCTTTCGCAGATTCAGAGAAATCTTGTCTGGCTCTTGGTGGGAGGATCAGCTGCAGATGTCCTCTGCTCCTGAGTTCTCCTCACCGGGCTCCCCCACTGCCGGGGATTCCTCTACGGTTTTTCTTCCTGTCTCTCTTCCAAAGTGACCATGTCAAGAGAGGGCACCCAGACGGAGAGACTCAAGATGCCCCTGCCAGGATTGCCAGAGTCCTGGACGGCAGCGGAGTCAGAGACAAGGCAAGTGCTCTGTTCTGTTTTTACATCATCAGATCTAGAGATTTCTTGTCCTGCTCGTGGTGGGGACAGCCAGTTGCAGCTGCCTACTGCCCCTGAGCTGTCCTTACCGGGCTCCACTGCTGCCGGTGGTAATAACCCGGTGTTTGTGTCTTCTCTCTTGCTCGAGTCCTCGTCTGGGTCCTCGGATGATCACCCTCCTCCTTCACCGGAGGTCACCATGGGGTCGTCATCATTGCCTGAGGTCCTCACGTGTCCCTCGTCATCGCCTGTGGTCACTGTGGTTCCTCATCTTCAGTCCGAGGTCGCCGTGGGTCCTCATCCTTCATCTGAGGTCACCGTGGGTCCTCTTCCTCCGTCCAAGGGTCCTTCTCCTCCATCCGAGGTCGCCATGGGTCCTTTTCCTCCGTCAGAGGTCACCATGGGTCTTCTTCCTCCGTCCGAGGCCACCGTGGGTGTAACCATGTCCCAGTCCGGGACCACCGCGGGTGCAGCCATGTCCCAGTCCAGGATTGCCGCGGATGCTGCTTTGCTCCAGTCCGGGGCCACCACGGATGCAGCTATGCTCCCATCTGGAGCCACCGTGGGTGCTGCTATGCCCCAGCCCAGGGCCACCGATTGTGCTACAGGCCAGTCCAGAGTCACTGTGGTCCCTCAGTCCTCACCCAACTCCACCACGGTCTTTTCTCCTCTGCCCAAGGACGTTGTGGTCCCCTCTCCTCTGCCCGACGTTGTCATGGTCCCCCCTCCTCTGCCTGACGTCGTCGTGGTTCCCTCTCCTCTGCCCGAGGTTGTGGAGGGTTCCCCATCCAGTTCCCTTGCTGGTCAGCCATCTTCCTCGCCAGGCCCCCATCCCTTAGCTCCTCTGGTCTGCAGAAAGCACTGGTTCCAACTGCCACCTCCAGGAGGGGGTGTGTCATGCTCCGCAGTCTGTTGGCTCAGGGATGCTGGGAGGCCAACTGATGAACTCTTCCTGCCATTTAGGTGGCTCTGGAGGCCTGGGAGACCACCCAACAAACTCTTTTGCTTGCTTGGGTGGCTTAGGGACTCAGAGAGACCACCCAACGAACTCTGTAGGGGGGTGGCTAAGGGACTCAGGAAGACCACCCGAACTGGACATTTAGTCTTTCTAACATCATTTGTATTCTGTACCTCTTATTCTGGGTGTATGAGTCATAAGTGTTTTTCTTATTTTCTCTGGGTTGTTTCGGTCCCTCCGTGCCTGGGTTCTCCTCCTCCCACCCAGGGTGGGTTTTGCTTCTTGCTTTTTTTTGTAGGGTGGGTCCTCTATGTGGGTGGGTTCTTTTCCTTTTCTTATGATGTTACCCTGGGTGTCTGGACTCCACCCCTTGAGAGGGGGGGCTCTGTCATGATCTGAGCGCGGGGGGTTCCGCTGTGCTTAGTCTCATTGTCTTTTTCCTTATTTGTTTATTTGTTGTATTTTGTGGTTCTGAGTTCCTGTCATTTTATCCTTGAATGGTTTTCATATATCTTGTATTATTTCTTAGTTCCTCTCATTCTCCTGCTTACATTCATTGCAGTCTTATTTATTTATTTTGTATTATCTGTATTTATCCTTCAGTTTATTATTTGTCCTTATTGTACCTCCCTCTCTCTCTCTCTCTCTCTCTCTCTCTCTCTCTCTCTCTCTCTCTCTCTGGGACTGCAGCTGTCAGTGGCACTTCCGGGTTTTGCTCTGATTGTGGGCGGTGCACCCGTCAAGCTGTCAGTCCTGTCTCCTCTCCTCTCATTACTCACAGCTGGTTCATATTGTGTAATCACTTTCACTTCCTACTTGAACCTTGTTCCTCCATTTGTTTATCGCTGGGTAATTATTCATCTGTCCTCATTCTGAGACGGCGTCCCCATCTCTGTAAACTTCTATAGTTGCAAGTCCAGCTTTGCTGTGAATTCGTAGTTTGTTTACTTTTCTCTCCATATGTCCAGCCCCGCTGGGAAATCATAGTTTTTGTCTGTGCTGTGGAGTGTGTTTTTTTGTATGTGTGCCTTTATTAGATTTTATTAAATTTTATTAAATATGCAAACTCACTGCTCGCATTTGGTGTCTTCTGTTTGCCCCGTGAACGGGCAGTTCATGACACCTTTTTATTAAGTCTGTTTGGGTCACCAATATTTGGGCAAGATCTTGCCAGGGTCTCGTACATTTACTTATTCCTGTGTATTCCTACAACTTTTCCATTGATGGATATTTTATGTTTCCTTCACTCACTTTTACAACTTTTAAAATTTATAAACCCAAACCTCTGCCATTTTCCATAGACTAGTCAATGCAAAAATGCAAAAACTAAACCTGTCCCACCCTGGTGGAATGAATATATAAAACAGCAGAAAAGAAAATGCAGAGTAGCAGAGGGAAGGTGGAGAAAAAACAAAATTAACTGTTCACTACCCAACTCTATGTGAACAACTGAAAATATATAACACTGTCAAACAAACCAGAAACTCTCACTTCTCCAAAATAATAAATACTTACAAAAACAATCTCAGAATCCTTTTCTCCCCCATAGATCACCTGATCAACCCTGATTTTAAGAAGTCCAGCATGATGTCAACAGACTTACTATGTGAGGACTTTGCAGACCACTTCAGAAGTAAAATACCAGAGGGGTGGCCTAGTTGGTAGAGCATCCTCCCCACAACTGGGAGGTCGTGGGTTCAAATCCCAGCCGGGTCATACCAAAGGCCATATAAAAATGGTACTTTCTTCCTTCTAGCTTGGTGCTCAGCTTAATAGAATGGGGAGAGGAAAGTTAACGCACAGAGCTACCAGAGGACTGACACACACACCACCCCACCTCCCACCCCCCACACTGAAGTGGGGGGTGGGAGGTGGGGTGGGGTTGTTGCTACTCACAGTAGCTGCGGGGCCTAGGGTCAGTGAAATGGAGAAAGGCTCCGCTTAATATAGCACATGGTGTCCCACATGCTGTGGAAGGGATTAGTTTAACTCAGAAGTAAAATAGAAGTTATTAGGTTTAATCCTTTATCACAAGATACTGTTTTTAGTACTGTGGAACCTTTGTTTTTATCTGAGGAAACACTGGAAAGTTTTGCCGTGGTTGATACTGAAACTTTTGGTTGAGGTTTCTCCCAAGTAAATCCAACAACCTGTCTTTTAGATCCCATTCCCACATCTCTTTTAAAAACATTTTGTGGATTTTCCCAGAAGGAACTTTTAAACATAATAAATTGTTAATGACTTAATTGTTAATGACACGATTGTTAATGACTTAAGGCACGACATGGACTCACACAGAATTTCAGTCCTGGCCCTACTGGATCTAAATGCTGCCTTTCATACAGTAGACCACCATATTATTTTAACCAGACTAAACGATCTGGTTGGCTTCTCTGGTCCTGTTCGTAATTGGTTCAAGTCCTACCTCACAGACAGGAACTTTTTTGCAAGCATGGATACATGTTCTTCCAGAATCTACAAAATAAATTGTGGTGTTCCCCAAGGCTCAATTTTAGGTCCAGTACTTTTTAATCTGTACATGCTGCCCCTGGGGGAAGTTATCAGGAGACATGGCGTTAATTACCATAGTTATGCTGACGACACACAACTGTAAATTGCTCTGCCTTCTGATGACATGGAATTAATTAACACCCTTTTTAACTGTATTTTAGACATTAAGTTATGGATGGCAGTAAACTTTCTTCAGCTCAACCAGGACAAAACTGAAGTTTTAGTCATTGGTCCTGAAGCTCAGAGAGAGAAAATTTTACCAAAATTACATAGTTTTTCCTTTACCCCATCCCAACATGTTAAGAATTTGGGTGTCATTTTAGACTCTGAACTTAGTTTTACTCCACACATTAAAAATATAACACAAACAGAATTTTACCATCTAAAGAATATAGCCAGACTCTGCCCACTTCTCTCTTGAGCAAACACAGAGATACTGATGCATGCTTTTATCACCAGTCGTACCGATTACTGTAATGCCCTGCTCTCTGGTCTTCCCAAAAAGACTATTTCAAATCTGCAGTTATTACAGAATTCAGCTGTACGTGTCCTAACAAAGACCAGAGGGCAGGCTCACATCACGCCGGTTTTAAAATCACTGCATTGGCTCCCTGTGTCCTTCAGGATCGATTTTAATGTTCTTTTATTGGTTTATAAATGTCTGCATGGTCTTGGGCCTTCTTATTTATCAAAATTGCTTTTGGTATATGAGCCACTGCAGTCCCTGAGGTTCTCTGGCACTGGCCTTTTAACTATTCCTACCGTCAGAACACGCACTCACGGTGAGGTGGCTTTTAATTACTACGACCCACGTCTGCGGAACAGCCTGCTGGAGAACATCAGGGCTGCCGAGCATGCCCATGTTTTTAAAAGCAGGCTCAAGACCTACTATTTTAACCTTGCTTTTGATTAGTTTCCTATTTTAATAATTCTCTTAATTTCTGATTTTAAATCCATTTTATGTCACAATCACTTTTCTTACTGCAAATTATTAATATTTATGAATATACAGTGGTGTGAAAAAGTGCCCCCTTCCTGATTTCTCATTTTTTTGTATGTTTGTCACACTTAAATGTTTCACATCATCAAACAAATTTAAATATTAGACGAAAATAACACAAGTAAACACAAAATGCAGTTTTTAAATGAAGGTGTTTATTATTAAAGGGAAAAAATCCAAACCTACATGGCCCTGTGTGAAAAAATAATTGCCTCCTAAACCTAATAACTGGTTGGGCCACCCTTAGCAGCAACAATTGCAATCAAGCGTTTGCGATAACTGGCAATGAGTCTTTTACAGCGCTGTGGAGGAATTTTGGCCAACTCATCTTTGCAGAATTGTTGTAATTCAGCCATTATGATGTTCCTTTTCTGAAATGCTGTGTTACTTTTACACCAGATGTAATGGAACACACACCTTCTAAAAAGTTCAACTTTTGTCTCGTCAGTCCACAGAGTATTTTCCCCAAAGTCTTGGGGTCATCAAGATGTTTTCTGGCAAAACTGAGACGAGCCTTAATGTTCTTTTGCTCAGCAGTGTTTTTTTCTTGGAACTCTGCCATACAAGCCATTTTTGCCTAGTCTCTTTCTTGTGGTGGAGTCATGAACACTGACCTTAACTGAGGCAAGTCAGGCCCGCAGTTCTTTGGATGTTGTTGTGGGGTCTTTTGTGACCTCTTGGATGAGTCATTGCTGCGCTCTTGAGGTAATTTTGGTCAGTCGGCCCATCCTGAGAAGGTTTACCACTGTTCCATATTTTTGCCATTTGCGGATAATGGCTCTCACTGTGGTTCACTGGAGTCCCAAAGCTTTCGAAATGGCTTTATAACCTTTTCCAGACTGATAGATCTCAATTACTTTGTTTCTCATTTGTTCCTTAATTTCTTTGGATTGCAGCATGATGTCTAGCTTTTGAGGATCTTTTGGTCTACTTCACTTTGTCAGGGAGGTCTGATTTAAGTGGTTTCTTGATTGAGAACAGGTGTGGCACTAATGAGGCGTGGGTGTGGCTAGAGAAATTGAACTCTGCTTTCCAAAGATGTGATAAACCACAGTTAATTTATGTTTTAACAGGGGGGTTGGCAATCACTTTTCACACAGGGCCATGTAAGTTTGGATTTTTTTTTACCCTTAATAATAAACACCTTCATTTAAAAACTGCATTTTGTGTTTACTTGTGTTACCTTTATATTTAAATTTGTTTGATGATCTGAAACATTTACTGTAAGTGTGACAAACATAGAAAAAAATGAGAAATCAGGAAGGGGGCAAACACTTTTTCCACACCACTGTATGTCTGACTGTATTTAGGTGTTGGGTTTTTTTTGTAGTCATCTTAACTGCCTAGTCTTTTTATTAGCAAACTATTTTATTATTTATCAGTAACTTTTTATTACCCTGTCCAAGCTCCGGCGTTTCCTCATGGGGGCCCCTCCCATGGAAATTGTGCCTGTTTTCTGGCTGCGGGGTGCTAGCCTGTGATTGCCCTGGTCTACCCGGCTGAGGGGGTTGCGCGCTACGGTGCCACGACTGTGGTATCAACCCCTTGGGTTGGTCTTGGCTGGTCTCAGAGGGGGTGTTCCTGTAGCCGTGGACTTGGCAGTTTCCCTGCTGGTGATGGCTCCCCAGTGATGGTGCCTCCACACTTGGATCCTCAGTGCCCAGCCATAAGCCTTAAGTTTTATACTGATTAAAGTTTCTTTGTGCGTTTGTGTCTATGTGTGTGTTTGGGGGGGGGGGGGGGTAAATTGAGTTTTATTTCAATGTGTGAAGCACTTTGTGTTGTATCTCTTTGTATGAAAAGTGCTATATAAATAAAGCTCTGATTGATTGATCAGAAAAGTTGTGAAGAAATTCTATTTTTTCCATAACCTATTAGAAGTTCACATTGAAGCCTGAGTTATTAATAAACAGATTTTTTTAGTAAGTTATTTACTATCACAACCTGACTAATAATTCACAATTAACTGGTGGTTCTAGACAACAAAGAGACTGAAAAAGTCCAGAACATTACAGAAAGCAAATATTTTGTTTAATCATACCATAAACCCTGACATCAATTTTTAATCTAGCAGTTTCTGCTAAATTAATAAATGTTTCTCTTCAGTCTATTTTTTTTAACTTTAATATCTCTCCTTCTCTATTCAAAACTGAATAACAATTCTCTGTGTGTTTCAGATAAAGTACATTTCTGGTTGATAGGCATCACTAACACCCTGATTCTGGTCTGTCCACCTCAAATTATTTCCTAATTCAGATGTGGCCATTGATGTTGCCAAAATAGTTTGCCAAGACTTAGAGAAAAAGACAGAAAGTAAAAATGATTGTGATCCACATTATACTGTGTTCATTTTTATAAATAGAAGAAAACACTGATGACCTTCTACAAGCTTTCTGGATGCTTTTTTTTATTTGGTTGCTGTTCTGCTGTCAGCTGCTCAATAATTCAGAGCCTGAATATTGTAATACTTCTGCAGAATGATTTGGGCGTAATTGTCAAAGTTTGATATTTGTAGCGGTAATATATTTCTGTCATAAAAATAGGGATCTTATGGGTTTTAGGAGCATGAAATATATCTTTTTAAAAAATATCACATTCTGACTGATGCAAAACCTGTGCAAATGAGCACAGTTTAATATTTTCAATTTCAGTTCATCCTCTTTTTCCTACTGTCATGGCGAAAAATACTCATGTCTCACTGAAACACATTAACCTTGTAAAAACCATTTCCACATGTAAATGGTTCTTTTACCCAGTTTGTAACAAATTACCCTAAAGATCACCTTTAACTAATGCAGACACAGGGACCGTTTATGTGCAATTTTCTCTGTTGCTATTAAAGGAATAAATAAACAAGTGTGTCTCAGCAAAATAGGCCGGCACCCCATTAATCTCACTTATCATCATTAAACGGATGGCTCAGAACGGTAACTGTACAGTGATAATGTGGAGGGAGAATTCATGGACTCCTGCAATGTATCACTTACAGGCAAAGTGCTCCTCAGCAATTCTGCATTCAGAACTTTGCTCTGTGCTGAAGGAGCAGATTCTGCATAGTTCATTAAATATTTGGTAAAAACAACACTTTTTCTAAGTACGCTGTACTTTTAGGGCATGACGTGCAGTTTTTTTCCCCCCTCCCAGCTACTGTTATAACATTAAATAATTACTGGGTGGTCTTTAAATTTCAGTTCAGCAACTAAGAGGTTAGATTAACAAAGCAAACAAACTGTCAAAGCATTCTTTATTTGGCCTTTTCAGTAGGAAAATGAGTAGTAAATAGAAGCTAATGAGAGTCTTAATCTACTGAGAAAACTGGAGTGATCAGAATTACCTCTAAATTAAAGAAAATTGTAAGAGAAAACTCATTAAAAGGATTTAAAATGATGACGTATTGACATCCTCAAAAACACATATATGTAGTTTCAAAGATTAAGGGCCATTTCATGACAGTCTAGTCAACAGTCTACTGTCTAAGGCACAAAGTGCATTTATGGGCATGTCCAAGTCCTTTTTGCTGTTACAGGAGCTCAGAAACTAATTCTGCACTTGACGGACAGCATGAAGGGGCCATTCTAATGCTCTTAATTAAACAATAACTGTCTTCGTTCTTCTTAACTTTAATAAACAGGTGTGCAGAATTAAAGGTGGAATACTAATATGACGGCATTTAAATGTGAGGACAAATCCGGTTTTGTCTAGTGGTACTAACTGCACAAGCAGCATGGAAAATTGTGTGTTTTCTTAGTGGACCTTTTATAGGTGATTTGCTGAGAAAAACATTGCATCTTTGACCATGGATGCAAACAAATTAAATCCAGGGGAATTAATGGCGTTAATGCAAATGGCAAATAATCAGCATATAATGAATGAAAATGAAGTTTCTCCCCTGCAAATGGTGAGTTGGATCACTCCTCTTTTTCACATTGGAGAGCCAGGTTCATTTTCTGTGACAGCGACTGACTCAATTGTAAAACAGGCTTTAAAGAATACCGTGTAATTTATTATGTTTACCAAATAAAATCAACATCTCTCAAGATTTGCTATGAGAAGAAATAAATCTGCTGTTCTCAAAGATGGATTATCATTACACACTGTTGAGAGCTCTGCCATCCCGGGGTTTCACCAGTCTTTCTCTTTGTCCATGATGAACAAAGAGACAGATCGAGTTGTAAAAATTCCTTCAGTTATTATCACAGGCCATGAGAGACACAAGAATACACAAGAGGAATGAAACCTGCTTTTTGTTGATCAAAGGCACATTGACAGAGAATGCAACATAATACCAACGCACTAAACTTTGCACCGAGCCTCACCCACTTTAAATGAATCCTCTCCTACAAGTGCAAGTTAAGCTCCCAGTCAGTTCCTATTTAGGTGGTGAGGGCGTGAAGTGAAAAAACAGACAATGCACTGACAGAAACTAATGGAAGCACTGGCACAATATGTAAAGCATGGCACATGTGCCCACTGTAATAGGCCCCAGAAGTAATTTCTCTCTCGTTTTAAGGTTTCTCAAAAAGGCCGTCTGTAAAGTTACATCTGGAACAGTTAGTTTTCAGCTTACTTATTAAAATTTATGAGCCCCTGATCTGATTGGGTAAAGGTTTTCACAAGCAACGAGGCATAGTCTTCAGCGGTAGTGTTTAACAGCCAGTAGCACCGAGATTTGGAGGGAAACAGAAGGCAGGACTTGTTCTTTTGTGACATCACAAAACCAGGATGTACAATCAGCTAGTTTCGTTAAGAGTTTAAATATAGGCAGTGTGCATTTCTCCGTGAAGTAAGCCTTTTAATATTTTAACAGTATATATGTGAGTCCTGAACATGTTTTATAAGGCTAAAACTCACAAAACATTATTTTGCTCAGTATGGGCCTTTAAGTCAAAACTAAGATTATTTCATAATTTATTTATTCTTGGACATATTCTGCATGTTGATTTGAATGCTTGCCTGTAAAAAAAAGTATTTTTGTTTAGATGCTTCTCCATGCAGATGGACTTGAGTAGTTTTCTCAATTTTGATTGGTTAATTTCCCATAATTAATACCAAATTACATGATCTCTCTTGAAAGATATTTGGAATTTCTAGACTTATTTAGAAAATTAATTCTTTTTAAAAATCTGTTTTATTTACATATGTAGGATTAAACTTGGTAATTTATGGCAAAACTTTAAAAAAAATTATTATTAGATAGCTACCCATCAATTTATCTTTTGTTAAGTTCCAACTCACAGAAATCTGATTTCTCATTACAAGCCGCTATAATTTACTATGATTCATGGAAAAAAAAGAAAAGAGCATGGAACAAATTGTAGCCTCATTGTCAGAGTGCCAGTTTCAATTAAACTGGCTGCCCAGGCGATCGTGTTATATAAGCCTAAGGACAGATTTCAGAAGGCATCATGGGTGCCCACTGCCAGACAAGCTGTCCACGCAGTTGGGTGGAGTTTCCATAAATCCACATCAAATATCTTAATCTTTTCTCCCCCGCGTGTGTTGTTCCCATCAGGGGCCCCGACTCCCAGCAGCAGCCATGTGATGGGAGCTGTCGTTGCACACAGGATCCCCATGACCAGCTAAAACAGAGCGCCTCCCCCCACCCTCCTCCCCTTCTCCCCCTCCCTCCCTCCCTCCTTCCCACATGAGGACAAGAAGATGACTATCTCCAGCCGGCAGTCCTTCAACGTCCTGACGGTCATCTTCCTCCTGCTGTCCACTGCAGGTCTGTGCATGCAGAGTTCAGTATGTGTTTATCAATGATTCACCCTATCTCTGATTAAGAAAGTTTGCATTTTTTCATAACTAGAGCTGGAGACACCATGAGAGATTTAAGGTGTGCTCAGTTTTGTTTTGCAAATGTTATGTGTTCTCTACAAACTTTGGAGGCTTTAAAGCCAAGGTGAGTGGCCCACCCATCCCTTAAAGTAACCCAATTAATGAACATCTTAATATCTAGATAAATCGATCGAAATTGCCTTCTGACAACCAGAAGTTGAGTGAGAGACACTTAACGTCAGGGTATTTGCTGCCAAGAAAAAGAGGAAGAAACTTACTTTTACTTGGCAGGAAAAGCTCTGAACCTTGAGAGTGCTCTCTAATTGAGGCCAAATAGCATAAAGTGTGAAGAGAGCATATTATAGACCCAGAAGCTACAAAGAGAAGAACTCAGCCAATGCATGTCTCTGAGATATGAAGCACACATTATGTAGAAAGAAAAAATATGCCAACTCAAGCCTGGAAATAACAGAACAGGGCAGGAGAAGGACATAGTGCTGGAGTGAGAAATCAGTAACCCAGCTAACAGGAACATTGTAATAATGAGTATAGTGAGAGTGTAATTGATGGTAATCACCTCGGTATGGTTTACCTTTCACTTTGAGCAATTTGTCATACTGTTATTAGGGTGCATGCCCATGTTAAATATGCCCCAAATTCAGAATAACGAGGTCAGTGAGTGAACAAATAATCCCAGTGAGCCAAAATCACAGCTTCAGTTATTCTGTTTCTGACAGTTTTCACCCCTTTTAGGTAGATTCTGTATGAAAGTAGAATTCATGTTTTAGCCTTGATATGGATTCCTCAGAAAGACACACCTACTGTTGACACCGTTGTTTGGGAGGGTGAACCAATCAGAATGGTCTTGGAAAGTTATGGAAATCTTCTTTAAGGCCTGGTCCACACCAGAATATTTAAAAAAAAATGTTAGCAAATTTTGAAAATCTGAGAGATCCCACATGTGATAATAAAAAGTAGTGCTGGGAATCGATTAAAAATTGGAAACTAATTTATCACACTTTTTTCCCCAAAATTAATCACAATTAATCTGATTTTTATAATTTGTTTTTACTTAGTTATCTCAACTGCGATTAATCACAGAAGAACCTGGGGGGTAGGAGTGGAGTGAGTGTGGATAAGCACAGTACACAATAGTAGTTCACGATACACAGTTTCAACACACACTTACTTCAGAATAAGTTTTAGAACGTGTTCAGTCTGGTTGCCATGGAAATCAGCCTTGAAAGCACTGTTGTGAGAGCGCTTACCAAGGATTTCCACTGACTCGGATGCGGTTCACTGTGGACGCAGTGCGGACGGAGCCTTGGGTCCATCACTACCAGCTTTGTGTTTTTTAGTGGCATGGATAAGAACAGGGTTCAAATTATAAGATCACGCCAGAATTATATAAAATCACATGAGAGCTTGAGAAACACTCGAGAGAGACAGAGGAGGACCGATTATGATCACGTGATAAGAACAAGGAAGCGTGATGTACCGGCTTGCTACTTGGATTTGTGTGCTCTAATGTGTAAGTAGCCCGTTAATTTTAATTCTGTAAAGTCTTTATATGTTATGTCAAAGTTTTTATCTTCTCTGACACAGTGGTGGAGGAGTAGATCTCAGAAATTAACGGGCCCTTATTTTTAATGAACAAACAGTTAATAAATACAGTAGATACCGGGGCATTTCCTTGCGGACTGGTTCTGGCATCAGTCAAAAATAGACTTGCGTATTTTTAGCGATCCGAGGCCGATGAGCCGGATTTGTTCTGCAATGGTCCGGACCAGGTGGGGAGTAGAACATTGACTAGAATGAGAGCCATTTGCTGCAGAGACCGGATCGCAGTCGTAACAGACTGCACCCGGAGTCAGTGGAAATCCTGGGTTACCCTGGATTTACAAAATATAATAAAACAAAGAAAACCAAAACAAAACAGAAAAAAGGACTCAACACAATAAAAATTGCATTAAGCAAGAATTCTAGAAAAAGATATTTTAAAACCATATGCACATGTGGACAAAATTGTTGGTACTCCTCTGTTAATGAAAGAAAAACCCACAATGGTCACAGAAATAACTTGAATCTGACAAAAGTGGTAATAAATAAAAATTCTATGAAAATTAACCAATGAAAATCAGACAATGCTTTTGAATTATGGTTCAACAGAATTATTTGAAAAAAAAAAAAAACCAAACTCATGAAACGGCCCTGGACAAAAATGATGGTACCCTTAACTTAATATTTTGTTGTACAACCTTTCGAGGCAATCACTGCAATCAAACGATTTCTGTAAATGTCAATGAGACTTCTGCACCTCTCAGCAGGTATTTTGGCCCACTCCTCATGAGCAAACTGCTCCAGTTGTCTCAGGTTTGAAGGATGCCTTCTCCAGACAGCATGTTTCAGCTCCTTCCACAGATGTTCAATAGGATTTAGATCAGGGCTCATAGAAGGCCACTTTAGAATAGTCCAATGTTTAGCTCTTAGCCATTCTTGGGTGTTTTTAGCTGTGTGTTTTGGGTCATTATCTTGTTGCAAGACCCATGACCTGCAACTGAGACCAAGCTGTCTGACACTGGGCAGCACATTTCTCTCTAGAATACCTTGATAGTCTTGAGATTTCATTGTATCCTGCACAGATTCAAGACACCCTGTGCCAGATGCAGCAAAGCAGCCCTAGAACATAACAGAACCAACTCCTTGTTTCACAGTAGGAACAGTGTTCTTTTCTTGGTATTCTTCATTTTTGCGTCTGTGAACACAGAGCTGATGTGCCTTGCCAAAAAGTTCCAGTTTTGTCTAGTCTGTTCATAGGACATTCTCCCAGAAGCTTTGTGGCTTGTCAACATGCAGTTTGGCAAATTCCAGTCTGGCTTTTTTATGATTTGTTTTCAACAGTGGTGTCCTCCTTGGTCGTCTCCCATGAAGTCCACTTTGACTCAAACAACGACGGATGGTGCGATCTGACACTGATGTACCTTGACCTTGGAGTTCACCATGAATGTGTTTAGAGGTTGTTCTGGGCTCTTTTGTTACCAGTCGTATTATCCGTCTCTTCCATTTTTCATCACGTTTCCTCCTGCGGCCACGTCCAGGGAGGTTGGCTACAGTCCCGTGGATCTTAAATTTCTGAATAACATGTGCAACTGTAGTCACAGGAACATCAAGCTGCTTGGAGATGGTCTTATAGCCTTATTTTGGGCGCATGCGCACGCAGCGACCAGCAGCTTGGTGATATAGTGCGTGTGTGCGTGTGTGTGTTTTTTGTACTTTTTTACGTTTTTAGAAAATCCTCTGTGTCGTTTCTGCCCTGGAGCGTTGGTGGAATATATGGCGAACAGCTCCCTGGTATCTGCAACATGGATTTCCTGTCATATCTCGCACTACTGCTTTCTGTGCTGTGGCTCTTTGTCTCTGAGGTAAACGCGTTCGGCTCCATGGCGAGCAGAATAGCGGGCAGAATACAATATTCCAGGGACATGTTGCTGCGCTTTAACACAGCTGGTGCAGAGTCTCTGATTGCGCCCAGATTTCAGCTGCCGGACTTTATTTTGAGAGACGGACACAGCGGTGAAAAGAGAAGCGGCAGGAGGAAGCGTGGAAGACGTGGAGGTGTGAAATTGCGCCTTAGGAGACGTCAGTTTGGTAACATTCCTCTTCCTTCGATCATTTTTGGGAATGCACAGTCTGTGAGAAACAAGGTGGAGGAAATTCAAGGCAACGTACGTTACCAGAAGGATTTTAAGAACTGCTGCGTCATGGCTTTCACTGAATCTTGGCTTACTGCGCATGATCGAGACGCAGACCTGTGGATTGACGGCTTTGGAGCTCCGCTGCGCTCGGATCGGCAGGAAGAGGTAACGGGGAAACGTCAGGGGGGCGGAGTATGTTTATACATTAATAAGCAGTACTGCACATCTGTCACGGTCAGAGAGCGCATCTGTACACCCCATGTGGAGCTGCTGTCTGTGTCGCTTCGCCCCTTTTATTTGCCTCGAGAGTTTCCCCAACTTTTCATCACAGTTGTGTACATTCATCCGAGGGCAGACGCTGACTCCGCCTCCAGCACCATCTCTGATGTGATCCAGCGGCTGCAGTCAATTTCTCCAGAGGCGCCAAACTTCATTCTTGGGGATTTTAACCATGTTTCTTTAAAGAAGACACTTAAAAACTTTCATCAGTATGTCTCCTGCCCAACCAGGCGAAAAAAGACATTGGACCTGTGCTATGGATCCATAGAGAGGGCCTATAAATCACTCCCCCTTCCTCCTTTAGGATCATCAGATCACAACTGTGTTCATTTGCTGCCCACATATAAAACTGCTCTCAGAAGAGGCAAGGTGGAGATGAGAGACATTGATGTGTGGACAGAAGATTCAGAGCACAGCCTCCAGGAATGCTTTGACTGTACAGACTGGAAGATGTTCATAATGGCCTGCGGGGATGATTTGGACTCTCTGGCTGAGCTCACATGCTCATACATGGCTCACTGTCAAAATAAGTTTGTTCCACGTAAACGTGTCAAAATATATCCCAACAACAAACCATGGGTTACTAAATCAGTTAAATCCTGCTTACAGAGGAAAGCACTTGCCTTTAAACAGGGGTCTGTTTCTGCGCTACAGGTTGCCACTAAGGAGCTAAAGGCCGAAATTTTAAGAGCAAAACAGAATTATAAATCAGAATTGGAAAGCAAGATGGCAGCAAATAAACTTGGTTCGGCCTGGGCCAGTATGAAAAAAATTGCAGGCCTTCAGAGCACAGAGCGCAGTAATCGTGTGTTTTTAGATGGTTTTAGTTCAGACACAGAGCTGGCTAATGCTCTTAATTGTTTTTATGGTCGTTTTGACTCCTTTGATTTTAGCACAGAAATCCAAGATTTGAAACAGAAACTCAAAGACAATCAGCACTTTAATATTGAGATGCAGGATGTTGAAAGGGAGTTCCGCGCTGTAAAAGTGAACAAAAGTCAGGGCCCTGATAATATATGTGGACGCCTGGTAAAGTCCTGTGCACATGAACTGAGTCCTATATTTCACTACATTTTCAATAAGTCCTTACAGACACAACATGTGCCTAAGATCTGGAAAGATGCCGTGGTTGTTCCCGTTCCAAAATCCAGCTGTCCTAAAACGGTAAATGACTTTAGACCAGTTGCTTTGACTTCAATTTTAATGAAAATTTTTGAAAAACTGGTCAGATGTGAGGTCCTAAAGCAGACTGAACATGCATTGGATCCTCTGCAGTTTGCCTATAGGCCTCACAGAGGAGTGGAGGATGCCACTGTCACTCTGTTTAACATGCTTTTTAAACATCTGGATTTTAATGGGACACACGCCAGGCTTTTATTTGTGGACTTTTCTTCTGCCTTTAATACAATCCAACCTCATATTTTAGTTGAAAGGCTCCTGCAACAATTTGATTTAAGCAATAATCTGGTGGGTTGGATTCTGGATTTCTTAACCAACAGGACGCAGAGAGTAAGGGTCAATGGTACATTGTCTGACCTAAAGTGCTCTTCTACTGGCTCTCCTCAGGGGTGTGTGTTGTCACCACTACTCTTCATCCTGTACACAAACATGTGTCGGAGCAGACATGACAACAGACACATTATAAAGTATGCTGATGACTCAGTCATTGTCAGTCTCCTCCAGGATGGTGAGAGTGGCCATGGCCCAGTAGTTGATGACTTTGTTCACTGGTGTGAGGATTCCTACCTGCAGCTGAATACAACAAAAACGAAAGATATGATTATTGACTTTAGGAGGAAAACTCCCAGGCACAAAGTCACCATACTAAAAGGCCAGACCACCGAATGTGTACAATCGTACAAATATCTTGGGACGATTATTGATAGTGGATTGAACTTTGAGGTGAACTGTGAAAGGGTGTGCAAAAAGGGTCAGCAAAATTTGCATTGTTTGAGGAAACTTGCACGCTTCCAAATTGACCGAACCATAATGACTATGTTCTATCGGGCTTTTATTGAATCTGTTTTATCCTTTTCTTTAATGTCATGGTTTGGTCAGATAAAACTGAAACAGAGGAAATCCTTGGATCAGGTAGTCAGATGGTCCAGTCGTTTGCTTGGTGAGTCACAGCTGAGCCTGACATCCCTGTACACCAGACAAGTACAGAGGATGGCCGACTCGATTTTAAATGATGACTCCCACCCTTTGCACTGCAACTTTCAGCTTCTTCCCTCCAGACGGAGGTTTGCTGTCCCAAAAAGTAGAACCCAGCGCTACAAAAACAGCTTTGTCCCTGCTGCTGTCAAAGAGTTGAACAAGCTATAAAAATTATATTGTACATATTTTATATTTACCTATTTTGTAAGATGTGTGCCTGTGTTTGTGTCTATGTTGAATGTAATTGTGGCTTGTAAATATGGATGTCACCAACTGCAAAACAAATCTACCTACGGGTACAAATAAAGTAACCTGAACCTGAACCTTACCTTTAACATGCTTGTCTATAATTTTCTTTCTAATCTCCTGACATAACTCTCTCCTTTGCTTCCTCTGGTCCATGTTTAGTGTGGTACACACCATGTCACCAAACAGCACAGTGACTACTTGTCACCCTTTAAATAGGCCGACTGACTGATTACAAGTTTGTAGACAACTGTGTTGTTAATTAGAGGACACATCTTGATTGAACATGTCCCTATGGTCACATTATTTTCAATCTTTTCTAGGGGTACCATCATTTTTGTCCAGGCCTGTTTCATGAGTTTGTTTTTTAATGTAATTCTGTTGAATCACAATTCAAAAGCACTGTCTAATTTGCATTGGTTAAGTTTCATAGAATTTTTATTCATTACCACTTTTGGCAGATTCAAGTTATTTCTGTGACCATTGTGGGTTTTTCTTTCATGAGGGGTACCAACAATTTTGTCCACGTGTGTAAATTAAAGCCCACTTTTTCTGTTTGATCATGTTTTTAACAACAGGGCCATGTCTTTGGTAGGAGACAGTGGTGTGAAAAAGTGTTTGCCCCCTTACTGATTTCTCTTTTTTTTTTGTATGTTTATCACACTTAGATCTTACAGATCATCAAACAAATTTCAATATTAGACAAAGATAACACAAGTAAACACAAAATACAGTTTTTAAATGAAGGTGTTTTTTATTAAGGGTAAAAAAAATTCCAAACCTACATGGCTCTGTGTGAAAAAGTGATTGCCCCCCACTCTGTTAAAGCATAAATTAACTGTGGTTTATCACATCTTTGGAAAGATGAGTTCAATTTCTCTAGCCACACCCAGCCCTGATTACTGCCACACCTGTTCTCAATCAAGAAATCATTTAAATAGGACCTGCCTGATAAAGTGAAGTAGACCAAAAAATCCTCAAAAGCTAGACATCACCAAAGAAATTCAGGAACAAATGAAAAACAAAGTAATTGAGATTTGTCAGTCTAGAAAAGGTTATAAAGCCATGTGTAAAGCTTTGGGACTCCAGCAAACCACAGTGAGAGCCATTATCCACAAATGGCGAAAACATGGAACAGTGGTGAACCTGCACAGGAGTGGCCAGCCAACCAAAATTACCCCAAGAGCGCAGTGACGACTCATCCAAGAGGCCACAAAAGACCCCACAACAACATCCAAAGAACTGCAGACCTCACTTGTCACAGTTAAGGTCAGTGTTCATGACTCCACCATAAGAAAGAGACTGGGCAAAAATGGCCTGCATGGCAGAGTTCCAAGACGAAAACCACTGCTGAGCAAAAAGAAGATAAAGGCTCATCTCAGTTTCACCAGAAAACATCTTGATGATCCACAAGACTTTGGGGAAATACTCTGTGGACTGACAAGACAAAAGTTGAATTTTTTGGAAGGTGTGTGTTCCATTACATCCAGTGTAAAAGTAACAGCATTTCAGAAAAGGAACATCACACCAACAGTAAAAAATGGTGGTGGTAGTGTGATGGTCTGGGGCTGTTTTGCTGCTTCAGGATCTGGAAGACTTGCTGTGGTAAATGGAACCATGAATTCTGCTGTCTACCAAAAAATCCTCAAGGAGAATGTCCGGCCATCTGTTCGTGACCTCAAGCTAAACCGCACTTGGGTTCTGCAGCAGGACAATGATCCAAAACACGCCAGCAGGTCCACCTCTGAATGGCTTAAGGAAAACAAAATGAAGACTTTGGAGTGGCCTAATCAAAGTCCTGACCTGAATCCGATTAAGATGCTGTGGCATGACCTTTAAAAGGCGGTTCATGCTCGTAAGCCCTCCAATGTGGCTGAATTACAACAATTCTGCAAAGATGAGTGGGCCAAAATTCTTCCACAGCGCTGTAAAAGACTCATTGCCAGTTATCGCAAATGCTTGATTGCAGTTGTTGCTGTTAAGGGTGGCCCAACCAGTTATTAGATTTAGGGGGCAATCACTTTTTCACACAGGGCCAAATAGGCTTGGATTTTTTTCCCCTTAATAATAAACACCTTCATTTAAAAACTGCATTTTGTGTTTACTTGTGTTATCTTTGTCTAATATTTAAATTTGTTTGAAGATCTGAAACATTTAAGTGTGACAAACATACAAAAAAATGAGAAATCAGGAAGGGGACAGACACTTTTTCACACCACTGTAATTTGTGACTGCTATTGTGATCTCTTTCTATTTTGCACTTCTGTTCTATGGGATAAATTTTCCAAATGAAGAAGCCATATAGTAATTTTCTTAGGGCTGGTTCCTTTAATTTTTTGTAGGGGCTACTTGGGATGTTGAGAGTGGATTTTAATGCATTCTTCATATCATAGTGGATGACATCTCAAGTGGTGAAACAAATTAGTGCTACTGCTACCTTTAAAGACAAGAGCTTTGTGACATAATTTGCACAAAACTGCATTTTGTTCAGTTTCTACCTTCTTAAATCCACTGCCAGACAACAGAGCTGATGCTTTTTTCTCCTCGAAATCATTTTGTTCAAGTCTGCTTTCACTGCAGCTGGTGTGTGTGTCATTTCATTTTTCCCCTTTTACCTGGGTGCTGCCAATGTTCCCAGATTGTGCATAAAAAAACAAGTGTATTTGCTTAATGAAAACAGGCTCAAAAGAAGCAGTTTCTAAAGAAAAAATTGCAGGAAAAAAACAGGCCTGGCAATGACCCTGATATGAAACACGGCGAGGGGGAGCAAGTGAGTGCAGCTGTATGAGAGGAGAGGAGAGGAGAGAGAAGCTTGAACCAGACAAATAAATGCTGACAAGTTATATTGCTGTGACAATTTATGTTCGATATTCACAGTAAAGGCATTCTATGTATTGTGCATAGTAGAATGTATCGATATAACGAATATATTCGGTTATCGCCCAGCCCTACCCTAGCTTTACTTGTTCTATAGTAATAGTGCAAATGGAATGGTAACCGTGACCACCTTTGATACAATTATGGTATGAAAAATCTACATTATTTCTTTCAGTAGTTATGTTTACAAGTAGTCGCATTTATAAGATTTAGGGAAAAACTGACCTCTGATCTTGACCTCAAGGTCTATGATTCCTGCAAAAATGGATTATACACATCATTAGTGTATATTAAACCCTGGTACCACATTTCAAATCATTTGGAACAAAACTGCAGGAGTTGATTACACAAGACAGTTACTGTCTATTAACGGAGGTGAAATAGGACCTCATAAGTCAGGAGCTGTAGCTGCTGCAAAATGCAAATTGCAATATGCACATCATGATTGTATATTTACAAGATTTAAGGGAAAACTGACCTCTGATCTTGACCTCAAGGTCTATGATTCCTGCAAAAATCATCCAATCAGAGCCAAACAGGAATATACACATCAGTGTATATCAAACCCTGGTACCGTTTCAAACCAATTGGAACAAATCTGTAGGAGAAGTTCAGATCACAAAAGTAGGATAGGCAGATAGACAGACAGATGGACGGACTGCCCCATAACATAACAACCTTAAGGCAGGTGTGATGTGAAGCCTTCTTTCTTACTGCTCCATTGGCTGCTCATTGCATCATGGGATACATTGGCTAATGTAGTGACCAGGGCCATTGGTAGTGACCATTGGTTGTACACTACTTTTCAAAATGCAGTTTGATTGCACTATATAGTGAATGAGATTATCATAAGATTTCAACACAGCACGGTAAACTGGCTGATTCACTATATAGGGCACTAAGTAGGGAGCAAGTGAACATTTTGAACACAGCACCGCTGTGGCTAGCCTCACACTTCCAGTTAGCAGGCCACTCGCTGAAGACTCATTCCCCATGGTCGCTCGCTTTAATGTCTAATTAGATGTAATCTACAGTCCAAATGTCCACATAGCATGACAGCAATACTTCAGCGAACTGATTTGAACACCCAGAATTAAATAAAAAGAGGAATTTGTTTGCAAACTCTTTGTCACTCCAAAGACTGTTTGGGTGGAGCATATGTTGCATGTTCAAGTTCCGCTATAGCAGGAATTAATTGAGTTAGCATGTTAATATTCCCAGAACTAATAAAAAGATCTTATCTTTAACAGTTTTGTTCCTATAGTGTGTGTAGTGCAGCAGTGTGAGCAAGACACTACCACATTCACAAAGAATCAATCTCCACCAGTGTTACTAGATTTTGAGCAACAAACAAGGGACTCTATAAAAATAAGCCCACATAATTTGTCTAATTTTGGGTCACCTTTTGTCCATTTTGGGGCCACATATTAATAATAAAAGCAAACTGTACAACTGACTTTCAGAAGAAACAAACCTAATGTGTGGGAAATAATTGAAATTGGCAACTTAGGTCCATGAAATCTTGCAAAATCCCTCACAGTTAAACATGACTTTCTGACTGAGTATGTTTTTGTTTTTTCCATGTGACAGTCCCCAGAATGCACACTTGTCCTTGGGGATCCCTCACACAACAGGATACTGGCTCATAAATATTCAGCATGTTGGATATTTACAATTTGAAATTGGAGCAACCCTAATGTTTTTTGAGCAGATTGACTCACTCATCGCACATCTCGCACCACATGAAAATCAAGGTAGAACCATCAAGGTGATTGGGACTCTCCCTGTGATTGTCAGAAGGGAAGAATCAGGCCCAAAATATGCCAAATTATCTTTTGGTGTTTGGCTGACTGAAGCACAGAGCAAAATTATCATGGAGCTGACTTGACAATAGCAGGTCAGCTGTAAACTTCTGGGATTTAGAGTTTTAGGGCTAAGGGCAGAGGTATTAAAAGTAAACACATTCTGTATTTTTCAAAAAAAAAAAGCAGAAGTACTGATTCAGTTTACTCAAGTAAATTGGCGGTGCCTTGCATGGCAGCTACCCCTCTGATTCTAGATGTGGTTAACATTGTAGATGAGAGAAACGTAATTTCGTTCTACTGTACATGATTGGCTGTATGGACTGAATGACAACAGAGATGGCTTCTTCTTCTAAAAGTATTAAAGTACAGGGTCAGAAAATATAAAAGTAAAATGTATTTCTACTGGGTGTTTAAAGCTAACTGAACCTTATGTCATTAATATATCGATTTTTAAACCATTTTAACTAAAAAATGAAAATAATGACCATTGCTTTTGCTCTTGCATACAAATCAGTTTTTAATGTTAGTGTCAGATCTTTGAAGTTTATGCTGAATACAAGAACTCGCTTCATGTCTAATCAAGCTATAAATTTATTATTATTGTTATTTTATCTTGTCTTTTTTATGTCTTTTATACAGTTGCATTATTCCAGGTATTATTATTCCATCCATTTATGTTAAAATCTGTCTTAAGTTTCTTCGTAAGCATGCCAATGCTTAGCAGTACGAAACAACATAAAATAAAAACTTTTCTCAATAGCATTAAAACTAACGAGTCTTTGAAAATGTCCGGAATAAAAAGTGCAGATATTTACAGTGGTGTGAAAGTGTTTGCCCCCTTCCTGATTTCTCATTTTTTTGTATGTTTGTCACACTTTGATGTTTCAGATCATCAAACAAATTTAAATATTAGACAACGATAACACAAGTAAACACAAAATACAGTTTTTAAATGAAGGTGTTTATTATTAAGGGTAAAAAAAATCCAAACCTACATGGCCCTGTGTGAAAAAGTGATTGCCTCCCCCTGTTAAAACATAAATTAACTGTGGTTTATCACATCTTTGGAAAGCTGAGTTCAATTTCTCTAGCCACACCCAGCCCTGATTACTGCCACACTTGTTCTCAATCAAGAAATCACTTTAACAGGACCTGCCTGACAAAGTGAAGTAGACCAAAAGATCCTCAAAAGCTAGACATCATGCTGCGATCCAAAGAAATTCAGGAACAAATGAGAAACAAAGTAATTGAGACCTATCAGTCTGGAAAAGCTTATAAAGCCATTTCTAAAGCTTTGGGACTCCAGCAAACCACACTGACAGCCATTATCCACAAATGGCGAAAATATGGAACAGTGGTGAACCTTCCCAGGAGTGGCCGGCCAACAAAATTAGTCCAAGAGTGCAGCGATGACTCATCCATGAGGTCACAAAAGACCCCCCCAACAACATCCAAAGAACTGCAGGCCTCACTTGCCTCAGTTAAGGTCAGTGTTCATGACTCCACCATAAGAAAGAGACTGGGCAAAAATGGCCTGCATGGCAGAGTTCCACTGCTGAGCAAAACGAACATAAAGGCTTGTCTCAGTTTTGCCAGAAAACATCTTGATGATCCCCAAGACTTTTGGGAAAATACTCTGTGGACTGACAAGACAAAAGTTTAACTTTTTAGAAGGTGTGTGTCCCATTACATCCGGTGTAAAAGTAACACAGCATTTCAGAAAAGGAACATCATACCAGCAGTAAAATATGGTGGTGGTAGTGTGTGGTCTGGCGCTGTTTTGCTGCTTCAAGAACTCGAAGACTTGCTGTGGTGAATGGAACCATGAATTCTGCTGTCTACCAAAAAAAATTCTCAAGGAGAATGTCCGGCCATCTGTTTGTGACCTCAAGCTGAAGCGCACTTGGGTTCTGCAGCAGGACAATGATCCAAAACACACCAGCAAGTCCACCACTGAATGGCTTAAGAAAAACAAAATGAAGACTTTGGAGCGGCCTAGTCAAAGTCCTGACCTGAATCCGATTGAGATGATGTGGCATGACCTTAAATAGGCAGTTCATGCTCGAAAACCCTCCAATGTGTCTGAATTACAACAATTCTGCAAAGATGAGTGGGCTAAAATTCCTCCACAGCGCTGTGAGAGACTCAGTGCCAGTTATTGCAAATGCTTGATTGCAGTTGTTGCTGCTAAGGGAGGCCCAACCAGTTATTAGGTTTAGGGGGCAATCACTTTTTCACACAGGGCCATGTAGGTTTGGATTTCTTTTTTTATCCTTTGTTAGATCAAAAATGAATTGATTGAGACTGAATCAATAATCAATAGGCAGTTTCCAAGTTCTGAGCCATTTATTCTCTTTCTGATCAGAAAGAGGAGGCAATCGGTCACAGCATAACGTGCCTCAGAGCTTGCTCACACCAACTCCCTAACGTGTTCAAGGATGTTGCTTCTTATACTCTGGGCAGGCGTCCCTGACCTTATCTAAACCTAAAGACGGCTGGAGCCATCTCTTCAAGAGACTGCTTCTAATCTATGGACAGCACTGAACATTCTGCTATGATCTTCACATGACCTGGTCATCCTAAGTCATCCTAACTTCGGGCATTCTAATCAGAACAGCTTGGTATGATAAAACAAAAACCCTCGGCATTATTTACAATCTTGCTCAGCCTAATCTTACACTGAGAAACAGACATTCTTTTCAAGCTCTGAGACAATGGAAAAACACAGAGTATCAGACATTGGCTCATTATATGCACCAGATACAGTTATAATACAAAATGGAATAATACAGCATTAAACTCATATAGAATAATCAATGAAACCTGAAAATATCCTATCACCCTTAATAATAAACACCTTCATTTAAAAACTGCATTTTGTGTTTACTTGTGTTATCTTTGTCTAATACTTAAATTTGTTTGATGATCTGAAACATTTAAGTGTGACAAACATACAAAAAATGAGAAATCAGGAAGGGGGCAAACACTTTTTCACACCACTGTATCTTAAAATAAAGGGAGCAAAAATAAAAAAGCTGTTAGAAAAATGAATGAAAACATCCAGATCAGCAGCTAAGCTAACTGTTATGGGTGACTGAAATTTATAGAAAATAACAATATAATCTGTGCTTGATAAGGTAAGTCCCTAGTAGCAGATACCTCTGAAGCTAACACCTCGGGCTCCCCGCTCATCTGGGCAGGGATTGGATCATAACAGCCAACAGTGATGAGTTGTACCTGAAAACCAGAGGATTTGTCAGTGATAGAAGGAAAAAGATCCAGAGGTGCAAAACTAGCTTCTGCCCAATCCACCACAGTGTTAAAATGTAAATACTAAGAGAACAGAGATTTTATTATCTTTACTGTGGTCATATGACCCAAGAAACCATCTCAGAAAGTTAAAACCCACAAACACACCATGTTTGAGTGAAGGGGACCTTTAAGTACAGTACTTCCCATTGCTGGTCTAATCCAAAAGTGCAACCCTGTGTAAAAGAATTAAATATGACTTTTTTTAATTTTAAAAAAGTGAATAGTGTGAGCTTAGATTAATATTTAATTTCTCTCTGCTTGACAAGACTTCGGAGGCCATCTGTCATAACCCAAAATATCACATTTTCTGACAGCATTGGGTTACGGTTTGAGGGGGTGGATTCGTGGGCCTGTCATCATCGCCGGCAACTAAGACCTCAGAGTTAAAGACCTTAACATCTGTCTTCCACTTCAAACAACTTTTGACTTTAAAACAACTCACGACTTTACATAATTAAAAGGCTGCATCAAACAAAGACCCATGACTGCAGCTCCAAAGAAAGTAGAAACTGTGGCAGTTTTTACCTCAAAATTGATTTTTCTTTCCATTCTTTTGATAATATACAGCTAAAATTTTAGATTTCATTAAAAAAAAAACTTTAGGTTCAAATATCATGCTTAATTAGATTTTTTTTCCTTCTTTTATTTTGTTTGGGGAGCAACCAAAAACATGTAAATATTCAGCATGTTTTTGCCAAAACAGGTTCTACATATTGCCAAGAAGAGCACAACCTTATATTGCAATTTTAGAACCCAAATTTATTTTATATCTTCTTCACTGTTAGTGAATCTTTGGTAGTTTTTATGAAGCTCTGACAGTCGTATGACAGGCAAAATCAAATGACAATCAAAAAAATTTCACAGTCTATAGTATTTAGCTCGAGCAATAGATGGTAAAATAACACGTTTCGAAAAATCCATCTGAAGGAGTTACGCGAGTCATCTTTGTTTTCCTGCAGAGTGCCACACAATGAAAAGGAACAGCAACTTTTAGGTCTCGGAACGAAAACAACAAACTGCAGATGTGACCGCTGTCATTTAAATAAAAGCGATCTGTGAGCGCTGACTGATGTTCAGATGCTGCGCGTTTTTCTGCGCTGCAGGAGGGAGGCGTAGCAGCTTCTGGGCCACATGTTGTAAACAAAACTGCAGAGCCAGAGCCAAGCTGTTAGCTGTATCCAAAATTTCAAGAGGTGTTAATGAAATTAAGCAGGTGGATGTGTTTACGACCGCATCGATTCCAGGTGTTGTTCATTTGAGGAGCCAGAATCACCTGTATGTTCCTCTTTCCAGTTGCTAACTTCCTATGTGGAGAAGCTGTGATTTCTTATGCCTGAAAAAAAAAAATCACACAATTGTATCATAAAAATGAGCCATTTGTAGAACTGTTTCACATATTTACAAACTTTGTCATTAATGCAAAGGTCAAAGGAAGACTCTTCTTTCTCTATAAGCCATGCTTGACTTTTAATTCTGCACTGCCCTTCAGTTCTGATTCATTTTAAATCCTTCACTGCTAAAACTAGGATTACTGAAGTGAAAATGTCTGCCTGGTCCATGCTCATTATAACCTGAAAGAGGTCCCTTTCAAATGCTGATGTGTCTTGGCGTGAGATAAGGGGAGGACTTCTATCACACCGCAACATAAGTGGACCTTGAAATGAATTACTGAGAAAAAAAAAAAAACACTTCAACTGACAAAAGCTGCCAGATTTTCAGGATCCGCTGATTAAAAGGAGATGCACAAGGCACAGATAAATCAGCTGCAATAAATATTATCTGTGCTTCACATGGAGTGGCATCATTTGAAGAGAGAATCTGAGAAGGATCAAGCTAAAAGAAACAAGATTGCAGGAGTTTACAATGATATGCACAAAGCCGGAGCAATAAAATCATATCATTTTATACCAAAAATATCTTGTTTGTATAATCTAATTTAGAAACAATGTAATGACAGTGTAGATAAGCTTATCGTTAACCACAAAACATCTCCTTCAGTCCATTGTACTGTACATTGGTTGAATTGATGGCAGTTAATGCTTAATTAAAGGGTATGGTAATAACTCAGTTTTCAGGGAATAAGTACACTGTATACTGTTCAAATTGACTGACTTGCTACAATTTTTTATTATAATTTATTCAAAGGTCAAAACAATATACAGTATATAATTAATCAAAAAAAAATCCTGATAAAAATTTAAAAATAAATTACAAGAAAAATAAGTTTTATAAGGTAAAACAAGAAGCAAATTTCCCATTTAAAAAAAGACAAGAAAATTTTGAGAAAACATACACTCAAAAATATTTTTGCCCAATTTTCAGCATTTTATGCATTGTAGTTGCTATTTTACATCCATTTGGATTTAAGAGTTTTTAGAGTGGTGGCTTAGAGGTGGAGCATCCGCCCCACAACCGGGAGGTCACGGTTAAAGTCCCGGCTGGGTCATGCCAAAGACCATATAGATAGATAGATAGATAGATAGATGTACTTTATTGATCCCAAACTGGGAAATTACAGAAAAAAAAATGGAACTTCCTGCCATCCAGCTTGGTGCACAGCAAAAATGGAACAGAGGAGGGAAATGTGGGTGGCAGTGGCTCAGGAGGTAGAGCGGGTCATCCAATAACCAGAGGGTTGGTGGTTTGAATCCCGCTCTCCCCAGCCATCCTGCCGTTGTGTCCCTGGGGAAGACACTTTTCCCACCTTGTCCCCAGTGTCCATGACACTGGGCATGAATGTGTATAAATGGTCGTAGAGGCCTTTGGCACTGATTGGCAGCCACGTTTCCGTCAGTCGGCCCCAGGGCAGCTGTGGCTACAGTTGTAGCTTGCCACTATCAATGTCTATCTGGAGTGAATGAATAATGGACTCACTGTAAGCGCTTTGAGATGTCATTTGACATGTAAATTAGTTACATTAAGTTAATCCCTTCACAACATGTGGGACACCATGTGGTGTATGGGGCAGCGCCTATCTCCGTTTCACTCACCCTAGGTCACACAGCTACTGTAAGTAGTGAAAGCTACAGTGGGGGGTCAGTCCTCTGGTAGCTCTGTGCATTAATTTTCCTTTCACCATTCTGTTATGCTGAGCACCAAGCTAGAAGGTGGAAAGTACCATTTTATATGGTCTTTGGTATGACCCGGCCGGGATTTGAAACAAGGATCTCCTGGTTGTGGGGCGGATGCTATACCAACTAGGCCACCATTCCGGTACACTTGACATGTAAAGTGCCTTATAAATCTAATCCATCATTATTATTATTAAGACAGGGTAATAAAATTGATGCAATGTCTGTTTGTCAAACGAATTGCATAAAAATGACAAATACACAATGTCATGAATTTCATGATTCAAATTCAATAGCATCAGGTTTATATGTCTGTTATGAATAATTTCGATTTGTTTCAAATCCATACATTATGAAAGTCAGTCAAATCAAGACAGAATACGTGTGTGAATGAGAGAGAGGCAGGTATAACAGTGAAGATGCAAGGTGTTGAGGCAATGAAGGTAGATGAGTTTAAATACCTGGGGTCAACTATCCAAAGCAATGTACATTGCACAAGAGAGGTGAAGAAGAGAGTGCAGCCAGGGCTGAATGGGTGGAGACGAGTGTCAGGGGTGATTTGTGAAAGGGTAGAAGCTAGAGTAAAAAGGAAGATTTACAAGACAGTAGTGAGACCTACTATGACGTATGGTTTGGAGACAGTGGCACTAACAAAAAGATAGGAGGCCGAGCTGGAAATGGAAGCATTGAAGATGCTAAGATTCTCATTGGGATTGAGTGACTAGAAGGGATGGGATTAGAAATGAGTATATCATGGGGACAGCTCAGATGCTTAGATGGTTTGGACATGTGCAGAGGAGGGATAGTGGATATATTGGACAATAGATGTAGTGAAGGAGGACATGGAGAGGGTTGGTGTGAGAGAACGGATGAGAGGGAGAGGGTGAGATGGAGGCAAATGATCCGTTGTGGCGACCCCTAAAGGGAGCAGCCAAAAGAAGAAGAATTTCATCTTGCATCTTTCACAGCATACCATATTTAAACTTGTTTCCTAAATTTTAACTGATTCAATTTTTTTGACAGCTAAGAGGTTTATTCTGATTCTCAACAATCTGAATACATAAAAGTTCCAGTATAGTTTTTCAAATGGAATCAAATTGATGCATGTTATTAAAATCTATTTTAGTCAAATTTTCATGAAAAGGTATGAAACTCACTCCTGCCTTTATTTTTTACATTTTGTTTTACACATACCATTAATAAATCATGAGGCAGAGTTTGATGCTAAAAAAAAAAAAAAAAAAAAAAAGCCAAAACAACTTGTAAGAACAGCTTTCATAAATGCTTCCAGGGCCATAGAATAAAATGAAGAGGAGCACTCTGAATCTGTTATGCAGTAGTGTTACGGAGTCTGACTGTGTTATTCACAGAATAGATATGCTTTCTTGTAAATGGAGATACACCAACATCCATATTCCGTCTCTCCAGGGGGTTCTATTGTTTCTGTTACAAAACAAACCATAAGATAGCAAAGCTGCGTTCAACAAAATATAGTGTATATTTGTGTTTAAATACTGAACTGAAATTAAGCAGAAATAAAAAAAAACATATTGTAGTTATCTTCCTTCTATCAAACTGAACCATTCACTGCTGGCGTTGTTAATAGAAAGCAGCAGAATCTTTAGAAGGGCGTTGAGCAGGTTGGTTCCTTGTGTTCTGATCAATCGTGATGAGGATTAACGATCACATCAGCTCTGTCGGCTTACTGTGTGGGGTTTATCATAGATAATTTATTATTATCAGATGGAGTCTGGGCTGCTTTTGAAGTGGATTTGTGCGATTTCTTTTTGCAGGGAAAACATTATTGGCTGCCAGATTCCATAACAGAAACAATATTGTTTTTCTTCTTGAGAGCACCCGGATGCACAGATTCATCTTCTTCCAAACCTTCGGGGAGGTCAATGTGTAGTCACAGATCAGGGCAAATAACCTAGTGTATCATCTGTAACACATACAGGATCTTTCTATTGCTACATAATATTAAACTGAACTCTTCAAAAAGTGGCAGTGTTAGCCGTTACAACCTGTTCAACTATCTGGAGTCCAGCTTAAAGCCAGTTCTTTTTTGCAACATGCAGAGAGAAAATATTTCTGCTTCAGACATCAACCAAAAAGGCATCCAGGGAGTTGTAACATTTCATTTCCTGCCACCATTGCTTTGTGGGGCACCACTCTTAGTTATGTTACTCAAAATGCAATAAATCATCTAATGGCACTGAAGCCACACCTAGCCAGAGCGCAAGCTGCTCTCCTAAAGATAAACTTACATCTGCTGAAAAGGACAGGCTTTATCCCAGTACGTCTCCCGGTTCTACTACAAGAGCAAATAATAGTAGAGCACTGAGATCAGAAACATTTGTGCAGAACCAAATGAAGGACAGCACAACAAAAGGGACAAAGGAAAATGGTGTTAGTGTGGTTTGATGAATGAGAGGCAGTGCAGTCAATGAAGGTGAAATACTCAATTATATACAACAAATTCTCGAAATGATTTCAGCTGCACAGCATTAAACTTTATCTTATAGTATCAAGGCTAATGACAGCAATGCCATATTAAACTGATCTATTGTTCACTTTACTGCAGAAGTCACATTCTGTGAGTAAAATAGTATCCACAGGTGTTAAATAGCTAGTGAAAGCAGTATCTCACTGAGCTGCAAAAGCTCTCGACTAACTAGAGAACGGCATTTGCGAGGAAGTTCCCAAAATCTTTCCAAACACTCCCGAGGGTTGACAGTTTCCTTGCGTGAGTCAAAGGGCCTTGCTGTCTCGTGTCGCAGGAATTTTAAATGCATTCAAAAAATTTATGCGACAGATTTTCTCTCAAAATAGTCCCAGAGTCGTCACGAGTGTCTCAACCCCATCTTGAACCCTTCTCAGTTTAGATTCTGTGAGTCACAAAGTGTGAGAAAAGTTAGACGGGTTGGGGACCTACGAAACTAAATTGTGACTGTTTGGAGACATTCCACGTGCAAGACAGGTGCAACCCTGTGAATTCTGGGCCAGAACTTGCTGGGAGTTCGCATACATGCCATGCGTGTGTTGCACGGCATTCGCACAACCTGCACCCAACAAAATTGTGCCTTTTTTTTTTTTGCATTTAGGACTGTCCTGCAATGACCATGCAAATCCTGTGAAACATACACACGACAGCTATCTGTGGCAACTGCCCATTCCAGCAGTGATTTTATCATCAGCCGTCAAGTAAGACTGACCACAGAGTAGAAGTGCAGAGACTGCTGGATGACGAGGCTGCCCCAGAGTCCTCCGCATCAGACACAGCAGGCCCTGGGACAAGCTCCGCTTCCTCTGTAGGGGCATGACGGGCAGGGACAGCAGCACCCTTATCCCTGTCCTTGTCTTTCTTGCCCTTAGGTGGCTTGGTGACACTGTCTGTTGCAGCTGTGCTAGTGAATGACTGGGCGGGAAGGGGGTGTTGGTCTTCTGGTGCCTGGGGCCGTTGGCCTCGCTGGGGTGGGGGTGGGGAGCACACACGCGCGCGCGCGCGCACACACACACACACACACACACACACACACACACATATACAGTGGTGTGAAAAAGTGTTTGCCCCCTCCCTGATTTCTCACTTTTTTGTATGTTTGTCATACTTAAATGTTTCAGATCATTAAACAAATTTAAATATTAGACAAAAATAACACAAGTAAACACAAAATGCAGATTTTAAATGAAGGTGTTTATTATTAAGGGTAAAAAAAACATCCAAACCTACATGGCCCTGTGTGAAAAAGTGATTGTGCCCCCATTAAAACATAAATTAACTGTGGTTTATCACATCTTTGGAAAGCCGAGTTCAATTTCTCTAGCCACACCCAGCCCTGATTACTTCCACACTTGTTCTCAATCAAGAAATCGCTTAAATAGGACCTGCCTGATAAAGTGAAGTAGACCAAAAGATCCTGAGAAGCTAGACATCATGCTGCAATCCAAAGAAATTCAAGAACAAATGAGAAACAAAGTAATTGTAATTCTATCAGTCTGGAAAAGGTTATAAAGCCATTTCTAAAGCTTTGGAACTCCAGCGAACCACAGTGACAGCCATTATCCACAAATGGCGAAAATATGGAACAGTGGTGAACCTTACCAGGAGTGGCCGGCTGACCAAAATTACCCCAAGAGCACAGTGACGACTCTTCCAAGAGGTTACAAAAAGCCTCACAACAACATCCAAAGAACTGCAGACCTCACTTGCCTCAGTTAAGGTCAATGTTCATGACTCCACCACAAAAAAGGGACTGGGCAAAAATGGCCTGCATGGCAGAGTTCCAAGACGAAAACCACTGCTGAGCAAAAAGAGATAAAGGCTCATCTCAGTTTCATCAGAAAACATCTTTGTAGATCTCCAAGGCCTTTGGGAAAATGCTCTGTGGACTGATGAGACAGAAGTTGAACTTTTTGGAAGGTGTGTGTCTCATTACATCCAGCGTGAAAGTAACAGCATTTCAGAAAAGGAGCATCATACCAACAGTAAAATATGGTGGTGGTAGTGTGATGGTCTGGGGCTCTTTTGCTGCTTCAGCACCTGGAAGACTTGCTGTGGTAAATGGAACCATGAATTCTGCTGTCTACCAAAAAATCCTCAAGGAGAATGTCCGGCCATCTGTTTGTGACCTCAAGCTGAAGCGCACTTGGGTTCTGCAGCAGGACAATGATCCAAAACACACCAGCAAGTCCACCTCTGAATAGCTTAAGAAAAACAAAATGAAGACTTTGGAGTGGCCTAGTCAAAGTCCTGACCTGAATCCAATTAAGATGCTGTGGCATGACCTTTAAAAGGCGGTTCATGCTCGAAAACTCTCCACTGTGGCTGAATTAGAACAATTCTGAAAAGATGAGTGGGCCAAAATTCCTCCACAGCGCTGTAAAAGACTCATTGCCAGTTATCGCAAACGCTTGATTGCAGTTGTTGCTGCTAAGGGTGGCCCAACCAGTTATTAGGTTTAGGGGGCAATCACTTTTTTACACAGGGCCATGTAGGTTTGGATTTTTGTTTCCCTTAATAATACACACCTTCATTTAAAAACTGCATTTTGTGTTTACTTGTGTTATCTTTGTCTAATATTTAAATTTGTTTGATGCTGTGAAACATTTAAGTGTGACAAACATACAAAAAAAATGAGAAATCAGGAAGGGGCAAACACTTTTTCACACCACTGTATGTTCTTTTACAGGTGCAGATACCAGACTCGTGATGAGACCTTTTCAGAAAAAGAAACAGTTTGTTTTCTGTTTGTTTCAGTTGTGTCAGTTTGGGGCTTTTTTGTTTGTTCCTTTCTTTTCCCCCCCCACCCCCCCCCCTTCCCCGTTCCTCCCTGTTGGGTCTATCATGGGTATAACAATTTAAATAAAATACTAAAAGTTATTACAAGAGGAGTCTATAAATAATATACAGTGCATAGATATGTACTATATAAAACTCCTTTTTGGCAAAGTAAATCTGTTTGGCACAATAAGGGAAGCAGATTTCTATTCTGCTCACCTACTGTAGCTGCTTGACAGAACAAGGGGAAAAAAGAGAATGATCGCACTGTTTGCACCTGTCTTGTGTGTTGAGTGTCTTGTCATTTTTGTCTCCAATCAGTCAACTTTTCTCACACTTTCTGAGTCAATGAAACTACAGTGAGAAGGGAATTGTTGCCTGGGCAACAATATCCTGAACTTGTGCACGTCCTTGCTTTTAAGGATTATTTGGTTTAGTCTTGATGATAAATATTAGCAAACAAACGTTGTTGGCCAAAGACAGTAAAGGGAAAAAGAGAAACCGAAAGTCTACCACTACTAAACATAGATGTTTGTGTGTATGCAAGTGTCAGCCTTTCAGTCACTTCCTGCTTTAACAAACATGAAAACAAGATGCTTATTAGCATGCATGTTGCAAAAAAATGTTCATATTTCCTGTCATACTAAAAAGCTCATTTCTGAAAAGCAAAGCTCTAAAGATATTTTTTAAAAGGATACCTCCCTAGGCTATCTTGCATGACGACCTAATTAATTAAATGTTCTCTATGTTTTGGGGGTTGCCAGGCTCCCCCATGAATGAAAGGGACAGTGCTTTTGTTATCATGTTCCCGCATGCATAATGCAATGTCTCCTTTGTGATTATTTCTGCAAGTACAGTTTGTTTTGTGTTCCTTGTCCTGTGCTATTATTATTACATGAATTCTCTCCAGTCTCCAGTCACGTCTTTTCAGCGGCTTCCAAACAACATAAGTATCGTGTATTTGCAGTTTGACTGCTGTCGTTTCCAAGGTGCTTCCTTGGGAGAAGTGTCAATTTCAGACGAACACACGTTTTGCCTTACAGGTCACGAGTTACATTTATGATTGAATGGATATGTATTTCTCTCCTGAATATCATATCTCCTTTTTTTTTCCCTGTCCTTCCAAACCAACGCAGCTCTCTCAGCTCACTTCCGAGTGTGTGAACCTTACTCTGACCACAAAGGGCGTTATCACTTTGGCTTTCACTGCCCCCGCCTCTCGGACAACAAGACCTACATGTTCTGCTGTCACCACAACAACACCGCCTTCAAGTACTGCTGCAACGAGACGGAGTTCCAGATGGTCATGCAGGTCAACCTCACCACCACCTCCGACGGTTATGCACATAAGTGAGTAGCGATGTCAAAATGCAGTTTGACCCAGCTTTACACTTCACACCCTAGTAAGTCATTACCTCTGCCAAATACTGTAGGTTATGTTGTCAGTGTTTTCTCTGCCTATTTTCAAGATTATACAAAAATGATTGACCCAATTTCAATGAAATTTGGTGGAACATGGGCCACAGCAGAAGCCATTAGATACTGAAGTGGACCAGAAGTTGTTCTTATGTTGCACTTATGCTGAACTTATATTGTACTAATTTTATGCTTAAATTGTACTTATGCTGTACTTGCTGCATAATTTCTTCAGACTTATGCTGTACTTACATTGTGCCTATTTCATAGTTACACTGTAATTATGATAAAATTATGGCACACGCAAGTTGTAATTACATCGTGCTTACACCCTAATCACAAAATACATTGTCACAGTATGATATCTGCAGCATTTTTACATCAGACTTATGAAGTACCTTTGAATAATTTTCAAGTTATTGCCTGTTCTCCTGTATAAATATTACACTCTAATACCTTTAAAGTTCTATTAAAGAAAAATATGCCACTTTTTCCAAAAACTAAGCAAATAGAATACTTGATATTTGATGATTTAATGAAGCGCGAGTTACTTTTTCCCTGGTCAGCAGTGGAACTTTTCACCAAATTTCACTCAACTCCGTTTTGTAGTTTTGAAATGCCCTGCTCAAATAAACAGCCACGACTAGAAAACAGCCAGTTTTTGATGTGATAAATGAAACTAAAATGTTTCTTCTGCAAACTGCTACAGTGACAGATATTTTCCTTTTGATCACACACCCTCAGCAGACTCACAAACTGTTTACTGTGTCATAATGTGCTGAATTTTGATTTCATACTATATAATGCATGACCTTACTTAAAAAGCAAACCTTTGTCGTTTCAGTATGTACTCTTACCTAGTTCTGTGCTGCTAACTGGCCACAACAACCCTTGATTAGGTCTTTTCTTGAGGCACCACATTTGGACAACTGAATGCTGAATACTGTGTATGTTTTGGCTTTATGCTTGAATTCATTTCATCATTTGCCACAGCTGCCGCTTCTCACACCCTTCCCACAACTGCTGCCTTTTAAGGTTTTTTCTTAAAAAGGGAACGATCAGTCGGTGGACTGCTCTCACCACGCCAGTGCACGGAACATGTCTCCATATTATACATTACATTCTGTTTTTGTTAAGGTAATCTAAGCTTAAAATTTAGGTACAGAAATGTAGATTTAGTATTAAGTCAACTTTCACTTATTGTTTTATATATTTTATTATTCTAATCATATCATATGGTGTCAAATAGCAGCATTTGTGCTAAGCATATCAAAGTCTTCCGGGGAGGGGGTCCATTCTGTTCTGCTACTAAATGAAACCATTCGCCTCAGAGAGCTTGTTGACACCAATCTACCCCTAAAGAGTTTTTTTTTTCAAAACCACCACAGAGACAAGCAGATGCTAAAAGCTGTAAGTGGGACGCCTCCACATGAAAGCTTATAAAGCAGGTGTTAAGTGCTGGCTATTATATCAAATACTAAGGTTTCCTAGACTGTGTCACTGTATGATATCCATACAGTAATTACAGTGCTGTATAGTATAATCAATAGCCATACACACTACACATGTCATACCTGTAATTTCCCAGTTTGGGATCAATAAGGTACATCCATCTACATATTATGCCAGTTTTTCACAGAGGACTTAAACCCGAAGACACACTTATTGCTTGCAGGTTAAGCAGCTTTAAAGTGAGTGAAGGACACAGCAAAATGGGCCTCTTGTTCTGTGGCAGCTCTCAGTGGGAGGTTTTGGTGATAGAAACACTGCTCTTTCTACTAATGCCATCCCAGTGTGCCTCTGTCTCAGAGGATTCACACTGCCCTGCAGCAGCTCATGATATTTCATGTTTAGTGTCAGACAGCCTGTTGGGTCACTGCTCTTTCATCTTAGCTCACTTGGCTATAGGACTGTGAGCTTGATATTTACCGCTGGCCAAGCGAGTTAAACTGCTCTCTCCTCACACTGCATGGTGAAAATTATATAGTATAGATTTATTGTTCGAGAGGTTTAATGCAGTCTTGATGTTAAAAACATTTACAGTTTAAATCAGAAGTTTACATATACTGTGTAAAAAGACACATAACCTTTTTTTCCCCTCACTGTCTGACATTAAATCAGACTAAATGTTTCCTATTTTAGGTCAGGTAGGAGTGCCAAAATTATTTCTGTTTGCTAAATATTTTTTTGTAGATTGTTTTTATTACTTTCTTCAAAGTCAGAAGTTTCCATACATTTCCTTAGTATTTGGTAGCATTGGCTTTAAACTGTACAACTTGGGTCAGATGTTTTGGGTATCCTTCCACAAGCTTCTCACAATAGTTTGCTGGAATTTTGGCCCATTTCTCCTGACAGAACTGGTGTAACTGAGTCAGGTTTGTAGGACACCTTGCTCACACGTCTTTTCAGCTCTGCCCACAAATTGTCTATGGGATTGAGATCAGGTCTTTGTAATGGCCACTCCAAAACATTGACTTTGATGTCCTTAAGCCACTTCGTAACTAATTTGGTGGTATTCTTAGAGTCATTATCCATTTGGAAGACCCATTTGCTTTCAAGCTTTAAATTCCTGGCTGATGTCTTGAGATATTGCTTCAGTATTTCCACATAATGCTTTTTTCCTCAAGATGCCATCTATTTTGCAAAATGCACCAGTCCTTCCTGCAGCAAAACACCCTCACAACATGATGCTACCACCCCCATACTTCACAGTTGGGATGGTGTTCTCAGGCTTGCAAGTTTCTCCTTTTTCCTCTAAATGTAACAATGGTCATTATGGCCAAACAGTTCAATTTTAGTTTCATCAGACCCACAGGACATGTCTCCAAAAATTAAGGTCTTTGTCCCTGTGTGCATTTGCAAGCTGTATTCTGGCCTTTTTATGTTACTTTTGGAGTAATGTTTTCTTCTTCACTGATTAGCCTTTCAGCCCATGTCAGTACAGGACTCGTTTCACTGTGGATAATGACACTCTTTTACGAGCTTCAGCCAGCATCTTCACAAGGTCTTTGCTTTTGTTCTGGGGTTGATAAGCACATTTCATAGCAAAACATGTTCACCGCTTCCGGTTATGGCTGCCACGTAGGACGGACGTGTCTCGCTCTCCTCTGCTCCTGGAGAAAAAAATAGGCAAATAACTCTCTCATTTGGGACAGAACGTATCCCAGCATTTGGGCGAGGATATGTCGGCGAAGCCTAAGGCTGGAAAACCAGGAAAAGGAAAAAGCGAGCCGCCGAAACAGTCCAAATTAACGGACTTTCAGGTCTGTGACGCAGCAAACAAAATTCCATATATGGCGGAGGAGGCTGGCAACGGTGCGATGTCTGCGGGGAATGGCACAGATGCGCTGATGGCTGCCATGAGATCAATGAGAGCGGACTTTTCCTCTAGATTTGATGGGATTATGACAGCGTTGGAAGGAATAAGAAAGGAATTGGGTGACTGTGTAGAACGAACGGCGCAGATGGAGCTCCGTCTCGCTAGTGCTGAAGATGACGTCACCCGTCTTCAATTAAAGGTGCGCACTTTGGAAAAAAAAAATAAATCTCTGGAAGATAATATTTTGGATTTGGAATCTCGGTCGAGACAGAATAATTTGAGGCTGGTGGGTCTTCCAGAGGAATCAGAAGGTCGGGACGTATGTTCCTTTCTGGAAAAGTGGATTCCGGAGGTGCTGGGCAGCGAGGAGTTGCAATCAGCAGTGGTTCTGGAAAAAGCACATCGTATTGGCCCACGGAGAGATAAGGGACCGCCGAGGACCTTAATTATGAAGTTTCTTAGCAACAGAGACAGGATGAAGATCTTCAACGCTGCACGAGCTAAAAAAGGAGAGATTAAACACCAGGACCAGCAGGTGCGGTTCTACCCAGATTTGGCCACAGGAATCCAGCAATTGAGGAAGCAGTTTGATCCCGTACGTAAGGAGCTGCGCAACCTTGGGATTCGTCATGGTGTAATCTATCCTGCGAGACTGCTGACCACGTATGAGGGCAGAACCCACATCTTCAAGACCCCAGAGGAGGCGCAGGAGTTCATCAAGAAGATCAAAGAAGAAGAAGAGACTGGTGGGAGCTAAGCATGAACAAAATATAAGGTAGAATAATTAAGCATTTGCACAGGCATCTGACTGACTTGAAGTAAATAGTAAGTTTACAAAATATAGATTGTATTATATATTAAAAAAACAAAACAAAAACAAAACAAACAAAAAAAAAAAAACTATGATGTACAAAGTTGTTAAAAATTTTGGAGTTAAGTTGGAAAACTACAGAGGAGAGTTAATGTTACGTCATTAAAAGCAGTAGAGTTAGGGTGATTGGGAGGATGAAGAAGGAGTGGCTTAGGCTGTTCCCCGTGGGTGTGGAACGGTCGATGGCTATATCGGGAGACAGAATTTTTCTTTTGATTTTGGGGGGTTTGCCACAAGTGTGGGAAGGGGAAATTTGTTTGTGTGTAGTTTGTAGGATGAATGTTCAACCACTCATGTTTTTGCTTCTCTGTATGAGCATGTTTACACTGCAAGGTAATCCCAAACTCTCTATTGATCATGGACCAAAGTGTTAATCTTAATTTAACTTCATGGAATTGCAGAGGTCTACAAAATTTAAAAAAACTTAAACAAGTTATGAATAAAATAAAGGACATGGGTTCAAGAATTGTGTTTTTACAAGAAACTCATCTGATAGAGGAGGATGTTAAAAGAATTAGGAGTAGATGGCAGGGAAGTGTATTCACCTCTTCATTTTCATCCCGAGCCAGGGGAGTTATGACTCTCATACATAAATCAGTTCCTTTTCAAGTGAAAAATGTAATTGGAGACAAATTTGGAAGATATGTAATCATTCAAGGTTCTTTGCTATTAGAAAATATAAATCTTGTGAACTTATATGGTCCCAATATAGATGATCAGAAGTTCTTTGCTAATTTATTTCTCATCTTATCATCACTTACAGGGCAACATATAATAGCAGGGGATTTTAATTGTACATTGAATCCAGGTGTGGATAGATCAACAGGACTGGATTGTACGCACATTGGATGTAGGATGACTATTAATCATTTTATGAAAGAATTGAGATTGTTAGATATATGGAGAGAAATGAAACCACAAGTTAAAGCCTATTCTTGTTATTCCAGTACCTACAAGACATTCTCACGTATTGACTATTTTTTGATTTCCACAGAATTAAGGTCCAAGATTCAAAACTGCTTTTATGATAACATCGTGATCTCTGATCATGCACCCTGTTGTCTAATATATGTAGATAAAAAATTGACAAAGGAATCAGGTAGATGGCAATTTCAGCATAAATGGCTTCAGGATGAGGAATTTGTCAAGTATATAGAAAAACAGATAGACGAGTTCTTTGACATCAATACTACACAAACATCAGCATGTGTAAAGTGGGAGGCTTTCAAAGCTTTTATTAGGGGACATATTATTAGTTATACAGGATCAAAATCTAAGAAGACTCGAGAGGAGAGAGCTAAATTGGAACATAAAATAAAAAGTCTTCAGGAAAAAGTGTATGCAGGAAGTGACCCAAGGTTGGAGAATGAATTACTGATTTTGAGAGCTGAATACGACAAAAAATCAGCGAATAGAGCTGCCTCGAGTCTTCTAAGATTGAAACAATCTTTTTATGAACAAGGTGAAAAATCAGGAAAATTATTAGCATGGCAGATTAAACAATTGGAAATTAAAACACCAATTACTAGTATTATAAGTAACGGACAGGTAGTTATAGATCCTTTAGAAATTAATAGAGCCTTTAGAGATTACTATGAAAAATTATATGATACCAAAAATGAACCTGATTTAATAAAACTAAATGGGTTTTTGAACGAACTATCTATACCGTGTATTCCAAATGAAAACAGGGAGATATTGGAGTCTAAAATTAGTCAAGAAGAAGTTGGGCTAGCCATTGATAATATGAAATCAGGAAAAAGTGCAGGACCAGATGGTCTTCCAGTTGACCTTTATAAAAAATTTAAGAATAAATTAATAAAACCTTTTTTGGAAATGGTTTTAGAAGCATTTCAAAATAATAATTTACCATCATACATAAATAATGCCTTAATTATACTGCTGCCAAAACCAGGTAAGCCCTCTAATAAATGTGAAAATATGAGACCAATAAGCCTATTAAACGCCGACCTTAAGATAATCTGTAAAATTTTAGCAAGACGAATACAAGAAATTTTACCAAATATTATTAATCGAGATCAGAATGGCTTTATAAAGGGTAGACAAGGCTTCCATAATGTAAGAAGACTATTTAATATTATTTATTTTAATAAAGAAGCACCGGATACAGCTCTCCTATCATTGGACGCCGAAAAGGCCTTTGATAGAGTTGAATGGCCCTTTCTTTTTGAAGTCCTACAAAGGTTTGGACTTGGAAATAATTTCATAAAATGGGTTCAAATAATATACAATAATGCTACAGCAGAAATCCTAACAAATAACAATATTTCAAAACCAATAAAAATCAATAGAGGATGTCGACAAGGCTGTCCACTTTCACCTTTACTGTTTACTACGGCAATTGAACCTTTAGCGATAGCGATACGTTTACATTCACAAATATATGGAATTAAAGTTGGACCAACAGAACATAAAATCTCCCTGTACGCCGATGATATAATTTTGTTTATGTCGAATCTAAAAAAATCAATTCCAACCTTGTTGAATTTAATAATGAATTTTGGGGAAATATCAGGATATAAAATAAATAAAACTAAATCTTCAATATTAATGCTAAATGAGACCCAGAGAAATTACCCAGCCCCTGAGGTAAATCAATTCAATGTTGTAAATCAGTTTAAATATTTAGGAATCCAAATTATGCCTAAGCTAGAATCAGTCGCCAGTGTCAACTATGAAGCCTTAATGTCAGATATCAATGAGTTAACTCAGAGATGGATGTCACTACCAATGTCGATGATCGGGAGAATCAATATACTTAAAAGTAATATTTTACCTAAAATACTTTATTTATTTCAATACATTCCCTTATCACCACCTTTAGATCTATTCTCAAGAATAAAAAAAAAGTTAGTGGAATTTATATGGAACAACAGGAGGGCTAGATTACGTTTGTCTTTATTATATTTACCATTTGATCGTGGAGGTCTGAAATGTCCAAATTTTATGTTGTATTATTGGTCGGCACAACTGAGGTCTATGACATATTATTTTTCATCAAATGATCTCCCTCACTGGACTGAAATGGAATCATACAATTTACCTTTACCTCTTCCCATATTCATATACTCAGATTCGGCAAAAAAATTACAAAAACAAGTTAAAAATCCATTTGTAAAGCATATGATCAAAATATGGTGTGAAGCTAAAAACTATTTAAAAGAACCACAGTTATTGTCACAATTTAGTCCAATATGGGGTAATCAATATTTTAAACCAGGGAGAGCGGACGCTGTATTTAAAGTATGGAATTTAAAAGGGATACAAAAGATTCAGGATTTATATTTGCCATGTGCAGACAACATAATGTCTTTTGAAGAGCTGAGGATCAAATTTAATCTCAATAGAACACATTTTTTTAAATATCTTCAACTTAGAAACTTTATTCGATCAAATCAAAATAAAGCTCTCACTCGACCTATTTATTCATCCTTGGAAAAAATGATGATGAAAGATAGTAAAAGAAAGGGTATTATTTCAGAGTTTTATAACTCATTGACACTATCTTCAAGTGAAAATTCACTGAAAAGATTAAACTACTGGAAAGAAGATCTGCAAATTGAAATTTCAGAGGAACAATGGGAATTGGCTTGTACAGAAGCTCAAACCAAATCAATAAATGCACGCCTTAAATTGATACATTTCAAATGGTTAATGCGGATGTATGTTACACCGGAGGAGTTAAATAGATATAACAAAAATATACCAGATACATGCACAAAATGCATGGAAAGTAAAGGAACCCTATTTCATTGTTTATGGGAATGTAGATTAATAAGAATGTTTTGGGAAGAGGTGAGGGTAACAATTGAAAAAATAATCTCAAAACAAATCATATTGAATCCTAAACTGTTTTTGTTGGGTCTGTACCCAGAAAAGCATAATTTTAATAAAAGTGAGAGAACATTCATAGACCTCAGTTTGCTTAATGCCAAAAAATGTATTGCACTATTATGGAAAAAGACTCATAGACCAGATGTGACTCAGTGGTTAAGACAGATGTTAACAAACCTTCCATTAGAAAGAATAACATATATACTGAAATCAAAGGAAATTGTGTTTGAGAATATATGGAGACCTTTTATTGATTATGTAAAAAATTTAAACATAACTCTTGAAGAAGAAGGTGAATGATGTGTGTGGACCTTGTAAATTCCAAACTGGTGAACATAATATGTATACTTATGTATTGGATTGTCTAGACTAAACAGAGGAGCATTGTTGAAGATTTGATTTTGTTGGTGGTTGTTGGTGTTTTTAGTGCATTTTTTTTTTGTAGTACTTTAGTGTTAGTGTTTGATTGTTTGTATCATGTTTGTTAAAAAAAAAAAAAAAAAAGGTTCAATAAAGATATTGTGGAAAAAAAAAAAAAAAAAAAACATGTTCACCTCTGGGACACAGAGCCCGTCTCCTTCCTGAGCAGTATGACAGCTGGACATTCCCATGGTGTTTATACTTGTGTATAATTGTTTGAACAGATGAACGTGGCACCTTCAGGCATCCGGAAATTGTACTCAAGGATGAACCAGACTAACAATTCTGTTCCTGATATCTTGGCTGATTTCTTTTGATTTTCCCATGATGTCACACAAGGAAGCCATGTGTTTGAGGTGTGCCTTATAATGCATCCACAGGGGTGCCTCCAATTAACGCAGATGTTGTCAATTAACTTATCAGAAACTTCCAAAGCCATGACATCATCTGGGCTTCCCCAAATTGTTTTAAAGCATAATAATGTAAACTTCTGACACTGAAGAAAGTAACAAAAAAATCTCTTAAAACTTATTTAGCAAATATAAAAATTATTTAGCAAATAGAAATAATTTTGGTAATCCTAACTGACCTAAAACAGGAAAGTTTAGTTTGATTTAATGTCAGACAGTGACAAAAAAAAGGTCATGTGTCTTTTTATACAGTGTATGTAAACTTGGGTTTCAACTGTAACTTCCAAAGGTTTCACAATTATGCATTATACTGTACTCCAACAAGTCCTCCAGCTAATACACAAAATAGATCACAAGTTCCTAATCTCAAAATATTACAATATATACCAAAAGTGAGACACAAATTAGGAAGAAAAAGTAAACAAGCAACAGCGCAGGGGTGTGAGTTCTGTTTTGAATTTCATACTTCATCCCCTTCCACCACTGAAACAGGAAAGTGTAGTTCCTCCAACTGCTACAAAAACAGATTGTAGGCTCTTACCCTCTCACAAGCCCAGAGACTGCCGTCACTAGTAGAAGAGAAGCGTTCTCAGATCTGGCTGATAATTAATGACCAGAACACAAAGGTGATGCCCTGTAATGTACCCTCCACTCAACTTCTGACCGCAATCCCCTGGAAGCAGTTGATGACTTTAAATACCTTGGTTCTTGGATCAGCTCAACCAGTTATGATTTAAAGGTGTGCAAACCATTCATATGGAAAGCCCTAAATGGCATAGCTGTTGTGTGGAGATCAAACCTGTCAATAGAACTCAAGATCACATTCTTCTGCCTAACCGTCAAACCCATAATGCTGTACAGGAGCGAATGCAGAGCACTGAACTCCTCATTGTAGAAGTCCCTGAACGGCTCATATACCCACATGCTTCATGTCATGCTGAACATGAGATGGCAGGATCACATCTTCGCCTACATGACGACATGAAATCATGTACTGCAATAAAAACAGTTACGATTTATTGCGAAGAATTTCTATTGTCAGGATAATTGTTAATCATAATAATTGCCAGTGTCCTCATATGAGTGAGTTCTGTTTCCCCACATACTGAAGTACAATCCTGGTTTCCACATGTATTCTGAACTGCCACCACCAGGGAGAGCCTATATTTATAGACTACACATTTTCGGCAGTCATGGTTAGGGTAATGGTTCGAGTTAGGCACTAAAATACCTGGCTAAGGTAGAAAAAGGTGAGGGTCTTATGTACACACATTGCAGTCGTAACCTTCCAAGATTTTTTTTTTTGGTCATTATTTGCACGATCACATGTGGATTCTTAAAGCCAAAACATACATGATGATAATAAAGCTTGCTGGTAAGACAGTACAGCATTGGGTGTTTTGATGGTGGTCGGCGTCACTATAATATACCCCTTTAAAGAGATAGAAAGAAGCTGAATATGGGAGTTGAAATGGATGAAGGAGTTGTCTGATAATAAATGCTGAAAAAGCAAAAAGAAAACTTGGAACCTTTGACAGACAGTCAATTTAATGTTTTTCTTTTCTCTTTTTTCTCTCTGATAAAGCTGTGTTAAATATTGAATAGTATTGTTTTTACTTGTGTGGTCATGATTGAGCCCTCTGGGGATTGTGCACGTCGTGTATTCGCTCCTTTCACCTCCAGCTCGTTCAAATGGGATGTAAACCTGTTGCCCACCAAAATTTGTTAAGACATACAAGCTGAGTTATTTGGAGAGTTAAGAAGCGCTGCATGCTGTTAAAGCTGCATTAACCTGGATTCTAATGCACCAGTGCTCAGTCAAGCAGCTCATGTTTGTTTTTGCCCAATTTACTCAGATAAATATCCCCAAGGACACATGCCATCCAGACAGAAGTGGATCCACTTGATTTACTAAATTTAAAGCACTTGGCCATTACTTTTTATAAGAGCCCCAATCAAAACAGCCAAATAAATCTCTAATTTGAAGTAATGAGCTGTGTCATCTCTGCATCTCAGTCAGAATATTGTTTTTATTTCATCCATGTGTTTGATTTTTCCAAGTTAAATGCCTTCAGTGCCTATTTGAACAGCAGTGTGGCACAGAGAGATAATCTTTCTACTTTTCCTCCATCGTCTCAGGGAGCTATTTTCTGAAGCGCTTTTCTGCTCATTCACCTTGTTATAGTTTATGAATGTGGGTGGACTAAAACAAAGTTCAAACGCTCCCCACATAAATCCAGTTGGATCACGTAATGCACAAAGAAAATTTATGAGAGGTAAAAAATGAGAGCACCAATTTTTAGAGGAACTGTGGGAGCCAAAGTGAGACGTATTAAAGTCTCTAGTGCTAATGAAATTCTTTGTCCAATTAAAGAAGCAGCACTTAAGAAGCATGGAACAGATGGATGGGCTTTTTAAAATATATTTATTTTTGACTAGTTTATGCCAAGGGAGGATTTGATGAGCGTCTTGCTCTTGCCAAGTAAATGGCAAAATTTCACACCTGGTGGCACCATCATTGCATTTGGGATTTAAGGACCCAGCATAAGGTTCTGAGTCTGAGCAGTGTTTATCATCATCTCCCCCACATTATGCTCTGTTCTCTGTCCCCCGCAGTAATTACACAGCCCTGGTTGGCGTGTGGATCTACGGCTTCTTCGTCATGGTGCTGCTGGCTCTGGACTTTCTCTACTACTCAGCCATAAACTACGAGCTGTGCCGGATCTACCTGGAGAAATGGGGTCTGGGGGGACGCTGGCTGAAGAAGGCTCGGAGTCAGTGGCAGAGGTCCATGGCAGAGGAGAGTGAAGCCCAGGCTCAGGCCCAGCCCATGGTCCCCAGTCACTACCAGCCCAGACACAGTCTCCGAGGTGAGAGCCACAGCCCGACGCTCCTGCCCTACAGCACGTCCACTGCATGGTGAGTCACAGGACAGCTGCCACCCTCCAGTCAGGCACAGATGTCTACTACAAGAAATCAGCAATTGTTAAGCGCATAATCTATAACAGTAAAAGGTTTAAAGGTAACACGGTCATAAGAATGTGTTAAGTTTAACTTTTTTTTTTTCAAACCTATTTCACAAACGTATAATGATAAAATCAGCATTCAGACTGAATGATTATTTTAAAATTTGATTTCACTTTATTTAATCTTTAATGACACTTGTCCAAATTTTCAAAAACTGATAATTTGTTTTGCAAAATGATTTGAGTGCCATGTTTTGTCCCTAATCAGTAACCCAATGACGAGGCCGGAGGTGCAATAGAACTCAGCTTTATTGTGCGAACTCACATATACAAGGCGCTCTCGTACAGGCAGAGGTGAAGGTCAAAAAAGAGACCGTGCCTCTTCCGCATCAGCCTTTTAGACCCAGGGTGGCAGCGGAACCGGAAAGGTGGAACCACCACCCTCATCACACAATAACACGTTATATTTATATATGACATTACCCCCCCCCCTTTAGAAAAGTCCAAAAGACATGCACACCAATCAGGCCCTCCCAAAAATTTAATACCAGAGTCACACCCTAATGACAACAAATAAAATAGGCCTATCCATACACACAAACAACTAAAACTAGAGGGGGACAGGTGGACTGCCATCCCACCTCCACACAGCCAGACGGATTACCCCACCATCTTTGATACTAAAAGTTCCATAAAATAAAACAATTCCATGTTCCCAATATAATATCAAAATAATCCCATGAATTTTTATACATAAAAGAAAAAATCAGTGTAATAAACACACACAGTCAGTAAACATGCACCTTCATACGCCACTATAACATTCCCAATAATATCACCCCAACCTAGGCAAACCCCACAGTAAAGCACACCCCTAAACACGGTGGCACACACATTACATTGGTATTTTTTTCTTTTTTTTTCCCCCACATGGGCACCTGTTATAGCAGTCCGTTATGAGAAACATGTCAACTACGTAGCCCGGGCAATTCACCTTTAACCCATTCCATCGCCCCTTGTTACCGTACAGTCTTGCCAGAGAAGCCACCCCGCAGGGGACTTGTCTGGCGGGTCCCGCCCAGAGCTCCTTTGTCTCTTGATCCCTGGAGATGAGCCACGCCGGGGCCCCGACACCTCCTTCTCCTTGATAATGTGCCGCAGCTCATTGGGGTGTCTCCATGAGTCATCTGACAGCTGAAGGTATCCGTCCTCCCGAACAGCTACCACACTTCAGCCGCCCCTAGTCATCACGTCGCTTCCTCTTTCCGTGGGCACCTCTCAGCCGAGCCTCCTCTCTGGGTCGAACCATGTCACCGGCTCTTAAAGGAACTCGCCTCAACTTCATGTCTCCACTGGGCAGTGCCATATCGGCGACCCGCCACCAAGCCCAACTCGGCCTGCAGTGTTCCTGTGTGGCACGTCTGATTCTCATGCCAGCCAGTCCTGCCCCACTCTCCTTCATTTTAAACGTTGGCATAGCCATAACAGCACCATGCCTCTCGGTATCTCTAGGCCGAACCCTGGAAGCAGAGGGAGTCATCTTCACAGTCTCACCCACCATTACGGGCGTTTCCCCATGCCGCCCAGTTCCCTCACCTAGGGTAACGTGGGCCCTGGCACCAGAACCTTGCCCTAATGGCCCTGGGTGGAAATTGTCCTGTCCATCTCCCAGAATACTGGGCCATGTGTCGTCCCAAACCACATTGTCTACCACTCGCAGAACCAGCCGGTCCCACAAACCACAGCTCGACCATTCCTCTCCGCTGCCACTGGTGATTGAGAAGCCCAGTCCATAAAACAGATCACAGCCCATCACATTCGACCCATTCTCAGTCACCACGAACTGTATGTTGGACACCACCGCTGTCTTGTACCTCACCGTCAGCTCCAGTGAACCCACGATGGACAGCCTATTCCAGTTATAGAGGACGTCTACAGGAAAAGATGTCTGCGCCGGGCACGCAGCATTCTTAGGGACTCCAACCATCCTGCTCATGGACTGTTCCAGCTTCTCCCCTCCAGAAGACGTTTCAGAAGCCTTCGGACTAGAACCAGCAGGTTTAGGAACAGTTTCTTTCCAACAGCTGTCACGTTATTGAACTTAGTTCCCCGCTGACTCTCTTACCATCATCTCTTACCATCCTCACCTGTACATAACTGCATAACTACATAACTACATCTAACTTATTGCACATTATTTGCACATAACAGTACTCTTAACTTTCTGCACTGCTGCATATATTTGCATATATTTGCTTAAATTGCACATACTGTTAATTACCGTATATACTGCACTGCTGTCCTTTGCACTTCTGATTGGATGCTTAACTGTGTTTCGTTACCTTGTATTCATACATGTGTAATGACAATAAAGTTGAATCTAATCTAATCTAATCTAATCTAATCTAATCTATTACCACCATACTCACAAAATGGCGTTGACAGACCTCTCACACGATGGTAGGGGAAATAACTTCACAGTAGACCAGTTCAACACGGACCTCACTGTGCTCGTGTCCACCAACAACGGCACGCACGTCCTCGCCGTTCAACGTGACTGTCAAATATGTACGGCCTTCTGTGCTTGGGGATAGGGTATGAATGACCGTTGGAGTCTTGGCGGGAGAATCCACTTCACGTTGTCGCTCCCCTCGCTCAAACCTTTTACAGGCCCTGGCGAAATGATGTAGGAGCCCACATTTGCGACAGCGTTTGCCTTTTGCTGGACACTCTCTCACCTTGTACCAGTGTTTGGTAGACTCGCAGCCAAAACATCTTGGCGACCCCGGGGCGGACCTAATTTTTATAGCTGTAGCGTATTGTTCTTTGTCTTCCACGCTATCATCACTATCCGGGTCTACAGCCTGCACAGCTGATTGTGAGTCATGTTGCCCCAACGCTGTTCACTCACCAAGGTCCCATGACAGTTTATCCGCTGCTTCGAACTGCTGGGCTATCTCCACCACTTTGGCCAACATCAGCTCACCGGAATGAGTAAGGAGTCTTGACCGCACAGTTGCACAAAATGTGTGCTCCGCCAACTGGTCACGAACCATTTCTTCCCCTAACTGTCCCAAACTGGCAACTCCCAGCCAGGTTGGCACATGTCAGCAACATACCGCTGCACTGACTCTCCAGCCCGTTGGCAGCGCTGGCGGAACTGGATCCTCCGGACTATGACGTTTTCCGGGGCGTGAAAGTAGCGTGCCATTAGCCCAACCACGTCCTCAAAACTGTTGCTCACTCCCCACCCACCACCATAGCAGTCTGTCGGAGGCGACAATGACTGTTTCATTTAGGTCTGATCAGATTCATCCACGCAGCTCTGTCCTTCGCCTTCCGCTGCCAGGAACTCCTGACCTTGTTAACCTGGGCGACGTCCAAGTCGGTATGAGTTGCTTTCTGACTGACCATTTCATGAAATTGCTTGCAAAGTATTTGAGTACCGCTAGCTTTTGCTGGACTAGCAACACATTCTTGGCAGATAGAGGTATTATCAGTGGCAAGGACAGGCCAAGACAAACTGACTCTAGTATCTGTTGCAGTGACTGACCAGATGATAGGTTTGTTTATCTCTGCTCTTTGTGTAGTGCATGTCACGATGCACCGACTGGCAAAAGCCCACCACAGACCTTGCGACAGATGTGTTTATCTGCCAGGATGTCCAGTCTCACCCTAGGTAACTGGGAGAGGTCCACCACAGACCTGTGACAGATATTGTTTTTAGTTCTGCCAGGATGTGCTTACTCCCAATGTGTTAAGAATGCACTGTCCCTCCATGCCAAGATTATGGACCAGTATTACTCGCGTAGGCAATTTCTCCAACTCACCGAGGTTCAATGCACCAGATAATTCTCGAATGCGGCAAACCACCTCTCCCACAGCACCAGCGGCTCGCCAGGAAGCTCCAGAAATGGCCGAATGCCCAAAATGTCTTTATCCATACTTTTATCCTCATCGCCAAATGTTATGTCCATAATCAGTAACCCAGTAACGAGGCCGGTGGTGCAATAGAACTCAGCTTTATTGTGCGAACAGACATATACAAAGCGCTCCCGTACAGGCAGAGGCGAAGGTCAAAAAAGAGACCGTGCCTCTTCTGCATCGGCCTTTTATACCCAGGGTGGCAGTGGAACCGGAAAGGTGGAACCACCACCCTCATCACACAATAGCACGTTATATTTATATATGACATGCTGGACAAGAAATTTTCATATACTGTAGATAGACAAAACAGTGCCCAGCAGCCAAGTACTGTAGACCATTTAGCACCACCATCTGTACGTTGAAATGAAGGAAGTGCAACCAATATCTATCACTCATGTGAGTGAGAAGAAGAAAACTATCCATGCCTTAATCGGGACTATACTGTCCCTGAGGTAAGGTATTGGCATTGTTGCTAGGCAATGAGGAAAGCAAAGCACATGCTTCAGTAGCACATAGCTGTGTTTGAAATGTCAACACATTCACTACAGTATATAGTGTCCTATACAGTGAATCCGTCATTTTGTAGTGCTGTTTGAAATCTTACCTAAAAATTTCATTTACTATATAGTGCACTAAAATATCCCACAGTGCATCTAGAAAAGTGGAGACCAAAGCTGTGTTTGAAATGTTCATTCAATCACTACCTCCCTACTCTCTATGTAGTGAATTTCGATATAATGGATTCTATAGTAAACTCAATATAATAATAAAATTATCAGCGTTCGGACACTACTTGGTTTGTTTTTGCAGCGCTGTTAATGAGGTCATCATTGTGAGACAGTAAAACATTACAGATTAATGGTGTTAAAAATGGAATACCTGCTTGTTTTTTGTAGTAAATATCCATTAAATCAAATCGTTTTTACGATATTAATAAATGTAAATACCTGAGGCAGTTTACGTTGTGATGTGAAACTCTTCTCTCACTGCTCCGTTGGCTGTGTATTGCATTACGAGACAATTGGCTAATGTAGTGATCATCATTGTACACTACTATCCAAAATGCATAATGAGATATTTTGGGTGCACTACATAATGGATGACATTTTCAGTTAAGATTTTGAACAGCACTACAAAATGGTTGATTCACCATATACACGGCATTCCAAATTATTATGTAAATAGGATTTTCATATCAAACATTCAATTTTTGGTTTTTCAATTAAACTCATGGATGGTATTGTGTTTCAGGGCTCTTTGGATCACTGATATCAATCTCAGACACCTGTCATAATTAGTTTGCCAGATGAGCCCAATTAAACTTGGGCTCACCTTACTCGAGACCTTACTTACCCTACTTAAGAAGGATATTCCACATTATTAAGCATGCCACTGGTTTCAAGCAGTATGGGAAAGAAAAAGTATCTCTCTGCAGCCAAAAAGCATCAGATAGTGCAATGCCTTAGAAAAGGTATGAAAACATTCGATATTTCACGAAAACTTAAGTGGGATCATCATACTATGAAGAAATTTGTGGCTGATTCAGAGCACAGACGGGTTTGTGCAGATAAAGGCATAATGAGGAAGGTTTATGCCAGACAAATTCAGCAGATTAAGAGAGCAGCTGCTAAAATGCCATTACAAAGCAGCAAACAGGTATTTGAAGCTGCTGGTGCCTCTGGAGTCCCACAAACCTCAAGGTGTAGGATCTTCCAGAGGTTTGAAGTTGTGCATAAACCTGCTATTCGGCCACCCCCTAACCAATGCTCACAAGCAGAAACGGTTGCAGTGGGCCCAGAAATACATGAAGACTAATTTTCAAACAGTCTTGTTTACTGATGAGTGCCGTGCAAACCCTGGATGGTCCAAATGGATGGAGTAGTGGATGGTTGGTACATAGCCACCATGTCCCAACAAGGCTGCAACATCAGCAAGAAGGTGGCAGAGTCATGTTTTGGGCCGGAATCATGGGGAGAGAGCTGGTAGGTTCCATTAGGGTCCCTGAAGGTGTGAAAATGACCTCGCCAAAGTATATAGAGTTTCTGAGTGACCACTTTCTTCCATAGTCCAAAAAGAAGAACCGTGCCTTCCATAGCAAAATTATCTTCGTGCATGACAATGCACCATTTCATGCTGCAAAGAATACCTCTGTGTCCTTGGCTGCTATGGGCATAAATTTAAAGGCTCTCCTACCAAAACTACACCAACATGTGGACTTTCCAACAAGAGGAGACAGCTTCCTGGATCTGGTGTACACAACTCATAAGAGTGCATACAGAGCCTCTCCCCTTCCCCACCTGGGTCTCTCTGATCACATCATCATCTTGCTAAGGCCTGCATACAGACCCAGAGTGAAAGCTATCAGACCAACAAGAAAGCAGGTACGTGTGTGGCCAGAGGGGGCCTCAGATGCTCTGAAAGACTGCTTCAGCACTACAGACTGGGACACTTTCAAGCATGCAGCCACACACAATGGACACACAAAGATAGAGGAGTACACTGAGGTTGTTGTAACATATATAGCTAAATGCATTGATGATGTCACTCACTGCAAAACTGTCACTGTTCGTGCCAACCAGAAGCCATTGATGACAGCAGAGGTCCACAGGCTCCTGAGGGCTCGGGACACAGCCTTCAGGGCCGGTGACACTGCAGGACTAACAACAGCTAGGGCCAACCTGTCCCGTGGTATCATGGAGGCAAAACGACTGTCATGAACTGAGCTTGGATATCCTCCCAAGCTCAGTTTGGATATCCTCCCAAGCTCAGTTTCATGGCTTTTCTGTTTTCATACAGTGGGGCAAAAAAGTATTTAGTCAGCCACTCAATTGTGCAAGTTTTCCCACTTAAAAGATGAGAGAGGTCTCCAATTTTCATCATAGGTATACCTCAACTATGCGAGACAAAATGAGAAAAAAAAAAATCCAGAAAATCACATGAAGGATTTTTAATGAATTAATTGGTAAATTCCTTGGTAAAATAAGTATTTTGTCACCTACAATCAAGCAAGATTTCTGGCTCTCACAGACCTGTAACTTCTTCTTTAAGAGGCTCCTCTCTCCTCCACTCGTTACCTGTATTAATGGCACCTGTTTGAACTCATTATCAGTATAAAAGACACCTGTCCACAACCTCAAACAGTCAGACTCCAAACTCCACTATGGCCAAGACCAAAGAGCTGTCAAAGGACACCAGAAACAAAATTGTAGACCTGCACCAGGCTGGGAAGACTGAATCTGCAATAGGTAAGCAGCTTGGTGTGAAGAAATCAACTGTGGGAGCAATTATCAGAAAATGGAAGACATACAAGACCACTGATAATCTCCCTCGATCTGGGGCTCCACGCAAGATCTCACCCCGTGAGGTCAAAATGATCACGAGAACGGTGAGCAAAAATCCCAGAACCACACGGGGGCACCTAGTGAATGACCTGCAGAGAGCTGGGACCAAAGTAACAAAGGCTACATCAGTAACACACTACGCCGCCAGGCACTCAAATCCTGCAGTGCCAGACGTGTCCCCCTGCTTAAGCCACTTCATGTCCAGGCCCGTCTGAAGTTTGCTAGAGAGCATTTGGATGATCCAGAAGAGGACTGGGAGAATGTCATATGGTCAGATGAAACCAAAATATAACTTTTTGGTAAAAACTCAACTTGTCGTGTTTGGAGGAGAAAGAACACCATACCTACTGTGAAGCATGGGGGTGAAAACATTATACTTTGGGGCTGTTTTTCTGCAAAGGGACCAGGACGACTGATCCGTGTAAAGGAAAGAATGAATGGGGCCATGTATCGTGAGATTTTGAGTGAAAACCTCCTTCCATCAGCAAGGGCATTGAAGATGAAACGTGGCTGGGTCCTACAGCAAGACAATGATCCCAAACACATTGCCCGGGCAACGAAGGAGTGGCTTCGTAAGAAGCATTTCAAGGTCCTGGAGTGGCCTAGCCAGTCTCCAGATCTCAACCCCATAGAAAATCTTTGGAGGAAGTTGAAAGTCCGTGTTGCCCAGCAATAGCCCCAAAACATCACTGCTCTAGAGGAGATCTGCATGGAGGAATGGGCCAAAATACCAGCAACAGTGTGTGAAAACCTTGTGAAGACTTCCAGAAAACGTTTGACCTCTGTCATTGCCAACAAAGGGTATATAACAAAGTATTGAGATGAACTTTTGTTATTGACCAAATACTTATTTTACTGAGAAATTTACCAATTAATTCATTAAAAATCCTTCAATGTGATTTTCTGGATTTTTTTTCTCATTTTGTCTCTCATAGTTGAGGTATACCTATGATGAAAATTGGAGACCTCTCTCATCTTTTAAGTGGGAGAACTTGCACAATTGGTGGCTGACTAAATACTTTTTCCCCCCACTGTATTTATCTGTCGTATTGTTATGCCTTTTGAGTTATCATACTGTCTTCCATTTTTTCTTGTTTTTGTTCAGTCTGTTTTTGCCATGTCTTGTTTTATTTGCAATTTATTTCTAGTATGTATCTGAGTTTGTTTATTTCTCATATTGGTTCTCTGACTGACAGCTGTCAGGCAACACTTCCTGGTCTGCACTTTGTGTGGGCATTGCCTGTCAGACTGCCAGCCTGACTACTTCCCTCTCATTATCACCAGCTGATCCCAATCACCATTATCATCCTCTCTTTCCCTGCTCATGTGCACTCACACCTGTCACTCATCTGTGTAATAGGTCTGATCCCTATTTAAGGGAGATTGTTTTCCATTTTGATTGTCGCCGCTTTGACTGTCTTTCCTTGTCTCCACCAGAGCAAAGCAGAGCTCTGGTGAGTTACCTTTGTAAGTAATCTGCCTCTCATTGTTATCTTTTTTGAATCTTTATCTTTATTTCGGATAGATTAAAAGTAAAGATTAAAAAGAAACAGAATAATATAACAAAGGGGAAAAAATCCAACAAGGTCAAATTAAACAATAACTCCTCTGATTATACAGTTCAACATAAGTTATCCGAAATGGGTGATGGCTGAAGCCGCAGCTTATATTGCCCACCCATATTCCATCCAAGAATTCAAAAGAAAAACAAAACAAGAGCGATTACAATTCGGAACAAAGCTAAGACAAAATGTGACCAAAAAAAACTAAGCAATAACACAACACAGACTGGATATGACAATCCTTATGTGATTTTACATGTCATCTTGGATATACACTACCGTTCAAAAGTTTGGGGTCACCCAGACAATTATTTTGTGTTTTCCATGAAAAGTCACATTTATTTACCACCATGAGTTGTAAAATGAATAGAAAATATAGTCAAGACATTGACAAGGTTAGAAATAATGATTTGTATTTGAAATAATAATTTTTTCCTTCAAACTTTGCTTTCGTCAAAGAATCCTCCATTTGCAGCAATTACAGCATTGCAGACCTAACATGATTGCACAAGGGTTTCCTAATCATCCTTTAGCCTTCTGATGCAATGAGCAAACACACTGTACCATTAGAACACTGGAGTGATAGTTGCTGGAAATGGGCCTCTATACACCTATGTAGATATTGCACCAAAAACCAGACATTTGCAGCTAGAATAGTCATTTACCACATTAGCAATGTATAGAGTGTATTTCTGATTAGTTTAAAGTTATCTTCATTGAAAAAAAGTGCTTTTCCTTCAAAAATAAGGAAATTTCTAAGTGACCCCAAACTTTTGAATGGTAGTGTATGTAGCTCTACTTAGATATTTAAGTGCAACTGGATTAATCAAAAGAATTTAGTTTGGGTTTGTATATATGTATGTTTGGAGTATTTCTTCCTTTAGTTTTTGTTTAAATTGTCCAAGCGTTGTACATGATTTTAATTCAGGTCCAAAATCGTTCCATAATCTGACTCCTTGCACTGAAACACAGTGTTGCTTGGTGGTAGTTCTCACTGAAGGTTTTTGAAATATACATGTTCCTCTGAAATGATATTGTTTCTCCCTTATTTGGAACAGCTTTTGGATATTTGCGGGCAGTGGTCGATTCTTCACTTTAAACATTATTACTGCAGTTTTAAAGTCAACCAGAGCTTTCAACTTGACAGCTTTTAATTTAAGAAAAAGTGGGTTTGTTGGTTCCCTGTAAGCAGCTTTGTTTATTATTCTAATAGCTCTCTTCTGAAGCATAAAGACTGGATATATGTTTGTATTATATGTATTTCCCCATACTTCAGTACAATATGTCATATATGGGAGTATTAATGAATGATACAAAGTATATAATGTGGGTTGATTCAGCAAATATTTCGCTCTGTGTAGTACTGCGATTGATTTAGATATTTTACCTTTAATATAATTAATATGTGACTTCCAACACAGTTTATTATCAATTATTACTCCAAGAAGTTTAGTTTCAGATACCCTTTCATTCTCTACACCATTTACACTGAGTTTAGATACTCAGTTGTTGTGATGGTTGTTAAAAACTATAAATTTTGTCTTACTTAAATTGAGCGTTAATTTGTTTGAATCAAACCACATTTTAAGCTTTCCTAATTCCTTTCCGAGTGTATCCAAAAGTTGTTCCAAATTGCTTCCACTGCATAATAGATTAGTGTCATCAGCAAACAATATTAAATCCATTTTTTCCAAGACTTTACATATATCATTAATATACATATTGAATAACAATGGCCTCAAAATTGAACCCTGTGGGACTCCACAAGTAACCTTCAGTAACTGTGAGTTTTTGTTACCAACACATACTACATACTGATATCTATTCTTTAAGTAACTACTTAACCAGGACAGTGCTACCCCCCTTATCTTTGTTTTGTTGGGCACCAAGTTTGTACTTTTGTGTTGCTTTTTGAGTTAATAAAGCGCACTAATTCACAGTTCAGCGTGCGAGGTTTGTAAATTCCTGCCCGAAGGGCAAAACATGACAACGACAGTACAGCAAGAAAATATCTGGCCACTTCAACAACACCAGAGATGCACGTTCCCTCTGGCATGGCATACAGACCCTCACTAACTACAAACCTCCACCTCAGACCTGTGTGAGCCACATCACACTGCTTAACAACTTAAATGACTTCTTTGGCCACTATGAAGCACAAAACAGCACATCAGCACAGAAGACCACTCCTCTCCCAGACGAGCAGGCTGTAAGTCTGGGTCTGGCTAGCATGAAGAGGACCCTCTCCAGGATCAATCCACACAAGGCAGCTGGACCAGACAGCATACCAGGTTGCATTCTGAAGGACTGTGGGGAGGGGCTCAAGAATATCCTGGCCGACATCTTCAACATCTCCCTGAGTCAAGCTGTTGTCTCCACGTGTTTCAAAACTGCGACCATAACACCAGTCCCAAAGAAGCCCGTCCCATCCAACTACAACAGTTACTGGCCTGTAACACTGACCTCCATCATAATGAAGTGCTTTGAGCAGCTGGTCACGCAGAACATCAAGTCCACCCTCCCTCCCTCCCACGACCCATCTCAGTTTGCATACAGGTCAAACAGATCCACAGAAGATACTGTCACTGCTGCTCTCCATCCAGCCCTCACCCACCTCTACTCAAAGAACTCCAATGTGCAAATGCTGTTTTTGGATTTCAGTTCAGCATTCAGCACAATCATCCCTCAGCATCTAATACAAAAACTCAGACACTTGGGACTCAAAACCTCTCTGTAACTTGGTGCTGGACTTTCTCACAGGAAAGCCACAGAACGTGCGGGTTGGCAGCAACACCTCCAAGACCATCACACTGAGCACAGGGTGCATACTCAGCCCGCTGCTCTTCACCCTGCTGACCTGCTGCACCAACCACATCATCAAATTTACGGATGATGTGATGGTGGTAGGTGGCAGTACAAATTTGAATGGAATAGTAAATTTTGATATTTACAATGGGAAAAATAAGTATTGAACATTGATGTGAGATTTTCACCAGATATCAGTAACAACCCAAGTAATCCATACATACAAAGAAATCAAGGCAATTGTATTCACCAAACAAGTTATATTTAAGAAAATTGAATGACACAGGGAATAAGTATTGAACACATGAAGAAAAAGGAGGTGCAAAAAGGAACAGAAAGCCAAGAAACCAGCTGAAATCCATCAGAAATTAGGAAGCCGTCCCATCCCCCAACAGTGCAAATTAATTTCAGCTGGTTAAGTCCAGACTGATAGCCTTTAAAAAGGTCTGTGAATGTCAGATTGTCACACCACAAAAAACTCATGATGGGTAGAAGCAAAAAGCTCTCTCCAGACCTTGGCAACCTTATTGTTGCAAAGTATAATGATGGCATTGGTTACAGGTGCATTTCTAAACTGCTGAATGTTCCACTGAGCACTGTTGAAGCCATCATTCGGAAGTGGAAAGAACATCATTTTACCATAAACTGGCCATGACCAGGAGCTCTTCACAAGATTTCTGACAGAGAAGTCAAAAGAATTATCAGAAGAGTTATCCAAGAGCCAAAGACTACTTGTGGAGAGCTCCAGAAAGACCTGGAGTTAGCAGGTACCGTTGTTTCAAAGAAAACAATAAGTAATGCACTCAATTGACATGGGCTCTATGCCCGCTCACCTTGCAAGACTCCATTGCTAAAGAAAAAGCATGTTGAAGCTCGTTTAACGTTTGCTGCACAACAACTGGGCAAGCCAGTAAAATACTGGGAGAATATAGTCTGGTCAGATGAGACCAAAATTGAACTTTTTGGATGCCACAACACACAGCATGTTTGGAGGAGAAATGGCACTGCACATCAGCCCAAAAATACCATACCAACAGTGAAGTTTGAGGCAGGAGCATCATGGTGTGGGTGTGTTTTTCAGCACATAGTACAGGCAGACTTCATATAACTGAAGGAAAGATGAATGGACAAATGTACAGAGACATCCTTGATAAGAACCTGTTGCCATCTGCCAAGGCGCTGAAGATGAAATGAGGGTGGACATTTCAGCAAGACAATGATTCCAAACACACAGCCAAGGAAACTCTCAACTGGCTCCAGAGAAGAAAAATAAAGCTACTAGAATGGCCCACTCAGTCACCTGCCCTGAATCCAATTGAAAATATATGGAACAAACTGAAGATCAGAGTTTACAGAAGAAAACCACAGAACCTTTAAGATTTAAAGACAGTTTGTGTGGAAGAATGGGCCAAAATCACTCCTGAGCAATGCCCACTCCTAGTTTCTCCATACAGGAGGCGTCTGGAAGCTGTTATTGCCAACAAAGGCTTTTCTGCTAAATATTAAATGGATTTCACCAAGTGTGTTCAATACTTATTCCCTGTGCCATTCCACTTTATTAAATATAACTTGTTTGGTGAACACAGTTGCCTTGATTTCTTTGTATGTGTGGATTACTTGGGCTGTTACTGATATCTGGTGAAAATCTCAGGTCAATGACTCCTTTAGAAATATGTTTAATGAGAAAAATGTTGACGTGATCAATACCTATTTTCCTCGCTGTATACTGTATATCAGCCACTGCTGTTTAATATATGGTATGTTTTGTCTCAAAGCTTCTGCTGATCAATGACTGGCACTATTTCTAAACAACCATGGACATCTTTTTTCTGCATTTGATTTAAATATAATCAAATTCTTCTAGAGTCTTGTTTAAGAGTTTGAAATATCAAGGCATACTGAACACAGATACCAACATATTTATAAAGGCAACAGGCCATCATCACCATAATTTCCACAATCTCTTATATCACTCTGACTCAGATTTTCTTTGATCAGTCACCCATGTAGCCATCTGTCAGATTTAACTAAGTTGTTAATTATTTCAAGGGCACACAGCGAAACGTAAACCAGAGTGAACTACAGCAAAGTCTCAAGTCTATAAAAATAGACATATCTATAAAAAGACTACGCTTCCTGGATTACTTTGATTTCATAAAGAAGCTGTTATTTTCATCTTTGCATCTGATGTTAACCTTCACAACACATTTAGATGTAGTGATTGTTTATTATTTCATTTGAGCACTGACATCAGCACAGAATAAACTAGTTTCCAGGCAAACAATGCACAGTGTTTTATGTTAACTTAATTCTGTTATACAGAGACAAATTTAGAGACAAAACCGCCCTCGATTTGACACCCATATTGTAGGATGTGTTATATAAACTCGTGTTAACTGTTGCACAATACAATTGTTCTGCTCCCATGAGCATATTTCCAGAGCAGACACTGTTGCTGTTGTTTTTTGGGGGGAGAAAAACAATGAATGAAGCAGATGCTCATGGAATCAAATTCAGCAGTTCCTTTTATGAAACACTCCTTAAAATCAGTTCCGTTTTGCACGGTTTCTCTGTGTCTCATTTTGTTGTCTGCCTGTTTTTCTGTGTGTTCACAATTTTGCTATGTAGAGAACAAAATGGCAGAGAAACTATGTGTCCAGCTGGACAAATTAGAGCATTTTTTTAAATTCTGTCACCAAGCCAACAGCAAGCAAGCTCAAACATCAGACTCCCTGTTTCCTAGAGTTCAATACAAACAGAGATATACAGTAGGTGTCACATGTACACACAGTTACAGTCAGTGACATCACTAAATGCTTCATTTAAAATCAAAACATCTGACTGGATTACAGTCTCACGCAGTATTTATGAATTCCACCCTTCCACCCACTAATGGTTAATTTCCTGCAAAGCATCTGATCTGTGTTTATCTTCTGTCTAAAAATAACTGCACTCTGTCTCAACATAAACCTCTCTTTGGATTAAAAAAAAATGGTTTGGAGAAATTTCACTGTTTTAGGTCTGACCAGCTCATTAGGGAGCTATCATTTTTTAATGAATAGAAAAGAACAGGATAATGTGAAAGCCACACTGCCCGCCCGGGGCTCCTAACTCATATTTAACCTGAATGAGTAGACTGTGAGTCACATTAGGAACCATCCATGCCATTTCTCTGGCAAAACAGCATCTACGCTCCATTCAGTTTACTTCTTTATTACCACTGAGAGCAGTCAGAAGAATCTCCAGGTGTGGTAGGCTGCGTGCGACTGTTGTTAAACATCCACGATGATTTATGACACCAGGACTGACCTGTAACACGCTGTACCTGCAGGAAACGTCTCTTCCTTTGCCAGACGTTGTTCAGACTTTTATAACACGGCTGCACAGTCACAGAGCACAGCCTGAACAAACTCACATTTTTATGCAGTCAATTTTTCATCTGGTTCTCCAACTCAGATGCTGTGCACCCTATCTGTCGGACTGGGAGCTCAGTCTCTTCCTAGAGGTAGACATCTCTCTCTCTCTCTCTCCCTCCCTCTCTCTCTCTCGGGTCATGATAATTTAATGTGTGCAGAGGTTTGACAAATGAGTGTGAGAAACAGTGTGGACTGTGGGAGCCATAGATAGAAAAGCTGGGATGCTGTAGAGGGATCCTGGGGCTGGTGTAAATGTAGTTATCCAATACTGAACACATCCATGGAGCCTCCTCATTAGACATGAAGTCAGTTCAGTATGATGGGACTAATCAATCCTAGACTGGGTGGGTTGACCCCTATCAGCAGCATATCGGCTTGAAGTCAGAGAATGTTTTTTTTTTTTAAAAAGGGGGGAATTATCATCTTTTGCAACTCCTTATCTATAAATAGCATCACCACTTTGCAACAAACAGGACAACACTTACCATGAGCTAAATATGTTCTTGCTAAATATCTCACATGAAAAATAACGAGGAAAAAAAAGTGACAGAGGGCTGGGAGCTAAATCAGTCATGAGCTGTTTCTGGGGCAAGATTAGAATAGCCTGTTTGCATTTTTACACAAAGAATCCAGTTAGCACTCACACTTCTAAATAAATGTGTTAAGTAACCACAATGGGAAGTACTGAATGTACACCATCGTGGATGTTAACCACATCATCAAACGGACCATGTTTTATTTGCAGGGGGTGCACAACTTTATTCCCACAGAGGATGAAGGGTAATGGCTCAGAAAACTGAGCCCACTTAACTGGAACATCTGTTGGCCAAATGTAAACAAACAGAGGTGGGGTCAACTCCCACAACTGGCTCGGCAGCATCTAAAAGCAACCCAGAGCAACTCTGGAATCTGACGCAAATGGTTACCAGTGCAGCGGAGCAATCCTGACAGCAAAGTACCAAACGAGGTCTCCACATGTGCGAGGAAAGTGCAGCTTTGCACTCAGCAAGTGGGAACGCTGCTCATCCATATGTGCAAAGGTTCTGCTACAGGCCTGCTCTGGGTTCATTGTGGGCGGTCTAACAAAACTGTTATTACTCTCTCCCTGTGGATTTATTAAAACCTCCAATTTATATATTCACTCAAATGGATACATAAAGAAAATGTTACCACAATATAACTCTTTTTTTAAGTACCTACTGTAAAGACGGTGGTTTTCTATATTAGGTCTTTGTCTGGATATACCTCATCCCTGCTGGTTTGATTGCCATTAACTATAAACCAAATACAGTATCATGGGACTCCCATCAGAAGTATTGTTATTTGTACCCCAGGAAGTATTTTTATAGTTGAAAGTTTGAACACTTACTCAACTAAAAAGAAAAACTTTATGACATGTAAATCACATATTTGTGTTTTGGAGAAAAGTAAACACATAGAAAGAATTCCAAAGTGGTCTGCAGCTGACTTTTAAAATTGGTTTTCTTTCTTTCTTTTTTTTTTTGTTAAATGAAATTTCACTTTTTTCCTGAAACACAGACTGATAAAGACATAGATGTCAGTTTTGTGGTTCTCTCTGAAACACTGAGTATCACATCAGCTTGCTGAATCCTGCTCAGTATGTTCTATATTTTTGTGTTATGTCACATCCATATGGAGTTTTCCGTGCTGACCGAAAGCAGATTGTAATAAAGCTAATCTGGAATTTAATTTATTAAGGGGTAAAGTTCAGACCGACTGTAAAAAAACTGGGTATCTTTATTCAATAAGTGGCCGAAGTTCATGCCCAGAAAGAAATATTTACCAGAAAGAACTCCATCCATCCATGGATGGATGGATGAAAAAAACTAGGATTATGTTTAGAAGCTTGAAGGCTAATAGAGTATTTTCATATATTTCTTCCAGAACATGATAAATGGGTCATAAATACAGTGGTGTGAAAAACTGTTTGCCCCCTTTCTGATTTCTCATTTTTTTTGTGTTTGTCACATTTAAATGTTTCAGATCATCAAACAAATTTAAATATTAGACAAAGATAACACAAGTAAACACAAAATGCAGTTTTTAAATGAAGGTGTTTATTATTAAAGGTAAAAAAAAATCCAAACCTACATGGCCGTGTGTGAAAAAGTGATTTTCCCCATTAAAACATAAACTAACTGTGGTTTATCACATCTTTCGAAAGCTGAGTTCAATTTCTCTAGTCACACCCAGGCCTGATTACTGCCACACCTGTTCTCAATCAAGAAATCACTTAAATAGGACCTGCCTGACAAAGTGAAGTAGACCAAAAGATCTTCAAAAGCTAGACATCATCCTGCAATCCACAGAAATTCAAGAACAAATGAGAAACAAAGTAGTTGAGATCTGTCAGTCAGGAAAAGGTTATAAAGCCATTTCTAAAGCTTTGGGACTTCTGCAAACCACAGTGAGAGCCATTATCCACAAATGGCGAAAACATGGAACAGTAGTGAACCTTCACAGGAGTGGCCAGCCGACCAAAATTACCCCAAGAGTGCAGTGACGACTCATCCAAGAGGTCACAAAAGACCCCACAACAACATCCAAAGAACTGCAGGCCTCACTTGCCTCAGTTAAGGTCAGTGTTCATGACTCCACCATAAGAAAGTGACTGGGCAAAAATGGCCTGCATGGCAGAGTTCTAAGACAAAAAACACTGCTGAGCAAAAAGAACATAAAGGCTCATCTCAGTTTTGGCAGAAAACATCTTGATGAGCCACAAGACTTTTGGGAAAATACTCTGTGGACTGACGAGACAAAAGTTGAACTTTTTGGAAGGTGTGTGTCCCATTACATCCGGTGTAAAAGTAACACAGCATTTCAGAAAAGGAACATCATACCAGCGGTAAAATATGGTGGTGGTAGTGTGATGGTCTGGGGCTCTTTTGCTGCTTCTGGACCTGGAAGACTTGCTGTGGTAAATGGAATCATGAATTCTGCTGTCTACCAAAAAAAAATCCTCAAGGAGAATGTCTGGCCATCTGTTTGTGACCTCAAGCTGAAGTGTACTTGGGTTCTGCAGCAGGACAATGATCCAAAGCACACCAGCAAGTCCACCTCTGAATGGCTTAAGAAAAACAAAATGAAGACTTTGGAGCGGCCTAGTCAAAGTCCTGACCTGAATCCAACTGAGATGCTGTGGCATGATCTTAAAAAGGCGATTCATGCTCAAAAACCCTCCAATGTGGCTGAATTACAACAATTCTGCAAAGATGAGTGGGCCAAAATTCCTCCATAGCGCTGTGAAAGACTCATTGCCAGTTAACGCAAACGCTTGATTGCAGTTGTTGCTGCTAAGGGAGGCACAAGCAGTTACTAGGTTTAGGGGGCAATCAGTTTTTCACACAGGGCCATGTAGGTTTGAATTTTTCCCCTTAATAATAAACACCTTAATTTAAAAACTGCATTTTGTGTTTACTTGTGTGTAGGAATCCTCACACCAGTGAACAAAATCATCAACTACTGGGCCGTGGCCACTCTCACCATCCTGGAGGAGACTGACAATAACTGAGTCATCAGCATACTTCATAATGTGTCTCTTGTCATGTCTGCTCCGACACATGTTTGTGTACGGGATGAAGAGTAGTGGTGACAACACACACCCCTGAGGAGAGCCAGTAGAAGAGCACTTTAGGTCAGACAATGTACCATTGACCCTTACTCTCTGCGTCCTGTTGGTTAAGAAACCCAGAATCCAACCCACCAAATTATTGCTCAAATCAAATTGTTGCAGGAGCCTTTCAACTAAAATATGAGGTTGGATTGTATTAAAGGCGGAGGAAAAGTCCACAAATAAAAGTCTGGCGTATGTCCCATTAAAATCCAGATGTTTAAAAAGCATGTTAAACAGAATGACAGTGGCATCCTCCACTCCTCTGTGAGGCCTATAGGCAAACTGCAGAGGATCCAATGCATGCTCAGTCTGCTTTAGGACCTCACATCTGACCAGTTTTTCAAAAATTTTCATTAAAATTGAAGTCAAAGCAACTGGTCTAAAGTCGTTTACCATTTTAGGACAGCTGGATTTTGGAACGGGAACAACCACGGCTTCTTTCCAGATCTTAGGCACATGTTGTGTCTGTAAGGACTTATTGAAAATGTAATGAAATATAGGACTCAGTTCATGTGCACAGGACTTTACCAAGTGCCCACATACACTACCGTTCAAAAGTTTGGGGTCACTTAGAAATTTCCTTATTTTTGAAAGAAAAGCACTGTTTTTTTCAATGAAGATAACTTTAAACTAATCAGAAATACACTCTAATATCTAATATACATTGCTAATGTGGTAAATGACTATTCTAGCTGCAAATGTCTGGTTTTTGGTGCAATATCTACATAGGTGTATAGAGGCCCATTTCCAGCAACTATCACTCCAGTGTTCTAATGGTACAATGTGTTTGCTCATAGCGTCAGAAGGCTAATGGATGATTAGAAAACCCTTGTGCAATCATGTTAACACAGCTGAAAACAGTTTGGCTGGTTAGAGAAGCTATAAAACTGACCTTCCTTTGAGCAGGTTGAGTATCTGGAAAAAATTATTTCAAATACAAATCATTATTTCTAACCTTGTCGATGTCTTGACTATATTTTCTATTCATTTTACAACTCATGGTGGTAAATAAGTGTGACTTTTCATGGAAAACACAAAATAATTGTCTGGGTGACCCCAAACTTTTGAACGGTAGTGTATATTATCAGGGCCCTGACTTTTGTTCACTTTTACAGCACAGAACTCCCTTTTAACATCCTGCACCTCAATATTAAAGTGCTGATTGTCTTTGAGTTTCTGTTTCAAATCTTGGGTTTCTGTGCTAAAATCAAAGGAGTCAAAACGACCATAAAAACAATTAAGAGCATTAGCCAGCTCTGTGTCTGAATTAAAACCATCTAAAAACACACGATTACTGCGCTCTGTGCTCTGAAGGCCTGCAATAGTTTTCATACTGGCCCAGGCTGAACCAAGTTTCTTTGTTGCCATCTTGCTTTCCAATTCTGATTTATAATTCTGTTTTGCTCTTAAAATTTCGGACTTCAGCTCTTTTGTGGCAACCTGTAGCTCAGAAACAGACCCCTGTTTAAAGGCAAGTGCTTTCCTCTGTAAGCAGGATTTAACTGATTTTGTAACCCATGGTTTGTTGTTGGGATATATTTTGACACATTTACGTGGAACGATCATATTTTTACAGAAAGCCATGTATGAGCATGTGACGTCCACCAAAGAGTCCAAATCATCCCCGCAGGCCAGTGTGAACATCTCCCAGTCTGTACAGTCAAAGCATTCCTGGAGGCTGTGCATTGAATCTTCTGTCCACACATCAATGTCTCTCGTCTCCACCTTGCCTCTTCTGAGAGCAGTTTTATATGTGGGCAGCAAATGTACACAGTTGTGATCTGAGGATCCTAGAGGAGGAAGGGGGAGTGATTTATAGGCCCTCTCTATGGATCCATAGCACAGGTCCAATGTCTTTTTTCGCCTGGTTGGGCAGGAGACATACTGATAAAAGTTTTTAAGTGTCTTCTTTAAAGAAACATGGTTAAAATCCCCAAGAATGAAGTTTGCCGCCTCTGGAGAAATTGATTGCAGCCGTTGGATCACATCAAAGATGGTGCTGGAGGCAGAGTCAGCGTCCGCCCTCGGGTGAATGTACACAGTTGTGATGAAAAGCTGGGGGAACTCGTGAGGCAAATAAAAGGGGCGTAGCGACACAGACAGCAGCTCCACATCGGGTGTACAGATGCGCTCTCTGACCGTGACAGATGTGCAGTACTGCTTATTAATGTATAAACATACGCTGCCCCCCTGACGTTTCCCCGTTACCTCTTCCTGCCGATCCGAGCGCAGTGGGGCTCCAAAGCCGTCAATCCACAGGTCTGCGTCTCGGTCATGCGCAGTAAGCCAAGATTCGGTGAAAGCCATGACACAGCAGTTCTTAAAGTCCTTCTGGTAGCGTACATTTCCTTGAATTTCATCCACCTTGTTTCTCAGAGACTGTACGTTCCCAAAAATCATAGAAGGAAAAGGAATGTTACCAAACTGACGCCTTCTCAGGCGCAATTTCACACGTACACGCTTTCCGCGTTTCCTTCTGCCGTCTCTCCCATCTCTCTTTTCACCGCTGTGTCCGTCTCTCAAAATAAAGTCCGGCAGTTGCGGCTTAGGCTCAATCACAGCCGCTGCATCAACCGTGTTTAAATGCAGCAACATGTCCCTGGAATAATGTATTCTGCCCGCCGTGATGCCAGTCGCGTTTACCTCATAGACAAAGAGCCGGAGGAAAAGTAGCAGCAGTGCAAGAAAGGGGAGGAAGTCCATGTTGTTGGAACCAGGGAGCTCTTCGCCATACAGTCCACAAACATTCCAGGGCAGAAACGACACAGAGGATTTCGTAAAAACACATAAAAGTACATAAAAACAGACACACAGACAACGGACTTTTTCACCAGCTGCCGGTCGCTGCGTGCGCATGCGCCCAAACGTTGGTATTGATATTGATCAATACCAGTATAACGAGATCGATACTCTGTGTTGCCACTCCCATCACAGCATGGAGCAGGCACACTCAGCCACACTTTGCTCCTTTTCTTCTTGTAGTTTTACCTCCTTCCTCTTGTACCATCACGTGACTCAGCAGTGCCAGGTAAACAAGCCAGCAAGCAGGAGCCACCGGCTGCCAGAGTGCCGGCGGCGTTCTATAATTCTGTGCTACTTATTGAGATGTGCTACCACAGTGTGCACACACAGCACAGAGACGGAGCAGAAGAATGGCAAAGAGGAAGAGGAGCACCGTGTCATGTGACTATATTTCCAGGCCGAAAATGAAACAACGGCAAGCTGTACAATTTATAAAAAGGCTGTGAAATACAGTGGTAACACAGCTAATTTATACAAACATATCTAACAATATATCATATATAACAAAATCATCCAAAAGACAACACTGAGCTACAGAAACGGAGAGAGGACGAAAGAAATACCCCACCCCCTGGCCCTGACAGACCCCGACCCAGAGGCAGAGATCATTGGCAGAGGCCTTTCAATATGGCAGAGAATATCCAGGTACTTCAGTCATCTTCGGCATTAGTTAAAATTAATTTTCAAAGTGCAACTGGTCATTTGTTACTTTAGCCAACTCAAAAAGTATAAATTATGCTAAGAACTTGGTATAATACATTAATCCCATTGAAACGTTTTTAAATCAATACATTTATTGGAATTGAAACAAATATACACAATATAATATGGCTCAAATTTGATTGAATATAATTACCCTTTTGTGTTAACTGTGAAAGCGCCACTGTATGCAATTACCAGCAAGAATACTCCAAAACTACTAGATGGATTTGGATGAAATTTTTTACCAGAGGTGGTCCTTGGGCTAGAGAAGAACCCATAACATTTTGGTGATGATCCCAGAATGCATACCTCCACCAAGGTTCTTATCTTTTCACACTGTGTTAGCAAGAATACTCCAAAACTACTGGATGGATTTGGATGATTTTTTTTTTTTTTTTTTTTTTTTACCAGAGGTAGTCCTTGGGCTGGAGAGGAGCCCTTAACATTTTGGTGATGATCCAGGAACGTATGCCTCCGCCAAGGATCTGGCGCTGAGGCATCAGCACCTTGGTGCTTTCATTATTTCAATAAATCTTATTTTTCATCAATATCAAATGCAGAAATGTTGCATTTAGGAAACTGCTATATTTCTAACAATGTCATTTGGGGGAAATGAGTTGCTTGCTGGAGGTCTGCGCTCTCTGAGTGCTTTTCTAGTTGTTTTTGCTGCCGTTTGTCTGTTAGCAGGATCACACAAACACTCACTGATGGATTTGGATGACATTTTTACCAGAGGTGGCCCTTGGCCCAAAGATGAACTCATTACATGTTGGAGGTGATCCGTGAGTGCATACCTCCACCAAGGCCTCGCAACATACAGATGGATGGCGATATGGACAGAGAAAGGGACAGAGGGGAGGACATTGGGAGGGAGGGAGCCTGGGCGGAGGTATGCACTCTCTGAGTGCCCTCTAGTTTCAAATATTGCACCAGTGGAGCCAATCCTAGATGTCATAGGCCAATAAGTAATGCTGTTGATGTGTTTATTTTGTATTTAATTGGATAACAGTATAACAAAAATTGACCAATTTTTGAGTACACTGCAAAAAGTGACGTCAAAGTAAGATTATACAGTATATCTTAAATCAAAGCTATATATGCTTCTTTTGTTTGATAAGATATTTCTTTTTCCCCAGACAGTTTTTCTAAGAATTTGCTTTAAGATCACTTTTTTAATTGTTTTACACAATGTTAATAAACCAAATTTGTTGGCAGATTTGCTTAAGTCAGTAGTGAAGTGCAATTTCTTGGTTAACCACACCATTCATTTAACATATTGAGAAATGATTCAGTAAACAGATATTGCAAGAAGTAAGGCTGTTGATGCCTTACGATAAATTTAAAAGCCTGATAAGCCTTTTAAAGACCACAGGCTTATAATTATAAGCCGTTTGACATCACAGATCCTGGAAGCTGAGGAGCATTTGGAGAAATAATGGCCACCAGCCAGAAATGTATCTGAAGTGTGAGGAAAACCAGTGGAGAACCACACAACTATCATAATGAGGTGTTTGGATTATGATAGTTAACAACTCATGGTAACAGGCACTCTGTTACATTATCTGTCACTCATAAACACAAAATCCTGCCTCTTAAGTTATCTCTGGTGTTCCATCTACCTGTGGATGAACCATCCACAGTCTGTTAGCTGTTAGCCACTACACTCAACAGTTCTTTGCTAATTTCCTCTCTTTTTGTGCCTGGAAAACTCAGATAACTCAAATTATTGGGGAAAAGATCACACATTTGTCCTAATGATAGCGAGAGGGATGCCTGAAGCTGTTTCTCTCTCCAGCACCACACCGTCTCCGCTTGTCTCCTCTGGTTCTATCAGCAGCTGACCCCTGTACAGACATTACAAGCTGGGCTATCTCTGGACAAACACTAACAAAGACAAAAACATGTAATTTTATTCTCCATTATGTCCTGCTTTTTTGATTTGCACATTTTAGACAGCGTTAAATAACTTAAAGTGAAGAAAAAGCTGGAGGGCAGGCAGCAGGAGTCGCTGTAAACAGTTAATACTCTTAAAGCCATCCACCACCAGACCCCTTCCTGTCTCACTGGCCTGTTGCACCGGCAACTCGGCAACCCCCCCCCCACCCCGTTATAAAGGGATTTATAACAGGTAGCGGCGTGATGATGCAGCCTATAAGTAGGGAGAACCAGCCATCTTAGCTCTCTCTCCACCGATAGCCATATAGGAGCTTAGTGCTCAGGTAACCTGTTCTATAACGACATTACTGTGTGTAATAAAGTTCGTGTCCAAAGCAGCACCATTCTCTGTGAGTCTCTCTGGGTTTCCAGACATAACACCCGCTGCCTCCGTTCCTCTGATGCAAATCTCCTCTCTCAACACACAGAACCACACAGAACCTGGGGGGATAAAGCCTTTTCCATTGTGACCCCCTCCCTCTGGAACTCTCTCCCCCAACACATCTGTGACTGCATAGACTAAACTCCTTCAAATCATTACTAAAAACCCACCTGTTCAGACTTGCTTTTAATCTTTAATTTAAATTGTGTTGGTTTTTTTCCCCTAATGTGAAACGTCTTTGAGTGACTTGGAAAGCGTTATACAAATAAAATGTATTATTATTATTATTATTATTATTATTATTATATGCATGCATACATACATACATACATACATACATACATACAGGTGCATCTCAATAAATTAGAATATCATTGAAAAATTTATTTATTTCAGTAATTCAATTCAAAAAGTGAAACTTGTGTATTATATAGATTCACTACACATGCAGCCATATATTTCACACACTTGTTTCTTTTAATTTTGATGATTTTGCCAAAAGCTAATGAAAACCCAAAATTCAGTTGCTCAACAAATTAGAAGATCAATTTTTTAAAAACTAATTTTTAATAGAAATGTTGGCCGACTGAAAAGTATGTTCATGTACACACTCAATAATTGGTTGGGGCTTCTTTTGCATGAACTACTACATCAATGCGGCGTGGCATGGAGGCGATCAGCCTGTGGTACTGCTGAGGTGTTATGGAAGCCCAGGTTGCTTTGATAGCGGCCTTCAACTCATCTGCATTGTTGAGTCTGGCGTCTCATCTTCCATCCATCTATCTTCTACCGCTTCTCCGGAGGTCCAGGTCACGGAGGCAGCAGTTCAAGCAGAGAAGCCCAGACTTCCCTTTCCCCGGCCACCTGCTCCAGCTCTTCAGAGAGGATACCAAGATGTTCCCAGACCAGCTGAGAGACATAGTCTCTCCAGCGAGTCCTGGGTCTGCCCCGGGGTCTCCTCCCAGAGGGACGTGCCCAAAACACCTCAAGTGGGAGGCGTCCAGGAGGCATCCTGATCAGATGCCCATACCACTTCAACTGGCTCCTTTCAATGTGGAGGAGCAGCATTTCTACTCTGAGCCTCTCCCAGATGCTCCTCACCCTATCTCTGAGGGTGAGTCCAACAATCCTACAAAGAAAGCTCATTTCAGCCGCTTGTATCTGCAATCTCGTTCTTTCGGTCATTATCCAAAGCTCATGACCATAGGTGAGGGTAGGAACATAGATTGACTGGTAAAGCGACAGCTTTGCCTTACAGCTTAGCTCCCTTTTCACCACAACAGACTGGTACAACATCCGCATCACTGCAGATGCTGCTCCGATCCGTCTGTCAATCTCTCGCTCCATTCTCCCCTCACTCGTGAATAAGACCCCGAGATACTTAAACTCCTCCACTTGGGGCAGAAGCTTGTCCCCAACCCGGAGAGGGCAATCCACCTTTTTCTGGCTGAGGACCATGAACTTGGAGGTGCCGATTCTCATCCCAGCCGTTTCACACTCAGCGGCAAACCATCCCAGTAAGACCTGTAGGTCATTGCTGGATGAAGCCAGCAGGACAACATCGTCTGCAAACAACAGAGACGAGATCCTGTGGTCACCAAGCATGACACCCTCCATTCCCTGGCTGCGCCTTGAAATCCTGTCCATAAAAATTATGAACAGGATTGGTGACAAAGGGCAGCCCTGGCGGAGTCCAGCTCTCACTGGGAATGAATCCGACCAAGTGTTGGCAATACGAACCAAGGTCTCACAACGGTCGTACAGAGACCAAATAGCTCGTAACAACAAGCCCGATACCCCATACTCCCGAAGCACCCCCCACAAAAAACCATGAGGGACACAGTCAAATGCTTTCTCCAAGTCCACAGAACACATGTAAACTGGTTGGGCAAACTCCCACGAACCCTCGAGGATTCTCGAGAGAGTAAAGAGCTGGTCCGATGTGCCATGGCCAGGACGAAAACTACATTGCTCCTCCTGAATCTGAGGTTCAACCAACAGCCAGACTCTCCTCTACAGTACCTTGGCATAGACCTTCCCAGGGAGGCTGAGGAGCGTGAGCCCTCTAAAATTAGAGCACACCTTCCAGTCCCCTTTTTTGAAGAGAGGAACCACCACCCCGGTTTGCCATGCCAAAGGCACAGCCCCCAACCTCCACGCAATGTTGCAGAGGCATGTCAACCATGACAGCCCTACAACATCCAGGGCCTTGAGGTACTCAGGGCGAATCTCGTCCACCCCCGGGGCCCGGCCACCAAAGAGATTTTTAACCACCTTGGCGACCTCAGCCCCTGTGATAGGCGAGTTGTCCCCCTCGTCCACAAGCCCTGTTTTCTCTGTGGAAGGCGTATCAGTGGGATTGAGGAGATCCTCGAAGTATTCCTTCCACCGCCTGACGATATCCCCAGTCAAAGTCAGCAGTGCCCCATCCGCACCATACACAGTGTGGACAGGGAGCTGCTTTCCCCTCCTGAGCCGCTGGACAGTTTGCCAGAATCTCTTCAAGGCCAACTGAAAGTCTTGTTCCATGGCCTCACCGAACTCCTCCCATACCCGAATTTTTGCTTCAGCAACCACCCGAGCTGCACTCTGCTTGGCCTGCCGGTACACCTCAGCTGCTTCGGGAGTCCCACAAGGCAACCAAGCTTGATAGGACTCCTTCTTCAGCTTAATGGCCCCCCTCACCACCAGTGTCCACCACTTAGTTCAGGGGTTGCCACCACGAGATGCCCCGACGACCTTGCGGCCACAGCTCTGGGCAGCCGCTTCAACAATGGAGTTGGAGAACATGGCCCATTCAGACTATGTCTCCAGACTCCCTTGGAATGTGATCGAAATTCTTCCGGAGGTGGGAGTTGAAGACCTCCCGGACAGGGGCCTCAGCCAGACGTTCCCAGCACACCCTCACTATACGTTTGGGTCTACCAGGTCTGAATGGCTTCCTCCCCTGCCATCGGATCCAACTCACCACCAGGTGGTGATCAGTTGACAGCTGTGCACCTCTCTTTACCCAAGTGTCCAAGACATACAGTCACAGGTCTGATGACACGATAACAAAATTGATCATTGACCTGCGACCTAGGGTGTCCTGGTACCAGGTGCACATATGGACACCCTTATGCTTGAACATGGTGTTCGTTATGACAAACTGTGGTTAGCACAGAAGTCCAATAACTGAACACCACTCGGGTTCAGATCGGGCAGGCCATTCCTCCCAATCACCCCCCTTCAGGTTTCACTCTCATTGCCCATGTAAGCATTGAAGTCCCCCAGAAGGACAATGGAGTCTCTAAGAGGAGCACCCTCCAGCACCCCAGTCAGAGACTCCAGAAAGGGTGGGTACTGTGAACCATCATTTGGTGCATAGGCACAAATGATGGTCAGGACCAATTTCCCAACCCGTAGGCGCAAGGAAACAACCTCGTCCACCAGGGAAAACTCCAATATAGAGTCAGCAAGGTGGGGGGGATACAAGAATACCCACCCCTGCTCGTCGCCTCTCGCCCATGGCAACTCCAGAGTAGGACAAGCCCCAGCCCCTCTCCAGGAGACTGGTTCCGGAACCGGAGCTGTGTGTTGAGGTGAGGCCGACTACATCTAGCCGGTATCTCTCAACCTCATGCACTAGCTCAGGCTCCTTCCCCACCAGAGAGATGACATTCTACGACCCAAAAGCCAGTTTAGGAAGCCTGGGATCAGACCACCAAGGTCTCTGCCTTTGACCGCCACCTGATCCACACAGCACTGGACCCCCATGGTCCCTCCTGCAGGTGGTGAGCCCACTAGAGGGCAGACCCCTGTAACTCCTTTGAGCTGAGCCCGGCCGGGTCCTAGTGTCTCATCTTTCTCTTGATAATACTCCATAGATTCTCTTTAGGGTTTAGGTCAGGCAAATTTGCTGGCCAATAAAGCACAGTAATACCAAGGTCATTAAACCAGGTTTTGGTACTTTTGGCAGTGTGAGCAGATGTCAAGTCCTGCTGGAAAATGAAATCAGCATTTCCATAAAGCTTGTCAGCAGAGGGAAGCATGGAGTGCTCTAAAATTTCCTGGTAGACGGCTACACTGACCTTAGACTTGTAAAAACACAGTGGACCAACACCAGCAGATGACATGGCTCCCCAAATCAAGAGCCAAGTTCTGTCATGTGGAAATCACACTCCCAGAGTGTAGAGGAAGAGTGAAGAAGCACAGAATTCAAGTTGCTTGAGGTCCAGTGTGAAGTTTTCACAGCCAGTTGTGATTTGGGGTGCCATGTCATCTGGTGGTGTTGGTCCACTGGGTTTTATCAAGTCCAAAGTCAACATAGACGTCTACCAGGAAATTTTAGAGCACTTCATGCTTCCCTCTGCTGACAAAGTTTATGGAGATACTGATTTCATTTTCCAGCAGGACTTGGCACCTGCCGACACTGCCATAAGTACCAAAACCTAGATTAATGATCATGGTATCACTATGCTTGATTGACCAGCAAAGTCTCCTGACCTAAACCCCATAGAGAATCTATGGAGTATTGTCAAGAGGAAGATGAGAAACACCAGACCCAACAATGCAGACAAGCTGAAGGCTGCTTTCAAAACAACCTGGGCTTCCATAACACCTCAGCAGTGCCACAGGATGATCGCCCCCATACCCCAACCAAGTATTGAGTGCATACATGGACATACTTTTCAGTCGGCCAACATTTCCATTAAAAAACATTTTTTTAAAAAACTGATGTTACTCAATATTCAAATTTTTAGAGAAACTGAATTTTGGGTTTACATTAGCTGTAAGCTATAATCATCAAAATTAAAACAAACGCTTCAAATATATTACTCTGTGCATAATGAATTTATTGTACATAATGAGTTTCATTTTTTGAATTGAATTGCTGAAATAAATTAACTTTTCGATGATGTTCTAATTTACTGAGATGCACCTGTACTTCTCGTTTGCAGTCAGTTGTCTCAAGGCATTTTTAATTTTAAGTTAAAACTCTAAGAAATTCCACTAATTTTCTTGTCTATCACTTAGCTAAATGTGAAACTAATCATCTAAATATTCAGTTTAAAATGGATTCAAATTAATGCATGATGGGATATAAAACTGAAGGAGCTCTTGAGTTGAACTCTGAGGTGTTGTGGCTCAAATTCTATTGCAAACCAAGGCTTTAAGCTATCATACATTATCAGCACAGAAAATAAGATCACATCACTCATAATTGCAGGGCTCTCATGAAAAACCCTCTAGACAGATCTGAAATGTTCCTGGAAGTTAATGCTTAGCTGCCATAAAGTGCGTACAGTCCCTCTTGGTTCTCCACCCATGGCTATTAGGATATTAAAGGCTTGGCCGCATTCCCAGTTTTGTACCCATCCTCATGTGCTCCCTTGTCCACCTTGCAATTAGCAGGACTGAGAAACAGCATCCTAACACCAGAAGGAAGATTTAAAGGAGCTGGTAGTGTGAATCTCCTAAATCACTCATTTTACATTCTTTCTGTACTGTGCCTGTTCTGACATTAGAGGGGGGAGGGGGGGATCAGCTCTGCTGCTGTCATTTCATTCTGGCTTCACTGCTTATTACATAAGAAATGAGGCATTTCTTTAGTCAGTGCTAATGAAGACTTACTCTGCAAAAATATCTGCAATAAGGAAGAAAAACATGCTGTTGTTTGACAGAATTAAAAGTACATGAGCACTTTGGTTTAATGTATGTTGAGCATCAGCCAGAAGTGTCATAGATAACAGAATAAGATGTCGGGCAACATCAAGTGACACCACTTCACATCAACCACACACGTCATCAGCTCACTCGGCTGGTATGTTAACACATCATGCCAGTTTCAACCTACTCACTACAAGCTGGTAGCTTACTGGGCCAGCAGAGCTGAGCCATAGGTAGGCTGTCCCATGACTCCATGCAAGGTGGCATCTGTCATCACAGTCAACATATACATGAGTCATCAGTCATTGTAACACCGCCCATCTCACAGTCAGCCTGAAGTGACTCAGCGTTATCACCCTGTCTAGTAGATGCTGTCTTCATCCTTCTCTCAGTCTGTTACATCAAACTGGTCAGACGTAACCATCCCAGCATAAGTGCAACACCTGCACTTAAACAGCTGCTGCGCTGTCTGCAGAAGATCCTCTGTCACACTCAACTGAAACAGCATTTCACATCTTCCGTACTGTTCCTTTTCTGTCGGAGTGATCAAAGCTCCTGCTCCATCTCCTGCATATTCACATCCATCTTTGAACTCACTGGCTGGCTTTCTGAGGTAATAATGTAATTGTGCATTATGAAATTATTCCTGGCCTGTCTGTCCACTGAGTGGCATGCCCAGACCTGGTCCAATTAAAGCAACACTCTCCATGTGGTATGGGTTAATTAGCATCATCGACGCTACAAAGACAGCCAGACACAGAGTACTGCTAAAGGCAAAGAGCATGTTTAGCTCTTTGAAAGCAGAAGAACGACTTGTGGGGTTGCCAAAAGCAAGTGGCACCCCAGTTGCTCCTGCAACTTTCTCTGCTGGATTTTTGAGCTTTTATGAGATCTATTGTCTTGCATCTACTTTGCAAAGCAGTGTAATAGCCTAGAAGTCCTAAATGCATCCTGTGTGACCCTTGGTGCAAGGTAAATGATAAACAAGGCATGAAAAACTTTTTTATTTTCCCATCACAATGTAGTAATTATACTATTTTGGTCAGTGGATGTGATTCATCGAGCTGTGGTGGGCTTCGAGTCTTTACAAGAAATACAGACTTGTAAAATATTCCCGTAAATCCAGTTGCTGTTTTGAGAAGTCAAGCTTTTTTGTTTTAAGAGATTTTGTTTTTGGTTGGCAAGCTGATTTTTAAGCCAGTATTTCATTAAGTAAAGATTAGTGTGGACCAAGAAGCACAATCCAAACAGTCAATTTTAGCCATTAAAGTTATGTCACTGTTCTTCAACTGGATCTTGGTAATTTTTCCCCAAAAGACTTCTTTGGCAGCTCAGTAAATGGTGTTAGAGGAATGAGACATGCATATGCACTCTGGGCTACGAGAGGCAATTTTGAGAATGCAATAATATATACTGGGGTGTTAAACTCATTTTACTTCAGGAGCCACATACAGCCCAATTTAATCTCAAGTGGGCTGGACCAGAAAAATGATAGCATAATAACCTAAATAATGACAACTTCAAATTTGTTTCTTTGTTTTAGTGCAGAGAAGCACAAGTATATTATGAAATGTTTATATTTAATGAACCATTCTTGTACAAAACATTATGAACATCCTGATTTTTTTTTTTTAAAGAAATACAAGTGCAATTTCAACAACATTATGCCTCAGTTAATCCTTTACATACTGTATGTGCATTACAACTTGCACGTCACAGTGGATCAAGCCTTTTGGGCTTCAACCGGTGGGGAATCTTGAATCAAAAATATAGTCTTCCACGTTGGTATTTGAACCTTCTGACGGCCTGGTTTTGGCCCATGAGCTGACACCCCGGTATATAGACAGTACATGCAGTATAGGCTCAGTGTAAGGTAGGTAATTATTTTTGAACTGTGAATCATGAAAGGCAGCTCTGGAAAAGTGAAGAAAATATATGGGTGGGTAAAAGTGTCTGATAAACACAAAAAAAAACCATGTTATGTTTTTTTTTGTATGCTCACGAATAAACATTAAATACCAAATCCTTCTGTTTTTTGTTTTTTGGGTTTTTTTTTTTTTCTCCCTTGTACAGAATGATGCTGCGAGTGGACAAACCGAAGAGTAGCAACACCTGGTTTCCCTACATGGTACAGAGGAGATACCCCACCACTGCCCCTCTCTGGACCCCAGACACAACAGTACTGGTGGGCTAGCCATACTGTAGTAGTTAGAAGTGACTACTGCCCCTTTCTAATGAGCACAAAACACTCTCGGACCAACAGAGTTGGGCCTACATGGCATTTAGAAATAGCTGAACAAAGTCTGCAAAAAAACTGCAATGACTGGTTTGCTGCAGCGGAGGAGATATGAATATATTCAACTACTCACAGGGTTTAATGGTCCCTTATAATGGCTGGAAAGCCTGGAGCATCCCAGACAGATCCAAGACGAACTGGACAAACTGTACTGGCAAGTGAGGAGACTCGTCTGTTTAAAAACACATCAAAAAGCTCATCTTTCTAGATATAAAATGTTTATTAAACTGCTGTGTCACTTTGTGTTGAGTAGCATTTAGACACAGTTGTGGGTTATCTATTTGGTGATTTATTTATGTGAACTAGTGAGAGAAGTATCTGAGTGATTATCATTCTGAACATGTACTGGCTTAGGTTGATGCTGAGCATCTTTCTTAGAGTAGAATGTTTTTGCTACCTACTGAAATCAGAAAAAAATGTCTCTGCAGCCACGTTGAAAAACAATATCTTGTATGAAGTATTTTAGCTCTCCTTTCTGCAAAACAAGTGAATTGTTTCTATTGTTTCTAAGGGTATAATGCCATACAGTTAAATTACTGTAGCACTAAAGGTTTGACTTGAGCTTTGTTTCTCTTCACCTAAAACATTAATGTGGATCAGGGATGCCTTCACAGCAGCAAAGACCTTCATGAGAAGTTTAACATAACTTCAGCTCTTGGCAACGAGCCTACAAACCCCCCTTAAGACCCGGAGTTAGAGTGTGACAGTTTCCTCTGTAACCTTACCCAATAACTTGACCTTCCTCATTACTGGAGCTGCCTGAAAAAGCTCCATTAGCAATATGATGCAATTGAATATCCATTAGATCCCACATCGGTAATGGACAATTATAAGTGATTTACCATAATAGAAAATGTTTTAAAATATTCATTAAAACCCCCTTCACTGTCAGCAATAATGTACAGTAGTCAGTAGCGTAATCAGAGGGTTGACATGGTATGTAAAAGTCAGAGTCAAGGCCGGCCAAATGAGCTGAGGAAAATCACTGAGGTGTGTCGTAGACCTTTTAGGCTACATTTGCATTTAATAAGAAGGTGAAGTCAAATAAAAATGGACCCACAGTGTTCCTGGATAATGAACTTTTCCACAAAGGATTCAGTGTCAGCTTTGCCAGATATGGTGGCTCTTAGTTATAGGCTAACTAATACATTTGTTCTAATTTTATATTCCCATCAAACAGTAAAAAAAAAAAATATATACTCATGAAGAACTATATCAGATCATCACTGAAGCCTGAAGTGCTTAGTCAGATCGAGATTATTTTGGTGTGAGTTGCTTTGTCTCGGAGATATTTACCATAGAAATGTCTCTTCTATTAAATGCGATGGGAGTACATAGAATTTGCCTTTTGCTGAAAGGAGCAGTAATGCCTCTTTTTATGAATTAACCAAGTAATTCAAACAAATCCTTAAACACTTGACTCTTTTCATAGAGGAACTGCTTTGTTTTTTTGTTGCTACCCTCTCGTAGTAACCGTGCTACGAGAGGCTGAGCCTCCATTAATTTGTCACAGAACGAATATTGAAAGGTGTGGGCTTTTTTTTTTTTAATTTCTTGGGTTAAATACTAGTGATTATTATTGTTTTATTTTACAGATTTAGTTTTAAAGGGATCACTGACTGAAAAAGTGTTTTTGTAAGTGGTAACCTTCTGAAATACATGTATTGGCCACATGCTTATTGAAACACAGCCTTTATATTGTTTTTCTTTTCAAGAAGCCGTTTTAACTCTTCCAGGTTTGCTTCGGAATGTAACTAAAAGGTAAACATCACTGACCTTTATGCCGACCTGCTGCTCTATTACTGGACATCTTAACTGTCTGTCATGTAGATGGATGGCGAACCAAAGGTGTTAGCTTAAGAGCCAACAGTGGTACTAGGAAGCACTAAGCAGGGTTTGTATTATTTTCTTTAGGTGTGGCGCAGGTGTAGTGTGGCCAGCTACTAATTGGAGGGTCAGTAGTTCGATTCCCACTCTCTCTGCAGTCTGCATGTCGAAGTGTCCTTAAGCAAGACACTGAACCCTCAGTTGCTCCTGGTGGGTCAGGCCAGCACCTGTGTATGGCGGCTCTGCCACCATCAGTGTGTGAATGGGTGAACAGCAGGATCTGTAAAGCGCTTTGGTCATCTAGAGATGAATAAAAAAAAGCGCTATATAAGTGAACACCATTTACCATTCTTTAGATTTCAGTCACTCTATTAGGAATCCCTGTTTCAATAATCCAGAGTCAATAATTTATCTAGTGTCATTCTGGATTATTTTGTGGTTGGAGTCGATCATTGTAACCGGATGCAGCTTGCCTTGGTTCACTATTGTCTATAATTTCTATTCACCCCCACTGAAATCCCTGTTCATTTAACAACACGACCATCTATTTCATTCTTAGATTTTTTTATTTTTTTTTTAGCTTCATTAAAGGTTTTTTTCTCAAACTGGGATCTGAGGTGGCTAGCTGAAGCTAGCAGTTTAGCCACTCATTACCTCTGCCGAGGAGGTAATATGAACGGGGTAGTCCGTCTTATTGGCTACGGTCACACTGCAGGGCTTAATGCTCAATTCCGATTTTTTGCTGAGATCCGATTTTTTTTGTGTGGGCATTCACATTATAATTTAAATGTGACCCCCATCAGACTCCAGTACGAACGGTCTACAGCTATGAAGTGACCCGCATGCACAGAAGAAAACGTAACGTCAGACACAGCGTTGTTTACTGAAGTAAATAAGAGCCCCGAACGACTGAGGGGGACAGAACTTCTTCACCTTGATGCAGCGCAGCAAAATAAATGTTAAAATCATTCAGAAATGATTATGCACAAAATAAATATGAGACTAACTTCATCCCTCTACATGTCAGATGACCACTGTGACCAGCTGTGCTTCAACAGAACTGATCAATTAAACAGCTCTATTGAAAATGAGACCCCATGTCTCAATGGGATTACCCGTTTTAAACGATCCTAGCGATTACAGTAGGGCTTTCGGCCACTGACATTGTCAGCGGCTCGTACCAGCAGTCCCACACAGGAAGAAGAAGCCACCACAGACTCCCCTCTCCCGTATCCCCCATATCTAGCGATTCCACTCTATAGTCATGTCAGTATTAACTTTACATTTTAGATGTTACAGCAGCCAGGACTCACGGTGTGCTGTTTACAGGGAAAAAGGAATTTGCAGCATCCAGTACATGTTTCATTACGTTTTTTTTTAATGTGCTATTACTGTGCACCTGCTTGTCTGATAGTTTCAGTCCCGAACCCCCCCCCCCCCCCGAAATTTTGGAGTTATTGTGCAGTCCGAGCCAATAAAATTACAATCCAGTGATAAAGGGAAGAAGATTGATTAAAAATAGAGCACAAATCAGCTGTGTCTGTCATGCTTGCTGCATCCTCCACCGCAGAATTGTAGCGTCTGTTTCACTTCAATGAGGAAAAAGTCGGATGATATGTGACATAACCGTTCAGACTGAGGTCGCTTTGGAAAATATCAGATACGCATCTGAATTAGGACCACATATGAAAGTGGCCTGGGTCTGGTGTGAAAAAAAAAAAAAATCGGATATGTGCCGTTCAGACGGTCATAAAAAAAAAAAAAAAAATCAGAATTGAGCATTGAAACCTGCAGTGTGACCGTAGCCTTTGTTAACAGGATTACACAAAAACAACTGTACGGATTTTGATGAAATTTTCACCAGAGGTAGTCCTTGGGCCAAGGATGAACCCATTACATTTTGGAGGTGATCCATTAGGGGCAGAAGGAGCCTTGGCGGAAGTATGTGCTCTCTCTCTGAGTGCTTTTCTAGTTCACGTATGTTTCTGTGCTTACTGTACTTGAGGAAACGGTCATATCCTATCGACCAATAAAACCACAGACTCCTGTCCACCAGTGATGTTTTACTTCATTCATTCTTTAAGACAAATTTACATTAGTTGGCTCAGGCTCGATAGAAGCTAGCAGCTAAGATTGCTGGATTGCGGAGTCAAATGCGGTCTTCAAGATTTAAAGGGACATGCACTGAAACCAGCCTTTCTAAAAAAAAAAAAAGGCTGCAAAATAGGATTCACAAGGTGCTGGAATAATTAAAGAAAATCTGAACAAAATACATCACAACCATTTCATTAAGACCTATGTGAGCTGTTAAAATGTGGGAAAAGTACAGTCACTGACCCCTTTAAATACAAGAAGTATTACTTGTTTCCATTTTAAGAGACAGGTATTTTCTACAGCCAATATTACCCGAACTGAGAACCTCACACCAAAACAGTCTAAATGGATAAATATAATTTCAAACCAGAAGTCAAAGGTGATTGAACAGCCACTTTAGTCACTGAATATGTGACACCGGAATTAAAGCAAAAGGACTGGCAATCTATTAAATGGAAAAATATGATTCTAACTTTAGATTACACTTGTAATCCTTTAATCGCAATTCAGAGATATTTAATTAGCCCTCTCCATGGAAAAAAGAAAAACAGAACATCAAGTGTGAGAACCAGAACAACAACTCCTTAAAAAATTAAATGCTTAAAGGAACAATAATTAAATAAAGGATAGACTGGCTAATTGTCTGCTGAGACACTTTCTCAGCAAGTCATCAAATTCCATCGTTTCTTTTTGAGGGAAGCACACAAAGCAGCTGTCGGTGCCAGTTTTTGCACAGGTGATGGCGTGTGAAGACCAGGTGGACAGACGGCGGGTACAGTAGGAGGGGAGGGAGGGCGTCCGTCCCAATCTCGCATCTGGTAATCCGGCAGCTGCAGGGCCCACACAGAACAGGAGATACTGTTAATTATTCAGCTGGCTATGCACTGCCTGACTCAACGTGACCGAAAGGAGCCAGCCATGCCGCTTAAATGTTTGCCTTTATATTACACACATTTCTCTGTTTCATGAAATTTAAAATGGAACTGCGGTCAAGTGCTGTAAGCGAGGCCTGAAAGCATCATCCTCAGTTATCAGCAATGATATTCAAATTTGTTGAGTTTTTAGAGCAGGCTAATTCCCATTTCAGTAGCTAAAGTTTAATTGCGTGTGTCCCAGCAGACTTGCACCGTTGCTTTCAGGGGCAGAGAGAGGAAGGATGTGTCCAAGTGAAATAATTGGCCCTGCGATCCACAGTGGTTCAAAATTACACTCTCTGGTTCTCTCCCGCTCTAGCCGCCTGCCTTCCTCTCCCCAGAGTGTGAACAGTAACAGTAAACAGGGGAGGAGAGACTTTTTAATTAGTCCCCCAATGCTGGATAAGTGACGGATATCTGATATATTGGAGAACACGTCACTTTTCAGGGCTCCATGCTGTGTCTTGACCTGTAATGAAAATTTTTAATGTAATACAATCGTCATACCCAAGGAATTCGTTTAAAAAAACAGCTTCACGTTACACCTGAAAAGCAGTAGCAGGGTCAGAAAACAGATTCCCCCAAGAGACACACTAAAAATCTTCCCCCATTTCTTGTTTCAAATTGGGGTAATTTTTAATGTTTTCTTATTTTGTTAAAAAGTCTCGACTCTGACCTGATGTGATGTGGTAAGTCGTATCAGCTCAACCCTCTTTCCTGTATTTAAAAAAAAACATCTAAAGAGGATGGGAAGGAGGACGCACACATCTGTTTCAGTCTCTCCAGGTTGCCATGGTAACAGTTGCCTTACAGTTGAATACCCACCTGTACACAGAAGCTTTGTAGTGGTTGATACCTCAGTTTTTGGGTGTGGTAGTGGTGGTGACGATGATGGTGGTGATGATGATGTGCACCACGTTCTGTCTATGTATTTACTACTACATAGAATGTTAAGTACGGTTTTTCAGTTTGATTGTTATTGCACTTGTTGACTTTGTATTGTCACAACAGGGAGAAATAAAGTTTTATCTTTTTTCAGTGTGTTTAAATCCCTTTGTGTGCAGTGGTCTTTGAGAAATATGAAGCCTGAAACAATTAATGCATGCAAAAAAATTAAGGTAGTGCCCTACATTTTGAGGCCTTAGCATAAGCAATTTGCTATCCAACATATTATTGTCTTTTTGAGGCCAGAAGCATCTGTACACTTTGTAAACCCAGCCACAGGGGGTGCACAAGCCAGTGTACTCCTAGTGCCGGTCCCAAGCCTGGGTAAATGAGGAGGGTTGTATCAGGAAGGGCATCCAACAAAACTTTTGCCAAATCAAACATGTGGATCATGATGAATGAGACTTTCATACCAGATCGGTCAAGGCCCGGGTTAACAACAACCGCCACCTGTGCTATTAACTGACGGGGTGCCGGTGGAAATTGGACTACTGTTGGTCGAAAATCGAGGAAGAGGAGAAGGAGAAGGCGTGCTAGGAGAGAGAGAAAAGGAAAAGTAGAAGTGAGGAGGTGAGAGTAGGATGTTAAATGTAGGGACTGGTAAAGGCAGAGAGATGGCTGATTTGATGGAGAGAAGAAAAGTAAATACACTGTGTGTTCAAGAAACCAGATGGAAGGGAAGCAAGGCTAGGAGCATTGGAGGGGGATTTAAACTGCTCTACCATGGTGTAGATAGGAAGAGAAATTGAGTAGGAGTAATCTTGAAGGAAGAGCATGTGAAGAGTGTTCAGGAGGTAAAGAGGGAGTCAGACAGAATCATGAGTTTGAAGCTAGAAGTCAAAGGTGTGATGTTGAATGTTGTCAGAGTGTATGCCCCACAAGTTGGATGTCAAGTAGAAGAGAAGGAGGAATTCTTGAGTAAGTTGGATGAAGTGGTAGACAGTGTTCCCAGGGGCAGAGAGTAGTGATTGGAGCGGACTTTAACGGACATGTAGGTAAAGAGAACAGAGGTGATGTGGAGGTTCTGGATCGGTATGGTCTTAATGAGAGAAATGTGGAAGAACAGATGGTTGTGGATTTTGCTAAAAGGATGATAATGGCTGTGGTGAGCACATACTTTAAGAAGACAGAGGGACATAGGGTGACTTACAAGAGTGGAGGAAGGTGCACACAGGTGGACTACATCTTATACAGAAGGAGAAATTTGAAAGGGATAGGAGACTGAAAGGTGGTGGCAGGGGAGAATGTAGCTAGACAGCATTGGACTGTCATCTGTAGGATGACTTTGCAAAGCAAGAAGAGGAAAACAGCGAAAGCAGAGTCAAAGATTAAGTAGGGGAAGTTACAGAAGGAAGAAGGTCGCACAGGGTTCAGGAAGGAGTTGACACAGGCTCTGGGTGTTAGGGAAGAATTACCAAATACTGTACTGGGAAAGTACAGCAAAAGTATTGAGAGAAACAGGTAGAAAGGTATGTGCTGTATCCAGTGGTCAGAGGAATGAAGACAAGGAGACTTGGTGGTGGAATGATGAGGTACAAGAAAGTATTCAAAGGAAGAGGTTAGCAAAGAAAAAGTGGGATAGTCAGGGAGATGAAAAAAGTAGACAGGAGTATTTGGAATCTAGGTGCATGGCAAAGAGGTGACAAAGGAAAAGACATAGTGAGTTGTATGAAAGCCTAAACACTAAGGAAGGATAAAAGGAGTTGTATCAACTGGCTAGACAGAGAGATCAAGCTGGAAAGGATGTACAACAGGTTAGGCAGATTAAGGACAGAAATGGTAATGTACTAACAAATGACAAGAGTGTTGAGAAGGTGGAAGGAGTACCTTGAAGTACCTTGAAGAGCTGATGAATAAAAAAAAAATGAGAGAGCGAGGAGGATGGATGAAGGAAAGATGGTGAACAAGGAAGTCCTGAGGATCAGCAAGGCAGAAGTGAGGGCAGCTCTGAAGAGGATGAAGAATGGAAAGGCTGTTAGTCCAAATGACATACCTGTAGAGGTATGGAGATGTTTAGGAGAGATGGCAGTGGACTTTTTAACCAGATTGTTTAACACAATCTTGGAGAGTGACAGGATGCCCGAGGAGTGGAGAAGAAGTGTTTTGGTACCAGTTTTCAAGAACAAAGGTGATGCTCAGAGCTGTAGTAACTACCGAGGCATAAAGTTGATCAGCTACACTATGAAGATATGGGAAAGAGTTGTTGAAGCCAGGTTAAGAGGAGAGGTGACAATCAGTGAGCAGCAGTATGGTTTCATGCCAAGAAAGAGTACTACAGATGCAATGTTTGCTCTAAGAGTGTTGATGGAGAAGTACAGAGAAGGTCAGAAGGAGTTGCACTGTGTCTTTGTGGATCTAGAGAAAGCATATGATAGGGTGCCAAGAGAGGAAGTGTGATACTGCATGAGAAAGTCAGGAGTGGCAAAGAAGTATGTGAGGGTGGTGCAGGACATGTATGAGGACAGCGAGATGGTGGTGAAGTGCGCTGTACAAGTGACTGATGGATTCAAGGTGGGGGTGGGATTACATCAGGGATGGGCTCTGAGCCCCTTCTTGTTTGCCATGGTGATGGACAGGCTGACAGACGAGGTCAGGCAGAAGTCTCCGTGGATCATGATGTTTGCAGACAGCATTGTGATCTGTAGTGAGGGTAGGGTGGAAGAGAACCTGGAGAGGTTGAGGTATGCTCTGGAGAGAAGAGGAATGAAAGTCAGTAGAAGCAAGACAGAATACATGAGGTGCAACAGTGAAAATGGAAGGAGTAGCAGTAGTGAAAGTCGATGAGTTTAAATACCTGGGGTCAGCCATCCAAAGCAATGGAAAATACACAAGAGGGCTGAAGAAGAGAGTCCAGGAAGGGTGGAGACGAGTGTCAGTGGTGATTTGTAGTAGTAGTAGTATATTTGACAGGGACGACAGAAGGGTAGCAGCAAGAGTGAAAGGGAAAATTTACAAGATGGTAGTGAGACCTGCTATGATGTATGGTTTGGAGACGGTGGCACTGGCAAAAAGACAGGAGCTGGAGGTAGCAGAGTTAAAGATGCTAAGATTTTCATTGGGAGTGACTAGGAGGGACAAGATTAGAAATGAGTATATCGGAGGGACAGCGCACATTGAGCGGTTTGGAGACAAAGTAAGAGAGGCAAGGCTGAGATGGTTTGGACATGTGCAGAGAAGGGATAGTGGATACATTGGGCAAAGGATGTTGAAGATGGAGCTGCCAGGTATGAGGAAAAGAGGAAGACCACAGAGGAGATTCATGGATGTAGTGAAGGAGGACATGAAGAGGGTTGATGTTACAGAGGAAGATGCAAGGGATAGGGTGGGATGGAGACAATTGGTCCGCTGTGGCGACCCCTAAAGGGAGCAGCCAAAAGAAGAAGTGGAAGAAGAAGAAGCATCCATACACATTGTGGGTGTAACACAAACTCAGATATCTGCTAATTAGTGCTAGGTTACATAATAAGTAGGACTAGGACAGAGCTGTCCTATGACCAAAATTTTATATCATATCCATCCATCCATCCATCCATCCATCTTCTACCGCTTTTCCGGAGGTCCGGGTCGCGGAGGCAGCAGTTCAAGCAGAGAAGCCCAGGCTTCCCTCTCCCCAGCCACCTGCTCCAGCTCTTCAGAGGGGATACCAAGGCGTTCCCAGACTAGCTGGGAGACATAGTCTCTCCACCGAGTCCTGGGTCTGCCCCGGGGTCTCCTCCCAGTGGGACGTGCCTGAAACACCTCAAATGGGAGGCGTCCAGGAGGCATCCTAATCAGATGCCCATACCACCTCAACTGACTCCTTTCAATGTGGAGGAGCAGCGGTTCTACTCTGAGCCTCTCCCGGATGACTGAGCTCCTCACCCTATCTCTGAGGGTGAGTCCAGCAATCCTACGGAGAAAGCTCATTTCAGCCGCTTGTATCCGCGATCTCGTTCTTTCGGTCATTACCCAAAGCTCGTGACCATAGGTGAGAGTAGGAACGTAGATTGACTGGTAAATCGACAGCTTTGCCTTAGAACTAAGCTCCCTCTTCACCACAACAGACCGGTACAACGTCCGCATCACTGCAGATGCTGCTCCAATCCGTCTGTCGATCTCTCGCTCCATTTTCCCCTCACTCGTGAACAAGACCCCAAGATACTTAAACTCCTCCACTTGGGGCAGGAGCCTGTCCCCAACCCGGAGAGGACAATCCACCTTTTTCCGGCTGAGGACCATGGACTCGGACTTGGAGGTGCTGATTCTCATCCCAGCCGCTTCACACTCAGCGGCAAACCGTCCCAGCAAGAGCTGTAGGTCATTGCTGGATGAAGCCAACAGGACAACATCATCTGCAAACAACAGAGATGAGATCCTGTGGTCACCAAGCATGACACCCTCCATTCCCTGGCTGCGCCTAGAAATCCTGTCCATAAAAATTATGAACAGGACCGGTGACAAAGGGCAGCCCTGGCGGAGTCCAACTCTCACTGGGAATGACTCCGACCGAGTGTTGGCAATGCGAACTAAACTCTCACAACGGTCGTACAGAGACCGAATAGCTCGTAACAACAAGCCCGATACCCCATACCCCTTTATATCATATACGTAATCTTATTTGACGATAACAATATATATATCACGATATACATTTTTGTAAATTCTATAGTTTATATATGATAACCAATAATAAGGACCATCTCTTTTTCTAAATTTTAAATAACATACTGAAAAAAATCAATTGTACAAATTCCATCCATTCATCTTCTTCCGCTTAATCCTTTTCGGGTCGCGGGGGTGCTGGAGCCTATCCCAGCATCTTTGAGCAAGAGGCTGGGTACACCCTGGACAGATCGCCAGTCCACCACAGGGCCAACACAGAGAGACAGACAACCATTCACTCTCACAGTCATACCTAAGGACCATTTAGAATCACCAGTTGATGCCAATTAACCTAACTTGCATGTGCGGAGGAAACTGGAGAAATCCCGGAGTAAACCCACGCAGACACGGGGAGAACATGCAAACTCCACACAGATCACTGTTGGTCAGGGGCTGGGATCGAACCCAGGATCCCCCAGCCAAGGGTGAGTTGCTGTGCTGCCGCAGTGCTAACCACTCCGCCACCGCGCTGCCCTTGTACAAATTCCTGTCATTAATTTTATGCATTTTTTCCCCTCTTAATTTTGCAGTGCTGTTACAAAATTGTTTTTAATGTGTATTTGAGATTATTTCAACTTTATTATTTATCGCTACTGGACTAATTAAAAATGATTAGAAATCCAGTTACATTAAGAGCCAGTTTGTTCCTCCGACATGTTTTAATTTGTTTATTTAGTGTGTATGCGGCCGTTGTCATGCACTTTCACAGCTTTAGTAATGTTTTTTCAGACAAAATTCAGAAACTCGGCAGTGATTGAAACCAGAACGATGGTCTGATACACTATAATGTTTCCTGTTAGTGACAAGTTAGCATTGTTATTTAGCATTTGCCATCTTATAATTAGAGAGAGATGGTGTTAATGTGACTTACTACCTCCAATTAAAACGAGGTTAGAAAACTATCTTCTCTGACAAAGCATGGTGGGAAAAAGTCCAACGTCTCTGGCTGGCACAGAAGTAGCGGCAGAACATTAGCTTGCAGTTAGCTGCTGTGGCACACCTGGCGCACAGGGGGAGAGGTGAGGCGGTGACAAATGGAAAGGGGTACGTCTCTTAAATCCCGATATAAACAATCGTTTTATATGAAAGAGATTTTTTTAGACATTCTTTATCATGTCACTGATATACATCATCGCACAGCCCTAGGCTAGGATATTTAACGCATTAATTTTTTCGACTAATGCGTGCCAGTTAATGCATTAAAAAACTGACACTTCTTGAGGTGAAGTCGCCAGTGGTGACTGGCTTGTTTCAACAATAAAATGTAATTAAAAGTTGCTAAAGTATGCTTTTTCATTGATTCTCTCAAGTTTAGCTATTAATCACAATTAATCTGAAAGATGTGATTAAGTGGTTGATTTTTTTTGTTTTTAAAACACTGCACATCCCTAATTATAATAAAATGCCACTATTTCATATAACAGTGTTAAAGGACACAATCCCTGGAGAGGTTTATCACATAATGGGTGCATATTACTGTAATGAAAAATGCAAACACAATATAAAAAGGGTATAGAAGTGAGTTATGTGAAGAATAAGCCATAGAGAGAAGCATGTGTCATGTAAACTGATTTTTTTCCACTGATTTAAAAGCATCTTTTATGCCTTTCAGGCCAATAAAACCAGAGCAAAACAAAATTATAATCCTTTAATGAGTTAAATAAAGCAGGTAACAAAGTCACACAAAATACAGGTACATCTCAATAAATGAGAATATCATCAAAAAGTTAATTTCAGTAATTCAATTCAAAAAGCAAAACTTTTAGGGGGTTTACGTAAGGAGAGTTTGCTGCCCAATCAAGCAGAGTGATACCATGGTCATTAAACCAGGTATTGGTACTTTTGGCAGCGTGGGCAGGTGCCAAGTCCTGCTGGAAAATGAAATCATCATCTCCATAAAGCTTGTCAGCAGAGGGAAGGCTGAAGTGCTCCAAAATTTCCTGGTAGATGGCTGATGGCATGGCTCCCCAAATCATGCGCCAAGTCCTGTCATTTGGAATTCAAGGTCCCAGGGTCTGGAGGAAGAGTGGAGAGGCACAGAAGTTGCTTGAGGTCCAGTGTGAAGTTTCCACAGTTGATGATTTAGGGAGCCATGTCATCTGCTGGTGTTGGTCCACTGTGTTTTACTTATATTAAATCCAAGGTCAGCATCACCATCTACCAGGAAATTTTAGAGTACTTCATGCTTCCTTCTGCTGACAAGCTTTATGGAGATGATGATTTCATTTTCCAGCAGGACTTGGCACCCGTCCACACTGCCAAAACTACCAAAATCTGGTCTAATGACCATGGCATCACTGTGCTTCATTGGCTGGCAAACTCACTTGACCTAAACCCCATAGAGAATCTATGGAGTATTGTCAAGAGGAAGATGAGAGACACCAGACCCAACAATGCAGATGAGCTGAATGCTGCCATCAAAGCAACTTGGGCTTCCATAACACCTCAGAAGTGCCACAGGCTGATTGCCTCCATGCCACGCTGCACTGATGCAGTAATTCATGCAAAATGAGCCCCAACCAAGTACTGAGTACGTACATCAGTCGGCCAACATTTCTATGAAAATATTTTTTAAATTGATCTCATGTGTGCATATGCATATTTTATTCAATCATGTGTTCAATTGTGTGTATATAGTTCCACCCGCGAAGCCACTACCATACCTGTGTATGTTTCCATAATCCTGGGCTATTTTTATTTTCAGTCGTGGGTTTAATCGTGTGTTCTATAACAGTGTTTTATCTAATCCTTCTCTCTTACTTTATTGCGCAGTAGCCTGGTGGAGCACCCACAATTTTGTTGTACTGTACAACTGTACAATGACAAAGCCTATTTTATTCTAGTCTATGTAATATTTTAAAAAAAAATTTAGATACTGAATTTTGGGTAGTTTAGCCAGTTTAGGAAGCCGGGGATCAGATTGCCAAGGCCTCTGCCATCGCCCACCACCTGATCCACATAGCACCGGACTCCCATGGTCCCTCCTGCAGGTGGTGAGCCCACTGGGGGGCAGACCCATGTAGCTCCTTCGGGCTGAGCCCAGCCAGATCCCATGAGCAGAAACCCGGCCACCGGATACTTGCCAGAGCCAGAGTACTGGAGAGGTGAGTCCAGTCGTTGGCCGAACCTTGCATTCAGGAGGAGCAATGTGGTTTTCGTCCTGGCCGTGGCACATCAGACCAACGCTTTACCCTCTCGAGAATCCTCGAGGGTTCATGGGAGTTTTCCCAACCAGTCTACATGTGTTTTGTGGACTTGGCCTTTGTCCTTTGTGGCTTTTTGTGGGGGGTGCTTCGGGAGTATGGCATATCAGGCTTGTTGCTACAAGCTATCCGATCTCTATACGACCATTGTGAAAGTTTGGTTCGTATTGCCAACACTGAGTCAGACTTGTTTCCAGTGAGAGTTGGACTCCGTCAGGACTGCCCTTTGTCATTGATCCTGTTCATAATTTTTATGGACAGGATTTCTAGGCACAGTCAAGGATCCGAGGGTGTCATGTTCGGTGACCTCAGGATCTCATCTCTGCTGTTTGCAGATGATGTCGTCCTGTTGGCTTCATCGAGCAGTGACCTACAGTTCTTACTGGGACGGTTTGCTACTGAGTGTGAAGTGGCTGGGATGAGAATCAGTACCTCCAAGTGTGAGTCCATGGTCCTCAGCCGGAAAAGGGTGGATTGTCCTCTCCGGGTTGGGGACAAGCTCCTGCCCCAGGTGGAGAAGTTTAAGTATCTCGGGGTCTTATTCACGAGTGAGGGGATAATGGAGCGGGAGATTGACAGACAGATGGGAGCAGCATCTGTTGTGATGCTGATGTTGTACCGATCTGTCGTGGTGAAGAGGGAGCTGAGCTCTAACACAAAGCTGTCAATTTGCCATTCAGTCTACATTCCTACCCTCACCTATGATCATGAGCTTTGGTTAATGACTGAAAGAATGAGTTTGCGGATTCAAGCGACTGAAATGAGCTTTGTCTGTAGGATTGGGAGACTCACCCTTAGAGATAGGGTGAGCAGCTCAGTCATCCGGGAGAGGCTCAGAGTAGAACCGCTGCTCCTCCACATTGAAAGGAGCCAGTTGAGGTGGTTTGGGCATCTGATCAGGATGCCTCCTGGACGACTCCCACTTGAGGTGTTTCAGGCACGTCCCACTGGGAGGAGACCCTGGGGCAGACCTAGGACACGCTGGAGAGACTGTACAGTGCATCCGGAAAGTATTCACAACTCTTCACTTTTTCCACATTTTGTTATGCATGTTACAGCCTTATTCCTAAAGGGATTAAATTCATTTTTCCCCTCAAAATTCTACACACAATACCCCATTATGACAACGTGAAAAAGTTTTTTAAATTTTTGCAAATTTATTAAAAATAAAAAAACTAAGAAATTACATGCACATAAGTATTCACAGCGTTCGCTCAATACTTTGTTGATGCAACTTTGGCAGCAATTACAGCCTCAAGTCTTTTTGAATATGATGCCACAAGCTTGGCACACCTATCTTTGGGCAGTTTTTCCCATTTCTCTTTGCAGCACCTATCAAGCTCCATCAGGTTGGATGGGAAGACCAGAGAATTTTGTTTCTCATGGTCTAAGAGTCCTTCAGGTGCCTTTTGACAAACTCCAGGCCGGCTGCCATGTGCCTTTTACTAAGGAGTGGCTTCCATCTGGCCTCTCTACCATACAGGCCTGATTGGTGGATTACTGCAGAGATGGTTGTCCTTCTGGAAGGTTCTCCTCTCTTCACAGAGCAATGCTGGAGTTCTGACAGAGTGACCATCGGGTTCTTGGTCACTTTCCTGACTAAGGCCTTTCTCCCCCGATCGCTCAGTTTAGATGGCCGGCCAGCTCGAGGAAGAATCCCGGTGGTTCTGAGCTTCTTCAATTTAAGGATGATGGAAGCCACTGTGCTCATTGGGACCTTCAAAGTCACAGAAATTTTTCTGTACCCTTCCCCAGATTTGTGCCTCGAGACAATCCTGTCTCGGAGGTCTACAGACAATTCCTTTGACTTCATGCTTGGTTTGTACTCTGATATGCACTGTCAACTGTGGGACCTCATATAGACAGGTGTGTGCCTTTCCAAACCATGTCCAATCAACTGAATTTACCACAGGTGGACTCCAGTTAAGCTGTAGTAACATCTCAAGGGTGATCAGTGGAAATAGGATGCATCTGAGGACAATTCTGAGCTTTATGGCAAAGGCTATGAATACTTATGTACATGTAATTTCTTAGTTTTTTATTTTTAATAAATTTGCAAAAATCTCATCAAAAACCTTTTCATGTTGTCATTATGGGATATTGTGTGTAGAATTTTGAGGAAAAAATGAATTTAATCCCTTTTGGAATAAGGCTGTAACATAACAAAATGTGGAAAAAGTGAAGTGCTGTGAATACTTTCCAGATGCACTATATCTCCCAGCTGTCCTGGGAAAGCGTTGGTATCCTCTCTGAAGAGCTGGAGCAGGTGTCTGAGGCAGGTACGAGTAAAACTAAAACCAAAATAAGAAACTTACTCTGGGAAACCAAATTGAAATACAATAGGGAGTGGTACCACTAAATCTTACCTGTGTGCTGCGTGTGGAAATGGAGAACTGAAACTTGGCCCAGTCTTTGAAGCAGAGGCAGTTGATTAACAGAATAAACAAAAGGTGACAAAAGAAAATGAGTCCTAATTGCCTAAAAATGCTTTGTTAGAAAGAACAAAAGCACACAGAGTGGCACTTGATCTATTAAAAAAAAGATTCCAGTTAAGAAAAGAAAAATATATCAAGACCAAATCAGACCAACTGGACATGGTGGCAGACTGTGCGTGTTAAATCACAGCTGCTCTTACTAAATGCTCAGCTGATATTTATCTGGGGGTGCCTGATTGGAGACAAGTCTTAGTTGGTGGAGAGTTGAGCGTACCAGTCCAATCAGGCACTAGAATTAGTCAGGAACTGGATGAAGCAGGGAGGCAACAAACCTTCTGTTGACATTCGGAGGGAAACAAAGATGATTAAGTGGCCAGTAGAAAGGACAAGAAAGGCCATGGGCCGTAACATAGATGTTTAACTGTAGTCAATCTCAAAAACTTACAGTATTGTATGAAAAAGTTCATATACTGTATGTTCATCAGTGTGAGATATTTCAAGCCTTTTTTTATTTTGATGGTTATGACTTAGCTTTTTGAATTAAATTATGAATGATTATTGTAATTGTTGTGCCTCAGTGAAAACGGAGGCATACAGTCATCAGTTAATGTGTCTGTGTGTGGGTGGTTGTATCTGTCTGTCTGTCTGTTACCAACTTTCAGCTCGCCCAGTCAAAATTAAATGAAACTAAAGGTTTGTATCATTGTATGGCCATATTTTCTCAACTTTTACTTTGCTAGAATTTCGAGATAAGGTTTTGTTTTTGAAATAAACACTAATTTAACTCACCTTTTCTGTCAATGAAGCCAGGAAAACGGTATTGTAACAAACATGCCGAGCCACTAGAGACGGCAGTGTCACTTTTTTTTTTTTACAGCACATGGATGACTTTCTGTAACAGTCAATCTCTAGCTGAGAGATAAATAGAGGTTATAAAATAGTGATTAATGAAAAAAAAAGCATGTATTCAGCAACTACACCATTTATTCATCACATTGATTGTTTTCATACTGGTTTTGCTGTTTAGTTTTGCAGAGGAAGGACAAGGTATTTTCTTCCTGGAGTTTTCAGCTCACTCAATACTACAAGTCCCAACATTCCTTGCCTCAAAAACATGGTGGACCACAGCAGACCACTGCAGCAGACGCCTGCGCGGCGTAAGTTTTGTGCATAAATTATGCCATGATTTCAGTATTAAAACACCAATAACTCCTACAACTGCAATATTTGATTCTTAAAGCTTAAGTTACATCACATTTTTTTCCCATTTCTCTCTCCCCCCCCCCCCCCCCCCGTATGGGGACTGCTTGGTTCCATTACTGTAATTTAACTGGTTAAACTATTTTCTAAATAGTTTTCCCTAAAGTTCAGCTGATTTTTTTTAAGTCTTAATACTAATGTCAGTAATATAAAAACACCACAGTGTGACATGATTCATTCACTCACTTTAAAATGATTCACTCACTAATTTCCATTGCTATGCACGACACCCAGCTCTACCTCTCCTCTAAACCCAACTCCAGACTGCCACCTACCTCTCTTTCTGATTGTCTTTCTGAAATTAAATCATGGTTTACCTCTAATTTCCTCAAACTCAGTGGCAATAAAACAGAAATTCTACTTGTTGGTACACCCCCCCCCCCCATCTTAACCAAATCCCCCAGTTTCTCCATTGATATTAATAACTCTCCCATTTGCCCTTCCCCTCAGGTTAAGAGTCTGGGTGTCATCCTCGACAGCACTTTATCATTCCAGTCTCACATCAATAATATTACTCAGTCCGCCTATTTTCATATTCGTCACATTAACCAACTATGTCCCTCCCTCACTCCGCACACTGCTACCATCCTCATCCATAGCCTTGTCACTTCCCACATTGACTACTGCAGCCCACTTCTCTTTGGTCTCCCAAATAAATACCTCCACAAGCTACAGCTCCTTCAGAACTCTGCAGCCCGGATCATCATTCGCGCTCCATCCATAGAACAAATCGCCCCTGTCCTTCAGCATCTTCACTGGCTCTCAATAAAGGACAGAATAAACTTCAAGATACTGCTCCTCACTTTCAAATCCCTTCATAACCTGGTCCCGTCATACTTGTCTGAACTCCTCCACACTGTCACCCTTAGCCGCTCTCTCAGGTCCTCCTCTTCCCCTCGCCTCACCATTCCTTCTGCTCACCTCATCACTATGGGGAATAAAGCCTTCAGTTGCTCTGCTCCCCGGCTCTGGATCTCACTCCACCAGACATCCACAACATTGACTCTCACCCATTATTTAAATCCAGACTCAAAACGCATCTGTTTAAACAGGCTTATTCTCTTTGATAATCTACCTTTTAATTCACCGTTTTTGGTTTGTTACTTAAGTTTTGTTATTGCATTTTAAATCTGTTTTTAATGTTGCTCTTTTGCAAGGTGACCTTGGGGGTTGAAAGGTGCCTAGAAATAAAATGTATTGTTATTATTATTATTATTATTATTATTAAACGAAGCAATTTATTAAGCTGAGGAGAAACATGGCATCTGTATTTTTTACAGATCACTTCTGTCACAATAATCATATTTTTATGCTGTTTTTCTTTCCTCTTTGTCCCTCTGAGGTCCACGGTGGTGAACCTGAAGGTCAGCAGTCAGAGCAGCTGTGAAGATAATCGGCTGGAAGCTAAATAAGAATATTACATGTTTACTGTTTATAGAAGAAACTGCTACGGTATTTTAATAAATTAATGTTTGGACAAAGCTAGTTTTTTAGAAGATTATTTAAGAAACTCTCAATATTCATTACAAATAAGTGTGAAATATTGCAAACCATTCTGATTTAATGTTCATAATTATGCTTTTACGTTTGTAAATTTTGATATGTTTACCTGCTATTGCATGCCATCTATACATGCATTCAATTAAGAAAATCTTTCACTCCAACATTTTTCTTTGTGTTCCTAATTTTATTCCTGTGCTTCTGTATTTTTATGCCTTAGCACAAAGGCAACGTAGGCATATGCTAATCACTCCATGTGTCTGTGTCTGTCTGTTAGCAGCTTTTCAGCTCACCCGCTCAAAATCAACTGGAACTGAAGGCTTGTATCATTGTATCGCCATATTTTCTCAACTTTTAATTTGCCACAATTTCCAGATAAGGCTTTGTTTTCAAAATAAACACAAATTTAACTCACCTTTACCATCAATGCAGCTGTGAAAAAAGGTACTGTGATAACTATGCCCACCCACTAGAAGTGGCAGTGTGACTTTTTTTACAGCCCCCCCCCCCCCATATCACCATGCCACAGGCACTGAGGCATCAGCACCTTGGTGCTTTCATTTTAGATGCACTACTACATACGTTCATAGATTATGTTAAAGCCACTCTGTTCAATCTATATCAGGAACACATTACACATTTTATACGAAAGCAAACTAAAAGACTGTTGTGTTGATGAATTCAGAAATGTTTTTCACTCGGTTACAAGGGAACTTTTCCTTGTCCATCAATACGCTAGAAGATGATGCATCAAGCGTTAAGGCGGTGACCTTCTGAAGCTGTCAGAGCCACATGACAAGCTGGCCGACATGGAAACATCATTAAAGCAATCAGCTGCTGCAGAAAAACCCGGACAAAAGACGAACAGTGACAGGCCATGTCAGGGCTTGACACTTCGCTTCAAAATCAGACACCTGCTGCTGCTCGCCTTCAACAAAGACCCCCGGGAACCGAGAAGTTTGTTACCATGTTGTCAGGGTCCCTTTGAGCTTTCCTAATAAGCTCTGGCTTGTATTTTTACCAGACTGTCATCCACTAATGTCAGTCATCCTGCCAAGTTCAGCCCATCACAGTTCTTCTCCCATTTTTTCTCCACTGTATCCAGGGCAGGATTAAGGAGGTTGTGGGCCCCTGGGCTAAAGCAGTTTTTGGGGCCCTCCCACACATTTATGGGAGTATGATATGCAAATTGGCTATGTTTACATGCATGGTAATACACCGTTTATAATTGGATTTCTGGAGTTATCTGATTATTAAAGTAGTCATGCAAAAACAATACTCAGAAAAAAAGGCAATTATTTTGTTACATAAAGTGAAATTACATTAACACACAGTTTATCGTCCAATAACCCATTTATTTAGTACATGTAAACATGTCAAATCCGATTACCATTATCTGATTATTCACAGTTATCGGATTATTGTGGCCATGTAGCCAGGGTCACTGATGGATCAGCTTGACCTTCAAGGTCGTAAATTACTAAGGCAGTGGCTATGGATACGGAACCATACCCACAGAATTCTTGTTACAGATACAGCTCAAATCTGATTGGCCAGTACGTTCTATTAATGTGTATCTTAAAAACAGTAGGCTGCATGTATGGAAATCTGAGGCATTTATTTGTTTCAAAATTTTAATCAATATCTATTTACTACCTTTTTAACCTTACCCACTCCCAAATCCGAAGGCTAACCTCTTAATTTTAAGTCTAAATTTCATCTCATAGTAAAATGGTTTGGACAAGGTGCCAATAGCAGGATGCAAACCAGCAACCTTCTGATGACAGACCCAACGCACTACCTACCTAAGCCACAGCAGCAGCTGGCTTGGAGCTGATCTGAAAAGGTTTTGTCAGATTGTCAACTTTTCTGTACCAACAGACATTTTGTATAGGGATACAGCTTCTGCATCCATTGTCACTGCCAATTACTAAATAAAGTGAATGACCACAAAGTTCAAGGTTTACCTCGAATGGCAGAAAAATATACAGTAGTACCATCAGGACTAGGGCTGTGCAATATGACGATATATATTGGATGACGATATAAAAACGTCTATCGCTTCATAGAATACTCTATCATTTATATGATGATTTAAAATGCACACACTCCCATTTCTTGAACAAAGCTCTTCACCCACTACTTGTCAGCACCCCGTTTCTCCCCTGCAGTGCACGCAGCGGGACAGGTGTGATGGCTAGGCTTCAGTCCGGTGTGTTGGTAGCATCAAACTTCCGGTTTGGACAGACAGCTGCTAGTCCTGTTTGCCAGGGATGTGGGACTGTTTTCCATCGTGCTGCATCAGACAGGATAGTCCGCTAACCTCATTTTAATAGGAGGAAAGTTACATGTCTAATTATAAAACGGCAAATGCTAAGTTGTGCTAACTGGAAACATTATAGTGTATCAGATCATTAGCCACGGTTACATGGGCAAAATTTCTTCAATTTGATTACAATTCAGATCAGAACTTCACTGTTTACATAGATCCTGAAAAAGTTGATCCGATTAAGACGTGTGTTTCCATGTGTCACATGTTTGAACGGACTAAATCATTTTGACATGTGCACAATTATCCCATATTCTGGCAATAGTAGAAGAAGAAGCAACTTCCGATGTAAACAAACCCCTCTTTGTGTCTTTCTCTTTTTGAAATGGACCCGTATCGTGTTATTCAGACTGTACTTTTGCTTCTGCTGGTCTCTGTAATGAAGCTACAAGTACATACTTTTGCATATGACGAACAGAGGGAGACAGCAGGACGATACAGACCAGTTTTGTTTTACTCCTGCCATGTCATCCGCTAGCTGTTGTAAAGGCAGAAATGTATCACGTCGACATATGGCTGACGTACAGATATGCACAGTAAACATATTTTCTACCCAAGCTTCGGAATAAGTGTTAATATGCGCACCAATCAGATTAACAATTGGCATAACCCACCAATCTCAATCGGAAGCAAATTTTGACCCAAATGAGTGTGAGCAGGTCAGAATATTCAGACTGGCGTGTTTACAAGAAACTTTTTATTCTGATCAGGCTTTTAATTCGGTTACTTGTGTCCATGTAAACATGGCTACTGTTTCTTTGGTTTAAATTACTGCTGAGTTTCTTAATTTTGTCTGGAAAAAAAATTATTAAAGCTGCAAAAGAGCATGCTAAAATAAATAATAATAATAAAAACAAATAATACAATAAATAATAAATTAAAACAAGTCAAAGGAGCAAGTTGGCTCTTAATGTAATTTATTTGATTTCTAATCATTTTAATTAGTCAAGTAGTGATAATGAATAAAGTCATCAGATGTATTTTATTACATTACCTTTTGTGTCTTTGATTTTCAGATCATGACCAATCTGAAATATTTTTACTAAGAAGCAAACAGGTTAAATCAGGCCAGAATGGCAGGCTGTAGGCTCTAGCTCCACACTTAAATTTTCATTGATTTAAAGGGGTCATTGACTGAAAAATGGTGTTTGTAGGTTTTAACTGTCTCAAAAGTGTTAACCGGTCACATAATTTGCCAAAAATTTACCAGTCAACAACCTGAAAAAAAGCACACTGTCTATATCTCGTTTTTCTCTCAGAGAAACTCTCAAAACGTTTGACTCTTCCGGGTAAGTTTCCTATGTCAAGTCTTGAAAAGGCCAACCCACTGCCATCCTAAAGACCCACCCACTGCTCTATTATTGGCCTGCCCAGCTGTCCGTCATGTAGATCAAAGTGGTGGCAAAAGGTAGCCTATTAGCCCCTGAGCTACTAGCCCACAAGCTAACAGTGGTACCAGAGCGTTGGTTGTAAGCGCGGCTTATATTGTGATTTTCTTCAGATCTTAGTCACCTTAACAGCCATCCCTGTTACCACCTGGTTTACTCCGGCCCATCCTCTGAGTGGTTCATTGTGATTCCACGGCAGATTGGCCGCCCCGGAACACCGGTCGCTTTTATGGCCTGGGACCAGGGTTACTGGCCGGTGTTATGCCAAGAACTCAGCCAGATTGATGGGGGAGTTCTCGGCATAACACCGGTACGTGCAATCTGCTGCGGAATCACGATGAAACTACTGGGAGATGAGCCACAGTGATACGAGGCACACCGCCGAACCAGGTGATAACAGGGGTGGCTATTAGGGTCACTAAGATCTGAAGAAAACAACAATATAAGCCGTGCTTACAGCCAGTATCCTGGTACCAGTGTTAGCACATGGGTTATTCGGCTACTTTTAGACTTTAGCTGGCCGTGCGAGCCACAAGCCGGTACAGGCAATCGGCTGCGGAATCACGATAAAGCCTCCCAAAATGTCCTGGGACCAGATCCTGCTGGCTCACACAACCAGCAACCCCACCGTCCTCCATGGACCCGTTCTGTTCTCGTGGCCAGCATAGTCGTTACAGCTTTCAGCTGGCTGTGAGAGCAGAGTGGAATCCCACAGAGCCACACTGCCCTTTGAGATCCCTTGGCTCAGTAGCTCACCTCAAGTTGCAGTGATCATCCAGTGTGCAGTGCTAGCGATTTGTTGTGGAATCACGGCAAAATTTATTGGGCGATAGACTGGACCAATGCGAAATACACCACCGACTGTGGATCAGTGAATCAGAGCGCTGCTCAACCAAGCTGGGAGGCTAGAAGCTCGGCAGCAGTGTTGCCAGATCTTGCGAGAGAAACAAGCAACCAGCTCTACGGAAACAAGCCCAAAAAAAGCCCAACAGGAAACCTACCACATTATGTAAAAGAGAGGCTGCTTGATAACAGTATAGATATATAGATTTAGTTTTGTTTGCAGTGAATTGGCTGTAAACAGCCAGCATTGTATAACTGAATTTTATAAACTCTAATTAAAGTAAAATACATATGCATTCTGCACAAGCAACAGTAAATTTATAGTAAACAGTCAACATAAAAACATTGAATAAATTAAATTTTTAAACTCTTATTTTCTTATCTTCTTCAGTCTTCATAGGTCATTGAGCTAAAATTGATTTTCACTTCTTACATTTTACCAACATTAAAAAAAAAAAAAATCAGGCAGGAGATGGAGAGCTAATAAAAGTGATCTGCGGAGTGTAGGTTTGCAGACCACTGGGTCTCTGATCAAAAGAAAAGACATCAGCATTCTGCATAAGTAACAGCACTAAACACAATTTCAGTCTAGTGATGTGGGATGATAGGAGTTGTTGTTCACTAGTCATTTAAACAAAAACAAAATATTACTCCGTTATTATACGACAGCCGACAACTTTAATTACGTGGAACAATATCTTTTTAATAGACAAATATCATAAGTGTAACTCGTGGCAAAATTTGATCGGGATCAAAAGATAATTTTGCTCTTGCCATTCCTTTCAATGGAGAATTTTTTTTTCAAATTCAGGTCCCATCAAAAAACCTGATGGATCATTGACCGCCAGAAGTGAAGCCACCACACCAGCACACCTAAAACACTCAGTGAGCCAACAGAGAATGAATGGCTCCAGCAGCAAACAGCACCACCCCCACCTCAACAACCTCCCAAAACACCAACCAATCCTGAACTTCTTGCAAAGAGACACAGCCCACAATCCCACGCAACCAGTGAACTGCAGAAATCGATTTCTATAGTTGGTAGATTTCTATAGTTCACCGGCTGCGCAAGATCACAAGCCGCGCCTCCATACCAAGAAGCCCAAAATCTGCCAATTCCCCAGGAAGCCACTGAGGCAAAAGTGGCACCGTCCACCACCAAACCCACCCACTCCTCAGTGACTCGCCGAGTGTGCCGGGCACACCAACACGGTGGCCAGGTGGCCTCACTCGGCTCTGTACTCGCTAATGGGGTGTGAACCATCCAGCTTTTCTACAGAGATCAGTGTCTCATATGTTGAAGTAGAGGGAGTGTGACTTAGGCTGGGAGAGCTATCACACAGACAGCAAAGCAAGCCCAAATAAGCAACTACATGTTAAAATAATAATACCGCCCAATCTCTATTTTACCAGTCCTGTCTAAGGTTCTTGAAAAAGTTGTAGCTACACAGCTGATAGACTATCTACAAGACGGTCAACTTCTTCATCCACACCAATTTGGTTTTACACCAGGATACTCAACAGAAACAGCAAACTGCTGCCTTATTGAAAATGTCAAACAGTCCTTGGACAGGGGTAATGTGGTGGGAGCTGTTTTTCTGGATCTCAAAAAGGCTTTCGACACTGTAAACCATAGCTTGCTTTTATCCAAAATGGTATCTTTTAACTTTTCTCCCAATACAATAGAATGGTTTGCATCTTATCTTCAGAACAGAGAACAGTGTGTAAAAGTTCACCAGGATAAATCCTTCTTTTTAAATAATCGTATGGGCAAATGACCCCACAATGACCCCACAAGGGTCCATTCTTGGTCCTTTACTTTTCAGCATTTTTATTAATGACCTGCCATTACATTGCTCAGCTGCAACATGTCAACTTTATGCAGATGATGCAGTTATTTACATAGCTGCTAAGACTCCAGCACAGGCTGCAGACGTCCTGTCTTCAAGCATGGTTGATGTCCAAGAGTGGCTCATCCAGAACCATCTACTGCTGAACCTTCAGAAAACAGTTTCAATGTGCTTTTCAATCAAAAAATGTAACTTGCAACATTTTAAAGTTAATATACAATGATCAAGACATCAGTTCAGTTACAGAATTCAAATACCTTGGCATTGTACTAGATCCTCAACTCAAATTTAATCTTCACATAAAGAAGATTTCTAAAACAGTAAAAAAAAAAAATGAATTGCTTTAAATTAATTAGACATTACATACCACACCAAGCAGCCGTACTGTATATGCATTCTATGGTTTTTTCCTCATATATCATACTGTCTGACAGTCTGGGCTCAAGCAGCTCCTTCTACAATAAAACATGTAGGTTCATTATTTAATCAAACTCTAAAAATCTTGGATAAAAAGCCCATTGGGTGGCATCATTGTTATATTCTAAAAAAAATATAATCTACTGAGTTTTGAGAGTTTCATTGACCTCTGTTTTCTGAAATTAATTTTCAAATGTTTCCATAAATCAGTGCCAGAGCCACTTGTTGGATTCATCCAAAGACAGGACAGCAGCAGAGCCACCAGGAGTTCTGTTAACAACTGTAAAATATCCCACTGCAGAACCACATTTGGACAAACAGCTTTCTCTATAAAGGGCAGTTATATCTGGAACACAATGCCAAATGAAATTAAAATAATTACGGATTTTAAAACATTTACTACAAAGGTTAAAAACTGGCTGAAAAATAAACAAGAATGTACCCATGTATGAAATGACTGTCTGTAGGGTGTGAGTGAAGAAGGGAAGGCAAATGTGTAACAGGCATTTTACTGTAACAGGCAAATGTGAATCAGGTTTTTATATTGTGTATTTATAATTTTGTTTACATTGATGTATGTGGATATTGTTTATACTGTTTTCATTTTGTTTTTTCCTCATCTTTTTCTCTTTTTATCTATTGTGGGCGACCCCCACAGCCTACGGGTCAAGCAGAGCGCTCAGCTGGAGCAATTAGCAGAACAGTGAGATGTATGGACTGATATCAATAGGCAGCCTCTCTTTGTCTAATTCCGGTGCCAGTAATCCTGCTATTGATATGTGTGACTCTAATGCAAATGTCCATGCCTTCCTGCTGTTTACTGTGATGCTAATGTGCCATGCATGCGTTGTCTAGCTGGGTATATAAGTCAACTGTATATCGCTTGCTCTCTCTCTTATTCTCTCTTGCTGATCACACACATTGCCTGTTTGCTGACTAGAGACACAGGGCTCGCTCCAGCGCGCTCCCACAGCGCTGGGGTGAACTCTCGTGATGGAGGATGAATAAAACACCCTTTTAAACTTCAGTTCGCCGTGTCCTGCCTGCACTTATTCCGTGCCTCCCCACTGGGTTCCCTTATTTTATCCTCCACACTATTTCTTTTCTCTAAAGCCCATCCAGGGACAAGAGTTGCAAATTAGCTTAATGCTATACCCTCTCTGTGCAACACATCAGATTTTTTTGTCTATGTTTATTGCATTGTCCCTGACAAATAAACAAATAAATAAATAAAAATAAAAAACAAGCCCAAAACCAGCAACCCGCAACTGACGAGATTTGCAAGCAACTTTAGAGAAAAACAAGCCCAAAGTCGCTTATAATAAGCAGACTTGGCAACACTACTAGTCAGCTACAATATAAAGACAAACTAAGAGGGAGGGTGGAGATGAAACGGTGAAGGATGGTTCTTAAAGTGACAGGCTTTAAATCAGAGCATTTGAAGAAAGCCAGGAAAAATAAAAAACAAATTTGCTTTAATAATTTTAAAAAAAAAATCACAGAAAATGTGAACAAAATATGTCACAAACATTTCATGAAGACATATGCAAGCTTTAAAAATGTGGAAAAAAGTGCAGTCAATGACTCCTTTAAACTAACAGCAAATTTATATCTGTAGATGGCAATGATGGGTAATTTTCTATTTTTGTGGGTTTTTTGGTTTGGGTTTTGTTTTTGCTATCCTCCTCTGGCTCAGGAAATATTTAACTTATTGATGTTTACTTTTTATTCATATGATATGATTTAGAAGAAAAAACTGAAATTTATGAGAATCAAGTCTCAAATGCACATTAAAAACAATTTTATAACACTGCAAAATTATGAGGGAAACGTGCATGTAAATAAAGTAGTGGTGTTGGACGATTAAAATTTTTAATCACGATTAATCTTTTGGAATGCTGAGTTAATCGTGATTAATAACACGTTAATCGTGTTTTTCCATACAGATACAGTATACCTTAAGTTTGCAATTTTTCAAGTTTGTCATACTGTTCTAACATGGGAGTGGACAAATATGCTTGCTGTCTTCACCTGCAGGTTTATTAACGCTCTCAGCATATCCAAAATGATAAAAACTACCCAGAATATTCTCAAAAGTAGACTTTATATGCAAACAACGGAATGTCAGGACTCATTAACGTCACTGCAACACAACTCAGCATCCAACTAGCCAGCAGCCAGAAATGGAGCTTGCTCTTTCTCCCATAGCAAACATCCACAAATTTTAAGCAGATCAACACAAAACCATGGACCTTGTCAACAGACACAATTTCCCTTATAGCAGAAAAATTGCAAACATAAACAAACATCTCTCCCATGACAACACCCCATCGTGCTGCAAAAACGTTGGGAGAGTAAATGACATTACGTACAAAGCTTGAGAATTTTTTTAGACTGGTACTCACCAACTGTTGGACCCAAAGCTATGACGATGAAAACAGGCGAAAATCTGTCATGTCAGCTGCTGGAGGTCAGCAACAACCTAGCATGTAGCTATTAGCTAGCTAGCCAGCTTCCACAGAAGAACAACCCAACATCCAGAGGAAGTTTTGGAGGAGGCTGTAACAACTAGCCAGGTGAGAGCTCCAATAGATAACCTTGTAAACTTAAACATGACAGCACTTTGGGGGTATCTATGGCTGTAATCCAGCTTGTTTGACTTTGCAATGTCTGCATGACACGAAGTGTCTGTGGCCAGAGCAGCTTTGGTACAGAAAGCTGCTAGGCCAAAAAGTAAAGAGTGATATAAGTCCCAGCTCGTGGACACAGTCCAAGGACTGATAATTTTTTCACACATAAGGAGTTGTTCAGAACTCCTTATAAGAACTAATACAAAGATATAGAGTGATGATAATCGTCAGTGGCGGTAATGCACCTGTAAACTGGTTGCCAACCACCAATCAAATCTAAAAGAAGAAGAAGAAGAGGTACCATTTATGCTCTCTGCCGTTAACCATCCATCCATCCATCTTCTTCCACTTAATCCTTTTCGGGTCACGGGGGGGCTGGAACCTATCCCAGTATCTTTGGGCGAGAGGCAGGGCACACCCTGGACAGATCGCCAGTCTATCGCAGGGCCATCACAAAAAGAAAGACAACCATTCACTCCCACAGTCATACCTAAGGACAATGTAGAATCCCCAGTTGATGCCAGTTAACCTAACTTGCATGTTTTTGGCATGTGGGAGGAAACCGGAGAAATCCCAGAGTAAACCCACGCAGAGGGGCTGGGCTCGAACCCAGGATCCCCTGGCCATGGGTGAGTTGCTGTGCTGCCGCAGTGCTAACCACTCCGCCACCGCGCTGCCCAACTGCCGTTAACCATGATCACAAAATTTGTCGCTGTTAAGGCAGTGTTAATTGGCGATTAATGCGATAACGCCAACACCACTAAAAAAAGTTTAAAAAAGAGAGATGGTACTTTTTGTAATTATCTAAACTGTAGAATTTACAGAAAATGTCTGTTGTGATATATGTCGCCGAGCCTATTGCATATATTTTTAATTTAAGTCTCCAATTAAACACAATACCTAAAATTTGGAAGGCTGCATATGTTCTCTCCTTACATAAAGGTGGAGACCCTTCTGAGTTAAACAACTATCGCCCCATTTCCAAACTCTCAGCTCTGGCTAAGATTCTTGAATTTCAGGTCAATTTACAGTTGAAGCAATTTTTATCTGATAATAATATTTTATGTGAGTTTCAGTCTGGTTTTAGAAGTGGTCACATGTAAGGGTAAATCACAGGTAGCGGCATGATGATGCACCCGACTGGTGCCGTCATCACGTCAGCCCTTATAAGGCGAGAGCCACCATCTTAGGTCGTCTTTCCCAGCTGGCTCAATAGGAGATAACAGAACTGCATGTATGTTATATTACTTGGTGTAATAAAGATTGTGTTCACAACAGCACCACTCTGTGCATCACTCCAGGTTTCCAGACATAACATTTGGCGGCGAGAGTTAAACCATGGAGGCATGCATGAAGCCACCATGACCATTTCTGGAAAATTCCGGTGAGCCGCTCGTCCCGTGGGCATGCTGGTTTGACACTTTCACTACCTACTGTACTTATCAGCATTTGGCCTGGATGAGATGAACAAGGTACGGAAGTCAGCTCTACTGCATTACTATCTGGGCATGGAGGGCGCTCATTTTTATGACGCAATAAGACCACCAGTTTTGTGTGCCGAGGCGGCTGAGCTGCTAGCTAGCCGTTGCACTTCACCCCGCGACAACTACGATGTGTCTGTTGATCTACTAGCCAAACATTTCGATGTCCCAGAGTGTGTGATGGCCCGGAGGTCCATGTTCTACCAGCCCCGACAGCGAGAGGATGGGTTGTTCATACGGAACAGTGGGGCAAAAAAGTATTTAGTCAGCCACCAATTGTGCAAGTTCTCCCACTTAAAAGATGAGAGAGGTCTCCAATTTTTATCATAGGTATACATCAACTATGAGAGACAAAATGAGAAAAAAAAATTCAGAAAATCACATTGAAGGATTTTTAAGGAATTAATTGGTAAATTCCTCAGTAAATTAAGTATTTGGTCAATAACAAAAGTTCATCTCAATACTTTGTTATATACCCTTTGTTGGCAATGACAGAGGTCAAACGTTTTCTGTAAGTCTTCACAAGGTTTTCACACACTGTTGCTGGTATTTTGGCCCATTCCTCCATGCAGATCTCCTCTAGAGCAGTGATGTTTTGGGGCTGTCGCTGAGCAACATGGACTTTCAACTTCCTCCAAAGATTTTCTATGGGGTTGAGATCTGGAGACTGGCTAGGCCACTCCAGGACCTTGAAATGCTTCTTACGAAGCCACTCCTTCATTGCCCGGGCGGTGTGTTTGGGATCATTGTCATGCTGAAAGACCCAGCCACATTTCATCTTCAATGCCCTTGCTGGTGGAAGGAGGTTTTCACTCAAAATCTCATGATACATGGCCCCATTCATTCTTTCCTTTACACGGATCAGTTGTCCTGGTCCCTTTGCAGAAAAACAGCTCCAAAGCATGATGTTTCCACCCCCATGCTTCACAGTAGGTATGGTGCTCTTTCTCCTCCAAACACGACAAGTTGAGTTTTTACAATAAAGTTCTATTTTGGTTTCATCTGACCATATGACATTCTCCCAATCCTCTTCTGGATCACCCAAATGCTCTCTAGCAAACTTCAGACGGGCCTGGACATGTACTGGCTTAAGAAGGGGCACACGTCTGGCACTGCAGGATTTGAGTCCCTGGTGGCGTAGTGTGTTACTGATGGTAGCCTTTGTTACTTTGGTCCCAGCTCTCTGCAGGTCATTCACTAGGTCCCCCCGTGTGGTTCTGGGATTTTTGCTCACTGTTCTCATGATCATTTTGACCCCACAGGGTGAGATCTTGCGTGGAGCCCCAGATCGAGGGAGATTATCAGTGGTCTTGTATGTCTTCCATTTTCTAATAATTGCTCCCACAGTTGATTTCTTCACACCAAGCTGCTTACCTATTGCAGATTCAGTCTTCCCAACCTGGTGCAGGTCTACAATTTTGTTTCTGGTGTCCTTTGACAGTTCTTTGGTCTTGGCCATAGAGGAGTTTGGAGTCTGACTGTTTGAGGTTGTGGACAGGTGTCTTTTATACTGATAACGAGTTCAAACAGGTGCCATTAATACAGGTAACGAGTGGAGGACAGAGGAGCCTCTTAAAGAAGAAGTTACAGGTCTGTGAGAGCCAGAAATCTTGCTTGTTTGTAGGTGACCAAATACTTATTTTACCGAGGAATTTACCAATTAATTCATTAAAAATCCTTCAATGTGATTTTCTGGATTTTTTTTTCTCATTTTGTCTCTCATAGTTGAGGTATATCTATGATGAAAATTGGAGACCTCTCTCATCTTTTAAGTGGGAGAACTTGCGCAATTGGTCTCTGACTAAATACTTTTTTGCCCCACCGTATGTAGACGCTCTTCACTGTTTGGCCTGCACATGTGAGTTTGGGCACGTGGAGGACAGATTAATAATGTTGCAGTTGAAGTGGTTCACGGCAAGTTCGGAGATGAGGGCCATACTGATGGATGACCCGGACGACCAGACGATGGCAGGTGAGGGAGCTGCAGGAGAACCTGCTGCTGGCGGTGTGCTTCTTACCAATGTTGGAGGCACTGGAGTTGGCATTTCAGTTAGAGGTGACGGCTCAGGTGGCATTGCAACTGGCGGAACAGCAGAGCACCATAGATCTAATCCATGACATGCTAGCCGAAAAACACGGCACAGAGAGTGAGCACAGTGAAAAGGGAGAATTCAGTACAGTGACTGATCACAGCACTGTGGGTGAACACGACAAGGTGAATGAAGATGACACGGAGGGAGAACAGCGACCAGACTTGCCTCAGATCTTCGCCCAGCCGGAGCTTCGGAAAGCCACTGTGGAGCTGCAGAAGAGGAAGCCTGCATCTATCGGGAACGACGCCAATGAGAAACCAACAGTCCCGTGTGCACAGGAGGAGCGCTGCCTGGGGGGGGGTGGGGGGGGGCAGCGGCTGGACTCATCTCAGCTCCTCGCCCAGCAGGAGTTTACGGGAGCCGCTGCGGAGTTGCAGGAGAGGGAACCCACACACACACAGAACCCCAAGACACATCACCCCGATATGGATGTTAAATGTGACAACAACAACACATCACCCCGACCTAAACCAGCACCAGACAAAAGTGAGAAAGAACCGGACTGCTCCAGAATCCTTGCTTAGCATCAGTCTACCGAAACCACAGCTGAGTCAACGGGTGAAGAGTCCGTGACCATAAATAACACAGGAGAGACGTCGGACGTCTTCAGGATCCATGACCAGCATTGGCCTCCAGGGCCTGCCGCTGTAGCGCTGGGTGATGAGTCCATGACCCAACAGGATGTGACAGAACCACCACAGCCTGGTGGATACCCCATAACAAATGTGAGTACCACACGGTTACAACCACAATATCTTATGCAGCCGTACAGAGCATCACTCACAATGATGAACTGGGTTCGGGCCCGCGGAACCAAGCGACCGGGCTCACACTCAGCCTTTACATCGTCACCACTATTGACACGCATGAAGATAGCGGCACAGCTGGAAATAGAATCAGAACAGCCGTCTGCGGGAGGTGAGAGCAGCTCCTGCAGATTGGGATGCAGCATTGGAGCGGATCCAGCCAGTGTGGGATCCAGGCCTGGACAGTGTTAACGAGCATGCTATGGCTTCAGAGGGATGGCACCCGGGCCTGCCGAGATTGGCACCGCCAGGGGCACATCCACCACGAGCTTGATGTAAAGCCCCTCCAGCAGAAATGCCTTCCCCATGGAAGAGTGTCAAAAAAAAAAAAAAAAAGTGACTGTTTAGTTAGGAGCGCAGCTGCCGAGGGATCAGTGGCAGAATAATCCACTCAGCTGCGCTGGGTTATGCGATGGTCCACCCGCTAGCCCTATTTACAGTATTGTTAATGTTGTTGTTTATGCCAAATTGGGGAGGGTAGCAATTTATTAAAGTGTTCTGTGTATTTTCCAGGGGGGGGGGGGCGGGGATGAATGTGATGTAAGGGTTAATCACAGGTAGTGGCGTGATGATGCAGCCGGCTGGTGCCATCATCATGCCAGCCCATATAAGGCGAGAGCCGCCATCTTAGGCCGTCTTTCATAGCTGGCTCTATAGGAAATAACAGAACTGCATGTATGTTGTATTATTTGGTGTAATAAAGTTTGTGTTCACAACAGCACCACTCTCTGTGCATCACTCCAGGTTTCCAGACATAACATTATCACTGCTGCTATGGCTGTGACTAATGATCTCATTGGTGCCTTGGACAGAAAACAGCATTGTGTTGCCTTATTTGTAGATCTTTCAAAAGCGTTTGATCTAGTGGATCATGAACTACTTCTAGACAAACTTATGAATGCTGGCTTTGGTTCTAAGGCTCTTAAATGGTTTAAAAATTATTTAACAGGTAGGACTCAGTGTGTCCAAGCAGAGGGCCACAAATCAGACTTTCGAGATAACTAAAGGTTTTCCCCAAGGTTCTATTTTGGCTCCTCTTTTATTTTCTGTTTTTATAAATGATATTGGTAAAGACATTCAAGCTAAATTGCATTTGTGTGCGGATGACACAATCATCTATACATCTGCTCCTTCAGCAGCACAGGCGATTGAAGAACTTCAGACTGCATTTCAGTTATTACAAAGAGCTTTGAAGGGTCTAAAGTTGGTTTTAAATGCCCAGAAAACAAAGTTTATGATTTTATCAAAAGCTCGCCTGCAAAACGTTGACAATTTAGAAATTTTTACATCTGATGTTGCATTGATTGAAAGGGTGTCCTTTTGTATTTGGGAATATGAATTGATGACAAGCTTTCATTTAATGTACTTATTTCTAATCTAGTGAAGAAACTCAAAATGAAGATTGGCTTTTATTTCAGAAATAAATCATGTTTTACATTCTCTGCAAAGAAAAAAACTTGTGGAAACCACCTTCCTGTCTGCGATTGATTATGGTGATATACTGTACATGCATGCAGCCTCCTCCTCTTTAAGGAGCCTCAATTCAGTATACTGTATGATGCTTCTCTACATTTCATTTTAAATGCAAAATCTCTCACTCAACACTGCATTCTCTGTGGTTTAGTTGGATGGACATCACTCTTTGAGTGTGTCTGTCGCCGAATTGCAACATAACCCTTAGTGGTCAAGAATGGTAAATATTTTTTGTCAATAAAATAGTTCAGATTTCCAAGGCTATAACTTGAAAGTGGTACGAGATAATGGCTTACTGTCAATTAGAAAGATGTAAAATATGATCCAAAGTTTCAGATAGGAATAAATTTACGCATCTAATTTGCATAATGTCGCTGCACCTCTTTAAATTCCATAACTCAGTCAAAACTGGACTTTGGACGTGTTTACACAAAGAATGGTTCAGTCTTTTGACACCGTTTTTTGTACAGAGGTACCTCATCATCTTATCTTCAAAGTATATGAACAAGAAATCAGTACAATATTTAAAAAAAACACAGAAATTCCTCACTTACCGGCAGCTAAGGGGACTCGCTCACTGCCGTGGTTGTTGCGTTTTCACCCATCGTGGTCATTATTTTGCGTTCCGTCGGTCATTTACGCTCTCTACCACATCTACAAAGTCTTATGATTATCCCACATAAATTTCGCTTGTATCCCGCGGCTGTTTTCCACGTACAAAGCCAACTAAGTGACGGTGCACGATGACGGATGGCAGCCATATTAGCTTTCTGGGCTAAAATGCAGGAAAAGGAAATGAGGAGTTCTTCTTCTTTGGTTTATTACATGTCATCCATTGAGTCCTCCAATGGATATCTGCTACCTTCTGAAACTGGCAGATCAGTACAAATCAGTACAAATCCTCAATGGAGCCGATCATGTCAGAATGAGATGACAGGTGCAGCACTGCGCTCTGCCACTAGGGGCATGCAAAATCTCACACTCAAAAGGTTAACTATTCACAGACAACAACACTGGTATATGTTTTTTCTATAAAGCTCTGCTGGGTAAACTCCCCGAATACCTCAGTACTCTTCTCTCTGTCAGCTCTACTAGTTACCATCTCCACACCTCCAAGTGATTGCTCTTGAATGTTCCCCGGGCTTTGACAGACTTTGTCAAAACAGCGTTTTCCTACGGTGCACCATGGTCATGGAATAATCTCCAACAAGTTCTTAAATTAAAAACATGCATATCTATTAATCAGTCCCTCCAGGATTTCGTGATGTTACGATTGCATCAATTCACGCGAAATCAGCCAATCAGCGTAACTATTGCGCGACCTTGCAACTTTGTCCAATCACCGCAACTTTCCCGCAATTTTGGCCAATCCTCGTCAACTTCCACCAATTTCACCAATCAAATTTGTCTCTGAGTGGCGCTGAAGCGCTCAGTCTAACCAATCAAATGCATCGCTGCATTGCGTTCACTTCTGTGTTTACAGTGAGTATTAACGGAACACTTCAGCAAAAAACACTGTGTGATTTTAAAAAAAACACTCACCCGCAAGGTTTCCAACACCATCCCTTTCTCCATCTCCCCCAGCCTGCCGGTGGACGTCTCGCCGCCTCTCCATCCTGACCATGTATACGAAGCGCTGGGTTTGTGTTGAAAAACGTCCGCCTGCCCCAAAAGCACACCGTCGCTGAAGCGCTCCATAAAACGACTAACAAATGAGCAAATCTAACACTACAGCCAGTGTTTGAGCATTTTATACATCTTTAGAGGTAAAATCATGACTACATCTTTGTAGTAATGAGCTTTAAAACTGTGATTCTCTGGTCTGGACACGGGAAAAGCCCACCCCCACCCCCACCCCGTAAACGAAAGATGTGTCTCTGATGAGACAGGTGTGTGTGTCAAGACGTGCGGGAGACAGACAGGTTGGAGTTAGACATTGAAAGAGAGAGAATATTGTCTATTTTTTTTTTTAGAAAAACAGACTCCTATAGACAATACAGAGCAACAGAATAAATGATTTATTTTCTCCTCTCCACTCGGTACCGAGTGGTAGGGAGTTTTCAAATGAATTTGCTGCAAATAATTTCCAAATCTATACTCTTTAACATGCATTCAATGCAATTTAGCTGTTGTAATGGATATTGTGTTAAAGTCTGTATTTGATGTTGCACAAAAGTTTTTTTCTGTATAGCAGAAGTTTCTGCTTAAATTACAAATCACTGTAATAGGAAATGTTTGACAATCCTGTGCTTTTCTTGTATTGTTATATAGAATATCACTGCAGTAAACTGGAACAAAGCATCTTCTTTAAAATTTGTAATTCTTCCCATAACTTTTAGTGCAAAAAAAACTCTCAAAACATCGCAACTTTTATCACAACTTTTTAAAAAAGCTCCTGCGAATTCAGGCTTTTTGGGCCACAACAAGCATAAAAACATCCCGCAAAATCCTGGAGGGACTGATTAATGATTTCAGTAGTATCATAAAGAAGGCAGTACGGGAGGATTGTCATTGTTTTTCTTGGGAGGCTACTGTGCTTGAATAGCTGTCGTTTTGTTTTATTGTTGATTTGTGTCACGGGTGGCGAGAGTGCGCCCCCTCCTTCCCGTTCATCTCTCCACTGCTCATCATCACACCTGAGGGAGAGGACACACCTGCGCCCTCTCATCAGCCAGTGTACTTAAGGAGGCATCCTTCTGTGACTCAACGCTGGCTCGTCTGGGTATACTGCCGTTGAAAGACAGCAAGTCATCATAACCCTGGTAAAAGAAGTTATTAACCTGTGTGCTTTTTCCACTGTGCAGGTTGCTGCCATCGTGTGGGTGTGTCACTGGCTATGTTTACATGGAAACAAGTAACCGGATTAAAAGCCTGATCGGAATGAAAATGCTTCATGTAAACACGCCAATCTGAATATTCTGATCCGATCATGCTCATTTGGATCAAAATTTCATTCCGATTGAGACAGGTGGGTTATGCCGATTGTTAATCCGAATGGTGCGCATGAAAACACTTATTCCAAAGGTTGAGCAGAAAATATGTTTACTGCTAAGGTCTGTATGCCAGCTACACGTTGACGTGACGCATTTCCGCCTTTACAGCAGCTAGCGGAAAACATGGCGGGAGTAAAACAAAACTGGTCTGTATCGTCCTGCTGTCTCCCTCTGTTCATCATATGCAGAAGTATGTACTTGTAGCTTCATTACGGAGACCAGCAGAAGCAAAAGTACAGTCTGAATAACACAATACAGGTCCATTTCGACACGAAGCGGGGCTTGCTAATACAGGAAGTTGCTGCTTCTTCTACTATTTTCGGAATGTCGAAATGTCGACCTGCGCATGTCAAAATGATTTATTCCGTTCAAACGTGTGACACATGGAAACGCACGTCCTAATCAGATCAGCTTTTTCAGGATCCATGTAAACGGTAAAATTCTGATCTGAATAGTAATCAGATTGAAGAAATTTTGCCCATGTAACCGTGGCCACTGAGGGCTGCGCGTGCTCTCCTGCCACTTCTTCTCCCACGATGGTAACCTCCACCCGGTCAGGCTCCACCAGCAGTCCCCTACCCTACTGGTTTGTCTATTCCCCACCGGAGTCCTGCCGGCGCTTCCTCAGAGCCCACATAAGTGGTAATTTGGCTCGCCCATTTTCCCTTACTCCATTCCTCTGCTTACAGCTCTCGTTCTCTCTCCATAGGCCCATTCCCCTGGTGAGTGACTGTTCTGTAGCAGTGCGGTTTTTGCTACTTAATAAAACATTCAAACGTGTGTACTGTTTGTCTCTTTGTTGCTGCACCTCACACGTGGGCTGAATTATCTAATCAGTCATGACAGAACAAGCCAGCCTTAACCTTGGCTCAGCAGGTGCAACAGGGGGACACTCTGCTCTGGATCACTTAGAGGCCACCGAGCAACAGGTCTCCGTGATGAGCCAGCAGCTGCAAACAATGATGCAGCAATTGGATACCATCACGCGTCATTTGGCTGGGACAGCTCCTCCTCCTCAACCTGCCCCCGTTGTTCAACCACCAGTTTGCCGTGCCCCCTCTGTTCCCACACCTGCCCCATTCGCGGGGGAGGTGGGGAAATGCAAGGAGTTTTTACACCAGGTGTGGATGTATTTGGAGCAGGTTAGGAGGGTGTACCCGATGGAGGTCGCTAAGATTCAATTTTTCACCTTACTGTTGCGGGACTGAGCCCTCAGTTGGCCTCAGGCCACATCAGACAGCCCTGAGGGCCATAGTTACACATTTAACCAATTTGTGGCCGCCTTTTGTTGAGTGTTCAACCACACCGAGAGTCAGGGTAACTTAATGAGCTGTCTTATGACTCTCTGCTAGGGGCCCCGGTCTGTGGCCGAGTTCTCTGTGGAGTTTCGGGTCGAAGCAGCAGTTCCTCCACGGATTAAACGCCCATCTCCGTGACAACCTGGTGGTTTATGCCGTTCCCGATACACTCGATGGTCTTATTGATCAGGCTGTGGGGTTGGACAACCGCTATTGTGAGCACACGAAGGAGCAACAGGCCTTCTCTCACTCGTCTGCCGAGCGGGTGCCCGCTGCGGGGACTGACACTGAAGGGGGCCGGTCCTCCTCCTGAGCCGATGGACCTCAGTCGGTTTCAATTAACCGATGATGAGCGTCGGCGGAGGAGGAGGACTGGTGCGTGCTTGTACTGTGGTTCACCGAAGCACAGTTGGGACTAGTGCCCCCAGCGGCCAAAAGACGCGGCCCGTCAGTAACCGTGGGAGGTCTGGTGGGCGGGACCAAGTTAACTCCCCCTGACAATTTCTCTATTCTGGCCCTCGTGCAATTGCCGGGGGTTGAGAGGAGGGTCTTGCCGTTAGTTGATTCAGGGGCAGAGGGCAATTTCATGTTGGTCTGGCTCGTCCAGGACCTGGGTATTCCCACTCTTAAATTGCCCCATCTTCAACATGTTACCACCATATCTGGCCGTGAGGTTGCGGTTATCGCCGAATGCACGTGGCCGGTTGCCATCGTCTTGTCCGGGAATCATCGGGAGGAACTAACGTTCCTAGTTCTCCCAAATTCATCATCCCCGATTATTCTAGGGTATCCGTGGCTCCGGAGGCACAGCCCCATGATCAACTGGGGGCATAATTCCATCTCCTCCTGAAGTCTGTTCTGTTTGGCCAATTGTTTAAGTTCAGCCGAATGTGCTCCATCTCTCCCGGTCTGTCCTCCTCCGGTGGAGCAGCTGGATCTCAGCCTCGTCCCCCGGGTTTACCATGATTTGGGGGAGGTCTTCAGCAAGTGGAGAGTGCTGTCGCTTCCACCTCATCGCTCTTATGGCTGTGCTGTGGATCTCGTCCCGGGGGCGAGGCTGCCGTCCAGCCGGCTCTACAGTATTTCTGGGCCGGAGAGGGAGGCTAAGGAAAAGTATGTTAAAGAGTCGCTGAACGCCGGCCTTATTCAGCCATCTTCGGCCCCTCTCAGGGCCGGATTCTTCTTTGTCGGCAAGAAGGATGGCTTGCTGCTCCCGTGTATCGATTGCCGTGAGCTCAACGCTATAACTGTTAAGGACAAATATCCCCTGCCCTTGATGAATTCCGGTTCGGGCTCCTTCAGCGCTCATGGGTGTTTACCAAATTAGACCTATGCAACGCGTACCATCTCATTTGCATTTGTGAGGGGGACGAGTGGAAGACAGCGTTTAAAACACACTTGGGGCAATTCGAGTATTTGGTGATGCCGTTTGGCCTCACCAACACCCCCGCTGTCTTCCAACAATTAATTAAGGACATCTTCCACTATATACTCTATCAATTTGTGTTCGTCTATTTGGATGACATTTTAATTTTCTCCCGCTCACCAGAGGAACATGAGGTCCATGTAAGAGCCGTTTTACAATGGCTCCTGGAGAACCAGCTCTACGTTAAAGGGCCTATATCATGCAAAATTGACTTTTTTGAGCTTTTAAGCATGTTATAATGTTAATTCCTCACCAAAAACACCCCCAAAGTGGTATTTTGCTCCATTCACGCATCTCTGAGTATTCCTCCTCAACCCTGCTCTCTGAGCTGCTGCTCCGCCCTGTCCCTGATAATGACTGGGTCCCCACGTTCATACGTATGAACGTGGGTGAACCGCCCACTCCAGGAAGTGCCTGTGCTGCCAGCACCGCCCCCAGGCTAACGCACACACCCACTTTCTCCGCGCAGCTAACGGAGCGGTGATCGGCAAAACTCTTTCACTTTAGCATTGACGCTGTGAAGAAGTAGTTCCTCTCACACCTAATCTGCTCAGTGACAACAACTGTTTGCTTTTTTACGTAAGACAATGTCTTCTAAGTGGCGTAAATGTGTCTTTGGCTGTGAGAGATTTAGGAGTTTGTTCAGCCTTCCTAAAGAAGAGCTTACTCGTCAGAAATGGTTGGAGTTTATTATCGTCATGAAATGGGCGGCAGCCACAAGAAGGAGAGGCGGAGCCTCAGAGATCGAGGCATCTTACTTCCAGGTTGGAAAAGTAGCTTGCGAAAATAACTCATATTTCATAAGAAATTCATTCTCCAGTGTACCAAAGGTAATATACTATCACATACATGCATATAGTTTATTCTGAAAGGCTTAAAATAGCATGATATAGGCCCTTTAAGGCTGAGAAGTGCGAGTTCTCCATAACATCAACTTCCTTCTTGGGCTTCATAGTGGCTGAAGAGAGACTGATTGCCGACCCGGCCAAGGTGAGGGCAGCGCTCGATTGCCCGACACCCCACTCCCGTAGGGAGCTTCAACGCTTCCTTGGGTTTGCGAATTTTTATCGCAGGTTCATCAGAAACTATAGTGGGTGGCACTGCCCTTAACGCAGCTGACCTCTGTTAAAGTCCCCTTTCGGTGGACCGAGGCAGCGGAACAGGCCTTTTCCAAATTAAAAGGCCTGTTCGCTGAAACACCAATCTTGGCTCAGGTCGACACGCAGCTCCAGCTCGTCCTTGAGGTGGACGCATCTGATTCGGGGGTGGGCACTGTTCTCTCACAGCGCACATCCTCCGATCAGAAGCTCCATCCGTGCGAGTATTTCTCTCGTCAGCTTACGCCAGCCAAGAGGAATTACAACGTAGGGGGCAGAGAGCTGCTTGCCATTAAGTTGTCATTAGAGGAATGGAGTCATTAGTTAGAGGGGGCTGTTCACCCCATTGTCGTGTGGACCGATCACAAGAACCTTGAGTACTTTCGGTCGGCCCGCCAGCTTAACGCCAGGCAGGCTCGCTGGGCTTTATTTTTCCAGTGATTTAATTTCACCATCACTTACCGGCCTGGATCTCAGAATACCAAACCCACCCTGCAGTGCACGGCAGCCGAGCACCCTTCATCGTGGAGTTCACACCTGACCTGGGTGGAGTATTCTATGAACTCAGCTATTTCCACGTCTACGGGGCTTACCCCTTTTGAAGCGTCATTGGGGTACACGCCTCCGCTCCTGCACATGACCGAGAGGGAGGTCGCGGTTCCCTCCATGGGGGCTCATGCTCGCCACTGTAGGCGCAACTGGAGATTCACGCGCGCCGCCCTTACCCGCTCTGTGGAGTGCAACCGGGCTGTGGCGGACAAACGACAGATGCCTGCGCCCAAATACACCATGGGACAGCAGATCTGGTTGGCGGCCAGTCAGGTGCCATTGAAGACCACTTTGAAGAAGCTGTCTCCACGCTTCATCGGGCCCTTCCCGATCTCCAGGATTATCAACAACGCCTTGGTTCGGCTGAGACTCCCACCTGCCCTCCGAATGAACCCGACCTTTCATGTCTCGCATATCAAGCTCCTCTCGGTCAGTCCTCTCTGCCCCCCCACCCCCACCCCCAAAGCTGCCTCCTCCTCCCCGGATCATCAACGGCCACCTTGCCCACACAGTCCGCCGGATCTTAGATGTTCACCGTCGGGGCCGGGGTCTCCAGTATTTGGTGGATTGGGAGGGCTATGGCCCAGAGGAACGATCCCGGGTTCCTACGGCCCGAAACTTGGATAAAGAGCTCCAGTGCTCCAGTCCTACCATCAAGCCCATCCCAACAAACCTTGTGGACCACCAGGAGGCACTCCTAGAAGGGGAGGCCCTGTCATGGGAGGCAAGAGCGTGCCCCCTCCTTCCTGTTCATCTCTCCGCTGACCATCATCACACCTGAGGGAGAGGACACACCTGCGCCCTCTCATCAGCCAGTGTACTTAAGGAGGTATCCTTCTGTGACTCAACGCTGGCTCGTCTGGGTATACTGCCGTTAAAAGACAGCAAGTCATCATAACCCTGGTAAAAGAAGTTATTAACCTGTGTGCTTTTTCCACTGTGCAGGTTGCTGCCATTGTGCGGGTGCGTCACTGAGGGCTGTGCGCGCTCTCCTGCCACTTCTTCTCCCACGACGGTAACCCCCACCCGGTCAGGCTCCACCAGCAGTCCTCTACCCTGCTGGTTTGTCTATTCCCCGTTGGAGTCCTGCCAGCGTTCCCTCGGAGCCCACGTAAGTGGTAATTTGGCTCGCCCATTTTCCCTTACTCCATTCCTCTGCTTACAGCTCTCGTTCGTTCTCCACAGGCCCATTCCTCTGGCGAGTGACTGTGCTGTAGCAGTGCAGTTTTTGCTATTTAATAAAACATTCAAACGTGTGTACTGTTTGATTGTCTCTTTGTTGCTGCACCTTGCACGTGGGCTGAATTATTATTTAAGCACAGGGTTACACCAGAACACATTTATTAACAAAGACAACAGTTCCCAAAATATAGACATACAAAAACGGAGACGAGGTACACTAAATGGCTACACAACGGGCATGAAGCGGGCAGACCACAGTGTACAGTGGCCGACACAAACAGTTCAAAAACAAGGCTGACATACAAAAAGGAGACAAGGTTCGCTTACAGGCTCACACGACGGGACGTGCAGCGGGCAGACCACAGTGAACGGTGGCAAAACACAAACATTGACAATACAATAGTCCAGCAATGCTTGACTGGCAGAGAGCTGCTTAAGTACAAGCACTGCTGGCAACGGTAGATTGGGTGCACCTGGGCGAAGTGCAGGAAAGGCAATTACCGGAGAGAGGGGACGTGGTCAGACCGGCAAATGTCAGACAGCGCCCACACGAGTGTAAGCCAAAGGAGGCTGCCTCACAGCTGCTGGCCAGAACGCAGTGGCTACAGGTAGGGAAATAAACAAGGGGAAAATAGAAACTACAAGAAACTCAAAAGATAACATAATACATAACTACACAGATAAACCTGAGCCACAGCGGTTCAGAACCGAGCCTGAAGAACAACCCGGCTCGGTTCATGGCACCAGGCACTCATGGGGGTTTTCCCAGGACTTGCCGCTAACAAACAAAGAAAGAGTCATGATTTATGACTTGTCTGCCTGTAGCTCGTAATGATGTGGTGCACATTCCGACTCATTTTGCCAGCACAGGTCACATATACCAATGTCTCCACCGCAATAAAGTTGTCTGCATTTTGTTAAAATATGTTGGACATAATCAGATTTACCTCAGAGCAGACGTAGAATCTAGTCAGAGCCACAAAGAAGCTTCCATTTATACAGTCTATGGCACAACCACGAACACCAGCAACAAGTTCCAGAACTATACCAAAACATTCAAAAAATACAAAAACTACAAGTGCTGAAATTAGCTGCCACTTGAATGCAAAACACGTATGTGGACTATACATTAAAATGACTTTGAAAAACCTTTAACAGTGCTATCTTAAATGCCCTTGCTACTCCACTCTTACTGACTGATTTAACACTGCGTCAGCGAAACCGGAAGCTCCGCCCATAATCATTCCTACAGCAGCACCCCCAGGAATAAGGTGGATAGTGTGAACCCAGCTTCCATCCATCCATCCATCAATTTTCTTCCGCTTAATCCTTTTCAGGTCGCAGGGGGGCTGGAACCTATCCCAGCATCTTTGGGCGAGAGGCAGGGTACACCCTGGATAGATCGCCAGTCCATCGCAGGGCCAACACAGAAAGACAGACAACCATTCACTCTCACATTCATACCTAAGGACAAGTTAGAATCCCCAGTTTGACACCAATTAACCTAACTTGCATGTTTTTGGCATGTGGGAGGAAACCGGAGAAATCCCGGAGTAAACCCACACAGACACGGGGAGAACATGCAAACTCCACACAGATCACTGTTGATCGGAGGCTGGGATCGAACCCAGGATCCCCCGGCCAAGGGTGAGTTGCTGTGCTGCCGCAGTGCTAACCACTCCTCCACCGCGCTGCCCTGTGAACCCAACTTAGTAGAAAAAAATCGCTGTATATGTGCCAGGCAAATCAATAGTGGAAGGAGTAAATAGAAGCCATTGTCTTGAAACGTACTCACCGTTTGGAAGTTTGCTGTTGAAATAGCACTTGGAGAAAAATGCTTCTGCCCTTTGTAACGTTCAGGTGCTCTGATAGAAGTTTCCTTATTCTGGCAGCTCTTTGGTCCTCTTCTGGATCTGCATTCCCGGTGTGTACAAATCTTTAACACGTCCACGGGTGTTTTACAACTTCGATGACCTGGAGCTTCTGCCCTCTGTGACTGGCGGCTCTTCAGACAACGGCTCCGCCGGTGCATTCGCTAGTAGTTTGACAAACATCTTGTTGTGACTGTAAAGTTGACACTGTCTGTCTGCATCGCAGCTTTTAAAAAAAAATCCTGTCAATTTAGGAGTCTTTTTTAAAACCTACTTCTCATGTTCTGTTTTTTCTTTTTGTTCTTTTGGACACTACTGTTGTTCGTTCAGTTGTTCACTACCGGCCCACATCTAACCTTAATCAGGTCAAATGTCAACTCTTAACCAATCAAATTAAGCATGCGGGACAGACGTACACCTCAACAAATAAAAAGTTGATACACATAAACAAACCCTCCAATAAACGTTTGGCATGGCAAAATTAGCACAAAAAAAAAAAAAGAAAAGTGTTTCTTTCGGGGGGCCTCTGAGTTCCTTACTCAGTAAACTCTTGATAATCCGAGGCAGGCTCTATCCATCTGAGTCCTCTTGCCCCCATATGCCAGTAACCAACACTCTTCCCATCTGCACACATGAATCCAATTGCCGCCATCCATCACCATTTAAAAGCCATTGTCTGGATTTCCACATCCTGCTGTTACTGAGGAGCCCGGGATACATCCTGCCAACATTTGTCTATTAAAAATCCATTAGACCTCAGCTCACCAATGCCCTGTCTCCCAGACCGGATCTTCTGTGGTGCCGAAATCACTAAGATCCATTTGTAGCAGATATTAATATTAACATTCATGACTGCTATAGCTTTTGACTTAAACCACACCTAAGTAGCAGCAAAAGCAGAATGGTGATTTAGTTTGAGTTATTACCTCCCCCAAGGGAGGAGTATGGAATAAGACTTGAGCCAGCAGGAACTGAATTTGAAGTTTAATTATTTGAATTTGAATAACTCAGTTTGAACCTGAATTAGTTTTAATAATTGCTTTTAAAATTTGAATCTGAATTGCCTAATTTGAAATCAAATCTATTGATTTGAATGTGTTATGGCGGCACATGGGGAGAGCATAATTGTGTACCATCTTAGACAAGAACAAAGGGCAGGGGTTCCCTGGTGAGATAACAGGGAGGTGTGAAGGATGAATGAAGTGAATGCAATGTGATGCAAAGGTCACCTTTTGTGTGTTAGAAGCTTCTAGATGAATGCCATGTTATTTAAGAGAACAGTCTCTGCTGAGATGTCATTCTGTCTATGCTTGTTGTGTGAGTTGTGTAATAAATCGTCTGAGCCAAATTCGCCTCTTCATTTACACGCTCCACACTGGTGACCCAAGACGAATCATGAAACACAAAGAAAGATCCCCGGAGCCAACCTCGACGGGAACCCCCAGCCACGCATGTGCTGTTGCAATCAAGCTACCGGATTTTTGGCAGCACAACCCGCGCTCCTGGTTCCACCTCATCGAGGCGCAGTTCGCCCTCCGGGGGATATCGGCGGATGACACCAAGTTCCACTATGTGGTCGCAGCGCTCGACGCCCGCACGGCTCAGCACGTAAAGAGCCTGCTCGATCAGCCACCAACTGACGGCAAGTACGACGCGCTGAAGGCTGCGCTCATCCAGCACTACACACTCTCGGATGGTGAGATAGCAGAGAGACTCCTGACGCGGATCGAGTGGGGAGACGGGTCGGCCATAGACCTGATGGAGAAGATGCTGAGGTTAAAGAGCACAGACGACGACCATTTTATTTTTACCCACCTCTTCCTCCAGAACCTTCCGACAGCGGCGAAAGCGACCCTGGCCAATTTGCCATTGCTGGCCAAGTGGGACTATCGTGCGCTAGCCCGGGAAGCAGACCGGATCATTGTCGCCACCAGGGCGTTCACGACCATTGCGGCAGCGACAGAGCTCGGCGCAACGACCGGAGGAGGCGAGGAGCCATCAACGGCAGCAGCAGAGCTACCGACGGCAGCAGCAGTGGGGGCCAAGGAACGCGGGGGAGACACGCTTTGTTTCTACCACCGCTGCTTCGCAGAGAGGGCACGCAAATGTATACCACCGTGCCAATTCAAGCAACTCAGGAAACACCAAGACCGGGGGTCGGTAGCAGCCGCGACCCTCGGGGAGGAGAACAAGATGCTCTACTTGACGGACGCACGCTCGGGGAGGCATTTCCTCGTGGACACCGGCGCCCAGAAGAGTTTCATCCGGCCAACCTACGCTGACCGGCTGGCAGGATCTAGCGGCCCCGAGATGGCGGCAGCAAACGGCTCAGAGATTAAGACCTTTGGTGAGAGGACTCTACTCTTGTCTCTACAAGGCCGTACATTTGAGTGGACTTTTGTCATAGCAGCATTGAATTACCATATACTGGGGGCTGATTTTCTGTGTGCACATGGTTTGTTGGTAGATGTTGCTAACAGACGCCTAGTTAATGCACTGTCCTTTGACTCTCTCCCCTGTATAGCTCGAGTGACCCGGCCAACAGCACAAGCCAACGTCACAGCTACATGCGGTAAGTTCCACACACTGCTCACTCAGTTCCCAGCACTCACAGTCCCGACGTTTTCGGCAGCCATCGCTAAACACGGGGTGGAGCATTTTATCACCACCACCGGGCCGCCCATCTTTGCAAGACCTCGACGCTTGGACGCAGCTAAACTGGCCATAGCGCGCGAGGAGTTCGCCAACCTGGAGAGGTTGGGCATCATCAGGCACTCAAACAGCCCATGGGCTTCCCCGCTACACATGGTCCCTAAAGCTGAGGGTTCGTGGTGACCTTGCGGGGATTTCCGCAGGTTGAACAACGCCACAGCGCACGACCGCTACCCAATTCCTCACATTCAGGATTTTTCCGTTCACCTTGCAGGAGCGCGCGTTTTTTCTAAAATAGACCTGGTCCGCGGTTACCACCAAGTCCCAGTGCGCGCTGAGGACATACCCAAAACAGCGGTAAAAACTCTGTTCGGTTTATTCGAGTTTTTGCGCATGCCATTTGGGCTTAAAGGGGCTGCACAGACGTTCCAACGCATGATGGATGCAGTGCTGCGCGATCTCTCTTTCATGTTCGTCTACCTGGACGATATCTTAGTAGCCAGCGCGTCCAAAGACGAACACGGAACCCACCTCATGACGGTTTTCCGGAGGTTGGAAGAGCACGGGTTAATAATCAACCCAGTGAAATGTCAGTTCAGGGTGACGGGGATTGATTTTTTGGGGCACCGCGTCTCTCCCGAAGGAGCAATCCCGCTGCCTGACAAAGTGCGCGCAGTGGCAGATTTTCCCCGGCCGCAAACGGTCAGGGCGCTACAAGAATTTTTGGGAATGGTGAACTTTTATAATCGTTTCCTTCCCCGCACAGCGCAGCTCATGCAACCATTGTACGCTGCGCTCAAAAAACAGAAACCCGCAGATAGGGTCGAATGGACCCTGGAGCGAGAGCGGGCGTTCTCGGAAGTCAAAGCAGCCCTGGCAAACGCCGCATTGCTGGCACATCCAGACCCAACGGCCCACATAGCGCTCATCACTGACGCTTCAGATGTGGCCATAGGGGCTGTCGTGGAGCAGCGCGTTGCCGGGGATTGGCAGCCGCTCGCCTTTTTCAGCAGGACTTTGCGCGACAGTGAACATAAATACAGCGCTTTCGACAGAGAGTTGCTGGCTCTCCACCTGGCCATTCGCCACTTCCAGTTCTGGCTGGAAGCGTGCAGTTTCACCACGTTCGTTGACCACAAGCCGCTAACATTCGCGATGGCTAAGGTTTCAGAACCGTGGTCGGGCCGGCAGCAGAGACAGCTGGCCGCGATCTCAGAGTTTACTACCAATATTCAGCATGTGTCGGGCAAACTGAATGTAGTGGCAGACTGCCTCTCGCGCGCCGTGGTGGCCCCGGTCTGCGTGGGGATAGATTACGCAGCCATGGCCGCAGAGCAGGTTAGTGATGCGGACGTGCGCGCGCTCCAGTCTGGACCAACAGGGTTAAGGCTGGAGAGCAGGGTGCTGCAGGATGGCATGCCCCCCCTAATCTGCGATGTCTCCACAGGTCGCCCACGTCCCGTGGTCCCGGCCGCGTGGCGCCGGCACGTGTTTGAGTCGGTTCACTCTTTGGCGCACCCAGGAGTGCGCGCGTCGGTCAAAATGGTAGGAGAGAAATTTGTGTGGCCGAGCCTTCGCAAGCAAGTGAAAGAGTGGGCGGCAGCCTGCGTGGCATGCCAACGAGCCAAAGTACACAGACACACGAAGGCTCCCTTGGAGCTGTTTCGCATTCCGGCTAAGAGGTTCGACCATGTCCACGTGGACCTCGTGGGCCCCCTCCCGCCATCACAGGGGTACACGCACCTCCTGACAATGGTGGACCGCACCACGCGCTGGCCAGAAGCAGTTCCGCTGGCGGCAACCACGGCCGAGGAGGTGGTGCGCGCGTTTTTAACAGCATGGGTGGCGCGTTTTGGAGTCCCGTCGGACATTACGTCCGACAGAGGCCCTCAATTTGTTTCCGAACTCTGGTCAACAATGGCCCGCAGCCTGGGTGTCACAATTCACCGCACAACCGCGTACAATCCACAGGCTAATGGGTTATGCGAACACTTTCATAGATCATTGAAAGCGGCTCTCAGGGCTTCACTGACGGATGCAAATTGGGTACACAAGCTACCGTGGGTTTTATTGGGGTTACGTTCTGCGCCTAAAGAGGATCTGGAAGCTTCCCCGGCAGAACTCGTTTTTGCGCAACCACTCCGTCTGCCCGGGGAGTTTCTGCCAGATAATCCCGCACCGGGCAGCTCCCCGTCTCAGCTGTTGCAGCGTAGCATAGACACAAGCACGCTGCCGGGCCCTGCCCACCACAGTTTTCCGCGCGTTTTTGTGCCTAAAACTTTGAAAAACGCGGAGTTTGTGTTTGTCAGACACGACGCCCACCACCCTCCACTGCGCCCACCCTATGATGGACCGTTCAGAGTGCTGGTGTAACGGACTCGAACTAGTCAGCTACATTAAAATAACAAAATAAAATAAATCTTGGCCGATGCAGAGAAGTAGACGTCAGGCAGGATCTCGATCAGTCAGTAGTCTGTTTATTTCTGAAACAGATTGGGGCAGACAATTTACACATGGCCCGGGAATGGGGACAAGTGCTGGCATTCCCCTTCCCAGGCTTCCAGCGTGTGAGAAACATAGCTTACAGCTACTTGGACTACATAACTTTAGATCGTATAGTTACAGTATACCACAAGCAAAGAAAAAGTTTAGCACCAAATACATGACAGCATTACATGACAGAGTTACATGACTGATCGTTTTTTCTATTTTTTACAACAGTACATTTAACATTTTAACATACCTGAAACAGTTTGGGGCAGACAATTTACACATGACACGGGAATGGGGACAAGTGCTGGCATTCCTACAGAACAATGGACTCGTTAGCGCCTACTTAACTAGCCATCAATCATCGGTATTTATGACACTACTTTGAATATTTTACATCGGTATTGCAAACGAAAATGTAACAGAAAATCTTACAATCAAAATTAGTACAATAACTTAAAGAAAACTACAGTAAATCAATCACATTAATCAATTTCGTTCCCTGAGGAATTACACACAACTTACCCCTTCCCAGGCTTCCAGCATGTGAGGAAGTTCCCAGATGTGTCACACTAATTATCGCCCCATCAGAAACACTTGACATATTTACAACACGGACATTTTGGGAAGTTCATTACTGCAGGAACATATTTATTCTTAAGACTACTACACTGGAAACAGGGGATAAGCCTTTTTTGCTAGACTTGGGGAGTAGGAGGGAGAAGATTGGCATAGACAGACTCAAACCCGCTTTCGTGGTGGCGGACGAGCAGGTGCTGTTGACGAGGGCCCCTCGGCGTGGAAGACCCCCGCGGGGAGCTCCCCAGAGAAAAGATTCCCCAGAGCACCCACACGGACAGACAAAAAGTTTTCCCCCCCAAACATAAACCCCCCAGCATGACAGCGCCGTGGAGGCGGTGAATCCTGGTTACAGCAGATACGGGAGAAGACTGAAGCCCAAGCAGCATGTGGACTGATGTTTAATGGTTCTATCACAGCATACGGACTGTTATTCTATTGTTCTATCCAAGATGCTCGGGGGGGGGGGGGGGTGGTATGGCGGCACATGGGGAGAGCATAATTGTGTTCCATCTTAGACAAGAACAAAGAGCAGGGGTTCCCTGGTGAGATAACAGGGAGGCGTGAAGGATGAATGAAGTGAATGCAATGTGACGCAAAGGTCACCTTTTGTGTGTTAGAAGCTTCTAGAGGAATGCCACGTTATTTAAGAGAAGAGTCTCTGCTGAGATGTCATTCTGTCTATGCTTGTTGTGTGAGTTGTGTAATAAATCGTCTGAGCCAAATCCGCCTCATCATTTACAGGCTCCACAGTGTATTGCAATAAAATTGAAACTGTATTTCATTTACTTGAAAAATTCGGCTCCCTGATTTATCAGAGTTCAGTTTCACTTCTTGTCATACAAATTTAGATTTTTATTTCAGGTTTTTGTGCCACACATCCGGGACCTAGCCTCAGTCAAAACCAGTCGAGCACAGATAGAAAGAACTCTGTTTTATGTCCACAATTCTCGCTTTATGTGCTGTTTACCTGTTAACACCTGCATGGACTTGAGTGATTAATTCAAAGTGATGTCCAGCAGCCACAAGCCAGGTTTGTAAAAAATGATAATCATGATGTCATGTATGAGAAGAGGTGTCATGTATGCATACAAAACATTATTAGCCAGGGCAACAAATTGCAGAGATTAACAGCAGAGCGGGGCAGCACGGTGGCGGAGTGGTTAGCACTGCGGCAGCACAGCAACTCACCCTTGGCTGGGAGATCCTGGGTTCGATCCCAGCCTCCAACCAACAGTGATCTGTGTGGAGTTTGCATGTTCTCCCCGTGTCTGCGTGAGTTTACTCCGGGATTTCTCCGGTTTCCTCCCACATGCCAAAAACATGCAAGTTAGGTTAATTGGCATCAAACTGGGGATTCTAAATTGTCCTTAGGTATGACTGTGAGAGTGAATGGTTGTCTGTCTCTCTGTGTTGGCCCTGCGATGGACTGGCGAACTGTCCAGGGTGTACCCTGCCTCTCACCCATAGATGCTGGGATAGGCTCCAGCCCACCCCCCACCCCCCCGCGACCCGAAAAGGATTAAGCGGAAGAAGATGAATGAATGAATAACAGCAGAGCCTCCATTCAGGTGTCCGGAGGTGTGGCAGCCCAGGAGGTGGTGATTGTGCTGTCAGGACACTGCTCTTTCAAAAACCAGATGCTTTCTGTGAGAGATGTTTCTTCTACACAAAGTTCAGTGGAGTCAGAAAGTGGACAAAGTGTTATGTCCGTAAAACGTGGTACAATAATGAGGCAGATGGTGAACTGAACAGGACTTTATTACGGAACTCACAGTATACAGACTGACGCTCCCGCTAGCAGAGAGGTGGTCGAAAGAGACTGTGCCTCTTCCGCATCTGCACTTTATACCGCGGGTGGCGGCGGAACCGGAAAGGTTGAGCCGCCACCCATAACCACAATAATACATGGTATTAATATTAATAAACAACATCACCCCCCCCCTTTAAAAGAGTCCAAAGTGCACACACACAAATACAGGCCCTCCCAAATGTATAACCTTGAATCACACACTAGCAATAAACAGAAATATGCCCAACCTATCCAAGCACACAAATAGCTAAAGCTAGAGGGGGCCAGGTAGACTACTGACCCACCTCCACACGGCCAGACGGATTATTCTGCCGTCTTTATTGCTGCATAGTCCATGAAATAAAATGTTGCAGTGTTCCTAATATAATGTAAAATAACCCCATAACATACAGTATATACACACAGGTAAAACCTTGAATTAACAACAAACTGTCATGGCCGGTAATCACGGCACCTGTGTGCGCACCTGCCTGTTATCTCCTGCAGCCCTATTTATTCCTGTAACGATAGCAAGCGGTCTAGGCACACCAGATCAGAAATGGAGGCTTCCAGACAGTTTGCAATCAGCAATTTTTCATTTATTCCAAAATACTTCACAGGCAATAACTTCAACGAACATCCGACACTACATACACACAATAAACCAACACCTGTTATATACTATGTGAGATAATTAGAGTCAATTGGAACATACCATAACCCCAGGTAAGACAATAAACATTTTCCATTTCCCCACATACCCAATAACATCTAAAAAGACATAAATACATAAATAATTCCCACCTATTTACAGAATAAATAATACACCATAAATACACCATAAATAATAAATAAATAATTTAAACCCCTATTTACATATTTAAATCACCCCTAAACTCACCATCACATACTTCCTCCCTCCTGGTATCCTTTAAAAGGCATTCAACCCCTAAAGAGTCTTTTGCCCAGACACCACCAGGAAGCATGCTTGCAAAGTTACGTGGTTTTAAGATTCAGTTGCTTTACCCAATTAATACAATTTAACCATAACAATTATCTCACAAAAGGAATTCAAAATAGTCAAAGACAGATCTCCAAATATTATGTGCACTTTATCAAATAATCATATTAACATTTACAAATACTACACATAATATAATCACAATTACAGGAAACCATGGCAGTGGCGACACTCCGTCGTCACATTTCCCCCCCCTTTCTTAAGAGTACAGTACTCTAAGAGTCATGAACTCTGGAGAGACTACCTGCCACAAGATTGATTTTCCCTGCCACATATCGAACAGTAAAGTTATAAGGCCGAAGGGAAACATACCACCCTGTAAGATGACTGTTCATGTCCTTCATCCTGTTCAGCCACTGTAGGGCCCGATGATCTGTTTCCAACATGAAATGACGCCCCAGTAAATAATATTTCAGAGACCCTATTGCCCATTTCATGGCAAGACATTCCTTCTCTACCGTAGAGTATCTCGTCTCCCGGTCCAACAACTTACGGCTCAAGAACAGTACTGGGTGTCTCTCTCCCTTCTCCTCCTGGAGAAGTACTGCTCCAATGCCAACTCCTGAAGCATCTGTCTGTAAAATGAATGGACGAGCAAAATCTGGACTGTAGAGAACCTTCTCACCAGAAATAGCACTCTTCAAATCTTCAAAAGCTCTACCACACTCCTCTGTCCATTTTACCCTATTCGGTGCTGAAGCCTTAGTGAGGTCAGTCAGAACTGCTGCTCTTTCAGCAAAATGGGGAATGAATTTACTGTACCATCCTACCATTCCCATAAATGACCGTACCTTCTTCTTAGTAGTAGGCACAGGATAGGTCCGGATGGCATCCACTTTACCTACTCGTGGTCTAATGACCCCCTGACCAACCACATGTTCCAGGTACTCCACCTGCTGCTGTCCAAACGCACACTTGCGTGGACTGATCGTCAGTCCTGCCCTCTTAATCAAATGAAGGACCTGCCTAAGGTGCACCACAACACTGCGTTGGCGAATTGACGCAGGGTTCCGGGCCCGGCTTATCAGGTGGGTCAGCAGGTATGGCTCTCTACTAAGAGCATCAACCTGAAGGCAGAACGTAAGAAGACCGCCCAGCGGTTCATTGGCCCATACCCTATATGTCGAATTATTAATCCAGTGTCTGTGCACCTAATGCTCCCCCCTCCCTCCGCATCTGTCCAACTTTCCATGTCTCTCAGATTAAGCCTGTCTCCTCCAGCCCGTTGTGTCCCCCTCCCAGGTCTCCACCTCCACCGAGGGTGATCGATGGCAACCCGGCGTGGCCCGTCTCTTCCATCCTGGACATCTGCCGCCGGAGGCATGGCCTGCAGTATCTGGTGGACTGGGAGGGCTACGGGCCGGAGTGGAGGTCCTGGGTGCATCCCGCCCTCGTGCTTGACAAGCAGCTCATCAGGGACTTCCATCAGACGCACCCGGGTAGGTTGGAACGCACACCGTGAGGCGTGCCGTGGGGGGGAGTACTGTCATGGCCGCCAATCATGGCACCTGTGTGCGCACCTGCCTGTTATCTCCTGCGGCCCTATTTATTCCCATCAGGACCAGTGCTGGGCGCGGAGTCATCTGATTCCTTCCGTGAATCATGCCACAACCTGCCTCTGTGCTTCCCTGCACTGAATTCTCCTGCTTTCGGCTTCCAAGCCCAGCAGAACGACGTCCAGGTCGGTTTCGCCTGGACCAACAACCAAGTAAGCTCTATTGCTTCTATACCTGTCCATTCCCCTGTGCACAGGCGGAGCCCGCAACGGTGGACCCCCTTCTCCCTCCAGACGGCGGACTTTATTCCACCTCCAGCTAATCTGCCCGCAGACACTGTCTCCCTGGCTGCAGCTTCGGCGCTTCCTGAAGACACTTCAACATCTGTTGACAGGAAGCACTATAACATCTGACGTGCTGCATAGGTGTACTGTAAGCTAACGGCCCTTGTCTCTTTCAGAGTTGCTAGTCTGTACGGTGCTCTGCCGGCCCAGCTGGAATACACGGATTGCACTACACTACATTACACTATATAACCACACTCACGCACCCACTCACTCACGTTAACAAAATAAAGTACGTTAATTGTGTTAATCCTGAGTCGTGTCTGTTCTGTGGGTCACCTGAACCATGTCACTAACCAGTCAGCATGTACATTCATGCCCTGCTATCAACATTCCCAATAAAACCACCCCATAACCTGGGCAAACCACACAGTAATATAATCCCAAACATGCTAACACAAACATTACTTGTTTTTTTTCCACACGGGCAATTAATAATAACACATCATAAACACATTGCCCCATTCAACTTATCAGTTACACACCATGGAGAGCCCACCCCCCCCAGTGACCCGTCAGGCAAGTCCCGACCAGAGCGCCGTCTCTTGCTGGTGCCCGGGAATGGCCCACGCCGGTACCGAAGCACCTCACCTTCATCATAAACACACCGCAGCTCGTTGGGGTGTTTCTCCTTACCATCTGTCAACTGCAGGTTACCGTCCTCCTGGACAGCCGCCACCTGTAGCCGCCCCTGGTCCTCCGCTTCCTGTGGGATCCTCTCAATCGGGCCTCTTATCTGGGTTGAACCAAATCAGCGACCCCCAGACGGGCCCTGCTCAGCTTCCAGTGGTCCTGTGTGGCCCGTCATATAACCATGCCAGTCGGTCCTGCCCTGCTCACTTTCATTTTAGGCACCGGCAAAGCCATTGTGACCCCCTGCTTGTCGGTACCTCCCAGCCGAGCTCCAGAAGCAGAATGCGTCAGCCACTCGACTCCATCCGCCGTCACAGGTGTCCCACGGTGCTGCCCAGTTCCCTCAGCTAGGGCAACTTGGGCTCTGGCACAGGAAACCTCCCGCAATGGCCCTGGATAGGGTTGGTCCTGTTCACCTTCCAGATTATTAGGCCAAGGTTCGTCCCATACCGCATCATCCATCACCGCTGGCATCGGTCGGTCCCATAAACCACAGCCCGACCACTTCTCCTCAACACCGCTGATGGAAAACCCCAGTCCATAGTAGAGATTGCAGCCCATCACATTCTCGCCACCGCCATTCACAATAAACTTCAGGTTGGCGACCACTGCCGACTTATATCGGGCCGTCGGCTCCACCAAACCCACAATGCATGGCCTCCTTCCTCCATAGCTGCACAACGGCTTTAAATGACCTCTCAGCTGATATGGGAAGAAACTCCTCACGGTGGGCCAATTCAACACCAACTTCACTGCGTCCGTGTCAACTAATAATGGTACCTTCACTCCGTCCAGTTCCACCATACAATACATATGGCTGTCGGTGTCCAGGGAAACGGTGTGGATAACCGTGGGTGTTGGAGCGGAGCAGGGGTGTCCGCTTTGCGTCGCCGTTCCCCTCGCTCAAACCTATTACAGGCCCTGGCAAAGTGATGCAGGAGTCCACACTTGCCACAGCGTTTGCCTCTTGCCAGACACTCTCTCGCCTTGTACCGGTGCTTAGTGGACCCACAACCCGAACACTTGGGTGATGCCTGGGCGGACCTCATCTTGACAGCTGCAACACATTCCTCTTCTTCGCTGTCCAGATCCACAGCCTGTGTCGTTGATTGTGAGTCGGGGCGGCGTAGTGTAGCTCTCTTACCGAGGTCGTGTGACAGCTTGTCCACTGCTTCACATTGTTGAGCTATCTCCACAGCCGTGGCTAAAGTCAATTCACCGGAGCACGTAAGCAATCTCAACCGTGCTGATGAACACAGCATGTGCTCTGCCAGCTGGTCGCAGACCATTTCTTTCTCAAAATCACCAAATTGGCAGTCTCCAGCCAGATGCCGCAGGTCTGCACTGAATCACCGGTCTGCTGGAGGTGTTGCCGAAACTGGATCCTCCTGACGATGACATTTGCAAGTGCGCGAAAATGTCGCGCCATTAGCTCAACCACGTCACTGAAGATATCGCTAGCTCCCAAAGTAGAAAGGATACGCTCTCCCTCCATACCTAAATTGAGGACTAAAATCACCCGTGCTCATACCTTCTTCAGTTCGCCGATGTTTAGTACCACCAGATAGTTCTGGAAAGTGGCAAACCACCTCGTCCAAGGCACCGGAGGCTCCCCTGGAGTCTCCAAAAACAACCAAATAGACGACACACCCGCATCCATAGTTTATCCTCGTCGCCAAATGTTAGGTCCGTAAAACATGGCACAATAATGAGGCAGGTGGTGAACTGAACAGGACTTTATTACGGAACTCACAGTATACAGACTGATGCTCCTGCGAGGCAGAGAGGTGGTCAAAAGAGACTGTGCCTCTTCCACATCGGCCCTTTATACCCCGGGTGGCGGCGGACCCGGAAAGGTGGAGCCACCACCCATAACCACAATAATACATGGTATTAATATTAATAAACAACATCACACAAAGGTCAGTAACTTGTGCTAATATTGGTAGTATCATAGAAGACATAATTATGAAAGGATAATAAGAATGAGGCATTCTGCTTTCTCTGAGTTACTAGCCACATTTCCACTATATAGTTCTGCGCTACTCTTTTCTTTTCTTTTCTACTTGTTTCTCCCGCGGCTGCGCCTCCATCACAACCGCGGAAAGCCGAGAATTGCTGGGGTGGGTGGGATCGAGGTGGTGCTACACTGCTGACGTATAAAGGACGAGACTGACTCCTCAACAACACAGAAAAAAATAGCGGATTACGAGCGGAGGATTTCCACGGTTTTTAACACAATGAATGTCTTTAACGAGACAAGAGAATTTTACAGGAGAAGACGACGTGGATTGAGACAACACACGTTGGAGCAGGAGAGGAGAATAGCGGTTGCCCAGGAGGAATCTGAAGCAGCTGCATATGAAGCAGAGATCATTCAGAGATCATTTCATTTGTTCAGTGTTCATGTGCATACATATGTCAAACGTGTTTTTTAAATAAAATGTTGTGCACTTTTAAACTACGTCGCCTCTGTTGTTCAAAACGGTTAAATGTTAACAGACGGTTAATTAAATGCTGAAACACCGGGGTAATTTAAAATTATGCAGAAGCTTAATCCTAAACCCCTTTAACTTACCAAATAATTTATAATATTATAAAAAAAAGCCAATCCAAATCTAGACCCATTTTGTATATTGTGTAATAATGATACACTGATGATAAACTGACTTCCCAAAAAAAGCAGCAGCTATACAACGCACTTTTGGTTTGATGGAATTGCCAATTGACCTTGGAATTATATGTGGAAACTTGTTATACTTCCAGTTAATTTTAACTTACAAAATAATTAAAAATATTATAAAAAAAGCCAATCCAAATTTAGGCCCATTTTTTGTATTGTGTATCATTTGAGTATTATTGTACAATCTATTGTTATTTATAAGGGTTATCTGTTCAGTGGTGGCTAATTACACACTAAAACAACGTAGAAAATGACTGCAAAGAAAATGCTGCAGCTAGCCAAGTCACTTTTGATTTGATGGAATTGCCAATTGACCTTGGAATTATATGTGGAAACTTGTTATACTTCCAGTTAACTTTAACTTACCAAATAATTGATATTATAAAAAAAGCCAATCCAAATCTAGGCCCATTGTGTATCATTTTTCCAATCTATTGTTATTTATAAGGGTTATCTGTTCAGTGGTGGCTAATTACACACTAAAACAACGTAGAAATGACTAAAAAAAAAAAAATATGCTGCAGCTAGACAACTCACTTTTGGTTTGATGGAATTGCCAATGAACCTAGAAATTTTATGATGAAACTTTTTTTAATCCTACTAAATACACTGACATTGTCACACTGCCAACACCAAATTATAATTTTCTTTTTCAAACCAAAGATCACTATGGATCTATTGAATCACAATCGCATAGGTTTATCATATACATGTCAACGTTTACAACATCGAAAATGTTATATTTAGGTTTACATGTATGGGTATTTTCGCTTTATATTATACTAGACTGCTTATAATTTATTGGAATTCTCAGAATTTGGAATGCCGATATAACATTCAATTCACATGTACTTACCTTTTACCCAATTCGACTTTCACCTTTATCAGTGTCTACTGCTGAATGTAAATTACACCTGTGCAACTGCTTACAATTTTACTTAAAAACTGTACCCAATGTAGAGCAATGGATACAGCAGTGGTAATATTTATTAAATTTAACAATAACAATTACATTACCATTAAAAATCTTGACACCTTTATGGCTGAACAGCAGGATTAGGGTCATATGAGGCAATGGAATGTGTATGTAATTATTCGCCTTTATCATCCAGTGTTATAATATACAAACCACACTTTTATCCAAAAGACTAACATTTTATTACATTACAAATATTCCCAAAACATGTTAACAAATGGGGAGCTTTCAGTACTTCGACCAGACTGCCAAAATGGTTTCGGAAGGCTCCGTGGAAGGAAGCCGTCTCTGTCAGCTCATCCCTTCTTAATGCGGCTAACTGCAGGTGTCTTTCGCGCTGTTCGAGCATCCTTTCATGGATCCGCATCTCCTCAGCATGATTCTGGGCCATCAGTGATGCAAGGTCTGCAATGTTGCTGCTTTTCAGCTTGCCTATATGAAAGACAGAAGTCATTGTATTTAGATAACACCGGATCAAAACATGTCAGAAAAAATATTATGGAATTAAACTGTTGAAAGCCTGTGGTGGGATGCTTCGTTGCTGTATTTAAGCTCAACTGTCATGTTGTTGCCCCTCAGTAGAGTGGACTATAAGAAACTTCTGTGGTGATGTGGTTAGGCCCCCCTTCATTTCAAAAAGGATTAATTGTAAAAAGTATTTTGATTTAATGTGTTATTTTTAAAAAAATTTCTTTGTACTGTGGCCTCATAAATCAGAATGGGTTAATAGTGTTAGCTGACTTGAAGAATTTCAATCAAGCATTTTGATTTGAAGTCTGTACATGTGCTCCTTTTTTTTTGTGAAAATACAACAGTATTTCACCACCAACACACCTATAACACTGGGCCACTGTGGCTATGAACACATCGTTATATGAAAACACAATTTTGAATCCAGTCACCGCGGTTACTCGCTGAAATTACAAATGGCGGACGTGTAGCTTCAACAGAAAACAAAACGGACGCGTTTGGTGACGTTACGCCCTGACCAATCAGCGTTTAGCAGTCGATTGACGTCAATTCACACCTCGCTTTTCGCTCGCTTGTACCCTGCCTCTGAACAGGCACGAAAATCGTAACGGTTAAACCGTGAGGACTTGGGTGGAAATGGCGAAAAACCGAAACAAGTAAAAAAAAGTAAAGCCCAGGCGATACTGGTGGAAATGGGGCTTAAGAGGATGGAGACTGTAGTTACAGTGGTTGTCCTTTAAAATTAGATTTCAAACTAATAAAGCTGTTAGTAGGTTGGCAAGTAAATTAATAGTGTCATTAGCTTGATAACTAGCCACAGTCAGCTGGTAAGACGTTAACATCAAAAATCAGCACTTAAAAATAACTTTAGCTATAATCTATAGAATATCCATCAAAACTGCCACACTTTAGATTTGTAACAGCCTAATATTACATTTAATGTATTGATAAAAACCATTGCCATAAAACTTATTGTCATGTTTACCTTGTGACAGCAGATGATCAATAACTGTCCAGCTTTGTCTGTTTCATTATTAACTACACAGCTCAGCCACAGTATTAGTGCAATATTGATTGCATGATAATTTATAATCTGTAACATATCACATGATGTACAGAAACACGATTACATTAACATGAGCATATTCAGAGCATACTTAGAGCTTATTCAGAATAAATTATTCTATATTTTCATGTCAGGTGGGTAAATCTAACTAAACATAAGCAAAAGAAGTATTTACTTCCAACATCTTTTATTAAAACAAATAGAAGAGAAACCTGGCACATGGTGGGCAGTGGTGGCCTAATGGTTAGGGATGTGGACTGATAAGTGGAAGGTTGCAGGTTCAGTCCCTGGACCAGCAGGATTAGATCTGGGTGGGACAGATAACATAGCAGTGTTTGCCCCACCCTCCTTAACCCCACTGTGGTGCCCTTGAGCAAGGCCCTTAACCCCAACTGCTCCAGTGGCGCTGCTCAGTGGCCACAGTTCAGTCTGTGGTTGTACTGGGCAGCTTCCTGGTGTGAGTGGGAACAGGGCATCCTTGAAAAAGAGAGGTTGCCTCTCAATGGAATTACCCTGTATAAATAAAGGTAAAATAAAATAAACAGACAAATTTATCTCAAAATGTGCTTTAAAGAACTGTCATTCTTTCATGGACATTCTTTCAGAAGACCACAGCTGTCTCCAAACAGGCCAGGATCATTTAACTTGCTTTCACACATTTTTTTATTAAGCTCATATTTTAGCTGCTTTTAGCTCTATATTAATTTTTAAACAAAAAAAAATATTAAAATGAATTCTTTGTTCAATTTCAAACAAAATGTAATATACAATTTTATAATACAGGAGAACACTAAATGTGTTTGTTGACTCCAAATAAATAGGTCTAAACTTCTAAAATCTACAACTAAAATCCTAAAAATGTTAAAAGTAAAGCACAAACTAAATTTTATTGCATTTTATAAAAAGATTAATATCTAAAAACTAAATTTCACAAAAAGTCCACCTCTATACAATATTTTCATTGCAGAAAGAACTGTTTTAAACTAAGACAAAAAAACGAATACAAAATACAATTCCACAGGACAGAATTCCTTGACATTTTTTTAAAATCTCAACAGTAAACTCTGTTACAGCATGGCTGGAGCTGTAACTCCATGGTTACAGGGAAGGGGAGGTGGAACTTTTTATGTTCAGTAACACATTGAGCTTTTACAGAGTTTTTCCATGTCGGCCTTGTGTGTTGGGGGGAAGGGGGGCAGCAGAAAACCTGGCTGCCTTTTGCAACCCGCTGCATACTCCCTGGGGTGGTTGGAGCCTCAGAGTCTCTCCAGAGAGTAGCGTTCATCGTACAGTGAAGAGGGCAGTCTGCAGCAGGAGAATAGCGCCCAAGGGCCCGTGCCATAATCTGTCGGACGGTCGCTGATGCAGAAGTTCAGTTCCACTTTTTTCCCACCAAAATAAAATGGTCTTCCTTTTCCCCAAATTGTATCAAAAGGCTTCGGGGTCTGGACAAAGGACTCTCAGGGTCTGGATCTGGACCGGAGTCTGCCAGTTGGTGACCCCTGGTATATGATTTTATTAGAAGTCAGCAAGTCCTCCAACAGTAAGACAACAGAGGTTGTTTGTTCCAATACATTTTACTGCAAATCCGTAAACCATCTAGATCAGACCCTGGAACATAGATATGAGTGGAATACCCCCTTTACACAGAGGTGCAGATCTGGCCTTTTTTTTTTAATCTATCAATGACATTTAATGATTTCCACACTCTCCACAGTGTCCTCAGACTTTTAACTCAGTCCAAAACACACACGGCTCTCCTAAATGATCCCTAAGATCAAAAATTGGTCCAACATCTCAAAGATCTCCATGCTGTATTAAGGGGCCCTAAGAGCGTGTAGGTACAAGGTGTAGAAGACTGTAGACAGGTTCCTGTTTGATGCCATCATGTGACTGAATTATTTCACTAAAAAAACTCTTAACTTTACTTCTGTCTCCTCTGGCAGGGAAGAGATGACCATTAGGATCCTGCTGCTCTTTTTCCTGACCACATGTGTCAGTTTCCACCTTCACTTCATCAACTCAAGCACACCTGAACAGATCTGTTCCAGTTCTCAGTGTCTTTGCTGCTCTGTTTTCCAACATGACAGATCTCCTACCAGGCTGAGGAGAACATCAACATCAGACTGGAATGAATGGACCTTCACCTCTAAACATGAGAGACTGAACAGGAGGAATAACTACAGCCCCAGTTTATAGCTGTTGGAGGGGTGGCTGATGAAAAAGTACCCAACATTTAAAATGAGTGATATAAAATCATGTAAATTCTTGTTCAACTTGAGTTTAAAAATAAGGAACTTTTGGAAAATGGAACCATATTTATTTCATTTTATTCTGAGATGGTTTGATATGTGCTGTAGGTCATATAGTGTCACTAAAACCCTTAAAATCCATCCATCCATCCATCTTCTACTGTACTGCTTTTCCGAAGGTCCGGGTCGTGGAGGCAGCAGTTCAAGCAGAGAAGCCCAGACTTCCCTCTCCTCGGCCACTTGCTCCAGCTCTTCAGAGAGGATACCAAGGCGTTCCAAGAACAACTGGGAGACACAGTCTCTCCAGTGAGTCCTGGGTCTGCCCCGGGGTCTCCTCCCAATGGGACGTGCCCAAAACACCTCAAGTAGGAGGCGTCCAGGAGGCTTCCTGATCAGATGCCCAAACCACCTTAACTGACTCCTTCTGATGTGGAGGAACACCGGTTCTACTCTGAGCCTCTCCCGGATGACTGAGCTCCTCGCCCTATCTCTGAGAGTGAGTTCAGCAATCTTATGAAGAAAGCTCATTTCAACCACTTGTATATGCGATCTCATTCTTTCGGTCATTACCCAAAGCTCATGACCATAGGTGAGGGTAGGAACGTAGATTGACCGGTAAATCGACAGCTTTGCCTTAGAGCTTAGCTCCCTCTTCACCACAACAGATCGGTACAGCGTCCACATCACTGCAAATGCTGCTCTGATCTGTCAATTTCTCGCTCCAGTCTCCCGTCACTCATGAATAAGACCCCAAGATACTTAAACTCCTCCACTTGGGGCAGGAGCTTGTCCCCAACCCAGAGAGGACAATCCACCTTTTTCCTGCTGAGGACCATGAACTCGGACTTGGAGGTGCTGATTTTCATCCCAGCCGATTCACACTCAGTAGCAAACCATCCCAGTAAGATCTGTAGGTCATTGCCGGATGAAGCCAACAGGACAACATCATCTGCAAACAACAGAGATGAGATCCTGTGGTCACCAAGCATGACACCCTCCCTTCCCTGGCTGCGCCTAGAAAGCCTGCCCATAAAAATTATAAACAGGATCGGTGACAAAGGGCAGCCCTGGTGGAGTCCAACTCTCACTGGGAATGAGTCCGACCAAGTGTTGGCAATACAAACCAAACTCTCAACGGTCGCATAGAGACCAGATAGGTCGTAACAACAAGCCCGATACCCCTTACTCCTGAAGCACTCCCCACAAAAAACCACAAGGGACATGGTCGAATGCCTTTTCCAAGTCCATCAAACATGTAAATTGGTTGGGCAAACACCCACAAACTCTCGAGGATTCTCAACAGGCTAAAGAGCTGGTCCGATGCACCACAGCCAGGATGAAAACCACATTGCTCCTCCTGAATCTGAGGTTCGACCTATGGCTGGACCAACCTTTAAGATGTGTGATCAAATTTTTCTTAATATTAATTAACCTTATTTTGGGATCATGTCTTTCCATACTAACTATCAGTATTCACTAGATTCAGCTCAAGAAGTTGTTTAAAGAAAATGTAGTAAACAAGTGATCCCTCAAAATTACTTGATATACTAAATTTAATTAACTAAATAACAGTAATAAGTATTCACTGAGCCAAAACAATTAGAAAAAAAAAATCCTGATGCTTTTACTCAAGTACACATGACTGTACTCTTTCAGTATCTTGATTTCACTGATTTTAAATAAATGGGAGCAAAGTTTTTCTCATCATATGTGAAATTATTTTCTAATTGCTTGTATATTCTGGCTCAGTGAATACTTACTGTTTGTACGTATGATTTTAATATAATAGAGGGCACATGTAGGTAGTTTAAGGAACAGAAAACACTTGTAAAATTGCAAAGCTGCAAAATTAAAAAAAAAAATGAGTTGCAAGCTTATTAAAACAGTTGGAAATGTAGGTGAAAAAAGTTAAGCCAGAGTGAAGGTGTTACTAATATTTTCTTATTGAAGTAGTTTTTTTAGGGGACTGCTCTTGTATGCATGCAAGCTAAACATATAAAGATAATGCAACTTTTACTTGAGTACATTTTTTAGCTATTCTATCCACCTCTGTAAACAAGGAGATGTTTCTGGAGTCACATGGTTCACATAAGTGCCAATAGGAGTTAAGTTTTAGCACCCTTAACACCATCACATCTCCTTAGAAGTTAAAGAGCTTACTGTCTTTCTCCTAGTAAAAAGTAATAATTTCAACATGAACTTGTAACTTCTATGCAGATAAATGGATTAGATTATTTTAAATATTTGAATCAAATCCAGTGCTGTACAGTTGAATAATTCTTACCATACAAAGATTTTTGCTCCTTTTAATAAAGGACTTTTACAGATATTACACTCTCCATTTTCTTCCATACAGACATTTTTCAAAGGTAATAATAATAACAATAATAATGCATCAGATTTATATAATGCTTTTTATGGACACTCAAAGATGGTTTACAATGGATACATTATTCATTCACTCCACAGACAATGGTAGACAATGGTAAGCTCCTTGTGTAGCCACAGCTGCCGTGGGGCAGACTGATGGAAACATGGCTGCCAATCCACGCCAACAGCCTCTCCAACCACTACTGAACATTTATGCACATTCATACCAGTGTCATGGACGATGGAGGCAAGGTGGGTAAAGTGTCTTGCCCAGGGACACAACAGAAGGATAGCTGGGGAGAGCAGGATTCAAAAAGGATGCAAAAGATGGAACAACATGTTTGTACTTACACATAAGAACTCCATTATAATCTGCAGAACAAGTAAGATGCCAAAACAAATTTAAAAAAAATATTGTGGGGTGTCTCATTTAAAGCAACATACAGTCCCTCACAGCAGTTTACCAAAAACAAAGTCTGAGCCAGTTTCTGTGATACTATCAATGTATAGAGCAGTGATGTTGTATTTAAACAGCTCTTTTCAGAGCAAATCTCACTGATTCAATGGGAACTGGATAAAGATTAAAAAAATAAATTCAAAGACTTATTGGACTAGATAAGATTAATTGGACAGCTTAAAAAACTACAAGTATTTGAAATAAAAAAAAACATAGTAAAATATGCTAAAAGTGTTAAAATGTGTAAAAAATGAATGATGCTATGAGATTCAGAAAAAAGGACCCCAAAAGAATTTATTAGCCATCTAATATTTTCAATTTCCAGGCTGCTAATAGATCATAATGCTCAAATCATTAATAATAACGTTGAACTTCCTCCAGGAGCAGATGCTCTTCTCGCCTCGTTACTTCATCACCAATTCTTCTGAAGACCGGGATGTGCTTGAATGTTAAAACAGGAGATCAAGCTCATCTCTGGATCTTTCCTGTTTAATAAACGAGACATAAATAAATATAAGACATAATGCAAATATGATATTTACTACACTAAATACAATAAATTAGAACACAATGAAAGTTGTTTCATTTTTTTCCTGTTTTATAAACTGTTGAATTTTCCTAATCTACAGACACTGACTCTGCTCCTGTACCTGTAAATCAGTAGTTAGTAGTAAGTTAAGCCCATAGCTCGCCATGGAGCATAAGCCATCGACGACCCCTCACTATCGCACTCGGTTCTGGGCTGCTCGCTCTACTCCCCTCCAGTTGGTTCCCTGCTATTTCAGCTCTGCCTCAGTGTCTCGTCTCCAGCTGTTTCGAGGCCGGCCTCTTGTTCTCTTCCCCTGAAGGTTTGAGGTCAGGACTTGGTGTGTGATGCTGGATGCTGGTTTCCTGAGGGTGTGTCCAATCCAGTCCCACTTCCTCTGCAGAATCTGTTCTGCCACTGGTTTCTGTTCTGGTCACTGCAACAGGTCTTCATTCCTGATCTTCTCTGGCCACCTGATGTTAAAGATGCACCTCAGGCATGTGTTAATGAAAGTCTGGATCTTCTGCTGCATCATCTTTGTTGTCCTCCAGGTCTCACATCCATAAAGTTGACGTTAGAGTTGAAGATGCAAAGTTTTGTTCTCCTGCAGATCTTTTTTGATGCCCAGATATTCTTCAGTATGACAAAAGCTGCTCTTGCCTTGCCAATCCTGGCTGTGACATCTCGGTCTGTGGCCCCCTGTCAATCTACCATGCTTCCCAGTTAGACAAAGGGCTCCACCTCTCTGATGGGCTTTCCTCCAACTGTGACTGGTGTGTTGGCAGTGGTGTTAATCTTCATCAGCTCCATCTTCTTATTATTGATCTGGAGTCCTGTGCCGGCTGATGTAGTCTCCAGGTGAGTAGTCATCTGGCCATGGTTACAGTGCATCCGGAAAGTATTCACAGCACTTCACTTTTTCCACATTTTGTTATGTTTCAGCCTTATTCCAAAAGGGATTAAATTCATTTTTTTCCCTTCAAAATTCTACAAATATCCCATAATGACAATGCGGGGGGAAAAAAATGAGATTTTTGAAAATTTATTAACAATAAAAATCTAAGAAATCACATGTACATAAGTATTCACAGCCTTTGCTCAGTACTTTGTTGATGCACCTTTGGCAGCAATAACAGCCTCAAGTTGTTGTTGTTGTTTTTTAATAGGATGCCACAAGCTTGGCACACCTATGTTTGGGCAGTTTGGCCCATTCCTCTTTACAATACCTCTCAAGCTCCATCAGGTTGGATGGGAAGCATTGGTGCACAGCCATTTTCAGATCTCTCCACTGATTTTCAATTGGATTCAAGTCTGGGCTCTGGCTGGGCCACTCAAGGACATTCACAGAATTGTCCTGAAGCCAGTCCTTTGATATCTTGGCTGTGTGCTGAGGGTCACTGTCCTGCTGAAAGATGAACCGTTGCCCCAGTCTGAAATCAAGAGCGCTCTGGAGCAGGTTTTTATCCAGGATGTCTTTGTACATTGCTGCATTCATCTTTCCCTCTATCCTTACCAGTCTCAAAGTTCCTGCCGCTGAAAAACATCCACACAGCATGATGCTGCCACCACCATGCTTCACTGTAGGGATGGTATCGTCATGGTGATGAGCGGTACCTGGTTTCCTCCAAACATGAAGCCTGGCATTCACGCCAAAGAGTTCAATCTTTGTCTCATCAGACCAGAGAATTTTGTTTCTCATAGTCTGAGAGTCCTTCAGGTGCCTTTTGGCAAACTCCAGGTTGGCTGCTATGTGCCTTTTACAAAGGAGTGGCTTCCATCTGGCCACTCTACAATACAGGCCTGATTGGTGAATTGCTGCAGAGATGGTTGTCCTTCTGGAAGGTTCTCCTCTCTTCACAGAGGAATGCTGGAGCTCTGACAGAGTGACCATCGGGTTCTTGGTCACCCCCCTGACTAAGGCCCTTCTCCCTGATGGCTCAGTTTAGATGGCCGGCCAGCTCTAGGAAGAGTCCTGGTGGTTCCGAACTTCTTCCATTTACAGAAGATGGAGGCCACTTTGTTCATTGGGACCTTCAAAGTCACAGAAATTTTTCTGTACCCTTCCCCAGATTTGTGCCTAGAGACAATCCTGTCTTGAAGTTCTACAGACAATTCCTTTGACTTCATGCTTGGTTTGTGCTCTGACATGCACTGTCAACTGTGGGACTTTATACAGACAGGAGTGTGCCTTTCCAAATCATGTCCAATCAACCAAATTTGCCATAGGTGGACTCCAATTAAGCTGTAGAAACATCTGTGATGATCAGTGGAAACAGAATGCACCTCAGCTCAATTTTGAGCTTCATGGCAAAGGCTGTGAATACTTATGTACATGTGATTTCTTAGTTTTTTTTTGTTTTTAATAAACTTGCAAAAAATTCAAACTTTTTTCACATTGTCAATATGGGGTGTTGTGTGTAGAATTTTGAGGAAAAAAATGAATTTAATCCCTTTTGAAATAAGGCTGTAACATTAAAAAAAATGTGGAAAAAGTGAAGCGCTGTGAATACTTTCCGGATGCGCTCTATGTGACAGGAGCACCACGTCGTCAGCAAAGTTGAGGTCATCCAGCTGTGTCCAGAGTGTCCACTGTATCCCGTTTTTCTTGCCTGTTGTCGTGATCTTCATGATGTAATTGATGACCAAGAGGAAGAGGAATGTGACAGCAAGCACCCCTGGCGGACTCCGTTCTTCACCTCTAAGCTCTCTGACAGCTGGCCAGCGTGTGCGATCCAGCAGCTCATGTCCTGGTAGATGCACTGGATGAGGGAAATTATCTTCTCGGGAACTCCATAATGCCTCAACGACTTCCACAGCGTCTCAAGGGCCACACTGTTGAAGGCTTTCTCTTAGTCTATGAAGTTGATATAAAGGGGTGAGTTCCACTATAAATCAGTGCTAGGCTTAAAAAAAAAAAAAAACCTCAAATAATTTGATTGATGTTATCTTTTAAGAATAATTAAGTTTAATGCATGTATGGCTGAAACTTTACCGCAGCAGTCTGCTCTTCACATGTACTACACATTTGTTGAAAAAATAAAATGCAGTATACAGGTCACAGATTTTTGCTTATGTTTAGTGAGATTTACTCACCTGACATGAAAATATAGAATAATTTATTCTGATTAAGCTCTAAGTATGCTCTGAATATGCTCATGTTAATATAATCGTGTTTCTGTACATCATGTGATATGTTACAGATTATAAATTATCATGCAATCAATATTGCACTAATATTGTGGATGAGCTCTGTGTAGTTAATAATGAAACAGACAAAACTGGACAGTTATTGATCATTTGCTGTCACATGGCAAATATTACAATAGATTTTATGACAGTGGTTTTTATCAATACATTAAATGTATTATTAGGCTGTTACAAATCTAAAGTGTGGCAGTTTTGATGGATAATCTATAGATTGTAGAAGGAATGATGCAGGCGAGGCAACGAGCTGATCAACACAGACTTTATTCTCCCTCTTCTAACAGAACATGATCACAAAAAGAGCTCCCAGGCCACTGTGCAGCTCTCTTTTATATCTTTAATTAGTTGCATGGTGGCCTGAGGCTCCGACCTCACATTAAGTGTATAACAAAGCCTGTGTGGTGCATTAACATGATATTACACAGGTGCCGCACTTCACTCCTCTCCTGGCGGCCCAGCATCTGCTCCTTTCCCCGGGGGGTGCCTAACCTTTACTGTTCCGTCTGGACCCCCCGGCAACATTTCCTCTCTTGGTCCATTGATCTCTGGGTGGAGAAGTCCAACATCCTTAACCTCCCTGTCCTTTCGGCTGGAGCCGGCATCTATAGCGGCTGTAGCGGGGGGTCGCCAATCCAGTCGAACTGCCCTGCTGGTGGGGCGCACAGGAGGGCACGTCAGTCTGTGGGAGGAAAGAGGAAGAAAACACATCATCTTCGCGAGTGCCGGTCCCTGCTGAGGAATCACCAACCTGTGGAGCCCCCAACAGTGGACATCCGTGCCAGGGAGCCTGGGCCAACACCACCTGCTCGTCTGCCAATACAAAAGCGGGCTTAAGCCTGTCAATGCAGACAGTCTCTCTACGTCCCCCCAAGTCTAACACGAAATGTTTCTCCCCCGGTTCCAACACTCAGAACGGTCCGTCGTATGGTGGGTGCAGCAGGGTCTGGTGCGCATCATGCCTGACGAAAACAAAACTGGCATTCTGCAAGCTTTTTGGGACAAATGTGCAGAGGAAGCAATGGTGGGCCGGGACCGGTACATTCACAACCTCTGTGTTGCGTAGAGAACGCGTGTGCAGCTCGGCCTCGGGCACGGGGTTTTCCAGTAAAAATTCTCTGGGGATCCGCAGCGGTTGGGGAAAAAACAAGTTCTGCTGGGGAGGCTGCCAAATCCTCCTTCGGTGCGGAACGCAACCCTAAAAGAACCCAAGGCAGGCGTTCGACCCAATTTGTGTCTGTGAGCGAAGCTCTGAGCACTGCTTTAAGCGACCTATGAAAACGCTCACATAACCAGTTAGCCTGGGGGTTGTACACGGTAATGCAGGGAATTTTAGTTTAGTTTAGTTTAGTTTATTTGAAAAGGGACAATGCAATTTCATAAAACACATGATTACACATGGTTAAAAAAAAGCCAGAATTAGCCAAAAGGCTAGTTTTCATCTGTAGTCCCCTGGCCAAGATGTAAAAAAAGCAGTAAAATGCATCTACAAGAAAAAATCATGGTTAGACATTTAAGAGGGCACTAATGTAACAAATAACATATACATAACAAACCGTACATTTAATCACTAATTAAATCACTATTAATTTTGACGCGGCCAGCGGGACCGCTTTGGGCCAGCCAGTGGTGCAGTCCACAATCATCAAAAGGTGCGTGAAACCTTGCGACGGCGGGAGGGGTCGCACCAGATCCACATGGACATGATCAAACCTCTTAGCTGGGATTTGGAATGGCTCGAGGGGAGCTCTGGTGTGCTTGTGCACTTTGGCCCATTGGCACGCGACGCAAGCTGCAGGCCACTTTTTCACCTCTTTACGCAAACGCAGCTAGACGAATTTCACCCCCACTAGTTTCACTGAACCGCACACTCTCGGGTGCGAAAGGGAGTGGACCGACTCAAAAAAGTGACAGCGCCATGAGCTCGGACATCACAGAGTAGGGGAGGGCATCCTTCCTGCATCACCCTGCTTTCCAGTCTTAAGCCCGTTGGTGCAGACAGGAGCACGCAAATGTCCGCGTCCCCGGCTTGCTCCGTGGCCATGACGGGAAAATCTATTCTCACGTAGACCAGGGTGACCAATGCGCGCGAGATGCAATCAGCCACCACATTGAGTTTACCGGCAACGTGTCAAATATTGGTAGTGAACTCTGAGATTGCGGTCAGCTGCCGTTGCTGCCGGGCCGACCACGGTTTGGAGACCTTGGCCATGGTGTACGTCAGTGGCTTATGGTCTACAAACGCGGTTAAGTCACACCCCTCCAGCCAGAACTGGAAATGGCGTGTCGCCAGGTGGAGAGCCAGCAACTCTCTGTTGAATGTGCTGTATTTGCACTCGTTGCGCAAAGTTCTGCTGAAAAATGTGAGCGGCTGCCACAAACCTGAGATGCACTACTCCACTACTGCCCCATGGCCACATCAGACGCGTCTGTAATGAGCGCTATCCGTGCAGACAGATCTGGGTGGGCCAGCAACGCAGCCTTTGCCAGCACTGTTTTGGCGTTTGAAAAAGTCTGGCCCCGCTCAGGAATCCAGTCCATGCTTTGCGCAGGCTTCTTTTTTTTAAGCACAGCATACAAAGGCTGCATCAGCTGGGCTGCCCGGGGGAGGAAACGGTTGTAAAAATGAACCATTCCCAAAAAACTCCTGTAGTGCCCTCACGGTCCGCGGAGGCGGAAAGTCCAGCACAGCGTGCACCTTGTCCGGTAACGGGATCACGCCCTCTGGCGAAATGCGGTGGCCCAAAAAAATCAATCACTGGTGCACCAAACTGGCACTTCGCCGGGTTGATTATCAAACCATGTGCTTCCAACCTCTGGAAAACTGTCTTGAGATGGGCAATGTGCTCATCTTCGGACGTGCTGGCTACCAGAAGGTCGTCTAAGTAGACAAAAACGAAGGGCAAATCGTGCAGCACTGCGTCCATCATTCTTTGGAAGGTCTGCACTGCGCCTTTTAATCCAAATGGCATGCGTAAAAATTCAAAAAGGCCGAACGGAGTTATTACCGCCGTCTTTGGGACGTCTTCTGCTTACACTAGGACCTGGTGGTAACCGTGTACCAGATCCACCTTGGAAAAAACGCATGCCCCGGCCAGGTGCACGGAAAAGTCCTGGATGTGGGGAATTGGGTAGCGATCGTGTGCCGTAGCATTGTTCAGGCACCAGAAATCGCCGCATGGTCACCACGATCCGTCGGCTTTAGGCACCATGTGAAGTGGGGATGCCCACGGGCTGTTTGAGTGCCTGACGATGCCCAACCTCTCCAAGTTGGCGAACTTCTCGCACATGCTGGCCAGTTTAGCTGCGTCCAGGTGCCGAGGTCGTGCGAATACGGGCGGACCTTTAGTAGTGATGAAATGCTCAACTCCGTGTTTAGTTACCACCGCTGAAAACATCGCAACCGTGAGTGCTGGGAACTGGGCGAGTAACTGTTGGTACTTACCCCCTGGAGCTGTAACGTTGGCCAGTGTTGTCAACCCGGCTCCCCAAGCTGTACAGGGCAGAGAAGCAAAAGAGACAGCATCCACTACTCTTCTATTAGCAACATCAACTAATAAACCATGAGTGCATAGGAAATCTGCACCCAGAATGCGGCTATCACAAAATTCCACTGAAAATTGCGCCCATGCAAGCATATTGTCAGTGTCCGCTCACCAAATGTCCTGATGTCTGATCCGTTGGTGGCCGCCAGCTCGGGACCACTTCACCCTGCCACCCTGTCTGCGTTGAACGGCAGGATGAGGCTCTTCTGGGAGCTGGAGTCCACCAGTAACCATCTTCCCAAATGTGTGTCTGTGATATACAGCAGCTTGTCTCTGTCGCCAGCGGTCGCAGCTGCTACTGACTGCTGGCTTTGGCGTTTCCCGACCGCTTGAATTGACACAGCGGCCAGCATCGCCGGGCGTCTGAGCCAAAACAGCGATGATAGAGGTAGATCACCTCCTTCTTGTGTCTCCTGGCATCTGCTCTGGCCACAACCAACGGCTCCTCGATCTCGCTGGCAACCCTCCTGGGCTCCGGTGCCACTGCGTTCACGCCGAAGGTTCTGGTCGTTAAAATGACGCAATCCTCTTCCTGCGCTAGTGCGTGGTAGTCCCTTATCACCTGTAGTGGCGAATTGGCTAGGATTGCCCTCGCTGCAGCCAAGAGGTTCCTGAGAAACAGGTGGGCAAACAGGAAGGACTCGTCATCTCTGCCCATCAACGCCAACATGCTCTCCATCAACTCCATGGCTGATCTGTCCCCTAACTCTGAACGTGTTAGGAGCCTCTCCGCTCTTTCACTGTCCAAAAGGGTATAGCGCTGGATAAGCATCCTTTTGAGCACCTTGTAGAGAGAGAAATGAGCAGGTGAGGCAGTGAGCTGGATAAGAGGAGACTTTATTCTCTCTCTATCCATCAGTCAACAAGAAGCATGACCCAGGTCGCTGGCATCTCTCTTTTATACCTTACATCCTCGCCTAGCGACCTGGGGGGTTCACATCACAATACATCAATTACAATCCCCTTTGTCACCCAGCCTGTCAGCGCATTATTACGCAGTCCGGTGGAGAATGCATATTATCATTCAGTCTGGTGGAGAAGGCGCATTCTCATGCAGTCCTATGGAGAAAACCACAGTCTGCCTTGCATATCCGTCTAACAGCCTTTTAGCGTCTCCTTCTGTGCCATTCAGTTTGAGTGGAGAATGTAATGTCTAGGTCCCCCCCCCCCCCGAAAACTCAGAATGGGCCTTAACCTTCATGTCCTGTGGGCTTCAGCCGACGTCCGTAGCGGCTGTAACGGGGGGTCGCTGGCTCCGAAGTGCTGCTGTGCCAGTGAGGCACTCCTGGAGGCACGTCCGTCTGTGGTGGAACAATGGGGGGTTGGGGGGGGGAAACACATCTTCACCATGCCATTGTGACTGAGCTGACAAGTCATTTACCTGGGGAGTTCTCAGTGGGGGTCGTCCGTGCCGAGGAGCTCGGGCCAACATCACCTGCTCGTCTGTTAATACGAAGGCGAGCTTAAGCCTGTCTATGCAGATTGTTTCTCTGCGTCCCCCCAAGTCTAACACAAAATGTTTGTCCCCAGGTTCCAACACTCTGAACGGGCCATCGTAGGGCGGGCGCAACGGGGTCTGGTGGGCATCGTGCCTGACAAATACGAATGACACATCCTTCAAGGTCCTTGGCACGAAAGCGTTGGGAAAACAGTGATGGGCCGGGCCGGGTACCATCTCTGCCTCTGTGCTATGTAGTGAAGGCGGGGATGGATCGATGTGTGGCGCAGGGTTGTCAGGCAAAAATTCTCCGGGGAGCCGCAGTGGCTGGGAAAAAACAAGCTCTGCTGGGGAGTCAGCCAAATCCTCCTTCGGCGCTGAATGCAACCCTAATAGAACCCACAGCAACTGGTCCACCCAATTTGCATCCATAAGCGAAGCCCTGAACGCTGCTTTAAGCGACCTATGGCAACGCTCGCATAATCCATTGGCCTGGGGGTTGTATGCGGTTGTGCGATGAATGTGATGCCCAGGCTCCGGGCCATCATGGACCAGAGGTCAGAAACGAACTGCGGGCCCTGGTCTGACGTAATATCCGAAGGGGCGCCGAAGCATGCAACCCCATGTTGCCAAAAAAGCACGTGCAACTTCTGCGGACAGGGTGGAAGCTAGTGGCACCGCTTCAGGCCAGTGCGTGGTGCAGTCCACCACTGTCAGGAGGTGTGTAAACCCCTGTCATGGCGGGAGGGGGCCCACAAGGTCCACGTGAACGTGGTCAAACCTCTTAGCCGGGACATGGAACGGCTCAAGGGGGGTCTTTGTGTGTGTGTGCACCTTGGCTCGTTGGCACGCTATGCAGGCTGCAGCCCACTCTTTCACCTGTTTGCTCAGGCTCTGCCAGACTAACTTTGCTCCCACCATTTTGACTGACGCGTGCATTTCCGGGTGCGCCAGGGAGTGAACTGACTCAAAAACACAGCGGTGCCAAGCGCGTGGGACCATCTGGAACAGGCAGCCTGTGGAGACATCACAGATTGGGGGGGACCCCAGTCTTGCAGTACTCTGCTCTCCAGCCTTAACTCTGTTGGTCCAGACTGGAGCGCGCAAACGTCCGCATCGCCGATCAGCGCGGCGGCCATGGCCACGTAATCTATCCCTGCGTAGACTGGGGCCACTAATGCGCATGAGAGGCAGTCTGCCACCACGTTGAGTTTACCGGCCACATGCTGAATGCCGGTCATAAACTCTGAGATCGCAGCCAGCTGTCTCTGCTGCCGGGCCAACCATGGTTCTGAAACCTTGGCCATAGCGTACGTTAACGGCTTGTGGTCCACAAACGCAGTGAAGCTGTGCCCTTCCAGCCAGAACTGGAAGTGGTGTATGGCCAGGTGGAGAGTCCGTAACTCCCTGTCAAACGCGTTGTATTCACGCTAATTGTTGCACAAAGACCTACTAAAAAAGGCGAGTGGCTGCCAAGAACCGGCGACGTGCTGCTCCACAACAGCCCCTATGGCCACGTCCGATGCATTGGTAGTGAGCGCTAGCTGAGCCGCCGGGTCCAGGTGCACCAGTAGTGTGGCGTTCACTAGGGCTGTTTTGGCCTTGGAAAACGCCTGTTCTCGCTCAGGCATCCAGTTGACTCTGTCTGCCGGTTTCCGTTTCTTAAGCGCGGCGTAAAATGGCTGCATGAGCTGGGTTGCGCGAGGGAGGAAATGGTTGTAAAAGTTAACCATCCCCAAAAACTCCTGCAACGCCCTGACCGTCTGAGGCCGGGGAAAATCTGCCACTGCGCGCACTTTGTCCGGTAAGGGTATCGTGCCCTCCGGTGAGATGCGGTGGCCCAAAAAGTCGATTACCGTAACCCCGAACTGGCACTTCGCTGGGTTGATTATTAACCCGTGCTCTTCCAACCTCTGGAAAACCATCCTGAGGTGTGCTACGTGTTTGTCCTCGGACGCGCTGGCCACCAGGATGTCGTCCAGGTAGACAAACACAAACAGCAGATCGCGCAGCACCGCATCCATCATGCATTGGAATGTCTGCGCCACGCCCTTTAACCCGAAAGGCATGCGTAAGAACTCAAAAAGACCAAACGGGGTTATTACTGCCATTTTGGGTATGGCTTCCGCACACACCAGGACCTGGTGGTACCTGCAGACCAGGTCCACCTTGGAAAAAATGTGTGCCCCGGTGAGGTGGATGGAAAAATCCTGAATATGGGGGATTGGATAGCAATCGTGTGCTGTGGCATTGCTTAATCTGTGGAAATCTCCGCAAGGTCACCACAATCCCTCGGCTTGAGGCACCATATGTAGCAGGGATGCCCATGGGCTGTTTGAGCGCCTGATGATACCCAACCTTTCCAAGCTGGCGAACTTCTCGCACACACTGGCCAGTTTAGCTGCGTCCAGGCGCAGAGGTCGTGCGAAGACGGGCGGCCCCATGGTGGTAAAGAAGTGCTCCACCCTTTGTTTAGTGATGGCCGCTGAAAACGTTGGAACCGTGAGTACTGGGAACTGGGTGAGTAGTATGTGGAACTTACCCCCTGGAGCTGTGACGTTGGCTAGTGTTGTGGACCCGGCTCCTCTAGCTGTACAGGGCAGAGAATCAAAAGACATAGCGTTAATCAGGCGTCTGTTAGCCACATCAACTAATAGTCTGTGTGCACACAAAAAATCTGCACCCAAAATGGGGGAGATACATGCTGCTATGACAAAGGTCCATTGGTACGTACGGCCCTGCAAGGATATAGTCAGTGTCCTCTCACCAAAAGTCTTAATGTTTGAGCTGTTTGCGGCCGCCAGCTCGGGGCCGCGACTTCCCGCAAGACGGTCTGTGTAGGATGGCAGGATGAGACTCTTTTGGGAGCCGGAGTCCACGAGGAACCGTCTCCCCGAGCGTGAGTCCGTCACATAGAGCAGCTTGGTTGTGTCACTGGTGGTCGCAGCTGCTACCAACTACCGGTCCTTGCATTTCCCAAGCGCTTGAACTGCCATGGTGGCACACATCGGCATGTGTCTTCTCCAAAGCGGCAGTGGTAGAAGCAGAGCGTGTCCCTCCGGTGCCTCTTGGCCTCCGCTGCGGCCACCGTCACTGGCTCCTTGACCTCGCTGGCGGTCTCGCTGGGTTCCGACGTCGCTGTGTTCACAGCAAAGATTCTGGTTGCCAGGATATTCCGATCTGCCTCTTGTGTCAGTGCCCGGTAGTTCCGTGTGGCCAGCAGCCGTGAATTGGCGAGGACCACTCTGGCCATTGTCGGGAAGTTCCGGAGGAAAAGGTGGGCAAAGGGGAACTGCCCGTCATCTGTACCCATCAATGCCAACATCTTCTCCATTAATTCGACCGCCGACCCATCTCCCAGCTTGGAGCACATCAGGAGCCTTTCTGCTCTCTCGCAGTCCGAGAGCATGTAGCGCTGGGTCAGCGCGGTCTTGAAAGCGTCATATATGTCGTGAGCTGGGGGCTGTTGGAGAAGGCTCACCACCTGCTCTGTTGTGCGTGCATCCAGCACTGCAACCACATAGTAGTACTTGGTGTCATCCGCCGTCACTCCACAGAGCGCAAACTGGGCCTCGGTGTGGAGGAACCAAGACTTCAGGTCATGTAGCCAAAAGTCTGGGAGCTTGACCAAAACGGCGCACGCAGTGCTGACGGCTCCAGTCCGGGTTGTCTCCAGGGTGTTTGCCTCGAGTTCCATTATACGTCAAAGGTCACCAGTGTAGAGAGAGAAATGAGCAGGCGACGCAGCCAGTTGGATCAGAGTAGACTTTATTCTCTCTCTATCCATCAGTCAACAAGAAGCATGACCCATGTCACTGGCATCTCTCTTTTATACCTTACGTCCTCGCCTAGCAACCTGGGGGGTTCACATCACAATACATCAATTACAATCCCCTTTGTCACCCAGCCTGTCGGCGCATTATTATGCAGTCCGGTGAAGAAGGCGCATTCTCATGCGGTCCTATTGAGAAAACCACAGTCTGCCTTGCATAGCCGTCTAACAGCCTTTTAGTGTCTCCTCCTGTGCCATTCAGTCTGAGTGGAGAATGTAATGTTTAGGTCCCCCACACCCTCGTATTTTCCCCAGACCAGCAGCTCTTGGAGCAGGCTTGCCACCTGTTGTGTGGCGCGCACGTCCAGCGTAGCGACCACATAGTAGTATTTCGTGCCGTCTGCTGTTACCCCGTGGAGAGCAAACTGGGCCTCAATGTGTAGAAACCACACTGCCGGGTCGTGCAGCCAGAAATCCGGGAGCTTGACTGAAACAGCTGGAAAAGCTGGTGGAGGGAAAGCTGGTGCTTTCCCTCCAGGATGTCTCCAGGGTACTCGTCTCGCCTTCCATGGCACGTCAGGGTCACCAGTGTAGAAGGAATGATGCAGGCGAGGCAACGAGCTGGATCAACAGACTTTATTCTCCCTCTAACAGAACATGATCACAAAAAGAGCTCCCAGGCCACTGTGCAGCTCTCTTTTATATCTTTAATTACATGCATGGTGGCCCGAGGCTCCAACCTCACATTAAGTGTATAACAAAGCCTGTGCGGCACATTAACATGATATTACATAGGTGCCGCACTTCACTCGTCTCCTGGCAACCCAGCATCTGCTCCTCTCCCCGGGGGGTGCCTAGCCTTTACTGTTCCGTCTGGACCCCCCAGTGACATTTCCTCTCTTGGTCCATTGATCTCTGGGTGGAGAAGTCCAACACCCTGCTCCCCACAAGATTATATCTAAAGTCATTTTTAAGCGCTGATTTTTGACGTTAGCATCTTACCAGCTGACTGTGGCTAGTTATCAAGCTCACAACACTACCAATTTACTTGCCAACCTACTAACAGCTTTATTAGTTTGAAACCTAATTTTAAAGGACAGACAACCACTGTAACTACAGTCTCCATCCTCTCAATGACTCAGAGAAGGCAGAATGCTTCATTCTTATTATCATTTCATAATTATGTCTTCTATGATACTAAATAGACAATATTGGCACAAGTTACTGACCTCTGTCCACTTTCTGACTCCACTGAACTTTGTGTAGAAGAAAGGCATCTCACAGAAAGCCTTTAGTTTTTGAAAGAGTAGTGTCCTGACAGCACAATCACCACCTCCTGGGCTGCCACACCTCCAACACCTGAATGGAGGCTCTGCTGTTAATCTCTGCAATCTGTTGCCCTGGCTAATAATGTTTTGTAAGCATATATGGCATCTTTCCTCATACATGACATCGTTATTATTAATTTTACAAACCTGGCATGTGGCTACTGGACATCACTTTGAATTAACCACTCAAGTCTGTGCGGGTGTTTTAACAGGTAAACAGCACGTAAAGCAGAGGTCTTTCCGTGTTCGACTAGTTTTGACTGAGGCTAGGTCCCGGATGTGTGGCACAAAAACCTAAAATAAAAAACTGAATTTGTATGACAAGAAGTGAAACTGAACTCTGATAATGAATTAATGAGCCGAATTTTTCAAGTAAATGAAATACAGTTTCAATTTTATTGCAATACACATCTAAACCAATAGATTCAATTTCAAATTAGGCAATTCAGATTCAAATTTTAAAAGCAATTATTCAAACTGATTAATTCAGGTTCAAATTCAGTTATTCAAATTCACATAATTAAAATTCAAATTCAGTTCCTGCTGGCTCAAGCCTTATTCCATAAGGAGGTAGTGTTTTTGCCAGTATTAGTTGGTCTGTCTGTCTGTCTGTTAGCAACATTACTCAAAAAGTTATGAACGGATTTTGGTGAAATTTTCAGGAAAGGTGTGTAATGGCACGGGGAACAGATAATTATTACCTCCGCCAAAGGGGGAGGTTATGTGATCATCGGCATTGGTTTGTCTGTTTGTTTGTCTGTTTGTCTGTTTATTTGTTTGTCTGTCTGTTTGTTTGTCTGTTTGTCTGTTTGTTAGCAAGATAACTCAAAAAGTTATGGACGGATTTTCATGAAATTTTCACAGATTGTCAGAAATGGGGTATCCTACAGATGATTAGATTTTGGTGGTGATCCGGATCACCGTCCACAAGAAAACCACCATTACGCAAAATGCCATTTTCGTAAATAACTACTAAACCACTAATCCTATCATTGTCAATCCAATTGTTGTGAATCCAATTGCTAGTCATATGGGCGGAGGGAGGTTATGTGATCATCGGCGTTGGTTTGTCTGTTTGTTTGTCTGTTTGTCTGTTTGTTTGTTTGTCTGTTTGTCTGTTTGTTAGCAAGATAACTCAAAAAGTTATGGACGGATTTTCATGAAATTTTCACAGATTGTCAGAAATGGGGTATCCTACAGATGATTAGATTTTGGTGGTGATCCGGATCACCGTCCACAAGAAAACCGCCATTACGCAAAATGCCATTTTCGTGAATAACTACTAAACCACTAATCCTATCATTGTCAATCCAATTGTTGTGAATCCAATTGCTAGTCATATGTTTTCATGGTCAAGGAATCTGAAAACATACACACAAACACTGTATGGGGGGAACTGTGGCGCTAAACCGCCATTACGGAAAATGCCATTTTCGTCAATAACTACTGAACCACTAATCCTATCATTGTGAATCCAATTGCTTGTCATATGTATTCATGGTCAAGGAATCTGAAAACGTACACACAAACACTGTATGGGGGGAACTGTGACCGCCATTACGAAAAAGGCCATTTTCAAGAATAACTACTGAACCACTAATCCTATCATTGTCAATCCAATTGCTAGTCATATGTTTTCATGGTCAAGGAATCTGAAAACGTACACACAAACACTGTATGGGGGGAACCGTGGCGCTAAACGGCCATTACGGAAAATGCCATTTTCGTCAATAACTACTGAACCACTAATCCTATCATTGTGAATCCAATTGCTTGTCATATGTTTTCATGGTCAAGGAATCTGAAAACGTACACACAAACACTGTATGGGGGGAACTGTGGCGCTAAACGCCCATTACGGAAAATGCCATTTTCGTCAATAACTACTGAACTACTAATCCTATCATTGTCAATCCAATTGCTTGTCATATGTTTTCATGGTCAATGAATCTGAAAACGTACACACAAACACTGTATGGGGGGAACTCTGGCCGCCAAAGGGGGAGGTTATGTGATCATCGGCATTGGTTTGTCTGTTTGTTTGTCTGTTTGTTTGTTTGTTTGTCTGTTTGTTAGCAAGATAACTCAAAAAGTTATGGACGGATTTTCATGAAATTTTCACAGATTGTCAGAAATGGGGTATCCTACAGATGATTAGATTTTGGTGGCGATCCGGATCACCGTCCACAAGAAAACCGCCATTACGCAAAATGCCATTTTCATGAATAACTACTAAACCACTAATCCTATCATTGTCAATCCAATTGTTGTGAATCCAATTGCTAGTCATATGTTTTCATGGTCAAGGAATCTGAAAACATACACACAAACACTGTATGGGGGGAACTATGACGCTAAACCGCCATTACAGAAAATGCCATTTTCGTCAATAACTACTGAACCACTAATCCTATCATTGTCAATCCAATTGCTTGTCATATGTTTTCGTGGTCAATGAATCTGAAAATGTACACACAAACACTGTATGGGGGGGAACTCTGGCCACCATTACGGAAAATGCCATTTTCGTGAATAACTACTGAACCACTAATCCTATCATTGTCAATCCAATTGCTAGTCATATGTTTTCATGGTCAAGGAATCTGAAAACGTACACACAAACACTGTATGGGAGGAACTGTGGCCGCCATTACAGAAAATGCCATTTTCGTGAATAACTACTGAAACACTGCTTGTCATGTTTTCATGATCAAGGAATCTGAAGACTGTATGGGGGGAACTGTGGCACTTGGCGGAGGTCTGCGCTCTCCGAGTGCTTTTCTAGTTAGATTTAGTGATGATCTGAGAATGCATACCTCCACCAAGGGCTTTGATTGTATTTGTGCAGCAGGATTACTCAAAACCATTTTCACCAGAGATGGTTCTTGGGCTACAGACGAACCCATTACATTTTGGAGGTGATCCGTGAGTGCATACCTCCACCAAGGCTCAATCTTCTTGCAGCGCTTTAGCAGGATTACACAAAAACTGCCAGATGTATTTGGATGAAATTTTCACCAGAGGTGGTTCTTGGGCTAGAGACAAACCTATTACATTTTGGTGGTGATCTGAGAATGCATACCTCCGCCAAGGCTCTTATCTTCTCACAGAGTGTTAGCAACAATACTCCAAAACTACTGGATGGATTTGGATGAAATTTTCACCAGAGGTGGTTCTTGGCCTATACACAAACCCATGACATTTTGGAAGGGATCCATGAGTACATACCTCCACCAAGGCTCAATCTTTTTGCAGTGGTTTAGCAGGATTACACAAAAACTACTGGATGAATTTTGCTGAAATTTTCACCAGAGATGGTCCTTGAGCTGCAGAAGAACCCATTAGATTTTGGAGCTGATTTATGAGCACATGCCTCTACCAAGGCCCTATCTTGCAATGTATGGTGAGATGGAGGCAGGGAGGTACGGGCAGATGGATGGACAAAGGGAGGGAAGGAAGGAGCCTTGGCAGAGGTGCATACCTCTGCCAAGGCTCCAAGGCTCCAAGACTCCAAGGCTCCAAGGCTGCCAAGGCTCCACTCTGAGTGCTTTTCTAGTTTGCTGATATTTTTTCTTGTAATTCCACTTGCTTTTTACTTCTTTGTGATTGTAATTCTTGGTTCTTGTTCCTGTATCTGTGATTGTCTTTTTTTAAACCTCTCCTGCCTGCTTTAATGTAAAGGTGGGGTTTCCTGATGTTTCTTGTTGCGTTTTTACTTACTGCCTTTTTATTCCACTTTATGGTCTTCAAAGTTAATCTTGTACAACAAGCTACCACCTACTGCTACCATTCACAGTAACCATCAGGGTTCCCAGCATCTGGTGTTGTGGCTATTTCTGAGACTCAGCTCAAGCTGCTGTGGATCAGGCAGGCTTCAGTCTGGCTTTCATGCATGCTGCAGTGGGACGATGACTCCTCTTCATCCTTGGCTCTCAGTAGCTCTGTCCCTGTTAGCTTTTGGCTTCAGACCACACTGGCAGCTTGATAGAACAGTGGTTCGCACTCTTACTTCATAGCTAGAAGGTTCCCAGTTTAATTCCTCTACGGTGTCAAGGGTAGAACCCATTCTCTGTGGAGATGGCATGTTCTCCATGTGCTTTTGTGGGTTTACTCTGGGTGTGCTGGATTCTAAGCACAATTCAGAGACAGGCATGTTAGTTTAAATAGGTTAACCCTATTATTTTAGTATTTGTCTCTGATAAACCCACAGAATGCACGGTGGCGCAGTGGTTAGCACTGTGGCAGCACAGTTTTACCCTCGGCCGGGGGATCGCAGGGACCGTGAGATCGTGGGTTCGATCCCTGCCCCCGGCCAACAGTGATCTGTGTGGAGTTTGCACGTTCTCCACGTGTTTGCGTGGGTTTACTCCGGGATTTCTCCGGTTTCCTCCCACATGCCAAAAACATGCAGGTTAGGGAGTTAAGGGGCGCTTGCGCACGCAGCGACCGGCAGCTGGTGGTTTGTCACCAGACTGCAAAACAAATCTACCTATGGGTACAAAATAAGTACAAAAAAAAAAAAAAGAATACAAGGTTATTGCAACTACTAGTTGAGCACTTTGAGTGGTCTTTGAGAAGAAAAGTGCTACAGGTCCTTATCTCATCTATGCCAGTAGGGCAACCTGTAAGCACTCTTAGTTGTTTGTTAGACAATATAGGTAACAAAACAAAAATGTGCTCCTCTGGATGAGAAAAGAAAAGTCAATCAGCTGTCCTGATGCTTCCCTGTGACGGTGTTTTACATCCTCTGTGACCATTTGCATCTCAGGGAATCTCATGATCTCACTGCCAGCAACTCTACTGCACTAACCAGTTTCAGTTGTGCGGATAACCAAATGTTTCCATCATCAGAAGCAGTCTGCTTGCTTTTGCATAACGTGATATGGATGTGTATGCAGCCAAGTTAGTCTGAAAGGCTAGTCTAAGCTACTTATATTAAAGCTTTAAGTAAGGGTAGTATCCCACTGGGCGGCGACACCTTGTGACTAGTTGGAGATTTTTTTTAAAAAACTAAATGTGTAACAGATACACAAATTTGCACCAATTTTCATTTGGAATCACACTGAACTTACACTTGCAACACATTTGCATATGTCTCACAGATATTGCAATAATGTTGCACAAACTCCCAATACATTTTGGACCAAATTTCACTGGACGTTCACATACACATCATACGAGTGTTGCAGGACATTCTCACAACATGCACCTGTCATGTACGGGGCTGGTGTTTCCTGCCCCGTTTCATGACCTGTGGTTTCAGCCTTTGATTATTTTTTTCAGCTGGCAGATTATTGGTTCATCTATCAGTCTTCAGCCACAGCCTTCCTCTCACCTCTCTCTGCCAGACACCTATCAGCCAATTGCCATCACCTGGGGTTACACACACACACACACAAACACACACACACACACCAGACACTCACGCATACTGATTCAACCACTCTGTTTGCCATGCACCTGTTTCCACTTGCCGCTTGTTAGTATCTGGGGGTATTTCTGGCCGGCAGTGGAAACACTCGGTGCGTTGGCGTCAGTCTATTTGGGTTGACCTGGCTCGCTCTTCCATGGACTACTAAGGACTACTGCCATGGACTACTAAATGTTGTTGTACCCCAGAGCCATTCCGCTCAGACATTTATGTAAGTCTCCTTTCCTATTATTTTTCTGCCCTTTTTCTCCGTTGTCAGTTCCGCCCTGGAGCGTGTGGGGCTTGCCTATAGAGCTTGTAGCCGGTCACCTTCACCATACTATTCATCATTTCTACTCATTGGACAGTTGTTAAGATAAGCCTTTATTAGTCCCACAACGGGGAAATTCCAGGATTGCAACAGCACAGGGATAGCAACACTCAGAGCAACAATCAGAAGGCAAGAAAAAAAAAAAACAAGCAAGCAAGAGCAGCTAATAAACATATGTACGTATTACTATAAAATATATATATATACACACACACACAGACACACAGTGCAGAGCATTGTAGCTGGATGGAATAAATATATGAATATATGAACACACAGTGCAGAGCATTGTAGCTAGATGGAATAAATATGTAAATATATAAACACCCACAGTACGGAGCATTGCAGCTAGGTGGAATAAATATGCAAGTATATAAACACACACAGTGCGGAGCAATGTAGCTAGATGGAATAATATGTAGATATATAAATATATAAACACCCACAGTACGGAGCATTGTAGCTAGATGGAATAAATATGCAAATATATAAACACACACAGTGCAGAGCATTGTTGCTAGATGGAATGAAACAGCATAACCGTCTACTTAGTTATCCTACATGGTATGATTATGTGCCCATACATATTCTCACCCTCCATAGCGACCGGTATGTTCCTAGTTGTATGCCGGAGAGGACCATTGTGTAAGTCTATTGCATCTTTTGCATTCAAAAAACTATTAGTTTGTTACGTCTTTTTGCTATCTCTGCGAGCAGCCCTGCTTAGGTTGTACAGTCTGACAGCCGTTGGTAGGAAGGACCTACGAAACCTCTCGGTTGTGCACCTGGGATGATGTAGTCTGCTGCTAAATGAGCTCCTCAGTGCATTCAGTATGTCCTGCATAGGGTGGAACTCGGACTCCAGCAGAGATGACAGTTTAGCCACCGTCCTTCTCTCTCCTATCTCCTCCATCGGATCAAGGCGCTGCCCCAGGACAGAGCTAGCTTTCTTAATCAGTTTGTTCAGTCTCTTCCTATCGGCTGCAGTAATGCCACTGCCCCAGCAGACCACTCTTACTCTTACACCACTGTTATGGACACTTTGTACATCATTTTTCCTTTGTTAATAAAACACATAACTTCACCTGTATTTGGGCTGTATTAATTCACACACATGACAGTATGCCAACGCCACAAAGAGCCCAGCAGTGACGAAACGTGTTAGTCACCTTTTTGTGTTTTTCCCTACCTGATTTGGAGCATGATGTCCCCGATGAGCCGTTTCCACACCGGCAGAAGTGGACGGGCTGTGGGACGTCCCAGCGCAGAGGAGGAGTGGGCAGCTGAGGGCATGCGGGAGTTCTTGTGTGATGCCGAGGACGCATACAGCCCCGGTGAACGACTGGACTGTCTAAACAGAGCGTTAAGGATTCTGGGGGCTCATCGTGGTCTCTGGAACTACCCTCAATATGCCGACCTGCTATCCTCCATCTGCGTGCTCAAGCGGGTGTTTCCTGACCTGGTGAGAAGGGCGAACCACACCAAGCCAAAACAGAGATGCTCTTCTTAGTCGGCGGCCATCTTTCCCTCCACGTCATCTCCAACTCTTACGTGGCCACCCCCAGGTCAGTGACGTCGATGTCATCCAGTCCCAGATTCCCAGAGAAATAATCCTGCCCTGCCAACCGCTTCCTTTGTTACACCGAGTCCAGTGACACCCGCAGCGGTGTTTCCTAACCACGAGATTCTCCTCTACGTCCGCAGCGAGGTCCTCTTCTTTGGTGTATTGGCCGACGGCTGAGGGGCATTTATTTTCCTCACCGGCGGCTCCCATTCCTGTGGTGAGAGGGGCGGCTCCCGAGCGGCCTACAGAGGGGCCAAGCACCGCCTTTCCCGGACGGATGGGTGACGACACCCAAACAACAGCAGCAGCCAACATCTTAATCTGGGAAAACAGACAAGTTCATTTTCATTCTATTCTTATTAATGATGAAATGTCTTGCCTGATTCCTGGTAGGGAAGCTCAGGGAAAGCAGTCCCCTGAGTTCTTCCCACCTGCTGCTGTTGAGAGTGGTTCACCAGCCCTCTCCATGCTCTCTCCCTTTTCCCTTGAATGTACATCGGAGCTGGACTATCCTGACCGGGGGGAGCCAGAGGTCTGGAAGGATTCTTCCCCCGCAGCAATGGTGAGCCAGACACCATGCCAGAGGAATCGCCAGCATGGGTCACGACGGCTGAAATAATGATGACTGCAGAGACCATCATGCCAGCTGCAGAGGCCACCGCAGCAGAGTCACCGCCCGAGCTGCGCTTCCAGGAGGCCGAGACTGTGGAAACATCGCCCGGATCGTCGGAGTCCTGGACAGCGGTGGAGCTCGAGCTAAGGGTCGCCAGAGAAGGGTCCATGTCGCCAGACAAGTCCGAGGATCCAGGCTTGCCACTGGAGGTCATCGGGGCTGCTGCTGCTCCCGCTTAGGTAACCATGGGTCCAGCTCCCCTCCTGCCTGAGGCCATCATCTGGGTTCCACCTCAGTTCAAGCCTCCATCGGTGCTGTGTCCCGGTCGGGGACCATCATGGGTGCCACGCCCCAACGTCAATCCCACATGGGTGCTACGCTCCAGCCTTGGCCCACCGTGGGCACCGTGCCTCAGCCCGGGTCCCACCGCAGGTGCAGCAGGGATCCAGCTGGACTCCACCATGGGTGCAACCATGGCTCGGTCAAGGTCCACCGTGGGTGCAACGCTGGCCCAATCGGTCTCATCGCAGGAGCAATGAGGCCCCAGATTGGGGTCACCGCTGGTGCTACGTTGTCCTAGGCTGGGACCACCACGGGTGCAGCCATGGCCCAGCCCGGGTCCGCCGCAGGTGCAGCTGAGCTCCAGTCCCAAGCCAGGACCACCGAAGGTGCGGCCGGCCAGCTTGGAGACACTGAGGTCTCGTCCTTCCTTCCAGAGGTCCCTGGGGTGTCCCTTTCTCCTCCGCCAGGCTCTGCCGTGGTCTGCCTGGTCCTGCCACCAGGAACGAAAGACTGGGTTCCCGGTTCAGGTGGCTCTTTCTCCCCGGCAGGCCGCCTAATGCTGTACGGCTGGCCGCTTGCTGACCCTGGGACTTTGGCCAGCCCCCTGAACTTATGGCCGTTCGTGGGCTCTGGGACTTTGGCCAGCCCCTAGAACTTGGGGACTCTTGTTTTTTGGGGGGGGGTAGTTTTGTTTGGGGTTGGGAGGTTTTGTTTCTTGTTATATGATTTTCTTGTTGTTTAATGCCCTCCTGACCTGTTTCCCCCCACCTCCTGCCCTGAGTTGTTGTGATGGTGCTTTTTTTTTGGGGGGGCAGGTTTTCTTTGTATTGTTTTGATGGTACGATGGGTGTCTGGCCGCCACCCCTTGAGGAGGGGGGGCTCTGTCATGTACGGGGCTGGTGTTTCCTGCCTCGTTTCATTGATTATCTTTTTCAGCTGACAGATTATTGGTTCATCTGTCAGTCTTCAGCCACAGCCCTCCTCTCACCTCTCTCTGCCAGACACCTATCAGCCAATTTGCCATCACCTGTGGTTATACACACACACACACACACACACACACACACACACACCAGACACTCATGCATACTGATTCAACCACTCTGTTTGCCACGCACCTGTTTCCACTTGCCACTCGTTGGCATCTGGGGGTATTTCTGGCTGGCAGTGGAAACACTCGGTGCATTGGCATCAGTCTCTTTGGGTTGACCTGGCTTGCTCTTCCACGCGCTTGCGCACACACATGACAGCACCAGACAGAATTGAAATTTTTGTGCATTAAGTCCTGATTTTGCCAATTACACAATCTGGACTTATAGTGCACCTGTCGCACAGTTTTATCTTCATTTGTTTATTCTTGTAATACTGGATGCAGACTAGGCTGACATGCTGAAGGCTGCTGTTTCTGTGCTGTTGCTGCTGCCGTCAAGCACCATTCTGACCACTCTGCTGCTGACAAGTACCAGGCTGCTGCAATGCTCGAGGCTTCTGCTGCTGCCGGAAAGTCCCATGCTGGTACTGGAATATCCCTCTCTGTTGCAGCTGCTTTTTGTCTCCAGTCACAATTTAGTTTCATTGGTCCTCATCCCCTCAAAGTTGTCTAAATTTTCTTGCACTTTCTCACTACTCAACTAAATTGAGAAGGGTTCTAGATGGGGTTGAGACAGGTTTGAGACACCCACAACGACTCTGTGACTATTTTGAGAGAAGTTGTGGCACAAATTTTTTGAACATGTTCAAAATTACTGCAACAGGAGAGCAAGGCCCTACAACTCACAAAGAAGAAATTGTGAACCCCCATGAATGTTTGGAGAGATTTTGAAAACTCCCTCGGGAATGCTGTTGTCCAATTAGGCGCAAGCTCTCGCAGCCCAGTGAGATACTGTTATGTCGGTAGTTGGAGCCAAAGGATGAGGCCAAGTGTTAAACTGAACACACGTTTATTAGCAGAGCACAGTGCACCTTAACCACACCAAACCGCTGTGCGGAGAGATGGCCAAGAGACCACCCCTTCTGCATGCAGCCCTTTTATACCCACGGGTGGTGGCGTGACCAAAAAGGTGGAGCCCCCACCCTGTACCACACAAACCGAACACAGAACATATAAATAACTATACAACATCCCGCCACACCACCACCTTTCCCGTAGAAAAGTCCAAAAATACACATACAATCAAAACCCACCCTAATTTGGAACCCGAATCATCCACTAAACAAACTAAAATCACAAAAAGGGGCCTAACACATTCACACAAAACAACTAAAATCAAGCGGCCACTTTGAGTACTTGGTGATGCCGTTTGGGTTAACCAACGCTTCGGCCGTCTTCCAGCGCTTAATCAACGGCGTCCTCGGGGACTTTCTGAACTCCTTCGTGTTTGTTTACTTGGATGACATCCTGATCTTTTCGCGCACGTTGGAGGAACACCAGGTGCACGTTATACAGGTCCTGCAGCGCCTCCTGGAGAACCAGTTATTTGTCAAGGCCGAGAAGTGTGAGTTTCACACCAGCTCGACGTCCTTTTTGGGGTTTATTGTTGCACACAATCAGGTGCTCCCTGACCCGGCCAAGGTCAAGGCGGTGGTGGATTGGCCCACTCCCACGTCCAGGAAACAGTTGCAGGGGTTTTTAGGATTCGCCAACGTCTACCGCCGTTTTGTGCTGAATTTTGGGATCATTGCCCAGCCCCTGAACAGCCTCACATCCCCCAAGACCCCCTTTCGCTGGAGTGAGGAAGCGGCTGCGGCGTTCGGGAAGATGAAGGAGGAGTTCGCCTCTGCCCGCGTCCTGACCCAGGTGGACCCGGCCCTGCAGTGCACGCCTCGGATTCTGGAGTTGGGGCGGTCCTCTCTCAATGCTCTCCTGTGGATGGGGTGATCCGGCCGTGGGCCTTCTTTTCCCACCGCCTAACACCTGCTGAGAGGAACTACGGCATCGGTGACAGGGAGCTGCTGGCAGTGAAGCTCGCCTTGGAGGAATGGAGGCACTGGCTGGAGGGGGCTGCCCAGCCGTTCGTCGTCTGGACGGATCACAAAAACCTAGAGTATCTCCGGACGGCTAAACGGCTGAACTCCCGCCAGGCCCGCTGGTCTCTCTTCTTTGGCCGGTTTAATTTCACGATCACCTACCGGCCAGGGAGCAAGAACACTAAGCCAGACGCCCTGTCCAGGCAGTTCGAGGCAGAGACCATTGGAGATCAGGAGGAGACCATCCTGCCTTCATCCTGTGTGGTGGGCGCCCTCGTGTGGGAGATCCAGGACAGAGTCAGGAGGGCGCAGGAGACTGAGCCCAACCCGGGTGGGGGTCCCCCAGGCCATTTGTTCGTCCCCTCTTCGGTCAGGAGCGAGGTCATCCAGTGGGGTCATGCTTCTAAGTTGGCGTGGCATCCAGGAATCACTCGCACGGTCGACTTGCTTCAGAGAGCCTTCTGGTGGCCAGGGCTGAGGAAGGATGTCACCAGCTATGTCCAGGCCTGCGCCACCGGGAAATCGTCATCTTCCCCCCCGGCAGGTCTTCTCCATCGTCTGCCGGTCCCTTCCCACCCCTGGTCTCGTGTGGCTTTGGATTTTGTGACTGGCCTTCCCCCTTCTGATCGCTTCATCTCGGTCCTGACTATAGCGGACCACTTCTCCAAGGCAGCCCATTTTGTGCCTCTCCGGGGGTTGCCTTCGGCACGGGAGACGGTGGATCTCCTGGTGTAGCATGTGGTCCGCCTTCATGGCATCCCTGCGGATATTGTCTCGGATCGAGGCCCGCAGTTCGTCTCCCAGGTTTGGAAGGCGTTTTGCATGGCGTTGGGGGCCACGGCAAGTCTCTCTTCGGGGTATCATCCGCAGAGTAACGGCCAGTGTGAGTGAGCCAATCAGGAGCTGGAGGCTGCGCTCCGCTGCGTCATATCCTTATGTTCCTCTTCTTGGAGTACGTTCCTGCCCTGGATCGAGTACTAACTAACTAACTAACCTGCACTTATATAGCGCTTTTCTAGTCACAAAGACCACTCAAAGCGCTTTTCATTAATACTAACCCTCTATTCTAAGGGCCTATAGGAAACAGATATCTAGGGACAATTTAGAACAGCCAATTAACCTAACATGCATGTTTTTGGCATGTGGGAGGAAACCGGAGAAATCCCGGAGTAAACCCACGCAACATGGGGAGAACATGCAAACTCCACACAGATCACTGTTGGTCGGGGGCTGGGATCGAACCCACGATCCCACGATCCCCACAATCCCCCGGCCAAGGGTAAACTGTGCCACCGTGCAGCCATGAGCCATGCAGAGTACATGCACAACGCCACGGTGTCTTCAGCGACTGGGATGTCCCCGTTCAAGGCATCTTTGGGGTATGATCCACCACTGTTCCCGGAGGAGGAGAAGGAGGTGGCTGTCCCTTTGGTGCAGGCTCAAGCCAGGCGTTGTCGTTGGATCTGGACCATCACCCGCAGAGCCCTCCTCAAGACTACGGAACGCAATATTCAGATGGACAACCGTCACAGGAGACCTGCCCCGGACTATAAGGTGGGTCAACAGGTTTGGCTGTCTACAAAAAATATCAGTGTGCCGGCCAAGAACATGCAAGCTAACCAAGCGTTTCATCGGCCCATATGTGATTTCACATATTGTTAACCCAGTGGCTGTGCGCCTAGCTCTCCCCCCTTCCATGCGCATCTGCCCTACCTTTCATGTCTCCCAGGTCAAGCCTTACATCTCCGACCCTCTGTGCCCACCCCCAGCGGCGCCTTCCCCCCCGAGGATGATCGACGGCCACCCAGCTTGAGGGGTTACTGCCATCTTGGATGTCCGCCGGCGGGGCCAGGGTCTTCAGTACTTGGTGGACTGGGAGGGATTCGGCCCTGAGCACCGCTCCTGGATTCGCCCAGCATTGATCCTTGACAAGCAGCTCATCCGCAATTTCCATCGGGCGCATCCAGGTAGGATAGGGCAGGTGCCTGGAGGCACCTCTAGAGGGGGGAGTACTGTCATGGCGGCCGCTGGGCCATCATCAACTCCAGCTGCGCACACACCTGCCGCCAGTAACCAGCAGGCTTTTTTTTTTTTTTTTTTTGTCCTGTCAGGCAGCTAGGCAAACAGAACAGGGATCTGTCACCCTACTGTGCCAAAACAGATTTACTTTGCCAAGAGGAGCCTATACAGTGCCTAACTTTGCACTGTATATTGTTGTAAACTCCTCCTGTAATAACTTTTAATACTTTATTTTGTTTTACCCATGGAAGACCCAACAGGATGGGGAAGAGGGAAAGGAAGTGTGTGAAGGGGGGAAAGAAAGGGGAGGGGAACAGACAAAAAAAAAACGACAACTAAAACAAACAAAAGACAAACTGCTTCTTCCACCGGAGATGTCTCAACACGAGTCTGGTTTCTGCACCTGTTAAAGGAGAGACACTTGTACATGTATGTATGTGTGCCTATATATGACAACGCGCGCAAAATAAGTGTGTGCATGTGAGTGGTTTGTCAGGAAACATACGAGCGGAGGGCCGGTCGCAGCAGCCCCCCCCCCCCCGAGGACCCCGAGCAGGCAAGGCAGCGCCACCAACCCCCAGCCCCGAGGTCAGCAAGCCCCAGGAAAGCCAGGCATCCACCCCCAGAGGGACGATCAAGGGAGGGCAGGCAGCCCGGCGGCCGGCGCGGTGAGCCCACACCCCTGGACCCGCTCGACCCCCACGCCCCCAGCGGGGCCAACATCCGCCCCTGGGCCCCAGGCACCAGGAGGCCAGCGACCCCACCCCCCAGGACAGAGACCAGCCAGCACCCCCCGGAGCGAGCCCCCCCAGGTACTCCCACAGCGGCCCCGCCCCAGCGCCTCGACCACACACCCCGGGGACCCCCACGTCCAAAGAAGTCCCCTCGCCCAGGTGAGCCCACGTTGCCGAGAGGCACTACCCCCCTGAAAAAAAAAATAATAATAACCAGCAGGCTTTAAAAGCCGGTGTCACTGACTGCTCTGCATGGAGTCGTCTGTCTTCTTCGCCACGCAACATGTCACGGACACGACCTCAAGCCAGAGCTACTACAAAGCCTCTTCGCCAAGCCCCATCACATAAGCATCAGCAAACCTTACCTTGTCAAAGTAGTTTCCCCTGTGCACAGGTGGACCTCCCTGGCGGCGGACTCGTCTCCCCTGACAACGGGGCTTCTCCTCCTCCTCCTCGGTTCTCCCCCTCATCATCACGACGCCAAGCTCCACGCTCTCCAAGCCACGCCAGGCCACGGAGCGGACAGAAGTCTCACAGCGGCACCTGCAAGTAAGCAGCACACATCATAATTCCCCGTTGCTGCGAGCTGCATTAATCCCCTGTGCTTGTGTGTTTCCAGGGTTGCCAGGTCGCAGCGAGACTCACTCAGCTCCAGCTGTCTGTCAGCATCACACTCACCCACACATCCACACACACACTAACCTCACTGGGTTAATAAATAATTGTCTATAACTCTACTCGTGTCAGTGTCTCTCTCCTGGGTCAAGCAATCATGTCAATAACAATACTACCCTAAGCAGGTGCATAAAAAATCCATTATAGAGACTACATAATTTATTGTGGTCCATTAGCACCCCCAGTGGCGTGATTGTAACCCACTAAGCATCATAGCTGTGTTGCAGGTAGATCTATGAGGAGACCTGCGTATACAGCAGATCTAATGTATTATACCATAGCCCGTACTGTACTATAGACTGTATATGGTCTATACACGCTGACCCATGCACATGCATGGCAAAAAGTTGAAATCCATTTGTTTGAATACTATTTTCAAATGGACATGAGGTTCTTATGTACAGAATTTCTAATTTTCCTAGTCCTTTGTTTAATTTTTTGATAATTGCTAGATATCTCTTTTTTTTAAATGGGAATCAAATTAGAGCTACCCAGCTATCTTGCATAGAACAAATTCATTATATACCAACAGGTTTAATGAAAGGACTAGCTGTTACAATCCCTGATATTTGCACCACTTCTGAGTCCGTGAGGAGTTCTTGAGAGATGGCTACTATAAGGCTTCACCGCCGGGACACATCGTCAGCTGTGCACCTCAGCATCACAGGGTGTTTTGGCCATTTATCACAAGACACCCCACTGAGTCAGGCCCACCACAGGTTGATCAAGCCTGGGTATGTGTCCCGCGGTTTAGCTGTTGCCTTTGAAGCCCAGATGGTATCACTCCTTTTCATTCCCAGCCAGCAACTGGTCCTCTCTTCTTCTTCTTTTAGATTTGATTGGCAGTTGGCAACCAGCTTACAGGTGCATTACTGCCACCTACTCTATCTTCAGATCCCATACTTCACTCTAAATCATCACTCTATATATCTTCCACATACTTCACTACTTCTTCTTCTTTTAGATTTGATTGGTGGTTGGCAACAAGCTTACAGGTGCATTACCGCCATTGACTTGATTATCATCACTCTATATCTTTGTATAAGGAGTTCTGAACAACTCCTTATGTGTGAAAAAATTATCTGTCCTCGGACTATGTCCTAGGTGCGGCCATACACTCCATATATGTCTTCTTCTTCTTCTTTTAGATTTGATTGTCGGTTGGCAACCAGCTTACAGGTGCATTACCACCACTGATTTGATTCTCATCACTCTATATCTTTGTACAAGGAGCTCTTGGTGGCTGGCAACCAGCCTACAGGTGCATTACTGCGACATACTTCACTTGGTGGCATTGACTAGCTTTTGACAGCCCATAGATCATAGGAAATGATCCATAGGCCATATGACGTCCTATGATGTCCTAGACATCCTATATGATGTCATAGACATCATAGACCTATGTCTTAGACATCCTATATATCATAGACATCATAGACCCACATGATCTGATATGATGCCATAGACATCCCACATGATGTCAATGACAGACTATCAAATGCCAGGATTCTTCGATGTTGACGATTAAAAATGCTGGAATCCTTTGATGTTGACAATTCCATGAGTTCCTTTGATGCCGGAATCCTTTGATGTGACACCCTCCACCGGGGCAGACCCACCACAGGTTGATCAAACCTGGGTGTGTGTCCTGTGGTTTAGCTGTTTGCCCTAGAAGCCCAAATGATACCACTCCTTTCCATCTACAGCCAATGACTCGTCCTCTCGGTGGTGTCGGCCAGCTCTTTAATTGCCCGTCTGTAATCCTGTCCCCTGATCCCAATCTCCCTGAGCAGCTTTACAGTTGTTGTGGCTACGAAGCCCCTGCATCCCATCTCCACCGGGTGCACCTTTATCTTCCAGCCTCTGTCCTCTGCCTCAGCTGCTAAGTTGGAATACTGCAGCTTCTTACGCTCATAAGCTTCCTCGACAGCACCCTCCCAGGGTACTGTCAACTCAATAATATAGGCAAGCTTAGATGAATTAGACCAGAGGACGAGATCTGGTCGCAGGGTGGTTGTTGCGATCTCTGGAGGGAAAATGAGCCTTTGATCCAAGTCAGCTCGCATCTGCCAATCCCTGGCTGCATTCAGTGGACCCAGATCAGGGAGTAAGGGACCGGTTCTCAGCTTGGCCCCGGCTTGAACAAATGATGGTAGGTGTCGGCGCACATCCTGATTGTTGAAGGGCTGGGAGTTGATGGATACTCTCTTGCACTCAAATTTATCGGCTAGACACCCGAGGACTTGGTTGTGTCTCCACGTGTATCTACCTTGAGTGAGGCTTGTCCTGCAACCAACCAAGACGTGCTTGAGTGCTGCTGGGGCTGTACACAGAGGGCAAGATGGATCCTTTCCAAGCCACAGCTGCAAATTTGTGGGAGAGGGCAGCACATCATATGCAGCTCGGGTGGTAAAGCTCAGCCTGGTGGATTTCATGCCCCAGAGTTCTCTTCATGTGATTTTCCTCTTTTCGACACCCTCCCACCTCATCCTTCGACTCTGTTTGGCTTGTGCTACAGCTCTGGCCCTTCTGGCTGCTTCCTCCTGTTGACGCACCTCCTCTACCACCATAGTTCGGCGTTCAGCTGGAGATGCCTTTTGCCAGAGAGGTGTCACTGTTCCAAAGCCAAGGCCTCCTCTACCTTGTTGGACGTGGCCCACCACGTCACAATGGAGGAGCACAGATTTGGCCTGTAGTACAGCCATGTTTGGGGTCCACTTCTTCCCTGTTGCCAGGGTAGGAGCAGCACCTCTTACTACAGGGTCCCAGGAGTTGGCGAGTGACATGTCCAGCTTCACCTTGGCACATTTGAATTCCTCAACCAGGCTAGACAATGGTAGCGACAGGGCTCCATCGCTGTAGAGCCCAGTGCTGGTGAGACATTTTGGGAGGCCAAGCCACTTCCTCACATAAGAGCTCACTAGCCTTTCCAGATGTTGAGCATGGGTTAGGTAGATTTCATACATGGTCAACGGCCACAGCAGTCTGGGCAACAGCCCAAACTGGAAGCACCAGAGCTTCAGTTTCCCTGGAAGTGTGGTGCTATTAATTTGCCTGAGGCCATTAGTCGTGTCCTGCCAGAGTTGTTCAAGCTGTTGAGTGTCTCTGAGCTCTGTGTTATACCATCATCCGAGGCTGTTGCTGGGCTTCTTTAAGACTGTGGGGATTGGTTCATCGCTGGTGTGGAACCGCATTCCAGTTAGTTGGCCTTCAACAATGGAGATGCTGCGAGATTTGCTCGGCTTAAACTCCATTCTTGCCCACTGGATGTTCTCCTGGAGTTTCTGCAGCAAGCGTCTAGTGCATGGTTTTGTTGCTGTGATGATGGTCATATCATCCATGTATGCTCTAATTGGCGGAAGACGCAGGCCACTCTTGGTCCTCTCGCCACCCACTATCCAACAGGATGCCCGTATGATCACTTCCATTGCCATGACAAATGCTAGGGGGGAAATGGTGCATCCTGCCATGATGCCCCTTTCCAGGTGCTGCCAGGCTGTGGTGTTGTTCCCGGCAGTTACACAAAACTGGAGATCCTGATAGTAGCTCTTGACCAGCTGTGTGATGTAGTTTGGTACACTGAAGTACTCAAAGGCTGTCCACAAGATCTTGTGCGGGACTGAGCCCAAGGCATTGGCGAGGTCTAAAAAGATTACATGCAGGTCTCTCCGTTCCTTCTTGGCAGTTTGGATTTGGTGCCAGATGATATTGGCATGCTCCAGACACCCTGAGAAACCCTGGATTCCTGCCTTCTGCACTGACGTATCAATGAAGTTGTTTCTTTGCAGGAATATAGAGAGCCTTTGGGCCAGCGCACTGAAGATCTTTCCCTCTACATTCAGCGGGCTGATCTGGTGAAACTGGTTGATGGATGAAGCGTTCTTCTCTTTGGGGATCAGGATGCCTCCCACTCTTCGCCATGCCTTCGGTACCACTCCCTTCTGCCATGCTACCTTCAATAATTTCCAGAGGTATTTTAGGGCTCCAGGGGAGTTCTTATAGAGCCTATACGGGATACCATTGGGCCCAGGGGCTGATGCTGATCTTTCCTGCTTCAAGGTCTTCTCCACCTCACTCCACGTGGGGGGCCTTATGTCCATTTGCTGCTCAAGTGCTGGCCTTGGTGGCATGTCATTCGGGATGGTGACTGGCTCATGCCTCTGATCGTCAGAGCAAGTCTTCCTCAGGTGCTCTTCCAGATCTTTTATGAGCACTTTAAGGCTTCCGCTCTTCTCTCGGTCAAACAGGCTTTGACAAAGCTGTAGGAATTGCTGTAGAATAGGGTCCTTGACCACTTGTTCCTCTTGCGTTGCCATCTGAGGTGTTCTGCTCTCTGCAGCTTTGTCAATCGCAGCTTTATTTCAGTATGCAAATCATCAAGTCCCACTCTTTCTGTCTCTGTGGCTTTCTTCCAATGCTTTCTCAGTTGTCTCCTTTCTTTCACCAATCTGTCAATTTCTCGCTGTCTCCTGGACTTCAGCTGGTCCACAGGGGCTTTCTGCTGCCTCGGTGACCTGCCCTTTACCCCAAACCTCTCTGCACCATAGCTGTAGATGATGGATCCCATGTTCTCCAGCTTTCTTTCAACAGGACCCTTCTGTTCCAGTAGGAGGACCAGATCTGAGTCAGTGGTCTCCCATTCTCTCCTCTGGCTGGATTTAGGCCACTGGATCTGAGGTTTCCCTCCTTCCATCTTCCTTTCCCTTGCTGGCAATGGTTGATTGAACCTGGTGTTGGAAACTGTTGCTGAGTGTTGTGAGCTGGGTTCTGGGCTAGGGACTGACATTGGCTGTGGCTGGCTATGCTCCGGGCTGGAGACCATTGCTGGCTGTAACTGGCTTGGCTCTGGCCTAGAGACAAGTGCTGGCTGCAGCTGGCTTGGCTCTGGGCTGGAGACTGTTGCTGGCTGTGACTGATTGGGCTCCAAGCCAGAGACTGCAGGAGGGTCCATGCGAAGCTGAGCCTCATCTGAGGTGCTAATACCCTGAGGACTGTGGGGGTTCTCCTGCCTCTGGGCTTCACTCAACTGATTTGACCTACTTCTTAAGAAGTATTGGTCATTGTAAGGTCCCTTGCTGAGCTCGCCAAGGCATTTTTTCCTACTTTGATGGATTTTAAGGCCCCTCTCTGTTGTTTCCTTTAACCAGCCTCATACGCCGCTCTGCACCTTTTGTCCTGCCAGTGTTAACAGTTCATCAGTTTTGGTGCTGGTTGTATTCATTGTCAGTTCCATTCCATGGTCTGCTACCGTAAGATCCGTCTGTGATGGGTCATCTTGCACCCCCGCTCTCACAGACCCTGGGGGTATTTTCTTCCTTGAAGTTTTTGTAGCAATGATGGGTGGATCCAAGAGTGCTAATCAGCGATGGGTCCTACTGGTATGAGCCGCTAACCCACACCAGCCCCGTTAGGGTCCATTTCCTCCTGTCAGCAGTCTTTCCAGGCTGTCATCAGGTCTTTTCCTGATTGTCAGCTGCCCTTTCGCAGCAGTCACTGGATCACTCCAGAAATTATGGTTCAATGAAAGGACTAGCTGTTGCAATTCCTGATGTTTGCACCACTTCTGAGTCCGTGGGGAGTTCTTGAGAGATGGTTACTATAAGGTTTCACTGCCGGGACACATCATCAGTTGTGTACCTCAGCATCACAGGGTGTTTCGACCATTTATCACAAGACACCCTCCACTGAGGCAGGCCCACCACAGGTTGATGAAGCCTGGGTGTGTGTCCCGCGATTTAGCCGTTTGCCTTAGAAGCCCAGATGGTATCACTCCTTTTCATTCCCAGCCAGCAACTGGTCCTCTTGGTGGAGTCGACCAGCTTTATATATATTTGGATGTGTCATCTCACCTTAACTAGTAAGAAATCTTGCATGACTGTAATAGGCCTTTCTGTAAACCCAACATGACTAAATCCAAGTTGCCTGATTTTTAACCAAAACATTTCACCTATAAATGATAACCAGGTATGAGCAGACAGCCACAGGTATATAGAGTGAAGGTGTAATTTCTCGAAGGACAGATAATTTTTTCACACATAAGGAGTTGTTCAGAACTCCTTATAAGAACTCCTTATACAAAGATATAGAGTGATGATAATCAAGTCAGTGGCAGTTATGCACCTGTAAGCTGGTTGCCAACCGCCAATCAAATCTAAAAAGAAGAAGAAGAAGAAGACAACCAGGCATAATGAACTCACAAAATGATTTGCTGTTAGCATGTCATTTCTGTATAAATGTAGCATTACTAGCTTAAGTAGCAAATTACCGATAAGCACATGATATACTGTGCATATGCCATGAGTGTGGGAGTAAGTACTATGAATCAGAGCTTCCTGCAGTTAAGATGTCACTGATATGTTGATAAGAAGGATAATGCAGCAACCTGTCATAAAATCACACTGGCTTGTTAGGAAATGCTTCTAAATGCTCAGCTTAAGCTGAAATGTGTAGAGAAAGTGTGACGATCTGTGACAAAAGCTTTTCTGGAATCCCCTTTAAGCCAATATTACAAGCATACAATTATGCAAATGGCCTGTGTGCACTGTGTGTATTTACATCCCAAATCCAATCCAGCACCGCTTTCAACAAAAGACCTTTTGCAATTACTTATTGGCAATGAGCCCTCAAAAAAAAAAAAACAAAAAAAAAAAAACAGTACGCCCCAGGGGTTATGAACAAGAACAATTTACAGTCACAGACTGAAAATATCATGTTAGTGTTTCACAGCAAAAATCACCAAGTGCAAGAGCAGAACATCGGCAGACATCAAATTAAAAACAAGATTATTAGCACCTAAAATAGTTTGGCCTATGGCTCAGCAATCATTATTGCACACTGCACAACATATTTTGGAATAGCTCTTTCTCAGCCCAATTATAACGCAATAGCTTCCGAATGTCTAAAATGTATCTTGTGTATTTTTGTAATAAGTAAGCTTTAATCACAGTCATTCAGGAAGTTCAGAGGATTAGCAAGGTGGAACTGAGGGCAGCTATAATAATAATAATGCATCAGATTTATATAGCGCTTTATCATAGACACTCAAAGACGCTTTACAAGTAGATACATTATTCATTCACTCCAGACAGACAATGGTAGTGGCAAGCTACTACTGTAGCCACAGCTACCCTGGGGCAGGCTGACGGAAACGTGGCTGCCAATCCGCGCCAACGGCCTCTCTGGCCACCACCGAACATTTATACATTTATACACATTCATACCCAGTGTTATGGGCACTGGAGGCAATGCGGGTGAAGTGTCTTGCCCAGGGACACAACAGCAGGATATCTGGGGAGAGCAGGATTCGAACCGCCAACCATCGGGTTATTAGACAACCTGCTCTACCTCCTGAGCCACTGCCGCCTCAGCTATGGAGAGGATGAAGGATGGAAAGGCGGTTGGTCCAGATGACATACTTATGGAGGGATGAAAATGTTTAGGAGAGATGGCAGGAGACTTTTTAACCAGATTGTTTAACACAATCTTAGTGAGTGAGAGGATGCCTGAGGAGTGGAGAAGAAGTGTAGCGTCACCAGTTTTCAAGACCAAGGGTGATGCTCAGAGCTGTTGTAATTATAGAGCCATAGAGTTGATCAGCCACACCATGAACATATAGAAAAGAGTTGTTGAAGTCAGGTTAAGAAGAGAGGTGAAAATCAGCAAGTAGCAGTATAGTTTCTTGCCAAGAAAGTGTACTACAGATAAGGGGTGTACCATATCGTATCGTTCATGATAATACCGGTATAAATTTTGATACCGGTGTAAAAATGAATATCATGATATTTGGGATCTGCTGCATGACAACGTCACACTGCATAGAAACGGCAAAACAAACATGACATGGGAAGCTGCAGCTAAGAAGTCAAACTGTCTCCAGTTGAGGGAAAATATTTAAGTTTGACTTTCTGTTTCAGACTGCTGTCATGTTTTTAAAAAATGGTGCAGCAGTGTGGATAATCTGCCTGCATTTTTCCCACACATCAGCAACACCGCTGTAGTGGTGTTAACGCTGGACAATGCGCTGCTCGAAGTTGCTGTAGATTTTTACTCCCATTTTAGCTGCTTCATCTTGATTTTATTCAACCACCCGAAGAGAGGAAAAAAAAATATCTGTTCAGTGTAACGAGAGCCACAAGCCCCAGGACAGGTCCATGCAACAGGAGTAATGTGGATAAAGTGATTCAGCATAAAACCCGACCTCTGTGTGCGGTTGAGATGTAACGGTTTATATTATTTTTTTTGTAATATTTGATACATAACTAAGAAAATATTTTAAACTAAATCAGAGCTGCTGTTTATAAAATGGAGAAATAAGAGTTTTTGTTTTGTTTTTCCTGAATATGTTGAAAGTAAATAATGCTGGCCTGTGAAACTATCCTTTTTGCATAAATTTAAAAGAAAAAAAAGCTATATTCTGTAATAGAGTGAAAAATATTGTTATCATGAAAATTCACAGAAATATCGTGGTAACATTTTTAGGCCATATTGCCCACCCCTGTTACAGATACAATGTTTGCTTTAAGAGTGTTCATGGAGAAGTATAGAGAAGGTCAGAAGGAGTTTCACTGTGTCTTTGCAGATCCAGAGAAAGCATATGATAGGGTGCTGAGAGGAAGTGTGGTACTGTATGAGGAAGTCAGGAATGGCAGAGAAGTATGTGAGGGTGGTGCAGGACATGTATGAGGACAGTGAGATAGTGGTGAGGGATGCTGTAGGAGTGACAGATGCGTTCAAGGTGGGGGTGGAATTACATCAGGGATCAGCTCTGAGCCCCTTTTTGTTTGCCATGGTGATGGACAGGCTGATGGACAAAGTCAGGCAGGAGTCTCCATGAACCTTGATGTTTACAGATGATATTGTGATCTGTAGTGAGGGTAGGGAGCAGGTGGAAGAGAACCTGGAGAGGTGGCGGTATGCACTGGAGAGAAGAGGAATGAAAGTCAATAGAAGCAAGACAGAATACATAAGGTGCAACAGTGAAAATGGAAGGAGTAGCAGTAGTGAAAGTCGATGAGTTTAAATACCTGGGGTCAGCCATCCAAAGCAATGGAAAATGCACAAGAGGGCTGAAGAAGAGAGTCTAGGCAGGGTGGAGTGGGTGGAAACGAGTGTCAGTGGTGATTTGTGACAGAAGGGTAGCAGCAAGAGTGAAAGGGAAAATTTACAAGATGGTAGTGAGACCTGCTATGATGTATGGTTTGGAGATGGTGGCACTGACAAAAAGACAGAAGGAGAAGCTGGAGGTGGCAGAGTTGAAGATGCTAAGATTTTCATTGGGAGCGACTTGGATGGACAGGATTAGAAATGAGTATATCAGAGGAATAGCTCAGGCTGAGCGGTTTGGAGACAAAGTAAGAGAAGCAAAGTAGAGATGGGTTGGACATGTGCAGAGGAGGGATAGTTGATATAGTTGTCAAAGGATGTTGAAGATAGAGCTGCCAGGCTGGAGGAAAAGAGCAAGACCACAGAAAAGGAAGACATGGAGAAGGTTGGTGTTACAGAGGAAGATGCAAGGGATAGACAGAGATGGAGGCAGATGATCTAAGGTGACTGCTAAACGGAGCAGCTGAAAGAAGATTTTTAATGATACATTTGTCATGTTAGAGCTAGGAGAGGACCCAAATGCAGCGCACAACCACATGAGACAAGGACTGAGGCAAAGAATGGATTTTTTTTAAGCAGTATTTTGATAATGTAGCTGAACCCATAGAGCAGGGATTAAACGCTTACAGTGGAGATCAAAATTACAGAACAATGTATTAGTACTTGATTTATTCTAACATACACTACTGTTCAAAAGTTTGGGGTCACCCAGACAATTATTTTGTGTTTTCCATGAAAAGTCACACTTATTTACCACCATGAGTTGTAAAATGAATAGAAAATATAGTCAGGACATTGACAAGGTTAGAAATAATGATTTGTATTTGAAATAATAATTTTTTCCTTCAAACTTTGCTTTAGTCAAAGAATCCTCCATTTGCAGCAATTACAGCATTGCAGACCTAACATGATTGGACAAGGGTTTTCTAATCATCCCTTAGCCTTCTGACGCAATGAGCAAACACATTGTACCATTAGAACACTGGAGTGATAGTTGCTGGAAATGAGCCTCTATACACCTATGTAGATATTGCACCAAAAACCAGACATTTACTGCTAGAATAGTCATTTACCACATTAGCAATGTATAGTGTATTTCTGATTAGTTTAAAGTTATCTTCATTGAAAAAAGTGCTTTTCTTTCTAAAATAAGGAAATTTCTAAGTGACCCCAAACTTTTGAACGGTAGTGTATGTTATTTTTCATTGTTCAGAATTTGACAGAATATCAGCTGTGGCTATATCACTGCTGTACTAGAATGGGTTTTTTTAAATAACCAAGGCACTTCAACACAAACATTTATTTTGTAAAAAAAAAAAAAAAAAAAAAACAGTGAGCAAGATTAGAAAACAGTAACCACTGTGCCAGAAGAGATTTAAACTATTTTTAGGGCTATAGGATTCAAAAATTAATATGAAGTATAGAAGCCCTTGCTTTCAATGACTTCAGCACAGCATAGTTTCTCGCACTGCTCTGGTTTGGGGGACAGGATTATGTGAAGACTCTCAATGGGGAATCGGTTCAACACTGCAGCTGGAATTATTCACCAGTTCGCACCACTTGTAATTTCCCAGTTTGGGATCAATAAAGTACATCCATCCATCCTTCTAATATATCTATCAGTTCACTGCTGAAGAGGGCAAGGATCTGTCTCGGCACACAATGGCCACTGTTTAAGATAATTTGGATTCAATTTGGATTCTCTCATCAGCAGAAAGAATAAAAAGGCTAGACTTGCCTTTGCTGAGGAGCATGTTGTGTGGACAGAGGATAACTGGTCCAGAGTGCACTTCAGTGACGAGAGTAAGTTCAATTTATTTGGGTCTGATGGGAAACAATATGTTCAGCGTCAAACTTGAGAAAGACTGAACTCAAAGTGTGTAAAGAAGTCAGTTAAATTTGGAGGAGGAAGTGTCATAGTTTGGGGGATGTTTTCGCAGCAGGAGTTGGGTCTCTTGTACAGCTACATGGCAGGGTCAATGCAAATGTTTATGTGAACCTCCTTCGGCAACATGCAATTCGTCTATCCATCCATCTTCAACCACTTAATCTTTTTCGGGTTGTGGGGGTACTGGAGCCTATCCCAGCATCTTTGGGCGAGAGGCAGGATACACCCTGGACAGATCGCCAGTCCATCGCAGGGCCAACACAGAAAGACAGACAACCACTCACTCTCACATTCATACCTAAGGACAATTCAGAGTCCCCAGTTGATGCCAGTTAACCTAACCTGCATGTCTTTGGCCTGTGGGAGGAAACTGGAGTACCCGGAGAAAACCCATGTAGACAACATGCAAACTCAACACAGAAGGGTCACCAATGGCCAGGGGTGGGATCAAACCCACGATGGTGAAGGGTGGGATCAAACCCGTGACCTTCTTACTGTGCTGCCACAGTGCTAACCACTGTGTCACCGAGCTGCCCAACGTGCAATTTCTTCACTGTAATTGTCACTCAATCAGTCTGTGATTTTTATGCAAGATAATACCCCCTATCACACTGCAAAATAGGTTAAACAGTTTCTTGAATCTAACAATATTGAAACAATGAAATGGCCAGCCCAGAGTCCAGATCTAAACCCCATAGAGACTCTCTAGAAAATCCTTGGCGACAAAATATTGGCTTAGAAACCCACTACAGTTACTGAACTATGGAAGAGACTTCAAGAACAATGGACCAAGATCAAATCAGAGCAGTGTGAGAAACTAATGGTGTCCTGTGGGTGTAGATGCGCTGAAGTCATTCAAAGCAAGAGCCTCTACACATCCTATTAATTTTTTTATCCTATAGCCCTAACAAAAAAAAAAAACATTGTTTAAATCTTCTCTTCTGACACAGTGGTCACTGTTCTTTAATTTTGGTCACTGTTTTTTTTTTTTTTAAATAAGTGTTTGTGTTGAAGTGCCTTGGTTATTTAAAAAAACATGCTAGTATAACAGTGGTATAACCACAGCTGATATTCTGTCAAATTCTGAACAATAAAGAATAACAATATTTCAGAATAAATCAAGTATTAGCTGCTGTGGAGAGGGTGAGCAGCACCAAGTTCCTGGGGGTGCACATCTCTGAGGACCTCTCCTGGTCCAACAACACCACATCACTGGCCAAGAAGGCTCAAACTCGCCTCTATTTCCTCCGCAAACTAAGGAGAGCACGAATCCCACCCCACCATCATGTCCTCATTCTACCGGGGCACCATTGAGAGCATCCTCACCAGCTGCATCACGGTGTGGTACGGAAGCTGCACTGCCTCCTGCTGGAAGACACTGCACCACACAGTGAAAGCAGCCAGCAAGATCATCGGTGTCTCCCCTCTCAGACATCTACCTCACCCGTAGAGCCATCAACATTGCAGGCAACACCTCCCACCCCTCACACTCCCTCTTCAGCCTTCTGCTCTCAGGGAAATGGTATCAGAGCCTCCGGGCCCACTCCATAAGACTACTAAACAGCTTTGTTCACCAGGCCATCAGGACCCTGAACGCTGCCTCCCCCCCCCCCAGACTGTAACACACTCACCCACACAATAAATACCTCAGCTGTTTGCATAGAAAAACTTTTTGATTTTTTGATTTTGATTTTGTATACTTTATTGATCCCCAGAGGGGAAATTGAGGGCATCCACCTGGATGGATTGGCAAACTTGGCACATCAACAGTAATTACATCTGCTTAGGGCTGTCACGAGAACCACAATTATGTAATACCGCACTATGGACAAGCCTACTGCGGAAGATAAGCAACCGCAACAACCGCGGTGTTCACTTTTTTTTGTGTGTGGCTAAATCTCGTTGTTCACTTATGTGCCCCTATAGAGGGGTTGCATATGACGTCAGTGGTCACGTGCCACATTGTTTTTCTGCCATTTTTGGACGGCAAATAGTGTGGACCCTGTGTTGAGAATAATAATTCCACTAGCACGTACTCAGTCCAACTCGCCACAGTGTTGTTTTCCATTACGACTGAATACCATCCTAAGTGAGTGAGATCTTTACAGCAAGGCTGCCCGACACTCCCATGACATTGTTAGTATGTGACAAGAAAAACACAAGATGGATATCAAGGTGAGCCTGCTGCTTGCTGGCTTTTTATCAGAGTAAAGGCAAAAAAGGAGAGCCAGAAAAGGCTACAGGTGGCAAGACAAAACACTGGAAAAGTACTGGAGCGTTCAGGAAGCCACGGGGCAGTGGAAGACATGAGGATACGAATTAGATCACATATGAAGGTAAGCTAATTATTGCTAATACTAGTTAGCACTAATAAGTCCCCCGTACTACATTGTAATCATGGCAAGTTATCGCTATTAGGTACTAAAATATGTATGCTGTGTGTGTTAGTTAGCTCATTGTCTGCATACAGGAGACAACAGTGTTGTTTGATCAAAGTGAGCTTTCCACTGCTGGGATAGATAACGGTAAAGATGCATAATATCACATCACTCACAATCCTCTATCACTGTTTTCAACAATGATGATGCCGTAGCCGGGTCGACGCTACTTTACCTCCCGTCTGCCTCTGCCATGAATTCATTTCAGGTCGCTCCGTCCAGCTCCCTCTGGATTTCTTTAATCAGCTACCAAGCACAGAAAAGTCTGCACCTCGTCAGTGGACCATGGTGTTGATTTGTGTGTAGCCATTTATCTCATTGATTATACTCACTCACACTTGCTGCTGGTGATTTGACTGTTCGTTGCCGTCCAAAATGGCGCAGTAAACAAAAGACACGTGACCCGTCTGACGTCAGTGCAACTCCTCTATTGATTAATAAACAAATTGTTAAATGTTAAGTGCATTTTTATTGCCAACAGCATGTTTGCACCCAGTAATAACGGCAGCAGCACCCGGTACTGTGGAAGCTTCCATAGCACTGGGTGCTGGCGGCGTCAGCACCGTGTAGATCACTGTCTCTCCAGATGGACTTCAGCAGGCAGTTAGTGGCAGAAGCATTTGGACTCTTTGCTAAATGCAGCCATGACAGTGAACACTGAAAGGGCACAAAGCATGTTATTTCCTTCTAAGTGGAGTGTTTATAACTGAGCTCCAACAGCAAAACAGCTACTGCATAGTGCATTGCTTGTTTGAACGTGATTTTTTGGACAGCGGCAAAAATCCAAAAATCACAGAGACGAGAGCTGCACAGGGCTGTCCTGTTTAAATAAGCTGAATGTTGCTGCCGTCTCCAGTCCACACAAGTCATAGTTGAAATAGTGGGGTTCCCGCCACTGCTTTATGAAAATGGTCGTTGTTTTTTTTTTTAAGAGAATCAGCAGTTCATGCCTAGTAAGACCGGCACTCAGATAGATAGATAGATAGATAGATAGATAGATAGATAGATAGATAGATAGATAGATAGAGTGGGGGAAAAAAAGTATTTAGTCAGCCACCAGTTGTGCAAGTTCTCCCACTTAAAAGATGAGAGAGGTCTCCAATTTTCATCACAGGTATACTTCAACTATGAGAGACAAAATGAGAAAAAAAAAATCCAGAAAATCACAATGAAGGATTTTTAATGAATTAATTGGCAAATTCCTTGGTAAAATAAATATTTGGTCAATAACAAAAGTTCATCTCAGTACTTTGTTATATACCCTTTGTTGGCAATGACAGATGTCAAACATTTTCTGTAAGTCTTCACAAGGTTTTCACACACTGTTGCTGGTATTTTGGCCCATTCCTCCATGCAGATCTCCTCTAGAGCAGTGATGTTTTGGGGCTGTTGCTGGGCAACACGGACTTTCAACTCCCTCCAAAGATTTTCTATGGGGTTGAGATCTGGAGACTGGCTAGGCCACTCCAGGACCTTGAAATGCTTCTTACGAAGCCACTCCTTTGTTGCCCGGGCAGTGTGTTTGGGATCATTGTCATGCTGAAAGACCCAGCCACGTTTCATCTTCAATGCCCTTGCTGATGGAAGGAGGTTTTCACTCAAAATCTCACGATACATGGCCCCATTCATTCTTTCCTTTACACAGATCAGTCATCCTGGTCCCTTTGCAGAAAAACAGCCCCAAAGTATAATGTTTTCACCCCCATGCTTCACAGTAGGTATGGTGTTCTTTCTCCTCCAAACCCGACAAGTTGAGTTTTTACCAAAAAGTTCTATTTTGGTTTCATCTGACCATATGACATTCTCCCAATCCTCTTCTGGATCATCCAAATGCTCTCTAGCAAACTTCAGACGGGCCTGGACATGTACTGGCTTAAGCAGGGGGACACGTCTGGCACTGCAGGATTTGAGTCCCTGGCGGCGTAGTGTGTTACTGATGTAGCCTTTGTTACTTTGGTCCCAGCTCTCTGCAGGTCATTCACTAGGTCCCCCCGTGTGGTTCTGGGATTTTTGCTCACCGTTCTCGTGATTATTTTGACCTCACAGGGTGAGATCTTGCGTGGAGCCCCAGATCGAGGGAGATTATCAGTGGTCTTGTATGTCTTCCATTTTCTAATAATTGCTCCCACAGTTGATTTCTTCACACCAAGCTGCTTACCTATTGCAGATTCAGTCTTCCCAGCCTGGTGCAGGTCTACAATTTTGTTTCTGGTGTCCTTTGACAGCTCTTTGGTCTTGGCCATAGTGGAGTTTGGAGTCTGACTGTTTGAGGTTATGGACAGGTGTCTTTTACACTGATAATGAGTTCAAACAGGTGCCATTAATACAGGTAACGAGTGGAGGACAGAGGAGCCTCTTAAAGAAGAAGTTACAGGTCTGTGAGAGCCAGAAATCTTGCTTGTTTGTAGGTGACCAAATACTTATTTTACCAAGGAATTTACCAATTAATTCATTAAAAATCCTTCAATGTGATTTCCTATGACAAAAATTGGAGACCTCTCTCATCTTTTAAGTGGGAGAACTTGCACAATTGGTGGCTGACTAAATACTTTTTTGCCCCACGATAGATAGATAGATAGATAGATAGATAGCCTCAACAGGGGGAATTGTCGGTAAAATGACATGATTGGCTTGTCTTTCTCACACTTCTTTACCTGCTTGCTTCACACGCTGCACTGCAGAGATTAGATTACACCTTATAATTCACTTGCTGAAACCAGTTAGAATCAGTTCTGCACACAGCCGAACTGCCACATAAGCGGAAATATACTGATACAATGATGGAAAAACCCCTCCCTCTTGCAAGAGGGAGTGGTTAAGCTCTATAAAAACTATAGGGCCCACGTTTTGGGTAGCACTCTCTTGGGGTATTTTCCCAAAGAGCTGTGTTTCAGCACTGCTTGTAATCCATATCTCACTTTCAGTAAAATAAGCGAAAGTATACTTCATCTCTGTCTGGTTATTTGGCCTTCGTATAAAAGAACTGGGGGTTAAGGTATTTAGATGCAACAAGGTGAAGGTCTCCAGTCTGTAGGCTGTGGACCATGGAGGGTCCTGAAGTGAGAGTTTGTTACAGAGAATGTGCCAGTATTCTAAGTCCTTACTTGGGTTTTCCTGAGCTTTGGGGAGTCCAAGAGAAGATGGACCACCGGGAGAAGTACGAGAAGTCCAGGGGATGAGGATCCACAGGGAGGAGTACAAGGAGTCCAGAGATCCTGAAGCTATAGGTTAGTGAATTTAGTTATTAGCCGGAGCTGTTATATGGAAGGTTTCCAGAAGAATGGGTTCAAGAAGAGATGTCCAGCAAGGAAAGGGTGGCAACTTGGAGCAGGGCAGTTACAGTGGCTGGGTGAGCACACTGGAGCCGGAAGGACCAACAGGTAACAGACAGGCAACAGGTTGTTTTTACCTGTCAAGTAAACAGTAGAGATTGTGTGAGTGGGAGTCAAGAGCTGAGGCAGTTTTCTGCTTCACAGTGTTGAGTGTCACAAGGAAGGTTTACCATGTGATGCTCCCACAACAGGCAGCTCCAGACTGAAGCTTTTAAAGCCATGGGCTGGTGATCACCTGCAGGTGAGGGTGATCATCCAGCTGTTACCACTCAGTCTCCCAGGCGCCTGATGAGAGGTGTTATGCAACCAACAAAGTGTAACATGGTGCAACATCGTGCAGCTCGCTCCAGATCCACAACAACACTGTCCTATAAGGTGTTTTATTTAATAAGAACGTTTTCCCTGTTAACATTTGCCTTTAGATTTCCATCACATAGAGACAAAGGGAAAATTAAGGGCAGAGGCATTAACATAATTAGTTCATTTTTCACCTGCATCAGACATCATAGTGTGCTTCATAATAAAAGACAAAGGCAAGGAATTAAATCAATAAAATCCAAGCATGTCCTAGACCAGACTAAAACAGCCAATTAAAATGAAACCAGGGAGATAACAGAATGAAACAAAAGGAAAAAATATTCAAAAGACACAAAATTGAATACAATTCTAATTACTTGAGCAGCCTTTTGGGCCAACACAGCGAGACAAACATCCACAGCCAATTTAGAATCACCATTAAACCTAACAAATATGCATTTAAACTATGTGAGAAAAGAGAGAAACCTCATAGGGAATATTCAAAAGTTTGAAATACACTTTATGTTTAATATAATTCACATTCTGCTAGGTGTATCACAGAGTTGGGTAGCAACTACAAGTGGGGTAAAAAAGTATTTAGTCAGCCACCAATTGTGCGAGTTCTCCCACTTAAAAGATGAGAGAGGTCTCCAATTTTCATCATAGGTATACCTCAACTATGAGAGACAAAATAAGGAAAAAAAATCCAGAAAATCACAATGAAGGATTTTTAATGAATTAATTGGTAAATTCCTCAGTAAAATAAGTATTTTGTCAATAACAAAAGTTCATCTCAATACTTTGTTATATACCCTTTGTTGGCAATGACAGAGGTCAAACGTTTTCTGTAGGTTTTCACAAGGTTTTCACACACTGTTGCTGGTATTTTGGCCCATTCCTCCATGCAGATCTCCTCTAGAGCAGTGATGTTTTGGGGCTGTCGCTGGGCAACACGGACTTTCAACTCCCTCCAAAGATTTTCTATGGGGTTGAGATCTGGAGACTGGCTAGGCCACTCCAGGACCTTGAAATGCTTCTTACGAAGCCACTCCTTCGTTGCCCGGGCAGTGTGTTTGGGATCATTGTCATGCTGAAAGACCCAGCCACGTTTCATCTTCAATGCCCTTGCTGGTGGAAGGAGGTTTTCACTCAAAATCTCACGATATATGGCCCCATTCATTCTTTCCTTTACACGGATCAGTCGTCCTGGTCCCTTTGCAGAAAAACAGCCCCAAATGTTGGGGATGTTTCCACCCCCATGCTTCACAGTAGGTATGGTGTTCTTGCAAGTTGAGTTTTTACCAAAAAGTTTTATTTTGGTTTCATCTGACCATATGACATTCTCCCAATCCTCTTCTGGATCATCCAAATGCTCTCTAGCAAACTTCAGACGGGCCTGGACATGTCCTGGCTCAAGCAGGGGGACATGTCTGGCACTGCAGGATTTAAGTCCCAGGCTGCATAGTGTGTTTCTGATGTAGCCTTTGTTACTTTGGTCCCAGCTCTCTGCAGGTCATTCACTAGGTCCCCCCATGTGGTTCTGGGATTTTTGCTCACCGTTCTCGTGATAATTTTGACCCCATGGGGTGAGATCTTGCGTGGAGCCTCAGATCGAGGGAGATTATCAGTAGTCTTGTATGTCTTCCATTTTCAAATAATTGCTCCCACAGTTGATTTCTTCACACCAAGCTGCTAACCTATTGCAGATTCAGTCTTCCCAGCCTGGTGCAGGTCTACAATTTTGTTTCTGGTGTCCTTTGGCAGCTCTTTGGTCTTGGCCATAGTGGAGTTTGGAGTCTGACTGTTTGAGGTACAGATAACGAGTTCAAACAGGTGCCATTAATACAGGTAACGAGTGGAGGACAGAGGAGCCTCTGAAAGAAGAAGTTACAGGTCTGTGAGAGCCAGAAATCTTGCTTGTTTGTAGGTGACCAAATACTTATTTTACTGAGGAATTTACCAATTAATTCATTAAAAATCCTTCAATGTGATTTTCTGGATTTTTTTTCTCATTTTGTCTCTCATAGTTGAGGTATACCTATGATGAAAATTGGAGAACTCTCTCATCTTTTAAGTGGGAGAACCTGCACAATTGGTGGCTGACTAAATACTTTTTTGCCCCACTGTACTTTTTCAAGTGCATATACTCAAGTAACTTTTACAAAATTGTACTTCCCTGAGAAGTTTTTTTTCCCTCCATGGATCACCACCTTATCATAGTGGAGGGGTTTGTGTGTCCTAATGATCCCAGGAGCTAAGTTGTTGTGGGCATCTCGCCCCTGGTAGGATCTCCCAAGACAAACTGGTCCTGGGTGAAGGGCCAGACCAAGAGTGGTCCGGTGGATTCCCGTGAAACACTGCAGGAGCTCCAGCTGGCTCACCACCTGCAGGAAGGTTCATGGGGATCATGGGTGGCAGTCTGGGCAGCTCTGCTTGGGCTAATGCCTCCATGACCTGGACCCCCAGGTAAGTGGTAGACGATGGATGAGTAATTTTTACCCTTACTTGAGTACGTTTTTGAAGAAAACTTGCTTTTATTCAAGTACATTCCCTCATATTTTTTGAGTTAAGTCTGTATTTTGCCAGTTAGAATTAAGGGTGACACTTTCCATTTTCATCAGATTTAAAATCATTGTTCTTCTATTCAGGCTGAAGAAAAAATATTTTTATTTTATCTGTTTCTTTATATTTCAAAGCACGTATGGCTAACTTATATTTGAATTTACTCAGACTAACACATCAAAAAGACAACTTTACAGGAGATTCAAATTTAGAAGAAAATTGTTTTTAAAAATTGCAAGAAAAAAGTTGCAAATATCTGAATGAAAAGTTGCAGATGTGTGGAAAAAGTCACACTTTTATTGCACAAAATTTTATAAGAAAAAAATGAAAAAACAAGCGCACTCTGAGGTGAGTGCAATATCCCCCACCTCCCTTTTCTTTGAATATTCCAATACTTAACTGACAGAGAGCAGTTTTCAACTTTTCAATATAATTACTGTGGCAGAACCAAATTATGATAAACCCATCATCCACGAATATACAACCAGGTACACAACCCATAGTTGGAGGGTAGGATCCCGAGGTGAACCTGTGTAGCAAGTTTGGTGACTCTAGAGAGCTTTACATTTTCTAGTAAGAGAGCATGGGGAGTGGCAAGACCACAAACCCATATTCAGAGGTCATGATCCCAAGGTGAACCTGTGTAGCAAGTTTGGTGACCCTAGCTTTCTTTGTTGTTGAGATATAATTTCTAAGCCATTTTGAAGTTGACCTTTGACCTTGCAATCCCAAAACCATAGTCACACTTCAAGGTCACAGGGTGAACCTGTTTACCAAGTTTGGTGACCCTAGCTTTATTCATTGTACAGTAATAAGGCATAAAAAATTAATATTGACCTTTGATCTTTTGACCTCAAACCTATAGTCAGAGGTCAGGATCCCAAGGTGAACCTGTGTACCGGGTTTGGTGGCCCTAGCTTTACTCATTGTACAGTAATAAGGCATAAGGAATGTTAACTTTGACCTTTGACCCCTTGACCCGAAACCCATAGTCAGAGGTCAGGGTGTAAGTCGTCCAAGATGTGTATTAGATGCAACTAATGTATTGATTTGAAAAGCCTACATCATTTCTTTCAGTAGTTATTGGCTTGGCTAACCAGTTCTTATCTTATTATCTTATTTACTATTGCTCTGAGTGCTGCTATCCTTTTGCTGCTGTAATCCTGGAATTTCCCCATTGTGGGACTAATAAAGGCTTATCTTATCTTATTGTGCTTAGAAGATTTAGGAAAATCTGACCTCTGACCTTCTGATGAGAGTGAAATTGCAATATGCGCATGTTCCGGTTCCGCCGGACCGGCGGCGCCGCACGAGTTGGCTGCCCATTGCAACTGCCTTTTTCTTATCTTCCTTCTTCTTTCTACACCTTTCACTCTATATATATATCACGGACACACAGATCGCCCCAAGGGTCTCCCGAGTCGGCGGACGGAGCCACTGTTTGCAGCGGGGGACGATACAGCAGGGAAGAGCTAGCTAGCTGGCTAGCTAGCTCCAACCGCCACCCGGTGCCAACGGAGAAGCTCGACATGCCGAGGAACTGTGGCGAAAACGATGCGGGTGCCGGGCTGGAATTTAGGCGGCATGCAAGAAATATAAGACAGAATAATAAAGAGCGATGGCAATAACCAAGCAGACCGCCCGTAAATCTATTGGAGGAAAAAGCCCCCCAGGAAGCAGCTAGCCACCAAGCCTGCTCGAAAAAAGCGCTCCGGCCACCGGCGGAGTGAAGAAGCCTCACCGTTACAGGCCCGGTACCGTGGCTCTGAGAGAGATCCGTCGCTACCAGAAATCCACGGAGCTGCTCATCCGTAGACTGCCCTTCCAGCGCCTGGTGAGGGAGATCGCTCAGGACTTCAAGACCGACCTGCGCTTCCAGAGCTCCGCCGTCATGGCTCTGCAGGAGGCCAGCAAGGCCTACCCGGTGGGTCTCTTCGTGGACACCAACCTGTGGACACAACCTGTGCACCATCCACGCCAAGAGGGTCACCACCATCATGCCCAAAGACATCCAGCTGGCCTGCCGCACCCGCGGAGAGAGAGCTTAGACTTTCTGCTGCACATTCACCAACCACAATGCTCCGCACTGTGTGTCTATATATATATATATATATATATATATATATATATATATACGTATATATATATATATATGTGTGTGTGTGTGTGTGTGTGTGTGTGTGTGTGTGTGTGTGTGTATACATATTTATAGTAATATGTACATATGTATACTAGCTGTTCTTGTTTTTTTCTTGCCTTCTGATTGTTGCTCTGAGTGTTGCTATCCCTGTGCTGTTGCAATCCTGGAATTTCCCCATTGTGGGACTAATAAAGGCTTATCTTATCTTATCTTATCAGAGTATGTCAAACCATGGTACCAAGTTTCAAAACATTTGGAACAAAACTGTAGGAGGACTTAATTTCACAAGACTGTCTATGAAGTGAGGTGAAACAGGGTCAAGGGCTACAATTCCTACAAAAATCATCCGATCAGAACCAAATTGGATTATGCACATCATCAATATACATCAAAGCCTGGTGCCAAGTTTTAAAACAATCGGAACAAAACTGTAGGAGGAGTTGAGTCCACAAAAGCGGGACAGACAGATGGACGGACCCATAACATACAGTAGGTAATCCCCCTTTGGGCTTTGGGCTTCACCCAAAAGGCTCTTTGATCCCTTTGGGCTTCGACCAGTGGGGGGTAAAAATGGCAAACTTATACAAATGCCACAAATTGGACATTTTCTTACTCTCTTACACTCTTATTTTTCCTTGAGTAATTATTATCAAAAAGTAGCACCAGTTTTACCTTAGTACAATTTTTGGCTACCGGTGCTCACAGATAGGATGATGATTGCTGCAGCAGCTCATGAATTGCATCAGTATTGTTTGGAAATAATGTCTGTTTTTAGTGCAGAGCTTCTTCAGCACAGTTTAATCAAACGCTACATTAATCTCTCAGACAGGTTATCTTACATTCAGAAGGAGATAAGAACCAGGCAGCTACAAGCCAGGGCTTTTGCTTTTTTTTTTTGTAAACTGTATTATTTAAAGGGCAAATAAAGAACAGCCCTGTTTATCCTTATCTAATATGGGGTTTCCTCTGTATTCACAGCAAAATATTTATGTTGCTCTAGTACATTAATACTTGCTTTATCAACTGAAAAAAACATCTGTTAGGTTCTGTGAACTTATGTAAATTGCCTGATGCGAAGACAAAAGAAATGAGGACTTGACTCCTGGTGATTTTTTTCTCCATGCTCTCTGGGGTGACTGGCTGTCCTTCAGTCACCTCCCACTTGAAAAGGCCCCAGTGTTTGGAATTATTCACTAAAGCCCCGGCTCACTATAAATAATGAGGATGGGTCAAATTCAGAGGACAGCTTTCCCCCACGAGGATCAGTCGTCTTTGGCATTAAAAAAAAACAAAAACAAGGGTAAACAAAACTTTATTCAAATCAGTTTTCATTATACAGTGTCTGCCTCAGTCCCAGCACCAAGTAGGACGTGTGGATATTCAGTTTAATTTATTTTCGGCAAAACATGCAGCTCATTCTTGGGGGAAAAAAATAATGTGCTGTGCTTTTTGGGCTAAATTCAAATGCCACCAGTGTTCTCCTTTTTTTTAATGGAGCATCTGGCTAGCGTTTCTTTTTTTACAGCTAATGTGACATGAATTATATAAGACAGAAATTACTTATTAATATTTAAGATTGTGTTAAAATGGTCAAAACATATCACATTTTCAAGCAAAACACATTTACAATAGCATACATTAACTTGTATGCACATACAGTATAATAATAATTTCCTTCCTGTGGTTATAATACACACCTCATCTCATGTCTTCAGCTCTAAATGGTTGCCCTTGAAACATAATAACAACCTGAAATGATTCCTGAGAGCAGCAGCAAGCACGCAATGCTTGTTATGGTCTAATATCGATGCATTCAAAAAACAGAGGCAGGTTAATATAGCTGATTTCCTTCAGAACTTCCCTGTACCTCAATGTGAAACATTACTGGAAGATTTCACCATGGCTTCAGCAGAGCAACAGGAGAGGTGACCTTAGACCTCTTTCATGTCTCAGACCATCAACGGATCCCAGCAGCTCTTCTTCATTTGCCATTACTGTGGAAAAAGACCAGCAGGTTATAAATAAGAATTTCCTCTGGTTAACTCTCACTTGCACTCTCTCTGTAGACTGTTTGGTCTCCTAAGCTACTCAGGGAGAAGGACAGATTGTAGATAACTCTTATTTTTCAAGTGATTAATCAAAAGGGTTTTCACTGAAATATTTTTATTACCTCCGCCAAGGAGGTTGTGTTTTTGCAGGCGTTTGTTTGTTTGTCTGTTAACAGGATTATGCAAAAACTACTGGGTGGATTGGGATGAAATTTTCACCAAAGGTGGCCCTTGGCCTAAGGATTAACCCATTAGATTTTGGTGATGATCTGAGAGTGCATACCTCCGCCAAGGCCCTTGTTTGTATTTGTGCAGCTGGATTATACAAAAACTATTGGATGGATTTTGGTGAAATTTTCACCAGAGATGGTCCTTGGGCTGCAGAAGAACCCATTAGATTTTGTGGATGATCCGAGAGTGCATACTTCCTCCAAGGCTCTATCTTCTCACAATATGTTAGCAATATTACTCAAAAACTAATGGATGGCTTTTGATTATATTTTCACTAGAGGTGGCTCTTGGGCTACACACGAACCTACTACATTTTGGAGGTGATCCATGAGTGCATAGCTCCACCATGGCTCAATCTTCTAGCAGTGGTTTAGCAGGATTACACAAAAACTAATGGATGGATTTTGATGAAATTTTCACCAGAGGAGGTCCTTTGGTTGCAGACAAACCCATTACATTTTGTAGCTGATCTATGAGCGCATACCTCTACCAAGGCCTATCTTGGAATGTATGGTGGGATGGCGGCAGGGAGGTACAGACAGATGATTGGACAAAGGGAGGGAAGGAAGAAGCCTTGGCAGAGGTATGCACTTCCTGCATGCTTTTCTAGTTTATTCATTAAAATCACTCAATCACTGCATCCAGACCATAGACGTTATGAGATATAGTTCACCCCCCCAAAATTGGATTTGAAACAAATTAGAATTTTTATTACCAGTAAGAGCATTATTATAGATAACTATCTTATTAATAACAAGCCTCTAGCAATAGTTGAAATTTTCCCCAACTTTTTATCCAATGAATCTTTCAGTGCTAATTCCATTTCATTTTTAAAAATTTTATCCAGAAGGCTCTGACCTTTTTTGGTAACTGATAACAATCTGAGAGTTTCTGAATGTTTGAAAGACTTGTTTTACCCAACACTGTTCTGAAGGTTCCAGAATTTATTGGATTAAAGCTTTGAGACTGTCCTCTAACAGAAAACACCCTATACAGCAGTAGGTATAAACTAAAAATGCATTTTGACCTGTAGGTGTTGTGCAAATAAAGACATGAAGTGACATAGTGAAGGATTACAGATGCAACGTGTAAAATAGACTCTCACCTTTTTCTAACCACCTAAAAAAATGTGTATTTCATGTGTAAAGAAAGTGCAACATGAAACTAGAAAAGCACTCAGAAAGCATGTATCTCCGCCACGGCTCATGAATCACCTACAAAATGTAATGGGCTTGTTTTGAAGGATTCTTGCTAACACAGTGTGAACAGATAAGAGCCTTGGCGGAGGTATGGATTCTGGGATCATCATCAAAATGTTATGGGTTCCTCTCTAGCCCAAGGACCACCTCTGGGGAAAATTTCATCCAAATCCATGCAGTAGTTTTTGTGTAATCCTGCTGCACAAAAACAAACAAGGTCCTTGGTGGAGGTATGCACTCTCAGTTCATCACCAAAATATAATGGGTTCATCCTTAGCTCAAGGGCTACCTCTCGTGAAAATTTCATCAAAATCCATCCAGTAGTTTTTGCATAATACTGCTAACAGATGGACAGACGGACGGACAGACAAACAGACAAACCACCCCAATTACATAACCTCCTTGGCAGAGGTAATGAGAAGTGACAAGAAAGTGAAACTATACAGATGGCAGCGACAAAAAGGTGAGACAAAAATGCAAAGGTGACCACATGTTATGATTTACCAGGTTTTGGACCCAATAGCAGGACACAACACACGGAGATACAAATTAAGACAAGTGAGTGATCTTTTATTAAGCTATTTATGAAGGTGCACCTGTAGTGTGGGGTGAGTTTGATCCTGCAGAGGCGGACAGAAAAGGAGATGAGTAAGTTATTTTTGATCAAGAGCTCTTTTTTAATTCACATATTATACTTGTTTCTAAAACTGCTTTTTATTTCTCTGAGTGCCATCACTGAATCAGCGTTCAGTGAATCATGTTGTTCTAACCTTGACGGTCACGTGCAAGGCTCCAGATGTTCAAGTCTTCCAGATGTTCAAAATTGTCTAGGAAGGTTTTCCGTCTGTAGTGTAGTTACTGTATTTATAATATAATGTAAGGCACGGGGTGGTGGCTCCGCCTTTCGGTCACGCCACCACCCATGACTATAAAAGGGCTGCAGGTAGGAGGGGTGGTCTCTTTTGGCCATCCTCTGCCTGGCGGCTGTGTGGGTTGCACCTGTGCCCTCCTTTAATAAGCGTATGTTTGGTTCGACACCTGGCCTCGTCCTTGGCTCCATATACAGACATAACACTGTCATGTTCCTCTAGCGCACTTCCCCGGCACATTGTTGCTGAGGGAAAGGTCTTCAAGTGCACCTTTGCATGCCCAAGAAACTTTAACTGTCTGTCTTTGATTGTTCGTAGTAGTTCACGCTCCATTTGAACCCATTGCTTTTTATCATTTGTGTAATATTGCCAAGATTAGAAACATGTTATCTCAGAGTGAGGCTGAGAAACTTATTCACACTTTTGTTAGCTCTAGATTAGATTATTGTAACACTTTCTCATCAGGCTGTCCTAAAACATCTCTAAAAAGTCTTCAGTTGATCCAAAATGCTGCAGCTAGAGTTTTAACAGGTACTAAAAAGAGAGATCATATCTCTCCAGTTCTGACCTTCCTTCACTGGTTTCCCATAAAATTTAGAATTAAGTTTAAAATCTTTCTCCTGACTTACAAAGCTCTACATAATCAGGCCCCTTGTTATTTAACCACTTGCACTCCATTGTTCCGCGGGCGGGCAAGTCTCTGCGTCCTAGGGCGCACGAGGGCACACGAGAGCGCACTCGTGCGCGCTTGGACGCATGACGCATGATGGTGGTGATGTAGGTGGTGTGGCCTCCAAGCGCCACTGAAAAAAAAAGCTGCAGTCACAGCCGCGAACAGATTAGTTCATCTGATTGACCTCTCATTCGACTAATAAGAGCCTTGAATTGGGTTTCTGAAACCTTGAAGAGCCAATGAATGAAAACCTAGGAAGGAGGACCCGCCTACTTTGAATGCACGAGCCAATTGAAGCACAGAAATTCGGGCTGGTGAAGAGAGATTTACTGCTGCAGCAGATGAAAACAAAGGAAGCTGGACGAACCTGCTACAGACCCAGGCTCACCCAGCAGCATGGAGACCACCCACAAGTGGGACCTGCACTCATTCCAGCAGAATAGACGTTTAGGATTCTCTTCCGTCATCATAGACCGACGGAGGCCGACGACAAAAGTCGTAAATCATTCGCCAAAACGGCAATAATGGAATTATGTTTTGATCGGAATCCACGAGCGGAGCAGCGTCGCGTTCGTCTGACAATGGGGAAGAGATGTTCGCCACGACTCTGCTGCTTTGAAGAGGTAAGGTGTTATAAGCTAAACTATTATTTATCCCTGAAAACTGTAATCCAAAAATGACTTTTGACCGATCGGTAAATTACAACTGTACCGCGCACGAAGTACGAAGTGCGTGCGCCGCGATAAACGGTTCATTTGCCGTGTTCGGACCGTGAACGCCCCCCCCCCCCCCCCCGCTGCAGAAGAGGAGCGGGGGGGGGCGTTCACGGTCCGAACGCCCCCCGGTCCGCGGGGGGAAGCATATGAGTCTATTCCATCATGTAACGATGGCCCTCTTCTGTAGCGAGGGGGGGGGGGGGCGTTCACGGTCCGTTCACGGTTCCCCCACACACAGTAGCGAGGGGGGGGGGGGAGCCGCTGTGAAAACATGCAAGGAGTGTAATCCGTCATGTAGCGAGGGCCGAACTCGGTCCTTGGTAGCGGGGGGGGGGACGACCCCCCGCCCACACACACACACACACACACACACAGACACAGCCCTGAGTGTGACCTTTCATTAGAGTCTAAAATGAAGATTCTACACTGAATTATTCAAAAGTTACAGATGTTTTTCCAAACTGTGCCATTTGGCACAATTTGGCACAGTTCCAAAACGCCTGGGAACAGCCTGAGAACAAAGCTGTGTAAAATATTCATTTTTTGTGGTATTGTTACCAAATTTGGATCTCAGCTGGATAACACTTGGTTCTACATTTCTGTTGCATTTTTCAGCCGGATCGGACAGCTGTGTGTTATTTACAAGCATTTGTATCCAAAAAAACACTGTGTCCAATTTTTTTTTCTTCAAGTTCAGTATGTTTAGATGACTGTAACTCAGTGGCCGGAGCACGTAGAGAGGTTATGTTTTTTTTGCCAAAAAATTCAAAGTGTTTTCTTTTAAATGAGACCAACCCCATGAAGATGCTGCAAAGGGTTGAAGAACAGCTTTCGATTTACTTTGGGCACGTTATTTTTTGGCATTTTTAGGAAAATTGCCCGGAGTGCAAGAGGTTAAAAGATATGACAGTACCTCATCATCTGAACAGCGCACTACACTCCCAAAATGCAGGATTACTTGTCATACCTAGAATCTCTTAAAGTACAATGGAAGGCCGAGCTTTCAGTTATCAGGCTCCTCTCCTTTGGAACCAGCTGCCAATCTGGATTCGGGAGACAGACTCGATCTCTGTTTTTAAGAATAGAGTTGAAACTTTTCTTTTTGACAAAGCCTATAGTTAGGGTGGGATCAGGTGACCCTGAATCCTCCCTTAGTTATGCTGCTAATAGGTTTAGCCAGCCGGACACCTTCAATGATGCACTGGGCTTCACTCCTTTCTTCACTCTCAGTGTAATATTTTTGCTGGTCATTAACATCTGTTTGTTCTCTCCCATAGATTGAGTATATGTTGTGCTGTTTGCTGTCTCTGTGTCTGTTCTTTTCTTCTTCTTCTCCATCTCCTCACCCCCAGCCAGTTGCAGCAGATGACTGCCCCTCCCTAAGCCTGGTTCTGCTGGAGGTTTCTTCCTGCTAAAAGGGAGGTTTTCCTCTCCACCATTGCCGTGTGCTTGCTCACAGGGATCACCTGATTGCTGGGGTCTTTCTGCAATTGTGGGGTTTTCCCGTGCATTTTGATAGTGCTATGAGATGACTGCTGTTGTGAAATGGCGCTATATAAATAAAGTTGAATTGAATTTTTGATATTGGATGGTAAGTATGACTGAATATTTTCAGATGCGAGTTCTTATTTAAGGGGTACAGCGTCGGACAGGTAGGGGTCCTCAATCCATACATTGCAGGCCACCGAAGGTTCTGAGGTTAGAATTCATTAGCAAGTATTGTGAATGAGAATAAGTCCTGACTTGTGGTCCTTATGGGTCCAGGTCCACAACAAATCCCAGTGATGACATTCAGACCTGGCTCCTCCATAGAGAGGGTTCTTGTTGAGGTGAGCATGAGTGTCCGGGTGTCCTGAGGTGAGGGGGTTTGTTTGATAATGCAGATGGTGAGAATTTCTTACTTGGTTAGTACTTTCTGAGATGAAGAGCCAGGTGAGGGTTCCAGTCCAAAGAGGTAGGCAGCCAGGAGAGGGCAGATTGCTGGGTGAGCGCGAGGAGCCAGGGAGGTAAGGTGGCAGGTTGGCAGGCAAGTAGGTTTGACCAACAAAAGGCAGTCCCACAACGATCCACTCACTCACTGGAGCTTAAGAAGCCGTGGGATAGCAGTCACCAGCCACCACCAATTAACCTCCAGTTTTCCAATGACAGAATGTTCTGCAACAACAAAACAAGACAAGATGATGCTGCACTCATCCAGTTCCACAACACCTCAAGTGGATCATGCTTTGTAGTCCCATCCACAATCTCCTGCCTACCTCTGTACAAGGATTTAACCACTTGCACTCCGTTGTTCCGCGGGCGGGCAAGTCTCTGCGTTCTAGGGCGCACGAGGGCGCACGAGAGCGCCCTCGTGCGCGCTTGGACGCATGACGCATGATGGTGCAGATGGAGATGGTGCTGGCCTCCAAGCGCCACTGAAAAAAAAAGCTGCAGACAGCCGCGAACAGATTAGTTCATCTGATTGACCTCTCATTCGACTAATAAGAGCCTTGAATTGGGTTTCTGAAACCTTGAAGAGCCAATGAATGAAAATCTAGGAAGGAGGACCCGCCTACTGTGAACGCAGGAGCCAGTTGAAGCACAGAAATTCAGGCTGGGTGAAGAGAGATTTACTGTTGCAACAGATGAAAACAAAGGATGCTGGACGAATCTACTACAGACCCAGGCTCACCCAGCAGCATGGAGAACACCCACAAGTGGGACCTGCACTCATTCCAGCAGAATAGACGGAGGCCGACGACAAAAGTCGTAAATCATTCGCCAAAACGGCAATAATGGAATTATGTTTTGATCGTGATCCACGAGCGGAGCAGCGTCGCGTTCGTCTGACAATGGGGGAAGAGATGTTCGCCACGACTCTGCTGCTTTGAAGAGGTAAGGTGTTATAAGCTAAATTATTATTTATCCCTAAAAACTGTAATCCAAAAATGACTTTTGACCGATCGGTAAATTACAACTGTACCGCGCACGAAGTACGAAGTGCGTGCGCCGCGATAAACGGTTCATTTGCCGTGTTCGGACCGTGAACGCCCCCCCCCCCCCCCCCGCTGCAGAAGAGGAGCAGGGGGGGGCGTTCACGGTCCGAACGCCCCCCGGTCCGCGGGGGGAAGCATATGAGTCTATTCCATCATGTAGCGATGGCCCTCTTCTGTAGCGAGGGGGGGGGGGGCGTTCACGGTCCGTTCACGGCCCCCCCCACACACACACACAGTAGCGAGGGGGGGGGGAGCCGCTGTGAAAACATGCAAGGAGTGTAATCCGTCATGTAGCGAGGGCCGAACTCGGTCCTTGGTAGCAGGGGGGGGGAGACCCCCCGCCCACACACACACACACAGACACAGCCCTGAGTGTGACCTTTCATTAGAGCCTAAAATGAAGATTCTACATTGAATTATTCAAAAGTTACAGATGTTTTTCCAAACTGTGCCATTTGGCACAATTTGGCACAGTTCCAAAACGCCTGGGAACAGCCTGAGAACAAAGCTGTGTAAAATATTTAGTTTTTGTGGTATTGTTACCAAATTTGGATCTCAGCTGGATAACACTTGGTTCTACATTTCTGTTGCATTTTTCAGCCGGATCGGACAGCTGTGTGTTATTTACAAGCATTTGTATCCAAAAAAACACTGTGTCCAATTTTTTTTTCTTCAAGTTCAGTATGTTTAGATGACTGTAACTCAGTGGCCGGAGCACGTAGAGAGATTATGTTTTTTTTGCCAAAAAATTCAAAGTGTTTTCTTTTAAATGAGACCAACCCCATGAAGATGCTGCAAAGGGTTGAAGAACAGCTTTCGATTTACTTTGGGCACGTTATTTTTTGGCATTTTTAGGAAAATTGCCCGGAGTGCAAGTGGTTAAGCTTTTTTGGAAGGAGAAATTCCATAAAATGCTTTGACACCATAATCTTTGACAGCCTACATATTGTTTTATTCAGAGATTGTGAAGACATGACATATTTGTATATATGAAAGACTTGTTTTATGCTTCTTTATCATCAACACTGTTTTCCTCGTTTTTATTGTCAACCTTTTTTCTGATATAAAAATTGTTTTCATTTAATTGCTTTCTGTACTTATGTGCTTTCATCCTTTGTGTTTTTCCATCCATGTCCCTTCTTCATTCTAATTGGTTTCACCTGCTCTTTGTCATCCAGCTCTTCCACCCAATTAGATTCACTCACTGTAGCTCCTCTATGCGTCTTTGTCTTGGTTTTTTGCTCAGGTTTAATTTTTGGGACTTTTTGTTTTGATTTTGGATTTCTGCCATTTCAACAAAGGTTTGGGTCCTAACTTTTGTCGCACAAGATACTCCACTGTTATTATTATATCCCCAATAGAAGCATCCATTTTGGGGAGTAACACCAAAAAGCCAAAGGTTGCCCTATTTCCATTACCTTACCTCAGCTCAAATGTTTCCTGAAGTGGGTTTAGGCTGCATCTTGCAAATCCCTTATCATGCAAGAATCTGGGAGAATTGCTAAAGGCGAAGCTTGCTGGATTTGGTAAGGGTTCCAGAGATTGTCTTAGGCAAGAGATCCAGTTCTCCACAAAGTCAATAAACAAACTGAATGGCATAAATTAGGCTTAACCTAAGACTCATTATCAAGGTCCAGCTGAATGAGAAAATTAATTAAGTGTTTAGGAAATTGAAATATAATGGTTATATACATCTTTCAGGAAAAAATAGAAATAAACATTGAATGGAACTTAATTTGTAACGTTATTACCTCCACCAGGCCGTAGGCCAGGAGGAGGTTATGTTTTTGCCAGCGTTTGTCTGTTTGTCTGTCTGTCTGTCTCTTTGTCTGTTTGTCTGTCTGTTGGATAGTTAGCAAGATAACTCAAAAAGTTTTGGACGGATTTCGATGAAACTTTCAGGCGTTGTTGGAAATGGTACAAGGAAGAACTGATTAAATTTTGGGGATGATCTGGATCACCGTCTGGATACAGGAATTTTTTAAAGGATTCTTTAACATTGTGAGATACGGCCATTTTCAACATGTGTGCAGGCCCAATGGAGGGCGCTGCTCGTCGTGTCTGACGAACACAAACTCCGCGTTCTTCAAAGTTTTAGCCACAAAAGCACGCGAAAAACAGTGGTGGGCAGGGCCCGGCAGCGTGCCTGTGTTTGCGCTACGCTGCAAAAGCTGAGACGGGCAGCTGTCCGGCGCCGGATTATTTGGCAGAAATTCCCCGGGCAGCCATAGTGGCTGCGCAAAAACAAGCTCTCTGCCGGGGAAGCTTCCAAATCCTCTTTTGCCGTGGAGCGCAACCCCAATATAAAACCTACGGCAACCTGTCTACCCAAATTGCATCCGTCAGTGAAGCCCTGAGTGCTGCTTTCAGTGATCTATGAAAACGCTTGCATAACCCATTGGCCTGTGGGTTGTACGCGGTTGTGCGATGAATTACAACGCCCGCAGCCTGGGAGTATGGAGATGGACACAACAGCAACACTTCAGTTTATTACCTCCGCCAAGGAGGTAATGCTTTTACTACTGAACCACTAATCCTATCATTGTGAATCCAATTGCTAGTCATATGTTTTCATGGTCAAGGAATCTCAAAACGTACACACAAACACTGTATGGGGGGGGGAACTGTGGCGCTTGGCGGAGGTCTGCGCTCTCCGAGTGCTTTTCTAGTTCTACTTTGCATTTGAATTCTTTAGCACCTCATCTTGACATCTTTAATCTTGCGAAATTTAACAGAAATGGCAGGTGGCGATGTTAAAATCTAGACAGATAAAACCAAAATAAGTACAGAAAGATCCCACTGGAATTAAAGTGGGAAAATGTGCTTTTACCCTTGATCTAGCCATAACAGTCAACATAACAAAAATGAAAAAGTAATAATTATAACATGGCAAAAAAAAGCTCTTGGGGAGTCATCTTCCATCATTCGCTAATCAGTTAACTATAAAACACTTGCTAGAATTTCAAGTTTCACCAAGATTTCTAGAAATTGTCTTTGGTGAGTTTTCTGGCAACTTTTATCCCAGGATTCTCTTAGGGACTGTTCAAGTTGGACATTTTGTTTAGTGAAAAATAGTAGACAACAGAAAAGAAGCATCTGTGGGAAACATTTTTAAAATACTGTGCTTCACGTTATTGGAATAACTGGCATTACGAATGATGAAAAGGAAACTGCAAAATACAAACTTTTGATTAAAAATCAGAGTTCAGTGAGTCATCTACAATATGTCAGGCACTTTGAATGCCATAGTTATGATTTTTTTTCTTCAGTTTTCACCCTAACAAGGTTCAAACACATTTTTATTAAAGAGGATCTGTAATTACACGAGTGCCATATCTCTTTAATGACTTAACTAAATCCACATATTTACAAATACATGAAACAGGAGCAAAGTAAGCAGTTTGTTTTTGCTCTGATTCTGCATCACTGGCTCTGTTTTCCTTTCCATGCACAGCAAGATGCATCTGTTCAGTGTGACAAGGGAGGCAGATATTACTCATGTCTGCTGTCAGCATTTGGGATGGACTCCGACAACTATTTGTCTCGAGGGTTTCCAGAATGAGAGACAACATTTGTTTTCCTCACAATCAGATTAGGCAGCCAGTAAAGTATACACCCAGCATCAAAAATAGTGTGAAACAATTTCTGATATTCTTAACCTTTGCCTTACAAATTCTGTTTTTCTATTTTACAACAGGATGTGTCGTCCTATTGGAGGAAGACAAGGGGGTTGGAAGAAAACAGGTTTAATCTCCTTAACGTTTATTCCAAAATTACACTGTTTGCTCTGATAGATTAGGAACTGGTGTCCGACTAAGCTGTGACATTCCACTGATGTGCATGCAGTGTATGAAATACATTAATCCTCCTTGACTTTCACTCATGATGTTGTGTGTCACAAAGAGCAGCCCGAAAGCATGGTGGAGACACCCTAGCATTTGCACATACTCACAGACTGTCTTGTCACTTTTTATCACAACCCTCGTCTGGCTCCAGCAAAAAAATACTTCCTAGTTTGCACATAGAAAAATCAGAACAGAGAGCAAGGAATACATCACTAGAAATGAAAGAACTAAATAGAACTAGAATGTTTTGTAATAATCCATACTTAAGGGATGAAGTTTGATTCAAATGATACTAACAATGCTGTAGCAACTGTTTGTAGCTGTAGATATATTACTGTAATCAAATATTTCACAAGTATAACTCTGGGAATACAGCTGAGGGGATATATTTCATTATGAAAGGTGTTATAAGCTATTACAGCAATTTCATTTTGGGCTTGTCAGTTCTCAGTGCTTAATGAATGTAGAACTCAACACCTGTTTATGCAAAACAGAAAGGAAATATCTATCATATTTAGCATTTTCTGATATTGCAGTCCAGCAATAATTTTAACCCTCACATACTGTTCAGGTCAAATTTGACACACTTTGACATTTGACAGCAGTAAAAAATACCCTAAACATCATTCTTTCAGCCTGAAATTTGATGACTTTTCATAAAGTGACCCAAAATACACAAAAATTAAAATATTTTAAAATATTTATATAACAGGTGCTACACATTTTTGTACACTGAGACTGTTTCAGGTCAAATTTGACCTGTATCTGAGATGGATTTTAGATCTACCAGTTTGGGTCAAATCAAGGAAAATGATATTTGAGGGAATCTTGAAACTGTGAAATTGTACAGGCCATTTTTGTGTGTATTTATTTTTTATTGGATAGTGGCAACAGAGTTCAAGGGTGACCCTGACACTGTCACGAGAACTGTCTGTGTTCCCACCACATTTGCCCAGGTTCCAGCAGAGACAGGCAACTGCTGGTCTTTGAATAGGCAAGGAAGAATCTCGAAACAGTGAAATCGTAAAACAGCATAGGAGTGATTGTATATGGTGCACATAAGAACCAGAGGTCATCCAGAGGTCAGAGGGTGCCTTGACATAGACACAAGATCAGCACCTGCAAACAAGGACTTGCAATGTAATAAAACTGGAGGTGGTTCTTTTAGGAGAAGCTTGGAATTGTCCCTGTATGCAAAAGTGACACCACCATCCCTGCACAGCAGCTTCAGCAGCATTGGTAAGGACAGTGCAGCAATCTGAGGGATAAAGCCTTGTACTTATAAAGTGCTTTTTCTAGTCACAAAGACCAAAGTGCTTCACTAGTACCTATGCTAACCCTCTATTCTAAGGGCGTGTCAGATACCTAGGAACAATTTAGAATCACCAATTTACCTAACATGCATGACATTGGAGGAAACTGGAGGCCCCGAAGTAAAACCACAAAGCACATAGAGAACATGCAATCTCCACACAGAAAAGTTCCTACAACTGTCTGCCCAGGGATTTTAACCTGGAACTTAACTTGCTGTGAGGCCACAGTGCTAAACACTGTACCTCTGAGGGTGAGTCTAGCAATCCTACGAAGGAAGCTCATTTCAGCCACTTGTATCCGCAATCTCGTTCTTTCGGTCATTACCCAAAGCTCAAGACCATAGGTGAGGGTAGGAACGTAGACTGACTGGTAAATTGACAGCTTTGCTTTAAAGCTTAGCTCCCTCTTCACTACAACAGACCGGTACAACGTCCGCATCACTGTAGATGCTGCTCTGGTCCATCTGTCAATCTCTCGCTCCATTCTCCCTCACTCGTGAATCAGACCCCGAGATACTTAAACTCCTCCACTTGGAGCAGGAGCTTGTCCCCAACCCAGAGAGGGCAATCCACCTTTTTTGGCTGAGGACCATGGACTCGGACTTGGAGGTGCTGATTTTCATCTCAGCCGCTTCACACTCAGCAGAAAACCGTCCCAGTAATACCTGTAGGTCATTGCTGGATGAAGCCAACAGGACAACATCATCTGCAAACAACAGAGATGAGATCCTGTGGCCACCAAGCATGACACCCTCTATTCCCTGGCTGCACCTAGAAATCCTGTCCATAAAAATTATGAACAGGATCGGTGACAAAGGACAGCCCTGGTGGAGTCCAACTCTCACTGGGAATGAGTCCAACCGAGTGTTGGCAATACGAAACCAAACTCTCACAACGGTCATATAGAGACCGGATAGCTTGTAACAACAAGCCCGATACCCCATACTCCTGAAGCACCCCCCACAAAAAACCATGAGGGACGCGGTTGAATGCCTTCTCCAAGTCCACAAAACACATGTAAACTGGTTGGGCAAACTCCCACAAACCCTCGAGGATTCTCGAGAGGATAAAGAGTTGGTCCGGTGTGCCATGGCCAGGACAAAAACCACATTGCTCCTCCTGAATCCGAGGTTTGACCAACGGCCGGACTCTCCTCTCCAGTACCTTGGCATAGACCTTCCCAGGGAGGCTGAGGAGTGTGATCCCTCTAAAGTTGGAGCACACCTTCCGGTCCCCCTTCTTGAAGAGAGGAACCACCCCCCCAGTTTGCCATGCCAAAGGCATTGTTCCAAACGTCCATGCAATGTCACAGAGGCGTGTCAACCAAGGCAGTCCTACAACATCAAGAGCCTTGAGATACTCAGGGCAAATCTCGTCCACCCCGGGAACCCGGCCACCAAAAAGTTTTTTAACCACTTTGGCGACCTCAGCCCCTGTGATGGGCGAGTCATCCCCCTCGTCCACAAGCTCTGCTTCCTCTGTGGAAGGTGTGTCAGTGGGATTGAGGAGATCCTTGAAGTATTCCTTCCACCGCCCGACGATATCCCCAGTCGAAGTCAGCAGCGCCCCAACCACACCATACACAGTGTGGACAGGGAGCTACTTCCCCCTCCCGAGCCGCCAGACAGTTTGCCACAATTTCTTCGAGGCCGACCGAAAGTCTTGCTCCATGGCCTCACTGAACTCCTCCCACACTCGAGTTTTTGCTTCAGCAACCACCCAAGCTGCACTCCGCTTGGCCTGCCGGTACACTTCAGCAGCTTCGGGAGTCCCACAAGCCAACCAAGCTTGATAGGACTCCTTCAGCTTAATGCCCCCCCCCCCCCCCAGCACTGGTGTCCACCACTTGGTTCGGGGGCTGCCACCACAAGATGTACCAACGACCTTGTGGCCACAGCTCTGGGCCACTGCTTCAACAATGGAGGTGGAGAACAAGGTCCATTCAGACTCCATGTCTCCAGACTCCCTCGGAATGTGGTTGAAGTTCTTCCGGAGGTGGGAGTTGACGACCTCCCGGACAGGAGCCTCTGCCAGGCGTTCCCAGCACACCCTCAGTATATATTTGGATCTATCAGGTCTGAATGGCATCCTCCCCTGCCATTGCATCCAACGTACCACCAGGTGGTGATCAGTTGACAGCTCTCTTCACCCGAGTGTCCAAGATAAATCATTATAGCTTTTATGTTTTTGTCTTATATAAAACAGGACATGATACTGTGTGATATCAGCAGTTTTTCTCCCAAAATGAGTGTTATAAAACTTAGTAAATAATAAAACAGTAGTATGTAAGGGTTAATACAGTAAACCTTTTCAGATTTTCAGTTACTTTACCAACAGTAACATAATTTTGTTTATACAGACAGTATTGACTGTAAATAAGACGTAAAGGTATAATGTAACATTTATCACAGCCATTTTATGTTTTAAAAGAAAATTTATTCATCAAATCAAAAGTATCTTGCGACCCACAGTAAATACTGCTACAGTGAAAAACAGGAGCAATTATCTAGTGTTCTTCATGCTTTACTGACTGGTCAGAGTGTTTTACTGTTTGAGCCCCACAGCTAGTAAAGAGAGAGCAAAGCAAAATAATTAGAACAAGGACCTGGGAGGTTTAATCCCAGAATCTTCTCATTGTGATTCAACAGTTGAAAACCATTTTAAGGATCAATTACGTCAGTATAAACGGAGCATTTACTCACATTTCAGTCTACTCACATGCATTAAGTTTTTAAGCATCTATCAATATACATTTTATCTTTGTTACTTTCACGTGATGCTCTGAAACATTTCTAAACAAGTTTGAGCCGACTGTTCCTGAGCTCTAAATCTTTTCCAGCTGACAGTGAAATGCACATTTACTAAATGTGAACATATGCAGTATGGGGGGGGGGGGGGGGCTGAAAAGTTCATAGTGGTCAAATTTGACCAAATGTGGTTTATTTTTCAACCGCAGGGATCCAAGCATTGCAATACCGATGGAAGAAGTGTGTGGACTGAAGGGGAGACTATGTTGAAATGTAAACCACATTTGGTCAAATTTGACCACTATGAACTTTTCACCCCCCCCCCCCCCCCAATTTCAATAAACATTCAAACACAAACTAATGTGAATGCAGAGGGAGATGTGGGGGATGGAAGCTGTTAAATGGCTCAAGGCCGACAGAGGTAAAGTAGAAAGAATGGAGAATGGATGAACAATGTAAATCTCAGCACTAAATGTTGATAATTTGTGTCTTGTGTTAGCCCTTGGGTGTGAAAAAATGAGAAAAGAATAAAACCTAGGTAGCGGTACATATCCCAGCCCCTACTGCACTGTGTACAACTATTGGCTCACAGTCTAATGCTGAGTTTACTGTGAAATCTAAGCAAAAATTTGTGTCATTCTGTGCAAATATTAGCGTTTAGAGCAAAGAGCAAAATTCACCCTGCGGAGGGATGGCATTACTTCTATAACTTCTGTTGCTGTGGAAATCCCAAAAACACCAAGAACATCTTCACATTTGGCTCCACAACATTATATGGCATCAGACACAGTTGGGAGAATTTCACATCTTTCTCCGGGAACTGCATCTTGATAACATCTTTTTTCAGCCCTACCCAAGGCTAACCAGTACCCATTTTTATGAGCTGCTCATAAGGATCAAAGGGAGGGTTTTCAAGGATGGATACAAAGTACAAGCACTCTGTCTCAGCAGTGGAGCACCTGTCCAACTGTTTCTCTTGAGCAGCTATCTCATTTTCAGATTTACAACAGTTAATCCTCCATGACTGATTCTTGCTCCTGGTGATATCAGGAGAACCTTGCTGATTGGTTATGGTGATTAAATATCAAACACTTGAACAAAATTAACTTGTATGGATGCTTGTAGTTGCATGTTTTCTTTCACTTTGTATGCAACTGCCTCACATGGAAAATTTGCTTCATGTTTGATGTGAACACACCATTAGAAGTCTAATGTGTGGGGTGTACATCCATCCATCCATCCATCCATCTTCTTCCACTTAATCCTTTTCAGGTTGCAGTGGGGGGGGGGGGCATATTTTAAAGAATTACATAAACTTCCCTGGCAATATGAACAAGGGGAAAAATGTGGTCTTACCTTCAAAGCATCTCTTGGACTGTCAGCCGGTCATCTCCATGAACCCCGTGTCTGTACTTCTTCGCCATCAGCTTAGGACTTACAGTGCGGCTTGCTGGTCAGCAAACCTCAGTCAGCAGTAGCTCTCACAGTTGGACAGTTCAAGTTTTAGACAGACACAACAAAAACAAAACTTTGCACTCTCGCTTGGAAGAACTTCATCTCATAACGAACTCTCTGATCTCTCTTGACTGACATAATGCTTCCTCACCACTAACAGCCAATCAGAGTTTGCTGGGGCTGTGACTTTTCTGCTTTCATAAAGTAATATAATATGCTGTTTTTCCATCAAGGATTATCTAGACTACTTTCCCTGGCAGAATCAGTCAAGGGCAGTAAACCTGAAGAAGAGGAAATAAATAATTTGGACCCACAATACACAAACTGTCTACTAAAATGGCCATTAAGTGGTGAATGAGAAGAAACACACACACACACACGTCTCTTTCTATCTTTGCCTTGTGTATCGCACAGAAGCGCCGTTTCCACCTGACTGCCGAGCACATTTTACGCAAGGTTTTTGAAATGTCAGGGGAAATAAAATGTGAATTAGGAGTGTTTTCCATCACTTTGATGAAAACAAATAAATTGTCATCCTGAATGTCAACAAACACATCTGCAATGTAAGTAGAGGTAATAAGAAGTGCGACAGTGGCTGTTGTTACTAGTAAGAGTCACAGAAATTTCATGCTTTAACCTTAAGGCAAAAACAAAGAATCAAAAACAGCAATTTGCCAGTGCATAAACTAAACCAACAACAGAGAGGCAAGGGTAGACAGAAGTTACATTTATTATTTAACAAGTCAAAACAACCAAATAAAACAGATATCTACCAGAAACTATATTTTTGGTATGCATTTCAAGAAAACAGATATTTTAAAAAAAAGAAAACGAGACATTTTTCCAGTTTCCATAAAGGTGCCTTTTCAAGAATCATATGAATTGTGTCTCACTGTATTGCAATTGTATGAAACTGAACTGTGAACAATTCTGTGGGAAAAAGAAAAAAAAAAAGAATGTCACAGACTATGAGGGGAAGTGCACAGAAGAAGCAGAGAAGGAGACTTACATTGTTAATTCGAGAAGTGGCAGTCAATGACAGGAGGGTGGTATTACAGGGAATGTAAACAGACAGAAATGAAGTCTGAATGGAGCAAAAAGTATTTTTAAGTATACTATGAAACCATAAAACACATTGTTTTTACGCAGGAATTCACCATTGTTGAAACCTATTTTCTTACATGTTCTTGAAGAGAATTAATAAAGCAATATTACACAAAAGGGAGTGCAGTATCAATGAAAGCACCAAGGTGCTGATGCCTTGGTGCCATAGCCTTGGCGGAGGTATGCGTTCTCAGATCATCACCAAAATGTTATAGGTTCCTTTCTAGCCCAAGGGCCACCTCTGGCAAAAACTTCATCCAAATCCATCCAGTAGTTTTGAGTACATGCATGTACAGTGAAAATAATCTGCAGTTCACATGCCCGTACTGTCAGCGGCAGCCAAGAGCCACCAACCTGATGTGAACAGTTGCAATCCAAACACAAAAGAAGAGCACGGTGGCAGACGTTTTAAATGGTGGAGGCGATGGAGGTACGTGAATACAATGACAATCAAGACGAACAGAAGTTTTTGCTGTTTAGTGGCAGAGGAAGAAAACAGACAAGCAAAAAGACACATTTGTTCACCCAGTATTGGCGAATTGTTCAGTACTTCCCTCTGGTGGGAGTTTCCGGGCGCATGTGCCATTCACTGCAACCATTTGCGGGTGAGGAATGTTGGGACTTGTAGTTTGGACGGTACAGGTGAGTTAAATTTGTGTTTATTTCGAAAACAAAGCCTTATCTCGGAATTCTGGCAAATTAAAAGTCAAGAAAATATGGCGATACAATGATACAAGCCTTTAGTCCCACTTAATTTTGACTGGGTGAGCTGAAACAGAAAGGCGGCCAGAACCACACAGACACATTGCGGACAGGGCCACACACAGACACATTGAGCGATTACTGTATACCTCAGTTTTCACCAAGGCATAATGAATATACAACTGCAGTGATTCAGTCGTGGACATCACCACAGTGATCTATTCATGATACCGCACAACCTTGAGTGTAATATTGCTTTTATACAACAGTTGCACAAGCACAGTTTATTAAATGTCAAAAATACAGGACAAAATGTTATGATTTTTGTTATTTTGCTCCGCCAAGAAAAAGTCCCTTCCGAATGTACCCAGTTAACTATTGCTAAGCACCTCAACAAGCAAAATATAAAAAAAGAATAGCCCTATTGTCATTTCACACTTGTAACCAAATTAAATATTGTCCAGTGCAGAAGCCAGTGTTTATAACATACTGTCACCTGTTGACACAGGTGTGTGGGTCACATTATTTGCACCAGGGGCTAGTTAGCAATTTAGCTCTGGCACATTTCAGTGTTAGTTTTTGCGCACTTTGCTGACTTTTTCCTTGGCATTTTCAAATGAAATAACAAGTCAATCACCACAGAAGAATTACGGTTGGCTAGCCGAGACAATAGATCCAACTCTCGTTTGCCTATTTTGTTGTAAACAAATGTGAAATATCTAGCCAAATGATAACAAAGACAGGACTTTTGGGTCACAGAAGTCTGGATTTTTAGGCCTGTCTCTTTTCAAACAGCACCTCCCTGTGAAAATTAAGGTATCCAACACAGTACTGCAATTCTTACATATATGAAGCCACCAATATTAACTATAATGTAAAGGTTATTAGAACACAGCTGAAGCAGAGTGATACTCGGAAACATCCAAGTGAAATCTTCAGGGTATATAGTAACTCCTGGAATCCCTATTGTCCAATCAGATTGCTTGGCCGGAACTAACTGTTGTATAAGTTAGCAATGTTCCAAACCAGGTTTTAGATATTTTGAAATGATTTCCATCTCATAAACTAACAAAAAAGTAACAGGTGAAATATGAAAACTGAAAATGTCAAACAGGCCAAACAGATGTTCAAACAAGCTATGAATAAAGTGCAAATCCAGCTATTTCATCTCAAAATAAATGAGTTTACAGAATTACCTCTGCGGGGGGGGGGAGGTTATGTTTTTGCCTGCATTCATTCATTTATGTCTTTATTTGTTCATTTCTGTGTCTGTGTTACAAAAAAAATCCCTCAAAAAATAATTTATCAATTTTGATTTTTAGATTATCTTGCCTTAGCAAGTCAAAAAGATGAAGGAAAGGCAAGAGCAATAGATTGATCAGGTTGATTCTTTACTTCTTGGCAGGGGAACCTTTTTCTTTTTTAATCTCAGTTCTTATAACTTTTATATCTTCTTACCTACCTTTTTCTGCCTGTACAAACATTTCAAAAATACTTTTTGGTAATTATCCAAACACTCTCCCGAGCCCCATCTGTATTTCCACTTTCTCCATTCCTCTTCTCTCCATGTCCTCTCTCATTTCATTTTATGCTTCTTGAACAGGGCGTAGAGGACCTTCAAGGTGGCAGTGATGTCCCGGGAGACAATATCTGTCCACAAGAGACAAAATCCATATTCAGCATGCCTTAGTCACTGAGACAGTGAGTAGCTGAGGAAGCTTTTACCAGCATTAGCCCATAACTGCTCTCACAATCAGGTCGTAGATCAGGGGGACAAAAAAACAACAACATTAGATAGAAATCTAATCAATACGTCCTTGAGATAAGAACCCAACAAAATTGCTCTCTGTTGTGAGCTGCGCTAACTGAATGACTGTGACATGAAGATCGACTCCACCACTGGCTAACCTAATTAATGCACATGGTGTGCTCCCATTTTAGACCCTGAGTGCTGGGATTCCTCGTTCCATCACAGTAATTATGCCGTTAATTAAAAAGACATGAAAAAAAATGAATTAAATTAGCAACCCGCTCCTGGCATGGATTAATTGTGCTGTTCCTTGCATTAACAGTTATCGTGTTGAAGATTTATTTTACATTTACAGGCTCTATGGCTTGCGGGCAGTATTGTGGGAAAGCTTTCGTGATACTCCGAGAGGGAGAGTCGACTTCTCAAAGAGGCTCATCTTGTCGATCGTGGATCTGCGGGGAAGTGAAGTTGACCATTTGCTTCTGATTGATTCACACACTTAGAGGAGCCTGCCGGATATCACCCACTCTGTTTTACTCTAGCTTTTAGAGAGACATATCCTTAAGCAAACAGCTAAACAACAACAGTCATGAAGTAAAGTAGTGGTTAAAGCCCTGGATTTTTACTTTGAGACTATGTGGCAAATGCACTGTTATTTTAACATGTGAACTCAAAAATGTTACAAATATGCACATTTCTTACCATTACAATCGCCTCGGCAGTTTAGATTCTTTTTCATAAACGAGCATAATTAAACTTAATCCTGTGATGGTACCACAGGGTTGATTACTACTTCAGTGTGTCATTGTAACCCTGCAAAAAAAGGGCTCGTTTATAGTTTTTTATGTATGGTTACATTGAAAACAATAAACTGCAAGTTGCTCTTTTACAGAGAGAGTGTGTGAAGAATTCACTGAGGCAGGGTGGGGTGAGAAGCAAGCACAAAGGTTAAGGGGCATACCCACAGGAGCCAATTAAAATATAAATTACACTTAAAATGCAAAAAAACCCAACAGTTCCTGGTTGTGTTTTATATTAAATACCTATGACTGTATGTACTAACGGGCCTGGTCTTTTCCATTTCTAGTCACTTTCTAATTAGTACATTAAACTTTGACCTTTAATTAGCCAGGAAATAACTCTTGAGGTCATTTGGATCCTGCTGTAGGTTAAGCCTCCTCACCTGTGATTGGCTTTGCCACACGTGTCAGTAGCAAAGCTTCCAACCAATCAGGCTAGGGGCTCATGAATAACAGGAGGAGGCCTGAAACACAGTGTTTTCTGGAAGAGCTCAGACTGGCTTTCTAGATCTCATGTAAAATGACACAGAAAGGACTATTACTATTATTACAGACATATGTTCTTGATGATGTCAGAATTTGAAATTAATTCAAGAAAAAGTCAATAAATGTGGCCCTTAACTAGCTTTTGCAGATACATTCTGTATATTGAGTACAGTCTCTGGATGTTCTACTCACTTGTGGCACAGCTTGCATACCAATTGCCGAATGTTTCTGAATGTCATCCACGTAATCCTCAGTAATATCTACAGTATAAGCCATCTTCCTCGAGACAAACACACTCAAGCACACAGTGGCTAGCCATAACGGTGAGGAAAAATTTTTGAGTCTATCAGTGAACACCAGAGCAACATCGTCCCCTTGAGAGCGTTTCTCCCCACTGCTCCTTTCTTCCCAATGTGTTTTTATTGAAATAAATTTCCGAAATTACAGACAAGTTGGCATAATACTTCTTGAAACAAACAAAAAAATAAATAAATAAAGATACACTTATTTAGCACATATACATATATGTATATAGGATCAAATAGTGCCTCAACAAGTACTACACACTTAAGCACCAGATTTTTTTTTTATTTTTTTTATTTTTTTTAATATCCCCTCGAACAACACCCCCCCCCCCAGCTCACAAGATCAGTAGAGGAAGTACCTCAACAGGCATATACTTTGAAACATATACACATAATAGAGTAGGAAAAAAAATAACAAAAATATATATATATAACAAGGCACATGCTGACATATTTAGATGGGTAAGATATAAAACATTGCCATTTCTGGTAAAACCTTTCTGTGCATCCTCTTATAGTGTATTTAATTTTCTCAAGTTTTAGAAAAAACATCATGTCCTTGAGCCATAGGGAAATTGAGGGATATCTGACAGATTTCCAATGCAGCAGTAAAGTACGCCTTGCTATTAAGGATGTAAAGGCCACAATATCCCTTTGTACCGAATTCAAAACTACAGAGGAATCAGGAATCCCAAATATGGCAATAAATGGAGAAGGCAGCAGAGTCACTTGAAGAACCCTGGAGATAATTGTAAAGTAACTAGACCAAAAACTGTATAATTCCGGACAAAGAAAAAACATATGGCCAAGGTGGCAGGGAGATCCCTTACATTTATCACAACTACCATCAACTTCTGGGTAAATCTCAGAGAGTCTCAGTTTTGAGTAGTGGACTCTATATATTACCTTAAACTGAATCAAGCTAAGACGAGCGCATGAGGAAGACGTTCTAATTCTGTTAATGGCATCCTCCCAAAGCTCATCAGTCATCTGTATACCCAATTCTTTCTCCCACAAATTTTTTATTTTGACACTTGATTCATCGTTTAATGTTAAAGTGGAATTATAAAGCTTGGATATCAACCCTTTATGTTGTGGACCATGTGAAACGATACTTTCCCAGGGCTGCTCAGGAGGGATAGAAGGAAAGTTAGAGAAACACTTAGAAACAAAATTACGTATTTGAAAATAACGAAACAAATGGGTGCCGGGTAAGTTATAATTGAAAGATAAATTGGTAAAGCTATCAAAAAGCCCAGATGTATATAAATTCCTTATATGTTTAATACCTCTGTCATGCCAGTCTGAGAATGACGAATCTGAGAAAGATGGGGGAAACAAATGATTTTTAGTTAAAGGACATAAAGAGGAGGCAGATACAAAACCAAAGCGCCGCCTAAACTGAAACCATATTTTTAATGTGTTGAGAACCACTTGACTGTCCGTATACAAAGAGGGTTTTGTAGGCAAAGAAGAAAAAATTAATGCAGGTATTGACGACCCCCGACAGAATGATAATTCCATTCTACACCATGGGGAGCGAAAAGACTTTAACCAATAGCAGATTTTATGTATATGTGCCGCCCAATAATAAGACTGGAAATCAGGTAATGCAAGTCCCCCGCTAAGTCTACATCTTTGCAATAATTTTTTACGCACTCTAGGTGGTTTACCATTCCAGATAAAGCCACAAATTATCTTATCCAGAGAATCAAAAAAGCTTTTAGGCAGAAAAAGAGGAATTGACTGAAATAAAAAAAGGAATTTTGGTAAGATATTCATCTTGACAACATTAATCCTACCCAAGAGTGACAGAGGGAGATTTCGCCAATGCTGGACGTCAGAGGTTATTTTGGCAATAAGAGGAGAAAAATTGGCTGAAGCTAGGCTAGAGAAAGAGCGTGTCACATTTATACCAAGATACTTGAATCCTGCGGGACTAAGTTTGAAGGGTATGTCAGACTGCTGAAGATCCCAGGCAGTCATGTTGATAGGAAAGCATTCGCTTTTTTCCAAATTCAATTTATAACCGGAAAAGGAACTGAAATTATTTAAAATACTCAAGACATTGGGGATAGAACTAACTGGATTTGACACATATAACAACAAATCATCCGCATATAACGACAACTTGTGTTCAGTTCCATTTCGGAAAATCCCACTAAATAAATTGGAAGACCGCAACGCAATGGACAGAGGCTCAATGGCAATAGTGAAGAGCAAGGGCGATAATGGACAGCCTTGCCGTGTACCACGTCCAAGAGAAAAGTAATCAGAAAACATATCATTAGTTTGAACCCTTGCCTTCGGGGATGTATAGAGGAGACGAATCCAAGAAACAAATTTCTCATTGAATCCAAATTTCCTCAAAACCGCAAACAAATATTCCCACTCTACCCTGTCGAACGCTTTTTCAGCGTCTAGCGATATGACTATTTCTGATGAATCAGATGACTGTTTTGCATAAATTATATTGAAGAGAGTGCGTATATTAAAAAATAATTGTCGTCCCTTAACAAAACCGTTCTGTTCTTCAGATATAATCAAAGGGAGAACCTTCTCCAGACGGGAAGAAATTACTTTGGCTAACACTTTCACGTCAGCATTAAGCAATGATAGTGGTCTATAAGAGCTACATAGAGTTGGGTCTTTGTCCTTTTTATGAAGTAAAACAATCAAAGCTTGTGTTAGAGTTGGAGGAAGAATACCTCATTCTAATGATTCGTTAAAGGTAGCTAAAAGTAAAGGTGCTAATTTTTCCGTAAATCTTTTATAAAATTCAATGGGAAACCCATCAGGGCCAGGTGCTTTGTTTGATTGCATTGCTTCAATTGAGTTAATTATTTCAACAAGGTCGAGTGGGGAATCCAGGCTTTTTGCAGTGTCTGAGTCAATTACAGGATTCGAGAGGTCATGAAGAAATAAGTTCATGTTATGTGAATCTGTTGGGAACTCCGACGTATATAATGAGGAATAAAATGTTTTAAATGTGGCATTGATTTCATTAGGATCTGTCGTGATTATATGTTGACTATTCTGAATACTACTTATAATCCGAGAATTAGCTTGACGGCGTAGCTGATGTGCCAACAGACGGCTTGCTTTGTCGCCATATTCATAATGAGTTCCACGATTTTGTAGTAATAGCCGTTCAGCTTCTTGGGTTGAAATTAGATCAAGTTCTGACTGTACCTCTATGCGCTGTTTAAATAATTCTGGTGTAGGATTTAAGGCATAACTTTGATCAATATTACTAATGGCTAAAGTGAGTTCAGAAAACTTGGTGTGACGTCTCTTATTAGAAAGAGCAGAGTAGTAAATGATTTGTCCTCTAAGGTAGGATTTAAGAGTCTCCCATAATAATGAATATGAAGTAGAATCATTTTTATTAAACAACAAAAACTCATCAATTGAATTGGAAATAAAATCACAAAACTCTTTATCTGCTAAAAGAAGAGAATTAAACCTCCATGAAGGAAGACTACGTTTATAGGCACCCAACTGAATATCTAATAATAATGGTGCATGATCAGATATTATTATACTTAAATAATCAGAGGAAACTACACAGGAATTTAAAGTACAGTCAATAAAAAAGTAATCAATCCTGGAGTAAGAATGATGCACCTTAGAAAAAAAGGAGAATTTTTTACTGGTTGGATTGCGGAATCTCCAAGGATCGACAAAGCCATTCTGTGTCATGAAATCAGAAAATGTTTGAGACATTAAAGACTTATTTAGATTACGGGGATTAGATCGATCTAATAATGGATCAAAGACACAATTTAAATCGCCCCCTAAGATTAACAAATGTGAATTCAAAAATGGTAAGCTACTTAGTAATTTGTTTGCAAATTCAACATTGTCAATATTTGGGGCATATACATTGACTAACAGAACCTTTTTCTGCATCAAAGTACCGGCAACTATCACATATCTGCCGTTTTTATCAGCTATAATGTTAGTGGCTGAGAATTGTACATTTTTATTAATAAGAATAGCAACCCCCCTTGATTTAGAATTAAACTCTGAATGAAAAACTTGGCTCACCCAAGAGCAGTGCAACCGATGATGATCTTTTATCCAAAGATGGGTCTCCTGCAGAAACACTATTGAGGATTTTAAATGTTTTAAGTGGTTAAAAACTTTTGATCTTTTAACAGGATGACCCATGCCCTTAATATTCCAGCTAATGAATCGCAAAGATGCGCCTAGTAAAGCTGTACCATGGCCTATATTGGTACTAGCCATTTACATGTACCAAAAAAAAAACAACCAACACAAGAACTATTGCTGTGAGCTGAGGTAAAACACCACCCACCCAAAAGAACCCCCAAAACAAATACACCCAAAGTCTCCATGTAACAAAAAAAACACACCCAAAAACCAATGGAGACAGCAGTGTCACACACAAAGAAAAGTTGTTCTCAGTTAAATAGGAACAACTCGGAGGCAAAGCCGAGCAGAGAGAAAAAAAAAAAAATATACCAATGGAAAACATGTCTCCTGCCAACTTCCAGAAATTGAATTATAATATGTGCAATGATTAAATTACATGCTGTTTTATACCAGTATTGTAATCTGAACAATAAAGTAAGAAAAAGTAATGATAATATTAAACTGACCATCTAGTATACATTTCAAATGGTTAATGCGGATGTATGTTACACCGGAGGAGTTAAATAGATATAACAAAAATATACCAGATACATGCACAAAATGCATGGAAAGTAAAGGAACCCTATTTCATTGTTTATGGGAATGTAGATTAATAAGAATGTTTTGGGAAGAGGTGAGGGTAACAATTGAAAAAATAATCTCAAAACAAATCATACTGAATCCTAAACTGTTTTTGTTGGGTCTGTACCCAGAAAAGCATAATTTTAATAAAAGTGAAAGAACATTCATAGACCTCAGTTTGCTTAATGCCAAAAAATGTATTGCACTATTATGGAAAAAGACTCATAGACCAGATGTGACTCAGTGGTTAAGACAGATGTTAACAAACCTTCCATTAGAAAGAATAACATATATACTGAAATCAAAGGAAATTGTGTTTGAGAATATATGGAGACCTTTTATTGATTATGTAAAAAATTTAAACATAACTCTTGAAGAAGAAGGTGAATGATGTGTGTGGACCTTGTAAATTCCAAACTGGTGAACATAATGTGTATACTTATGTATTGGATTGTCTAGACTAAACAGAGGAGCATTGTTGAAGACTTGATTTTGTTGGTGGTTGTTGGTGTTTTTAGTGCATTTTTTTTTTTGTAGTACTTTAGCGTTAGTGTTTGATTGTTTGTATCATGTTTGTTAAAAAAAAAAAAAAGGTTCAATAAAGATATTGTGGAAAAAAAAAAAACTGACCATCTAGTGATCGACGAAGAAGAAGAAGAAACTCAACAATACACTAAGAGATTCTAATGAACACTCCCAAAATAAAGCAAATAAGCGCAAATGTCCAGGTAACAGCAACAAGTCTAGAGTCCGAGCATATATAAGGATTATAATGAAAGGTTCACAGCTCACCCAGAAATCAGAGTCTTGACGTATTCCTTCGCGTCTTCCGGCAAAGTAAACTTCTTTTCAGTCCCCTGGTAAGAAATGCGTAGCTGCGCCGGGTGGAGAAGTCCGTATTTGACTCCATCAATGCCACGGAGTAGCCGCTTAACCTCGTTGAATGCAGCCCGAGCCTGTGCAATCTTGACGGTGTAGTCCGGAAAGACCGACAAAGTCATACCTCCGACTTTAATCCGCTGGAGCTCTCGCGCACGCCGTAATATATCAACACAGTCACTGTGGTAATGAAGCCTGCACACAATGGCTCGTGGTCGCTCACCCGGTAAGGTTTAGGCCTTATCCAAAGAAAAAGCATTTTTCAGCAACGCAGCCACAGCAGTAGGAGAAAAAGAGTCTGGACCCTCTTCAACGCCAATAATCCTTATGTTATTGCGTCGCGATCTTGATTCTAAATCTTCACATTTGTCTTCCAGCACAGCAACCTTAGCATTGAGGCGCTCAACACTTGTTTTCATATCTGTCATGTCATCCGTATAAGCTGTGAGCGTTTCTTCCATATCCCCCATAGTGCTCGTTAGCTTAGCCAACTTAGCATCAATAGCAGCATTGACGCTCGCTAACTGTGATTTCACAGACTGTAACTCAACCTTAAGAGGTGCCAAAGCGTCTCCGATAATCTCTTGTAGCTCCTTCTTAATAATACCAGAGATGTCTTCTTTTAGAGAGGAAAGCAGCTCAATTTTCAAAGCTTCAGCGTTCAAAACAGGGGCTGGATCAACAGGTTGAGCTAGCGGCTCTGAAGTCGGGGCCTGTGAACAAGGCTTCAGGTGCGTCTGAATAGTGCGGGTTTTTCCTTTCCCCGACATTGCAAAACAATTCAAAAGTATCTCTTAAGATACACAGCGAAAAAGAGCCAAGAAAAAAACACTGGGTTTTTAGAAAACTGCACAACTGAATAACAATATTTTACGAAGTTGGCAGGAGCCACCAAAACTGCGTCCTACTCCATTGACCGCACAACAGCGCCCCCCCACTTTTACCTCATTTTAACCCCCACTGCTCCTTTCTAAATGAACAATGATGGCCACAGACTGAGCCAATCACCCACACTGATACCCATCAAGACATGAGTCGCATTCGTTCATATTACACAAGCAACTCCATCTTCCCCTGTTCTCCCCCCTACTCCACGGTACAGTGGAGATTAACTCAAACTACCAGAGCAATCCCCCTCCTCGCCTGACATACAAACAGATTTTGGCACTTCCCTGTCATCCAGATAAATGTTCCTCCTCGAGGATATCATCAGTGCATTAGTTTGACATTGCCATTTCAGAACTCCAGTTTTTTTTTTACAATGCTACTCAAATTGTCTTTTCTGTTTTTTTTTGTCTCCATTTTTATTACCCGGGATTTCAACTTGAATAAATATGCTTTGAAAAGGTCGATGGGTTATTACTGTGAAAAAGTGGATTTTCTTCACCTTGTGGGGCAACGCTTGTCAGCTGCAGGTCCAATTCGTTCAGCAGGTCCAAGGCCAAAGTCACATTATGAAGCTGGAATTAGAAACACAAGCTGTACAACACATTGCTGTTTAAAGGAGTCAAATTCTAAAATGCTATGATTAATGGTATAACATATACAATAAAAAATGCAAATATAACTGATATATGCCATTTTAGCCAATACATTTTCTAATTTTACTCTACTACTTGTTGCATGAATGGTATGACTCACCTTTACCATTATATCGCTATTCATTTATTGTCATACAAAAGATGAACAGTGATATAATGGGAAATGTGAATGCTCTCAGCCACTGCATAGCTATAGGCTAGCTGACTACCCTTCCTTCTCCTTGTGATGACTCAGACTCTTGTTTAGACTGCCATACCGACAGCCTTCCCCTTGAAACCATTGGCCTGGTCCTATAATAAAGAATCCGAGGCTCTTCCCCACGCTAAGCACACAGAAGCAATGGCGTCTTCCAGTTCCCAACACAATGGAGGAGCTCTTCCAGCCATTCCACCACAGAAAGAAAAAAAAAAACAATATTCAGTGGTGAGAAGATAGAGAGATCCAAATACCAGTTAATATCTCAATACCTTTCTTGATAGCATTACAGGGAATAAGGGCTTCAGAGAATGTTGATACTTTTAAAACCAAACTAAAGACCCACCTTTTTGACCTGGTTTTTATTTAAATTTATTTTCACTTTTCCCCCCTTTAACCTTTTCTTACACCTTTTTATCCTGTTTTAACTATTTTTATCCCGTTTTTATTTGTATTTATCCTGTTACCCACTCGCAGGTTGTGTCAGTGCAGTTTATTTAACAACAGGAAAATACACTGTGCTCAAACCAGCCTAACGTGGAGAGCAACATAAGAAGCACGTCACACTCCCAAACAGACTGGTGAGTGGAGGAAAACACGCACAGGAGAAACCCAAAAAGCTCCTAGGCATGAACACTGGCAGGTGCTGGACAACAACATAGAAAAACTCCCAAAACACTCCAAATATGCACATAGGACAGCGCCGGGGAAAAACAGAGAAAAACCAAACACTCCAATAATTGGCAGGTGCTGGGTACTTGCAAGGAGTATCACACCAGAATAGACCGCACTCTGGTAGAGGTGAAGACATTCAAGACAATACAAACTAGCTGCACTGCCCTGGTGAAATGGCAGTGCTTAAGAATACACATAAATGAGCTGCAGGTGTGAATCATGAGTGAGCCGTGACCTAATTACCAAACTGCCACAGCTGAGCAGACAGTGGCAGCTGGCAGGGAGTGTCTTGTAAGAGAGGGGAAGAACTCTGTCACATCCCAAACAAATATACAAAAACTAACCATAACATAATGACAACAAACAATCAAGCTAAGGAATAAGGTGAGCATCTGAACTCAGAGAAAACCTGAGTTCAGATATATCACAGAGCCTCCCTCCCCCAAGCGGTGAATACCAGACACACCCAGGTAACAAAAAAAAGAACACCCCACCACCACACACACACACACACACACACAAAAGGAGCACAGCAAAAAAACACCCCGGGAGGGAGGTGGGGGAAAAATGGCTAGGAGGGAAAAAAAACGGCCCATAACTCACACCTGTGCCCCAACCAACCCTAAGCCCCGACAGTCCCAGAGGTCCAGGGTTCGGGTCCCAGGACAAGCAGACGGCCCGATGAATAGAGTCAGGCGGTCTGCTGGAGAAAATGGACCACCCGACCCAGAGACTCAGTCCTTCGGGCGGCTGACCAGTGTTGTTAAGCCACCAGGACTGGAGGGGTGAACGAGGACGCAACTCACCCACCGGAAGGCTCAGTGGCGGGAAGCCGGTCCAGAGGAGGGGAACCCCGATGGCGACTGGTGGCGGAGGAAAGGGAACCCCAACGGCAACTGGTGGCAGAGGAAAGTGGACCACGATGGCACCCAGAAGAAGAGGAAGAGGCACCCCGAAGGCCTTTGGAAGGACAGAGAAGGCCTCGGTGTCCTCTGGCTGCTCGGCAGCATCCTCAGTGGTCCCAGCTTGGGACACAGTTGCACCCTCGGTGGCCCCGGCTTGGGACACGGTTGCACCCTCAGTGGTCCCAGCTTGGGACACGGCTGCACCCTCAGTGGTCCCGGCTTGGGACACGGCTGCACCCTTGGTGGCTACGGGCTGGAGTACTGCAGCACCCTCAGTGGCTCCAGGCTGGAGCACTGCAGTTGGCAGAGGAGGAGGGGGGACCATGATGCCCTCAGTGGTCTTGGCCAGAGAAAATGTTGCACTTGCGGTGGCTCCGGGCTGGAGCTTTGTAGCACCCGTGGCAGCTCCGGGCTGGAGCTTTGCAGCACCCACGGCGGCTCCAGGCCGAACCTCTGCAGCACCCGCGGCGGCTCCGAGCCGGAGCTCTGCAGCACCCGCGGCGGCTCCGAGCCGGAGCTCTGCAGCACCCGCGGTGGACCCGGGCTGGGCCAATGCTGCAACCATGGTGGACTCGGGCTGGGCCAAGGCTGCACCCACGGTGGACCCGGGCTGGGCCAATGCTGCACCCACAGCCGTGGGTGTTGAACCCTGGATGACCTCCGCAGTGGGGAAAACTGGACCACTGGCGACCTCAGGCGGTGTGACTGGACCCTCGGAGACCTCTGGTTGTTCTGGATCCTCTCCGGCGACCCTGAGGGAGAGCTCAGACACGGCACAAAGAGAAGAGAGGTCAGGGTCGCCAGCAGCGGCAGAGGCTGGTGAGGCAAGCTCAGGTGCAGCGGGTGGCTGCACCTGGCTCTCCTCACCAAGAGCTAGGCAAGATTGATCCAGGACTGAAAGGGGAGAAACAAAAGAGAGCACTTGCCTGGGCTTGAGCTCCACCGCCATTCGGGACTCCAACGAGCCGGTTGACGATGATGCTTCAGGCCCGGTCCATTGGTGGTCCAGCTCTGTTGTTGGCTCCGCTGCGGCAGCATCCACAGCAGGCATGATGGCGATCGCAGTTTCAACCTCTCTAGGTGACATGACCCACACTGGGAACTCTTCCGGCATGGCAACTGGAGAGTGGCTCACCACTGGTACTGGAGCGGGATCCTCCAGGGCCTCAGGCTCCCTCCGCGTCTGGTGACTCTGTCCCATGGCCAACGGACACTCAGAGGGGAAAAGAGGAGACACAGAGGGAACTGGTGAACAATGGGTGGCTGCAGCAGGTGAGGAGAACTCAGGGAACTGCAAAACCTAAGCCTCATCACCGGGAGTCAGGCAAGACTTACAATCATTAAAGGAGGAGGAATAAATGCCACTTGCCTGTAATCCCAGCGTGTGATGTAATCTGCTGCAGCCAATGAATAGTCATCCTTCTCCATGCTTATGGTGAGCCCGGATTCCACTGCAGATGGTGGATCAACCGCCTCAGAAGGCACAGAGATGGGAGGAGCCGGGGAGCCCATGGAGGACCTCTCAGCAGTGGGAGGGATGATGGCTGCCGATGGAGACGAGGGCTTCCTCCGGTGTTCCGACACAGGATGACACTTTCACTGCGGAGTAGGCTCCTCCAGGATCACTGGCTCCTCCTGCATCCAGCAACTCCCTCCTGGGACCAGCAAAGATTTAGGGGAGACAGGAAAAACAAGTGGAGAAGCGGCAACAGCAGCTGATAATGGAGACCCAGTGGACTGTAAAATCTGAGTCTCCTCCTCAGGAATCAGGCAAACAACTTCAGGAGAGAGAGAAAGGGAATGAAGAAGGACTTGCCTGAATTCCTGGGGGGTGATGACATCAGCTGCTGTCCCAAGATCGTGCTCCGTCTTCCCGGGAGTTTGTAGGGATGTCTGGAGGGGAGAAGAGGACATGGGCTTGGGATGTGGATGACGAGCTCTCGGCTTCCGGGAGCGCTTCTTTGGCTGCCAGGGTTGTACTGGGGATAACCCTCTCACCACTCCCTTGAGGTTCCAAGGTTGTCATAGCCAGGAGCGGCACTGGGGTTAAGCTCCCAGTGCTCATAAAATGCTCCTTACGGAATGCGTCTCGAAAAGCCTCTGACAACTAAGTCCAACTCCTAGCCTGCCCGTGTGGTTTAGTCTCTAAGCCTGGCGGAACTGCTTTTACTAATAGGAGAAGGGGCGAGGGCAGATCTCTGGCGCCTTAAAACCAGATGCTTAGATGCAACCTGGGAAGGTAGCCCATCTAGGGGAAGGTAAACCCTGATTTCAAGCCTCCGCTGCCTTGCGGCACACCCGGTCACGGGAAAGGCTTCGGGAGTCAACCTTGAGGAAAAATCCAGAGTCGGAGCCCCTAAGGCAGTTCTCTGTTGTGCTCAACATCGTTCTGGCAGCTCCTGCGATGGCGCTGGTGCCAAACTATAGCAGCCCTGCTGTTCCTTTGGATTCATCAGTGACGTGGAGAGGGGGGACATGCTGCATGGGTAACATCTTGTCCTCCATATCTTCTGCCCAGGCTTGAATCCTACCAACGCCCAGCGCTGGAAGGTAGAACACCGGTGCGCATCGGCCTGTTCAGCCACAGGCGGTGCTGTTCCAGCAGAGTAGACGTTTAGGATTCTCTTCCATGGTCATCATAGACCGACGGAGGCCAACGACGATGACTCCCTTGAGGTGCTGATGAGACTCGAATATCTTCGTGAGGAGCGGCGTTAACCCCGGGTGTCTCCACAGACTGGGGCACGTCCGAATCACCCCGACAGTGTCATCCAGAAATCCAAAAATGGCTTCAGGAGAGAGGGTGGTGCGAGCCTTAGAGGCGAAATCCACAGCCCCCTCGGCCACTTAGTGCTCAGTCCAAAAACTCTAAAGTCCATGGTGAGCTGCCAACAAATAGGTAAGAAAAACACAAAAAGAAGGAAAAAAGCAGCAACATAACCACTGGGTCTTCTGTCACTGGCGGCTAGTTTCTGTCATGAATGCCCCTACGGGGCAGAAGAGACAGATCCACTCGCAGGTTGTGTCAGAGCAGTTTATTTAACAACAGGGAAAATACGCTGTGCTCAAACCAGCCTAATGTGGAGAGCAACATAAGAAGAAGCACATCACACTCCCAAAGAGACTGGTGAGTGGAGGAAAACGCACACAGGAAAAGCCCAAAACGCTCCTAGGCATAAACACTGGCAGGGTGCTGGGCAACAACATAGAAAAACTCCCAAAACACTCCAAATATGCACATAGGAGAGCGCCGGGGAAAAACAGAGAAAAACCAAACACTCCAATAATTGGCAGGTGCTGGGTACTTACAGTGAGTGTCACACCAGAGCAGACCGCACTCTGGTGGAGGCGAAGACAATACAAACTAGCTGCACTGCCCTGGTGAAACGACAGTGCTTAAGAATACACATAAATGAGTTGCAGGTGTGAATCATGAGTGAGCCGTGACCTAATTACCAAACTGCCACAGCTGAGCAGACAGTGGCAGCTGTGTTGACAGCTTGGTTTTATGTCTTATTACCTCTGGTTTTTCATCACTGATAGCACTTCCTCAGTTCAGCTTTAATGTTTTGTTTTTAAACATGGTTTTATATGGTAGGTTAATTAGTCGGTGTGTTGTGAGTGTACGTGAGTGGGAGTGGGTGAGACTATGTTTTGGCTTTTGGTGTATGTTGTTTATTATTCTGTACAGCACTTTGAGCTGTTACACTGTATGAAAAGTGCTTTATAAAAAAAAAGTCTGATTGATTGATTGATTGATAACTATGACTCTCTTGTAGTGAGCTCCCATTCTATAAATCCCTCCTGTGAATATTATATGGAGCTACGTTCTAACAGGGGAACCACCTCTTAAAAGGAACTCCGATTATATTGGCATGTTAGCTCTATATGCTTTATTTTTATGTTAGTAACATAACTATAATATAATTTTTTTGAAAATAATTCCCAGTTTTATATATTTTTAAAAAACTTTATTACGATGTAAATCGCCATTTTTGTTTACGTCGCAGTGCATTCTGGGTAGTGACGTAGAATGGTTGCAGCCGTTTTTTCTGTCTTATACAAGCCAAGAGGCGAAGCTACTAACTACTGCCATTTGTCAGTGAAAATGCCACATTGCGCGGCTTTTGCATGTAATTTCCAATCAAAGGGAAATAAAGAGAGCGGGGTGAGCCTCCATAGCTTTCCTAAAGAGGGAAAGTTGAGGGAAAAGTGGGGCGGCAGCGGCTCAGCAGGTAGAGCAGGTCATCTAATAACCCCATGGTTGGCGGTTCGCATCACGCTCTCCCCAGATATCCTGCCGTTGTGTCCCTGGGCAAGACACTTCACCCGCATTGCCTCCAGTGCCCATAACACTGGGTATGAATGTGTAAAAATGTTTAAATGCTCAGTGGTGGCCGGAGAGGCTGTTGGCGTGGATTGGCAGCCACATTTCCGTCACTCTGAGTGTCTGTGATCACGCGCTATAGCGCATGCCTGATAAAACTGACATATGTATTAATCACACTGTGATAATAGCACAATATCGCTCAAAGCGCGCGCATGAGACATGTCTGTGATCGCACGCTTGTGTTGACCGTTCCTGCCTTTCGTCTCCTAACCGTGGTTTTGGGACGCAGGGGGGGGTTCTATCTTCCTCCGCGGTCAACTCCCGAGTAAACCTCACTCTTGTCAAAAAGGGATATGGTGGTACACAGAAGCACAGGCCGTTTTGCTGAAGCGTTGGGGCTTTATTTATATACCGCACTGTTGTCAGCAACAAATTCTACCTGCTCCGGTCGCCTCGCTCTTTCTACTCATCCGCACCAAATCACACACACCGTTCACTCTCGAGGTCATTCCACACACACCGGGAAGGGGGGGGGGCGCGCCTCGGCTGCGCAAACGCTCCCACTCACTCACGTCCACGCACCGAGCTGCCCCATCCAAACACACGCACCAGACACATCCCACAACACTTGATAGAGCTGACATATGTATTAATCACGCTATGATATCGCTCAAAGCGCACGCTTGGCTTGACATGTCGAAGATCTGGCTGGCAGTCATTTGGAACGACTGTGGAGCACTGCTTATGGATGTTCAACCCGCAGTCTGAGAAAGCAACAGAGAAACTGCTTTATGTTGCTGAGAGTCCATGTTTATCAGTTCAGTGCCCATCATGCTTGTAGGCAATTTTTTGTGTTTGAGCATTCTATTGTAAGTAAATCAACAATATATAAGTTTCACTCCGCTCCGCGAGTGTCTCTCCGCTCCGCGAGTGTCTCTCCACTTTGAGTGTCTCAAGCATGCGCTTGAGGAAGCATTATTTTAAGGTGAAACTTATATATTGTTGATTTACTTACAATAGAATGCTCAAACACAAAAAATTGTCTACAAGCATGATGGGCAGATTAAAGGAACACTTTTTAAACTGAGTAAACTGGACTAGCCTGCCACAATTTCGATATCCAGCTTATTTTTTCCCATTAAAATCTGATGTGTTTTCAAAGTGTTCCCTTTATTTTTTTGAGCAGTATATATTGTAATAATTTGGGTCAGGTTTTACTGTGAAGTTCATTATCCACTGTTATATGGTGGAAATTAAATTGTTGTAATTTAGGTAAGAAATACGTGTATGTCTATTAGACAAATGCAATTTTTTTTAATAATCCACAGGATGGGAGTTACTTAAAGTGTTGTAAATGAACACTGTACCATCTCAGAGTCATTGACAGGAGTTAGGTTGAAGTCAAAGAGCGGGACGAAGAAACCCTCCAGCTGTCCAATCAGCAGCAGTAGAATCACACCATCAGCAAACTGGGCAGAAAATACACAGGACATTGAAGCGTGTCCATGGGAGGTGATATAATCTCAGAAGGAGGGAATCATGGGTCTATTTTTATATCAGGAAAGCCTGTAAGCTTTACAAAGCAGTGCTCAACTGCAAGTTTACCTGTTTGTCCATATCAGCTACATGCACACCCAAAGTTGCCATATTTTGGTTGACAAAATGTAAGATGGCCTGAAAATGGAGAGATTAGGAGGTGAGGGAGTTTGAAATACAATTTACAGTCATTTGAAAAAATTAGGACACCCCATTAAATATTCAGTTCTTTATTAAGAAATGTTCACAAATTGATGTCTAATCTTGTTTTTATTTATCTCTGGAAAAGAAGGTGATTTAATTGCAGGCAAATAAATATTAATCTTGTTTTACTCATTAAACAAAAGAGAGCAACAAAAATGTGTATTCTGAGGAAAAGTTAGGACACCCTACTGCCTAATTGCTAGTGTTACCCCTTTTGGCTGAAATAACTTCAGTGAGACGCTTCTTGTAGCCATCTACCAGTCTCTGATATCGGTCTGAGGAAAGTTTGCCCCACTCCTCAACGCAGAACTCTTTCAGCTGTGAGATGTTTGAGGGGTTTCTTGCATGTACAGCCCGTTCCAAGCATTGAAATGCTGTGGGGGTTTCCTCTGATAACATTTCTGTGTGGCGGCCCATCTCCCTAAGGAAGTATGCCGCCATGCCTATGATATATTAATGTAAGAAAATTTAAATATGAAAGAAATGCTCCGCAAGCGCGCACATGAACAACGTGTGTGACTGTCATTTGCGCGGAAGCGCCCTGCTCACCCAGCGCCCGCGTGACCGTTTCTGCAGGCAGTGAGTGTCTCTCTAGCGTTGCTGTCCAAGAGAAGCATGAGCTTATTAAAGTACTTTAAACGCACCTCCTTTTATACCACTTTATTTCTGCTCCATGAGACCCAGGGAGCCAAAGACAATACACACAGTACACAGAGCCTGTCTGGCACATTAACATTACAGAACACGAACCCTGCTTCTCACTCCCTCTCCCACTCTAGCGAACTCCGGTGTCTCCTGAGTCCCCGGAGTGCTGCTCGTCCTTTCTGTTACATCTGAGACCCCCCGGTGCCACTCCCTCCTTCAGTCCTCTATTCCATCTCCCCCTGACTTCTGACTCTGGGTGGAGAACCCCCCCCCCACTTAGTGCCACCACACAGCACCCCCCAACCCCAAACACCCAGAAAGGGAACTAACCCCCTGGTCTCTTGGGCTTGAGCCGGTGTACATAGCGGCTGTAGCGGGGGTTCACCAGTCCGGTCAAAGCGCCCTCCTGGCGAGGTGTGCGGGACGGCACAATGATCTGTGGAGGGGAAGAGGGTGGGGGGAAACGGATTAGCTTCACGAGCGCAGTTCTCTACCTGGGGAACACCAACTTGCAGAACCACCGTTGGTGGCCGTCCGCGCCGGGGAGCTTGGGCCAACACCACCTGCTCGTCTGCCAAGACATAAGCGGGCTTCAGCCTGTCAATGCAGACGGTCTCCTTACGCCCCCCCCAAGTCTAACACAAAATGCTTTGCCCCAGTTTCCAGCACTCTGAATGGTGCCATCGTACAGTGGGCGCAACGGGGTTCTGTGTGCATCGTGCCTGACAAAAACAAACTTGGTGCTCTGTAAGCTCTTTGGGACAAAGGTGCGGGGAAAACAATGGTGGGCCGGGCCCGGCACGCTAGCAGCCTCTGTACTGTAAAAAAAATTGCACGGGCAGGTCGGTCCCGGGTGTGGGATTTTCCAGTAAAAATTCCCCAGGGATCCACAGCGGCTGAGAAAAAATGAGCTCTGCCAGGGAGGCTGCCAAATCTTCCTTAGGCGTGGAGCGCAACCCTAATAGGACCCAGGGCAGGCGGTCGACCCAATTTGCATCCATGAGTGAAGCTCTGAGCACTGCTTTAAGCGACCTATGAAAAAGTTTGCATAACCCGTTAGCCTGGGGGTTGTACGCGGTGGTGGAGTGGATTTTGACCTTCAGGCTCTGGGCCATCGCGGACCAGAGTTCCAAAACGAATTGCGGACCCCTGACGGAAGTTATGTCCGACGGGGATCCGAACCGTGCAACCCAAGCCGACAAAAAGGCGCGAGCCAGTTCCACGGATGTGGTGAAAGCCAGTGGGATCACTTCAGGACAACGCGTGGTGCGGTCCACAATTGTCAAAAGGTGCGTGAAACCTTGCGACGGCAGGAGGGGGCCCACCAAATCCATGTGGACGTGGTCGAACCTCCTGGCCAGGATTTGAAATGGCTCGAGAGGGGCTATGGTGTGCTTGTGCAATCTGGCCCACTGGCACGCGACGCACGCTGCTGCCCACTCTTTCACCTCCCTGCGTAAGTGAGGCAAGACAAATTTTACCCCCACCAGTTTAACCGAGGTGCGCACGCCGGGATGTGAAAGGGAGTGGACTGACTCAAAAATGCGGTGACGCCAAGAGCTCGGAACCACCGGGCTTGGGCGGCCGGTGGAGACATCGCAGAGCAATGGGGGTGCACCCTTCTTGCACCACCCTGCTCTCCAATTTTAACCCCGTAGGCGCAGACTGGAGTGCGCAAATGTCCGCGTCCCCGGTTTGCTCCGCGGCCATGGTGAGGAAATCTATTCCCATGTAGACTGGGGAGAACTAGAGCGTGCGACAGGCAGTCGGCCATGACATTAAGCTTACTGGCTACGTGTTGAATGTTGGTCGTGAACTCTGAGATTGCGGCCAAATGTCATTGCTACCGGGCCGACCACGGTTCCGAGACTTTGGACACTGCGTACGTTAGTGGCTTATGATCAACAAACGCAGTGAACTCACACCCTTCGAGCTAAAACTGGAAGTGGCACATTGCCAGGTGGAGGGCCAGCAACTCTCTGTCAAACGTACTGTATTTGCATTCGTTGTTGTGCAAAGTACGGCTGAAAAATGCGAGCAGCTGCCACGAACCAGACACATACTGCTCCACCACTTCCCATATGGCAACGTCGGATGCGTCCATGGTGAGTGCTATCCACGCTGGCGGGCAGGGTGGGCTAGCAAGGCGGCGTTAGCGAGCGCTGTTTTGCCATCTGCGAAAGCCTGGACTCACTCAGGGGTCCAGCCGATGTTTTCTGCAGGCTTCTTTTTTTTTTGAGTGCAGCGTACAATGGCTGCAGCAGCTGGACTGCCCAGGAAGGGGGGGGGGGGGAACGGTTGTAAAAGTTAACCATGCCCAAAAATTCCTGTAGGGCCCTCACAGTCTGCGGACGCGGAAAATCCGACACGGCGCGCACCTTATCAGGCAGTGGAATCACGCCCTCCAGCGAAATGCAATGACCCAAAAAAATCAGTCACTGGCACACCAAACTGGCATTTCACTGGGTTAACGATAAGCCCATGCGCTTCCAACCTCTGGAAAACTAGTTTGAGATGGGCGAGATGCTCCTCCTTGAACGCGCTAGCCACCAAAATGTAATCTAAGTAGACAAAAACGAAAGGCAGGTCACGGAGCACCACGTCCATCATTCTTTGGAAGGTTTGCGCCGTGCCCTTTAACCCGAACGGCATGCATAAAAACTCGAAAAGGCCACAAGGCGTTATGACCACTGTTTTGGGAATGTCCTCTGCACACACTGGGACCTGGTGGTAACCGCGGACCAGATCCACTTTCGTAAATACACGCATCCCGGCCAGATGCACAGAAAAATCCTGGATGTGCAGGATGGGATACCAATCGTGTTCCGTGGCGTTGTTCAAGCGCTGGAAATCGCCGCACGGTCGCCACAACCCATCGGCCTTGGGCACCATGTGTAGCAGAGATGCCCACGGGCTGTTTGGAGCACCTAACGATGCCCAGTTGCTCTAAGTTAGCGAACTCCTCGCACTGGCCAGCTCAACCACGTCCAGGCGCCGAGGGGGCGCGAACACCGGCGGACCTTTTGTTGTTATGAAATGCTCGACCCCATGTTTGGTTACCATAGTAGAAAAAGTCAGAACCGTGAGTGCTGGGAACTGTGAAAGCAAATGCTGGTACTTACCCCCTGGAGCTATAACATTAGCATGTGTAGTTGGCCCAACTCCCCGAGCTGTGCAGGGCAAGGAGGAAAAAGAAACAGCATCCACTAAACATCTGTTGGCAACATCGACTAACAATCCGTAAGCACATAAAAAAATCAGCATCCAAAATGGGGACAGAACATGCAGTTACCACAAAGTCCCATTGGTAATTGCGGCTGTGTAAATATACTGTCAACATTCGTTTGCCAAACGTCCTGATGTTGGATCCGTTGGCAGCCGTAAGCTCAGGGCCGCAGCCTTCTGCCGACCTGTCCGCACTGACCGGCAGAATGAGGCTCTTCTGGGAGCCGGAGTCCACCAAGAAACGTCTCCCCGAACGCGTGTCTGTGATGAAAAGCAGCTTGTTCTTGTCGCGAGCGGTCGCAGCTGCTACTGACTGCTGGCCGTGCCGTTTCCCTGGCTTCTTGAATTGGCACAGTGCCAGACAGCATTGGGCATTTGAGCCAAACCGGCGGTGATGGCAACAGAGCATCCCGTTCCTGCATCTCTTGGTGTCCATCCCAGCCACCCCCAACAGCTTCTTGACCTCACTGGAGTCCTTCATGGCTGCTGATGTCATTGTATGCACGCTGAGAGCTCTGTTCGCTAGGATGATGTGGTCCACTTCTTGTGCCAGGGTGCAGTAGTTCTTGGCCACCAGCAGTGGTGCGTTGGCCAAGATCGACCTCGCTGTAGCTGGAAGGTTCCTGAGGAAGAGGTGGGCGAACAGGAAGGGTTCGTCGTCCTTCCACCTCAGTGCTAACATGCTCTCCATCAGCTCCACAGCTGAACTGTCACCCAATTGTGAGCGCGAGAGGAGTTTTTCTGCTCTCTCACTGTCCAACAGGGTATAACGTTGAAGCAGCATCTGCTTGAGTGCATCATATTTCCCGTGGGCTGGCAGCTCCTGGAGCAGGCTCGTTATTTGCTGTGTGGCACGCACATCCAATGCAGCAACCACAAGATAACATTTGGTGTCGTCCGTGGAGATCCCGTGGAGTGCGAATTGGGCTTCCACATGTAGAAACCAAGCGGTCAGATTGTGAAGCCAGAAGGCCGAGAGCTTAACTGTGACAGCGCATGCTGCGCTGGTGTTCTCCCTCTGGGTTGTCTCTGGGGTGGTGCTTGGCTCGTTCTCCATTGCACGTCTTAGGGTCACCAATATGGAAGATGAAAGCAGACGAGACAGCGAGCTAGACGACACACAAACTTTATTCACCTTCCAACATAAAACACAGAAAACTTCTCACAGGGTCTCTGGGCACCTCCTTTTATACCACTTTATTTCCGCCCCATGAGACCCAGGGAGCCAAAGACAATACACACAGTGCCTGTCTGGCACATTAACATTACAGAACACGAACCCTGCTTCTCACTTCCTCTCCCACTGTAGTGAACTCCAGTGTCTCCTGACTCCCCGGGGTGTAGCTCGTCCTTTCTGTTACATCTGAGATCCCCCGGTGCCACTTCCTCCTTCAGTCCTCTATTCCACCCTCCCCACCACCACTTCCGACTCTGGGTGGAGAACCCCCCACTCAGTGCCACCACAACATCAACATTTTTCTCATTAAAGATATTTCTGATGGAGCCACTGACTTGAGATTTTCACCAGATATCAGTAGTAATCCATATATACAAAGAAATCAAGGCAACTGTGTTCACAAAATAACTTATATTTAATAAAGTGGAATAACACAGGGAATAAGTATTGAACACACAAAGAAAAAGACTGAAATCCATCGGAATTTAGGAAGCCATCCCACCCCCCATCAGTGCAAATTAATTTTAGCTGGTTAAGTCCTGACTGATAGCCTTTAAAAAGGTCTGTGAATATCAGATTGTCACACCACAAAGAACTCATAATGGGTAGAAGCAAAGAGCTGTCTCTAGACCATTGCAACCTTATTGTTGCAAAACATAATGATGGCAGTGGTTACAGGCACATTTCTAAACTGCTGAATGTTCCAGTGAGTAATGTTGGAGTCATCATTCAGGAGTGGAAAGAGCATCATTTTACCATAAACTGGCCATGACCAGGAGCTCCTCGCAAGATATCTGACAAAGGAGTCAAAAGAATTATCAGAAGCGTTATCCAAGAGCCAAAGACCACTCATGGAGAGCTCCAGAAAGACCTGGAGTTAGCAGGTACTGCTGTTTCAAAGAAAACAATAAGTAATGCAACTCAACTGACATGGGCTCGATGCCCGCTCACCTCGCAAGACTCCACTTCTGAAGAAAAGGCATGTTAAAGCTTGTTTAAAGTTTGCTGCACAACATCTGGGCAAGCCAGTAAAATACTGGGAGAATATAGTCTGGTCAGATAAGACCAAAATTGAACTTTTTGGATGCCACAATACACAGCATGCTTGGAGGAGAAATGGTACTGCAAACCAGCCCAAAAACACCATACCAACAGTAAAGTTTGGAGGGGTGTTTTTCAGCACATGGTACTGGCAGACATCATATCATTGACAGAAAGATGAATGGACAAATATACAGAGACATCCTTGATAAGAACCTGTTGCCATCTGCTAAGATGCTGAAGGTGAAGTGAGGGTGGACATTTCAGCAAAACAATGATCCCAAACACACAGCCAAGGAAACTCAATTGGCTCCAGAGAAGGAAAATTAATCTGCTAGAATGGCCCAGTCAGTCACCTGATCTGAATCCAATTGAAAATCTACAGAACAAACTGAAGATCAGAGTTCACAGAAGATGCCCACGGAACCTGTACGATTTGAAGACAGTTTGTGTGGAAGAATGGACAAAAATCACTCCTGAGCAATTCCTGCGTCTAGTTTGTCCATACAGGAGGCATCTGGAAGCTGTTATCAACAAAGGCTTTTCTACTAAATATTGACCAAAAAGCATGTTCAATACTTATTCCCTGTGTCATTCCACTTTATTAAGTATAACACAGTTGCCTTGATTCCTTTGTATATATGGATTACTTGAGTTGTTACTGATATCTGGTGAAAATCTCAGGTCAGTGGCTCCATCAGAAATATGTTTAATTAGAAAAATGTTGACGTGTTCAATACTTACCCCACTGTAGCTGAAAAAAATTACATGTCCCATATCGCTGGAGTTGATGGAATTTGTAGTAAAATTATAAAAGCAACTGCAAATGATATTGTTGATCCCATTTGTTTATTCTATGAATTTACGCTGTCCAGTGGAATACTTCCTAATATTTTCAAAATTGCCAAAATTGTTGTTGAGTATTTTGTGTTTATAAATAGCATAAAGTCAGTAAAGAAAATTAACAATTGTGGGTCCCACAGGGATCTATACTAAGCCCTCTTCATATTATATACTGCATAAACACCTTTGAAAATTCAGATATTTTGCATAAGATACTATTTGCAGATGATACAAAATTATTTTTGTGCAAAAAATCTTAAAGTTTTTACAGGACAAATTAAATGATGAATTAGTTAAAGTGGATAACTGGTTCAGATGTAACAAAAGTACACAGTAAATTCTTAATACTTCAGGGGCTGTGGTATAAATTGTTAACAGCATTTCTTGCACATCCAATTCAGATTTATATTCTAAAAGTACCATTTCATTGATCAGTCGTGCCTTAAAGTTTGAGGTTTCAGTATCAAAGACCCAGTATGACTTATTTTCTGTATTAACACCCATGCATTTCCTCTCTCTGGAGATGAGAAAGTCAGCGCCTTACAAAAATCTCAGCACTTCTTCACCTATCCTTGTTATACCTTTTTCACTGTGTTGACCTTGTAAGGTTCAAGCTTCAGCAACTGTTCGATGGGGTCTTCCCCTGGATGACAAGACAGCCAGGAAAAAAAAAAAGTGTTAGTCGGCTATAATGTTGTTTGGATGGCATTCAAGATGTCACTTCAGCTCAACCTCTGACCACTCTCACTCACTTTCAGTACTGCTCTGGGAGTCTGCTTTGCTGGTGAAAAAGAAAAGAGAAAAAAGGAGAAGTAAATCTCTTTTTTTTTTTTCTTCTTTTTGCACACCAACAGACTCAGGACAGACTACACCTCACCTCCCCTCTGTCAGGACTTCCATCTGCACATCTGATTTGATTCCACTTCTGCTAACCTGAGGTGAAAATTAAAGCGAACCAGAACTGAGCAGCACTTCCTCACATCTGGGTCAGGGGGGTTGCAGAATATTCGAGGTGAAGAACTCACTTCTACATCTACAAATTCAACCTTCACATTAGGTGGCAAATCCAGTTCAGGCTGGAAGCTTCTCACCATGGCAACAAGAAGATGAAGAGTGGCCAGAAGGTCTTTGTTGTGGATGACTGACAGGGAAATGGTAGAGAACAAGACAGGCAAAAAAAATCAGCATGTCCTGATGTGACAGAACTCACTATTTGGAATAAAAGAAATAATCACAGATCTTAGATACATAACTGTGTGTTTATTTAGACTGGAATATTTTAGGATGAAGACTTCAGGAAAATCACAGTCATTTTACAGATTTACTGTCATGATGTTGAGCACGGACACCTTCTGTTTGGTTATTTTCTGTACTTTCCCCATCTCTGGTTTATTATTGAATTTGAGTTTGGCTTTGTCTGTATTATGTTATTGAGTTTGCCATTTGTTTGTTTGTTTGTGAGAGTTTCTGTGTTTGAATTTAAGCCTTCTCCATCTTCACCTCGAGTTCTCTCTTTATAGTGTTTATATTTATTATTATTGTTACTCATGTTTATCTTGTCCTCACCTTGGTGGGTTGTCATCATTCTTTATTATCTGTTTCACAGCTTATCATTCATTCCGGTCTGTGCTCTTATTTTGACAGTGTGCTTTATTTACTTCTGTCTGCTCCTAGCTAGTTTCGCAGTTTGTCCCAGCTGTTTATTATTCTAATTATTATCCTTGCTCCTGTTACCCACACCTGTTATCCTTTGTCTAATTTTTCCTTGTCCTATTTTAGGGACGCCACCCCGCAGCATGGGCTGACGTCCTTCACCATTGTTCTCTCAGCGTGTGTCCCACGCTTATCTACTTGGTCACTCCAGCGTTTCCACACACCTTAGCCGTTTGCTAGTCGACCTTTTCGTCTATTCCTGCCTGTAAGTTATCCTGCCTGGAAAGTATTTTGTGTTTTTGATTAAACGTTTGTAAACTCACAGTCAGCGTTTGGGTCTCCATTCTGCCCTGAAGGGCCGTTCATGACATTTATGTTGTGTGGATGTTTACATTGTGCGACTTCAGCATCACTCTATTGTGGTCAAGTCTGAAAACATAGTAGTTTAGGTGGTAAGAAGTGGGTTTCATTGTTTCACAATAAAGTTTCTATCATCCAGCATTGCTGCTTTAACTCTGTATCAGAATCCCACAGCAATCTAAGAGTTGACCATCAAAATCAATTTTATGTGCTGTATTTTACTTTTGTTAGTGGATGGTGTGAAGGCAGAGGATGCATGAAATATTTCATTTTTCAACAATGGTAAAAGATAGAACCTTCCAGTATTAGCTACAGACACCGGTATGTGAAGCCTACTGTGATATTGTTGCATCCAACAGCATTTACTAGACAGACAGAGGTGGCTGCTCTATTATTATATAGGATTGTGGGAAGCTGTGCTTTTTCTGCTGCTTTACATTTAGAATTTTTAAAAAACTGTGATGCAGTGTCATTGCCTGACTATTTTTTCCATGGTTGTAATGAGCCTCCCTGGGAAGGTCTATGCCAAGGTACTGGAGAGGAGAGTCCGGCCGTTGGTCGAACCTCGGATTCAGGAGGAGCAATGTGGTTTTCGTCCTGGCCGTGGCACATCGGACCAGCTCTTTACCCTCTCGAGAATTCTTGAGGGTTCGTGGGAGTTTGCCCAACCAGTTTACATGTGTTTTGTGGACTTGGAGAAGGCATTTGACCGCGTCCCTCGTGGATTTTTGTGGGGGGTGCTTCGGGAGTATGGGGTATCGGGCTTGTTGTTACGAGCTATTCGGTCTCTGTACGACTGTTGTGAGAGTTTGGTTCGTATTGCCAACACTCGGTCGGAGTCATTCCCAGTGAGAGTTGGACTCCGCCAGGGCTGCCCTTTGTCACCGATCCTGTTCATAATTTTTATGGACAGGATTTCTAGGCGCAGCCAGGGAATGGAGGGTGTCATGCTTGGTGACCACAGGATCTCATCTCTGTTGTTTGCAGATGATGTTGTCCTGTTGGCTTCATCCAGCAATGACCTACACCTCTTGCTGGGACGGTTTGCCGCTGAGTGTGAAGCGGCTGGGATGAGAATCAGCACCTCCAAGTCCAAGTCCATGGTCCTCAGCCGGAAAAAGGTGGATTGTCCTCTCCGGGTTGGGGACAGGCTCCTGCCCCAAGTGGAGGAGTTTAAGTATCTTGGGGTTTTGTTCATGAGTGAGGGGAAAATGGAGCGAGAGATCGACAGACGGATTGGAGCAGCATCTGCAGTGATGTGGACGTTGTACCGGTCTGTTGTGGTGAAGAGGGAGCTTAGTTCTAAGGCAAAGCTGTCGATTTACCAGTCAATCTACGTTCCTACTCTCACCTATGGTCACGAGCTTTGGGTAATGACCGAAAGAACGAGATCGCGGATACAAGCGGCTGAAATGAGCTTTCTCCGTAGGATTGCTGGACTCACCCTCAGAGATAGGGTGAGGAGCTCAGTCATCCGGGAGAGGCTCAGAGTAGAACCGCTGCTCCTCCACATTGAAAGGAGTCAGTTGAGGTGGTATGGGCATCTGATTAGGATGCCTCCTGGACGCCTTCCACTTGAGGTGTTTCAGGCACGTCCCACTGGGAGGAGACCCCGGGGCAGACCCAGGACTCGGTGGAGAGACTATGTCTCCCAGCTGGTCTGGGAACGCCTTGGTATCCCCTCTGAAGAGCTGGAGCAGGTGGCTGGGGAGAGGGAAGTCTGGGCTTCTCTGCTTGAACTGCTGCCTCCACGACCCGGACCTCCGGAAAAGCGGTAGAAGATGGATGGATGGATGGATGGATGGTTGTAATGATCATACATGAACAATGCTGGTTTTTTCCACTATTGGTGCAGCAGTGTTAAACATTGCATGGGGGGGGGGGGATAAAAATATTCTGTAAAAGCGTTGCACAAATTTCTTCTCAAAGCAATTAAAATTGTGCTTGGAGCCCTTTAAAAATCAGGATGTTTGAGTTTATACACCTTTAAAATAGCACTTAGTTTGATGCATCTAGGTCACAAAAAAAGAAATCACAAAAATAAAACATCCCCATAATGTCAGCAAATTCCTCCCTCCACTAGATTCCCTCACAGTTGGTGAGGGCTTACATGGTACCCTTGAGCTAGCACCAAATCCTGTCGAAATGTGAAGTGGGTGCCAGGCGAGAACATTTGTTGACTTGTTGCTTTTGTCGTGGAAGCCCAGTCAGCAGCATGACTCACGCGTGACATTCCATTTGATCTGACAGCCTTCCCGTGAAGACAGTCTCATGTTCAGCTCCTCCAGGATCATTTCCAGCTTGCGGATCTGAGCTTTTCTGGTCAGCGCTATCTCCTCTATGGTCAAGTGCACACCTGCCAACCTGGCTGGAGACATCATCAAGAAGAAATTTTTAGTGACGGTAAGAGTCAGGCTGGCAAAAACATTTTTAATGATAAATCATAGGTTTTACCATACAGTACATTTCAATCATCAAACATCAAATGTGTTTTTTATCTCACACAGCAGGTGATGAAGAACCAGTCCATCATACAGATCCTCCTCCAGACTCTGAACCACTATGTGCTCGGGTTTCAAAGTTGTATTGATCCACTCAACCAAAGTCTACCAAGATATAATTCATCACACAGTCAGAGACATCAGGAACATTCATCTTCTTACAGACACTTGTCTTTTTTTCTAGTTTGACAAATGGAAAAAAAAAAGCTGCATGAAACCTTATCAGTTTTCCAACAGAAAGCTGATAGAAATTCTGAGAGATACAAAGCACTATGCTAATAACATTTTCCCTTTAAATCCACATATAAAGCATGTTGGGTTTACTTAGAATTTACATTTGTATAAAAATAACAGCGCATTTAAAACCGTCTTCCAAAAGACCCCGTCCGCTCCTCATCATCTGCCCCACAACACACTGATCTTTCTCCTATCATCTTTTATAATTATCCTCATTAAAATTTCACTGATCCTCACACCTTTCTCCTTGCATTATTCCTGTGTGCGGACCACTAAAGACACACGGGGACCCTTGGGTCGCGGGCTGTGCAGGATGAGCTTTGATGTTACAGTAAATGCCGAATACAAGAAAGGGATTCAGACAAAGGCCTGAATGTAGAGAGGAGAAATTAATTCCTTACCTCTTTTAGCTTTTCAAGTTTGGGGTCTTTTAAAGAGGCAGGTTGAATGATTTTCCTCTTCTCTCCTGTGTAAACGTAAAACAAACATGCTGATCAGACGATGCATGTGATATACAGCGGGGAAAATAAGTATTGAACACATCAACATTTTTCTCACTAAACATATTTCTGATGGAGCCATTGACCTGAGATTTCCATCAGATATCAGTAACAACCCAAGTAATCCATACATACAAAGAAATAAAGGTAACTGTTCACAAAACAAGTTATATTTAATAAAGTGGAATGACACAGGGAATCCGTATTGAACACACTTGGTGAAATTCATTTAATACTTAGTATCCTACAAATATCTTGGGACAATTATTGATAGTAATTTAAACTTTGAAGAGAACTGTGAAAGGGTGTGCAAAAAGGTTCAGCAACATTTGCATTGCTTGAGAAAACTTGCACGCTTCCAAACTGACCGAACCATAATGACAATGTTTTATCGGGCTTTTATTGAATCTGTTTTATCCTTTTCTTTAGTGTCATGGTTTGGTCAGATAAAACTGAAACAGAGAAAATCCTTGGATCAGGTAGTTAGATGGTCCAGTCGTTTGCTTGGTGAGTCACAGCTGAGCCTGACATCCCTGTACACCAGACAGGTACAGAGGATGGCTACCTCCATTTTAAATGATGACTTCCACCCTTTGCACTGCAACTTTCAGCTTCTTCCCTCAAGAAGGAGGTTTGCTGTCCCAAAAAGTAAAACCCAGCGCTACAAAAACAGCTTTGTTCCTGCTGCTGTCAAAGAGTTGAACAAGCTGTAACAATATATTGCACATAATTTAGGTACCTATTTATTAACTCCATTTTATATTTACTTATTTTTGTAGGATGTTACTTGAGTTCTAAATATTTTATTGGGTTTTAGACCTTTGAGTTTTTAACCTCTTTGACTAGTTTTTAATTTTTAATATGACTCTTCTCTCTTACCTCTGGTTTTTCTCTCATCTCTGTCTTTTTATACCCTGATTGATGGAGCCTTGAGTATTTTTATCATGTTTATAGTCAATTTCATGTGTGCCTGTGTTTGTGTCTATGTTGAATGTAATTTGTGGCTTGTAAATATGGATGTCACCAGACTGCAAAACAAATCTACCTACGGGTACAAATAAAGTAACCTGAACCTGAATAAAAGCCTTTGTTGGTAATAACAGCTTCCAGACACCTTCTGTATGGAGAAATTACACACAGGCATTGCTCAGGAGTGATTTTAGCCCATACTTCCACACAAACTGTCTTCAAATCTTGAAGGTTCCATGGGTGTTTTCTGTGAACTCTGATATTCAGTTCATCCATAGATTTTCAATTGGATTCAGGTCAGGTGACTAACTGGGCCATTCTACCAGCTTTATTTTCCTTCTTTGGAGCCAGTTAACAGTTTCCTTGGCTGTGTGTTTGGGATCATTGTCTTGCTGAAATGTCCACCCTTGTTTCATCTTCAGCATCTTGACAGATGGCAACAAGTTCTTATCAAGTATGTCTCTGTACATTTGTCCATTCATCTTTCCTTCAATTACAGCGGGGGAATTAAGTATTGAACACGTCAACATTTTTCTCATTAAACATATTTCTGATGGAGTCATTGACCTGAGATTTTCACCAAATATCAGTAACAACCCAAGTAATCCATACATACAAAGAAATCAAGGCAACTGTGTTCACAAAACAAGTTATATTTAAGAAAGTGGAATGACACAGGGAATAAGAATCAAACACATGACGTAAGCGAGGTGCAAAAAGGCATAGAAAGCCAAGAAACCAGCTGAAATCCATCAGAATTTAGGAAGCCGTCCCATCCCCCATCAGTACAAATTAATTTCAGCTGGTTAAGTCCTGACTGGGGCAGCACGGGGATCCTGGGTTCGATCCCAGCCCCCAACTAACAGTGATCTGTGTTGAGTTTTCATGTTCTCCCCGTGTCTGCGTGGGTTTACTCTGGGATTTTTCCGGTTTCCTCCCACATGCCAATAACATGCAAATTAGGTTAACTGGCATCAACTGGGGATTCTAAATTGTCCTTAGGTATGAATGTGAGACTGAATGGTTGTCTGTCTCTCTGTGTTGGCCCTACGATGGACTGGCGATCTGTCCAGGGTGTACCCTGCCTCTCGCCCAAAGATGCTGGGATAGGCTCCAGCCCCCCCGCGACCTGAAAAGGATTAAGCGGAAGAAGATGGATGGATGGAAGTCCTGATTGATAACCTTTAAAAAGGTCTGTGGATATCAGATTGTCACACCACAAAAAACTCATGATGGGTAGAAGCAAAGAGCTCTCTCTAGACCATTGCAACCTTGTTGCAAAACATAGTGATTGCATTTGTTACCAGCAAATTTCTAAATTGCTGAATGTTCCAGTGAGCACTGTTGGAGCTATCATTTGGAAGTGGAAAGAACATCATTTTACCATAAATCAGCCATGACCAGGAGCTCCTTGCAAGATTTCTGACAGGAGTCAAAAGAATTCTCAGAAGCGTTATCCAAGAGCCAAAGACCACTCATGGAGAGCTCCAGAAAGACCTGGAGTTAGCAGGTACTGCTGTTTCAAAGAAAACAATAAGTAATGCACTCAACCAACATGGACTCGATGCCCGCTCACCTCACAAGACTTTATTGCTGAAGAAAAAGCATGCTGAAGCTCATTTAATGTTTGTTGCACAACATTTAGGCAAGCCAGTAAAGTACTGGGAGAATATAGCCTGGTCAGATGAGACCAAAATTGAACTTTTTGGATGTCACAACACACAGCATGCTTGGAGGAGAAATGGTACTGCAAACCAGCCCAAAAACACCATACCAACAGTAAAGTTTGGAGGGGTGTTTTTCAGCACATGGTACTGGCAGACATATCATTGACGGAAAGATGAATGGACAAATGTACAGAGACATCCTTGATAAGAACCTGTTGCCATCTGCCAAGATGCTGAAGATGAAATGAGGGTGGACATTTCAGCAAGACAATGATCCCAAACACACAGCCAAGGAAACTCTCAACTGGCTCCAGAGAAGGAAAATAAAGCTGGTAGAATGGCCCAGTCAGTCACCTGACCTGAATCCAATTGAAAATCTATGGAATGAACTGAAGATCAGAGCTCGTAGAAGACACCCACGGAACCTTCAAGATTTGGAAACAGCTTGCGTGGAAGAATGGGCTAAAATCACTCCTGAGTAATACCTGTGTCTAGTTTCTCCATACAGGAGGCATCTGGACACTGTTATTTCCAACAAAGGCTTTTCTACTAGATATTAAATGAATTTCACCAAGTGTATTCAATACGGATTCCCTGTGTCATTCCACTTTATTAAGAATAACTTGTTTTGTGAACACAGTTGCCTTGATTTCTTTGTATGTATGGATTACTTGGATTGTTATCTGGTGAAAATCTCAGGTTAACGGTTCCATCAGAAATATGTTTAATGAGAAAAATGTTGACATGTTCAATACTTTTTTTCCCCACTGTATATGAAGTCTGCTTGTACCATGTGCTAAAAATCACCCCCGCACCATGATGTTCCCACCTCCAAACTTCACTGTTGGTATGGTATTTTGAGGCTGATGTGCAGTGCCATTTCTCCTCCAAACATGCTATGTGTTGTGACATCCAAAAACTTCAATTTTGGTCTCATCTGACCAGACTATATTCTCCCAGTATTTTAGTGGCTCGCCCAAATGTTGTGCAGCAAACTTTAAAGGAAACCAGTACTGGTCATTATAACAACATTAATCGTGCTTTAAGTATTACATATAAACCAAAAATCCATTTATTCAGTAAAAATAACCCCCTGGAGTTAGTATATTGAATAATTTTATCCCATAAAAACCACTCGGTCAAAACCAATGGGGAGCAGCCATTGTCGGCCAGAAGTGATGTGCATTTGTCGATTCCGGCTTTACTGCGGGTGAGGAAACGTGTTTACAGCGGATGAGTAAGCATGTTTAGCAGATGCTCAGTGGGTTGAGATCTGAGTTGAAAACAGCGCAAAATCTTCATGGATATATATTGCACAAACCGTCCTTGGAAATGGTCTTCATTGACCGCATGATCCGCAGGTACTTCCGTGGACCAGCAGCTGAAGGGGACCTGACGAATAGGCAACTTCCCAGTCAAGTAATTTCAGAACATGTTGAATAAATCTTGAAATACTAGAATTTTATTTCATTAGATTATATGCGGGTAGATTTGCTTGTACATGGTTGTAAAAAATTACATAAAATTCTGATGTTAAAACTTTGTTGACTGCTATACTGCAGCCTAGTCAATCGTACAAAGCAACGACTGTGTGTCACTACCAGTGCTGAAACAGCCCATGGAGAAGACAAGATGTCGCTGACCATGACTGACTGACAAAGCAGTGACTTAAAACTCGAGCATATTTGAGAAGGAATCATAACCAAAATTACTGGATGGAACCACGGGTATCACATTTGATCCTTTAAAATAGCTATCGACTAAAATTCATTACGGTACCCTTTAAATGAGCTTCAACATGCTTTTTCTTCAGCACTGGAGTCTTGCAAGGTGAGCGGGCATAGAGCCCATGTCAGGTCAGTGCATTACTTTTGTTTTCTTTGAAACAGCAGTACCTGAAATTAATTTGCACTGATGGGGGATGGGATGGCTTCCTAAATTCTGATGGATTTTCGCTGTTTTTTTGGCTTTCTATTAGGGCTGCAACTAACAATTATTTTGGTAGATACAACAGATCATAATAAACAGAGAGATAAATGAACAGAAAAGAACTAAACTAAGGCTGGAACTACGCTCAGCCCCCACCCATGCTCAGGATCATGACAGTGCCCCCCCCCAAGGGGTGGATCCAAGACAGCCCAGGGCAACATCAAAAAGGAAAGAAACCCCCCTCACAAAGAAGACCCCCCCCCTCCAACAACAAAAACAACCTACCCCGGGGGGGAAGGAGGGGGAACCCCGGCACGGAGGGACCAAACTAAAATAAAAAAACAAAAGAAAAAACACACTCACGATGCACAACACTGAACAAGGAGGGAAATGGGACTCTGGGATGTTTGGGTGTGACAATCGGGCAGTTCTGGTGGCCTGGTAAAGTCCCAGAATCACCAAGTCACCCAATGGAACAAGTCGGGTGGTCTCCCAGAGTTACACCCTCCACCAAGCAGATGAAACTCGTCGGGTGGCCTTCCCACATCCCTGGGCATGACTTGCCTCTGCCTTTCGGCAGCAGCCAGCGCAGTCTGTCGGGTGGTCTCCCTATATCACGGAGCGAACAGGCCGTGGGGCACAACGCGCCCCCACCTGGAGGCGGTAGCTGGAACCAATGCCCCCAATGGCCTGCATGGCCTACTGCGTGGATGAGGCGGACCCAGGGCTGTGGCATAGCGCCCATGGAGGCCCCAGACTGAGGAGCAGCACCCACGGAGGCCCCGGACTGGAGCGCAGCACCCACTGAGGCCCCGGACTGGGGCGCAGCACCCGCGGCGGCCTCAGACAGAGGCATCACACCCACCACAGTGGCCTCGGATGGAGGCGAAACACCAGCGGCAGCCTCGACCAGAGACATAGCACCTGCGGCAGCCTTAGACAGGGACGTCCTGCCAGCAGTGATCTCAGACGGAGGAGCAGTACCCAGCCTCAGACAGAGGCGCAGCACCTGTGGCGGCCTCCAGCAGGAAGCAAAAAGGACCCATGGAGGCCTCTGGCAAAGGTTGAGGACCCACAGTGACCTCAGGTGGAGGTTGGGGACTCACGGCGACCTCAGGTGTAAATAGAGGACCCGTGGTGACTTCGGGCGAAGATGGAGGACCCGTGATGACCTTAAGAGAAGACTCAAATTGGGGACAGACAAACATTGGATCAGGGTCACCGGCAGCAGTGGAGCCCAGTGAGGGGAGCTCAAGTGCGGCTGATGGCTACACTTGGTCCCCCCCCCACCACCATGAGCCAGAGAGGATTTCTCTAAGACACACGAGGGAACCTGCCTGAGCTCGTACTCCACTGCTGTCCAGGACTCCGGCGACTCCAGCTGAGATGTCTCGGCCTCTACCGTTTGGACAACCTCTCCCGACCCAGCCACCTCGGGAGAAGGAGAAAGGACAAACACCGGAGAAGAATCACCGGCAGCAGTGGAGCCCGGTGAGGAGAGCTCAGGAGCAGGGAATGCCTGCAACTGATTCACCCCACCCTGAGTCAGACAAGAATTCTCTGAATCTGAAGATGTTAAACCAGAACAGACCACTTGCCTGAACTTGAGCTCCACCGCCGTCCAGGACTCCGGCGAACCTGCAGCAGCAGCCCAGGCAGCAGGTATGGTGGCCGAGAAAGCTGGCAACCCTCCAGGCATGGCGACTACCACTGGCGGGACCCCAGATGAGGCGACGTGTGCTGGTGGACTTCCCGGCATGTGGCCTATGCTGGCAGACCCTCCGACATGACGACTGAAGCAGGAGGAACTCCAGCGTGGCGTGACGGAGCCAGGACTCACCTCACCGATGGTACCAGGTCCCATGATGCCGAAACCAGGGGACTCCTAGCCAACTCAGGTTTCGGACGACGGGGGCGCTCCTCTCCCATCCGGGGTACAGCTGCACGGCAGGAACCGGGTCCTCCGGAATCACTGACCTCCTCTTCGTCCAGCAGCTTCCTCCCAGGACCGGCAGACAAACAGGAAAAACAGGGGAGGACATGGGAGAGGCAGGTGACCATGAGGAAATAACTGCAGCAGCAGGCGGAGAAGTCTTAGCCAAAGTGAGTGATTGCAGCTGAGCATCCACCACCACCACCAGGGACAAGGCAAGACAATTCATTTACAGAGGTAGTAGAATGAAAAAATACTTGTCTTTGCTCCCAAGGTGCAGTTTTGGCTGATGCAGATGCCCCTGAGGACTCCTCCCTTATGGCTGTTGCGGGCGAAGGCACCAACGTGGGTACTGGTCGATCCAGCCCTTTAGGCATGGTGGCGAACGAAGCTGGACATCCACCCCCTACTTGGGCTGCGAGTTTGGGGAGCAGCCATGGCTTATAGTCCAAAAGTAGCTCCGCCTCCGCTGCCAAAACCCGCCGGCGTTCCTCCAGCTCCTCTGGCGATGGTGCAGGCACCTGTCTGGGAGGAGAAGGCGGGGCCGCTGCTGCTGGACTGCGGCGAGAGGCTCAGGGCTTCCACGCTCAGGGCAGCTTCCTTGTTGGCGCAGGCATGGAAGTGAAGGAGTTCTCCCCCAGCCCGTGGAACATGGATGATGGGTCAGAGATGAAGAGGAGGAGGTCTGTAAGCTCTGGATGGCTCCACAGGCTGGGGCATGCTTCCAGCACTTGTGCAGCCTCAACCAGACACTCCTGAGCCGCCTCAAGAGTGCGAGAAACCCGGGCCTCTGATAAGATGTGCTGCAGCACGTTTACAGTCTACATCTCCACCTCGCTTAACCCACACTGACCATAGTTTGCGAGTGCTGCCATGCCCGTGAGGGGAAAAACCGATTCAACAGAAGAACATGAGAGGAAATGGGGAAGAGTGAAAAAAAAAAAACCTTCATGGCCGCTGGCGCCTCGATTGGCAGTGGTCTTCTGTCATGAACTGCCTCACGGCTTGACAGAGGACACCAAACGCTGGCTGTGAGGTTAGCATATTTATTAACAAAACGACAAATGGATCAAAAATATACTACACGCTCACTTACTCTTACGACCAGGGAGCTCCCGAAGAAACATAAGGCGGATGGGAACACCATCAGAAGTGGCCAACATGGAAAATGTCTTCTGGGGAAGCAAGACCACTGCAATGATTCAACTGCCCCGGTCTGCTTAAATAGGGCAGCCCCAGATGACAATCAGGTGTGGGTACATGAGTGAGAACAAAATCAAAACAACAAGTGACTGCTGTGCAGCCCGTGAACCAGTTTGACAGCCAGAAGCTGCACAGCACTGTCAAAATAAAAGTACAGACTGGAACTCAATAATACAAAATAAGATAACACAATCCCCCAAACATAAACAATGCCATAACTAACCAAGACTATAAGAGCACAACTAAAATACAACAACTCAACAAAGAACAGAAACCAGATACAACAGAGCATAATAAACAGAGAGACAAATGAACAGAAAAGAACTAAACTACGGCTGGAACTATGCACGGCCCCCATCCGTGTTCAGGATTATGACATCCGCCAGCTCAGCTTCCTGCTGGCACAGCTCCTGGTCGGTGCTCTAGGTTATGTTTTACCTCACCTGTTTAAGCCTGCACACCTGTGAAAATCACTTTGTTGTCAGTCTCTGCCTTAATTTAATGTAGCCTATTATAAAAAGTTCTCATAGCTAAATAAAATAATGACCCATCAAACATGAGTTGGAAACTTGAACTTGACAGCTTAATCAGAAGTGTTTGTAGCAACACAATTAAATAATAGATGTTAAAGTATAAAAACTCAAATAGCAGCTCTGCTGCTCCACAAAGGCTGTTGTAATTGCATGTTAAAAACAAACTAGAGTAAAATTCAACTACATTAAAGTAAAAAAAGAAACAAGCTAGTCCATCATGTTTGAAACCTTGCTGGGTCTATAAGTTTAAAAGTTTAATTAGGAGTCAGATGAAAATTAAAAGAACTTCTTCCAGTCCAAAATAAATTTTAAAAAACACTTTAAATATCAGTGCAGGAATGTGAGCCTTCACATACAGAGAAATATTTAAGCAGTTTTAAATTTATTTGTGATGATTATGGTTATTTTTTCTAATTAAATTACAAATTATGATATTCTAATTTACTGAGATGCACTAACGTTCAGAATGGAGGCTTATATTATGGTGTCAATAATAGAGAATACAAAAAAGAGTAAGTTACTCCTGTAATACACTCATAAACTGCAGTTAATATATTAGCCAGCATAACGGAAGCAGCTTAGCTGTCAGCAACCATTGTAAGAGAGATTGTTGTCTGACAGCAGGTAAACTATTTAAACAGCATGTACTAATAGTGTGGTCAGTTTTCTTAAGCTGAGAGAGTTGCTCATTGAAAATAAGAAGCGCTAACGTTACTTGCTAACCTTACCAATGCAGTCTGCTGGCAGGTGGCTGGAGACAGAGGAACGGAGAGGAGGAGGAAATGGATGCATCGCTGTAGTTCAGCTGTGATACGACAACACTGCTTTACAGTCTACATTTAACTTGTTTCATTTATTCATTTTCGGTAAAATCCTCCCATACTTTGGATACTTTTGGCCTTCTCCATGATTTTCTCACCTTGTTGCCATGATGCGCTCCTCTTCTTCTTTGCTGGAACAGTTAAACTGAACATTTCTGCTGCATGTCTATGAACTTTAAAATTAAACAATTTGTCGACAATAAAAATCTGCGTCGACAAATTTTTATGATCATTGTTATCAACAACGTCCACTAATCGTTTCAGTCCTACTTTTATGCCTTTTTGCACGACTTTTTCTTCATGTGTTCAAAACTTATTCCCTGTGTCATTCCACTTCATTAAATATAACTTGTTTTGTGAACACAGTTGCCTTGATTTCTTTGTATGGATGGATTACTTGGGCTGTTACTGATATCTGGTGAAAATCTCAGGTCAATGGCTCCGTCAGAAACATGTTTAATGAGAAAAATGTTGACCTGTTCAATACTTATTTTCCCCGCTGTAATTACTCATGCTTTAGATACTTCATTCATTTTTTGCATTCTGCTGCTGTTCGTATTCCCCCCTAATTAGATGCACATTAGATTGTGAGTCACCTTTGCCAAATGCTTTTTTAATAAATTCCTACAATGTATTCTTACTATGAGGTTTCTGATGTTATCTACATGATAGATAGGCTTGAAAGTTGATAATCTCTGCAGTACATTGTTCCAAATACTTTGGCTGTAAAAACTTCCCATCACATTCACATTATTATAACTTAGTCATTTGTGTGAGGCAGTACTCTGTGGTTACGATGCACAATTTTGTATTAAAAAAAAAAAAAAAAAGTCTTCCACGGGTTTGTAAAAAAGGTTAAAGAAAAGTCACCATTTTGATGAAATAGCGTCATCTCACATTCCAAAACCCTAATCCTAACAAATGTTTGGAATACCTACATTCAATAGGGTTTTTTTTTTTTTTTTGTTAGACATGTACTGAATAGTTTTTTTTTTTTTTTTAAATTCCCATTAACTCAAGTCAATAATGCTCTGGGCTTTGGCTTGCAAGACTTATTGAAATTAGGGCTTTGTGCTCATTTTAAGGATTTAATGACTCATTGTTCTGGTTGTATGGCCAGCAGTCAGTGGCTTTTCTGAGGAAAAACTGAAAAAAAAAGCTCTAATAAACACCCCATGTGGCAGACAGAAAGTTTCAGACTAGCAAGTCAACACAGTGAAAGATTTCTCTAATTAAGAGCCGCATATTTTCTCAGACTGGTGAACTGTCCAGGGTGTGTTCTGCCTCTGGCCCTTTGACAGCTGGGAACCTGAACTCCAGTAAGCATTAAGAAAATGGAAGGACAAATATTTTCACCAGCAGTGAACAGTGGACCAAGGCTCAAAAGTGAATATAAATACTGAAGTTAATATACTTCCTCTCTGTCTTCTAGATGTGTAAATGAGCCATGTGGTTGTATGGATGCTGACATAAGACATGTACTGAACTGAGCCATTCTGAAAAAGGCTGCAAAAGATGGGTCAAAAGGGTGTTACAATAATTAAACCCTGAAGCACGTCACAGACATTTCTATTAGACCTCTGAAAACTGTGTCAAAATGTGGGAAAAGTAACTCCAACAAGTCCTGAAATAGCATCGTAATTCTTATAACAGTTTGTTTATTTACAATCAATTTACAATCAATAAGCACTAATTAAGAGGTTATCAAGGAAAACTTAGGCAAAAGCCAAAACTGTGTGGATTAGTCATGAAGATTAAGTTAATAACTGCTTTACAATGATTGATAAAGTGAAAATAGGCTACTAATAACAATTAATAATGACCTAATTAACTGTCATGTTCACTCAAGAGTGCCCAGCTCCACTAATATCAGGTGCAAAAGTTAGGAGAGTTAAACATTTAATGTTATGATATTTAGTTTTTGGGCTGATATAAACATACAGTAGATAACTAAGACGGCATCATGTATCTACAGACTGGTGTGTAAATGAGGACAGACTAAATCAGAACACACCTTATCTGTGATTACTGGAAATTCTAATGCACAGTCAGCTGGTTTGCAAAGTGTTTTTTGATGTCAAGTGAGTCATATCAGTGAGCCAAATGCACCGTTCCATTAAGCCATTATGAAGCTGCCTGCCTTACTTAAAAGTTGAGCAGCTAAAAATCTGCTAAGTGCACACATACCCTGAAAAAACTCAAAATCCACAGCTTCTTCTGCTTTGTGACTGTCAAAGATGTCAGCCTCCATCACTTCCTCTCAGGGTGACACATACACTTTGGCTGGTCTGTCAACGACCTGTACAAGAATGAAGTACAGGCTAAGGAAGACGTGATAAAATACACTGTTGCCAGAAAAAATGCTTAGATGCTTTGTACAAAAACAATGATGAAGACATTCTTTATTCTTGACATCTTTTAGTGGCAAATGAAGTCAGAACTCGACTGATAATCATAATTAATGTTTTTGTGAATCAATCAGCCTGTCCTATTGGGATAAAGCAGAGATGCTCAGCTTTGTTATCAGCATCATGTTCAAAATACAGCTGCACTGTGGCATGCATTTGATTTGGTAACTTGCAAGCTGTGTGCAAACCATTAATGCCATATACTGCATGATCAGCCACACTGTGAAGATATGGGAAAGAGCTGTTGAAGTCAGGTTAAGAAGAGAAGTGACAATCAGCGAGCAGCAGTACGGTTTCATGCCAAGAAAGAATACTGCAGATGCAATGTTTGCTTTAAGAGTGTTGATGGAGAAGTATAGAGAATGTGAGAAGGAGTTGCACTGTCTTTGTGGATCTAGAGAAAGCACTTGATAGGGCGCCAAGAGAGGAAGCGTGGTACTGTATGAGAAAGTCGGGGGGGGGGGGAGAAGTATGTGAGGGTGGTGTAGGTCATGTAGGACAGTGAGATGGTGGTGAGGTGTGCTGTAGGAGTGATAAATGGATTCAAGGTGGGAGTGGGGTTACACCCGGGATCAGCTCTGAGCCCCTTCTTATTTTCCATGGTGATGGACAGGTTAACAGATGGGGTCAGGCAGGAATCTCCGTGGACCATGATGTTTGCAAACGACACTGTGATCTGTAGTGAGATTAGGGGGCAGGTGGAAGACAACCTGGAGAGGTGGAGGTATGCACTGGAGAGAAGAGGAATGAAAATTAGTAGAAGCAAGACATAATACACGTGTGAATGAGAGGGAGGCAGCTGTAACAGTCAAGATGCAAAGAGCAGAGGTAGTGAAGGTAGATGAGTTTAAATACTTGGTGTCAACCATCCAAAGCAATGGAAAATGCACGAGAGGTAAAGAGAGTGCAGGCAGGGTGAAGTGGGTGATTTGTGACAGGAAGACAGCAGCTAGAGTGAAAGGGAAGATTTACAAGACAGTAGTGAGACCTGCTGTGATGTATGGTTTAGAGATGTGGCACTGGCAAAAAGACAGGAGGCGGAGCTGGAGGTGGCAGAGTTGAAGATGCTAAAATTCTCACTAGAGGGACAGGATTAGAAATGAGTATATCAGAGGGACAGCTCAGCTTGAGCAGTTTGGAGACGAAATAAGACAGGCAAGACTGAGATGATTTGACCACGTGCAGGGGAGGGATAGTGGATATTTTAGACAAAGGATGTTGAAAATGGAGCTGCCAGGCAGAAGGAAAAGATGTTCATGGATGTAGTGAAGGAGGACATGGAGAGGGTTGGTGTTACAGAGGAAGATGCAATGGATAGGGTGAGATGGAGGCAGATGATCCGCTGTGGCGACCCCTAAAGCTAGCAGCCAAAAGAAGATTTTTTTAATGATACACTTGTCATGTGAGAGCTAGGAGAAGGACCAAAGTGCAAACATTCATCACAAAAAAGAACAGGTGCCTGGACTGTTGCACACAAAATCTTGTGTCTTGAAGAATGGGGGGGGGGGGGGGGGACTAATTTGCACCACTTTCAGTTAAATATGTTTTAAATAATTTGTAAATTGTTGCAATGTCCTTCGATTATATTCTGCAAAGCAAGCTAACTTTTTGGAAAGAGTGGTGAAACACAGAGGAAAGAACATGTTAGGCAGGAAGTCTCAGTGGATCAGTTGGAGTCCTCGGCTGTCGCTCAGCTTTCTGCTGGTGCTGAGGACTGACTCACTGACCAGCACTACAAAACGCTGATTGTACAGCTTACTGTTGAGAGGAAATCTTTAAATTCCTGCTATTTCAACTGCAAAGAGGATAGCTTTGTGCTCGGCTCAGCAATAAAAAGAGGCGATTTTTCTTTTTTTTTCCTTTAGTGAGAGTGTTAGAAGTTTCCAGAAACACAGAAGAGTACAAAATCCAAAGGCTGTGGTCAAAAAAAAAAAAAAAAAAAAAAAAAACCTGTCAGAGTAACAGTTTAGTTTCCTTACTTCCGTTTCTCTATTTTCAGCAACACACTGAGCAGAGGAACTACTGTAGATCCCTGCAGACCTGCACTTCTTCCTCTCAACTTTGAATGATGTGGTCTGAGACAAAGCACAGCAAAACACACAAGAAACAGTTTTCTCACACGACAGACGTGACCTGGAGCTTGTCAAACTGTTGTTCCCTACATCCGGAGAAGACAAAAGCCTCCGTGAGCAGCTTTTTTTTTTTTTTGTTCCCTCTGTTTATAACGCTCTGTGGCTTCCTTTTCCTGAGCCTGACAGTCACTTTCAAACAAGGTCATAAACAAAAAGTCTTTTTTTTTTTTTTTGTAATAAGCTTACCTGAAGCAGCCCGAATGCAATTTGACAAAAAATTGCGCGGCTTGTGGTGGATGGAGCTCCTTAAGTGTCGTCAATTCGGTGAAGTGTCAAAAACACGTGATATATTAGAAGTGGAGAGCTGAGCTTGTCAGTAGGAAAAGACCTGACAGCACTCAATTTCAAACCGTAGCGTTAAAAAGAAAATAGCGCGTCACCGGGTTGAAAAGGGGAAGGTAAGTGCACGAGAGGATGTGGCAGAGAAGGTAGCACTTCCTCTTTTTGACAGCGGCGGAGGAGCGTTTTCTGATAGGGGTGTTTGTGTCGTGTGTCACGAACCGTTTTAGAGACTCTAATAAGTATGGTAGTGAAAGGGAACAGGCGGCGCTCTTGGGCACGGACGCGCTGTTTTGAAGACTGCGCCTCAAGAGGGGACCGGGAAACGTGACGCTTGCAGGCCCGAACCACTCAGGCCCGACTCGCGCGTCTCCGTCTGCGGCAGACCCCATCAATTTGCGGTCATCTGGCCTGATCAGCCTCCTCATTTCTACAACAAACACCGCGAATAAAAGAAAGAAGAGGGGAGTCAGACAACAAAAACACTGACCTTTGGTGCCGGGCTCGCTGGAGGAGGGAAAAAAAAAAAAGGGAAAAAAAGGACCACCTATCAGTCAGAGGAAGGGGCAAATTGGGGGATATGGAGGTTGCCATGGCAACAAAGGAGCAAGACAAGAAAATAAAGGCCTAAAATAAACCCATAATTCCTTTAGCTAAACCCAAATTGTAGGAATTGCTTGCTCAAAAGCCAATCTCACTCAAAAAGCCAAAGCAAATTTAGCCTGATCACACAACCACGGGGTGAAATGAAATTCTCATTCTGTTTGATTCCAGGCATTTATTTCACGATAGGCCAGGTGAGAAGAGAGAGGGAGAAAAAAAATGCATCGCAGTGCTAATGCCGGCTAGACTGACTCACACCAGTTCCCTCAATAATTTAGACCAGCTCTAAAATGCATGAGCAGTCATGCACTGTACATCTTTGCAGGTCTCGAGGTGGCAGCGAGGGCTCGGGCCTCCTTAGAGACTCACCTGAAAGTCCAGTTGGTGTGAAGACTGGGACTGGGACTCTCCAGGGTCAACAAGAACATTCTGCACTTAAGGCAGGAGCATCAGCTTTTAACTATGGCTTAAAATATGGTGTGCACAGTTCTGCATAATAAAGTGTCATTCATAACTTCTTCAGCCACGGTATCAGCTATAGGAAGAGCCATTTCAATCATAAAACGGTTCTTAGTTAGACATTTTAGGAATATGTTTCTTTGCTTCCTTGATACAGATTTTTTATATTTGCACACAAGTTTAATATTGAATTTTCAGTATATCTTTTAGATGTGATGTTTACATGTGGGAAAAACCAGATAAACTTTTCAGTTTTGGTCTATGTGACACTAAACTACCAGCTGCAATCAATGTTTTGATTTTACACAAATAACTTATTTTCTGAACTTTTTGGAACGGCTGTGTTCAGAATGTTCCCTCACTCCCTCCCTACTCGCTATATAGTGAATTTAGATATAGTGGATGTTATGTCAGTTCCCACTTGAGGTGTTTCAGGCACGTCCCACTGGGAGGAGACCCCGGGGCAGACCCAGGACTCGGTGGAGAGACTATGTCTCCCAGCTGGTCTGGGAACGCCTTGGTATCCTCTCTGAAGAGCTGGAGCAGGTGGCTGGGGAGAGGGAAGTCTGGGCTTCTCTGCTTGAACTGCTGCCTCCGCGACCCGGACCTCCGGAAAAGTGGTAGAAGATGGATGGATGGATGTTATGTCGGTAAAAGGGAGCCAAGGACGAGACGGAGCGTTGAACTGGACACGACTTTATTAGTGACTCACTTTCACAATACAGGCGCTGCCGTCAGGCTGCGAGGAGGCCAAAGAGACCGCCGCTCTTCCTCACGGCCCTCTTATACCCCGGGTGGCAGCAGAGCCAGAAAGGTGGAGCCACCACCCGTGTCACACAATAATACGTCCCCATAACAACGCAACAGTGGACTATATAGTAAACTCAATATAACAATAAAATTATAAGGTTTCGGACACTACTGGGCTTGTTTGTGCGGCGCGGTTAACGACGTCATCATGGTGAGACAGTAAAACATAACAGAGCAATGGTGGTAAAAAATGAATACCTGCATGAAATTTGTGGTAAATATATATTAAATCAAATCGTTTTTCCCAAATTAATAAATATAAATCCTTAAGGTAGTTTATGTTGCGATGTGAAGCTCTCCTCTCACTGCTCCGTTGGTTGCGCATTGCATTATGGGATATATTGGCTAATGTAGTGACCATCCGTTGTACACTACTTTTCAAAATGCATTGTGGGATATTTTGAGTGCACTATGTAGTGAATGAAATTTTCAGTTAAGATTTCGAACAGCACTACAAAACGACCAATTCACTATATAGTGCACTATATGGGGAAGGAGTGAGCATTTCGAACACAGCACAAGACAACTACCAGCTATAGTTAGCATTAAGGCTATAGCATGGGCAACATTAGCAACCTGTCCTCCTACAGAAAACGCCCTACATGATCATTTTTACCCGCTCACCAAAACAGTGGTACAAAGAAACATGGCGGAGGGTCATAATTAAAATCTGTGTAAATTAGAACCTCACTTTTTTAATATTCCTAACCTTAACAGTTTCCCTAACTTGAAACAAATAATTTAACCACCTCAAAATGTGCATTTAAGGTTAAAGAAATTTACCTGCAAAACAGTAAGTGAGCTGCAAACAAGGAAGCAGTCATAAGATCATATTTGAAGGTTTGGAATACACAGTCTATTTTTAAGTATTTGTTGGAAGACTTGGTGAAAATGTATTTTAGCTTATTTGGAAGAAAAAAAAAAGGCCACTTATCACAAATAGAAAACAGGTGATAATGGAGGTGGGGCCTTTAAAGAAAAAAGGTTGGGAAACAACTTTTTTCTTTAGTATCTTTTGTTCTAAATACTTATTGCTAGTCAGAATTATAACTGTTAAGAAATCAAATAGAATTGAGTTACAGACTTAAAATGGTGGGCTATGTAGAAATTGCAGGTGATTACTGGCAACACCTGATGGCAGTAACGAACCTTGATCCACTCGGCTGAGGTGAATTTGATAAAGTTTTGGGTTTTTTTTTTAAACTGATGACCCATGATGACTCCTTCAAGTCTGTCTACTCCAAGTGAACCAGTAATTAACTGTTATCGTTACTTGTTCTGCCCTACTCTATTAAATTAACATAATTAAGTTAAAATACAGGGTTTTTGACTCTGAGATGAAAACTGGCTTCATACTCACCCTGCTGGTGTAACGTGGTATTTATCACTTTGTCAGCCCGGCAAAAATTATAAACAAATTCATAGCTCTACAATATCATAAATTATCATATTTGGCATGACATCAAAAGAAATGTTTCTTTACATTCTGATTACATTTTTAGGTTTCTGCAATATTTGAAAGTAGAAAATATTGCATATTCTACCTTGAAGCAAACTAGCCTAAGCTTCACCTGCATTCACAATAGAACTATTCTGTCTAAGCCTGATAAGTTTATTTAGCTGAACATGTTGTTTCTGCGTCTCTGCTAAATGTAAAGAAGTTAAAGTTATGTTCAGCTTATGTCCAAAACACTCCATGTACACCTCCATAAATCCATAGTTCTTACAAAAATGGGGAAGTCAAAGCTTAACAGGTTAGGCTGTCTAATGTGTCAGTAGAAATACAGTTACATCAAACTAATTTCAAAATTTAAAAAAAAACTGCAAACAAATTGAAGAGGCTTTGTTTTCCTACCATAACAATGAAAGACATTGTATGGAATTTTTTGTAAACTTGTATTTTAGGGCATTCTTGTATTCACTAAGGACCCTTTACACAGCATGAAGATCACTGAGGGATTGTGACATTTTTGATGTTTGGGAGATCCCTGTGTGTTTTGGACCGAGTCACAACTGTGAGGAGACCGTGGCAACTATGGAGATCACTGAAGATCATTGATTGATCAAAAATTGGCCAAATCTCTCAATCTCTCAGAGATGTTCACAAGTTATTTTTTGCAAGTCCAAGTCAAGTCTCAAGTCTTGAATCTTGAGTCTAAGTCATGTCTCTAAGCCCAAGTCCAAACCAAGTCTTCAGTCACTTATGGTTGTAATAGCTAAGAAGTTTAAAATATGCTCTCCTTTGTCTATTAGCATTTAGTAACAGAACTGGTAAGCAGCTGAATATCTTTACTTTAAACAGGCTGATGAAATTCAATAACAGCACTGTGAAAGTTTTTGTTAAAGATTTCACATCTGAATTTTTTCAAAAAATGACAGTTCTTTCCTCGAGAAACAGTCATGTTTCATGTATCCAATTATCTGTTGTTTTAACAGTGAAAAATCACCTGACTTTTAATCCTAAAGGAAATTCAGTGTTTTGGATGTTTTTGATGAAAACATTAAAAATAAAAGCTTGTTCACAAGTCCCAAATCACAAGTCCAAGTCAAGTCTGAAGTCCTTGTATATGAGACTTAAGTGCAACTTGAGTCCAAGTCTCAGATTCAAGTCCCCATCTCTGTGATCTCTCAGTGATCTCCACCCCTGTGTAAACGGGGTATAAGTGAACTACAGCCCCATTCACTCCATTTACTTCTGAGGTTTGAGGGGTGAGTCCTGCTAAAGAAGCTGTTGTGAATGAATAGAGTCAGTCAGACTGTAGTTCACTTTCAGTACAGTACAACTGCTGTACAACTGCTTATAACTTAACATAAAAACCTGACCTGATCGAGAGAAATGGATGTCATTTTCGGATTCAGCAGTGCAAAACTGTCTTAAATCAGTTGAAAAAACACAGACAACTTACAAAAAAATTATTTTTGTTATGTTGTGTTATTGTTCTGTGTTGTCTGACACACCCGATATATAGCCCTCGAGTTGCATTTTTTTCTTACAGGTTTAATTAGATTAACACCTGAGCTCATTGCATTTGTATATTCACTCCTGTCACTCAAGTCTATGCAAGAAAGAATCACATTTCCCAAAATATCAACCTATTACTTCCGTATAAAGCATACAGGGATACTACAGCCTATCGCTCATAACAGCACTCGTTCACTTTCAAGAATATTATGTGATAGAGTTGAGTGTAACAGACAGATATTTTGAAGTTTTGTCATTTTCCTGTGATGGCTGTACAGTCAAATGCAAACGGCTGCAAGGCTTCCTGGTCTGCTGTTAACATTGGCCCAAGATATAAATAAACAGACATTTGGGAAAGATTAACTACCAACATTCAGAGCTATTTTCTGGCTGGACTTGTGTTTTTGGTTTTGTTTTTTTTTACAGTCGGACATTATGATGACTTTCAGTCCTCGCTGGCTCCTCCAGTGACAAGGCTGTAATGTAACAGATCAGTGCAGACACAGAGCAGCGCGGAGGGAGAAAATCAGTGAAAACTGGAAAAGTTCACTCAGAGTTTTTGTAGTTGGTGAACAGGTTGTAGAGGACTCTGAGGGTGGACTTGAGGTTCAGGTTGACGACATCTGAAAAAACAGCAGAGATGACGACCGTTAAATCGTGAATTCGCCATGTTTAAACCGCTTAGAGGAAGAAACTGCTCCAAAACTAATATTATACTTAAAAGTTAATCCATAGAAAGCTGATTCACAAAATAATTGGCTTGAACAACAATAAAAGCATATTCAAAAGGCTGGAAAAAAAAAAAAGTCATCTTTCATCAGCGTCATTAGCTTGCGTTCCTTCAAAAGCCCGTTTGTAATTCTGGACATGAAAGTTAAAATATCTGAAATGAATTTGTGAATGATATTCATTTGACATTTTATTTTCTGCCATGAGATTCAAAGGGACAGAAGTAGTTTTTGTTCTATTCAAAAAAGCCACAGTGTTCTACATAATGGCTGGTCTGATCATTGGAATTTATTATCACAGCTAAAGTAGGTCTAACTGAGCCTTTTAAAACAACAGAGCCATTGTTTTTTTTTTTCTTAAAAACTTAGCCTGACCTCAGGAGCATCCAATTTTTCATCTGTTTGTATTGAAAATATATACTAAAATAAACATGTCCATAATCACAGCAAATACAATGTTGTAGAAACAATGTTCTAATATTGTTAATTATTTTGATTACTATGATAATTAATGATCATCATGCAAAAATTCTTTTTTGGCAGTCAGGAAATTTCTGTAAAAGGAAAATATGAGCAAGACTGTGCAAAGAAAGACGATATTTATGTTTCATAGAGAGAGATTAATGAGTGATAAAAGAAAAATATGAGACATTTAAAAGAGGATTTATTACATGGGGAATAAGTGGAGGAAAAAATACTTTAGAGTGCAAGAAAATAGTTCACTACTATGTATGAAGTGTTTATTTTCTAAATCAATGCATAAATAACTCGGATTTAAAAACACGAAAAATGAATAGTGTCTTCTACTTACCAAGCAACAAAGTGTCATCAATTCTATCATGTACTTTTAATTACCTCCACCAAGGAGGGAATGTGATTGGGGCAGTTTGTCTGTGGTTGTTAGCGGGTTTATGCAAAAACTACTGGACGGATTTTGATGAAATTCTCACCAGATGTGGTCCTTGGACTACGGATAAATCCATTAGATTTTGGAGGTGATCTGGGAGCACATACCTCCGCCAAGGCCCTATCTCCCAATGTTAAAAGAAAGTGGAAAAATTGATCCAGAATCCACATCCTGACCTGGATCACCGCCAAAATATCATGGGTTTCTCCGTAGCCTAGGGCTGGACGATTAATAAAACCGAAACCAACAGTCAGGATGCAAAACTGATGTTATCTTGTTCATGTCAGGTTTTTGGGTCTTCCCCCTCTCCCTGTTGTGTAAGTGTGTGTAGAGAGCTTTTCAGGTACTGACCCTTTAAGACGTGCCTACGGAGTTACGTGCGTGGGCAAATAACTGTGCACCATGGAAGCAGCGCAGTTAGCGCTGTTCAAAAACAGCAGAAAAAAGTAAAATGACTTAACAAAAAGAAATGCAGCGTCCGTCCACATACGGTACGGTATATGATGATTGACTATTTCATCTTAAGAAGCCAAGAAAAAGTGTGCAGAAAGTAACATGTAGAAGCTAAGTTGCTGACAGCTATCTGTGTCATCTCAAGCATTCTCCTGTCGGGATGATGACAAAACGGAGAAGCTAAGGCCGCCGTCGCAAGTCACATAACCCATAAACGATATGTAAACACACACTGGCTTCTGCACTGGACAGTGTTTAATTTGTGTGTGAAATGTCAAAAGGCTTACTCTTTACTATATTGTGCTCATTTAGTACAACACCACAGTGATACGATACCACTCGTGTGTAATACTGCCCTATCAGGAGCCATGTCAGTGAACTATAAGGGAGAAGAAAGGAGGGAAAAAAAAACTGAGGTAAAAGGGTCACTTAACTGTGACACTGATTTAAGCTCAAATCTCCCAGCCCTACCGTAGCCCAAGGGCCACCCTGACTGAAAATTTCATCAAAATTTGTCCAGTACTTTGTGGGTAATTCTGTTCACAATCACACAGACAGACAGACAGACATTAGTGGTGGTATGCCCTCTCTGAGGTCCCTCTGGTTTTTACTGTGTTTCTGAAATTGTCTGTGCAGGATTTATCATATCAAAATGTATAAATGTAATCACTCATTCAGCATGAGAATGAGACGAACTTGAATTGTCCCTGAAAGGAAATTCTCTTTGCTGCTGCAAAAGGTGGAAGTTGAATAACTACTGAATTAAAACGAAAATGAAAAAGAAAACAGATTAGGCAGAAAGAGGAATTATATAACTGAGCAGACACTCAAATAAAAGATATCCTTTAATGTCTGAATGACTATGCAACATTAGTCTTTTTTTTCATATTTAGATAAGAAACCATTGGTTTTATATAAATGGCCAAATGCTTTCATCATCTTCTGCAAATGACCTATGAAATTATTTATTCTTAATTGTTTTGGGCTTGTGCAGGCTTCACAAAGGTTATAATGCTGTATTGTGTATTTTTTAGTATTTGCAAATTTTCTGCATAGTTGCATAGAATACATATTTCTGTTTCTTACTTTTTCCAACCGAACTCAGCTGGAACGTTTGGTTTTACAACTTACTACAAGGGCTCCACCTACTGGACAATCTGTGCTATGACTACAACTCAAGGAGGTTACATTAGTCTCCATATTGCCTCCCCGGGAAAAAACACATTTTAACCTTTCATTTAATAAAAAAAATAATGCAGTATGGAACAGTATTACATTAAATACCTTCTGGTCTCGCTTTAGGTTTCTTTAGGCCGCCGTCCTGCATCAGCTCAAAGGCCAACGCCACATTGTGGACCTGAAAAAGAGCAAAGTTTACAATTAAAGTTCTCCTACATCTGTCTTAAAAATCTTTTATTTGAAATCACCTTCTGTTCGAAACTTTCAGGAGTGAGAAAGAAGTTGTAGAGAGGGACGAAGTAGTCCTCCAACAGCCCCATCAGTAAAATCAGGTAAACACCATCGGCGAACTGCACACATGAAACACACATGAATGTGGCAGGAGGAGAGCCTGTGCTGTGACGTGCACCACACCACTAATGACCAAGTCAGAGAAGCCACTGATTGTGTTTCGGCAACATTAATACAGTGCTATATTAATTAATGATTATAATTTGTAGTTTACCTGAGATTCCAGCTCGGTGACTTCCAGGTTTAATTTGTTCAAGTGTTTGTTCACAAAAGTAATGAGTGACTAGTAAAAAGAACAGAAATTTTTTTTTAAATGTGTAGTTTCTAGATTTTATTTTTTACTAATTAAACAAACATTTCATTTTTTTTTCTTACCGTTTTCACTACATTGAGCTTGTCGGGAGCGTGATCCAGCAGAGTGTCAAAGGCGTCCCTCTCTGTTATAAAGAAAACAAAAAGACTGAAGGATTATTCACATTTTAATACTTAAACTGTTTGAAATATCAGAAACTGTGTCACACTGATAACATAAGAAAGATTTTAGTAATTAAATATAAAGCTAATTGTTTAAAAAGTTGCATATAATTTGTTTTGTTCAAGAGAACCAGAGCATTAAATCACTTTTTTTCCCCCTTTTTTCTTTTTGTTGTATAGCTTTTATTTTATGAGGGCTGTTTACTGAAGATTTTGCCTGACCCACTTCTGGTTATTGTAGGAGGCTGAAGTTGCGCATGTATAATACTACACATCTCTATAGGTTAGGCGTTAATTTGCAGCACTAATCTAAGAGTTTCTCTTTTACAGGTGCTAAGGTGGAGTAAAGGTGTGACAGTGGGGCCAGTTGAATGCAGAGCGGTTCCTGTACTCGAGAGGCCGCACACCACGGAAGACATCCAATGAGATGAAAGAAACTTACGGGGAGGATGCCCCATTGTATGATATACGAAACAGCACCCATTCCCGGGCAACCACAGTGTGCCGTTGATGAAGATACCATCAGGCCAGTGGAGGCCACCATTTTGGAGGATCACCACATAACCGTTGGCCAACTAGCCCAAGATGTCAAGATCAATGTGGGGTTTGGAAAAAAAAAAAAAACAATCATCCAAGACCATTTGCACATGCGGGAGTTGTTTGCATGATGGATTCCCTGGTTGCTCACACCTTCCCAGAAGCATGAACGAGTCGCATGCCCCCAGCTCTTTTGGCTGTGTGCCAAGAAAACCAGGAGGAGTTCTTCAGCAGACTAATCCTGCAGGACGAAGCATGGGTCCATCACTACGATCCAGAGACTAAAGCCCAGTCGAAGCAATGGAAGCATGAGGACTCGCCGCCTCTGAACAACACACGTGTCCAACTATTGGCGGGCAAGGTCATGCTCACGGTCTTGTAAGACCAGCATGGAATATTGATGATAGATTTGCTGGCAGAGGGTACCACAATTACTAGGACTTACTATGCGTCTCTGCTGCAGAAATTGCAGAAGGCCATCAAAACTGAGAAGGGTGGCAGGCTGACCAAAGGTGTCCACCTCAACTGATTTCCGGGGTCAAGTTATGGCTTCTGATGCAACCTGGCAAGGCCCCACAGTTGTAGAAGGCGGTGGGAGAAGTGCCAAGTTTGGTTCCGCTCAGTCCATGGGAAATGAGTCAGGGGAAATCTTTAATGAAAAGCCCTCATAGGTGGGACTTCTCTTACTTTAGCTGAAAGATAATTTAATCTCTGCAACTGTTTTTATTCTTATTTTATTAGGTTATGTTTTAAGTTTTGGACAGAAGCATACAAAATTTAAACAAACAAAATCTTTATTTTGTGCAGAGGTGGTCAGAGTAGCCAGAAACGGTTCTATTAAAAGTAATGCTATTTTAGGATATACTTAAGTGGTGGAGTAGTGATCAATGACTTTACTCACCAAGATAAAAAAGTTTTTCCCTTAAATTTTTGTGACTCTTAATTTATATCTTTTTTCTCATTAATTTGTGATGTTTTCCTGGCAAATTTTCTATTTCCTGGTAAATATGAAATGTTTTTGCATAATTTGTCAACTTTTTGCATGCATATTTGCAATTTTTTATCATAATTTTGCAAAAATTAGAGGGTTTTTTTTTTGTTTGGAAATTCAAAACATTTTTCTTATACGTGCGTTACTTTTTCTGATAAATTTGTCGTTTCACAAATTTGCAACTTTGTGATTTTTAAAAAAAAAAAAATTATTAAACAACAAAAGCAAAGTTGCACTCAATAATTTAAGGACATAATCTGTAGTCAGGACTCACCAAATCTGCCCATCATCATTCTGAAAAACAGAACAGTGAGAATGAACGTTAAAAAGAATACGCCGTTCCTCCTGGGTGCTCTGTTTTGGGCCTTTTTACAAACTCTGCTCCGTTCAAAATTTTGAATATTTCATGTTGGGGCATTGAGAAAAGAAACCGAACTACAAAAGCAGCCCTTACTCTGTAGTGCTCGTCAGCTCCTTGGTAACGAGGGCTGTCTGCAGGATGCCTTCCCGTTTCTGTGGACGTAAAAATCCAGCTAGCTTAGTCATGACAGAATAATGAAGGCAGTTAAAGTACATTTAAAAATTCACCAAAATACTCACATAAAGATACATTTGACTACAAATATATAAGCCTTGGCTTCTATTTGTCTCATTTTAGAAAGCCTTTTCATTGATTTATGGCACTACTGAGAGAATTCCTACATTTCAAGTTCCCATTTATGTGGCTGGGAAAAAAGTTCCATAAAATAATGAAACTGGCAGAACAGAAAATGAGAAGGGAGAGGCGTAGGGGTGGGAAGGAGTGGATCCAGGAAAGGGTAAAAGAGAAACACATTGCATAACAGGTAATAATGGAATTTACTGAATTTTCCATTACAGAGGACTGAAAACTTGCAAATTTAGAGAAAAAGTAGCAAATTTATTAGCAGGTCAGTCAGAATATACTGGCCGTATCTGGGCCCCGGGCCTGAATATTGACATCTGTGGGTTAAGGGTACCGAAGGCCTTAATTCTGGGTAAACCCCGGACATGCAGACGTATTATTTACATATTTACCTTGACCACCACCACCTGTACAGAGACGTGCTCCGGCAGTCTGATGGGCACTTGGAAGTGCATCGCGAGACCCACCAGCAGATAAACAATAGCAACCAGGTTCTTTGAATGGATGGCTGTAATAACAAAGCAGAGGACGAGTCTGACAACTCACTCACACAACAAGCCAAAGGAAGCACTCGTTAGAACAACTATCTACACACGAAAGGCTGCGGTTAATGCTTCTTTCCAGCAACAAAAGGAGACAAAAAACTGACAATTAATGAAGGTCTAATTGAAGCAACTCTGCCATTCTGGAAAGAAATCTTCCATGTTTAAAGAACTGCTTGTCTGTACAAGATTCCATTTGCATTGCAAATCAACAGAGGCCTTTCATCTAATTTTGCAAACGTCTTTGTGATATTCAGCTTGTATAATGCCCTCTGTCCTCTTTATTATGTTATGATAATAAGCTATCATCAGAGGCAGGCAGCAATGACTTACATTTACTGAAACTTTTTTTTTTTAAATAAACTGCATTTTATTAAATAGTTTTATTGCAGAATACTTTTTACCCCTGAGCCTTTAAAAGACTGAAGGGGTATTGCCGTCACCCCGCCGGGCCGGTGGACTTCGGCAATGACACCACACCTACTTTGTGAACACGATCACTTGAGAAAGAAACAATGTGGGCTCTTCAACTCAATACCATAGTTGTATCTATGAAAAATCTTGGACGAGTTCGAATTTGGGTTAAAATGCCATAAAAGCTCCATCTCAAGAACAAAGAAAGCTAGCGTCACCAAACTTGGTACACAGGTTCACCTCGGGATCCTGACCTCAAACTATGGGTCTGGGGTTAAAAGGACAACGTGCAAGGTATTTCAGAGATTCAAAGGTTTTTATTTGTCAATACTTCTGTATGTACAGGACATACAGGAGAATCGAAATGCCGTTTCTCTCTCTCTTAATAGTGTGCATCATTTCAAAACATTGTAAATACGATAACTCACAAACGAAACCGCGTAGATCTTTCACATTGATGCCACAGTTCTATCTTTGGAAAATCTGGGTTGAGTTTGAATTTTGGCCACCTTGACCTCTCTTGTGAATGAAATAACGTACGTAGGGATTACAAACTGATCCCATAGTTGCATCTATGACAAATCTGGGACAATTTCACATTTGTGCGACTTTGCACAAAAATTCAGGCAGCCAGTGCTCTTAATGCCAGCAGGCTGAGGGGTACCACTGGCAGCCGCCAGTATTTTTACTTTTACTTGAGTTCATTTATCTTCTTCTTCTTTCGGCTGCTCCCTTTAGGGGTCGCCACATCGAATCATCTGCCTCCATCTCACCCCATCCCTCGCATCTTCCTTTGGAACGCCAACCCTCTGCATGCATGTCCTCCCCCCTCCTCCTCCTCGATCTTCGACCAACAGTAGCCCAGTTTCCACCGGCACCCTGTTGGTCAACAGCACCAGTGGCGGGTTGTTGTTAACCCGGGGCTCGACCGATCTAGTATGGAAGTCTCATTTGTCATGACCCGCATGTTTGATTTGGCAAAGGTTTTACGCCCGATGCCCTTCCTGACACAACCCTCCCCGTTTACCCGGGTCTGAGACTGGCACTAGGAGTACACTGGCTTGTGCACCCCCTGCGTCTGGGTCATGAAGAAAAAATTATACTTTTACTGAAATACATCTGGTCATACTTTGAGTTATTTTTATTTCAATGTTTTGAAAAACACATTGTTTGCAGTGTAATTACAAAAAAAGAAAATCCGTGCTGAATCCCTTTCCTTGGGGAATATTACATTTGTCACTATTTATGGGTTTTTTTACATGATTTGATTTGGATTATATGAGATTGGATAGTCTTTATTTTATTTTCCTCCAACATGTTTAAAAGAAAAACTTTAAAAATTGGCATAAATAAAAAAAATTACAAGAAAAAAAGTTGCTAATCTACATAAAATAGTCGCAAATTTATCTGAAAAGTCAGCAGTTAATCAAAAAAGTCACAAATTCACAGCATAAAAGGTGCAAACTTATAAGAAAGTGTCAAATTTATGACTAAAAATTTACAAATTTAAGTTTTAAAAAAGGTTGAAAATTTATGCAAAAAAAAAAAGTTTAGAATTTATAAGGAAAAAGCAGAAAATTCATGACAAAAATCCCACAAATTTATGAGAAAAGTGTATTAAATTTAGGAGGAAAGAGCTCACTAATTGACAAGAGTGAAGTCGTGACTCACTACTTTGTAGGAACTTTCTCACTCAAGCCATTTTTTTGTCAACTTCTCCAGTAAATAACGTAAAGCAGCCCTGCTCCTACTTTATTACAATTTCTTCTGCCCTACCCACCTCTGGTTATTGTAATGTACACAGCTATTTTGGGCTCAACTTAAAACTTAACACAAGCCTCGTGACTAAAGAAATCAATCATTATGTTATATGTAAGTTTGCAAAATTGACATATTGCCTCAATCCAAATGACATCAAACGGCGATGTCTATATTTCTGAGGATTCGTTTAAGAAATCAAAAATCAAACTCACAGTCGACACTCCACTCGATGGTCCATCCATGAGGCCTCAGCAGCTCATTGACGGCCTCCAAAACCGTCTGAAGCTTCTGTTTCTGGCCGATCTCCGACTGCGTCACCTCGGCCACGTTCAGCTTCCTGCCTGATAACTTTTCTGCCGGCAAAAGGAAGGAAGGCGATGACAGCGTGTCAGTTCAAACACGCAAAGACTAAAAACATTCAACCTGTAAATTGCAGGAGCCCAGGCTGGTGTAAAGATAAAATAGAAAAGGAACAGCAGTAGCACTAATCTAGTGAAAAACTGAAATTACATCAAGTAGATCAGTGATGAAGGAGTGTGAAAACTAAATTGGGCTTTAAGAGAAACAAAGAAATCACACTTATATTTGCAATAATGTTTCCTTCTGTGCATTTTTCCTGCTTTTATTATATTTTATATTGATATTTTGATATTTATTAAATCATCACTTTATCTGGTTTTACTATTTATGCTTCCGTATGTGTTTAAGTAAATTTAAAAAATTTTGTTTTATTCTGTAACCTACTGAAAATAACACACAAATTCCAAGTCAAGCTATCATCATGTAGAGCATCAATTTACAGAAAATGACAACTGGCCAAAAACAACATAAAAGATGTTGCTTTTTGATCAAATAATGCAAAGAAAACAATTTCATGTTCATTCTTAAACACAACAATACTTAAGTTTTAACTTGGGAAAAACTCACAAATCTGTATTTGTGTAATAACGCTGATTTTTATTCACAGTGATTTTTATTCACAGCTTTTGTGCATTTTACCATGCTTATATGTCCTTGTGTTGGAATTCATCCATCCATCCATCCATCCATCCGGAGGTCCGGGTTGCGGAGGCAGCAGTTCAAGCAGAGAAGCCCAGACTTCCCTCTCCCCAGCCACCTGCTCCAGCTCTTCAGAGAGGATACCAAGGCATTTCCAGACCAGCTGAGAGACATAGTCTCTCCAGCGAGTCCTGGGTCTGCCCCGGGGTCTCCTCCCAGTGGGACGTGCCTGAAACACCTCAAGTGGGAGGCGTCCAGGAGGCATCCTGATCAGATGCCCAAACCACCTCAACTGGCTCTTTTCAGTGTGGAGGAGCAGCGGTTCTACTCTGAGCCTCTCCCGGATGACTGAGCTCCTCACCCTATCTCTGAGGGTGAGTCTAGCAATCCTACGGAGAAAGCTCATTTCAGCTGCTTGTATCCGCGATCTCATTCTTTCGGTCATTACCCAAAGCTCGTGACCATAGGTGAGAGTAGGAACGTAGATTGACTGGTAAATCGACAGCTTTGCCTTAGAGCTCAGCTCCCTCTTCACCACAACAGACCGGTACAACGTCCACATCACTGCAGATGCTGCTCCAATCTGTCTGTCAATCTCTCGCTCCATTCTCCCCTCACTCGTGAACAAGACTCCAAGATACTTAAACTCCTCCACTTGGGGCAGGAGCCTGTCCCCAACCCGGAGGGGACAATCCACCTTTTTTCAGCTGAGGACCATGGACTCGGACTTGGAGGTGCTGATTCTCATCCCAGCCGCTTCACACTCAGCGGCAAACCGTCCCAGTAAGACCTGTAGGTCATTGCTGGATGAAGCCAGCAGGACAACATCATCTGCAAACAGCAGAGATGAGATCCTGTGGTCACCAAGCATGACACCCTCCATTCCCTGGCTGCACCTAGAAATCCTGTCCATAAAAATTATGAACAGGATCGGCGACAAAGGGCAGCCCTGGCGGAGTCCAACTCTCACTGGGAATGAGTCCGACCGAGTGTTGGCAATACGAACCAAACTCTCACAACGGTCGTACAGAGACCGAATAGCTCGTAACAACAAGCCTGATACCCCATACTCCTGAAGCACCCCCCACAAAAAACCACGAGGGACGCGGTTGAACTGTATCTGTTGGAATTCACAGATACTCAAATTGTATGGCTGCCATCCATGTAGAGATGCTAATTTAGGAAAGATTTTGCAGTGGTCTCTTATTTTTTCTAGTGCTGCACATTATATACTGTATATGTACATGATATATATCAAGTATATCAAGTCACCAAAGACTCGTAAGTTTACAACTTTTTTGGGGACATTTCCATTTCTGTTTTAGAAAAGAAAAATACTGATTTGAAATCATGAAATGGCAGCTGGGTTCGATCCCACCCCTGACCTTCGGTGACCCTTCTGTGTGGAGTTTGCATGGTTTCCCCGTGTCTGCGTGGGTTTTTCTCCTGGTGCTACGGTTTCCTCCCACGGGCCAAAAACATACACATTAGATCAACTGGCATCAACTGGGGATGATGCTGGGAGAGGCGCCAGCCCCCTGCGACCCGAAAAGGATGAAGCAGTGGAAGATGGATGAATGAATGATTTCAAATCTGATGGGAAGGAAAGGAAAGCACCTGCCTCACAGGACAGGTGACCAGGAGGTGGACCAGACGACCACTTTCCAGTTTCTGGGACTCACATCTACAATAACCTGACAATGAACCATAAAACACCACTGCTGCAGTGGAGAAAGCTCAGCAAAGACTGCACTTTCTCAGGACACTGAGGAGAAACCACATCTCTGCCAGGTTGCTGAAGACCTATCACGCTGTCACAGCACGGCCTGCAGGATCATCAAAGACAACACTCACCCCTACCACCATATCTTCACACTGCTACCCTCTGGAAGGCGCTCCAGAGCCCCGAAGGGCCGCACCATGAGGCTGAGGAACGGCTTCTACCCCTCAGCTGTCCAAGAACTAAACTACTGGGTCCCTATCCCACTGCCCTCCAGCTCCACCATCCGAATAGCCTTGGACTTTTTATACGGGCAAACTGTGTGCAGCCACTGCAGTGCACTTTTAACACATTATGCACCTTAACTGGTTTTCACAGTTTTTACCAACTCAGGTGTGTGTGGTTGTGGGTGAGAGAGAGAGAGAGATGAAGGTGAGCCGTTTTAAATTTCATTGTATTGGTTTTTTCAGTGCAGTGACAATAAAGACATCCATTCCTTCATTCATCATGCAGTATTATTTCAAATCAAGAGCAGATGAGAAAGAAAAAAAAAGGAAAAATAAAGGAAAAGAAAGTGTTCATTATTACTTTTTTTTTTTTTTCTTGTAGCTCATTGGACAAAAAACTCAAAATAAGAACAAAGACGGTTTACAAGAGCAGTGGTTTGAAACAAAATGCTGTAGCCCAACCAAACATGTTCCTCACCAAACAACTTCTGGAGCACCTGTCCGTCATAACAGTCCTCCTCCAGGTCTTTGACTATGATCCTCTCGTCCTCCAACTCACTGTTGATCCAGTCAATCAGGACCTGGAACAGAATCAGAACACAGCCAAATGTTAGGTCAGACTTTCACCAGCGGTCATCACCTCTGCCAGCAGGGGTGTGCTTTCACCGTGTGTGTGTGTGTGTGTGTGTGTGTGTGTGTGTGTGTGTGTGTGTGTGTGTGTGTTTTAACAGAATAATAACAGAATAATTTAAAAAGTTATTTACAGATTTTGATTTTAAAAATTAGGAGAAGTTTAAACTGGACCAAAGACCAACTGATCAGGTTTTGCTGGTGATCTGAATTGCTATTAGTCTCCAGGAATTTGTTTTAAAAGATTCCAGTGGGGGGGGGGGGGGGGAATTGAAATCACAAGCTTTGATGTGACCAGCAGAGGGCGCTGTCTGCCCACAGCTAACAAGGTGTTGGAGGAAATTTAAATATCAGGGAGGGGGGGGGGATTGCTATTTTGGTGGTGGTTTTTATTGCTTTTGGTGCTTTGTTGGCTTTTCTGTCACGTGTTTGATTGTTCTGATTGAGCTGACAAAATATTGGGATGTTTGACGGTACAATGTGAAAGCAGTCTACCTTCAAAAGGTCTTTGAATTTAAGACTTTCCCTTGATGTCGGGTCCAACATGATCCTCTCGGCGTTTTCCTCTGAAAGACAGCAGAAAATAAATTGCGACTGTATATGAGGTCTGGGTTAACTTGTTTAATTGTTATTGTAGCAGTTCAGAATATGCTGAATTTTGTCTAACTTCATTACAAACGTACAGCCACTGTTCCCTCACACTCATGTCTACAGTGATTCACAGGGTAAGCGAAGACTAAGGCGTCTTCCCTCCACCCACTTTCATTTCCTGCTGCTCCACTGTCAAAGTCCCCATTAGTCAACACGTGTCAACAGAGTCATCCTCGGTAACCTCAGCAGCCTGTGACACTCTGCTGTAAATAAAAAAAAATCATCTCAAGTGTCCAACAATTTAATCTAAAGCTTTAATTTACATCAAAATATTCCATCCATCCATCTTCTTCCGCTTAATCCTTTTCAGGTAGCGGAGGGGGTGGAGCCTCTCCCAGCATCTTTGGGTGAGAGGCAGGGTCCACCCTGGACAGATCGCCAGTCCATCGCAGGGCCAACACAGAGAGACAGACAACCATTCACTCTCACAGTCATACCTAAGGACAATTCAGAATCCCCAGTCTGATGCCAATTAACCCAGCTTGCATGTTTTTGGTATGTGGGGGGAAACCGGAGAAATCCCGGTTTATTAGAGTAATCTGCATTTTGTGTTTGTGTCCCAGCCCTGTGTACAGTCATCATACCCAGCAATGTGTCCTCTGGATGGATGTCTGGAGCCGAGGGAAGCAGCGGGGCATTGATGGCCTTTTTTCCTTCCTCGTGCAGATCGCTAACTAGACAGATGAGAAAAACGAAACACAAGTCAAATCCATTAATCGACATGACAGGGGTCCCCAAGTGTCGCTGTCAGGGGTCCGCATTCGCTTTTCCCAGTGGGCCAGAGGTGTGGAGCAGCGCCGTATTTCATGTCCATGTTGGGCGCGACAATAAGCAGAACATTTTCTCCAGAGTAAATATTGAGGGGATACTAAGTATTATTGTAGTCATTCACAAATTTATGAGAAATAATGTACAGACATACACTTATGGGAAAAAGCTGCAGATTTACAAGGAAAAAGTCATAAATTTATGAGAAAGAAAATTGTAAATTTACAAAGTCAAGTTTACTTGAAAAAAAGTTGCAAATTCATGAGAAAAAACTATGTAAATTTACAAGAAAAAAAAATGACATTTATTAGAAAAGGGCTACAAATTTACAAGAAAAACATTGCAGATTTAAGGTGCAAAAACAGCATATTTATGAGGAAAAAGAGGTAAATTTATGAAACAAAAAGTGGCCAATTTAACCCTATAATGCTGCAGGTATCACGTTTGATACATGCATTTCTGAGACCTGTTGCAGGGGTGTCCATTCCAATCATGCACCATGGAGGGCCAAGACCCTGCAGGCTTTACCTCCCACCAGTGTCCTCGACAGCAGATTCCACTGAATTTCTTCCCACTGGTTGCTGCTAAGTGAAAACACCTGCTGAAGAGACTGGGTAGAAGAGAAAACCTGCAGGGTCTTGGCCCTCCATGGCACATGACTGGACACCCCTGACCTGGTGGATACCTTTAGCACTGCAATAATTCTGACGCGTCACACGGTTCAGTCCAAAATGGCTGAAACCCATGAGTTCCCAATCGGTTGTGTCAAGGAGAAACACAACGCTATTTTGAAGACTTTACAGTGAGACTTTCCTCCACATGTTAAGTAATATTTAAAAATGAACACTTGCTCTATTGAAGCAACTTATAATTACTTAATTGTTTGCATTTTAGTTTAGAGTAAAAACAGAGAGAAAATACTTGTATCAAATTCAATACAGCAGGTACAAAGGGGAATATTTATTGGTAAATTCCTCAATTGTCATTGTACTTTTTTGTTGGTGTAATATGCTTTATGTCTACCATAGTTCATAAAACAATGTTTTGATCAATCAATTACACAAATTACAGATTGGAATGTGGCATTTATAACAAATAATTCAACTTAAAATTGATAAACCTATATTTTTGATGGCTAAAAGGAAGTACAGTCATCATCATCATCATCATCATCATAGCAGTCTGTCGGGGGCAACAATGACTGTTTCATTTAGGTCTGATCAGATTCCTCCACGCAGCTCTGTAATTCACCTTCTGCTGCCAGGAACTCCTGACCTTGTTAACTCACGTGGCGTCCGAGCCGGTATGAGTTGCTCTCTGACTGACCATTTCAAGAAACTGCTTGCAAAGTATTTGAGTACCGCTAGCTTTTGCTGGACTAGCGACACATTCTTGGCAGATAGAGGTATTATCAGTGGCAAGGACAGGCCAAGACAAACTGACTCCAGTATCTGTTGCAGTGACTGACCAGATGATAGGTTTGTTTAGCTCTGCTCTTTGTGTAGTGCATGTCACGATGCACCGACTGGCAAAACTCCACCACAGACCTTACGACAGATGTGCTTATCTGCCAGGATGTCCAGTCTCACCCCATGGATATACTGTGCTTCCTCAATGGCAATTTGAGCGACATACAGTCATGTGAAAAAATTAGGACACCCTGTATAAGCCTGTGTTTTTTTAACATATTTGGACATGGATATACAGTATAATATCAATGTTAAAAAATACTGGGAGATTCACGTAATACAACCAAACAATTAAAAATGAATTAAAGACTTTTTTCAAATTTTCTGCAAAATGTAATTTGAAGCAAATAGTGAGGAATAAATTAGGACACCCCCACATTCATTCCCACTTAAAATGGCTAAAATAAATGTTAAAGAAAATGCAAATAAAAATATAAACATGGTTAGACATAGATATGTGAACATTTCTTAATAAAGAACTGAATATTTAACGGGGTGTCCTAATTTTTTTCACATGACTGTAGAGGAGTTCATGGAGGCAGATGATGAAGTGGAAGAAAAGGATTGGACTCCCACTGCAGCGCGTGATGAAGGAAGCTCTAATAGAAACAATGAGGAAGATAAACGTATTGACCAGAGGACTGAAGAGGAAGAAGTGGGTCCAACAGCGACACGGGCATCAAAGCAGTGTGGAAGAGGCAAAGTGAAAAGTGAAGAGAAGAGGAGGAGAAACACATACAGCTGCTGAATGTGACAAAGGTGCAAGCATTGCAAAGAAACTCCTCACTTTTCCCAAATGCTCCGCACAAAACGCAATGTCCACCTCTGCCTAAACAGGGACAGGAACTGTTTTCTCGCTTACCACTTGGCAAAATAAAAGAAGAGACTGAAAAAGATAGCAGTTTGAAAAAACAACTTATGTGGATGTCTCAGATGGCCAAGAAACAAGGGTTTTTGTAATTGTTGCCCAAATTTCATTTACTGCCAGGTCACCACGTTGTAAAATAAAACATTGAAAAAAACGGCAGCTGTTTAAAAAAATAAAGATAGAGATGTTACAGATGGCCATGGAGAAAATTTCTTGTTATTGCCGAATTGCATTTAATGCCCAATGTATCAAATATGATGCAAACAAAAAAACATATACAGTATGTAAATTGCTTTTGGGGTTTTTTTTACATTTTGTTTAAGGGCCAAATAAAAAGTTGAGATTCAAAAAATTAATTTCTGTTCATTATTTCTTGGGGCTGGCATTATAGGGTTAAGATGCAAAAAGTCAATTTACAAGAATTTACAAATAAATGTAGTAAAATGAGAAAAAAGTTACAACTTTATGGGGAAAACTGCAAATTTATGTGGTAAAAAGCTGTAAATTTGAGAGTAAAGTTATTACTCACTACTCCAGTAACTTTCTCTGTAGATTTTTTTTATCTTTTACTTATACTTGAGTAATTAAAATGATGAGGTAATGCTACTTTTATTTGAGTACAATCTCTGTACATTCTAAACCCACCTCTGCATATTACACAATCAGATATTTTGTTTTGTCATTAGTGACATCAGGTATCTTGAAATTACCATCACAGTAAAAACACTTAAGAAAAACATACAGACTTTAATTTCTAACATGAGAACAGATTTTCAACATTGGTAGGGAGTGCAAAATACAAAAATGATCATTCTTGCCACTCTGTACGTTTAAATATTTCTTTCAGACGGCAGAAAAGCTATTTAATCATTATCTGAACACAAAGCTTTTAAGAAGACAGGCATAAACAGCTAAACATATGGTAAGTATGAACTAATGAATAAAGGAATACAGACAGAAAATCAGAAGGCACACAGTCTAACCAGTAGTTTTAACTGTGCACAGACACCCCCCCCCATGCAGGTCAACGTTATCACCAGAAATTCTGCAGGAAGTTCACTGTGGGGACACACTGGCTGTTATCAAATATTTATTTTGATGTGATTCTGAGCTGCAGCCTGAGGTGTCACATGTTTGTCACGTCCTCACTTTCCTTTACTCCAAACACTACAGTTTTTAGTGTAAATCTTCAAATCTTAAAATTTATCTACACTGTCCAATATACTGCCGAAACAGGGTCGGTATACAAAATACTGCATTACTTATTCCAGCAGTACAGCGTATATGGTTGCTGTCCATCACCTTCTTGTTTGCCATGGAAAGGCTGACAAACGAGGTCAGGCAGGAGTCTCCGTGGACTATGAGGTTTGCAGACGACATTTGTGATCTGCAGTGAGAGTAGGGAGCAGGTTGAAGAGAACCTGGAGAGGTGGAGGTATGCTCTGGTGAGAAGAGGAATGAAAGTCAGCAGAAGCAAGACAGAATACATGCGTGTGAATGAGAGGGAGCAGCTGTAATGGTAAAGATGCAAGGAGTTCTCATCTCTAGATGGCCAAAGTGCTTTACACATCCTGCTATCCACCCATTCACACACACACACACACACACACATTCACACACACACACATTCACACACCGATGGGAGCGGAGCTGCCATGCAAGGCGCTGGCCTGAGCCACCAGGAGCAGCTGGGGGTTCAGTGTCTTGCTCAAGGACACTTCGACATGCAGACTGCAGACAGAGCAGGAATTGAACCCCTGACCCTCCGATCAGTAGTCGGCCACACTACACCTGCGCCACTTGAGGGTATTTTTTTACAGAAAACCAAACAATTTCTTAAGTTGAGTAGGAATACGATATCTGTAATAGAATTTATTTGATGACACTGACGTTAAAAATGTTCCATCACATGTGTAATAATAATCACATTTTCATTATTTTTTTTCCTTCTTGTTTCTCTCTCTGAGGTCCACGGTGGTAAACCTGAGGGTAAGCAGTCAGAGCAGCTGTGAAGAGAACAGGCTGGAAGCTACATAACAATATTGCACGTTCTCTTTATAGAAAAACTGCATTACAATAACTTTTTTTTTTGCAAGATAATTCAGGAACCTCTCTCAATACCCATTACACACAGAGTGAAACATTTCAACCCATTTGGATTTAATGTTGATGTTCATGGTGACAGTTTCTGAAGTTTTGATATTTTTATCTGCTACTGCATGCCGTAGTGCAAATATACATGTATTAAATCAATAAAATCTGTTAATCCAGCATTTTTCTTTCTGCTCCTAATTTTATTCTTGTACTTCTATATTTTTTTCTTTTATGCGCTCCTTGACAAAAATGCCAGCGTACAGCCCTGGGATCACATACACCTCATGTGTATTGTGACAGTGACATCAGAGTCATCCCTGCATAAACAAATACCAAGCATTTCAAAACCATGCATGGATGGCGTGACAGCAGTACCCATGCTACCATGCCACCAGCACCGAGGCATCAGCACCTGTGGTGCTTTCATTTTCTCACAATTTGTTACTTTTCCAATTAATTCTCTTCTTTTTTTAAATAAATTTTTAACTTTTGCGTGACAAATTTGTGACTTTTTCATGTGATTTTGCAACTTTATTTGTAATTTTGCAATTTTACTCTTACTATTTTCCAAAGATTTTCTAAAAAAAAAACAAAAAACTAATATTATCCAGGTTGTATAAAAACCATAATAAACCAGATATTTCCTCAGCAAGATCTTAAAAAATGGTTTTAAGTCTAATGGGAGACATTTGACTCATACTCAATTCAAGACTGTGAAATCAAAAGTCACTTTAAAGCAACATTATGTAAGATTTCCACCTTAATATATTGTTTCCAAAATTATTTTGATGGTACATCAGCCTTTGACCAAGTGAATGTCACTCCCTCTATGGCCTAAATGGGCCTGCATTTGCATACAACAGCTCTGTTCTTGGTAGGAACATTGAAAGGACTACAACTATGGTGGCTATAACTTGAGTTCCAACAGCCAATCACAGGGCATGACCGCAGCCACCAACTGCTAAGGTCCCTGCCATTGACTGCTGGGACTGAGGTCTTTTCAGTGTTCCTACCTGGAACAAGGAAGTTAGGCTGCATTCAGACCAGGATAGTCTGGGGGTCTCGGTTCGACTGGGTGGGGAATGCCAAGAATTTTCACACCTTCGTTTGGTTTGGTTTGTATTCACACTGAAGTGGACCAAACCGCCTGGACAACGTCACGCAGTTACAACAACTGCTCGTTTAGGGCGCTGTAGCCGAAACCATCACCGACCAGGAACAAAAAATCTTGTTGAAGAAGAAAAATCAGGCTCAACAATTGGCCAGGACTGAAAACAGAAATCCGTTCCCTTCAGCCGGGTTGTTTGTCCACCACAAACAAGACATTTTTTAACTTTTCTCCTCAGCTTTCACCGGTAAAAGGATTTCTTGGATTTGCACTGTTGTCTTTATTGTTATTTTCTACCCAAAATGTATTAGGGTAAACGCCACTTCCTCTTTTCAGACTATGTGTTGCTATGGTTACACAAACACCAAGGGGCACTTCCGCCCTTTGGTCTGCTGAATACTCCGTTTGGATTCACACTGCAAGCAGAGCACACCGGACTTCGTTTGCAAGAGAACCGAGACCCCCATTTTCAGGGAGACCAGACTTCGCTTGTTTGGTGCTGCACCAGAGTTCCAACGCGCGTTCAGACGGCACCAAACGAACCAAACTATCGGGTCTGGTCCTTTGGTCTGGACCAAACAGTGGCCATCTGAATGCGCCCTTACATAGTGCTGCTTGAAAAATACAAGAAAATGTACTTGAATAAAGGTACAGCTTTTCTTCGTAAATGTTCTCAAGTAACTGTAAAAGTATCCTGCAATAAAACTACACACTAAACAAAACTAAAATTAATACATTGCGTGTGAGAACAAAGTCAATTTCTGCTGAGATGCTTTCTCCTCCGACTAGAGACAGACAGGATTTAAAGGCTTTCTATCCCAAATGCCAGCATTGCTTTTAGCTTCCTGCAGGTCGATTTCTAAAGCCTACAACAGGCCGGGGCCCAATCAGTACTTTCAGATCTGTCGTTTCACTGATGTGCTTGGTGTTCATAAAGCCGAAGGAGGCTCATCAAGTCTGAAAGAGGAAAACATCTAGGGATGTATTGGTCAAACAGGAGGATTGACTTATGATACTAATTACTTGTGTGTGTGTGTGTGTGTGTGTGTGTGTGTGTGTGTGTGTGTGTGTGTGTGTGTGTGTGTGTGTGTGTGTGTGTGTGTGTGATTATGAGTAAACATCAAAGAAATTACTTGAGTAAAAGAATTAAAGTATCTACTAACAATGTTACTTGAGTTGCTTTTGGGGTTTTTCTTAAATTTGTGACTCTCCTTGTAAATTTGATATTTCTTCCCCATAAATTTGTGACGTCTTGTAGACCTGTGTGATTTAAGAAATGACCAAATGTAGTTGAATAAAAATACAGTTCTTGTCTAAAATGTACTAAAGTAAGAGTTAAAAGGGGTCACTGATTGCACTTTTTCTAAGCTCACGCATGCTCACATATGCCTTAATGAAATATTTGTGACATACTGTGGTAAAATGTTCTTTAATTACTTAATTACTGCTGCGTAATTGTTTATCATCTTTTGCAGCATTTCTGAGAACGGCTGGTTTCATTGCCTGTCTTTTTAAATCTCTTAATGCCGCATTTGACTCCGCCCTCCCTCTTACATTACTATTGCTAATATTAGCTGGCTATACTGTAGCTTGGAGCCAACTAACATAGATTTGTCTTAAAGAATGAATGAAATAATGCATCCCTGGCGGACAGGGGTGTGTGGTTTCAGTGGTTGATAGGATATGGCCGGTCCCTGGAGTACAATAAGCACAGAAACATTCGTGAATGAGCCAAGACTAGTGGCTAAACTTCTCTTCAAAAAAGGGGACCGGAGGGTGTGCTCCAACTTTAGAGGGATCACACTCCTCAGCCTCCCTGGGAAGGTCTATGCCAAGGTACTGGAGAGGAGAGTCCGGCCGTTGGTCGAACCTCGGATTCAGGAGGAGCAATGTGGTTTTCGTCCTGGCCGTGGCACATCGGACCAGCTCTTTACCCTCTCGAGAATTCTTGAGGGTTCGTGGGAGTTTGCCCAACCAGTTTACATGTGTTTTGTGGACTTGGAGAAGGCATTTGACCGCGTCCCTCGTGGATTTTTGTGGGGGGTGCTTCAGGAGTATGGGGTATCGGGCTTGTTGTTACGAGCTATTCGGTCTCTGTACGACCGTTGTGAGAGTTTAGTTCGTATCGCCAACACTCGGTCGGAGTCATTCCCAGTGAGAGTTGGACTCCGCCAGGGCTGCCCTTTGTCACCGGTCCTGTTCATAATTTTTATGGACAGGATTTCTAGGCGCAGCCAGGGAATGGAGGGTGTCATGCTTGGTGACCACAGGATCTCATCTCTGTTGTTTGCAGATGATGTTGTCCTGTTGGCTTCATCCAGCAATGACCTACAGCTCTTGCTGGGACGGTTTGCCGCTGAGTGTGAAGCGGCTGGGATGAGAATCAGCACCTCCAAGTCCGAGTCCATGGTCCTCAGCCGGAAAAAGGTGGATTGTCCTCTCCGGGTTGGGGACAGGCTCCTGCCCCAAGTGGAGGAGTTTAAGTATCTTGGGGTCTTGTTCACGAGTGAGGGGAAAATGGAGCGAGAGATCGACAGACGGATTGGAGCAGCATCTGCAGTGATGCGGACGTTGTACCGGTCTGTTGTGGTGAAGAGGGAGCTTAGTTCTAAGGCAAAGCTGTCAATTTACCAGTCAATCTACGTTCCTACTCTCACCTATGGTCACGAGCTTTGGGTAATGACCGAAAGAACGAGATCGCGGATACAAGCGGCTGAAATGAGCTTTCTCCGTAGGATTGCTGGACTCACCCTCAGAGATAGGGTGAGGAGCTCAGTCATCCGGGAGAGGCTCAGAGTAGAACCGCTGCTCCTCCACATTGAAAGGAGTCAGTTGAGGTGGTATGGGCATCTGATTAGGATGCCTCCTGGACGCCTCCCACTTGAGGTGTTTCAGGCACGTCCCACTGGGAGGAGACCCCGGGGCAGACCCAGGACTCGGTGGAGAGACTATGTCTCCCAGCTAGTCTGGGAACGCCTTGGTATCCCCTCTGAAGAGCTGGAGCAGGTGGCTGGGGAGAGGGAAGTCTGGGCTTCTCTGCTTGAACTGCTGCCTCCGCGACCCGGACCTCCGGAAAAGCGGTAGAAGATGGATGGATGGATGGATGGATAGTGGCTAAACTGCTAGTTTCAGCATTTCCCATGTCTTGACAGGAAAACACCCGGAAGAGTTGAAGCAGCTTCTTGAAGAGAAAAACGAGATAAAGGGTGCATGTGTGTGTGTGTGTGTGTGGGGGGGGGGGGGGGGGTTTGTTGTTTTTCTTTTTAAGAGAAGTCAGTGTTTTAACATTTTTTTGACAATCACGTGACCACTAGAGATATTTCAGAAGCTTAAAATCAACAAAAACACAATTTTTCAGTCAGTGACTCCTTTAAAAGTATAATGAAATAAAACAACTCAGCAAAGTACAATTGTGTGAAAAAGATGCACAAGTACATGTAACAGATTAATCTGTTACTACCCTCCTCTTTTTGTTCACAGTTACAATACAATGAGACAAAGTCTGGAACACTGAGTTTATGGTAAATTCTGACAGAAATCCCAACTTCAAAGCAAAGAGGGGAAAAGCAAAACTATCAGCATTAGGTCCCAACAGATATTATCTGATTCCACCCTCTCATAAGAGCCGTAAAGCTGCCCCAGGCATCAATCTGACTGCAGATCAGCAGTTAGCTTTGCAATTACAGAGCAAGCTTGATGTGTTTCATCATAATTGCGCTGCTTCCTCCCGAAATGTCCATCTGACTGCATTACTGCTGCCGTGGACAGTGCCGGACACGGCTTTGATGTTTCAAACAGAGAAAAATGCTTTAAAAGAACCAGACTTCTGCAGAATTGTATATTAAAATACATCTAACATGACACACTGTTGTATTTAAAGCCACACTGCACTAAGGTAACAGGTCCCACTTCCCTTTACCCACTTCCAAGTTCCCCAAACATTAAAAATCTAATTACCTTGCTTTTTTCTCTTGGTCCCACACAGAAGTCCTGCCATGTCCCCACGATAAGACACCGGATTGTCCTGACTAAGGTAGGAAGGTAGAAAATCCAAAGTATTTGTATATGGTCAGTGTGTAGATGTGTGTATGAGCCGCAGTCGGTGCAGCTAAGCAGTGGCAGGGGCGTCATCACGTGTTTATTTCTGTCACAACCCTCCAGCCCACCTCTGCAGTCCAGTTACCGTACAGTGTGGGACAGGAAGGAGACGCCACAGTGGAGCCACACACCACAGTGGACTCAGGGTTGACTTCATGGATTGCATGGAAGGTATCGCAAATCACTAATTTACTGCTTTCCCTGCAATAAGACCAGCATGTTTGCTTGATTTAGGTGAATAACCTTACTTTCCTTTCAAGGATCCTTCAAAATGCTCTGTTGCAGTGGGATGATCGATCAAGCAGTGACTGCGTCCCCGTGAACAAAATTACAGTAACTCAATAAAAACCGAGCCGCTAGTCAGGAGCATTAATCTTCAAATTTATTCAAAAAGCCTGTCTGTTTTTATTACAAACTATGATGCAAAAAAGAAAACGGTGATTAGCCCCAAACAGCAGGAACACACAGTTGAATTTCTTTAGCTTTAAAGGATAAAAAATGTTGTCAGTATCAACAGCCTGCACTGTAAACGGCAGCGTAAAGCAGATTGAAATCGACCCCGTCTAGAGTGGTTCCACTACTCCGGGGATGGGTGGGGGGGGGGGGTAGTTTACTGTGGCACAGAGGGAAAGATATAAATACTGTGGCAGTATGAAGAAGACAGGCTGGACCTTAAATATAGCTCTGGTTATTTACACCAACACAGGCACCAATGAGTAACAGCAGCCTGGAAATGACAGTGTCTCTGAGAAATTCCAGATCACTGTGGAATAAAAAAGGACCTTTTTTTTTTTTTTTTTTTTTTAAACAGACCGTGTTGTGCCCTGTTCCTCTAATTTCTTTAAAATTCTGAAAAAAACTCAGAACATTTAGTAGATTCATATGTTACTCTCTTCAAGCTATCTTTGGAAAGTATATATTTTAGTTCAAATAATTAATTTTAAAGTGATGTTTCTGTCAGTTTTTTTGCATTTAAGACTTAAAGGTCCAATATATAAAATTCAGTACTGTCTAGCAGCCAGATTCCAAAATGAGATCAATTCATATTTTATCAGTCATCACCCACTTCCAAAGTGGAGAGGACAGAGGTCTGCAGCTTGTACAGCCATAACCAGCGTAACAAAAACTCAAGAAGAAGACACAGATTTGTGAGGAACAATATACTATAAAAAAATAACAAATTTATAAGAAAACCCCAACATACTGTACCTGCCAAAAATTCTCACAAAAATTTGCAAGACACAATCACAAAATTTCTGGGGGGAAAAAAAAACAAACTGAAAAGTTGCAATTTTTTGAGAATAACGTAACAAATTTATGTGAAAAATTCTTAATATTTCCCTGAAAAAGGCAACAAATTTACAAAGGAGAATAGAAAATACAGAAGAGGAAAACCTCTCTTGCAAATATGCAAGAAAAAAAAATCACAAACTTATTGGAATCACTGCATTTTATGAGAAAAAAAAATGTCACAAATTTATGTGCAACGATGCAGCAATTCTACCTGAAAAAATAAGTTTTCAAAGAAAAATGAGAAATTTATTTTTAAAAAAAAAATCAGTAAATTTATACGAAAAAAAATCTCACAAACTTTGGAAAAAATTTGTGATTTTATGAGGAAAAACCTCTTAATATCTACCTTACTTTTCAGGCTCAGATATTTTTGTGGCTCCATTTGGATTTTGCTGGTCAAAAATCTCTCAAAATGGCTCTTCAGGTAGGAGAGGTTGCCGACCCCTGGTATAGGAGAACCTCCAGAAGCTATTTGTGTAATTGAAGTTTGACATAAAAACTTGGAATGACATTATGGTGGTCCGAGATGGCTGCCTACACGGAGGATCCTCTTCCTATGTGTAAAAAAAAAAGCTATATTAAGGTAGAGCAAATGCAAATACAAAAAAAAAATCTAAAAATGATGATACAACTATGAAAACAAATTTAAGATTTTATACTTGAGAATTCTGAACACCCAAATTTTTACACATTGCACCTTTAAGCTGATGTGGGTAAGAAATGTGTTAAAGGGTCCATATTGTGAAAAAAGGTGTTTTTGTATATTTTAACCATACAAAATATCCCCATGAGTCATATTTATATGATTGAAAAATTAAAGTGGCCTTTACACAAAGAAACACACGTTGCCTCTCTTTAACAAAGTGAGAAGTTAACACTTCCTGAGTAATGTGATTTCATTTTCCAACAATCTCTGCCTTCATTTATCTAAGGTTATGTTCACATTACTACCCAGTTCAGTACAAAAACTGTTATGAGTTAAATGTAAATTAATCTTGTACTGTCAATTCCAGTGGACAGTACTTTGCTGTAGAACTGTTCCCAACAACACGGCACTGCATTTCTTGAGTGGTTCCATTTATTTTCTGTCTTAATCCTATGTGGTTTGCATCCAAGTCATGAGAATTAAAATACCACTCAACCAAAAACAAATGTGACTATCACATTGAAGACTGAGAGTTGAAAGAACTATTATTCTGCAAACACGTGCAAATGAGTGCAACCTTCCAACTGCAGCTGAAAAAGCCAAGTTTTGCTTCTTCCTGGAATCGAAAAAGGTTACAGCCTGTTAAATAATAACTGAACATACCTACATACATAACATTTAGGAGTTGAAGATGCTGTCATCTACCTGCTGCAATGAGCCCATCTGCCCCTGGATGGTGGAGGAGATACTATGAGAATCACTTTTTTTGATTTCTCCAGTGCCTTTAACACCATCCAGCCACTGCTGCTGAGTGAGAAGCTGCGGGTGATGGGGGTTGACAGCTCTGTGATCTCCTGGATTACTGACTACCTGACAGGCAGACCAGTTTGTCCTTCTGGGCAATGTCTTGTCTGGAATGGTGGCTAGTGATACGGGAGCTCCACAGGGGACTGTGCTCTCTCCTTTTCTTTTTACCTTATACACCACTGACTTTCAGTACAACACTGAGTCATGCCACCTGCAAAAATTCTCTGATGACTCAGCTGTTGTGGGGTGTATAAGAGGAGGAGAGGAGGGGGAGTACAGGGCACTGGTAGACAGATTTGTGGAGTGGACGGAGCAGAATCACCTGAGGTTGAATGTCAGCAAGACCAGAGAGATGGTGACTGACTTCAGGAAGAGGAAGATGCCTTCTCAGCCATTGCAGATTAGGGGGGAGAATGTGGTAGTGGTTGAGGACTACAAATATCTGGTTGTCAGGATCAGCAGCGGGTTGGACTGGAGATCCAACACCGATGCTGTGCACAAGAAGGGGATGAGCAGACTCTACTTCCTGAGAAAGCTGAGATCCTTCAACGTGTGCAGCAGGATGCTGGAGCTTTTCTACCAGACCATTGTCGCCAGCGCCATCTTCTTTGCTGCTGTCTGTTGGGGTAGCAGTATCAGGGCCAGCAATACCAACAGACTTGACAAGATTATCAAGAGGGCTGGCTCTTTAATTGGTCTCAGACCGGAGACCTTTGAGACAGTGGTGGAGAGGAGAACACTAAATAAACTGTGATCCATCATGGACAATCCTGATCACCCCCTCCACCACACACTCGACAGACAGTGAAGCACTTTCTCCAGTAGACTACTACAGCTTCGCTGTCGAACGGCCAGGTACAGGAAATCTTTCCTGCCACATGCAATTTCATTGTACAATAACTCACTATGATGTTGTATTCTGGTCATAGCTATGTTGCCACACTGCACCTTACAGACTAACTGGTACCTCACGTTTTCACTCTGCTCCTGATAGTCCATCTTTGTGCAATGGGATGATTCATGTGTTTATACGGGTCATCATCTATTAAGCTATGATGTATATAGGTTTTATAGCCGTGTTAGTTTTACTTTCCATGGGTAATCCCTTTGTCTGTCATGTGTGTGTTTCTGTTGTTTGGTTGTCTACTGTCATGCTGCTGTTACACTGTAATTTCAGGGCTTAAAATCATAAGCCCTGGATGACTGCAGAGGTGCGCTCGCTGCTTAAAGCCAGAGATGCAGCGTTCAGAGCGAAGGACAGGATTGCCCTCCGCTCAGCCAGGTCTGCGCTTTCAAAGGGAATTAAGGTGGCAAAGCGAGCCTATGCGGAGAAAATCCAGGGACACCTCTGTGACACTAGGAACACCAAGCAGATGTGGCAGGGAGTTCGGACACTGACGGGCTTTAAGTCTAGGCAGGGGGTCGATGATGACGACGCTTCGCTTCCAGAAAGGCTTAACGACTTCTTTGCACGTTTTGAAGCATCAAACTCGACAATCAGAGGGAGGGCCGGCCCACTCCCACCATCGGTCGGACCAGCTTTTACCATTAACACAGCGGACACACGGAGGACCCTATCCAGAATCAACCCACGCAAAGCTGCAGGTCCAGACAACATTCCGGGACGTGTGCTCCGAGACTGCGCGAGCGAGTTGGCGGATGTCCTGACTGACATTTATAACATCTCCCTGAGTCAGGCCATCGTTCCCAGATGCTTCAAGACCTCTATCATTGTACCGGTGGCAAAGAAACCAGTGGTGTCATGTTTGAATGACTATCGTCCTGTTGCACTTACACCAATTGTGATGAAGTGTTTTGAACGGCTTGTCAAACCACACATCACAGCCTGCCTCCCTGCATCACACGACCCGCTCCAGTTTGCATATCGTTCAAACCGCTCCACGGAGGATGCTATAGTCACCACCCTACACTCTGTCATCACCCACCTGGACCAGAAAGACACCTACGCCAGACTCCTGTACATTGATTTCAGTTCAGCATTCAACACCAATATTCCCCAGAGACTGATAGAGAAATTACTCCTTCTCGGTCTGAACACCGCCACATGTCTCTGGATCCTGGATTTCTTGACTGAGAGACCTCAGTCTGTCCGGGTTGGAAACAACATCTCCAACTCTGTCACGCTGAGTACCGGAACCCCTCAAGGCTGTGTACTCAGTCCACTGTTGTTTACACTTCTAACACATGACTGTGTATCCAAACACGAGGGGAACCAGATTATTAAGTTTGCAGATGACACCACGGTGGTGGGACTTATTCAGAGGGATGAGGAATCAATGTACAGGGAAGAAGTGAGAGACCTGGAGGGCTGGTGCAGGGAGAACAATCTGGTGCTCAACGTGGACAAAACAAAGGAGATGATTATCGACTTCCGGCGGTCACAGCCTGAGCACGTCCCCCTCAGCATCGGCGGCCGTTTAGTGGAGAGAGTAGAGAACATCAAGTTCCTCGGAGTGCAGATCTCGCAGGACCTGACCTGGAGCAAGAATTCCTTGGAGATCAGGAAGCGAGCTCAGCAGAGACTACACTTCTTGAGGAAACTCAAACAGGCCTCTCTCCCCATCTGCATCCTCAGGACCTTCTACAGAGGTGTGGTGGAGAGTGTTCTGACGTACTGCATTGCTACATGGTACTCCAGCTGCAGTATGTCAGACAAAAAAGCCCTGCAGAGGATAGTCAAGGGGGCGGAGAGGGTAATTGGAGTCTCCCTCCCCTCTGTCCAAGAACTTTTTCAGAACCGTTGTAGGAGCAGGGCACTGAACATTGTCAAGGACCGTTCTCACCCTCTGCATAAACACTTTGAACTTCTTCCATCTGGTAAACGATTCCGGAGCATCAGAGGCAGAACCACCAGACTGATCAACAGCTTCCTCCCACAAGCTGTCAGGATGCTGAACAGCTGACCCGGAATCTCACATACACACTACTGCACCTATGGACATTTTGTATATTATAGTTAGTTATTCTTTTTCCCCAAGTGTGTCTCAGGGATGTGTGAATGGATGGGGGGGTGGGAGCTATGTGGGAGTGTGTCTTAATCATGCTGCTTCTTATATGGATGCCGAGAGAAACGCAATTTCATCTTGCCTGCACTACAGTTGTATGTACAGCAATATGACAATAAAGTTTGATTTGATTTGATTTGATTTGATTTGATTTGATTTCCCAGTTTGGGATCAATAAAGTACATCTATCTATCCATCTATACTAAATGTATATGATAACAACAACTGGAGATTTAACAATGCATCACCTTTTAAACACATTTCAGTGTATATTCTTTAGATCAGCCTATAAATTTTTTTCTTGGTTTTAAATTCACATTTTAGGACTTTTTAAACAGCCGGAGAAACAGTGCCTTTCTAACACATACTCCAGCATGTGTTTGTCACTTACAGTATCTTGCAATTCAAAAATGCCGTGAAGTCATCATTATCTGATAACGCTTCTTAACATACAGTGGTGTGAAAAAGTGTTTGCCCCTTCCTGATTTCTCATTCTTTTGTATGCTTGTCACACTTAACCCTCTGAGTGTGTGAATCTGCATGCCCCTAGTGGCAGAGCACGGCGCTGCACCTGTCATCTTACTCTGACATGATCAGCTCCATTCAGGATTTTTTTTTTTTTTTTTTGGCATGACAGACAAAGGGATTATCCATGGAAAGTAAAACTAACACAGCTATAAAACCTATATACATCATAGCTTAAGATATGATGACCCGTATAAACACATGAATCATCCCATTGCACAAAGATGGACTATCAGGAGCAGAGTGAAAATGTGAGGTACCAGTTAGTCTGTAAGGTGCAGTGTGGCAGGATTTGTACTGATTTGCCAGTTTCAAAAGGGGGTAGACATCCTTTGGAGGACTCAATGGACGACACGTAATACACCAAAGAAGAAGAACTCATTTCCTTTTCCTGTTTTTAGCATTTTAGCCCAGAAAGCTAATATGTCTGCGATCGGTCACCGTTACTTTTTGTCGGCTTTATATGCGGAAAATAGCCATGGGATACAAGCAAAATTTATGTGGGATAATCATAAGACTTTGTAGATGTGGTAGAGATTTTAAATTACCAACAGAATGCAAAACAAGGACCATGATGGGTGAAAACGCAGCGACCATGCCAGCCAGCCAACCAGCCAGCCAGCCCCCCATTGTCAACAGTAAGTGACTTATTTCTGTTTTGTTTTGTTTTTTAAATGTACCAATTTCTTGTTCATATACTTTGAAGATAAGATGATGAGGTACCTCTGTACAAAAAAACGTTGTCAAAAGACTGAACCATTCTTTGTGTAAATACGTCCAAAGTCCAGTTTTGACTGAGTTATGGAATTTAAAGAGGTGCCGTGACATTATGCAAATTAGATGTGTAAATTTATTCCTATCTGAAACTTTGGATCATATTTTACATCTTTCTAATTGACAGTAAGCCATTATCTCTTACCACTTTCAAGTTATAGCCTTGGAAATCTGAACTATTTTATTGACAAAAAATATTTACCACTCTTGACCACTAGTGGTTATGTCGCAGTTTGGCAACATACACACTCATCGGGTTAAATGTTTCAGATCATCAAACAAATTTAAATAGAAGACAAAATGCAGTTTTTAAATAAAGGTGTTTATTATTAAGGAAAAAAATCCAAACCTACACACTTGGACAAAATTGTTGGTACCCCTCTGTTAATGAAAGAAAAAGCCACAATTATTTTATAAAACAAACTCATGAAACAGGCCTGGACAAAAATGATGGTACCCTTAACTTAATATTTTGTTGCACAACCTTTTCAGGCAATCACTGCAATCAAATGATTTCTGTAACTGTCAATGAGACTTCTACACCTCTCAGGAGGTATTTTGGCCCACTCCTCATGAGCAAACTGCTCCAGTTGTCTCAGGTTTGAAGGGTCCCTTCTCCAAACGGCATGTTTCAGCTCCTTCCACAGATCTTCCATAGGATTTAGATCAGGGCTCATAGAAGGCCATTTTAGAATAGTCCAATGTTTCGCTCTTAGCCATTCTTGGGTGTTTTTAGCTGTGTGTTTTGGGTCATTATCCTGTTGCAAGACCCACGATCTGCGACTGAGACCAAGCTGTCTCACACTGGGCAGCACATTTCTCTCTACAATACCTTGATAGTCTTGAGATTTCATTGTACCCTGCACAGATTCAAGACACCCTGTGCCAGATGCAGCAAAGCAGCCCCAGAACATAACAGAACCTCCTCCATGTTTCACAGTAGGGACAGTGTTCTTTTCTTGCTATGCTTCATTTTTGCGTCTGTGAACATAGAGCTGATGTGCCTTGCCAAAAAGTTCCAGTTTTGTCTCGTCTGTCCATAGGACATTCTCCCAGAAGCTTTGTGGCTTGTCAACATGCAGTTTGGCAAATTCCAGTCTGGCTTTTTTATGAGTTGTTTTCAACAGTGGTGTCCTCCTTGGTCGTCTCCCATGAAGTCCACTTTGGCTCAAACAACGACAGATGGTGCGATCTGACACTGATGTACCTTGACCTTGGAGTTCACCATGAATGTGTTTAGAGGTTGTTCTGGGCTCTTTAGTTACCATTTGTATTATCCGTCTCCTCCTGTGGCCATGTCCAGGGAGGTTGGCTACAGTCCCGTGGATCTTAAATTTCTGAATAACATGTGCGACTGTAGTCACAGGAACATCAAGCTGCTTGGAGATGGTCTTATAGCCTTTACCCTTAACATGCTTGTCTATAATTTTCTTTCTAATCTCCTGAGACAACTCTCTCCTTTGCTTCCTCTGGTCCATGTTTAGTGTGGTACACATCATGTTACCAAACAGCACAGTGACTACTTGTCACCCTTTAAATAGGCCGACTGACTGATTACAAGTTTGTAGACACCTGTGATGTTAATTAGAGGACACATCTTGGTTGAACATGTCCCTATAGTCACATTATTTTCAGTCTTTTCTAGGGGTACCATCATTTTTGTCCAGGCCTGTTTCATGTGTTTGTTTTTTAAAGTAATTCTGTTGAACCACAATTCAAAAGCACTGTCTGATTTTCATTGGTTAAGTTTCATAGAATTTATATTTATTACCACTTTTGTCAGATTCGAGTTATTTCTGTGACCATTGTGGGTTTTTCTTTCATTAACAGAGGGGTACCAACAATTTTGTCCACAGCTGTATATGGCTCTGTGTGAAAAAGTGATCCCCCCCCCGCCCCCGTTAAAACATAAATTAACTGTGGTTTATCACATCCTTGGAAACTGAGTTCAATTTCTTGAGCCACACCCAGGCCTGATTACTGCCACACCTGTTCTCAATCAAGAAATCACTTAAATAGGACCTGCCTGAAAAAGTGAAGTAGACCAAAAGATCCTCAGAAGCTAGACATCATGCTGCAATCCAAAGAAATTCAGGAACAAATGAGAAACAAAGTAATTGAGATCTACAGTATCAGTCTGGAAAAAGCTATAAAGCCATTTCTAAAGCTTTGGGACTCCAGTGAACCACAGTGAGAGCTATTATCCACAAATGGCAAAAACATGGAACAGTGGTGAACCTTCCCAGGAGTGGATTCTGACCAAAATTACCCCAAGAGTGCAGTGACAACTCATCGAAGAGGTCACAAAAGACCACATAACAACATCCAAAGAACTGCAGGTCTCACTTGCCTCGGTTAAGGTCAGTGTTCATGACTCCACCATAAGAAAGAGACTGGGCAAAAATGGCCTGCATGGCAGAGTTCCAAGACAAAAACCACTGCTGAGCAAAAATAACAAAGGCTTGTCTCAGTTTTGCCAGAAAACATCTTGATGATCCCCAAGACTTTTGGGAAAATACTCTGTGGACTGACGAGACAAAAGTTGAACTTTTTGGAAGGCATGTGTCCCATTACATCCAGTGTAAAAATAACACAGCATTTCAGAAAAGGAACATCATACCAACAGTAAAATATGGTGGTGGTAGTGTGATGGTTTGGGGCAGTTTTGGTACTTCAGGACCTGGAAGACTTGCTGTGGTAAATAGAACCATGAATTCTGCTGTCTACCAAAAAATCCTGAAGGAGAATGTCCGGTCATCTGTTTGTGACCTCAAGCTGAAGCGCTCTTGGGTTCTGCAGCAAGACAATGATCCAAAACACACCAGCAAATCCACCTCTGAATGGCTTAAGAAAAATAAAATGAAGACTTTGGAGTGGTCTAGTCAAAGTCCTGACCTGAATCCGATTGAGATGCTGTGGCATGACCTTAAAAAGGCGGTTCATGCTTGATAACCCTCCAATCTGGCTGAATTACAACAATTCTGCAAAGATGAGTGGGCCAAAATTCCTCCATAGCACTGTAGAAGACTCATTGCCAGTTATTGCAAACGCTTGACTGCAGTTGTTGCTGCTAAAGGTGGCCCAACCAGTTATTAGGTTTAGGAGGCCATCACTTTTTCCACACAGGGCCATGTAGGTTTGGATTTTTTTTTCCTTAATAATACTCACCTTCATTTAAAAACTGCATTTTGTGTTTACTTGTGTTATCTTTGTCTAATATTTAAATTTGTTTGCTGATCTAAAACATTTTAAGTGTGACAAATATACAAAAAAAATGAGAAATCAGGAAGGGAGCAAACACTTTTTCCACACCTCTGCATATGGGTCTAATTTATCTGACGGAATGTAAAGAAATTTACTCAATGGGTCAAACAGAATTAATAATAATTGCTTTAATCTTTGAAACTCTAACTCTACTTCTGGATTATGACGTCAGTGTCATCAATGACAGTTAAACCTTTCTAAATTATTAGTATAAAGAACAAAAGAAAAAGGAAAAGATGCTAAGGTAAATTATTTCTTAACAGTTAGAAAAAAAAACAGATGACTTACTATCTTTGGTATCCATCCTACGGTAAGCTGCAACTGAATTATTCTCTTATTTTTTCAAATGTTTAAGTGCTGTTAAATGGCTATGATGTGACCACACACTGACAATTCTACTATGAAGCTGTTACTATAATGGCAAAGGGACTTGCTTGTCAGAGAAATGCAAACTTCCTTTCAGTTATCAGGATATGCAGAAGAAGGCATAACTATCTCTGACGCTGCTCTGTGACAGCAGTATTAAACTAGAAAAGCACTCAGAGCGCATACCTCTGCCAAGGCTCCTTCCTTCCCTCCCTTTGTCCATCCATCTATCTGTACCTGCCTGCCTCCATCCCACCATACATTGCAAGATAGGGCCTTGGTAGAGGTATGCGCTCATAGATCAGCTCCAAAATCTAATGGGTTCTTCTGCAGCCCAAGAACCATATCTGGTGAAAATTTCAGCAAAATCAATTCAGTAGTTTTTGCGTAATCTTGCTAAAGTGCTGCAAGAAGATTGAGCCTTGGTGGAGGTATGCACTCACGGATCACCTCCAAAATGTAATGGGTTCGTCTGTGTCATGTGTCTGAGCGTGTGCCCACAGAGCTAAGACTCTCACGCTATTTCTAAGTTTTGTATGTCAGTTATTATTATTATGTTGTCAGTTTTTGTATATTTTCCGGTTTTGTGACAGAGCCTTTCCTCTTCCTCCAGACACTCCCTACCAGCTGCTCACTGCCTGCTCCTTTTCCATCTCAGCTGTGGGCAGTTGTAATTAGGTCAAGCAAGCAAGCAAAGATTATTTGTATAGCACTTTTCACAGATATATATCACAAAGTGCTTCACAGCAAGTTAAAATTTACAAATACCCAGAAATTAAAATCAATAGAAATAAGATAAAATATACACTACCGTTCAAAAGTTTGGGGTCACTTAGAAATTTCCTTATTTTTGAAAGAAAAGCACTGTTTTTTTTCAATGAAGATAACTTTAAACTAATCAGAAATACACTCTATACATTGCTAATGTGGTAAATGTCTATTCTAGCTGCAAATGTCTGGTTTTTGGTGCAATATCTAGATAGGTGTATAGAGACCCATTTCCAGCAACTATCACTCCAGTGTTCTAATGGTACAATGTGTTTGCTCATTGCATCAGAAGGCTAATGGATGATTAGAAAACCCTTGTGCAATCATGTTAGCACAGCTGAAAACAGTTTAGCTGGTTAGAGAAGCTATAAAACTGACCTTCCTTTGAGCAGGTTGAGTATCTGGAGCATCGCATTTGTGGGGTCGATTAAATGCTCAAAATGGCCAGAAAAAGAGAACTTTCATGTGAAACTTGACAGTCTATTCTTGTTCTTAGAAATGAAGGCTATTCCATGCGAGAAATTGCCAAGAAACTGAAGATTTCCTACAACGGTGTGTACTACTCCCTTCAGAGAACAGCACAAACAGTCTCTAACCAGAGTAGAAAGGGAAGTGGGAGGCCCCGCTGCACAACTGAGCAAGAAGATAAGTACATTAGAGTCTCTAGTTTGAGAAATAGACACCTCACAGGTCCTCAACTGACAGCTTCATTAAATAGTACCCGCAAAACGCCAGTTTCAAAATAAAATCTTAAAATGAAATCTAAAAGCAACTGGCAACCAAAGAAGGAACGATAAAACTGGGGAAATGTGTTCCCTTTTCTTCGTCCGGGTTAAAAGCCGAGCTGCTGCATTTTGCACTGTCTGAAGGCGGGTAACAGCAGTTTTATTAAAACACATACAAAGGGCATTACAATAATCTAAGCGAGACGAGATAAAAGCATGAATGATCATTTCCAGTTCAGGTGTTGAGACCATAGATCTAACTTTTGCTATATTCCTCAGATGAATAAAGCAATTTCTGACTAGTTGCCAACCATGGCAGTCCAGTGACATAGCATTGTCAAAAACAACCCCCAGGTTACACAGGCTGGGCTGGACAGAAGAGCCTAGGTGGACTAAGCATTGCTTTATCAGAGGAATTTTACTGTCTGGAGCGATGATCAGTGTTTCTGTGTTAAGATTTAATTGTAGGAAGTTATTGTTTAAATATTTGTTAATGGCAGACAGGCAAGAGATTAAGTTTGATAAAATGTTCAGCTCATTTTCTTTAATCCTGTCATGTGGTGATCCTCGTGGATCACCAAGAGACGCCACAGAGTTCACCAGGGAGTTTGGCTAAGATGTTATTTATTTCCAGACGTGACAAAACACAACTATGAACCCCTTAGGGCAAACACAGACATAACTAAGACTTGGGCTCGTAGGGCTAACCCAGCCGCTACAAGCTAACTGTGACAAGACTATGATACACGAACCTGACATGAAGGTCTCACGGCACTCCCAAACATAGCGAGGCGTAGACCCAGACTTGAACAGCAAACGAGACGAGACGTTGACAGAATGTTGACCAATACTCCTGCGTCTTACCGTCGCCAGTGCCGGGCTTAAAAGGGCGAAGCACTAACGACGGTAATGACAATCAGCTGACCGGCCGTTGACAGGCGGAAGCCCCACCGAGCACTTTCACAATAAGAGCCCGGTGAGGCCAGAATACAGCCCGCAGCTGTCAAGGCCGGCAACGAGACATAACTTAGCCCGAGCGCGATCAGAACCGGCGCTCGGGTCATAACAGTACCCTCCCTCCACGGGCGGACTCCGAACGCCCCAAGGAACCAACCTGCCCCCCCGCCCCCCCCAGGGTGGGAGGTTGGGGGACAGGTGCGGAGGGAGAGAAACCAACCCATGAACAAGACAAAAAAAACCATAACCAACCCATGAACAAGACAAAAAAACATACAAGACAATGACAAGACTAAAAAACCATACAAGACAATGACAAGACAAACAAGAAAAAATGTACAAAGGAGAACAAAAACCAGAACTACAGGTTCAGATAAACTAGATACAAGAACATTACCTGCTCATACCTGACCTAACATGAAAAAACCAAAAAAAAACAGAGCATTACCTGCTCATACCAGACCTAACATGAAAAAAAAAACAAAAAACAGAGCATTACCCGCTCATACCAGACAATGAAACAAAAACAGAGCATTACTCGCTCCACCCAGACCATACATAAGCCAGCAGGGCTACTGCAAACATACATGAAGCAAACCAAAATTGCTTAACATAACTTTACTATGGCTAGGCTGTGGCTTTCAAAAACACAAGAGGCAATCTAAAATTGCTTTGACATAACATGACTGACTTGACTGTGGCTTTCAAAACAAAAACATGAGCACTAGATACAACATAACCAGGACAAAGAGAAAAAAAAGCACAAATACTGAGACACACCCAGGGACCACTACCACCCCCCCGACAGTTTATGTTGACTGATGGTCAACGGAAGCGGACCAGGCGGCTCACCAGAGTCCAAAGTCCCGCACGTCCGCTTCTCCGGTGGCCGAACTAGGTAGCCCCATGGCACACATAACAGGTCGGGTGGCCGAACCGAGGCGCCGAACCGGCGAAACAGTCCCTCCGGCGGCCGACCCATGTCCCTCAGCCACCAGTCCAGGGCATCAACAACCCGCAGCGGCCTCCCTGACGAGAACAAAACTCGGGAGAACCGGGGCGAGCGAACAGGGACCCCCATGGCCCCCGGCGATGATGAAAAGGGGCGGTGATTCTGAGGGGATCGGTGAGCAGGACGAGCCAAGAATCTGCTCCGCGAAGAAGGGTCTGCAGCTCCTCCTCCGCCAATGGACCACGCTCGCGCTGCATCACCGCGGGACCCAGATTGGGTCCCAGCTGCACCCACGTTGGGTCCCGATTGGGCCAGAACCGCACCCGCGGTGTACCCCGATTGGGCCTCCGACGAACCCCCGTCGGACCCCGATTGGGCCGAAACCGCCCCTGCGGTGGGACCCGATTGGGCCTCCGGTGCAGCTCCACTGACAAACTCCACCCCCGAACCTGGGACCTCCACCTCGGTGACTCCGACCCGTTTCCCGCCGGCGACACTAAGAGAAAGCTCGGGGACAGGAAAACCGGGATCAGTATCACCGGTAGCAACGGAACCCAGCAAGACGAGCTCGGGCGCAGCAGACAGCTGCTCCTCACTCGTCTCCCCGAGAGGCAGGCAAAAATGCTCAACAAAAGAGGACAGAGACATAAGAGGGAGCACTTGCCTGCACTCGGGTTCCATTGCCACCCAGGACTCCGACGATCCGGGTTCAGGGCGACTCTCGTCAGCTGACTCGGACTCAGCTGCGTCGGGCACCGCAGCTGGCACGATGTCATCAGCAGCCTCAGGTTCCTCCCACGCTGTTGTCCACGCCGACGACCCATATGGCGTGGAGGCAGGGAACCCTTGACCCACTGGCTCGGACCGCTCCGGCGAGGAGACCCGGGGACGCTTCTTCGTCGGCTCAGGCTCGGGGCCGCAGTCCGCTCCTCTCTTCCGTCCAAGACGTGACTGCAGGGCCGGATGCAGGCTATCCAGCACTGCAGGGGCCCTCTTCGTCCGGCGACGCTGGCCTGGCGTCGCGGACAGCTCAACGGGGGAGAACACAGAGGCAGTAGGTTTAATAATTTTATCCACAGCAGGTGGAGGGAGCTCGGGGGGCTGCGAACCCCGAACTCCGCCCCCAGGAGTCAGACAAGGCAGATCATTATTAAGATGTGACAAACAAACGATCACTTGCCTTCCTCCTGGGGCAGAGATAGTTCCTGCTGTGGGGGACGTTGTTCCTCCTTCTCCCCGCTGGATGGTGACAGAGGACCCCCTAGGAAAACGAGGTGGGGCCGCTCTCGAAGATTCGCTGACGGGATACGCCGGCAGCGAGTCCAGCCGGGGATTCCGCTGAGGGTTGCCCGCGCCGTTACGCCGACGTCCTCGTCGGCCCCCAGACGGCGCGTACTCCTGGACCTGCTCCGGGACAGGAACGGGACACCAACGCGGGGAGCGAGGATGCCTCCTCCTCTGCTTCCCGCTCTCTTCCTCCTCCAGCCCACGAAGAACCTCGTGCTGAGCGGCGAGTTCCTCCCACCTCGATATCACCTCCGGATGATCGTCGTAGTCGAGGGGAAGGCTGTCCAGGTACTCCTCAGCGACGCCCAGATGCCAACGCATGTAACTGGAGGTGTCGTCAAATGTAGCGGCGAGGAGCGCCCCATCGGCGTATTCCAACGCGCTCGCTAGCTCCCGGTCCAGACGCCGACCGCGGCCCCTGGAAGACGGCATTCTCCAGACGTTGACACCCAAACGAGAAGAAACAACAGTCCAATAAAGGCACAAACTCCCGGTGAAACGGCGTCTCAATGCAGCGCCCCCGTTTGGGCGACCTGGCAGGAGTATACTGTCATGTGGTGATCCTCGCGGATCACCAAGAGACGCCACAGAGTTCACCAGGGAGTTTGGCTAAGATGTTATTTATTTCCAGACGTGACAAAACACAACTATGAACCCCTTAGGGCAAACACAGACATAACTAAGACTTGGGCTCGTAGGGCTAACCCAGCCGCTACGAGCTAACTGTGACAAGACTATGATACACGAACCTGACATGAAGGTCTCACGGCACTCCCAAACATGGCGAGGCGTAGACCCAGACTTGAACAGCAAACGAGACGAGACGTTGACAGAATGTTGACCAATACTCCTGTGTCTTACCATCGCCAGTGCCGGGCTTAAAAGGGCGAAGCACTAACGACGGTAATGACAATCAGCTGACCGGCCGTTGACAGGCGGAAGCCCCACCGAGCACTTTCACAATAAGAGCCCGGTGAGGCCAGAATACAGCCCGCAGCTGTCAAGGTCGGCAGCGAGACATAACTTAGCCCGAGCGCGATCAGAACCGGCGCTCGGGTCATAACAAACCCCTTGCACTCCGGTCAATTTCCCTAAAAACGCCAAAAAATAACATGCCCAAAGTAAATCGAAAGCTGTTCTTCAACCCTTTGCAGCATCTTCATGGGATTGGTCTCATTTAAAAGAAAACACTTTGAATTTTTTGGCAAAACAGTCATAATCTCTCTAAGTGCTCCGGCCACTGAGTTACAGTCATCTAAACATACTGAACTTGAAGAAAATAAATTTGGCCTGGGTGTTTTTTTGGATACAAATGCTTGCAAATAACACACAGCTTCAGATCCGGGCTGGAAAATGCAACAGAAATGTAGAACCAAGTGTTATCCAGCTGAGGTCAAAATTTTGTAACAATACCACAAAAAATGAATATATTACACAGCTTTTTCCTCAGGTAGTTCCCAGGCGTTTTTGAACTGTGCCAAATTGTGCCAAATGGCACAGTTTGGAAAAACGTCTGTAACTTTTGAATGATTCAATATAGAAGCTTCATCTTGGGCTCTAATGAAAGGTGACACTCAGGGCTGTGTGTGTGTGTGTGGGGGGGGGGGGTTGTCCATCACTGTGTTTGATTGGCCAGCAAACTCACCTGACCTAAACCCCATAGAGAATCTATGGAGTACTGTCAAGAGGAAGATGAGAGACACCAGACCCAACAATGCAGACGAGCTGAAGGTCACTATCAAAGCAACCTGGACCTTCATAACACCTCAGCAGTGCCACAGGCTGATCACCTCCATGCCACACCACACTGATAGAGTAATTAATCCAAAAGGAGCCCCCGACCAAGTATTGAGTGTGTACATGGACATACTTTTCAGTCAGTCCACATTTGTATTAAAAAGCTATTTTTTTAAATGAATTTTATGTAATATTTTAATTTTTTGAGAAACTGAATTTGGGGTTTTCATGGTCTGTAAGCCATAATCATCAAAATTAAAATAAACACTTGAAATATATCACTCTCTGTGTAATGAATCTATATAATATATGGGTTTCACTTTCTAAAATGAGTGACAAAAAATATTGAACTTTTTCATGATATTCTAATTTTTTGAGATGTACCTGTAAGCTATTTAATAGGAGCCACTTTATCAAGTACCAATTGACACTGTTGGTTAAAGCAATCCACCATAGAATTTACATTCTCACATCCTGCAACAAGAGGAGTGTCAAAAGCTGAAATAAATCTATCCACAGCCTTCTGGTTAATAATGCACCTCTGTCTTAATGTTTTACATTCCTGCTGTTCCCCATTAACTGACAGCTCAAAGAAAACACAGCAATGATCACTGACACAAACATCCTCCACTTTAACATTGTCCAAACTCAGCCCCAGTGAAAAGACAAGATCCAAGGAGCGCCCCTTATTATGTGTAGAGCCGGAGACATGCTGCCTGAAATTGTGAGCCTCTGTAATAGTTAAAAAGTCTGCAGCAGCATTAGAAGACGTGTCATTTACATGTATATTAAAATCACCTAAAATTAAAACTCTTTCTTGTTTAATAATGGAAGATAAAAAGTCTAAGAATTCCGATAAAAACACACCAGCTTGGCCGGGCTGGCGCTAGATTAGAACACAATAAAAAGGAGTTGAGGCACTTATCTTCGATATCTGAAGTTCAAATGATGAGAAACACTCAGAGCTCACAGACCGGCATTTGAAGCGGTTGTGGAAAATGATGGCCAGGCCACCTCCGTGTCCACTCAGGCGAGGGGTCGCAATGAAGGTGCAGTCTGTAGGGAAGATCTCCTTCAGGTGATTTCATCCTGTCGTTTCAGTCAGAAATAGAAAATCCAGGTTTTCTTTCCCAATCGAATCGTTCAGGAAAAACGATTTGTTTGAGATGGAGCGAGGGTTCAACAGAGCCATCTTAATCCATGACGGCGGCGCAGCGTCACGTCCAGCTGACTGAATGTTGACAGCTGTCAAACAGCAGTATTGTGGAGTAAAAATTTTCCGGGAGCGAAGGCAATGGTAGAACAGGTCATACCGGAGGGGTGGTGTGGGGTTGTAGTCCTCCTCAGGTGTTTGCACGTGGATGGGACACAAACAACTCGTGTATGCCTCTCGGTTTAGGCGCCTGGTGCGCCTCAGCCTCACCTGGACGCCGGCTTGGGATCCACGCCTCCGTGGCCTTCTACGCAGTGGAGGCAGCAGTAGTAGATTTCCAAGTGACAGGTCAGCAGAAACAAATGGTGGAGCAAAGAAGCATCGGCCCCACTTCGCACTGTGTTGTTCCATAGATGCCTTAATTTGCATCAGCATTGTACGATTATAACGTAGCTCAGAAGGGTATGTAGAAATGGCTTCAGGTAGACATAGTAGGAATAAAAACGCCAGCAGCGAAAGAGCACCAGAGGCCGTACCAGTTACAGGTGCCATCTTGCCACGACTGTTTCATAGTGGACATAGGTCACCAGCTCACTCACTGGCACGCACGTGTTGCTCATCTATTGCCGGTTATTTAAGGCTGGCTGCACTTTCCCTCAGTGCAGCAGCATTGTCTATTCCCTCTCGCCTGACGACTCATGTCAAATGTCTATTCTCAGTCATCTCATGTTTCAGAACTCGTTTGGACTGATCCTACTGCTGTAAGTTGCTTTAAGTTTGCATTTTTATATCAAGCACAGGTTGTTGTGTGTTTTTTTCCGTTAATAAATGTCACTAAACAGTTCAGCGCTTGGATCTGTCTCTCTCTGCCCCGAGGGCCGTTCTTGACAGAATGCTGCTGCCAGATTAAAGATCCAGCTGCTGTTTAGTGTTTTTTGCTCTTTTTCCTTTCTGTGTTTTTTTGCTTTTCACTCACCTGTGCATTGGAGCTCATTATGTCCCTGGCTCGTCGGCCTCACCCAAGCAAAGGAAGTTTGGCAGCAAGGTCTCCAAGCCAGCAGGAGGAATGGGTGGCGGACTTTATCCAGAGTTACGTGGATGAAGCTCTCACCGCCCGCGGACCCAAGAAGGTCTGGTGGAGTGTGCGTGGAGCGGTGGGGATTCTGGAGGTGCACCCCAGCCTTTGGAAACACCCCCAATATGCGGGACTGCTGGCCACAGTCACTGCACTTCAGCGATCGTTCCCCGGGCTGAAGATGGGGTCGTCTCCCGATGGACTGGAGCCGTTACAGAGGCGCTCCCCTCAACGGACATCTTCTCCTCTTCTGGCTCTCCAGCTCCAGCACCAGCGTGTACATCGCCAGCCCCACGATGGCGCCGTCATCCCACATCGGACCGCCAGAGGAAGCCTTCCTCCTCTTCGGCAGCCATTCCCCTGACGTCAAGCCCTACAATTCCTGCGGCAGAGCCTCTCTCCCCTCTCTCTTCACCAGCCGTCCTGTCAGCCCTAGCTTTCTCCACTGCTGCCGCAACTCCCGTTGCCTCGACGTTTCCTTCTGCTACCGAGAGGTCCTCCAGGGTTTCCCCGGTTATGCCCACTTCCGTGCCTACAGGGGTGGCTCCTCCACAGTCTCCACAAGATGGCGCCAGTGTGTGTGGCTGACCGTCTACTTCTGTCATTTCTGTGTTTATTCTTATGTCTAACCCTCTTCACTCAACAAATCAAGTCACTGCTGGTGTATGATCGCCAAACTCTCCTGGATCTCCGGTCTTTTGTTAAAGACCTAGCCTCATCTGATTTTAATGGACAGAAAACTTTGCCCCCCATTTTATCGGGAGTTTCCACTCACCTGTACCAGGCTTCGGTTCCATCTTCCCGCCAGAAACGTCACCGTCGCCATGGTAAACGTGGTGGTCAGCTGGTCAAGCTCAAACTCTGCCTGGCGTGCTCCTCTTCTGTTTCCCGAGCAGAGTATGGATTATCTTCTCCCTTGTTTGTGCCTTGGTGCTCCTTGGATCCAATTGATGCCTGCCTAGTACCTGTGACCGGCTTGGATGAGGTGCCCTAGCCCCGCTGCCACTGCTCTCCCTGGCTTCGCCAGCATAGCATGAACCTCGGGAACCTGCAGCCACTGCATCGGGCTCCCCAATCCGCTTCACCACCCGCCCCAGCTCCTGCCAGGATTGGCCTGGTAAATGCCAGATCACTGGTAAATAAAACTTTTATCCTCAGGGATTTCTTCACTTCCCGTGGTCTGGAGTTCCTCTGCATATGTGAGACCTGGTTGAGTGTCGGTGGCTGTAGTATTTTTCTAAACTTTTACCGGCTGATTGTTCTTATTTTAACTCCCCGCGGATGTTGAGTCAAGGGAGAGGAACGGCAACTATTTATAGAAATGATTTTAAATGCAAGCAGTGTTTTTTATCATCGTCATTCCCCAGTTTTGAAATGACTTTATTTGAGGTGGGTCGCTCCAACCCGGTGCTGGCCACTGTCACATACCAACCCCCCAAATACAATAAGGATTTTATGAATGACTTCGCCGATTTTCTGGCAGAAATTATGCCAAAGTATGACCAAGTCTTTATTGTTGGAGATTTTAATATCCATGCGTGCTGTCCAGATAAGCCTCTGATGAATGACTTTTTAAACCTCATTTATTCTTTTAGCCTGGAACAGTTTTTACCTGGTGGACCTACACATGAACACGGACACACATTAAACCTTGTTCTCTTTCACGGTTTGTCTCTGTCTAACCTGGAGATCGGTGATGCTGTATTTTCTGACCATATGTGACCATATGTGACATATGTGACCATATGTGTAATGACAATAAAGTTGAATTTCATCTCATCTCATCTCATTTTATTTGATGTTGGTCTATCCTTCACCAGAGATCAAACCTGTGCTCCTGCTTGCTGCTGTAGAATTTTTAAGCCCTCCACTGCTGGCCAGTTTTCTGCTGCTTTTACCCAGCTCTGTGCTCCCCTGGATTTTACTTTTTTTGATACAGAGTACCTCAGTTCCTGGTTTTATTCCTCTTGCCAAACCATCCTGGACTCTGTGGCTCCATTAAAAATTCAGCAGCCCAGAGCCAAGCGTGAACTGTGGTTAAATGACAGAACTTGGGCAGCCAGACAGCAATGCCGCAAAGCTGAGCGCAGGTGGAAGAAGGACAAGTTGCAGGTATCACTTCAAATCTTAAAGGACTGTTGGCATCTCTACCAAAATTGTGTTAAAGAGGGTAAAAGGGGACATCTAGCTAACATTATTGCAGCAAACTGTCATGATCCACGTGTGTTATTTAAAACTATTGATTTTGTTCTTAGTGCCTCACAATCTGTCAGTATGGAAGTGTCATCTGTAACATGCAATGACTTTTTACATTTTTTTATTGATAAGGTCACCATCATTAGGGCTCTTATCCCAGCTCCTGCCTCTGACCCCTCTGTGCCTGTCCCTTGCTCTGCTGTTTTTAATCAGTTTGAGCCTGTGACCTTGCAACAATTACAGGATGTGGTTGATCATATTAAGCCCTCAGGTTCTCCTTGTGATGCCCTCCCTCCTCAATTTTTTAAAGAAGTTTTTCCTAGCATAGGTCAATCAGTTTTAACCATTTTAAACAACTTTTAACTTCTGGGGTGGTTCCTGCAAATTTTAAGCATGCAGTAGTTAAACCCCTAATTAAGAGATCTGGTCTTGATCACACTGTGTTGGCTAATTTTCAGCCAATCTCCAAGCTGCCTTTTATTTCAAAAATATTGGAGAAAATGGTTTATTTCCAGTTGAAGGATTTTTTTGGATGAACGTGATATTCTGGAGGTGTTCCAATCTGGTTTTAAAACCCTACACAGTACAGAGTCAGCACTATTAAGAGTTTTTAATGACATCCTTTTGATGTCTGATTCTGGTGATCATGTGGTTCTTGTTTTGCTAGACCTAACTGCCGCTTTTGATACAGTGGACCATGAAATCATAATTTCTCGCCTGCAGTACATTGTGGGTATTTCTGGTACTGCATTGGAATGGTTTAGGTCCTATCTAACTGATAGAATCATGTGTGTAAGCCTTGCTGGTTCTGAATCCTCTTCTGCTTCCCTGTCATGTGGGGTCCCACAGGGCTCATTTTTAGGGCCTTTGCTCTTCACTTTATCTGCTTCCACTGGGTTCAATTCTTAGAAAGCATGGCATCTCCTTCCACTGCTATGTTGATGACCATCAGGTTTATGTTCCAATAAGGCAGAAGGAGAACTTCTCAATCAAATCACTTCTTGAATGCCTTAATGACATTAAAGATTGGATGGCAGTGAACTTCCTAAGTTTTAATGAAAAGAAGACAGAAGTGATTATGTTTGGACCCAGTGGCTCCTGTGAGTCCCCTCCTATTGACTTGGGTGCCTTGGCAGGGTTTGTCCAACCTACTGTCACTAATCTGGGTTTTAAGCTGGACAGTGATTTTAGACTGGATTGTCAAATTGCTGCAGTAGTGAAGTGCAGCTTTTTTCATTTAAGGAAACTGACAAAGGCTAAACCCATTCTCTCTAAACAGCACTTTGAGACAGTAATCCATGCCTTCATCACATCTCAGCTGGATTACTGTAATGCACTTTATTTTGGAGTCAGCCAGTCTTCCCTCACACGTCTCCAGTTGGTTCAGAATGCTGCTGCACGTCTTTTAACTGGAACACGTAAGAGGGACCACATTATACCTATTTCAGCTTCCCTCCACTGGCTGCCTGTGCACTTTAGGGTTCATTTTAAAATTCTTTTATTTGTTTTTAAATCACTGAATGGCCTTGCCCCACCTTACCTCTCTGAGCTTCTTCACTTTTACACTCCTGCTCGGTTTCTCAGGTCAGCTGATCAGTTGCTCCTGGAGATACCAAAATCAAAGACGAAGCTCAGAGGAGTCAGAGCTTTTTCTGTTGCTGCTCCTAAACTTTGGAACAGTCTTCCTTTGCCTATTAGACAGGCGCCTTCACTGTCCACTTTTAAATCTTATCTTAAAACTCTTTTTTACTCCTTGGCCTTCAACCCAGCTTGAGACATTGATTGTACTTGTTTTATTGCTTTATTAAATGATTGTCATTTTTATTTGTTTCAAACCCTTTTAGTTGCATTTTATTGTCTTATGTCCTTTTCATTTTATCTATTCTTGATGTGCAGCACTTTGTATCAGCTGTAGTTGTTTTTAAAGTGCTTAGAAATAAAGTTTGATTGACTGATTGATTGAATCCACAGAGGGGCCCAGGTTCACCATAGACACGAAGGGGGATGACAGTCCACCTGTTGCAGCAGAGAATATCGCACACCAGGATGTCAGGCAAATGTCATTTATTTCTCCTTCTATCTATGATAATATGCCTTGCTTAATTCCCGGGAGAGAGACAGGTTATGCAGTCCTCTGAGCTCTCTCCACCTGCAGCAATTACTAAACCCTCACCTACCCTCTCCGTGTCTCCTCCTGTTATTCCTGAGAGTCCGCCAGCCCTGGAACTGAACTACTGATCGAGGGAGGAGCCTATGGCCCTGGAGGACCCCACTCCAGTGCAAGCGGTGAGCTGGACCTCCATGAGACCGAACCCGAGACATTGTCGCCATCTGGATCGACGGAATCCTGGACGGCAGTGGAGCTCGAGCTCAGGCAAGTGCTCTCTCTAGTTTTTCTCTATTCAGTTTTAGAGAGGTCTTGCCTGACTCTTGGTGAGAAGAGCCGGGCGCAGCCAGCCGCTGCGCCTGGGCTCGCCTCGCCGGGCTCCACCGCTGCTGGTGACCCTGACTCTGTAACTCTGTATGTTTCCTCTGAGCTTTCTCCTAGGGTCACTGGAGATGTTCCAGCACAGCCAGAGGTCTCCGTGGGTCCAGACTCGCCACCCGAGGTTGTTATGGGTCCAGCTTCCCCTGCTGAGGTCATCGCGGGTGTCCCGTCCCAGCCTGGGACCTCCGTGGGTGCAGCTTCGGCCCAGGCCGGGTCCTCTGTGGGTGCAGCTTCCCCTTTGCCCGAAGCCATCATCTGGGTTCCCCCTCCTTGGCCTAAGTCTCCGTGGGTGCTGTATCCTGGTCAAGTCGAGGACCCTCGTGGGTGCTGCGCCCCAGCTTTAACCCTATGTGGATGATGCGCTCCAGTATGGGCCCGCTATGGGCATTACCCCCCCCCCCCCCCAGCCCAGGGTCCACCGATGGTGCAGCACTGGTCCAATCCGGGTCCACTGAGGGTGGAGCGTTGGCCCAATCCGGGTCCACCAAAGGTGCAGTGTTGGCCCAGCCGCGGCCCACCGAGGGTGCAGCGTTGGCCCAGCCAGGGTCCACAGAGGGTCCTGCAGTGCTACAGCCTGGAGCCACCGCAGGTGCTGCAGAGCTTCAGCCCAGAGCTACCGCGGGTGCTGCAGATCCTCAGGCAGAACACATCGTGGTCCCTCCTTCTCCTCTGCCAGACATCATCGTGATCCCTCCTTTTCCTCTGCCAGACATCGTCGTGGTCTCCCTTCTTCCTCTGCCAAACGTCGTCGTGGTCCCCCTTCCTCTTCTGCCAGATGCCGTTGTGGTCCCTCATCCTCCCCCACCACCAGACACCGTTGTGGTCTTCCCCCTCCAGCCCTGCTTCCTGTCATTGGGCCTTCCCATGGGGGAGCTGCCTCCTGGGTCACCCCTCCGATCCTGGTGGCTTAAAGACTCAGGCCAGCTGCCCGAAAGACTGTGCCGCTGGATCGGGTGGTCCAGTTTCTCCGGCAGGCCACCCGACTCATTCCATCTGGCCATCTGTCTGGCCTGGGACTTCGGCCGGCCACCCAAACTGTCTGGGGGACCCAAGGCTTTGATGTAGGTGATGGGTGCGGGTCCTGAGCGGGCTCTATGTTTTTGTTCCCCCCTACCAGTTCCTCCCACCTCCCACCCTGACTGTGGTATTACTGTACTATTTCTTTTTTTTTTTTGGGGGGGGGGTTTCTTTGGTGTTACCTGAGGGTGTCTGGAATCCACCCCTTTAAGGGGGGCTCTGTCATGTGTGTGCCCACAGAGCTCAGACTCTCACGTTATTTCTAAGTTTTGTATGTCTGTTATTATTATTATGTTGTCAGTTTTTGTATATTTTCTGGTTTTGTGACAGAGCCTTTCCTCTTTCTCCAGACACTCCCTACCAGCTGCTCACTGCGTGCTCCTTTTCCATTTCAGCTGTGGGCAGCTGTAATTAGGTCACCGGCTCACTCAGTGGCACGCACCTGTTGCACATCTATTGCCTGTTATTTAAGGCTGGCTGCACTTTCCCTCAGTGCAGCGGCATTGTCTATTCCCTCTCACCTGACAACTCATGCCAAATGTCTATTCTCAGTCCTCGTTTGGACTGATCCTACTGCTGTAAGTTGCTTTAAGTTTGCATTTTTGTATAATGCACAGGCTGTTTTGTGTTTTTTTCCATTAATAAATGTCACTAAAAAGTTCAGCAGTTGGATAGGTCTCTCTCTGCCCAGAGGGGCGTTCTTGACAGTCTGTAGCCCAAGAACCACCTCTGGTGAAAATGTTTTTGTGTAATCCTGCTGCACAAATACAAACAAAGCCCTTGGTGGAGGTATGCACTCTCACATCATCACCAAAATATAATCATCTGTTCCCTGTGCCATTACACACCTTTCCTGAAAATTTCATAAAAATCTGTTCATAACTTTTTGGGTAATATTACCAAAAGACAAACAAACAAACCAAAGCTGGCCAAAACATTAGCTCCTCCATTGGTGGAGGTAATAATGCAGACTGTAAATGATCAACAAGAACTTCTCTCCATGCACAGTGTACATCTATACAAGACCCACTAAAAGTTAAAATGACATACTTGTATCACATGGCCTCTGACTGGACTGTTACCTAGAGTGCAAAATGGACACAGACCAATGTGAGGATCATTGTGTGTGAGTTTGGTGAGACTCTGGGCAATTGCTCAGGGAAAAAATGATGATTCTGTAAGTTGCTCTCTCTGGTAACTGCTCTTCACAAGGCAAGAAAGCCCTCTAAAGTACATCACAAGGTTTAGTCTGCCCCCCCCCCCCTTGGGGATATCAAAGATCCAAAGCAGATCAGTAATGACTTAGACCACTCTGACCACATTCTGTTCCAGTGGCTGCCCAACAGCAGACATGTCCGCTGCTGCCTCAGAAAAAGATCTGAGACTGAGAAGTTTCTTTCCACAAGCTATAAACTCCTAACTAGAAAAGCACTCAGAGAGTGCATAACTCTGCCAAGGCTCCTTCTGTCCCTCATGGATCACCTCCAAAATGTAATGGGTTTGTTTTGGAGGATTTTTGGTAACAGTGTGAGAAGATAAGAGCCTTGCTGGAGGTATGCGTTCTCAGATCATCACCAAACTGTTACGGGTTCATCTCTAGCCCAAAGACCACCTCTGGTAAAAATTTAATCAAAATCCATCTGGTAGTTTTTGCATAATCTTGCTGACAGACAGACAGACAAACCACCCTGATTACATATCATCCTTGGCGGAGATAATAAATGCTGCTACATATTTGCACACACACAGTATTTGCACTTTGCGGTTGCTTTTTTAAATTTCCCGTAGACATCCATCCATGTTCTTCCGCTTAATCATTTACGGGTCGCGGGGGGGCTGGAGCCTATCCCAGCATCTTTGGGCGAGAGGCAGGGTACACCCTGGACAGATCGCCAGTCCATCGCAGGGCCAACACAGAGAGACAGACAACCATTCACTCTCACAGTCATACCTAAGGACAATTTAGAATCCCCAGTTTGATGCCAGTTAACCTAACTTGCATGTTTTTGGCATGTGGGAGGAAACCGGAGAAATCCCGGAGTAAACCCACGCAGACACGGGGAGAACATGCAGACTCCACACAGATCACTGTTGGTCGGGGGCTGGGATCGAACCCAGGATCCCCCGGCCAAGGGTGAGTTGCTGTGCTGCCGCAGTGCTAACCACTCCACCACCGTCCCGTAGACATATCTGTTATTTTGATATTTATTAAAATGCATTGTTTTATTGCGCAGTCTGCAGGTTGAGGCAAATTTGAATTTCACTGTAGATGTGGTGATTGTGACAACAAAGCACTGCTGATTCTTGATCCTTGAACCCGAGTTTACTTAAATGATGAAGCGTGTTGTTAAACGTGTTATAGTCTCCCAACGATGTTGAAGAAGCAGTGACTGTAAAAACATTACAGTGATTCACACAGTAGCACAACCAATGGGTCTTCTCACTGCAGGGGTCAACAATGCTGATGACCTGTTTAATTCATCAACTGCCTATAAACCTAAGTCGTTAGGTGTTCCAATGAGGCAACACCTCTCATCCCAGTTTAAAGAAACCACAAGCCACAGTCAGTAATTGTGATTATTCAGCAACAGAGAACCAAGTTTTGTTTTTTTTTCCAGTTTTAACTGGCCTCTGCTGGGTGTTCCCTTCAGAGAAGATAAATGTGCCACACCTAGGAAACAAAAACCACAGTAACGTCCTGTGCTCCACTGGCAACACTAAGTTTGTGTATATTATGGTGACTTCACCATGTCACACTTACAGTAATAATTTTTTAAAGAGCTTTATGCCCCTTTAACCACACAGAGGCACTGCTGTCTGCACTGGAGAATCCATCACAGGAGGCGCATGACAAAACGGTGTTTTTTATTACCTCCACCAAGGAGTTAATGTGATTGGGGTAGTTTGTTTGTTGGCAGGATTCTGCAAAAACTACTGAACGGATTCTGATGCAATTTTCACCAGAGGCGGTCTTGGAGCTGTGGATGAACCCGTTAGATTTTGGAGGTGATCCATGAGCTCATACCTCCACCAAGACCCTAGCTCACAATGTTACTGATGGTAACTACTGGACGGACTTTGATGTAATTTTCACCAGAGGTGGCCCTTGGGCTATACGGATGAGTTTGGTGGCATGGATGAGGGTAAGGACAGACAGGGGGAAGGAGGGAGGGGCAGGCAGATGGACAGGTGGAGCCTAGGGGCAGGTATGCGCTCTCTGAGTGCCCTCTAGTTAGCAAAGTGGGGGTTTGCACATAAAGAAAACTGTCTTTAGGATTAGTAATTCTTATAGAAACACTCCATCTGACTCATTTTTCTTAGGTAAAACGGTCCATTCAACATTAGTAATAAATACACTTTTTTTTTTTTTTTTTGTAAATTTGTGACTTTTTACCAGTGTAAAAAGCTCAGTCCTAGTTTTGTTTGCAGTCTTTGCTTCTGTTCTTTTTGCTTTAATTGCAGGCTGGGAGGGTGGAGCCTTGGATTCTGAAGCACCTGAGCTGGCCAGTCTTGGGAGCTTTAAAAGGCTCCCCTAAAGTGAATCTCCCTCACCTCCTTGGCTGGATCCCCGTTGGCTCTGGCTCTCCTTAGCTGCACATTTTCCCACTTAGTAATGATAACCGTCTGTCAAACCCTTTTTTGCAATAGTAAGTGTGGACTCCCTTTTTTGTCAGACCCCTGGCGTTTGGGGTTGTGACACCAGTAAATCTGGAACGTTTTTTTTCTCACAGATTAGCAACTGTTTTCCTGCTAAATCAGATTTTTTTTAAAATAACTACTTTCTCATGCAAATTTTCTAAACCTTTCTCTTATATTTGCTATTTACTCCTTCAAAAATTAAAGATTTTTTTTCACTTCCACAATTCTTTATATCCTAAAACTGACATTTAACTGCAAAAAAACTGCAACTTTTAAGGAGAAAATCTGTAACTTTTTCAGTGAAAATTTACCACAATGATCATAAAGAGCTGCAGTTTTTCTTGTAAATTTCATTTCTTGAATATGCAGCTTTTCCTGTTAATTTGGGGCTTTTTATCTATATATACATACTGTAAATTTGTGTTTTCCCCCCAAAGTTGTTGTAAACTACTGGTTATAGACAAAGGAGCTGCTCTAGTCTGAATTGAAGGTTTGTTTGTAGTGACCCTTTGAAACAGTTCGGGAGATTCCAAACTTGTTTTCTGATTCCAGTCTTTAATTGTGTTGTAATGAAGTCCTTGAAAACAATTAAAATGTCTTTGCCTTCCTGTTGGTGGTGGCCCTCGTTTAATGGGAATTACAAACATATGGTAGAGAGCAGACAGGCACAACCCAGCAGCTGTCCCACCTGCTCTGTGGGAGAAAATAGATCACATTTGAGAAGACCAGCAGAAGTTAAAGTGTGTTCTGAGAGTCTGTGGAAATAAATAACAATAAAAACAATAAATGCAAAAGAGAGCCCGGTGCTTCTGTTCACACCTTTCCCACTATAAGCTTGAATTCCTATGGCGGGTCAGTGAGTGTGTCCCCTATTTATGCCTGCTTACCTCATGTTGAATGCCTGTGGAGCTGTTGTGAGGCTTTGTCTCACCCACCATCAGATCAGAAGCACTACTTATCAGTTTGAAGGTGACTAAGTGTAATCAAACCATTGCAACTACAATCGTTTGAAGGTTTGTGTATGAAAAAGTGAGAAGCTCCTGTTGTGAACCATGCAGCCTCTGCATCAGCTGTTCAGATGAAAACATGACTGCAGCACCATGGACAGACCCACAGAACACAGGAGGCTTTCTTATAATAAAACAGCCTTACCTTCTTTAGACTTCTTCTTTCGGGCCAGTGTTCCCCCCAGCTTCCCTAGAAAGGACTCGTCCTTTTTCATTTTGGAGGACTGGGGACTGCCACATGCGGCCGTCGTTGTCCCGGACATGTTTCAGTGTTTTTGTGCTGCTGTCTCGCTTCTCCTCTGGCGTTAACAAGCTCGCTCCTCCCTGCGCCACATGCAAACACCGGAGGATGACCCAGTCATTGCAAAAGCGCAAGGACGAGAGGCATGACTACAGCTGAGCATCAACAGACCAGACTGACTCATGAGCTTCAGCTGATTCTCCCACAGCGCCCCCTACAGACTCCAAGAGGGACGGAAGCGGATTGGGGCCACTGAAAATTTCTTTGGCGGGGGTCATTACTTTTTTTTTTATTTTAATCTCAGAATTCGGAGGGGGGAAAAAAAAAACTCAGTCTGAATTCTGACAGTGCTGTGAAAAAGTACTTGCCCCCTTTCTGATTTCTTATATTTCTGCATATTTGTCACACTTAAATGTTTCAAACTGTCAAACTAATTTTAATATTAGGCAAAGATATTAAAATCTATCCAAACCTACGTGGCCCTATGTGAAAAAGTAATTGTCCCCACTTGTTACATCATGAATTAGCTGTGATTAACCACATATTTTTTGGAAAGCTGAGTTCAATTTGACTAGCCACACCTTTCTCTGATGACTGTCAGACCTGATGAATCAAGAAATCACTTAATAGAACCTGTCTGACAAAACGAAGTAGGCTCAAAGATCTCAAAAAGCAACACATCATGCTCTGATCTAAAGAAATTCAAGAACAGATGAGAAACAAAACCCCAGAGCAACATTTGAAGAACTGCAGGCCTTATTTGCCTCAGTTTGGACACTGGTTCATGATTCAACAGTAGATAGATAGATAGGATCGATCGATCGATCAATAGATAGATACTTTATTTCGAACAAAAAAGCAAAAACAAAACAAATGACAAGTGCAATAAAAGTGAGAGTAAACAGTGCTCAAAAAGGAGAAGGAAAAAGTTAACACTTATTTACCCCAACTCCTCTTATCCCTAAATACAACCCATGTCAAATATATACCTATTACCTCACTTAAGAACCCCAAGTAGACAATTAACTATATTTTATACATATCAACATTGACACCCATCCATCCCTACATACACACATGGACAAAATTGTTGGTACCCCTCTGTTAATGAAAGAAAAACCCACAATGGTAACAGAAATAACTTGAATCTGACAAAAGTGGTAATAAATAAAAATTCGATGAAAATTAACCAATGAAAATCAGACAATGCTTTTGAAATGTGGTTCAACAGAATTATTTTAAAAAACAAACTCATGAAACAGGCCTGGACAAAAATGATGGTGTGGAGGAACAAAATAAGTTCAAGCGAGACACGGCGAGCTGAAGGTTTAAGAGTTTTATTCCTCCATCATCATGAGACACACTGCAGCACCGTGTGCTGTGTGTGCGCTCTCCTGAGTGCGCTAGTGAGGCATGTAAAGTCAGCACTTTTATATAGACAAGAGAGAATGCATGGCACATTTACATATTGATATACATATCAGACAATACATATCAATCGCGTGATTAACTGGCGCCAGACTCCTCTCCTTACTCCGGGGATGTATAACAATGGGACAAGAGAGAATGCATGGCACATTTACACTACCGTTCAAAAGTTTGGGGTCACTTAGAAATTTCCTTATTTTTGAAAGAAAAACACTTTTTTTCAATGAAGATAACTTTAAACTAATTAGAAATGCACTCTATACATTGCTAATGTGGTAAATGACTATTCTAGCTGCAAATGTCTGGTTTTTGGTGCAATATCTACATAGGTGTATAGAGGCCCATTTCCAGCAACTATCACTCCAGTGCTCTAATGGTACAATGTGTTTGCTCATTGCGTCAGAAGGCTAATGGATGATTAGAAAACCCTTGCGCAATCATGTTAGGTCTGCAATGCTGTAATTGCTGCAAATGGAGGATTCTTTGACGAAAGCAAAGTTTGAAGGAAAAAATTATTATTTCAAATACAAATCATTATTTCTAACCTTGTCAATGTCTTGACTATATTTTCTATTCATTTTACAACTCATGGTGGTAAATAAGTATGACTTTTCATGGAAAACACAAAATAATTGTCTGGGTGACCCCAAACTTTTGAACGGTAGTGTACATATCGATATACAGTACATATCAGTCAATACATATCAATCGCGTGATTAACTGGTTGTCCCCCAAGGGGCTCTCTGTCCGTATGCCAATTGTTCTGCTTCATGTCCAAGCTGAGTGTTATGAATGTCCATGTCGATTGTGGTGGGTCACCACAGTGCTCCCTCCAGAACACTCAGCAGGGATTGTGACCCCCCACCCCCACCACCGTTTGGCTCCAGCTCCGGTAGAACTGTCGGAGGGCATGTCAGTCCCTGAGGGGGACAGGGGAGGGGTGGAAAGGGCAGTGTGCTCCGCTCCGAGTTCCAGCACGTTGAACGGCCGTGGTCGTGGGCACACGGGCCAGTGTGCAGTTGTGCGTAATGGAACCAGACGGCGATCGGCCGGCTTTGGGAGTGAGGTGCGGGAAAAGCTCTGTGCAGGAGGAGGTTGAGGGGGTGGGAATAAGCGAGTGCCAGCCCGGGACGTGGTGTCTGGGCCGTGCAAAAATTGCATGTGGATCCACGATGGTGAGGAACTTTTCCCGTTAAACGTGGTGGAGATCCACAGCGGCTGTGAAAAAATTATATCTCTGACTTCTCTCATGTTTTGGTCCAGCGAGGATGTGGGGAAGGCGAGCGGCAACATTCCCCGAGGATGCATAGTGGCTGTGATAAACTGAAGCTGTGTCAGGGACTCGGCAGTTTGGCTTTAGGTGCAGGAAACAGCCCTAAAGTCATCGGGGAGAGCAATCGGCTAAATTCCCCTTGTGGGCCGTGGCTGGAAAACTCATACAAAGTCCTGTGTGCTGGCTGCATGTATGCTTCAGGTGCGCGAGCAGCCCTGAAGGTTCCGAGGGTGGCGATCGGCCGTTTTACTGGGGCATGTGCAGCGGCGGAGGACGCTGTAGCAGTCTGTGGAGCTGGTTTGTCCCTGGTGCATGGCGCGCGCTTGGCTTCTGTGCGCGGAAGGTTGGTTGTCGAGAGGTGAGTCAGGGTCAGGGAGCTTGATGGAAATCAGCGCAGTCGGTGTCGATGATTTTCCCCGTTCAGGCTGCTTCCTTCGTTCGCATGTGTTACTGATCCTCATCATGTGTCTCGGTCCCAGCGCTGCGCTCTCGGCACTGGAGGTCGCCATCGTGGAGAGAGGACAAGGCGCGCGCGGTCCCATGTGGGTGCGAAGGATGTAGGCGATCTCTGGTCCTCTGGGATCCACAGCGCGGTTCCAGTGTGGAGGTAAAAGATCAGGGGAGGGACACACCGTGACGCGTTCTGAGGCTTCCCATCCGGGTTATCTCCGGGGTGTTCGCCTCGTGTTCCATTCTTCGTTAAGGGTCACCTGTGTGGAGGAACAAAATAAGTTCAGGCGAGATACGGCGAGCTGAAGGTTTAAGAGTTTTATTCCTCCATCATCATGAGACACAATGCAGCACCGTGTGCTGTGTGTGCGCTCTCCTGAGTGCGCTAGTGAGGCATGTAAAGTCAGCTCTTTTACACAGACAAGAGAGAATGCATGGCACATTTACATATTGATATACATATCAGACAATACATATCAATCGCATGATTAACTGGCGCCAGACTCCTCTCCTTACTCCAGGGATGTATAACAATGGGACAAGAGAGAATGCATGGCACATTTACATATCGATATACATATCAGTCAATACATATCAATCGCGTGATTAACTGGTTGTCCCCCAAGGGGCTCTCTGTCCGTATGGCAAATTGTTCTGCTTCATGCCCAAGCTGAGTGTTATGAATGTCCATATAGATTGTGGTGGGTCACCACAATAGTACCCTTAACTTAATATTTTGTTGCACAACCTTTTGAGGCAATCACTGCAATCAAACGATTTCTGTAACTGTCAATGAGACTTCTGTACCTCTCAGCAGGTATTTTGGCCCACTCCTCATGAGCAAACTGCTCCAGTTGTCTCAGGTTTGAAGGGTGCCTTCTCCAGACGGCATGTTTCAGCTCCTTCCACAGATCTTCAATAGGATTTAGATCAGGGCTCATAGAAGGCCACTTTAGAATAGTCCAATGTTTCGCTCTTAGCCATTCTTGGGTGTTTTTAGTTGTGTGTTTTGGGTCATTATCCTGTTGCAAGACCCATGACCTGCGACTGAGACCAAGCTGTCTCACACTGGGCAGCACATTTCTCTATAGAATACCTTGATAGTCTTGAGATTTCATTGTACCCTGCACAGATTCAAGACACCCTGTGCCAGATGCAGCAAAGCAGCCCCAGAACATAACAGAACCTCCTCCATGTTTCACAGTAGGGACAGTGCTCTTTTCTTGGTATGCTTCATTTTTGCGTCTGTCAACATAGAGCTGATGTGCCTTGCCAAAAAGTTCCAGTTTTGTCTCGTCTGTCCATATGACATTCTCCCAGAAGCTTTGTGGCTTGTCAACATGCAGTTTGGCAAATTCCAGTCTGGCTTTTTTATGATTTGTTTTCAACAGTGGTGTCCTCCTTGGTCGTCTCCCATTAAGTCCACTTTGGCTCAAACAACGACAGATGGTGTAATCTGACACTGATGTACCTTGACCTTAGAGTTCACTATGAATGTGTTTTGAGGTTGTTCTGGGCTCTTTTGTTACCATTCGTATTATCCGTCTCCTCCTGCAGCCACGTCCAGGGAGGTTGGCTACAGTCCCGTGGATCTTAAATTTCTGAATAATATATGCAACTGTAGTCACAGGAACATCAAGCTGCTTGGAGATGGTCTTATAGTCTTTACCTTTAACATGCTTGTCTATAATTTTCTTTCTAATCTCCAGGGATGGCAACAGGAAATTCTGATTTCAGCTGAAATCTAATTTGGTTGATTGACTTGGGGGGGGGGGGGCGCAGCCCCCCTGAAGCTGAGAGGTTTTCAGTAAAACAGAAGTAATTTAGACTGAAAAAAATGATTAAAAAAAATGAAATACTAGACTTAGATAAATCATTAAATTTAATGAAAAGTTAACTTACTTTTTCTTCAATGTTGTCTCACTGTCTTTAGTCCAACATATTTAACAGTTCTGTAAGAGTTTATTACACTATTTACACTGGTCACCAAGTCACTTCTAATGTGAAACTTTCTTCCTTTTGGCAGCAAGCTGTGTCAGTCTCTGAACTTTGAACTTCATCTCCTTTTCTGGTTTCTTCAGAAACTGTCCGAGTGTTTCTGTTACCTCGTCGAATTTTGAGCCAATTTTCACCTTTACCGTCACTTTTCTCTCAAGCCAATTCCATCGGAACTTATTTTTGACACTTTTGTCTATTTCTAGCACTGATGACTCCTGATCCTTTGATAAAAATCTCAGAATTCCACTGAAAACAATACCGAAAGCTCAGAATTCCAACACGAACCAGGGATGTGATTTGGGATTGGGTAAATTATCTGAAAATTTAGCAGGGGGTCTGGGGGACGCAGTCCCCTAGAGAGGTCCGGGGCACAGCCCTGGTGGTGGGGCAAGGGGGGCGAAGCCCCCCAAAGCTTCTGGGTTTTTATGATTTTTAAGTACCAGAACTGTGCTTAAATGACATAAAACAAACAGCTGAATGCCACTTATTACTGTATAATATTGACTTATGTTCCAAGAAGATAGCATTCCTAAAATATTCCAACAAGCATTATCCATCATATGCTTTAACACTTGATCAAATCAAAATCAGTTAATTTTATCTATTCCATAATAGAAATAAAATTCATTCATACCTTTACTTTTTATAATTTCAGCATTCATTTCAGATCACCAGTTTCAATCTCCATTGAGTCTTGAGCAGTTCATTCTGCACAATCACTGATGTAGCCAAGTCTTAGAAATATTCAAAAATTATGAATCAATGTCCACTGTGCACTGTCAATTTCAAACTGTTTGGAATCATAAAAGTAATCTAACTAAATTGTTTTGCTATTTTTTCTCCTCAACATCAATGTCAGGGCACTGCAGGAGTTTTTGGGGATGGTTAACTTTTATAACCGTTTCCTCCCCCGCGCAGCCCAGCTCATACAGCCGTTGTACGCCGCACTCAAGAAACGGAAACCGGCGGACAGAGTCGACTGGACTCCTGAGCGGGAGCAGGCATTCTGAGGTTAAAACAGCGCTGGCAAACGCTGCACTACTGGTGCACCCAGACCCGGCGGCTCAGATAGCACTCACTACCGACACTTCGGACTTGGGCATAGCGGCCATCATGGAGCAATGCATTGCCGGTTCTTGGCAGCCGCTCACCTTTTTTTAGCAGGTCTTTGCACGACAGTGAGCGTAAATACAGCGTGTTCGACAGAGAGTCAATGGCTCTCCACCTGGCCATACGCCACTTCCAGTTCTGCCTGAAAGGGCACACCTTCACTGCGTTCGTGGACCACAAGCCGCTAACGTACTTAACGTACTTTATCTTCCTGGAAGATTAAAAAAAAAGCAGAATTTGGCGAATTAGCGGACAAAATCACATCCCTGAGAACACGCCGCCATGAATTTTTGACAAAGCATACAACAAGCCATTTGATTGGTCCAATCGTTTGCAACTATCCAATCGCAGGGCCGTTTACAATACAGCAGTAACTTGAGTACAAAACATCCGGGTTATCGCAGGAGACGACTTGACCCAGGGAAGCGCCGAGCGCTTATCTAATCATGTTGATTTTCACTAAAATCGGTGACAATAAGGTACCTTACCCCTCCTAAAATTTTCTCAACGGATTTAGACGATTCACAGAAATGATCAATTTGAAAATAAATCGGCGGAAATCCGCGGATCGGCAGAAAATTGCCATCCCTGAATCTCCTGAGACAACTCTCTCCTTTGCTTCCTCTGGTCCATGTTTAGTGTGGTACACACCATGTCACCAAACAGCACAGTGACTACTTGTCACCCTTTAAATAGGCCGACTGACTGATTACAAGTTTGTAGACACCTGTGATGTTAATTAGAGGACACATCTTGGTTGAACATGTCCCTATGGTCACATTATTTTCAATCTTTTCCAGGGGTACCATCATTTTTGTCCAGGCTTGTTTCATGAGTTTGTTTTTTAAAATAATTCTGTTGAACCACAATTCAAAAGCATTGTCTGATTTTCATTGGTTAATTTTCATAGACTTTATATTCATTACCACTTTTGTCAGATTCAAGTTATTTCTGTGACCATTGTGGGTTTTTCTTTCATTAACAGAAGGGTACCAACAATTTTGTCCACAACTATATCTTGTCTTCCCCAGTATCCCTATATATTTTGCTAACTTGGCCCAGATGTGACTGATGTGAGGTTTCCAGCAGATTTTGTTGTCTAGCATCACCCCTAGAAACTTATTTTCCTGTACTATTTCAGTTCTGGTATCATCTATCATTACCATTATTTCATGATTTATTTTATAATTTCCAAACAACATAAACTTTGTTTTTTTTCAGATTTAGAGATAATTTATTTATGTTGAACAACTGTATTAACTTTTTCATTTCTGTTGTGACCACCTCTAAAACCTGCTGAAAATTCTCACCAGTGCAAAGGATATTTGTGTCATCCGCAAACAAAATGAATTTCAGAATTTTTGATACTTGGCACATGTCATTTATATATAAGATAAAGAGTTTGGGTCCCAAAACTGACCCCTGGGGCACCCCACAAGTGATGTCCATGAAGGGTGATTTGTGCTCACCTATTTGTACAAATTGTTGTCTGTTACTTAAGTAACTTTCCACCCAACTCAGTCCCACCCCTCTTATCCCATACCTTTCCAATTTCCTCAGTAGAATTCTGTGATCAGTGGTGTCAAAAGCTTTCTTTAAATCTATAAATACTCCTACAGCAAACTTTTTTTTAATCTATACAACTAGTAATTTCTTCTATTAGTTCAATCAGTGCCAAAGATGTAGATTTGTCTGCTCTAAAACCATACTGACTGTCTGTGAGGAGGTTGTGTTTTTCAATGAAATTATCCAGTCTTTTCGTGAAAATCTTTTCAAGTATTTTGGAGAATTGTGAGAGTAAAGAGACTGGCCTGTAATTTGTGAAACGATGACTGTCTCCTGTTTTGTATAGTGGTATTACTTTTGCTATTTTCATTTTGTTTGGAAATTTACCAGTTTGAAATGACAGGTTACAGATGTCGGTGAGTGGTTTAACAATTCCTTCAATTACTTTTTTCACTATTGTCATGTCAATTTCATTCCAGTCAGTTGATTTTCTGTTCTTAAATTTACTCACAGTCTCAATAATTTCCTTTTCAGTTACTGCACCCAAAAAGATTGTGTTTGTATTTCTGTCTTCTATTTCATTTACAGAACCACTATCATATGTTTCTGGTGTCACTATTTTCTTTTTTTTTTGCTAATTCTGGACCTGAGGCGGTTGATAATATAAAGGCAGCGAAGTGAGGTTTTAAGCAAGTTTATTAAATCATACCGCCTTCACGGAACTCCGCTCCAGCCCTGTGTGAGCAGACTGGAGCGGGGTCCTCAGGCTCTCTAGCAAAGAGACACAGAGTGCGTGTGTCAGCAGCAGTTGAAGGAATGAGAGAGAGGATGAGTTACAGAATATGTGCGATATTTATACCAGTTACAGACAATGCATGAAAGGCATTCACAGCCGTGGGTATGGCATTTGCATTTGAGAGACACAGTGAGAACAGGAAGCATGAACACAATGCATGAATGGGACATAAACATCACAATACTGAGCCGGAACAAGCAGACGGAGCGGGGCTGCCTGTAGACATTAATACACACATTTCGCTGTTCTGTTATTTGCTCTAGCCGAGCGCTGTGTCTGTCTCAGTCTGTTGTGGGGGTTGCCCCACACGCTCCCCCCCAGAGGGCTCGGCAGGGGGCCGAGGCCTCGATAGTGCAGCTTTGGCAGCGAGCAGGGAAAGCTCTGTGCAGGCAGAGGTGGAGGGGGGTGGGGGGCAGTAAGTGCCGACAGGAGACGGTGAAATCGTCTGAGCCGCGCAAAAATTGCTTGTGGGTCCACGATGTCGAAGGGCTGTCCCGTTGAACGTGCAGAGGTCCACAAGAAGAAAAATTAGTCACTGACTCCTCCCGCGATTAAGTCCTGCAAGGATTAACAGTGGCCGTGAAGAAAAGCAGGGACGGCTGTAAGAAAAAAAAACAAAGGCAAAGGGACTTGGCGTGTTGACTTTAGGTGCGGGCACAACCTTAAAGCCTTCTGGGAACCGCAGACTGTCGAATTCCCTATGTGTGCCGTGGCTGAGACCATTAGCAAATCCTTCGAGCATGCTGCGTGCGTGCCTCAGGTGTACGAGCAACCTTGAAGGGCCTGTGTGCAGCGGCGAAGGAGGATGGGGGTCTGCAGAGCCGTATGCGTCCCGTGCGTGGTGCGCCGTCCGCGTAACTCCCCGGTGCGTGTGCCGGGGCTCCGTGCGTTGTTGGGCCAGCTGGAGAGGAGGCAGGGTCAGGGAGCTTAATCATCCCTGTTCGATGTGTTGGAGCGGTGAAAGGAAGTAGACGATCTTTGTCCCTCGCGCTCGTGCAGATGTGTTGGAGTGGTGAGAGGGAGGAGACGATCTTTGTCACTCGCTCAGCCATGGTGCGTTCAGGTCCACGCGCTGCATTCTCTGTCGGCCATGGAGGTCGCCGTCGTGGAGAGGGGACGAGGTGCATGCGCTCTCGTGTGGAGGAGCTGTGAGCGCGGCCGGTCCAGCGTGGATGTGCCGATCTAGGCGTGCAGATCCCACCATGAAGTTTGCTGCGGCTTTCCCGGTCGTGGGTGATGTCCGGAGAGTTCCCTGAAGCAGAAGGGAGCTGCTGCGTTCGCTTGTCGTCAGAGCATCACCGCCGGGTGCTGCGTTCGCCGGCAGCGTCGCTGTCCAAGCCAGAAGGTTGCGTCGCGTGTGCGTCTTCGGGGTCACCAGTGAGGCGGTTGATAATATAAAGGCAGCGAAGTGAGGTTTTAAGCAGGTTTATTAAATCATACCGCCTTCACGGAACTCCGCTCCAGCCCTGTGTGAGCAGGCTGGAGCGGGGTCCTCAGGCTCTCTAGCAAAGAGACACAGAGTGTGTGTGTCAGCAGCAGTTGAAGGAATGAGAGAGAGGATGAGTTACAGAATATGTGCGGTATTTATACCAGTTACAGACAATGCATGAAAGGCATTCACAGCCGTGGGTATGGCATTTGCATTTGAGAGACACAGTGAGAACAGGAAGCATGAACACAATGCATGAATGGGACATTAACATCACAATACTGAGCCGGAACAAGCCAGAAGGAGCGGGGCTGCCTGTAGACATTAATACACACATTTCGCTGTTCTGTTATTTGCTCTAGCCGAGCGCTGTGTCTGTCTCAGTCTGTTGTGGGGGTTGCCCCACAGACCAACGTTTACAAAAAATTTGTTGAAACCACTAACCACATCCTCCATATTATTTATCAACTTGTCATTTTCAATAAAATATTCTGGATAATTTGCATTCTTTGATCGGTTACTAATAATCCCATTTAGCACTTGCCATATTCCTCTGAAGTTATTTTTATTATCCTCTAATATTCTGTTGTAGTATTCTTTCTTACAAGTCCTCATTATATTAGCTAGCTTGTTTTTATATCTTTTATATTTGATCTCGGCCTCTACCATTCTACACTTAATGAATTGTTTTTTATAATGTATTCTTCTTTTTACATGCATTTAATAGCCCCTTGGTGACCTATGGACTATTTTTGTTTTGTTGTCTGTCACTGTATTGTTTTATAGGACAGTTTTTGTTGTACAATGATTGAAACATTTGTAAAAAATCATCATATGCTTTATTTATATCCTTTTCATCACAAACTATCTTCCAGTCTTGCATTAATAATGCCTTTGCCAGTAAACACATAGATTCTTCAGTTCTTATTCTTTCATATTTAATATTTTTGGTATACTTATTCTTCCTATAATCACATTGATAGACAACAAAAATCGGCAGGTGGTCACTGATATCATTCAATAAAAGCCCGCTCACAATATTATTTTCCATGTTTGTGAATATGTTTTTCTATTAGTGTGGCACTGTGTGACGTAATTCTGCTAGGTCCGGTGATTGTTGGATGTAAGCCCATACTGTACATTGTGTTGATAAATTATTCTGTCATACTATGTTGTTTTGAGTTCATAAGATCTACTGTATATTGGGGCAGCATGGTGGTGGAGTGGTTAGCGCTGCGGCAGCACAGCAACTCACCCTTGGCTGAGGGATCCTGGGTTCGATCCCAGCCCCCGACCGACAGTGATCTGTGTGGACTTTGCGTGTTCTCCCCGTGTCTGCGTGGGTTTACTCCGGGATTTCTCCGGTTTCCTCCCACATGCCAAAAACATGCGTTAGGTTAATTGGCATTAAACTGGGGATTCTAAATTGTCCTTAGGTATGACTGTGAGAGTGAATAGTTGTCTGTCTCTCTGTGTTGGCCCTGTGATGGACTGGCGATCTGTCCAGGGTGTACCCTGCCTCTTGCCCCCCCCCCCCCCCCCCGACCTGAAAAAGGATTAAGCAGAAGAAGATCGATGGATGGAAGATCTATACTGAAATCCCCACAGATGAACATAACTTTATGAGTAAGTTTTGCATACATTTTTTTCCATCCAGTCCTTAAATAAGTCAATGTTTGATCCAGGTGTTCTATATACACAGCTCACGACCATAATCTTCATATTGTCCTAACAGATTTCTATTGTAATACATTCAAATAAACCATCCACAGTCACTGACAAATTTTCAACAATCTTGTATTGCAAGCTCTTGTCAATATAAATTGCAACTCCTCCTCCTCTTTTTCACTTTTCTATTCAAATAATTTACTTCATAGCCATCCAATGTAAAATCCACTCCTTTCTCTTCATTGAGCCACGTCTCTGATATTGCCACTATATTGAATGACTCTTTAAAGGTCTGATGACACATTTTTGACCTTTTTTAGCATGTTGTGTAAACCCAAAAGTCATTGTCAATGATCAATATAATATTTACAACAGCACCTGCATAAACTAGTTATCATCAAAAAAAACAGCAGCCGCTGACTGGACTGTGGAGCCGCCCGCTGAATTAAGGGCGGCACCCCCATGACGTAATCGCAGGAACAGACTCCGGTCTTGTTGACTGGAATGACAGCAGCTTTGTGGCTCACAGTTTCTCTGGTTTCTTGTTGTAATTTTACGGCTATGCCTTCGCATTGTGTCACAGGCTTAGATAAAGTGTGTGATGTGTGAAAGACCACATCACACGCTTCAGCTTGAGCCTGCTCTCCTCTGCACTTTTATGCAGGAGGAGCACGAGGAGGGGAAGGATTAATGGATTTAGTGCAGCTTTGACCTAATTTCTCTGATCGCACGCCGGTCCGGTCACGTCCCCTCTCTCATTATCAACAGGTGATTCAAACTCCCACTGATCATGTTTCCCGGTCCTCGCCCAGGTGCTTGTCATCACACCATCACCAGCAGTGCGATAATGGCAAACGGCCGCCAAAATGTACATGCACTGCTGGTCAATAGTATTGCCATCTGTGCTGTTAGTCTGCCAGTATTTTCAGCACTCTCATGACGTGTTAGCCACTCCACACAGCCATAGTTCTTGTGCGTTCTTAAAGTGATGTCGGCTCTGGAGCGCAACCATGGTTAATACGTCTCCTTTCCATGTTCGCTGAGCAATGTCGGCCCCGAACGCCTACTGCTTATGTTTCTGTATATTATTTGTAAGTCTTCACTTTTTTGGGAATTGTCTGTCGTTCTATATTAAATGTGCTGTGGTGAATCTTGCCCTTAAATCCTCGTTATTTCATGCGCCCTCTCCCTGCCCTGCATAAGAGCGCATGGAGAGGGATGATTTATGCATAAATAACGAGGATTTACACCAGGATTTAAGGGCAGGATTCACCACAGCAATAGTGATAGTGTTTGCAATATTGGCTGGCTAACAGCACGGCAGATGATGCACACAAAACATGAACAGCTGACTGTCACTGAATCTGACTCGCTAGGCACAATGCCCACTTGGCACGGCTCAAACCGATCACAATCCACACCCTGTAGGTTGTGATCTGTATATTCAAAAATTTTCAGTTCCTATTGTTCCTGTTTGTTGATCTTTTGTTTCATGTAGTTATATGTCCTGTTGCAGATGAGTGTAATCCTTCAGTGTCCTACAGTTGTCTCTTGTTGCTGCCGACTCCAGTTCATAATATTGATTGACATTTGTCCAGTTCCATAATATTTCGGATGTTAATAACTTTGGCTTCTTCAGGTGATCCATTTAATTTGATGTATATTTTACAGTTTGTTGTCCAGGTGTTTTGAATCTTTTTTTTGCTTTCTCATGTATCTTGCTTTTCTGGCTATTTCTGCGTTTTCTTTTGTAAGGTGCTCGTTTATGTAAATTATGTTCCCTTCAGTTTCCTATCTTGTTTTAGCAGCGCAGTCTTGTGTTTTCTGTTGACAAACCTCATGATGACAACTGATTTATCAGTGTTGTTTTTCCTGGGCAAAGGGTGGCAGGCCTCAATGGTGTTGCAGTCCAGCTGGATTCCTTTGGACTGCAGGAAGGCCGCCACCTGTTGCTCCGTGGATTCGGCTTCCAGCTCACCGAGTCCCCCTCCGCTGTCTGCGGCCACTGCCCGAGCATATGATCGGGGTTTAATGTGGAGCCCTGTGATGATCACGTCATTCACCCTGGTGTATTGTTCCAGGTCCACCACTCTGCTTTCCAGATACGCCAGCCTCTTGTCCTTCTCGGCGTTCTGGATCCGCAGCGCTTTCACCTCCTCGACCAGGTCCAGAATGTTTTTTGCTGCAGCTTAACAGCAGAAACCTCTTCAGCCAAGAAGTCAAGTGACCCTTTAATATCGTCCACCTCCTCAGCCTGCTGAGCTTTCTTGGGACCCATGATCCCGGACGATTTATGTTGACTAAACAGCTAACTGCACAGCTGTTTAGCTAGCTGAGTGGCGGGCCGCTCAGCTCCACTCCTGTTTTCCCAGTCCGTAAATGCGTCTGTAAATGCAGTTATCGACGTCTTCAGTCAAGTAGGGGTCAAAACGAGGATGTCCAGTCCGTAATCCAAACTCAGTTATCAGAAGCCCGAACAGTACTCAAAAACCAAGCACCAAAACACAGAAATCCACTGATTGACAGGACCTGACAGCAGGTTGACAGCCAAGAAAGAGTACAGTAAGAAAGAGACTGAGCAAAAATGGCATCCATGGGAGATTTCCAAGGCAAAAACCACTGCTGACCAAAAGGAACACAAAGGCTCGTCTTACATTTGCCAGAAAAACATCTTGATGATCCCCAAGACTTTTGGAAAAAAATATTCTGTAGACTGATGAGACAAAAGTTGAACTTTTTGGAAGGCATACATCCAAAATGGTTTAAAATTAACACAGCATTTCATAAAAAGATCATCATACCAACGGTCAAACATGTTGGTGGTAGTGTGATGGTCTGGGGCTGCTTTGCTGCTTCAGAACCTGGACGACTTGCCGTAATTGATGGAACCATGTATTCTGCGCTCTACCAGAAAATCCTGAAGAAGAATGTCAAGTTCAAGCCCTCCAATGTAGCTGAATTAAAACAATTCTGCAAAGAAGAGTGGGCCAAAATTCCTCAACAGCGATGTAAAATATTCATTGCCAGTCATCAGAAACGCTTGATTGTGGTTGTTGCTGCCAAGGGTGGCACAACCAGGTTATCTTTGTCTAATATAAAATTATGTTTAATGAGCTGAAACATTTAAATGTGACAAATATGCCAAAATAAAAGAAATCAGGAAGATGAAATACTGTAGTGTTTCATAGCACTGTACCAGAGTACAATTTCTGACTATTCTACCAGTTAGTGAAAATTAACCTTACATGCATGTCTTTGGACTGTGGGAGGAAACCAGAGTACCCAGCAAAACCTCCACAGAGATGCAGTTGTGCTCCTAAGTTTACACACCCTGGTGGAATTTGATTTTTTTTTGGTCATTTTTCAGAGAATATGAATGATAATACAAAAACTTTTCTTTCACTCATAGTGGTTGGGTGAAGCCATTTATTATCAAACAATTGTGTCTGCGCTTTTTAAATCCTAATGACAACAGAAACTACCCAAATGACCCTGATCAGAAGTTTACCAACATTTAAAAGATATTTACAGCAGTCTTAAATTGGAATCACTCATTCATACATCAACCCTATTTTCATTAAAGTCTCAAAATACAAAAAAATTTTTTTAAATCCCTCCCACCGTTGCACACCTGATAGTCTTCAATTGAAAATGTTGGAGTAGCTACTCAATTTTATTGAAGGTCAGAAACAGAAGGATCGGCGGGGAAAAACATCATCTGGAATGTTAGCTGAGGAGAACCATTGGTGGGGACAACCGTTGATGTTGAGAATGACTGTTGGTGGGGAGTACAGCTGCTGATGGGGAAGGAGCCCGTCGTTGGAGAGTCAAACCGCTGGACTTAGCCGTTGGTGTGGAGAAGAGCAGCAGATGATGACAGAGCTGTTGCTGGGGAGAAGAGATGGGGATCGAGGGGCCCTAGACAAGCGATGAAGTCCGTCTTCTTGAAAGAAAAACGGTCCGGTCGGGGTCCAGATCGGTCTCTTTTATCTCCCTTCCTTTCTGGAAAAAAATACATTTGCCTCTCCAGTCAGCTAATAACTTACTGAATCATAGCTAGAATCCATTTCTATTTGAACTAGGCTCACTAAACATATCAATGTTAACACGGTCTGCTAACATTACAAAATGACAAGAAAAAGTGACAAATGTAGTATTTCCTATTGACATTTTGTTATAAAGTGAAATTAATTACTCATTAGCAATTAAGAGAATTTACCTGACTGTCAGCAATCAAGCCTTTCTAAACAGGCTGTAACTGCGTTATCCTGATGACCCAGAAAGACCAAATCACCCTTATCACCCAAAACCGTTCTGTGACCAACTGCTGCATCTCTTCTTCTTCTTTTAGATTTGATTGGTGGTTGGCAACCAGCTTACAGGTGCATTACTGCCACTGACTTCACTCTATATCATCACTCTATGTGGTCAGGAGCTGTCAGAGTCTCCAGCCTTTTAAGGTGCAAACGTGTAACTGTTATTAATTGTTCCGCCCATCTGCCTTCTGGACAAAAACTGATTGGTTCCCCAAAACATACGCTCCAAAGCACTTGTCAATCAAAATACCAGGTTTTGTTTTTTTTTTGTTACTTATTTGTACCCGTAGGTAGACTTGGTTTGCAGTCTGGTGACAAGCCACCGGCTGCTGGTCGTTGCGTGCGCGAGCGCCCTAAACCTACATGTTTTTGGTTGCATAGTAAATGAATTATTAACAACTTTTTGTACAGATATACCACTCAAACTCATTAGAAAACTGTTGCAAAATACAGTCAGTTTTTTTTTTAAAAAAAGAAAAGAATTTAAACAACCATTTTCAATTTCACATTTTAAATTAAATTAAACCATTTACAAAGATTCTGTTTACACAATAAACACTGTTGTGTCTATAAATAATTATAGATAGGGCTACATGAATGAGGGACTTTATTTTCTCAAATGGTAAAGCTGCTCATTCTTCTTGGCAAAAAGCCTCCAGTTCCTGTAAATTCTTAAGCTGTCTTTCATGAACTGCATGCTTGAGATCTCCCTAAAGTGGCTCAATGATATTGAGGTCAGGATACTGAGATGGCCGCTCCGGAACCTTCACTTTTTTCTGCTGTAGCCAATGACAGGTTGACTTGGCCTTGTATTTTGGATCATTGGAATGTTCAAGTGCATCCCATGCACAGCTTCCAGGCTTATGAATGCAAATTTTCTTCCAGTACTTTCTGATAAAATGCTGCATTCATCTTGCCATCAATTCTGACCAACTTCCCTGTGCCTTTGTAGCTCACACATCCCCAAAACATCAGCGAGCCACCTCCGTGTTTCACAGTAGGGATGGTGTACTTTTCATCATAGGCCTTGATGACACCTCGCCAAATGTAGCTTTTATGGTTGTGGCCAAAAAGTTTAATTTTGGTCTCATCGCTCCAAATAACTTTGTTCCATACGTTTTGAGGCTTGTCTCTGTGCTGTTTGGCGTATTGTAAGTGGGCTGCTTTGTGGCATTGGCGTAGTAATGGCTTTCTTCTGGCGACTCAACCATGCAGCCCATTTTTCTTGAAGTGCCTCCTTATTGTTCATCTTGAAACAACCACACCACTTTTTTTTCGAGAGAGAGAGAGTCCTGTATGTCAGCTGAAGTTATTTGAGGGTTTTTCTTTGCATCCTGAACAATTTTCCTGGCAGTTGTCGCTGAAATTTTTGTTGGTCTACCTGACCGTGGCTTGGTTTCAACAGAATTCCTCATTTTCCCCTTCTTAATTAGAGTTTGAACACTGCTGATTGGCATTCTCAATTCCTTGGATATCTTTTTATATCCTTTTCCTGTTTCATAAAGTTCAACTATCTTCTCTCGCAGGTCCTTTGATAATTCTTTTGCTTTCCCCATGGCTCGGAATCCAGCAACATCAGTGCAGCACTGGATGAAACATTCAGGGGTCTGTCAGGAGTCCAGAAACTCACTTACTTTTTATACGCACACGCTAGTTACAAGTAACCAGATCACAGGTGAGGGTGGTTACCTTTAGTAGCCATTTAAACCTGTGTATGTCAACTTGTGTGTATGTTATCAGGCCAAAACTTCCAGGGTATGTAAACTTTTGATCAGGGTCATTTGGGTAGTTTCTGTTGTCATTATGATTTAAAAAGAGCAAACACAATTGTCTGATAATAAATGTCTTCACCCAACCACTATGAGTGAAAGAAAAGTTTTTGCATTATCATTCATATTCTCTGAAAAATGCCCCCCCCCCCCCCAAAAAAATCCCAAATTCCACCAGGGTATGTAAACTTATGAGCACAACTGTAGGTCCTGGCTGTCGGGTTCAAACACAGGACCCTTTTGCTACGAGGTAACTGTTGGATCCATAATTGGGCAATAACGAGCAGAAGGTAGTTACTGTTAATGGAGCTTTATTACAATAACTATGGACAATACCCTCAGGCGTTCAGCACCCTTCAGCAAGCCAAGTGTCCCACGATGAAAGAGGACTAGCCTCTTCCGCCCACGTCCTTTATACCCAGAGTGGTGTCACCACCGGAAACCCGTAGTTGGCTATCCCTGCTCATTCCCCGTCCAATCCGGCCGCCATCTTATTAATACCTCTATTTCCATACATAACAGTAACAGCGCTAATAATTGCTCCACCAAGTTGCCCAGCTATTCTACCCACCTCGAATTAAGAGGGACTGAATGCTGCAGATTTGTGCTTATAGTAGAAAAGTGAATTGATTTCAATATTATATAGACCAAACCCAACAGTATAATCTATTTTTGTACTTGGTCTTTTTGTGAAGGATAAAACCAGAGGTGGGTAAAGCAGATGAGAACTGTACTCAAATAGAAGCATTAATTACTCAGTGAAATGGTACCTGTACACACAACTCCAGGGAAAAGATACAGCAGAGAAAATAAGTATTGAAACATCACCATTTTTCTCATTAAACATTGTTATGATTCCCCATGTGCTGCGTAGTAGCGCACGGAGGAAGAAATGAAAAACCCAATTGCAGGAGTAGAACGTGCACTTTATTAAACATAAACACCAAAATAACCAGTCCAGCTTACAGTCACAATAACAAACTGAGGGTTGCAATGATGAAGATAAAGGGGCCACCAGACATACAGGGATGCCACCTGGATGTTCCACAGCCAGAGGGAGAGAATGCCTAGTGCCGTCGCAGGCTGACGGCAGGAAGAGAAAGGACAAACGTGAACTTACGGCTGGAACGATCCAGGGCTGTCCGTGTAGTCCGGTGGATGAGGGTGAGGCAGGGTCAGCCACTAACACCAAGGAAATAAACCATCTTGAAATGTCAGGCTGAATGAACACAAAGGTGGTAGAAACAAACATACATGGAGGAACACGCTGCCACGTATGAAGCTGAATGCTCCGACGGTCTCTTCCTACTAACGCAGCGTTTATGTAATAATGATACTAACGAGGGAAGAGACCGCCAGTGTGAGGAAGCGTGGGCTGAACATAATAAATCCCAGGTGTGCATGAGTGAGTGTCTGAGTGTGTGAATGGGAATGAATGGAATGTGTGTGTGTATGCGTGTGAAAACACCTGTAATGAGAAACAGCTGATGGCACTGACAGGAGGAGGAAGTGTGCCCGAACTGTCAGGGAGCGAACGACCCAAATAGCTCCCTGACGCGCCTGATGGAAAATAGGGCCAAACAACCATGGTCAGAACTGGTTGTTTGGCCAGGTTCATGACAGCCCCCCCGCCAAGGGTGGATACCAGACACCCCAGTACCATCAGCCGAAAACAAAAAACACAACCAAGGAAACCCCTGGCCCCCCCAGAGACAGATAACGACCCAGGGTGGGAGGTGGGGGGAAAACAGGTTAGGAGGGAAGTGACACATGAAAAAAACAACACAACACAAAATGCAATATAATAATGTGAACCTCCTAACAGCCTCCCCCACTTAGGACACTAACCCCCCCAGGAGTCCAAAGTTCAGGAGGTCGACCAGCGTCCCAAGGCCCCAGCATGGTGAAGGGTGACTGATCGGGTGGCCTGCCCGAGTCGCAAGCCCAGCAGGCGGCCCGCTGAACAGTGTCAGGTGACCTGCCAGGACTGTTGAGCCACCCGACCCGAGAGCCAAGTTTTTCAGGTGGCCAACCAGCGTGGTTGAGCCACCAGGACCGGGGGGGGCAGGCGAAGAGGTTGCCTACCCACCGGGGACCATAGAGGTTGGTGGCCAACCCGAGGGATAGGAGCGCCACCCCCCCGCCCCCTAAGGCTTGGAGCAGGGGGACCGCAGCACCTGCGTTGGTCCCGGCCTGGGACACGGCTGCACCCGCGTTGGTCCCGGCCTGGGACACGGCTGCACCGGCGGTGGACTCCGGCTGGAGCTCTGCTGCACCGGCGGTGGACTCTGGCTGGAGCTCTGCTGCACCGGCGGTGGACTCTGGCTGGAGCTCTGCTGCACCGGCAGTGGACTCTGGCTGGAGCTCTGCTGCACCGGCAGTGGACTCCGGCTGGAGCTCTGCTGCACCGGCAGTGGACTCCGGCTGGAGCTTTGCTACACCCGCGGTGGGCTCCGGCTGGGGCTTCGCTGCACCCGTGGTGGAATCCGGCTGGGGCTCCGCTGCACCCGCGGTGGGCTCCGGCTGGAGCACCGTTGCACCTGCGGTGGTCCCCATCGAGGACCTCATTGCTCCCGTGGTGGTCTCCCCAACGGGGGAGGTAGGGTTCCTCCCTGATCCCGGCACTGGATCCAGACCTTCGTTGGCCTCTGGTGGCATCAGCTGCTCTCCAGCGACCCTCGCCAGGAGCTCCAAACCCGGAGGGAGAGAGAAGGAAACCGAGTCAGGGTCGCCAGCAGCGGCAGAACCCGGTGAGGTGGCCCAAAGGGCTACTGCAAGCTGCCCCGGGCCCTCCTCGCCATGAGTCAGGCAGTGTGACATTGACACAGATGTAACTGACATGATGGAGCACACTTGCCTGAATTCAGGTTCCACCACCGTCCAGGACTCCGGCGACTTAGGGTGCACAGACTCCATCCGGTCATCTGGTGATACCCCCACGACGACCTCTCCTGGGGCAGCTGGGCTCACGCTGCCGTCAGCTGCGGACCACCTAGGTTGCGGCGGCTCCTCTCCAGCGACCCTAGAGTGGAGCTTTTTGAGGACGGAAGAGGGGAGACAGTTAGGGTCACCGGCAGCGGCGGAGCCCGGTGAGGGGGGTCCGGATGCAGCTGAGAGCTGAACCCGACTCTCCTCCCCAAGAGCCAGGCAAGATCTCTCAACTATTGACAGAAGAACTACAGGAGAGATTACTTGCCTGACACTGGATACTGATTATTTGCTTCAGTTTCTTTCATGACACAGTAAATAAAATTTATAAACCCAGTTAGATGTTACAAAACATTTAAAAAAAACCCACTATTTTTCAGCAAAAACTTTTGACTGGCATCTTCCATCTGACAGTGTCGAAGCGACTTTAAAGTTCATCACCCGCTCCAGTTTGTGGTGCTGTTTTGAGAAGGAATAAATTTCTCATTAAGTTTTGTGAATGATCCATCATATTTTAATGCTCAAAAATAATACTCCCTTTACACACTCACCTGTGGTCTGCAAGAGTTTCCAGTCACTCTGCAGTCTCAGTCGGAGTCTCTCTATCGCCTCCACATCCTCTGGCAGCGGAGCCTGAAGCTGACCCAGCGAAGGAGCAGGGTGACCCAGGAGAGAGGAGCCTGTTGGGTCAACGTATGCCCTGTCATCCTCCTGAAATGAGAAAGTAGACAAACCATACCCTTTAAAAAAAGAAACTTTATTCTTATATTTTAACACTGAAGTACAAGTAGCACAACTGTACATACTTAGAAACAGGCAGGTCACCTAGGGAATTATAATACAGGTTGTCTCATCTGTAGTCAGCTCTTGCATTCAGTGTTACTTTTCCAACAGTCCCAGAGAAAGAAAGGCATAAGAGGGCGCCATCAGGGCCTCCAGAGTAAGTCAGATTCAGTCCATGCCCTTCTCAATCTTTGTAGTCTATACAGTAGGCCAAAATAACTTAATTCATGACTGCCATCTATCAGGTGTGAATAGGTTCACTGTATTAATCTTGGGTACATACCGAGCTTACATCAGCTCAGAATATCATCAGAGAGGAAAAAATAAGGACAAGAATTTTTCCACGTTATGGAAAATAAAAAGCCTTTCTATGTAACATTCATCTGCACCACCCATTTGGACCAATACTTATAAAATTTGCCAATACAAAGTCAGAGAGAAAACATTATCTTCTCCATCACAAACATCTCCTTTACGATTGCTCCACATTCTTTGTCTAGCCATTTCTTAGTTATTGCTTTCTTGCTAGCAACTAATAATATTCTAAGGACATACTTGTCTTGACTATTGAGTTCAGCTGGTATATTTCCCAAATATATCATGCAAAAACTATGTTCGATCTCAGAACCCAGTACAGATTTTATTTCTGATACTATTTCTTGCTAGTAAGGTTGGATTGCTGGCCAATTGCAAAATATGTAAAAATGATGAGCCATTGAGTTGTTACATTGTCTCCAGCACTGTCCTGATCCTGGTCTGCCATTCTGTAAAAAAAAATATTTTTCCAAGTGATAAAGAACCTGTCTGTATTCCATGAAAATTCTCTCCATTGGCCAGAACTACAGATGGTGGATTGAGCTGTGCATATATTTGACCACTCTTCCTCTGTTATTATAATGTTTGCTTCCTTCTCCCATTTATCTTTTATGTATACTGTGGAATGATTCTTGGAGGAATGTATACAGGAATATATATTTGATACAATTTTCTTGTGACTACTGCTCTTATATGCATCAGTGAAAATGTCGATAATATCCATTTCATCTTGTACATTTTTTTTTTTTAAATTTTAACATCTGTTTTTTTCCACTACCAAGTGGGTTGGACGAATCGCTACGACAGACATCAATGTATCTGCCGTAGCTTTATAGATTAGAGCAGTTTGGGTTTGTTTTTTAAAATGCCGGATGCCCTTCCTGTTGCAACCCTGCCCATTTATATCCGGGCTTGGGACCAGCACAGGGAGTACACTGGCTTGTGCACCCACCCACTATGGCTGGATAACCATCCCTCCTCCATTCCATTATTGCTGAGCACCAACCTGGATGGCAGGAAGTTCCATTTTATAGTCTTTGGCACGAGCCAGACAGGACTTGAACCCCAGCCTCCCGGATGTGGGGTGGATGCTCTACCTCTAAGCCACCACTCCGGTGTACATTCATTTTAGTATTACTGATAAAGCGATGCGTAACTTGTAGGTAATGAAAAAAATTTTGTTTTTCTAAATTGCGGATGTCAGAAAGGTTTTGAAAGGATTTTAGGCCTTTTTCACTTGAAATTGAAAACCATACCCTTTAAAAAGAAAAATGTAAAGACATGCTCCAACAGACAATGTCCATATACAGCGTTTTTCCTGTGTTTTGAAAAAAAGAGACTGTAGTGTGTGGACTGGGGGGTGGAGGTTGGACACTGGAGCTCGCCGTAGCCAGTGTCATGATGTAGGGGATGGATGACGCTGGGAGGCGCCACCATGTTGTATATAGTTAAGTGTAATTAATAAAAGGTTGTTGTTCAGTGCAAGATGGCTCACAGCTTGCTTATTTCAGACATAACAAATGGCGACAAGGGTAAAACCCTCACTCATGGAGCCAGTAAAACCTTTCCTCACCTCACCGGGGGCACCATTGATCCTGTGGCGCTGCTGGTTCAACATGTTTAAAGAGCCTGTCAGCGCGACTGGCCTGAGTGACGCTGACAACAAGAAGCTGAAGAGCGTGCTGGTCCTCAGCCTAGGCAAAGAAGGGCAGCACGTGTTCCATACTCTGGGTCAAGCAGACTCATTCGGCAAATGCGTGACTCTGATGGAGAAATATTACAGCGATGCGAGCAATGTTACAGCCTGAACCGTCCTCTTCCGCCACAAACAGCATGTGGGTGAGTCAACTCAACGTTACACCACGGAGCTCCGAGTCTTGGCGAGCACGTGTGCCTTCGGGCCCTTAGAAGATGAGCTAACCCGTGACAAGCTAGCAGAAGGCACAAACAACAAGTGGCTAAGAGAAGAGCTAATGCTAACAACAAATGATCTCAAGCTAAGCGAAGTAGTGAGGATGGCGGCCCAGATGGAGACAGCCACCCAGCTAGCGGAACAGCTAATGACACCTAGTCGACAGACCCCTCAGCCGACCCCGCGGGAGGAGGCCATTAGTAACATCATTAGCTGTCCCAAACACACACAACCACGGGACAACATGAAGAGGCTGAGCGGAACACAGACCAAAGCGGGTGAATGGCCATCGTGTACCGACTGCAGCTCATCCAAACACCAGAGCCCGCTTGGCCACTTGCCCCGCTAGAGGGAAGAGATGTCACTGCTGCAAACAAGCTAACCACTTTTCCAAGGTCTGCCACTCAAGCCCCATGAAAAACAAAGTCCACCCATCGGAACCAGCCACGGTCTGCACAGTGAGCGCTAGGAATTGGCCGCTCAAATGGCACACCATCCAGCTGGATGGCGTCAACTTGCCGCTTTTATTGGACTCAGGTGCTCCACAGTCCCTACTAAACGTAGCCACAGTCAGAAAGCTCTTCCCCAAAAAGACCATTACAACGAAGGTGGACGATCTGTTTGGATATGGGCACGTCAAGATCGGCATGGTAGGGGCAATTGACTTTTCAGTGACCTGCGGCCCAAAAACAATCCCGTCGTGACGCGCCAGGGGGCTAACCTGCTGGGACTTGACTTGTTAGATGAGTTGGGGTTTTCCATCACAGATCCAATGGGCTCCATCGTCCTAACGGCCTCATCATCCTGGCAGTGCCACTGGCTGGCGCTCGTTACGGGACTAGGGTGCATTGCATTCAACCACCAACCACTCATTAATCCAGAAGTGGTGCCCAAAATTCAACCGCTCCGCCGACTGCCCCTTGCCCTACAAGACAACGTTAGGACGGAGCTTAAAAAACTCCTGAACACTGGCATCATCAAGTGGGTCGACGCATCCCCACGGATTTCAAACATCGTCGTGGCAAAGAAAAAGTCAGGCGGCATACAACCATGCATCGACTTCCGTATGGTTAATAAGGCAGTCATCCCGGATAAATGTCCCCTGCCCACAACAGAGGAGCTAATGGCTACCTTCTGCGGTTCAAAAATTTTCTTGAAGCTGGACCTCCGCCAAGGCTACTTGCAGGTACCACTCCACCCCGACAGCTGCAACCTAACAGCTTTCGTTACACACATGGGGATTTTCAGATACACACACATGCCCTTTGGCCTTAGCTCTGCCCCGAGCTGCTTTCAGAAAATTATGGCCACCATCCTCACCGGCCTCAAGGGAGTAGTTGTGTATCTAGACAACATTGTGGTGCATGGTGCAACATCAACCACCCACGACCCCCGCCTCGAGAAGGTCATGGAGGTACTGGCAAGCCACGGCGTCACACTCAAGGAAGAAAAATGTATTATTGCAGCAGCGACTTTTGAGTTTGTGGGGTTTCGGCCTGAGCCTCCTGCATTCAAACGTGGAAGCGGTCCTGCAGCTACCCGAGCCTTCAACCCCCGCACAAACCTCTCGTCTTTTCTGGGCATGGCGAACTTCTATGGATGCTTCATCCCTCGCTACTCCGAAACAACAGAACCACTGCAACCCTCCTGAAACAGGACACACCATGGGAATGGACCCCGGCATGTTCAGCCGCCATTGAACGACTGAAGACACAGCCCACCTCCCCACCTGTGCTGGCTCAATTCAACCTACAAAGCTCTACCCTCATGAAGTGCGACACGTCCGGCTTTGCAGTAGGAGCCGTCTTGTCACAGCTTCAAGGTGGAACTGAACGGCCGGTGGCGTTTGCATCAAGATCACTCACACCAGCCAAAAAGACGTATTTGGTGGGAGAGAGGGAGGCGCTGGTGTGCGTCTGGACGTGTGAACGTTGGCACATGTGCCTGTATGGACAACACTCACAGGGCTCTCACAGCACTGCTGGAAACATCGGGGTCGGGACACAAACCTCTGTGCATCTACAGGTGGACTGAAAGACTGCGAGCATATAACTTCACTACCCAGTTCACACTGAGCAGAGAGAATGTTGTGGTGGACCTTTTGTCCCGAGCCACACCTAAAACCAACCTGAATGGTGATTGAGACCTCCTGGAGACAGAACTGATCAACATGTTACAGGGGCCTCTTCAGAACACAGTTTCTCTCCAGGAGCTCCAGGCGGCGTCAGAACAGGGCCCAACCCTAACAAAGCTGCGTTCTTTCATCCATGAGGGCTGGCTTGCAGAGATACCAGGAGAGCTGGCACCGTTTCACAGAGTCCAGGATGACCTGGCATGCTGGAACGATGTCTGCGTGGCAAGAGAACACTGCACAATAATCCCCAAAATGCTAAAAAGCCGCATCTTGACCATGCTGCAGGGGGGTCACCTGGGCGTGGTCAGAGTGAAACAACAGTGCAGGGGCTCAGTCTGGTGACCGGACATCGACAAAGACAGAAAATATGGTGAAAGGCTGTGTGCCCTGCCTGTAAAGTGTTAAAACGGGGTACCCCCGCCACTACAGCTGCTACCATACCTATCAGCCCCTTGGAAACATATTCAACTGGACATACGAGGCGAACTACATACTGCTCCTGTGCATCAACGGTTCCTGCTGGTAGCCTAGGACCTCCACTCAAAATGGCCAGAGGTGATACCTACCGGCTCGGTCACGACCGTCGTGGTCACCGACTTCCTCACCTCCCTCTTTGCTCGCTGGGGTGTACCAAATGCCATTATGACAGACAACGGCCCACAATTCATCTTGGCGGGTTTTTAAGCGTTCATGAGTGAGAGAGGCATCAAACACATAAAGACTGCTTTCTACCATCTGCAAGCAAACGGGGAAGGAGAGGGAGTACAAAGATTCAACAAAACCCTAAAAACGGGCTCAGAGCACATCTGGCAGACAGACTCCAATTTTCGGCCGCACTACAGAGTACCCTGCTGCATTACAGAGCAACACCCCACGCCACGACGGGCTGCTCGCCGGCAGTGTTGATGTTGGGATGTGAAATGTGCCTTCCCCTGGACTGCCTACATCCACCAAAGGGAGCCATTTCAGCAAGGAAGCCATCACCGAGGGGAAGGGTAGTCGAGCAGCAACAACAGATGAAACTAAGGTTTGACAAGAAACACCAGGTGAGGTAGCCCAGACTTGCAGTGCTGGACTGGGTCAGGATCAGGAGCCCCAACCGTGCCCACAAGCTGCAGTCGTTTTGGGCAATGCCGTTGCAAATCACAGCACAGCTGGGTCCAGCCACGTTACGCCTCTCTGATGGGTCATGGTGGCATGCCAGCCGCTTCCGAAAATCTTCACCGACTCCAACCCCTGAATCAGAGGACGGCCACGGACGTGTTGGATCTAGGTTGGGACTTTTTTGACATAGGGCCCCCCCCCCCCCCAGGAGCGTTTGCCAGAGCCGGCAGTGGTGCTGCAGCACGAGCAATGCTTGACCAGAGTCCAGCAGAGACCCAGACATCTGAAGGACTTTAGAGTGGACCTTTGATTAGTTAGGGCATGATCGGCCAAAAAGTGGCAGAATAACTCACTCCCATCACGCGGGTACCCAAATTATGTTTATGGTTTCTGGGGTTTTTGGGGCAGGGGGGTGGACATTGGGGCTCGCCGTAGCTGGCGTCATGACGTAGGGGATGGATGATGCTGGGTGGCATCACCATTTTGCATATAGTTAATTGTAAATATTAAAAGGTTGTTGTTCGGTGCAAGACAACTCACAGCTTGCTTATTTCAGACATAATAGAGACCTCTAGAGGCTGTGAAAACAACTACATGCAGTGAGATAGTAGAGGGTGAGAGTTGTAAGCAGGTGAAATATATCTTTCACCCTTCCTTTTAGATGCAAAATCTAATTACTGCTGCGATTTTAAGGACCTCTAAATGTGATTATAATGAGTGAAAGAAGTAAATCAACAATCCAGAAGTGACTTCCGGTTATGGCTGCCACGTAAGACGGACGTGTCTCACTCTGCTCTGCTCCTGGAGAAAAAAAAATCGGCAAATAACTCTCTCATTTGGGACAGAACGTATCCCAGCGTTTGGGCGAGGATATGTCGGCGAAGCCTAAGGCTGGAAAACCAGGTAAAGGAAAAAGCGAGCCGCCGAAACAGTCCAAATTAACGGACTTTCAGGTCTGTGACGCAGCAAATAAAACTCCATATATGGCGGAGGAGGCTGGCAACGGTGCGATGTCTGCGGGGGGAGGCGCAGATGCGCTGATGGCTGCCATGAGTTCAATGAGAGCGGACTTTTCCTCTAGATTTGATGGGATTATGACAGCGTTGGAAGGAATAAGAAAGGAATTGGGTGACTGTGTAGAACGAACGGCGCAGATGGAGCTCCGTCTCGCTAGTGCTGAAGATGACGTCACCCGTCTTCAATTAAAGGTGCGCACTTTGGAAAAAAAAAAAATCTCTGGAAGATAATATTTTGGATTTGGAATCTCGGTCGAGACAGAATAACTTGAGGCTGGTGGGTCTTCCAGAGGAATCAGAAGGTCGGGACGTATGTTCCTTTCTGGAAAAGTGGATTCCGGAGGTGCTGGGCAGCGAGGAGTTGCAATCAGCAGTGGTTCTGGAAAATGCACATCGTATTGGCCCACGGAGAGATAAGGGACCGCCGAGGACCTTAATTATGAAGTTTCTTAGCAACAGAGACAGGATGAAGATCTTCAACGCTGCACGAGCTAAAGGAGAGATTAAACACCAGGACCAGCAGGTGCGGTTCTACCCAGATTTGGCCACAGGAATTCAACAATTGAGGAAGCAGTTTGATCCCGTACGTAAGGAGCTGCGCAACCTTGGGATTCGTCATGGTGTAATCTATCCTGCGAGACTGCTGACCACGTATGAGGGCAGAACCCACATCTTCAAGACCCCAGAGGAGGCGCAGGAGTTCATCAAGAAGATCAAAGAAGAAGAAGAGACTGGTGGGAGCTAAGCATGAACAAAATATAAGGTAGAATAATTAAGCATTTGCACAGGCATCTGACTGACTTGAAGTAAATAGTAAGTTTACAAAATATAGATTGTATTATATATTAAAAAAAAAAAAAAAAAAAAAAAAAAAAAAAAAACTATGATGTACAAAGTTGTTAAAAATTTTGGAGTTAGGTTGGAAAACTACAGAGGAGAGTTAATGTTACGTCATTAAAAGCAGTAAAGTTAGGGTGATTGGGAGGATGAAGAAGGAGTGGCTTAGGCTGTTCCCCGTGGGTGTGGAACGGTCGATGGCTATATCGGGAGACGGAATTTTTCTTTTGATTTTGGGGGGTTTGCCACAAGTGTGGGAAGGGGAAATTTGTTTGTGTGTAGTTTGTAGGATGAATGTTCAACCACTCATGTTTTTGCTTCTCTGTATGAGCATGTTTACACTGCAAGGTAATCCCAATCTCTCTATTGATCATAAACCAAAGTGTTAATCTTAATTTAACTTCATGGAATTGCAGAGGTCTACAAAATTTAAAAAAACTTAAACAAGTTATGAATAAAATAAAAGACATGGGTTCAAAAATTGTGTTTTTACAAGAAACTCATCTAATAGAGGAGGATGTTAAAAGAATTAGGAGTAGATGGCAAGGAAGTGTATTCACCTCTTCATTTTCATCCCGAGCCAGGGGAGTTATGACTCTCATACATAAATCAGTTCCTTTTCAAGTGAAAAATGTAATTGGAGACAAATTTGGAAGATATGTAATCATTCAAGGTTCTTTGCTATTAGAAAATATAAATCTTGTGAACTTATATGGTCCCAATATAGATGATCAGAAGTTCTTTGCTAATTTATTTCTTATCTTATCATCACTTACAGGGCAACATATAATAGCAGGGGATTTTAATTGTACATTGAATCCAGGTATAGATAGATCAACAGGACTGGATTGTACGCACATTGGATGTAGGATGACTATTAATCATTTTATGAAAGAATTGAGATTGTTAGATATATGGAGAGAAATGAAACCACAAGTTAAAGCCTATTCTTGTTATTCCAGTACCTACAAGACATTCTCACGTATTGATTATTTTTTGATTTCCACAGAATTAAGGTCCAAGATTCAAAACTGCTTTTATGATAACATCGTGATCTCTGATCATGCACCCTGTTGTCCTAATATATGTAGATAAAAAATTGACAAAGGAATCAGGTAGATGGCAATTTCAGCATAAATGGCTTCAGGATGAGGAATTTGTCAAGTATATAGAAAAACAGACGAGTTCTTTGACATCAATACTACACAAACATCAGCATGTGTAAAGTGGGAGGCTTTCAAAGCTTTTATTAGGGGACATATTATTAGTTATACAGGATCAAAATCTAAGAAGACTCGAGAGGAGAGAGCTAAATTGGAACATAAAATAAAAAGTCTTCAGGAAAAAGTGTATGCAGGAAGTGACCCAAGGTTGGAGAATGAATTACTGATTTTGAGAGCTGAATACGACAAAAAATCAGCGAATAGAGCTGCCTCGAGTCTTCTAAGATTGAAACAATCTTTTTATGAACAAGGTGAAAAATCAGGAAAATTATTAGCATGGCAGATTAAACAATTAGAAATTAAAACACCAATTACCAGTATTATAAGTAATGGACAGGTAGTTATAGATCCTTTAGAAATTAATAGAGCCTTTAGAGATTACTATGAAAAATTATATGATACCAAAAATGAACCTGATTTAACAAAACTAAATGGGTTTTTGAACGAACTATCTATACCGTGTATTCCAAATGAAAACAGGGAGATATTGGAGTCTAAAATTAGTCAAGAAGAAGTTGGGCTAGCCATTGATAATATGAAATCAGGAAAAAGTGCAGGACCAGATGGTCTTCCAGTTGACCTTTATAAAAAATTTAAGAATAAATTAATAAAACCTTTTTTGGAAATGGTTTTAGAAGCATTTCAAAATAATAATTTACCATCATACATAAATAATGCCTTAATTATACTGCTGCCAAAACCAGGTAAGCCCTCTAATAAATGTGAAAATATGAGACCAATAAGCCTATTAAACGCCGACCTTAAGATAATCTGTAAAATTTTAGCAAGACGAATACAAGAAATTTTACCAAATATTATTAATCGAGATCAGAATGGCTTTATAAAGGGTAGACAAGGCTTCCATAATGTAAGAAGACTATTTAATATTATTTATTTTAATAAAGAAGCACCGGATACAGCTCTCCTATCACTGGACGCCGAAAAGGCCTTTGATAGAGTTGAATGGCCCTTTCTTTTTGAAGTCCTACAAAGGTTTGGACTTGGAAATAATTTCATAAAATGGGTTCAAATAATATACAATAATGCTACAGCAGAAATCCTAACAAATAACAATATTTCAAAACCAATAAAAATCAATAGAGGATGTCGACAAGGCTGTCCACTTTCACCTTTACTGTTTACTATGGCAATTGAACCTTTAGCGATAGCGATACGTTTACATTCACAAATATATGGAATTAAAGTTGGACCAACAGAACATAAAATCTCCCTGTACGCCGATGACATAATTTTGTTTATGTCGAATCTAAAAAAATCAATTCCAACCTTGTTGAATTTAATAAAGAATTTTGGGGAAATATCAGGATATAAAATAAATAAAACTAAATCTTCAATATTAATGCTAAATGAGACCCAGAGAAATCACCCAGCTCCTGAGGTAAATCAATTCAATGTTGTAAATCAGTTTAAATATTTAGGAATCCAAATTGTGCCTAAGCTAGAATCAGTCGCCAGTGTCAACTATGAAGCCTTAATGTCAGATATCAATGAGTTAACTCAGAGATGGATGTCACTACCAATGTCGATGATCGGGAGAATCAATATACTTAAAAGTAATATTTTACCTAAAATACTTTATTTATTTCAATACATTCCCTTATCACCACCTTTAGATCTATTCTCAAGAATAAAAAAAAAGTTAGTGGAATTTATATGGAACAACAGGAGGGCTAGATTACGTCTGTCTTTATTATATTTACCATTTGATCGTGGAGGTCTGAAATGTCCAAATTTTATGTTGTATTATTGGTCGGCACAACTGAGGTCTATGACATATTATTTTTCATCAAATGACCTCCCTCACTGGACTGAAATGGAATCATACAATTTACCTTTACCTCTTCCCATATTCATATACTCAGATTCGGCAAAAAAATTACAAAAACAAGTTAAAAATCCATTTGTAAAGCATATGATCAAAATATGGTGTGAAGCTAAAAACTATTTAAAAGAACCACAGTTATTGTCACAATTTAGTCCAATATGGGGTAATCAATATTTTAAACCAGGGAGAGCGGACGCTGTATTTAAAGTATGGAATTTAAAAGGGATACAAAAGATTCAGGATTTATATTTGCCATGTGCAGACAACATAATGTCTTTTGAAGAGCTGAGGATCAAATTTAATCTCAATAGAACACATTTTTTTAAATATCTTCAACTTAGAAACTTTATTCGATCAAATCAAAATAAAGCTCTCACTCGACCTATTTATTCATCCTTGGAAAAAATGATGATGAAAGATAGTAAAAGAAAGGGTATTATTGCAGAGTTTTATAACTCACTGACACTATCTTCAAGTGAAAATTCACTGAAAAGATTAAACTACTGGAAAGAAGATCTGCAAACTGAAATTTCAGAGGAACAATGGGAATTGGCTTGTACAGAAGCTCAAACCAAATCAATAAATGTACGCCTTAAATTGATACATTTCAAATGGTTAATGCGGATGTACGTTACACCGGAGGAGTTAAATAGATATAACAAAAATATACCAGATACATGCACAAAATGCATGGAAAGTAAAGGAACCCTATTTCATTGTTTATGGGAATGTAGATTAATAAGAATGTTTTGGGAAGAGGTGAGGGTAACAATTGAAAAAATAATCTCAAAACAAATCATATTGAATCCTAAACTGTTTTTGTTGGGTCTGTACCCAGAAAAGCATAATTTTAATAAAAGTGAAAGAACATTCATAGACCTCAGTTTGCTTAATGCCAAAAAATGTATTGCACTATTATGGAAAAAGACTCATAGACCAGATGTGACTCAGTGGTTAAGACAGATGTTAACAAACCTTCCATTAGAAAGAATAACATATATACTGAAATCAAAGGAAATTGTGTTTGAGAATATATGGAGACCTTTTATTGATTATGTAAAAAATTTAAACATAACTCTTGAAGAAGAAGGTGAATGATGTGTGTGGACCTTGTAAATTCCAAACTGGTGAACATAATATGTATACTTATGTATTGGATTGTCTAGACTAAACAGAGGAGCATTGTTGAAGACTTGATTTTGTTGGTGGTTGTTGGTGTTTTTAGTGCATTTTTTTTTTTTTGTAGTACTTTAGTGTTAGTGTTTGATTGTTTGTATCATGTTTGTTAAAAAAAAAGGTTCAATAAAGATATTGTGGAAAAAAAAACAATCCAGAAGTGAATGCAGGAGTGAACAAAGGGTACAGCAGGATTTGAACCCTAGTGGCCCACACTGAAGAACCGTACACAACCCCCTTCCCAGTACAGACCGTATATAATAAAATAATAATAATAATAATAATAATAAATAGGTTCCATTTATAAAAACACCTAAAAACATAATTAACCTTTCATAAAGTCATATTGTGAGGTCAGAAACGTATGATGTAGGGGTAGGAAAAAAGATCGATTCAGTGATAGATCATGATACTTGGCACTGGTGACAATGCATCTGTTGTAGGATGTGTCTAGCTCGTATGTTTAGATAGGGCAGCTCAGTGCATAAACGTGAGTGAGTGCGTGCGCGCAGCCGAGGCACGCCCCCGTGTGAATGGCCCCGCGGAGCGGACGGTGTGTGTGAAGTGTGCGGTTGAGTAGAGAGAAAGGCGACCGGAGCAGGTAGCGAGCTAGAATTGCTGTTATTAACAGTGCAGTCTGCTAATAAAGCCCCAACTCTTCAGCAAAACGGCCTGTTCTTCTGTGTACCACCATACTGTTGTTAACAAGCGCGGAGTTTACTCGGGAGTTGACCCCGGAGGAAAAGCTGCCTCCGGCCCTGGAGAAGACAGATCTCCCCTGTGTCCCCCAATCACGGCTAGGAGACCAAAACAGGAAAGGTTAATACATCGATCCATAAGCGCACGGATTGATCTTTTATTTTTTTTTTAAAAATGCGCACACATATACTTTTGGGTTATCAGTTAATGGCGTTTTCAGTCTACTAGATGGCGCAAAGCAAATACCCAGTCAAGTGAAGTCATAGCTTTTCTCGGTGATTTGCAGCCAGCCAGCTTTGAAAGTTAGGAAGCAGATAGCTCAAAATTAGCTCAAATGTCGGGCCTTTTTTGGATTTTATAACAAAGACGGAAGAAAAGATCTTGACATGACACACAACACGCAAGAAGCACTGCATGAAAAAAAAAAGAAAAAACACCAGGAATATGGTGGGCCAGCACACATTTTGAAGCAGCGTTAGCAATGGCTAAGCTAAAGAGAGACCAGCATGGAGCTTTTCTCCAAGCATTAAGTAAAGTTTATTTATGAGGCACTTTTCAGAGACATATAGTCAGAGCGCTGCACAATAAAATGGAATAAAAGGAAACTGATAGGTAAAAATAATTTGAAAAATACAAAAACAAGTTAAAACGCATGATTAGGATAATTAAAAAATATCAGACTTACCATTAAAAAGTAGGTTTTTTTAGATTTAGTATACTTTATTGATCCCCAGAGGGGAAATTGAGGGTCATCCACCACCTGGACAGATGAAGCAGCCACGATACGGCGCTATCCCTTAACCATTCACACACACACTCACACCTAGGGCCACTTTAGAGTCTCCAATTAACCTAACCTGCATGTTTTTGGTATGTGGGAGTAAACCCACGCAAACACGGGGAGAACAAGCAAACTCCACACAGATCACTGTTGGTCGGGGGCTGGGATCGAACCCACGATCCCACGATCCCCACAATCCCCCGGCCAAGGGTAAACTGTGCTGCCGCAGTGCTAACCACTGCGCCACCATGCAGCTCACTGGAAACCCTCGTCAAACAAAAGTTTTCAGCTGCTTTTTAAAAGAGGCCACAGAGTCAGCTAAACATATCTGAAGTGGGAGTCAATTCCAAACAGTACCATCCACCACCCTCCCTGTGTGCAAAGACATGTCTCCGCAGAAAATGAAGGCCCAAGATTACTTTAATATTTGAAAGAGATGTCAACAGTTTTACTTTGGGATATGATTTGAAGTTGAATAAGGTGAAAAATTTTAAAATATATGGGGTCGTGATACTCGATCATTGCAATATCGTGATTATCGTTGAATCGTGATAGGATTGAATCGTAACCCGAGAATCACAATCCGAATCAAATCACGAGTTCCCTCACGATTCCCACCCCTAGTATGATGTGCTTTTATGTATTAGTTGCTAGACCAAAAAAATAGTCTTCCTGAATTTAAAGGTAGAATATGCAGTATAATTCCTCCAGGTACCAACAGACACAAGTGGTTTCCTCAACAGATGAATTTATTCAGGCCATCTTGGTATAGACTTGAATGAATGAATGAATGAATGAATGAATGAATGAATGAATTTATTTCGGATAGTACATTACAGGTTAAAAGAAACTGTATAATATAACAACAAGGTCAAATTAGACAAAGACTCCTTCTACTATACAATTCCACGTGAGTTATCCGAAATGGGTGATGGCTGAAGCCGCAGCTTATATTGCCCACCCATATTCCATCCAAGAATTCAAAGGAGAAAAAAGAGAAAACAAGACAAGAGCGATTACAATTTAAAACAAGGCTAAGACAAAATATGACTGAGAGAAAAAGAAAACTGAGCTAGTCTAAGTTAAGCGGTTACTATTCAAAAACAAATCTAAGACATAGTGTCACAGAGAAAAAAGAAAAACTAAGCTATAACACAACACAGGCTGGAAATGTCAATCCTTATGTGAGTTTACATGTCGTCTTGTAAATATGTTTGGAGTATTTCTTCCTTTAGTTTTTGTTTAAATTGTCCAAGCTTTGTACATGATTTTAATTCAGGTCCAAAATCGTTCCATAATCTGACACCTTGCACTGAAATACAGTGTTGCTTGGTAGTTGTTCTCACTGTAGGCTTTTGAAATATACATGTTCCTCTGAAGTGATATCGTTTCTCCCTTGTTTGGAACAACTTCTGGATATTTGCGGGCAGTGATAGATTCTTCACTTTGAACATTATTATTGCGGTTTTAAAGTCGATCAGATCTTTCAACTTGAGAGTTTTTTGTTTAAGAAAAAGTGGGTTTGTTGGTTCCCTGTAAGCTGCTTTGTTGATTATTCTAATAGCTCTCTTTTGAAGCATAAAGAGTGGATATATGTTTGTTTTATATGTATTTCCCCATACTTCATTACAATATGTCATGTATGGGAGTATTAATGAATGATACAAGGTGTATAGTGTGGGTTGATTCAGCAAATTTTTCACTCTGTGTAATATTGCAATTGATTTGGATACTTTACCTTTTATATAATTAATATGTGGCTTCCAACACAGTTTGTTATCAATTATTACTCCAAGGAATTTAGTTTCGGATACCCTTTCAATCTCTACACCATTTACACTGAGTTTGGGTACTGGGTAGTTGTGATGGTTGTTAAAGACTATAAATTTTGTCTTGCTTAAATTGAGCGTTAATTTGTTTGAATCAAACCACAGTTTCAGCTTTCCTAATTCCTTTCCGAGTGTATCCAGAAGTTGTTCCAAGTTGTTTCCACTGCATAGCAGGTTAGTGTCATCAGCAAACAATATTAAGTCCATTTTTTCTGAAACTTTACATGTATCATTTATATACATATTGAATAATAATGGTCCCAAAACTGAACCCTGTGGGACTCCACAGGTGACCTTCAGTAGCTCTGAGTTTTTGTTGTTAACACATACAAACTGATATCTATTCTTTAAGTAACTTCTTAACCAGGACAGTGCTACCCCTCTGATACCACAATTTTGTAGTTTCTTTAATAATAGATTGTGATCTACTGTATCAAATGCTTTTTTAAGATCCAGGAATACTCCAACTGAATACTCTTTATTTTCAATGGCTGTTGATATTTTTTCTGTAAATTCCATTAAGGCATATGCAGTTGTCCTCTTGTGTCTGAACCCATATTGCTGCTCACACAATAAATCATTCTTCAGTATGAAGTTGTCAATTCTCTCATAGAATATTTTTTCAAGTATCTTGGAAAATTGCGGTAATAGTGAAATTGGTCTGTAGTTGGAGAGTTCCCCTCTGTCGCCTGTCTTGTAAATCGGAATTACTTTAGCTATTTTCATTGCATTGGGAAATATACCTGATTGGAGAGACAGGTTACAGATATACGTCAGTGGTTTCACTATGCATTCGATAACAGTTTTGACTAGTAGCATATCAATACCATCGCAGTCAGTAGATGTTTTACTTTTGAACGATTTAACAATTTCAATGACCTCTCTTTCGTCTGTGTTCTTTATGAAGATGGTGTCTTTTACAGCAGTGTTATTGCATATTGAATCACCTGTTGGCACCGTAGTGGGTATTTCTCGGGCCAGTTTAGGTCCAATGTTAACAAAAAAATTATTAAATTCATCTGCAGGTGAAGCTATATTCACATTCGGAGTCGATTTATTATTTTTTGGAGTGTTAGTTGGGTAGCTGGTATTTCTGCTTTTATTTCCAAGGATACTGTTGATTATTGTCCATGTATTTTTAATATTGTCTTTGTTTTTTTCCAGTTCTTTACTGTAATAGTCTCTTTTACTACATCTTATTATATATGTTAACTTATTTTTGTATGTTTTATACCGCTGCTCTGCTTCTTTTGTCCTTTTCTTTATGAAAGCTTTATATAATAAATTTTTCTTTTTACACGCCTTTTGTAGTCCTTTGGTTAGCCATGGTTTGTCAGTAAATTTTGTTTAAGCTTTTTTTTAACTAATGGGCAGTTTTTTTCATAAAGAGTGGTTACAATGTTTGTAAATGTGTCATAGGCTTCATTTACATCTGATACATAGACTTCTGTCCAGTCTTGCTTCAGCAAGTCCTCTTTAAAAGAACTGATTGCGTTTGGTGATTTGTGTCTGAACGATTTTGAGATTTTTTCTGGGTTGGGCCCCGTGTGGCCATGGATAAGTGCAAAGATTGGCAAGTGGTCGCTTATATCATTTATCAATAATCCACTTTCTATTTTCTTGTCGAGAACATTGACAAACAGGTTGTCAATAAGTGTAGCAGAGTGAGCTGTGATTCTACTGGGATGTGTTATTGTGGGATATAGACTCATGCTGTACATAGAGTTCATGAACTCTGTAACTACATTTTGTTGATGTGGATTAGGTAGGTCAATATTGAAATCTCCACAAATTGCTACCATTTTCTTACTAGTAATATTATTGTACAGCTCGACTAATTTATCTCTGAATGTCTCAATGCAAGTTCCCGGCGTTCTGTATATGCAGCTTATGATTAGATTTTTTGTTTTGTCTAGGTCAATCTCAACAGTAACACATTCCAGAATCCCTGGTAGTGCTAAGGACATTTCATTTACAAGCTTACATCTATATAGGTCATCAATATACAGTGCAACACCACCACCCTTTTTTTGAGATCTGTTAATGTTAAACATCTGATATCCCTCTATTGCCATCAGGGGAGCCTGGTCTGCATTAAGCCAGGTTTCAGAGACTGCTATAGCTGTGAATTTTCTGTTTAGCTGTTTTAAATAGTCCTGAATCTGTGAGAAGTTTTTGTTAAGACTTCTGCTATTGAAGTGTATTATTGACAGTTTACCATCTAATTGCACTTGACTTTTGAATTGCTTTTCAGTGTAATATTCACAGTGGTTATGAATATTATTGAAAAAGTGGTTATCAGGATCAATATCATTCTCCATCTCTTGTGGTTTATGTTCAGCATAGTGGCATATTTTTAGAGTTTGAGTTTCCTCACTCTGTGTTTCATAGTCAGTGTTCATCTGTATTTATCTAAGTCAGTAGCATCTCTGATCATTATACTTTTTGCTTGCTCAGGTGTTCCATTTAGTTTAATCCAAATTCTACAATTTCTTGTCCAGGTTGACTGTATCTTATTATGTTTCTTTAGCATCCATGCCTGCCGTGCTAATTCAGCGTTTTTTTTTTGTCACTTATAAACACACCGTGAATACTAAAAAACAGACAAGACAATAATTAGCTTAAAGAAAAACAACAATAATTGGATAAATCAATAAAGACAATTAAACTACTTCAACAAAATAAAACAGCCAAAAAATACCTCATTGGCTGAGTACCAAGAGAGGAATTAGCCTTGGTTTTCTTCTTATTTCCTTTAATCTTCTTTATCTTCTTAAATTTTTAGCTTAGTGTCCATGCTTTTAATCATGCTTCCTTTTTCTCACTAGAGATCGCGTCTTCTGATGCAATTAACCTCAACTCTGCATACAAAAAGGCCAAAAAGGCCAAAAAGGGTGCAACAGCACCCTCTGGTGGCGCTCAACCATAATAACAAAATACACAGAAAATAGATGGAAATGAAAATGTGGCAGTTACACTCCCACCAAATCTCACAACTCTTACTGTGGGATTTCTATGACTTAAACTAAAACTGACACATTGTGTGAACATGAAAAATAACTGTTATGGCGCATGTTTAGGGCACATATATGATATGCATGTTCCCTCACATATACTTAGTAGGCATGACGGTGCATACTCTGGAGGCTTCACATCTAAACGGCCAAGAGGACCTGACCCGGCAGAGACCTCGGGAGGTGTGAAGTGGTTTCTTGGGAGACGGGAAGTCAGAGAGAATGTCCCAGCAGGAGCCCCTGAGGCTGAAGAGTTGAGAGACAATGGAGACGCCAAGGAGCCTCGGAGGCTATATGTTTACTGAAGGACTGTGGGTTGGGGGTGTGATATTTGATGTTGGGGGTTTTGTGTCTTTGGAGAGTATAAGAGCTGTGAAGAATGACTGTTCTGCCTCTTTGCTGAGATACTTTGCTTGATAGAGGATGTAGCCTCCTAATAAACCTTTTCTACTAACTAACTAACTAACTAACTAACCTGCACTTATATAGCGCTTTTCTAGTCACAAAGACCACTCAAAGCGCTAACTCAGTCTCGTCTGTAAAAGGCATCCTCTACACTGTAAAACTTTAGTCTGCTTCTAGCAAAACAATAACCTTGTGTATAGGTTGTACTAGTGAAACTGTTTTAGTCATAAGTTTACCATGTTTGTCATATGTCTTTTCACTAACCAAAAGTCAAACCTTTCTCACTTTATCTGTTCCAGGATAGACATCTGTGACCTTGGCTAGCTTCCATTCATTGTGTGGTGCAAGATCTTCTTGTAGAAGCACTATATTGTTTATCTTCAGATCTCTTCTGTGTGCATTCCATTTCTGTCTTGGTTGCAAGTTGAGGAAACATTCTTTCTTCCAACGGATCCAAAACTCATTGGCCAAATATTGTACTCTTCTCCATCTCTTTTGTAGATATAGGTCTGTCTTCTTTCATGAACTCTCCTAGTGGAGGTTGAGCAATGGTTGACTTCATAGTTAGGATGTGGTTAGGTGTGAACGGTTCAGGGCCTGTTGGGTCATTCAAATGTTCTACTGAGAGTGGCCTGCTGTTGATAATCGCCATAACTTCGTACAACAAGGTTCGCAAAGATGTACTGTTGAGTCTCTTTGCTGACTGGTCAAGGATAGCTGAAAGAACACTACGGATGGTCCTTATCTGCCTTTCCCACACTCCGCCCATGTGGCTTGCTGATGGGGGATTCATAAGAAATTCACATCCAAGTACTTTCACTTTCTCTTGATCCATATCTTTCATGAGATTTGCGAACTCTCTCTAGGCACGAACGAAATTTGTTCCTTTGTCACATCTTAGTTGATGAACATTCTCTCTGTTTGCAATAAATGCTCACAAAGCATTGAGGAATGTGTCTGTACTTAGGTCGTCTACTACTTCGATATGTATGGCTCGTGAACATAGACGGGTTAGTATGAGTCCATATCTCTTGAGCTCCTTTCATACGTCTTTGACATAAATCGGTGCTAAACAAACCATTTTGACATAAGTGAAGGGTGGAGTAGGTTCTGTCCGGTGTACTGGTAAATATCCTATACTTTGGATCTCTGTTTTCCTTCTGTACTTGTGACACTTGACACATTTGAAGATGTATGATAAAACTGCATGGCTGCTTCCAAGGATCCACCAACCGTTGGCTCGCAGTTCATTCATTGTCATTCCACGACCTTGGTGCTGAACTTTCGAATGAAAACTCCTGAATAGCAAAGTTGAAATATGACTGTCCTTGGGGAGTATTGCTGGATGCTTCACATGTGGGTGTAGCACAGCTTGACTCAAACGTCCGCCAACTCTGAGGATTCCTTCTTCATCCAGAAATGGACTTAGTTTGTACAGTTTACAGTCTTTGGTCTTGGAAACTGTTCTCTTTGATTTCAGACTCTTTATCTCTTCTGTGAAAGCTTTCTCTTGAACAAGTTTAATGACAACCAGCTCTGTTTCTTTTCTCTCTTTCAAACTCGTACTTTCTTTGGTCTTTTGTAGTTCACCCTTGTGTTCTTTGACCTTTCTTCTCAAGATTGCAAGAGCTCTTATCAATCTGGACCATTCTAAGAACTTCTCATATCTGTCGAGAATAGTTCGCTCTTCTTTTGCGTTCAAAGGCTTTGCAAAGTTATGGATCATTTTCCTTGATCTCTCCCACCTTGACATCTCTATCAGGGAGGTACCTTTCCCAAAGAAATGCTGGTCTTTAAACCAGCGGTCCCCAACCCCCGGGCCGCGGACTGGTACCAGTCCGTGGGTCATTTGGTACTGGGCCGCACAGAAAGAATAAATAACTTACATTACTTCCGTTTTATTTATTATCTGAGTCTGAATGATGTTTTATTTTGAAAAATTACCAGATTCTCTCCGTTACATCTGTCTATGGCTCACTCTTGATGCACATCAAGACGCTTGTCTTGGTCACGTGATACGTTACCACTAAAATTAAACCCACAAGCTAGCAAAATGAGTAAAAACAAACATCTTTGGAAAGTTTCTTTGCGAAGGGGAAAAGGCCCAGTGAGGAGACAGAAGAAGAGCCTACAACTTCCAAGAAAAGAAAGCTGCATTTAACAGACAATACCAAGAGTCCCTACTTAAATACGGATTTATCTCGACAAGAGATTCACCACGCTCCAAGCCCACTCTGCATAATATGCGGCGACCAGCTCTCTAATGAGGCAATGAAGCCTTCAAAACTGTTTTGCCACTTGGAGACCAAGCACCCTGCATTAAAAGACAAGCCTTTGGAGTATTTTGATAGAAAAAAAAGTGTGAACAAGAAGGACAGAAGCAATTACTGAGGGCCACTACATCAACAAATGCAAGTGCACTGAGAGCATCATACTTGGTGGATAATCATATTGCTAAGGCTAAAAAACCATTCACTGTTGGTGAAGAATTGATCCTGCCTGCCACTAAAGACATTTGCCGTGAACTTCTAGGAGAGGCTGCAGTTAAAAAGATAACACAGGTGCCTCTTTCGGCTAGCACCGTCACTCAGCACATCGAGGAAATAGCGGAGGACATTGAGACACAATTGTTGGAGAGGATTAATACATCACCGTGGTATGCACTCCAGGTTGACGAGTCTACAGATATTGACAACAAGGCAATACTACTTGTTTATGTGCGATATGCCTATCAGGAGGATGTGCATGAGGATACCTTATGTGCACTGTCATTGCCAACCAAAACCACGGCCAAAGAACTATTCAAGTCGCTGGATGATTATATATCAGGAAAACTGAAATGGTCCTTTTGTGTCGGCATATGCACAGACGGAGCTGCTGCCATGACCGGACAGCTGTCTGGTTTAACTGCTCGGATTAAGGAGGCTGCACTGAATGTGAGTCTACACATTGTGTCATTCACAGGGAAATGCTGGCTAGCCGAAAAATGCCACCGGAACTTAACAGCATATTGAATGATGTCATTAAAGTTATTAAGCATGTCAAAGCACAAGCCCTAACTTGTGCCTGTTCAAGCAGCTTTGTGAGGAGATGGACATGGAGCACAGACGCCTTTTCTTATACACAGAAATAAGATGGTTTATCCCGAGGGAGATCGCTGGCCAGAGTGTTTGAATTACGAGAGCTGCTGCAGAAATTTCTCTCAGAAAAAAAGTCACTGCTGGCTGCACATTTCAGTGATGAGGAATGGGTCGCAAAACTCACTTACTTGTGCGACATATTCAGCCTGCTCAATGAACTCAATCTGTCACTTCAGGGGAAAATGACAAACTGTCTTCAAGTTGGCAGATAAAGTAGCTGTATCTCAAGCCAAATTGGATTTGTGGGGACGGCGCATGAACGGAGTGTATTTGACATGTTTCAACATTAGCAGGGGATTTTGGAAAAGGACTGAGCCCGAGCCTTCATTTCTCCCAGCTGGTGCACGATCACCTGTCTTTGCTTTTAAAGAGTTCGAGCGCTACTTCCCAACCACAAAAGATCCACGAACTGTCAAAGAATGGATCTGCGACCCCATTTCTCAACAAACCAGGTGAATCAAACATGTCTGTGCAAGAAGATATCAAACTACTGGATATCACAAATGACGGCGGCCTTAAAGTATGTTCGAGACAACAACTCTGCCGGTGTTCTGGATTAAAGTCATGGCTGAATACCCTGAGATCGCCACAACAGCACTGAATACTCTGTTGCCATTTCTGACATCCCTATCTGTGTGAAGCGGGGTTTTCTGCAGTGACAGCAACCAAAACAAAATTATGAAGTAGACTGGACATAAGCAACACACTTCGGGTGTCATTGTCTCCCATTACCCCTAGATGGGACTGTCTCATTGCAGAGAAACAAGCTCAGGGCTGCCACTGATTTAAGCGTTGTGGTGATTGTATTTTTTATGCACTTTCTATTTGTGTTTGTGGTGTATCTTATTTTGAAGGCATGTTTAAACGTTACCATAGCGACCAGAGAGTGTTGTGGGCAGAGAGGATGTACTCATGTTATGTTGTTGTTGCGATGTTAAGTGGACGCTGCTAAAAAAGTTGCAAACAAGTACACAGTGGATTCACGTTTATTATTATATTAGAAAATACCACAGTATTTATCGCCACACCTTAAAGGCCGGTCCCTGAAAATATTGTCTGACATTAAACCGGTCGTGGTGCAAAAAAGGTTGGGGACCGCTGCTTTAAACCAATCGGAGTACTTGAGGTTTTCTGCAGTTAAGCCTCGAGAAGCGTAGTCCGCGGGTTCTGCTCTGACACGACATACGCCCATTGTCTGGTCTTGTGCTTGACTTGATTTTTTTGTATGCGATTAGCTACCAAACACTTGAAACCTTTCGGTGTCAATATTTATGTAGCCAAGAACGACAGTGGAATCTGTCCAGAAAAACTCTTGTATGTTTGGGATTTCAAGCTCTGTTTTGAGTAGATCACTGACTGTAACTGCAATAACTGCTGCTGAGAGCTCGAGTCGAGGGATAGTCGTGACACTAGTGGGTGTGACTCTTGACTTGGCCATTACTAAGCAACAGTGGACTTGAGCTGATTGCTTAATGACTCGCCAGGTAAGTACATGTGCCATATCCACTGACACTGGCGTCTGCGAAGTGATGAAGCTCGTAGCTTTTGACTTGTTCAAATCTGTAGGAATGAAGCATCTTTGAATCTGTACATCGGCTAAACTTGGAAGATCTTTGATCCAGGACTCCCACTGGGGTTTTAAGTGCTCTGGAAGCTCTTGATCCCAATCAACCTTATCTCTGCACATTTGCTGGAGAATCTGCTTGCCTAGGAGGACAAACAGTGCAATGAAGCTAGGGGATCATAAATAGAGGCTACGGTGGAAAGTACACCTCTTCTTGTCAGTGGGTTTGACTTGACTTGAAATCTGAACTGAAAGTGTCTGATGTGACGCACCATTCTACTCCAAGAGCTCTTTTGATGTGTGGTAAACTTAGAGACATGTCCAGGTCTTTCACTGTAGCACGCTCTTCTTCTGGAATAGTGGAAATAACACTTTCACTATTGGACACAAAACTTGTGGAGTCTTAACTTTCCTGTGGAGCAAAGCTCTCTAGAGTCTTGATAAGTTGAATGTCTTCATTTTCAGTATGAACGCTTGCCAAGCCGTCATCGACATAAAAATTTCTTTGTATGAAGCATATGGCGTTCTCTTGGAATTGACCTTGTCCTCTGAGCTGTGAGGTGTTTCAGGCAAAGTTGGCGCAGCCTGGAGAAGACGCTGCTCCAAAAAGATGGGATTTTCATTTGGATAGACTGATGGTATTGCTTCCAAATCTCCATCCTCCCACAAAGAAACTTTAATAATCCTGATCTTCCTTCGTGACGTGGAATTGGTGAAACATTTTTTTTTTTTTTTTTGTTACTTATTTGTACCCATAGGTAGACTTGGTTTGCAGTCTGGTGACAAGCCACCGGCTGCTGGTCGCTGCTTGCGCGAGCGCCTAACCTACATGTTTCTTTTTTGGTGTGCGGGAGGAAACCCGAGAAATCCAGAGTAAACCCGCGCAACACGGGAGAACATGCAAACTCCACACAGCTCACTGTTGTCGGGGGTTGGGAACGAAACCCACGATATCTCTGATCCCCGCGGTCCCCCGGACGAGGGTAAAACTTGCTGCCACAGTGCCTAAACCACTGCGCCACGTGCATGCGCTATATCACACCATGAATGCGACAGAACTTTTGCGAAAACCAACAAAGATCACCCACCAATGTGTTCGTCAGGTCAGGACCAGTTAACAGATGGTCGTTGAGAGAGGTATCTTGGTACTTGGCAGAGGCATCGAATACGACTCTGATCTTTCCTGGTTTGTGTGGGTGATAGACCCCATGTGTGGGATATACCACGCAGGAATGTTGGCTAACTCTTCATCAGGGACCTTTTCTGCATCACCTCTGGAGATTATGTCATCATGAAGTTTGTGTAATCATTATAATATGTTTTGTCTTTCTTAAGTCTCCTTTCCAGACACTTCAGGTGATGCATTGCACATGTTTTATTGTCTGGTAACTGGGTCTTACATCATGAAATGGTAATGGCATCTTATAGTGGTCCATTTTCATTTTGTTTGATATTCTCTCTGAGTTTCGTGAGAAACTTCAAATCTTCTTGAGACCACAGGATTGTCATCAATGGTCTTTTCAAGAAAAGTCTGCTTCGAGAGCTGACAATGTCTGATGAGCTGACGTCTCTTACTTTCGTCCTATTTACGTAGTGGACCTTGTTCTGAAGCTTTACAGAGGGCTTGAGTTCTGGAATGACTTTCTTGACAATAATGCGATGACTGATCCCAATCGCATCTCCATAGTTTAGACAGGGATTACTTTGTCCAACGATGCTCCAACCAAGATCCGTGCGCTGAGCGTATGGTTCATCTTCTTTGCCTGACACAATTTCTCATGGGATGAGAGCTTGTGAGCAGTTATATCCGATCAACAATCCTACTTCATAATCTTGCATAGGTGCAATTTCTGATTGAAGGTGTTCCAAATGTGGCCAAGCTTTAGCTGTCTCATTAGTTGGAATGTGAGCTTTATTGGCTGGAATAAACTCTCGTGTGTATGTAGGAGGTAGAGTGATTCTTTTGCTTGAGTTAAAGCCACGAACTTGAAGATCTTGAAATCTGTGAGACTGAATAACTGTAGTCTGGGAAGACGTAGTAGACGGCTCTAGTTTGACAGGTTCTTGGTTTGTCTCTAGTGAGTCTGCAACTTCACTGAGAACAAAGGTAGTATCGCTTTGCAAGTCCAGTAAGGCATATACGAGGACTTTGTTCGGTTTAGCAGAAGAAGAAAGCCACACAGCAATGATTGCAGCTGTATGTGTGTGATTTTCTTGACTTACAACTCTGTTTGTTGTAGCTGTGGCTGTAACTTGTTCTTGAGCTTGTTCATTTTGACTTGGTCTTTCAATACTTGGGTTTGGCTTGTCTGGTGGTTGTCTTTGTTCTTCTTTGTCTTTAACTCTATCTTCATGAAGACAGGCAGGATGCTTTTTACTGCACTTTTCACAAACATTGCAGTTGGTACAGTTCTTCGAATAGTGACCTGGTTTAAGACAACCAAAACATAGTTTTTCTGACTGAATGAACTTGACTCTGTCTGCCATAGCTTTGTCCAGAAAACTTCTGCATTTGTGTAGACTGTGCTTGGGTTTCTTACAGAATATACACGTTAGTTGTGTCCTTTCTTGTGAAGTTGTCGTCAGTGTTTTAGCTCCAATTTGTCTCTGTCTTGTAGGTTTCGACTTTTCTGATTTGTCAGACTCACCTTGCTTTAGTAACTGCAGTGATGTAACAGGGTTACATGCAATCTTCGCTTCTCTTGTTAGAAATGCAACAAACTGGCTGAACTACTACTAACTAACTAACCTGCACTTATATAGCGCTTTTCTAGTCACAAAGACCACTCAAAGCGCTTTCATTAATACTAACCCTCTATTCTAAGGGCCTATAGGAAACAGATATCTAGGGACAATTTAGAACAGCCAATTAACCTAACATGCATGTTTTTGGTATGTGGGAGGAAACCGGAGAAATCCCGGAGTAAACCCACGCAACACGGGGAGAACATGCAAACTCCACACAGATCACTGTTGGTCGGGGGCTGGGATCGAACCCACGATCCCACGATCCCCACAATCCCCCGGCCAAGGGTAAACTGTGCTGCCGCAGTGCTAACCACTGCGCCACCGTGCAGCCCACGGTGCGCAGTGGTTGAAGGTGGGAAACTGATTCAATTGTTCTTCGATTTCAATAACTTTGCGGTTCCAGCTAGCAGCAAGTCAGTCTGGTAACTTGGAAAGAATCTTTCTGTTCTCATTGCAGTTGTTAAGAATCTCTAAAGACTTGATGTGAACCGTTGCTGCTTCACAACTGTGCAAAAAGTCTGCAAAGTCTCTTAGCTCAAAACTGTCCTTTGAGGTCATTTTGGGCCACACTTGTAACTTGTCTGTGTAAGCTTTTGCGATTGTGAATGGGTTTCCGTATCTTTCATCTAGAATCTTCCATGCAGCAGCATATGTGGATTCAGTTCCAAGCAGGAAGTATCCTTCAAGTGCGCTCTTAGCTTGTCCACTCACAAATCTCCAAAGGTAAAATATTTTCTCATTATTCGGGATGTTCAGTGTTTGATCAATCAGTGTTTGAAATGAAAGTTTCCAGTCACTGTACCTTAAGGGATCCCCACTAAACACTGCAGGTTCAGGAATGGGGATACGACTAGCACTTAGTGCACTTGCTAGCACTTTAGCAAGGTCTGATGTACCATCACTTGGAGAGATGGCTGCAGCTTTGGGTAAAACTTGTTCCAACAGAGATGGTAAACTTACATATTTATCATCTTTAACTTCTGTGTTGATCTTTGTTACATCAACTTTGGGCTCCTCTGTTACACTCATCTGGTCATACACCTGCATCCTTGCTTGCGCTGCCTTGAGATCTTTGACCTTTTCCAGGTGCTGCACCTTTCTTTTCTTTTCATCAAGAGTTCTTTGCAGAGCTGCATACTCTTCTTCTCGATGAGCTTTTAACTTGGCTTCATCCGCTTCTCTTTGCATTCTTAGTCTGATTTCCTCTGCCTCTTTCTAAGCGCATTTGTTTGACTGTTTCTCGCTCCACAACCTTCTTCCTGACTTCAGTTTCAAGTATAGTAATTTCTTGCTGTTCCTTTTCTTGTTCTTGTAATACTATCAGAACAGCTCGACTTGCAGCTACTTCTGCTGCAGCTTCTTGATGCTTTACAGAGGATCTATTTAAATACTCAGATGTGTTCTTAGTTTTGTTAAAGGAGCTTGACTTACTGCTTGTTGTCTGAAAGAGGGAGCCTGCTTTTGGCCAATCTTGTTCCTCTTCCTCTTTTCCATCCAATCGATTGGTTACTCTTTTCACAATGAACCCTGAGATCTCCTTACATAGATCTACTCTGCGACGTGTCTCCTGATCTGGTGGGGTGAGCTTGCGTAACTCATCATAAACTTTCGTGACATCTGCACAAAGACCTGTAACATCACCAATAATATCTTTAAGTAGGTCTTCATTTAAGGGATCTGACAGAGAGGGGTTGATAGGATGATTTGGCCGTTTTCTCCACTTTTCATAGTTATAGTTAAATCTTTGCTGGAGTCCTTAATCTTTCATCCTGCATTTCTCTTCCTTTCTTTGTGAGTGTTTTCACTCTTTGACTTCTTATTGGTTGTACTTGCTGCTCACTAGACTCAGGAACTTGTTCTTCTTTAGACTGCATCTGGGGGTCTGCACTAACTTCAATTCCAACTGTTAACTCACTTGGCTCAGTCATAGCGTTAGTTAGCGTCTTGTCACTAAGAAGTGAAAAAATGTCTTATGTAAACAAAAAGTCTTCTTAAACTGTACTTGAAAATACTCACACTCTTATATACTCTTGTAATCAAAGGCAGAATAAATTAAAATGCAACTTGTCTCCTTAATAAAGTAATATGGAAGTAACTTAAATTGCTCTTAAAATCACTTTTCCCATCCATATTCAAACATTAATTATTTACATTTCAAACTGTTTAAATAAAATACAGCATTCACTAACTGTTACAAATGTCTCAATATAAAATAAAATATACTGGTTCTTAAACTTGTGCGCCTTTAAGCTTATAAACTTGGGGTAGCTGTCCTTTGTGTCGGCCTCCGTGGTCTATGATGACCATGGAAGAGAATCCTAAACGTCTACTCTGCTGGAACAGCACCGCCTGTGGCTGAACAGGCCGATGCACGAATGGCAGTCCCTGTCACACAGGTCGCACTTGTGGGTGGTCTCCGGGCTGCTGGGTCTGTGGCGGTTCTTCCTGCGGGTCCTATTTTCATCTGCTGCAGCACTCAGTCTCTCTTCACCCGCCTTGAGCTGTCTGGTCAGGGTGCCTCTCCATTTGGAGCGGTCCGTTGCAAGGTCCTCCCAATGCCCTGTGTTGATCTCCAGGGCCTTCATGTCTCTCTTGCAGACGTCTCTAAAGTGCAGCTGTGGGCGGCCAACGTCTCTCCTGCCAGTCGCCAGTTCTCCGTAGAGGACGTCTTTGGGGATTCTGCCATCCTCTATACGGTGAACGTGGCCTAGCCAGCGAAGCCTGCACTGCCTAAGTAGAGTGAACATGGAGGGAAGGCCGGCGCGGGACAGAACTTCTGTGCTGGGCACTTTGTCCTGCCAGGATATGTCCAGGATGTGACGAATGCAGTGCAAGTGGAAGGAGTTCAGTCTCTTTTCCTGCCGGAAAATATGTTTGTCCACGTCTCACTCCCATAGAGCAGTGTGCTGATGACGCAGGCGTTGTACACCTGCCATCTTCGTCTTGACAGAGAGTTTGGGATTCTCCCACACATTCTCCCACAGCTCGACTTGCAGCTACTTCTGCTGCCAGCTTCTTGATGCTTTACAGAGGATCTATTTAAATACTCAGATGTGTTCTTAGTTTTGTTAAAGGAGCTTGACTTACTGCTTGTTGTCTGAAAGAGGGAGCCTGCTTTTGGCCAATCTTTTTCCTCTTCCTCTTTTCCATCCATATAGATTGGTTACTCTTTTCACAATGAACCCTGAGATCTCCTTTCATAGATCTACTCTGCGACGTGTCTCCTGATCTGGTGGGTGAGCTTGCGTAACTCAATCATAAACTTTCGTGACATCTGCACAAAGACCTGTAACATCACCAATAATATCTTTAAGTAGGTCTTCATTTAAGGGATCTGACAGAGAGGGGTTGATTGGATGATTTGGCACGTGTTCTCCACTTTTCATAGTTATAGTTAAATCTTTGCTGGAGTCCTTTAATCCTTTCATCCTGCATTTCTCTTCCTTTCTTTGTGAGTGTTTTCACTCTTTGACTTCTTATTGGTTGTACTTGCTGCTCACTAGACTCAGGAACTTGTTCTTCTTTAGACTGCATCTGGGGGTCTGCACTAACTTCAATTCCAACTGTTAACTCACTTGGCTCAGTCATAGCGTTAGTTAGCGTCTTGTCACTAAGAAGTGAAAAATGTCTTATGTAAACAAAAAGTCTTCTTTAAACTGTACTTGAAAATACACAACTTCTTATATACTCTTGTAATCAAAGCAGAATAAAATTTAAAATGCAACTTGTCACCTTAATAAAGTAATATGGAAGTAACTTAAATTGCTCTTAAATCAACTTTCCCATCCATATTCAAAACATTAATTATTTACATTTCAAACTGTTTAAATAAAATACAGCATTCACTTAACTGTTACAAATGTCTCAATATAAAATAAAATATACTGGTTCTTAAACTTGTGCGCCTTTAAGCTTATAAACTTGGGGTAGCTGTCCTTTGTGTCGGCCTCCGTCGGTCTATGATGACCATGGAAGAGAATCCTAAACGTCTACTCTGCTGGAACAGCACCGCCTGTGGCTGAACAGGCTGATGCACGAATGGCAGTCCCTGTCACACAGGTCGCACTTGTGGGTGGTCTCCGGGCTGCTGGGTCTGTGGCGGTTCTTCCTGCGGGTCCTATTTTCATCTGCTGCAGCACTCAGTCTCTCTTCACCCGCCTTGAGCTGTCTGGTCAGGGTGCCTCTCCATTTGGAGGCGGTCCGTTGCAAGGTCCTCCCAATGCCCTGTGTTGATCTCCAGGGCCTTCATGTCTCTCTTGCAGACGTCTCTAAAGCGCAGCTGTGGGCGGCCAACGTCTCTCCTGCCAGTCGCCAGTTCTCCGTAGAGGACGTCTTTGGGGATTCTGCCATCCTCTATACGGTGAACGTGGCCTAGCCAGCGAAGCCTGCGCTGCCTAAGTAGAGTGAACATGGAGGGAAGGCCGGCGCGGGACAGAACTTCTGTGTTGGGCACTTTGTCCTGCCAGGATATGTCCAGGATGTGACGAATGCAGCGCAAGTGGAAGGAGTTCAGTCTCTTTTCCTGCCGGGAAAATATGTTGTCCACGTCTCACTCCCATAGAGCAGTGTGCTGATGACGCAGGCGTTGTACACTGCCATCTTCGTCTTGACAGAGAGTTTGGGATTTTCCCACACTCGTGTGGTGAGGCAAGCAAGTGTGAAGGCTGATTTTCCAATCCTCTTGTCGATCTCTGTATCGAAGGGAGAGGTTGTTGCTGATCGTGGACCCCAGTACGTGAACTGATTCACGACCTCCAGCTTGTAGTCGTCGCTGGTGATGGTTTGGTGTGCTTCCGTGCCTGCGCCAAGACGTTAGGTCTTCTTCAGGCTGATGGTAAGCCCTGAAGTCCTTGCATGCCTGGGAGAAGCGGTCCATCAGGGTCTGAAGCTCCTGCTGTGTGTGGGTTGCGGACTGCAGGCGTCGTCTGCGAACAGCATGTCTCTGATTAGAGCCTCACGTACTTGGGTTCTGGCTTTCAGGCGGGCGAGGTTGAAAAGCCTGCCATCAGATCTTGTGTGCAGGTGATTCCCTCGTTGCTGGTGCTGAAGTCATGCCTCAGGAGCATAGCAAAGAAAATCCCAAAAAGGGTTGGCGCAAGTACACAGCCCTGTTTCACTCCGCTGCGTATGTTGAATGGCTCTGAGACGTTGCCGTCGTGCTGCACTATCCCCTGCATGTTGGTGTGAAATGATTTGATGAGACTTTGCAACTTTGGTGGGTATCCTATCTTTGGCAGGATCTTGAAAAGGCCCTCTCTGCTGACCAGATCGAACTCTTTGGTGAGGTCGATGAAGGCGACGTACAGGGGCATGATCTGTTCTCTGCATTTCTCCTGGAGTTGGCAGATGGAGAATATCATGTCTACCGTCGATCGCTCAGCGCAGAAGCCACACTGAGACTCGGGGTAGACATGTTCGGCAAACTTTTGTAGACGAACGAGAACAACTCGTGCGTAGACTTTGCCAACAACGCTGAGGAGGGAGATGCCCCTGTAGTTGTCAGTTGCTTCTCTCCCCTTTGTTTTTGTAGAGGGTGATGATCTTGGCGTCCCTCATGTCCTGTGGTACGGCACCTTCCTTCCAGCACTGGCAGAGGACATCATGCAATGGCAGCAGTAGGGCGGTCTTGCAGTGCTTGATCAGGTCGGGGGGGTATGCCGTCGTTGCCGGGTGCCTTGCCAGCGGCCAAGCTATCAATGGCCTTGCTGAGTTCGTCGATGGTTGGCTCGGCGTCAAGTTCGTCCATGGATTGCAGGCAGTCGATGGCATCAACGGCTGACGGTGTCACGGTGTTCTGTCTGGAGTAGAGGTCGGAGTAGTGTTCCACCCATCTCTCCATCTGCTTGTTCTTTTCTGTGATCATCTCCCCAGTGGAGGATTAGAGGGGGGCTGTCTTGCTCTGAGCCGGACCAAGTGCTTTCTTGATGCCATCGTACATACCACGGATGTTCCCTGTTATGGCAGCGGTTTGAATGTCTTGGCTGAGCTGAGTCCAGTACTCGTTGGCACAGCGCCGAGCAGTCTGCTGAACTTTGCTTCTCGCAGCCCTGAGAATCTGGAGATTCTTCTCGTTTGGGTACTTCTTGTACTCAGCAAGTGCTGAGCACTTGGCTTCAATGATGGGGGTCATCTCGGTCAACTTGGCATCAAACCAGTCCTGTGACTTTGAGGTCTTCCTCCCAAAGGTAGCCAAGGCTGTGCGGTGGATGGTGTTTCGCAGCTCTTCCCACTTCCGCTTTGCAGATTCTCCTTCTTGTGGTACACCAAGTTCCTTCTCAAAGGTGGAGGCAAACTGCTCAACAAGTTCTGGTTGGGCCATCTTGCTGGTGTCAATCCGTGCCTTTCCAGGCTGTCTAGCACGATGGAATTTCTTCAGCTGCAGCTTGACCTTGCAACACACCAATGAATGGTCTGTGTCGCAATCTGCACTCTGGAACGAACAGGTGATTAGCACGTTCTTCAGTGAGGTGTGCCTGGTCAGGATCAAGTCCAGCTGGTGCCAGTGCTTTGAGCGCGGATGTCGCCAGGAAACCTTGTGTTGGGGCTTGGTCTTGAAGAACGAGTTTGTGATGCACAGATCGTGATATGTGCAGAACTCGAGCAGCCGCTGTCGTTCATTCTGCCCACGCCAAATGGTCCAAGACAGGAGGGCCAGGAGTCATGGTCAGCACCCACTCTGGCATTGAAGTCTCCAAGGAGAATGAGTTGTTCAGAGTTGGGGATGATCCTGACAGTTGTTGCGAGATTCTCTTAGAACTCGTCTTTTGCCTCTGGTGTGGCTGTCAGTGTTGGGGCATACACACTGACGAGGGTGACTGGGCCTTGAGTGGTGTTCAGGCGGAGGGTGAGGAGTCGTGCAGAGCCATTGCTGCCCGGTTCCACCATCTTCAGCAAGGTGTTCTTCACTGCGAAGCCCACTCCGTGTTCCCTGTGTTCGTCACTGCCCTTTCCCTGCCAATAGAACGTGTAGTCCTTCTCTCTCAGTGTGCCTGCGTCAGCCAACCGTGTTTCCTGGAGAGTGGCGATATCCACTTCCAGTCTCTTCAGCTCATTATTCATGATGGCAGTCTTCCTGGTGTCGTTGATGTCCTTGAGGTTAGCAGCGAGTCCTGTCATCATAGTGCGGACGTTCCAAGTTCCCAGTTTTAGAGTTGGTCTCTTTTGTTTTTTTGTCTTGCCTGGTGTGAAGGTTCTCAGCCTGCCGTTCGGACTTCTCCTCATCCCCATGCACCCAATGAGGAAAGCAAGCTGTGGTGGGACAACACCTTATTGGCTGGGGGCTGCCCAGCTTGAGGCGGGCGGTAGCTGTCCAGTGAGATCCGATGATCCCTCCCACCGTCGGGAACAACCCCTGGTGCCGCGCTCTACGCCAATTGAGCGGTGGCTTAAAACCGGTAACTGTCATTCCCTGTGTTTTGTCTACGCCAAAGGCGAAGCTGGAGTGTCCTCTCCAGTGATCCGGTGTTCTACCTTCCAGTGTTGGGCGTTGGTAGGATTCAAGCCTGGGCAGGAAGAATGGAGGACAAGATGTTGCCCTTGCAGCATGTCCCCCCCTCTCCACGTCACTGATGAATCCAAAGGAACAGCAGGGCTGCTACAGTTTGGCACCAGCGCCGTCGCAGGAGCTGCCAGAACGATGTTGAGCACTACAGAGAACTGCCTTAGGGACTCTAACTCTGGATTTTTCCTCAGGGTTGACTCCCGAAGCCTTTCCCGTGACCGGGTGTGCCGCAAGGCAGCGGAGGTTTGAAATCAGGGTTTACCTTCCCCTAGATGGGCTACCTTCCCAGGTTGACGAGCCACCATCTACCCGAAGCATCTGGTTTTAAGGTGCCAGAGATCCGCCCTCGCCCCTTCTCCTATTAGTAAAAGCAGTTCCGCCGGGCTTAGAGACTAAACCACACGGGCAGGCTAGGAGTTGGACTTAGTTGTCAGAGGCTTTTCGAGACGCACGCCATAAGGAGCATTTTATGAGCACTGGGAGCTTAACCCCAGTGCCGCTCCTGGCTATGACAACCTTGGAACTTTACCTTCATTCACAGTTTGATTAGTTAACCTTTAAACTTTTCTTTTTTACTTGGATAAACTCTTAACTTGTGAGTGTCCAAGCTTCTTATGGCCTTATCTTGAAGTGTTGCTCTTCAAACTGCGTGCTTCTGTTCCTGTGCGCGCTCCCGGCTCAACTGTCCCTTCACAACTCTGCTCCGTACACGCACTGATCACGCTCCGACAAGACTGCTGCTCCTTTAATCGTGACACCTCACCATGTGCTCTCCACTCGCGCAGATCAGTCCGAGTTTTCACTATAATACCCCCAGGTACAGACAGACACAAGTGGTTTCCTCAACAGATGAATTTATTCAGTCCATCTTGGTATAGACTTATAAACACACCATGAAAACTAAAAAACAGACAAGACAATGATTAGCTTAAAGAAACATAACAATAATCGGATAAATCAATAAAAACAATAAAACTACTTCAACAAAATAAACCAGCCAAAAAAATACCTCGTCGGCTGAGTACCGAGAGAGGAATTAGCCAGCCTTGGTTTTCTTCTTATTTCCTTTAATCTTCTTTATCTTCTTAAACTTTTAGCTTAGCGTCCATGCTTTTAATCATGCTTCCTTTTTCTCACTAGAGATCGCTTCTTCTGATGCAATTAACCTCAACTCTGCACACAAAGACCTACTCTTGCGCCACAGCACCCTCTGGTGGCGCTCAACCATAATAACAAAATACACAGAAAATAGATGGAAATGAAAATGTGGCAGTTACATGCAGTATTTTCTACTTTCAAATATTCTAGAAATACTTAAAAACATAATTAGAGTGTAAAGAAACATCTCTTTCACCTCTGTGGATCACCACTTTATCATGGTGGAGGGGTTTGACTACCCGAATGATCCCAGGAGCTATGTTGTCGGGGGTAACTTGCCCCTGATACGATCTCCCAAGGCAAACTGGTCCTGGGTGAAGGGCCAGACTAAGAGTGGTCCAGTGGATCTCCATTAAAAATGTTACATCAAGGATCCAGTGTACCCAAAGGAGTCACATGCGTCCGCCCTCCAGTGGGCTCACCACCTGCAGGAGGGATCATGGAGCTATGTGAACCGGGCAGAAGTCTGGGCTACTCTGTCTGGACTGATGCCCCAGCAATCAGGATTCCCAGATAAGCGAGAGAAGATGGATGGATGGATAAACATCTTGTTTGGTCATGCAAAATATGATAATTTATGATATTGCAGAGTAATATAGTGTATTTATGATGTTTTCCAGGCTGATAAAATGATAAATACCATGTTTTAGCACCAGCAGGGTGAGTACAAGCAAGTTTTCAGCTCAGAGTCAAAAATCCTGTGTTGTAACTAAATTACATTAATTTATAGAGGAGAACGGAACATGTAACCGTAACAATTACCAGTTCATTTGGAGTAGACAAACTTGAAGAAGTCATCATGGGTCATCAGTAAAAAAAAACTTTATCAAATTCACTTCAGCCTAGTGGATGAAGGTTCATCACTGCCATCTGGTGTTGCCAGTAATCACCAGCAATTTCTATATATTCCACCTTGAAACCACCTTACCTGGATCAGTACCAGTGTGTGTCCTTGTGCAAATCCCTGCAGCAGACTTGCTAATTGCTGCCACATGCTGTCATCCACTCCGCTATGTGGCATTTGAACTAAAAGAACAAGACTGGGGTCGTACTGGTATCCCAGAGGTAAAAGGAGACCAAACACGGCCTGCAGGAATCCAGATGTGTCACGGCAACCCTGTGAGAGGAGAGATGAAAAGACGTTAATATGCACATGCAGTACATACAAGTCTCTGAAATACTGTTATGTACAAAAGGCAGGCCCTGAAAAAAGATTGTGGGCCACTGCATTAGATGATTTTATGGCAATTTTAAGTGGAATCACTACCCCAGTAAAAATAGTCCTTAAGTGTGTAGTGTAAATACAATAATTTTTCTGTATACATGTTTGATGTCCACAATTTCTGCCTTCAACTGAATAGCTGTACTAACTAGTCAGAGTGAGCCAACCTGATGTTTTTAAAACTGGTTGAGATTTGAAAATTGTCTAGTTTGTGACCAGCTTTAGACCACGTTTTCCCTATGTGTTGTTTGTCCTCTCTACATTTAATTTTTTCTTCTATTTCTTGTCACTCCTGACAAATGGCTAGCCCTCCCTGAGCCTTATTCTGCTGGGGGTTTCTTCTAGTTGAAAGGGAGTTTTTTTCCCCACCATTGCTAAGGGTCATAAAATTTAAAAGTCCCATTCACTAAAAAAAAAATGGTGTTTGTTGGTTTTAGCTTCCCGATATGTTTTCTTGGCTCATATGATTACCTTAAAAATATGAAAATTTCTCCCCACGTAGAAAAAATTATATTTATACACTATGGTAGAAGTATGTAGTAGCTCTTCTCAGTTACATTTACATAGATGAATAAAACAAATCCCTGCCTTCAGTTACACTCTGTCATCATGCTTTTGACTGTGGTTTTAATCCAATCCATTGACAGAGTTTCTCTGAGCCCAAGGCCTGCTAGCTTCAGAGCTAATAATGACAACAACAGCAGGTTATTGGTAGACAAACACTAAGGACGCTCCTGCTGTACTATTGTGTCAATACATCACCACTCTCTACCTGTGCTTTTTGCTTATGTAGCCAGAAAACCTCCAATTCGATTATTGGATCAGTGAGGTCTGTTAGCATCAAAGTTAATGCTAGCTAACATTGTGAATAAACAGTCTGGGTTTTGCAGTAAAGCTAATTCTTAGAGATGCTGCTCCCTCCACACCATTAAGCTGTGCTTCAGACCCAAAACCTGTAAGTAAATTATTTAAATATTTTATCAGCAAGGCTGAATAACCAGAGATTGTAGCTGTTGAAGCTGTTAGCCTAGCACTGCTATGCTGTAAAAATAAAAGGTGTGTATACGTTTTTTCTGTCTGTGATTGTGTAGGTGGTGGTTTTACAGTATCTCACAAAAGTGAGAACACCCCTCACATTTTAGTAAATATTTTGTTACATCTTTTCATGGGACAACACTGAAGATGTGACACTTTGATACTATGTAAAGTAGTCAGTGTACAGCTTGTGTAACAGTGTAAATTTGCTGTCCCCTCAAAATAGCTCAACACACAGCCATTAATATCTAAACCGCTGGCAACAAAAGTGAGTACACCCCTAAGTGAAAACGTCCAAATTGTGCCCAGAGTGTCAATATTTTGTGTGGCCACCATTATTTTCCAGCACTGTCTTAATTCTCTTGGGCATGGAGCTCACGAGAGCGTCACAGGTTGCCACTGGAATCCTCTTCCACTCATCCATGACGACATCATGGTGTTAGAGACCTTGCGCTCCTCCACCTTCTGTTTGAGGATGTCCCACAGATGCTCAGTAGGGTTTAGGTCTGAAGACATGCTTGGCCAGCCTATCACCTTTACCTTCAGTTTCTTTAGCAAGGCAGTGGTCATCTTGGAGGTGTATTTGGGTTTGTTATCATGTTGGAATACTGCCCTGTGGCCCAGTTTCTGAAGGAAGGGGATCATGCTCTGTTTCAGTATGTCACAGCACATGTTTGCATTCAGGTTCCTCAATGAACCGTAGCTCCCCAGTGTCGGCAACACACATGCGCCCCAAACCATGACACTCACCACCACCATGCTTGACTGTAGGACAAGACACACTTGTCTTTGTACTCCTCACCTGGTTGCCGCCCACACATGCTTGATACCTTCTGCATACCTTGCCAACTTTTCAAACCTGAAAAGCCTAGTACAAACAAACAAATATTAGCATTAAATCAATTTAGGAATGTAGCTAACAACCTATATTTCTTCAACTTTTCAAACCTGAAAAACCAAGTAGCTAGCCGGGGTCCAGGGGCCGCAGGCCCCGGTAGGTCCAGGACAAAGTCCTGGTGGGGGGTTCAGGGGGGCAAAGCCCCCCGATGCCAACACAATATTACGCATTAAATCAAGTTAGAATGTAGCTAACAACCTCATATTTCTTCAACTTTCAAACCTGAAAGCCTAGTAGCTAGCCGGGGTCCAGGGGCCGCAGTGTCAAACAAATATTAGCATTAAATCAAGTTAAAATGTGGCTAACAACCTCATATTTCTTCAACAATCATGTTGATTGTTGAAGCCCCCCGAAGCTCCTGGGTTTTTTTAAGTACCAGAACTGTGCTTAAATGACATAAAACAAACAGCTGAATGCCACTTATTACTGTATAATATTGACATGTTCCAAGAAGATAAAATCTCTGAATTTAGTTCAGAGATTTTTTGATCTCTTCCATTTCCTCCTTCTTTGGTGGCATTTTTACTGACCTGTTGATAGTAAAACAATCTCTGCTGGTGTTGCCGGTATCCGATCCAACCGACCTCGAATCCAGCTGGGCCTCAGCTAGCCCCCTCCGCTGCTAGTCCCGCTGCTTACCGCCGCTGCAATTGAGCTCCTGTCCAGCCGGGGTACCGGCAGCTCCTCCACCGAGTCCCACCGCCCACCGCCGCTGTAGTTGAGCTCCGATCCGGCTCCCGTCCAACTGTTGCCTCGGTTGGTTCCTCCGGCGAGCCCCAATCACCGGGGACGGAGTCGCTTCTTTGTATTGGTGTTAGGTGCTACGACTAGCTATGGCGTTAGCTATAGCGATAGCGTTAGCTTAGCAAACGCTTCAGGTAAATTTAGATACGATTCCTAGCAATCTCGTGTTTGGAATTGCTTTCGTGTTTTTTTTTACGATTTAAAATTTTTGACTGAATTTTTAGTGAAAAACCATAATTTTGATTAATAAAGCCGTAACCCGGAATGGGGTCTTGAAAACCGGAACCATTACGGCAAAACCGGAGTAGTTGGCAAGTATGCATCTGAATCAAATAGGTTTATCTTGGTCTCATCAGACCACGGGACATGGTTCCAGTAATCTATGTCCTTACTCTGCTTGTCTTCAGCAAACTGTTTGTAGGCTTTCTTGTGCATCATCTTTAAAAGGGGCTTCCTTCTGGACTTCCAGTCTGGACACCATGGTGATAGCAGCTTAAGCTGAAGCTCCCAGACCCGATCCAGGAATATACCTTGAAAATCAGATTTAACGGATTTTTGGAAGAGTGAAAATCAAAAGACAAAGTCATCATGCCTAAAAGGAAAACAGAAGAAATCGACATTACTACCCAGGGCCAGACACGCATCGGCGGAGGAATCTGACCCGGAGGATTTCCATTCAGAAGACGAGGATCTGAATGAAGCTAGCAAAAAGGTTAGCTTAAGAAAGTGTACTTAAAGAATTAGACGATTTTGCCGGAGATGTTGGGCCGAATTTCGTGAAAATCAGAGACAAAATAAAAAGGACAAACAGCAGAGTGGACCAGGGCCGAGGACTGTGAATCTTGGAAGCAGGAGGAAAGAATAAAAGGGCTGGAGAATACCGTGCTGGATCTACCCAAAAGACAGTCAAGACTGGGAGCTAAGCTAACCGACCAAGAAGGAAGACTAAGAAGAGACAACAATAAGAATTCATGGTCTGAAAGAAGGAGTCGAGGAAGGTTTCAACCACAATGGCGGCATGCGTGGGAATCCTTACTGAGAGAGAAGTTGGATATTCCCCAAACCACCGACTTGAAGATAGAAAGGGCGCACCGTACATTAGCCCCTAGGCCGCGGCGGAAGCGCCACCTAGATTTGTGGTGGTGAAGTTCTCCAACTCCAGAATAAAAGAAGAGGTTGTAAGACTGGCTTGGCAGAAAAAAGGATTATGCACCAAGAGAGAGAAAGTTTTCGTGGTACACGATTACGCCCCGGAGGTCCTTAAAAAGCATCGGGAACACAACGAGCTAAAAAGGTAATACAAGAGAAAAAACGCGCTTCCAGACACCATTTCCAGCGAAGCTGCGGGTTTTCTACGGGGATGAGACGTGTCTCTACAACTCGGCGGAAGAAGCAACCACGGATATGGCGAGAAGAGGGCTCCCGGTTCGGTGTTAAACCCGCAGCAGACCCGATCGAAGGAATCAAGGCTCAAACGGTGGTCCACACAGAGACCCTCAAAATCCATGGGCCAGCAGCGGGAAACCCAGCGCCAGAGCTATAAGGAAAAACTGGCCGTTTACAGGAGGGAATAATGATATTTTTAGTCAATCTGCACATCCAACCCTCCTCCTACAAGGTAACAAACATTAAAGGAGATGCAGAATCTGCAAGTGGTAAAACATTTCATGAACAGACCATAATATGGAAACAAAATAAGTCTAAAAAAAAAAAAAAACTTGTTTACAAATAGAAATGTGACAACGAACCACATGATCTCCCCACACTAACAAATACTGTATAACGTGATTGTTTGCTGTGATGGTGGTGGGAATAACTTCATAGGGTATAGGCATTAAAAAAAAAAAAAAAATCATTACAAGTTCGGATTGGGATCTGAAATTCACGTTAAAAACATGGGACAACTTACAGGGGTAAGAGAGGGCCCTCAGCACGTAACGGAATCTGAGGAATTTCCCTCAGAGCCAACACACCATCATGGCTCTTCTAAGGTCACTAAAAAGACCTCATCTCAGGAAGATCTTTTGTCAGTTTTTTTGTTTTAAAGTTTTTATACTATGTTCTTAATGTTTTTTATGTTCTTAATGTCTTTCAGTTTCTGAGTAGCATAAAAAGGGGGCCACCACACACTGGTTACACTAAATAAGGACAACACAATGGAGAAACAGGGTGTAACCAAAATAATCTCATATAATGTAAAAAGGGATCCTGAATCCAGTTAAAAGATCCAAAATTGTAGGCAAAATGAAAAAAGACAAAGCAGGAATAATATTTTTACAGGAAACCCACCTAACAGACGTGGAGCACACTAAACTCAATAGACAGGGGTTAAAATTATCTCTTCATCTTCATATAAGTCAGGGAGGGAGGAGGGGAGGTAGCGACATTGATCTCAACCAAAATTATATTTGAAAAAAAAAATCAGAACACAAAGATAAAGAAGGGAGATACAGTATGGTACTTGGGCGGCTAGAGGGAGAAGATATCACCCTGCTGAATGTATATGGCACCTCCAAGGGCTAACTGAAATTTTATAAAAATGTATTTGACCTAATGATAACTAAGCCCAAGGGTTAAGTGATATGTGGTGGAGACTTCAATCTAAGACTGAATCCATACTGGGATGCTCAGGTAATTCTCCACATCAAAATAACAGTCAAAGTAGAAAAAACTCGGATGCTACTAAAGAAAATGGGAATCTGTGACGGTGTGGAGGGAATTCAACCCCAGTGGTAAAAGATATACATTTACTCCAGCACCACATTCATCATACTCAAGGACTGACTATTTTTTATGTTTAATAGAGACATTGGAGAGTAAAAACAAGTAAAATAGGACTGATGGATCTCTCTGACCACAGTCCGATCTATATGGACTTAAGTATCCTAAAATACACAAATATACATTTTCTTGGAGGTTAAATTCAAAAGTCCTGAAAGGACCACTGAAAGATGAATTGGGAATCCAGATATTCTCAGATATTTGGAAGAAAATGATAATGGAGAAGTATCCCCTTAATACTGTGGGACGCATGCAAAGCTGTAATAAGGGGAAAGATTATTGCAAAACTGGCAATCCAAAGAAACTGAGACAGAAAAACTAACCACATTAGAGTCAGAACTTAAGAACCTAGAAAAAGAGCACAAAGACAACACTCATTCTAATGACTGGCTCAAAATTAAGGACAATTAAAAAACAAATAAATGAGATCTACACAATAGAAATCCAGAAGAAAACTTACATTTCTGAAACAAAAATACTATGAAGCAGGCAGCAAATCGGCAAAATTACCTAGCCTATCAATTGAGGAAACAACAAACGGAGAGAGCAATCTACAAAATCAGAGACCCAGTATCAAAGGGAAATAAAATTTAGAATTCAGGAGATTCTTAAAAGCTTCGAGAACTACTACAAGAACTTGTACTCCCTCAAAAACATAAAAACGCATCCGGAAGCATTCCTAAACACATTAAGCCTTCCCCAACTTTCTGAGTCACAAAATAAAACACTACTGTCAGAAATACAACCTAAAGAATTAGAAAAAGCAATTATGAAACTTAAAGCTAACAAATCCCCAGGAGCAGATGGCTATACAGCAGAGTGGTACAAACTTTAAACAGCAACTATCTCCTCTCCTCCTGAAAACATTTAACTATGTCTTCACACAGGGGGAAATCCCCCCTCCTGGAGAGAAGGGGTCATTGCAGTCATACCTAAACCTGAAAAGATAACCTAGACTGATCCAACTACAGACCAATCATGTGTTAAATCACGACTATAAGCTTTTTACCACCATCCTTGCCAAAAGGTTAGAAAATATACTGACAGACTTAATTTATTTAGACCAAACAGTTTTATAAGACAAAGACAGCAACACAAGACAACATTAGAACGCACTTTACACATAATTCATCATATAAAAAAATACAGTGATCCCTCCGACTTCGCGCTTCACCTTTCGCGCCCTCAGTGCATCGCGGATTTTTCAAAAATATTCATCAAAAAGTCAAAGTTGAGAAAAAATGGGTGGGCGCTAGCAAAAGGCAGGGAGACTACATTAGAACATCAGGTATCAACACGGAGAGCCCGCACAACTCAAAATCCACCCTCTGTTCGCTGTTCTCTAGTTGGCTCGGGCTCGGAATCTCGCAAGCTGATTGGCTGAGACGTTCTTTTTTTCCAAAACTTTATTGAGAACAAAGTGAAAGTACAGAATTATGACATAGAAAGCGCCCATACCAGCGAAGGAAGACCGCATTCATTGTCTTTATCAGCTCGTGTTGCTTAGTCTCGCCGCGGTGGAACTTTTCGCTGTTCTCTTGTAGGCCTTTTTTTTTTTCCACAATATCTTTATTGAACCTTTTTTTTTTTTTAACAAACAATCAAACACTAACATAAAGTATACACAAAAAAAAAAAAAAATGCACTAAAACACACCAACAACCACCACAAAAATCAAATCTTCAACAATGCTCCTCTGTTTAGTCAAGACCATCCCCATACATAAGTATACATATTATGTTCACCAGTTGGAATTTACAAGGTCCACACACATCATTCACCTTCTTCTTCAAGAGTTATGTTTAATTTTTTACATAATCAATAAAAGGTCTCCATATTATTCTCAAACACAATTTCCTTTGATTTAGTATATATGTTATGTCTTTCTAATGGGAAGGTTTGTTAACATCTGTCTAACCACTGAGTCACATCTGGTCTATGAGTCTTTGTCCATAATAGTGCAATACATTTTTTGGCATTAAGCAAACTGAGGTCTATGAATGTTCGTTTCACTTTTATTAAAATTATGGCTTTTCTGGGTACAGACCCAACAAAAACAGTTTAGGATTCAATATGATTTGTTTTGAGATTATTTTTTCAATTGTTACCCTCACCGTCTTCCCAAAACATTCTTATTAATCTACATACCCATAAACAATGAAATAGGGTTTCCTTTACTTTCCATGCATTTTGTGCATGTATCTGGTATATTTTTGTTATATCTTATTAACTCCTCCGGTGTAACATACATCCGCATTAACCTTTGAAATGTATCAATTTAAGGCGTGCATTTATTGATTTGGTTTGAGCTTCTGTACAAGCCAATTCCCATTGTTCCTCTGAAATTTCAATTTGCAGATCTTCTTTCCAGTAGTTTAATCTTTTCAGTGAATTTCACTTGAAGATAGTGTCAATGAGTTATAAAACTCTGAAATAATACCCTTTCTTTTACTATCTTTCATCATCATTTTTTCCAAGGATGAATAAATAGGTCGAGTGAGAGCTTTATTTTGATTTGATCGAATAAAGTTTCTAAGTTGAAGATATTTAAAAAAATGTGTTCTATTGAGATTAAATTTGATCCTCAGCTCTTCAAAAAGACATTATGTTGTCTGCACATGGCAAATATAAATCCTGAATCTTTGTATCCCTTTTAAATTCCATACTTTAAATACTGCGTCCGCTCTCCCTGGTTTAAAATATTGATTACCCCATATTGGACTAAATTGTGACAATAACTGTGGTTCTTTTAAATAGTTTTTTAGCTTCCACACCATATTTTGATCATATGCTTTACAAATGGATTTTTAACTTGTTTTTGTAATTTTTTTTGCCGAATCTGAGTATATGAATATGGGGAAGAGGTAAAGGTAAATTGTATGATTCCATTTCAGTCCAGTGAGGGAGATCATTTGATGAAAATAATATGTCATAGACCTCAGTTGGTGCCGACCAATAATACAACATAAAATTTGGACATTTCAGACCTCCACGATCAAATGGAAATATAATAAAGACAAACGGGGTAATCTAGCCTCCTTGTTGTTCCATATAAATTCCACTAACTTTTTTTTATTCTTGAGAATAGATCTAAAGGTGGTGATAAGGGAATGTATAGAAATAAATAAAGTATTTTAGGTAAAATAATACTTTTAAGTATATTGAATCTCCCGATCATCGACATTGGTAGTGACATCATCTCTGAGTTAACTCATGATATCTGACATTAAGGCTTCATAGTTGACCATGCGACTGATTCTAGCTTAGGCATAATTTGGATTCCTAAATATTTAAACTGATTTACAACATTGAATTGATTTAACCTCAGGGGCTGGGTAATTCTTCTGGGTCTCATTTAGCATTAAGTATGAAGATTTAGTTTTATTTATTTTATTCCTGATATTTCCCCAAAATTCTGTTATTAAATTCAACAAGGGTTGGAATTGATTTTTTTTAGATTCGACATAAACAAAATTATATCATCGGCGTACAGGGAGATATTATGTCTGTTGGTCCAACTTTAATTCCATATATTTGTGAATGTAAACGTATCGCTATCGCTAAAGGTGCAATTGCCATAGTAACAGTAAAGGTGAAAGTGGACAGCCTTGTCGACATCCTCTATTGATTTTTATTGGTTTTGAAATATTGTTATTTGTTAGGATTTCTGCTGTAGCATTATTGTATATTATTTGAACCCATTTATGAAATTATTTCCAAGTCCAAACCTTGTAGGACTTCAAAAGAAAGGGCCATTCAACTCTATCAAAGGCCTTTTCGGCATCCAAAGATAGGAGAGCTGTATCCGGTGCTTCTTATTAAATAACTAATATTAAATAGTCTTCTTACATTATGGAAGCCTTGTCTACCCTTTATAAAGCCATTCTGATCTCGATTAATAATATTTGGTAAAATTTCTTGTATTCGTCTTGCTAAAATTTTACAGATTATCTTAAGGTCGGCGTTTAATAGGCTTATTGGTCTCATATTTTCACATTTATTAGGAGGGCTTACCTGGTTTTGGCAGCAGTATAATTAAGGCATTATTTATGTATGATGGTAAATTATTATTTTGAAATGCTTCTAAAACCATTTCCAAAAAAGGTTTTATTAATTTATTCTTAAATTTTTTATAAAGGTCAACTGGAAGACCATCTGGTCCTGCACTTTTTCCTGATTTCATAGTATCAATGGCTAGCCCAACTTCTTCTTGACTAATTTTAGACTCCAATATCTCCCTGTTTTCATTTGGAATACACGGTATAGATAGTTCGTTCAAAAAACCCATTAGTTTTGTTAAATCAGGTTCCATTTTTGGTATCATATAATTTTTCATAGTAATCTCTAAAGGCTCTATTAATTTCTAAAGGATCTATAACTACCTGTCCGTTACTTATAATACTGGTAATTGGTGTTTTAATTTCCAATTGTTTAATCTGGCCATGCTAATAATTTTCCTGATTTTTCACCTGTTCATAAAAGATTGTTTCAATCTTAGAAGACTCGAGGCAGCTCTATTCGCTGATTTTTTGTCGTATTCAGCTCTCAAAATCAGTAATTCATTCTCCAACCTTGGGTCACTTCCTGCATACACTTTTTCCTGAAGATTTTTATTTTATGTTCCAATTTAGCTCTCTCCTCTCGAGTCTTCTTAGATTTTGATCCTGTATAACTAATAATATGTCCCCTAATAAAAGCTTTGAAAGCCTCCCACTTTACACATGCTGATGTTTGTGTAGTATTGATGTCAAAGAACTCGTCTATCTGTTTTTCTATATACTTGACAAATTCCTCATCCTGAAGCCATTTATGCTGAAATTGCCATCTACCTGATTCCTTTGTCAATTTTTTATCTACATATATTAGACAACAGGGTGCATGATCAGAGATCACGATGTTATCATAAAAGCAGTTTTGAATCTTGGACCTTAATTCTGTGGAAATCAAAAAATAATCAATACGTGAGAATGTCTTGTAGGTACTGGAATAACAAGAATAGGCTTTAACTTGTGGTTTCATTTCTCTCCATATATCTAACAATCTCAATTCTTTCATAAAATGATTAATAGTCATCCTACATCCAATGTGCGTACAATCCAGTCCTGTTGATCTATCCACACCTGGATCAATGTACAATTAAAATCCCCTGCTATTATATGTTGCCCTGTAAGTGATGATAAGATGAGAAATAAATTAGCAAAGAACTTCTGATCATCTATATTGGGACCATATAAGTTCACAAGATTTATATTTTCTAATAGCAAAGAACCTTGAATGATTACATATCTTCCAAATTTGTCTCCAATTACATTTTTCACTTGAAAGGAACTGATTTATGTATGAGAGTCATAACTCCCCTGGCTCGGGATGAAAATGAAGAGGTGAATACACTTCCCTGCCATCTACTCCTAATTCTTTTAACATCCTCCTCTATCAGATGAGTTTCTTGTAAAAACACAATTCTTGAACCCATGTCCTTTATTTTATTCATAACTTGTTTAAGTTTTTTTAAATTTTGTAGACCTCTGCAATTCCATGAAGTTAAATTAAGATTAACACTTTGGTCCATGATCAATAGAGAGTTTGGGATAACTTGCAGTGTAAACATGCTCATACAGAGAAGCAAAAACATGAGTGGTTGAACATTCATCCTACAAACTACACACAAACAAATTTCCCCTTCCCACACTTGTGGCAAACCCCCCAAAATCAAAAGAAAAATTCTGTCTCCCGATATAGCCATCGACCGTTCCACACCCACGGGGAACAGCCTAAGCCACTCCTTCTTCATCCTCCCAATCACCCTAACTCTACTGCTTTTAATGACGTAACATTAACTCTCCTCTGTAGTTTTCCAACTTAACTCCAAAATTTTTAACAACTTTGTACATCATAGTTTTTTTTTGGTTGTTTTGTTTTTGTTTTGTTTTTTTTAATATATAATACAATCTATATTTTGTAAACTTACTATTTACTTCAAGTCAGTCAGATGCCTGTGCAAATGCTTAATTATTCTACCTTATATTTTGTTCATGCTTAGCTCCCACCAGTCTCTTCTTCTTCTTTGATCTTCTTGATGAACTCCTGCGCCTCCTCTGGGTCTTGAAGATGTGGGTTCTGCCCTCATACGTGGTCAGCAGTCTCGCAGGATAGATTACACCATGACGAATCCCAAGGTTGCGCAGCTCCTTACGTACGGGATCAAACTGCTTCCTCAATTGCTGGATTCCTGTGGCCAAATCTGGGTAGAACCGCACCTGCTGGTCCTGGTGTTTAATCTCTCCTTTAGCACGTGCAGCGTTGAAGATCTTCATCCTGTCTCTGTTGCTAAGAAACTTCATAATTAAGGTCCTCGGCGGTCCCTTATCTCTCCGTGGGCCAATACGATGTGCTTTTTCAGAACCACTGCTGATTGCAACTCCTCGCTGCCCAGCACCTCCGGAATCCACTTTTCCAGAAAGGAACATACGTCCCGACCTTCTGATTCCTCTGGAAGACCCACCAGCCTCAAATTATTCTGTCTCGACCGAGATTCCAAATCCAAAATATTATCTTCCAGAGATTTATTTTTTTTTTCCAAAGTGCGCACCTTTAATTGAAGACGGGTGACGTCATCTTCAGCACTAGCGAGACGGAGCTCCATCTGCGCCGTTCGTTCTACACAGTCACCCAATTCCTTTCTTATTCCTTCCAACGCGGTCATAATCCCATCAAATCTAGAGGAAAAGTCCGCTCTCATTGAACTCATGGCTGCCATCAGCGCATCTGCGCCATTCCCCGCAGAAATCGCAGCGTTGCCAGCCTCCTCCGCCATATATGGAGTTTTGTTTGCTGCATCACAGACCTGAAAGTCCGTTAATTTGGACTGTTTCGGCGGCTCGCTTTTTCCTTTTCCTGGTTTTCCAGCCTTAGGCTTCGCCGACATATCCTCGCCCAAATGCTGGGATACGTTCTGTCCCAAATGAGAGAGTTATTTGCCGATTTTTTTTTTTCCAGGAGCAGAGCAGAGCGAGACACGTCCGTCCTACGTGGCAGCCATAACCGGAAGTCCTCTTGTGCCTTTTTGTGCGAAATAGTCTTCCCGTCGAGCCACTACGCCGCCTCCTGCAGCTTCTCCAGCTGCCCTCGACGATCCTGCGCCTCTAGCACCTGACGATGAGGCGTCACCTGAGGAGCAGTAAAGCTCTCATTAACCTGTGCAGTAAATCATCTTCATCTTGAGTTACGTATCTTGTTATAAGAATAAAAGAGTTCTAAAAACATATTTATGTACACTTTATTTACATCTACGTATGTATGTACACTTACACACACACACACGTATCATGAGAGAGAGAGTGAGAGAATGAACGTACGTATTATTTATGGGTGACATCATTAGGGGTGACGCTACTTCGCGGTTTTTCACTTTTCGCGGTCGGTTCTGGAACCCATTAACCACAATAAGTGAGGGATCCCTGTATAACTTAAATGCAGCCATATTGGGATTAGATGCTGAAAAAGCATTTGATTCGGATGACTGGTCTTTCCTATATAGAATCTTATCCAGTTTCAATTTTCATAACAACTTCATTAGAACTATCCAGGCATTATATAAAAAAAACAACAGCTAAAATAAGGATTAACGGTAAATTATTATCATCTTTTGAGCTGGAAAGAGGATGTCGTCAGGGCTGCCCCTTGTCTCCACTGCTCTTTGCAATCTTCATAGAACCTCTGAGCCAATGGATAAGACAGAATCAAAAAATTCAAGGTATTACACTTGGTCAGAAGGAACATAAAATAGCACTCTTTGCTGATGACATTTTAATATACCTGGGGCAGCCGGACACCTCTTTTCCAGAACTAATCTCAGTTTTTTCAGAGTATGGAGATTTATCGGGGTACGAATTAAACATGCATAAAACCCGACTTCCGGTTATGGCTGCCACGTAGGACGGACGTGTCTCGCTCTGCTCTGCTCCTGGAGAAAAAAAATCGGCAAATAACTCTCTCATTTGGGACAGAACGTATCCCAGCGTTTGGGCGAGGATATGTCGGCGAAGCCTAAGGCTGGAAAACCAGGTAAAGGAAAAAGCGAGCCGCCGAAACAGTCCAAATTAACGGACTTTCAGGTCTGTGACGCAGCAAATAAAACTCCATATATGGCGGAGGAGGCTGGCAACGGTGCGATGTCTGCGGGGGGAGGCGCAGATGCGCTGATGGCTGCCATGAGTTCAATGAGAGCGGACTTTTCCTCTAGATTTGATGGGATTATGACAGCGTTGGAAGGAATAAGAAAGGAATTGGGTGACTGTGTAGAACGAAACGGCGCAGATGGAGCTCCGTCTCGCTAGTGCTGAAGATGACGTCACCCGTCTTCAATTAAAGGTGCGCACTTTGGAAAAAAAAAATAAATCTCTGGAAGATAATATTTTGGATTTGGAATCTCGGTCAAGACAGAATAACTTGAGGCTGGTGGGTCTTCCAGAGGAATCAGAAGGTCGGGACGTATGTTCCTTTCTGGAAAAGTGGATTCCGGAGGTGCTGGGCAGCGAGGAGTTGCAATCAGCAGTGGTTCTGGAAAATGCACATCGTATTGGCCCACGGAGAGATAAGGGACCGCCGAGGACCTTAATTATGAAGTTTCTTAGCAACAGAGACAGGATGAAGATCTTCAACGCTGCACGAGCTAAAGGAGAGATTAAACACCAGGACCAGCAGGTGCGGTTCTACCCAGATTTGGCCACAGGAATCCAGCAATTGAGGAAGCAGTTTGATCCCGTACGTAAGGAGCTGCGCAACCTTGGGATTCGTCATGGTGTAATCTATCCTGCGAGACTGCTGACCACGTATGAGGGCAGAACCCACATCTTCAAGACAACAGAGGAGGCGCAGGAGTTCATCAAGAAGATCAAAGAAGAAGAAGAGACTGGTGGGAGCTAAGCATGAACAAAATATAAGGTAGAATAATCAAGCATTTGCACAGGCATCTGACTGACTTGAAGTAAATAGTAAGTTTACAAAATATAGATTGTATTATATATTAAAAAAACAAAACAAAAACAAAACAAACAAAAAAAAACTATGATGTACAAAGTTGTTAAAAATTTTGGAGTTAAGTTGGAAAACTACAGAGGAGAGTTAATGTTATGTCATTAAAAGCAGTAGAGTTAGGGTGATTGGGAGGATGAAGAAGGAGTGGCTTAGGCTGTTCCCCGTGGGTGTGGAACGGTCGATGGCTATATCGGGAGACAGAATTTTTCTTTTGATTTTGGGGGGTTTGCCACAAGTGTGGGAAGGGGAAATTTGTTTGTGTGTAGTTTGTAGGATGAATGTTCAACCACTCATGTTTTTGCTTCTCTGTATGAGCATGTTTACACTGCAAGGTAATCCCAAACTCTCTATTGATCATAAACCAAAGTGTTAATCTTAATTTAACTTCATGGAATTGCAGAGGTCTACAAAATTTAAAAAAACTTAAACAAGTTATGAATAAAATAAAAGACATGGGTTCAAGAATTGTGTTTTTACAAGAAACTCATCTAATAGAGGAGGATGTTAAAAGAATTAGGAGTAGATGGCAAGGAAGTGTATTCACCTCTTCATTTTCATCCCGAGCCAGGGGAGTTATGACTCTCATACATAAATCAGTTCCTTTTCAAGTGAAAAATGTAATTGGAGACAAATTTGGAAGATATGTAATCATTCAAGGTTCTTTGCTATTAGAAAATATAAATCTTGTGAACTTATATGGTCCCAATATAGATGATCAGAAGTTCTTTGCTAATTTATTTCTCATCTTATCATCACTTACAGGGCAACATATAATAGCAGGGGATTTTAATTGTACATTGAATCCAGGTATAGATAGATCAACAGGACTGGACTGTACGCACATTGGATGTAGGATGACTATTAATCATTTTATGAAAGAACTGAGATTGTTAGATATATGGAGAGAAATGAAACCACAAGTTAAAGCCTATTCTTGTTATTCCAGTACCTACAAGACATTCTCACGTATTGATTATTTTTTGATTTCCACAGAATTAAGGTCCAAGATTCAAAACTGCTTTTATGATAACATCGTGATCTCTGATCATGCACCCTGTTGTCTAATATATGTAGATAAAAAATTGACAAAGGAATCAGGTAGATGGCAATTTCAGCATAAATGGCTTCAGGATGAGGAATTTGTCAAGTATATAGAAAAACAGATAGACGAGTTCTTTGACATCAATACTACACAAACATCAGCATGTGTAAAGTGGGAGGCTTTCAAAGCTTTTATTAGGGGACATATTATTAGTTATACAGGATCAAAATCTAAGAAGACTCGAGAGGAGAGAGCTAAATTGGAACATAAAATAAAAAGTCTTCAGGAAAAAGTGTATGCAGGAAGTGACCCAAGGTTGGAGAATGAATTACTGATTTTGAGAGCTGAATACGACAAAAAATCAGCGAATAGAGCTGCCTCGAGTCTTCTAAGATTGAAACAATCTTTTTATGAACAAGGTGAAAAATCAGGAAAATTATTAGCATGGCAGATTAAACAATTAGAAATTAAAACACCAATTACCAGTATTATAAGTAATGGACAGGTAGTTATAGATCCTTTAGAAATTAATAGAGCCTTTAGAGATTACTATGAAAAATTATATGATACCAAAAATGAACCTGATTTAACAAAACTAAATGGGTTTTTGAACGAACTATCTATACCGTGTATTCCAAATGAAAACAGGGAGATATTGGAGTCTAAAATTAGTCAAGAAGAAGTTGGGCTAGCCATTGATAATATGAAATCAGGAAAAAGTGCAGGACCAGATGGTCTTCCAGTTGACCTTTATAAAAAAATTAAGAATAAATTAATAAAACCTTTTTTGGAAATGGTTTAGAAGCATTTCAAAATAATAATTTACCATCATACATAAATAATGCCTTAATTATACTGCTGCCAAAACCAGGTAAGCCCTCTAATAAATGTGAAAATATGAGACCAATAAGCCTATTAAACGCCGACCTTAAGATAATCTGTAAAATTTTAGCAAGACGAATACAAGAAATTTTACCAAATATTATTAATCGAGATCAGAATGGCTTTATAAAGGGTAGACAAGGCTTCCATAATGTAAGAAGACTATTTAATATTATTTATTTTAATAAAGAAGCACCGGATACAGCTCTCCTATCATTGGACGCCGAAAAGGCCTTTGATAGAGTTGAATGGCCCTTTCTTTTTGAAGTCCTACAAAGGTTTGGACTTGGAAATAATTTCATAAAATGGGTTCAAATAATATACAATAATGCTACAGCAGAAATCCTAACAAATAACAATATTTCAAAACCAATAAAAATCAATAGAGGATGTCGACAAGGCTGTCCACTTTCACCTTTACTGTTTACTATGGCAATTGAACCTTTAGCGATAGCGATACGTTTACATTCACAAATATATGGAATTAAAGTTGGACCAACAGAACATAAAATCTCCCTGTACGCCGATGATATAATTTTGTTTATGTCGAATCTAAAAAAAATCAATTCCAACCTTGTTGAATTTAATAAAGAATTTTGAGGAAATATCAGGATATAAAATAAATAAAACTAAATCTTCAATATTAATGCTAAATGAGACCCAGAGAAATTACCCAGCCCCTGAGGTAAATCAATTCAATGTTGTAAATCAGTTTAAATATTTAGGAATCCAAATTGTGCCTAAGCTAGAATCAGTCGCCAGTGTCAACTATGAAGCCTTAATGTCAGATATCAATGAGTTAACTCAGAGATGGATGTCACTACCAATGTCGATGATCGGGAGAATCAATATACTTAAAAGTAATATTTTACCTAAAATACTTTATTTATTTCAATACATTCCCTTATCACCACCTTTAGATCTATTCTCAAGAATAAAAAAAAAGTTAGTAGAATTTATATGGAACAACAGGAGGGCTAGATTACGTTTGTCTTTATTATATTTACCATTTGATCGTGGAGGTCTGAAATGTCCAAATTTTATGTTGTATTATTGGTCGGCACAACTGAGGTCTATGACATATTATTTTTCATCAAATGATCTCCCTCTCTGGACTGAAATGGAATCATACAATTTACCTTTACCTCTTCCCATATTCATATACTCAGATTCGGCAAAAAATTACAAAAACAAGTTAAAAATCCATTTGTAAAGCATATGATCAAAATATGGTGTGAAGCTAAAAACTATTTAAAAGAACCACAGTTATTGTCACAATTTAGTCCAATATGGGGTAATCAATATTTTAAACCAGGGAGAGCGGACGCTGTATTTAAAGTATGGAATTTAAAAGGGATACAAAAGATTCAGGATTTATATTTGCCATGTGCAGATAACATAATGTCTTTTGAAGAGCTGAGGATCAAATTTAATCTCAATAGAACACATTTTTTTAAATATCTTCAACTTAGAAACTTTATTCGATCAAATCAAAATAAAGCTCTCACTCGACCTATTTATTCATCCTTGGAAAAAATGATGATGAAAGATAGTAAAAGAAAGGGTATTATTTCAGAGTTTTATAACTCATTGACACTATCTTCAAGTGAAAATTCACTGAAAAGATTAAACTACTGGAAAGAAGATCTGCAAACTGAAATTTCAGAGGAACAATGGGAATTGGCTTGTACAGAAGCTCAAACCAAATCAATAAATGCACGCCTTAAATTGATACATTTCAAATGGTTAATGCGGATGTATGTTACACCGGAGGAGTTAAATAGATATAACAAAAATATACCAGATACATGCACAAAATGCATGGAAAGTAAAGGAACCCTATTTCATTGTTTATGGGAATGTAGATTAATAAGAATGTTTTGGGAAGAGGTGAGGGTAACAATTGAAAAAATAATCTCAAAACAAATCATATTGAATCCTAAACTGTTTTTGTTGGGTCTGTACCCAGAAAAGCATAATTTTAATAAAAGTGAAAGAACATTCATAGACCTCAGTTTGCTTAATGCCAAAAAATGTATTGCACTATTATGGAAAAAGACTCATAGACCAGATGTGACTCAGTGGTTAAGACAGATGTTAACAAACCTTCCATTAGAAAGAATAACATATATACTGAAATCAAAGGAAATTGTGTTTGAGAATATATGGAGACCTTTTATTGATTATGTAAAAAATTTAAACATAACTCTTGAAGAAGAAGGTGAATGATGTGTGTGGACCTTGTAAATTCCAAACTGGTGAACACAATATGTATACTTATGTATTGGATTGTCTAGACTAAACAGAGGAGCATTGTTGAAGATTTGATTTTGTTGGTGGTTGTTGGTGTTTTTAGTGCATTTTTTTTTTTGTAGTACTTTAGTGTTAGTGTTTGATTGTTTGTATCATGTTTGTTAAAAAAAAAAAAGGTTCAATAAAGATATTGTGGAAAAAAAAAACATGCATAAAACCCAAGTTTTAACATTCAACTATGACCCAAATCAATATTTACTAAGCAAACTCAAAACTAACTGGGAGATGGAATCTATGAAATATCTGGGGGTCAATATCCCGAAACAACTCAACAAAATTATAACACTAAACTATGATCCACTGGTGGCAAAAATAAAATCTGACCTAGCAAGATGGAATATGATACCATTCTTGGGTACTGCACAAAGAATTGAAGCAGTCAAAATGAATATACTTCCACGTCTTCTATACCTTTTCCAAACAATACCGGTAGAACCTCCCAAAAAAACATGGCAGGAGCTGGACAGAAGGATCTCAAGATTCATATGACAGGGCAAGAGACCTAGAATCAGATATAGAACCCTACAGCTAAACAAAGACAAAGGTGGACTTGCGCTGCCAAATATCAGGGACTATTTTAAAGCCGCACAAATTAAAACTTTAGTAGAGATATGTAACCCAGTCTACACTGCACAATGGAAGGAGATGGAATGCCAAATAACAAGTGACATCCCCCTACAGGCGATAATAGGGAACAATGCCTTACCTAAACTTTTGAATAACACTAACCCGTGGATAGAGACCCCGCTAAAAATTTGGTTTAAGATAGTCAGAGAGAATCAAACTAAAGAACCCTATCGACTTCTGCAATGGATTGCCTATGATCAAGACTTACTCCTAATAAAACAGACACTAGATTTAAAAGTGGAAAGAGAACGGACTGATAAAATATTACGATTTTTTTAAAGGGCAAATTTTAAGAAGTTTTGAAGATTTGAAAAAACAAGGTCTAATAAATCAAGACCTTTACAGGTTCTTTCAGCTTAGACACCACATAAACAAAGTACTTAAAAAGGAGGATTTGGAAAGGGCCCCAGTCAGGTGTTCTGAAGGTCTTCTTAATGGCATATAAAGGGATCCCAGGGATCAGATACATTTCTAAAATATACCAAGGTCTTCAAGACTTAAAAGGAGACAACACATCATATATAAAAGAGAGATGGGAAAAAGAGGGGAATTTCATTTTACAACTGGAAATATGGGAAAAGCTAAATAAACAACATTGGAAAAGTACCTCATCCCTGCAGTGGAGAGAATTTGGATGGAAAAATTTGGTAAGATTTTTCAGAACACCTGCACAAAACAAATTTACTCGTAAGGGGTTGAATTGTTGGCGCTTGTGTGGTGAAGAGACTGCCAATCATTTTCATGTGTTTTGGTCACACCCAGTTATCCACCAATATTGGACCAATGTGCAGACAATATTGGGGAAAATATTCAAAATAACAGTCCCCTTTTCTTTTGTAACTTTGTATTTGGGTTTACTACCGGATTCACTGGTAAGACGAGGAGAAAAATACTTATTCACTGTTTTAATATTGGCAAGTAAAAAAGCCCTAACTAAAAAATGGATGTTGAAGGACTGTCCTACACCTGAAGATTGGATTAACGTGATCCAAGACATTTACTCGATGGAAAAGTTGACATTCGCACTGAGACAGGACATGGATGGGTTCTTGAACTTTTGGCAACCCTGGATCGCATATGTGTCTTCCATCAGATCTAATCTTTGACAAATACCATTTCAATAATGGCACCTCTCTTTGTTCCAACGCTACTCAGATGCTCTTTTATTTTTATTTATTTATTTTTATTTTTTTGTTTTTTGCTCTTTTGTTTTGTTTTTGTTTTTTTGTTTTTTCTTGTTTTGTTTTTTTTGTTCTTTTTTTAATTTCTCTTTTTCTTTCACTTAAAAAAGGGGTGTTGTAATAATTATTCTTCCAATGTTGTCAAAAAACAAAAAAAAGGGAACGTGTGATGAAAATGTAAACAATGCAATGCTGTAATGACGTGTATACCCTTTACAAAAACTTAAATAAAAAAAAGGGGGCTTCCTTCTGGGATGACAGCCATGCAGACTAATTTGATGCAGTGTGCGGCATATGGTCTGAGCACTAACAGGCTGACCCCCCACCCCTTCAACCTCTGCAGCAATGCTGGCAGCACTCATACGTCTATTTTCAAAAGACAACCTCTGGATATGACGCTGAGCATGTGCACTCAACTTCTTTGGTCGACCACGGCGAGGCTTGTTCTGAGTGGAACCTGTTCTGTTAAACCGCTGTATGGTCTTGGCCACCGTGCTGCAGCTCAGTTTCAGGGTGTTGGCAATCTTCTTATAGCCTAGGCCATCTTTATGTAGAACAACAATTCTTTTATTTTCAGATCCTCAGAGAGTTCTTTGCCATGAGGTGCCATGTTGAACTTCCAGTGATCAGTATGAGACAGTATGAGAGCAATAACACCAAATTTTACACACCTACCCCCCATTCACACCTGAGACCTTGTAACACTAACGAGTCACATGACACGGGGGAGGGAAAATGACTAATTGGGCACAATTTGGACATTATCACTAGGGGTGTACTCACTTTTGTTGCCAGTGGTTTAGACATTAACGGCTGTGTGTTGAGTTATTTTGAGGGGACAGCAAATTTACACTGTTATACAAGCTGTACACTGACTACTTTACATTGTATCAAAGTGTCATATCTTCAGTGTTGTCCCATGAAAAGATATAATAAAATAAAATGTGAGGGGTGTACTCACTTTTGTGAGACACTGTATATTGTTGGAAATGCTGCTGGCCCGCTTTTTCTATAAATGCCAGCTGAGGTAAGATGCGCCATTGACAGGCCAAGTATAACTTTCTTATGGTTAGCAGTTAGCTTAGCAGTGTTTGCTTGGCCTTTACTGCTTTCACCCAGATAAAAAAAAAAATCAGATAGGGGGCTCAAAAATGTTAATGTGCAGGTAATAATTAAGTGTTTAAATGAAAGACAGAGAATCTGTTTTAAATGAGCTGTAAAATACAGAAATGCTTTTGGTGTTTATAACTACATGTACTATATCTCGCTGAGGATACCAAAATTTGAAATGAATCCCTGGAAATGGCAAAAGTTGGACCTTCAAAGTGCTGTGAGGTGACTGCTGTTGTGAATTGGTGCTATACAAATAAAGCCAAGCTGAATAAATGTTTCTTTAAAGACATTATTTAGATATGAATTATTCTGAATGTAAACACCACAGACAGGGATATATGGATTGCTTTAACTGTGATCCACAGTACCTTCTTTAAACAGACAGGAATGTGATATTTGGATGCCCGCTCCTCCGACTGTTCACTGCTGATGTGCAGCACCAGTGATTTCCTAATGACAGAACTACCTTCTTATTCTGTCACATTATATTTTATATGAGACAAAAGGAGACAGCAGTGTATGTTTGCTGTAAGGAAAGGAAAAAAAGGACAAAATACCCATTTTCTGTGATCCGACTTGGAATTTCCCCATTGCCAACACACACCACCAAAACTCTGCATGAAGTAAACAAGATATAATTAAGATTTCAGATATCAAAATATCTTATTTATATATGCATAACCCAGCAGTAAACCTAGTGAAGTCAGCTAATGCTTAAAAAACCCTGTGTGTTTAGATCATCTTAGATTTTAAACTACACCTAATATTTAATGGTGATTTGTAGATTATTTTCAGCTCTACACTCAAGAGTAGCTTTGTTTAATGTTTGTTTAACTTATACTGGGCAGTTGTGCTGTCTGAATCAACCTGATTTAGCTCCCATTTCTTTAAACAACTTTTTTATTATTAGTTGTCCCTCACAAAAAAGCAAGATTGAAAAATCAAGTCAAAAGGTGTTCACAACCCTGCAGCAAGAATCGATTTGGAATTACACCAATTTCAAATCAATTTAAAACTTGTGCATGTACTGAAGCTTATAGAGATTACTTATTATTCAAATTTCAGGTTTATTAATATAAACATTCACCAGAAAAGAATAGTGTCACCAATCCCCAAGATTATTTATGCAAACAATTTGATATTTTAGTCACTAAACTTCATTAGTTCCCCATAGAATTAAATGACAAGAAACCTCTAATGTTCAAGCATAAGGGTGTCCATATGTGCCCTTGGCACCAAGACAACTTAGGTTGCAGGTCGATGATCGATGTTGTTATCGTGTCATCAGACCTGCAACTGTATGTCTTGGACACTCGGGTAAAGAGAGGTGCAAAGCTGTCAACTGATCACCACCTGGTAGTGAGTTGGATCCGATGGCAGGAGTGGACACCACTCAGACCCGGTAGACCTAAACGTATAGTGAGGGTGTGCTGGGAACGTCTGGCTGAGGCCCCTGTCTGGGAGGTCTTCGACTCCCACCTCAGGAAGAACTCTGAGCACATTCTGAGGGAGTCTGGAGACATGGAGTCTGAATAGATCATGTTCTCCACCTCCATTGTCGAAGCAGCTGCCCAGAGCTGTGGCTACAAGGTTGCTGGTGCATCTCGTGGTGGCAACCCCCAAACCAAGTGGTGGACACCAGTGGTGAGGGGGGCCACCAAGCTGAAGGAGGAGTCCTATCGAGCTTGGTTGGCTTGTGGGACTCCTGAAACAGCTGAGGTGTACTGGCAGGCCAAGCGGAGTGCAGCTTGGGTGGCTGCTGAAGCAAAAACTCAGGTGTGGCAGGAGTTCGGTGAGAGCATGGAACAAGACTTTCGGCTGGCCTTGAAAAGATTCTGGCAAACTGTCTGGTGACTCAGGAGGGGGAAGTAGCTCCCTGTCCACACTGTGTATGGTGTGGATGGGGCGCTGCTGACTTCGACTGGGGCCATCGTCGAGCGGTGGAAGGAATACTTCGAGGATCTTCTCAATCCCACTGACAGGCCTTCCATAGAGGAAGCAGGGCTTGAAGACGAGGGGGACAACTCGCCCATCACAGGGACTGAGATCACCAAAGTGATTAAAAAACTCTTTGGTGGCCGGGCCTCGAGGGTGGACGAGATTCGCCCTGAGTACCTCAAGGACCTGGATGTCATAGGGCCGTCATGGTTGACACACCTCTGCAACATTGCGCGGCGGTCAGGGACAGTGCCTTTGGCATGGCGAACTGGGGTGGTGGTTCCTCTTTTTAAGAAGGGGACCGGAGGGTGTGCTCCATCTTGAGGGGGATCACACTTCTCAGCCTCCCTGGGAAGGTCTATGCAAGGGTATTGGAGAGGAGAGCCTGACTGCTGGTCAAACCTCGGATTCAGGAGGAGCAATGTAGTTTTCGTCCTGGCTGTGGCACATCAGACCAACTCTTTACCCTCTCGAGGATCCTTGAGGGTTCGTGAGAGTTTGCCCAACCAGTCCACATATGTTTTGTGGACTTGGAGAAGGCATTCGACCGCGTCCCTCGTGGTCTCTTGTGTGTGTGTGTGGGAGGGGTGCTGCGGGAGTATGGGGTATCGAACTCGTTGTTGCAAGCTATCCGGTCTCTATACGACTGTTGCAAGAGTTTGATTCGTATTGCCAACACCCAGTCAAACTCATTTCCAGTGAGAGTTGGACTCCACCAGGGCTGCCCTTTGTCACCGATCCTGCTCATAATTTTTATGGACAGAATTTCTAGGCGCAGCCAAGGATTGAAGGGTGTCATGTTTGGTGACCACAGGATCTCATCTCTGCTGTTTGCGGATGATGTTGTCCCATTGGTTTCATCGAGCAATGACCTACAGGCCTTGCTGGAACAGTTTGCTACTGAGTGTGAAGTGGCTGGAATGAGAATCGGTACCTCCAAGTCCGAGTCCATGGTCCTCAGCCGGAAAAAAGTGGATTGTCCTCTCCGGGTTGGGGACGAGCTCCTGCCCCAAGTGGAGGAGTTTAAGTATCTCAGGGTGTCATTCATGAGTGAGGGGAGGATGGAGCGAGAGATTGACAGATGGATTAGAGCAGCCTCTGCAGTGATGCAGACATTGTACCGGTCTGTTGTGGTGAAGAGGGAGCTGAGCTCTAAGGCAAAGCTGTTGATTTACCGGTCAATCTACGTTCCTACCCTCACCTATGGTCATGCGCTTTGAGTAATGACTGAAAGAATGAGATCGCAGATACAAGTGGCTAAAATGAGCTTCCTCCGTAGGATTGCTGGACTCACCAGAAAGATAGGGTGAGGAGCTCAGTCATCCAGGAGAGGCTCAGAGTAGAACCGCTGCTCCTCCACACCGAAAGGAGCCAGTTGAGGTGTTTTGGGCATCTAATCAGGATGCCTCCTGGACGCCCCCCACTTGAGGTGTTTCGGGCATGTCCAACTGGGAGGAGACCCCAGGGCAGACCCAGGACATGTTGAAGAGACTCTGTCTCCCAGCTGATCTGGGAACGTCTTGGTATCCTCTCTGAAGAGCTGGAGCAGGTGGCTGGGGAGAGGAAATTTTGGGCTTCTCTGCTTGACCTGCTGCCTCCACAACCCGGACCTCCGGAAAAGCGGTAAAAAATAGATGGATGGAAACCTCTATGTGTTAAATATGAAGCTAAACAGTGAGAAGTGGAAAAGGCTGGCTTGTCATTCGCTAAATATAAATGCTATTTATAAGCATCTCTAATTCCCCATTTGTTCTGATTTTATTCTTGTTTACTTCACAGGAAAACATTAAAATCAATTCAGGAACAAGCCTGCCATAAACCTCAAAAGCCCACATGGTCAGGTCTGTTATACAGGCAACAGCATATACTGTATTAGGATTAATCATCTTATTGTGTAACATCTGCATCCATTGTATACTGTATTTAATAACATTTCACTCATGTTCTTTTTCTTTTTGTACATTTTACATTCAGTAACTATTGCTGTTCTTTTTTTACATCTAGTTATATTTGCATTTGTTTTAGATCATTTTGTAGTACCACATCAACCTACAATATCACATATCATTTAGTACAACACTATCTGCAACCTCTTTTGTAATGTTTATTATATGCAATATTTGCATTTATCAGGTTACATCACCCTCAGCAGTGCATTTGCCTTTGTAGCGTCTCACTGCAGTTTTATTACATTATTCCCTCATTTTACTATGTAAATGCCTCAGATGGATATTGTATATTACGATAGAAGTGTACAATTGTTAATGGTACTTTGTAAATACCTGGCATCGTTGTTGTATGCTGCACATCTGGGATGAAGGTGATTTTTGTAATTTTATTATAAATGGGTATAATACAATAAAGGTGTTTTAATTCTTCTAATTCTAACATATACTAATCAGAGTTAAATGTGTGGGACATTTTCAGGTAAGAATCCACAGACTCATCTGTTTCATCACTAGTTTACATCAAAGCTTTCATAACAAAAGGTTGAACCCAGATTGTCGTACCTGTTGTTGGGAGCAGTTGCAACCTGCTGGACAACACACATCATCGCCATGATGATATCACGGACCAACACCATGCCACTGTGGATCTGAGAAACCATGATTGAACACAATATCAGCAAAAGGAAAATTATATTTACAAGAACATCATGTCCATGGTCGTCAAACTGACAACTGTTCCACAGCTTTACCTCATTCTTCTGCATTTTCTCTGTGAGGGTGATGAGACTGGTGAAGGTTGCGAGAGAGTTGCAGTCATCTTCGTCTTTAAGGAAATTCTCCCTTGTAGCAGAAACAACATAACCTACAGTATTTCTGAATAAAAACACGATCAAATGACGAGTCCATTAAGCTTAAATAAGCCATTCAAAACCATAGAAATATACCTGAGCTTGCTAACTATAATTGGGTCAGGATTCTGTGAGGGGATAAATCGCGTACATCCATCTGGGCATGTGACATCATCAGGGAGCACTAAAGCCGACTGCACAGGAGGAGAGACGCGTTTTGGAGGTTCGGGCCACGCTATCTCCTCTGTGACTTTCTCTTTGTGTTCCTTCTCAGTCTTTTCATCTTCTTCTGCTAATTTAATGTGTTTGGTGCCGACTTCTGAAGAGGGACGGTCAGCTGGACAGGGGAGCAAATTTATGAGACACGGAGTACAAAATAACACAAAGTCAACTTATTTGCCAAACAAGGTTACATCTCTTTTTGAACTTCAGCTGCAATATTAGTGATAAATGTGCTATCTTTTTACAGGTAAAGAAAATACATAAACTTAAAAAAATCGTATTCATGAGTTAGTTACATTTTTGTTCATTTTTATGCACACAGTGATTTAAACACTATTTGGCACTATAGTCTTGGTTTTAAATACTTATCTGTTATACCTGCATGGCTGAGGCAAGACCAGTACTTTCTATGAACTGACCGAACACACTGAAGAGATTCTAGAGCGCTAAAAGACAAAAATAAATTCACTGACGTTATACAACATGCAATAAGTTTTGAACAAACTCACATTATCACTCCAGAATAATAACCTACAGAACCTCTACAACCTCCACCCAGGCACCTAAGTTTCTCCCTCATTTTTAAAGCAACACTATGTTAAGATTTACACCCTAAAATTACGTTTTCATTTCATTTCATTTTTGGGCAGCTCAGTAGCACAGCAAGAAGGTCACGGGATCGATTCCATCCCTGACCATTGGTGACCCTTCTGTGTGGAGTTTGCATGTTCTCCCCGTGTCTGCATGGGTTTACTCCATGTACTCCAGTTTCCTCCCACAGGCCAAAAACTTGCACGTTAGGTTAACTGGGGACTCTGAAGTGGCCCTAGGTGTGAATGTGTGTGTGAATGGTGAAGGGATTGGCGCCACACCTTGGCTGCCTCATCCATCCAGGTGGATGCCCTGAATAGGATTAATAAGTATACAAAAAAAAAATCATTTTAAAAGGTGCATCAACCTTTGACTGAGTGAACGTCAGGCCCGCATTGCCTTCAACAGTGCTATAAAACTTTACTGTACCTAGCAGGGACACTGAAAAGACTATAACTGACATGTGTTATGGCCAGAGACCCATCAGCCAATCACAGGGCAGGACTTTAGCCACTGATACCCTCTGCTGGTGACCATTAAAACATTCGACAAGGCAGTGTAGCATTGTTAATAAAACCTTAAAATTAACAATGAGAGGCATGACGAAGTCTGTGAAGTGAAAATCCTGTGAGAGCTGGCATCTATTATCTCAGAGTCTATGGCTGAAGCAAACCTTTTACCAAATGAGGAGTCAATGTCCACACTGGTGAAGTCAAGTTACCAGACGAGGACTCCATAAACCAAGAGATTGCAAAATTTACTAAAAGAGACACAAACCTTATACAAGGACCACTGAGGTCTCCAGGTCGAGGAGCAGGATCTCCGAGCAAAGTTTGAACCGTCTGACACACAGATTGCGGGAGGGAAGTCAAGTTGTATCCTCCCTGAAAACAATGGGGACAACATTTACAGACCACTAGCGTGACAAAAAGCAGTTTAAATATTCATGTATATGACTACACAGAATGATTTTTAGAAATGGTTATCCAAAAAAAAAAAAAAAGGAAAGCAGTGCAGTTATGTAAGAGAAAAAAAACAGCAGAAATGATGGTGGATCCTGATTATGGATATACTGTATATTTGAATATTAACACTGAAGTTAAGAGTTGTTTCATATGTATATGTCATGGTGGACTAACCTCTAGCACAGCACACAGTTTCCCACCAGCAAGATTCATCAGAAGGTGGGTCAGATGGGCAAAGATGTCTGGAGTCGCACACATTTCACCCTGAAAAGCAGGGAAAATCAGTCCAATTACTGAATAATAATAACCCACCGGTAAATTTATCCTAACTGGAAACAGAAATCAAATGTAGTGAGATATACTAAAGACACTGCATCACAAAGCTCACACATCCAAATATAACACGCACTTTTCTGCAATTCTAAATCAGACTTAGTACCTCAGGGTCGCCGATTGCCGAGTCAAAGCCTGCACACACCAAGACCAAGTCTGGGCAAAACTATGACAAAGAATCACATTGCTTATAAGTCATGTCTAATACATCAAAATGTGAATTTTCCACAATTGTTACCTCGTATGCGACAGGGAGAACGACATGACAGAAAACTGAAAGATAGTCACCGTTTTTCATTCCCACCTGAAAAATTAGAAGGAAACCTTTGTAATAAATACATTAAAACACAGAAAGTTTGGGCACGTGCAGAAAGAGGGAGGTTTTACACATTAGTAGACTATCTTCTACGCTGTAAGACATAAGTCACACAGACCATTACGCCTGAATACTGGCTGTGATACCTCTACCCACCTGCAGAGTGATATTTAATGCAAGTACATTGGAATTTTTTTAAAAATTGTCTGCATGTTAATAGTGTGTAACTGCAGTTACTGTATGTGCACGTATATACAGGTGATTGTACATGTAAAGACAGGGGAAAGCACATAAAAGCATGTGAGGCAACGCATACCGCTGACCCATCGAGCAGATATACACCTGTAGGTGCTGTAGATGTTTACGTGAGAATGTTAATACCTTCTTCTGTCACCTTTGCCTGTGTGCTTTCTCCATCATAGCAGTCTGTCGTGGGCGACAATGACTGTTTCATTTAGGTCTGATCAGATTCCTAAACACAGCTCTGTCCTTAGCCTTCCGCTGCCAGGAACTCCTGTCTATGTCCAACTTCTTCAAGTTTCTTTTTGCAGTGTCTTTAAATCTGGGCCTTGGTCTACCCTGATTGCGTTTGCCCTCGCATAACTGTGAGTAGAGTAACTGCTGAGGGAGACGCTGGTGGTCCGTCCTCTCAACATGTCCGAGCCATCTCAGGTTCGTCTGTATTAGCATGTCCTCCATTGATGGCAGACCAGCTCGTTTCAACACTTCTATGTTGGTTATCTTGTCTTTCCATGAGATGTTCATTATGGCTTGTAGGTGTCTCATCATGCACGCGTGGAGTTTCTTTACCTGCACTCTGTAGACAGTCCAAGTTTCAGCACCGTATAATAGAGTAGCCAGTACTGTCGCTCTGTATACTTTGCATTTCACATGGATAGACACATGTCGATTGTTCCACAGTCTCTCCCTCAAGCTTCCAAACACAGCCCTCGCTCTTCCAATTCTGAGAGATAGTTCATCCTCCAGCCTAGCATTCTCTGAAACAGTACTCCTTAGATACTTGAAAGTCTTGCACTTGACTAGTGGCTCTGTACCAATGCTGATCTCTTCTGGTAGTGATGTTGATAACTGAAACTTTGGTGGTTGATAAAGGCACTCCGTCTTCTTGATGTTGATTTGGAGGCTGAATTGGCTAGCTGCCCTTACAAATTTCTCCACTAAAGATTGCATATCTTCCACACTGTGTGCAACTAGAGCACGGTCGTCGGCAAAGAGCATTTCTCTTACTACCTTTATCGATGTCTTACTCTTGGCTTTAAACTGTGCCACATTGAACAAGTCTGCTTCTTTCCTTGTTTGAATGTATACTCCTTCTGAAGTGTCTTTGAAGGCCACCTCAAGCATGGCTGCCAGATGTAGCGAGAAGAGTGTAGGTGCCAGCACACACCCTTGTTTCACCCTGTTGCTTACTGAAAAGTCGTTAGATACTGAACCACTCATTGCCACATTTGCTTGCATACCTGTATGGAGTGCCTCGATCAGGCTGACAAACTTCTCTGTACAGCCATATTTCTTGAGTACCCGCCAAAGTCCTTGTCGCGAAACAGTATCGAAGGCTTTACTGAAGTCTATGAAGACTACATAAAGTGGAATGTTCTGTTTGATACACTTTTCTTGAACCTGTTTCATGCAGAAAATCATGTCCATTGTGCTTCTTCCACTTCTAAAGCTGCACTGGGTTTCTGGTAGTACATTCTGCGAGATGTGTTCATTTAGTCAGTGCTTTCTCCAGAGGCACCCTAAAGCTAGGCTGTGCTAGCTTTAAAAAAACAGCAGAACTGATGGTTGATCAGTTCTGATGTACATATATATATATGAAACAACTCTTAAGTTCAGTGTTAATATTCAAATATACAGTATATCTATAATCAGGATCCACCATCAGTTCTGCTGTTTCTTTGTCCTAAAGCTAGACTGTGCTACCTTATTATAGTTTAAAAGTTATACACACATGGACAAAACTGTTGGTACCCCTCTGTTAATGAAAGAAAAACCCACAATGGTCACAGAAATAACTTGAATCTGACAAAAGTGGTAATAAATAAAAATTCTATGAAAATTAACCAATGAAAATCAGACAATGCTTTTGAATTGTGGTTCAACAGAATTATTTTAAAAAACAAACTCATGAAACAGGCCTGGACAAAAAATGATGGTACTCTTAACTTAATATTTTGTTGCACAACCTTTTGAGGCAATCACTGCAATCAAACAATTTCTGTAATTGTCAATGAGACTTCTGCACCTCTCAGCAGGTATTTTGGCCCACTCCTCATGAGCAAACTGCTCCAGTTGTCTCAGGTTTGAAGGGTGCCTTCTCCAGACGGCATGTTTCAGCTCCTTCCACAGATGTTCAACAGGATTTCGATCAGGGATCATAGAAGGCCACTTTAGAATAGTCCAATGTTTCGCTCTTAGCCATTCTTGGGTGTTTTTAGCTGTGCATTTTGGGTCATTATCCTGTTGAAAGACCCATGACCTGCGACTGAGACCAAGCTGTCTGACACTGGGCAGCACATTTCTCTCTAGAATACCTTGATAGTCTTGAGATTTCTTTGTACCCTGCACAGATTCAAGACACCTTGTGCCAGATGCAGCAAAGCAGCCCCAGAACATAACAGAACCTCCTCCATGTTTCACAGTAGGAACAGTGTTCTTTTCTTCATATGCTTCATTTTTACGTCTGTGAACATAGAGCTGATGTGCCTTGCCAAAAAGTTCCAGTTTTGTCTCGTCTGTCCACAGGGCATTCTCCCAGAAGCTTTGTGGCTTGTCAACATGCAGTTTGGCAAATTCCAGTCTGGCTTTTTTATGAGTTGTTTTCAACAGTGGTGTCCTCCTTGGTCGTCTCCCATGAAGTCCACTTTGGCTCAAACAACGACGGATGGTGCGATCTGACACTGATGTACCTTGACCTTGGAGTTCACCATGAATGTGTTTAGAGGTTGTTCTGGGCTCTTTTGTTACCATTCGTATTATCCGTCTCCTCCTGCGGCCACATCCAGGGAGGTTGGCTACAGTCCCGTGGATCTTAAATTTCTGAATAATATGTGCAACTATAGTCACAGGAACATCAAGCTGCTTGGAGATGGTCTTATAGCCTTTACATTTAACATGCTTGTCTATAATTTTCTTTCTAATCTCCTGAGACAACTCTCTCCTTTGCTTCCTCTGGTTCATGTTTAGTGTGGTAAACACCATGTCACCGAACAGCACAGCGACTACTTGTCACCCTTTAAATAGGCCAACTGACCGATTACAAGTTTGTAGACACCTGTGATGTTAATTAGAGGACACATCTTGGTTGAACATGTCCCTATGGTCACATTATTACCTCCGCCAAGGAGGTTATGTTTTCATCGGCGCTGGTTTGTCTGTTTGTTTGTCTGTCTGTTTGTTAGCAAGATAACTCAAAAAGTTATGGACGGATTTTCATGAAATTTTCACAGATTGTCAGAAATGGGGTATCCTACAGATGATTAGATTTTGGTGGTGATCCGGATCACCGTCCACAAGAAAACCGCCATTACGCAAAATGCCATTTTCGTGAATAACTACTAAACCACTAATCCTATCATTGTCAATCCAATTGCTTGTCATATGTTTTCATGGTCAAGGAATCTGAAAACGTACACACAAACACTGTATGGGGGGAACTGTGGCGCTAAACCGTCATAACGGAAAATGCCATTTTCGTCAATAACTACTGAACCACTAATCCTATCATTGTGAATCCAATTGCTAGTCATATGATTTCATGGTCAAGGAATCTGAAAACATACACACAAACACTGTATGGGGGGAACTGTGGCGCTAAACCGCCATTACGGAAAATGCCATTTTCGTCAATAACTACTGAACCACTAATCCTATCATTGTCAATCCAATTGCTAGTCACATGTTTTCATGGTCAAGGAATCTGAAAACGTACACACAAACACTGTATGGGAGGAACTGTGGCGCTTGGCGGAGGTCTGCGCTCTCCGAGTGCTTTTCTAGTTTTCAATCTTTCCTAGGGGTACCATCATTTTTGTCCAGGCCTGTTTCATGAGTTTGTTTTTTAAAGTAATTCTGTTGAACCACAATTCAAAAGCATTGTCTGATTTTCATTGGTTAATTTTCATAGAATTTTTATTTATTACCACTTTTGTCAGATTCAAGTTATTTCTGTGACCATTGTGGGTTTTTCTTTCATTAACAGCGGGGTACCAACAATTTTGTCCACGGCTGTATAATTTGAGGTTTAAATGTTAACTGCCTCTGCCAAGAAGGTTATATTTTCATCTGCATTAGTTTATCAGTTTTTCTCTTTCTTAGTTAGCAGGATTACACTAAAACTAGTGGATGGATTTCTATGGAACTTGGAGGGAAGGTGGATTTTAGCCAAAACTTGACTCCATAAAATTTTAGTGCAGACCTAGCTAAAGGTGTGGATTCAGGAGCTTTTCGTCACTTTAACTAACATTGTGAGAACTGCAGCTACCACCAATGTGTAGCTAAGATAATGGAGATTCAGTATTTGTCAACAGTTTTCACATATCTCCAATCGTTTCTGAATTATACCTAAATATGATGGATTTTGGTGAGGATTAGGGTCAGTTGGTATACTGGGCTAGTTCAATTTTTAACATTAAGAAATGTGGAATTTTTGCAGATTTTGTTAATATCATAACAAATAATTTGCTAAGCAACAGACATGATGCTCTGTCAACTGTCACATTCTAATCAGTGAACACATAGCCATGGCAGAGGTATGCACTCTCCTAGTACCCTCTCTTTGTTTCATGGTTTGCTTACCTTATTCCATGGGACATTTATATTGAACCCAGCCCCCCTTTCTTTGCCAACGACGTCGTAGTCTGATTCTCTTAGATGAGGCCAGAATTTTTTATGTTCGTAGCGGTGCCAAGAGAAATAGAGCACACTGAGGAGGGAAACACACATATATGTGAGTGAGTGTTCTTGTTTAGTGCCATGTCAGCATCTATGGCTATTTCATGGCAAAAATAGAACTAATAAGAAAAGTGAGTTAAAAAATTATATAAAGATAGGATGATTAATGAAAGATTAAGTAAATATAGCGAGATAGATATGTAGATACAATAAAATAGAAAAATTAAATACAGTGAATCCGGAAAGTATTCACAGCACTTCACTTTTTCCACATTTTGTTATGTTACAGCCTTATTCCAAAAGGGATTAAATTCATTTTTTCTCTCAAAATTCTACACACAATACCCCATAATGACGATGTGAAAAATTTCTTTTGACATTTTTGCAAATTTATTAAAAATAAAAAACTAAGAAATCACATGTACATAAGTATTCACAGCCTTTGCCATGAAGCTCATAATTGAGCTCAGGTGCATCCTGTTTCCACTGATCAGGATGCACCTGAAGATATTTCTACAGCTTAATTGGAGTCCACCTGTGGTAAATTCAGTTGATTGGACGTGATTTGGAAAGGCACACACCTGTCTATATAAGGTCCTGTAGTTGACAGTGCATGTCAGAGCACAAACCAAGCATGAAGTCAAAGGAATTGTCTGTAGACCTCCGAGACAGGATTGTCTCAAGGCACAAATCTGGGGAAGGGTACAGAAACATTTCTGCTGCTTTGGAGGTCCCAGTGAGCACAGTGGCCTCCATCATCCGTAAATGGAATAAGTTCAGAACCACCAGGACTCTTCCTAGAGCTGGCCAGCCATCTAAACTGAGCAATCGGGGGAGAAGGACCTTAGTCAGGAAGGTGATCAAGAACCCGATGGTCACTTTGTCAGAGCCCCAGTGTTCCTCTGTGGAGAGAGGAGAACCTTTTAGAAGGACAACCATCTCTGCAGCAATCCACCAATCAGGCCTGTATGGTAGAGTGGCCAGACAGAAGCCACTCCTTAGTAAAAGGCACATGGCAGCCCGCCTGGAGTTTGCCAAAAGGCACCTGAAGGACTCTCAGACCATAAGAAACAAAATCCTCTGGTCTGATGAGACAAAGATTGAACTCTTTGGCGTGAATGTCAGGTGTCATGTTTGGAGGAAACCAGGCACCACTCATAACCGTGCCAATGGTGGTGGCAGCATCATGCTGTGGGAATGTTTTTTTAGTGGCAGGACTGGGAGACTAGTCAGAATAGAGGGAAAGATGAATGTAGCAATGTACAGAGACATCCTGGATGAAAACCTGCTCCAGAGCGCTCTTGACCTCAGACTGGGGTGATGGTTCATCTTTCAGCAGGACAACGACACCAAGCACACAGCCAAGATATCAAAGAAGTGGATTCAGAACAACTCTGTGAATGTCCCTGAGTGGCCCAGCCAGAGACCAGACTTGAATCCAATTGAACATCTTTGAAGAGATCTAAAAATGGCTGTGCACCGATGCTTCCCATCCAGCCTGATGGAGCTTGAGAGGTGCTGCAGAGAGGAGTGGGCGAAACTGCCCAAAGATCAGTGTGCCAAGCCTGTGGCATCATAATTAAAAAAAAACAAAAAAAAAACTTGAGGCCGTAATTGCTGCCAAAGGTGCATCAACAAAGTATTGAGCAAAGGCTGTGAATACTTATGTACATGTGATTTCTTAGTTTTTTATTTTTAATAAATTGGCAAAAATCCCCAAAAAACTTTTTTTCACATTGTCATTATGGGGTATTGTGTGTAGAATTTTGAGGAAAAAAATGAATTAAATCAATTTTGGAATAAGGCTGTAACATAACAAAATGTGTAAAAAGTGAAGCGCTGTGAATACTTTCTGGATGCACTGTAAGATGCTTCAGATGCACATGTGCTAAAAACCCTAAAATTTTCTTTGGTGGTGCATTATTAACTAGAAAAGCACTCAGAGAGTGCAGACCTCCGCCAAGCACCACAGTTCCCCCCATACAGTGTTTGTGTGTGCGTTTTCAGATTCCTTGACCATGAAAACATATGACTAGCAATTTGACAATGATATGATTAGTGGTTCAGTAGTTATTCACGAAAATGACATTTTCCATAATGGCGGCCACAGTTCCCCCCATACAGTGTTTGTGTGTACGTTTTCAGATTCCTTGACCATGAGAACACATGCCTAGCAATTGGATTGACAATGACAGGATTAATGGTTCAGTAGTTATTCAGGAAAATGGCATTTTCCGTAATGGCGGCCACAGTTCCCCCCATACAGTGTTTGTGTGTGCGTTTTCAGATTCCTTGACCATGAAAACATATGACTAGCAATTTGACAATGATATGATTAGTGGTTCAGTAGTTATTCACGAAAATGACATTTTCCATAATGGCGGCCACAGTTCCCCCCATACAGTGTTTGTGTGTACGTTTTCAGATTCCTTGACCATGAGAACATATGACTAGCAATTGAATGAATGAATGAATGAATGAATGAATGAATGAATTTATTTATTTCGGATAGTACATTACAGGTTAAAAGAAACTGTATAATATAACAACAAGGTCAAATTAGACAAAGACTCCTTCTACTATACAATTCCACGTGAGTTATCCGAAATGGGTGATGGCTGAAGCCGCAGCTTATATTGCCCACCCATATTCCATCCAAGAATTCAAAGGAGAAAAAAGAGAAAACAAGACAAGAGCGATTACAATTTAAAACAAGGCTAAGACAAAATATGACTGAGAGAAAAAGAAAACTGAGCTAGTCTAAGTTAAGCGGTTACTATTCAAAAACAAATCTAAGACATAGTGTCACAGAGAAAAAAGAAAAACTAAGCTATAACACAACACAGGCTGGAAATGTCAATCCTTATGTGAGTTTACATGTCGTCTTGTAAATATGTTTGGAGTATTTCTTCCTTTAGTTTTTGTTTAAATTGTCCAAGCTTTGTACATGATTTTAATTCAGGTACAAAATCGTTCCATAATCTGACACCTTGCACTGAAATACAGTGTTGCTTGGTAGTTGTTCTCACTGTAGGCTTTTGAAATATACATGTTCCTCTGAAGTGATATCGTTTCTCCCTTGTTTGGAACAACTTCTGGATATTTGCGGGCAGTGATAGATTCTTCACTTTGAACATTATTATTGCGGTTTTAAAGTCGATCAGATCTTTCAACTTGAGAGTTTTTTGTTTAAGAAAAAGTGGGTTTGTTGGTTCCCTGTAAGCTGCTTTGTTGATTATTCTAATAGCTCTCTTTTGAAGCATAAAGAGTGGATATATGTTTGTTTTATATGTATTTCCCCATACTTCATTACAATATGTCATGTATGGGAGTATTAATGAATGATACAAGGTGTATAGTGTGGGTTGATTCAGCAAATTTTTCACTCTGTGTAATATTGCAATTGATTTGGATACTTTACCTTTTATATAATTAATATGTGGCTTCCAACACAGTTTGTTATCAATTATTACTCCAAGGAATTTAGTTTCGGATACCCTTTCAATCTCTACACCATTTACACTGAGTTTGGGTACTGGGTAGTTGTGATGGTTGTTAAAGACTATAAATTTTGTCTTGCTTAAATTGAGCGTTAATTTGTTTGAATCAAACCACAGTTTCAGCTTTCCTAATTCCTTTCCGAGTGTATCCAGAAGTTGTTCCAAGTTGTTTCCACTGCATAGCAGGTTAGTGTCATCAGCAAACAATATTAAGTCCATTTTTTCTGAAACTTTACATATATCATTTATATACATATTGAATAATAATGGTCCCAAAATTGAACCCTGTGGGACTCCACAGGTGACCTTCAGTAGCTCTGAGTTTTTGTTGTTAACACATACAAACTGATATCTATTCTTTAAGTAACTTCTTAACCAGGACAGTGCTACCCCTCTGATACCACAATTTTGTAGTTTCTTTAATAATAGATTGTGATCTACTGTATCAAATGCTTTTTTAAGATCCAGGAATACTCCAACTGAATACTCTTTATTTTCAATGGCTGTTGATATTTTTTCTGTAAATTCCATTAAGGCATATGCTGTTGTCCTTTTGTGTCTGAACCCATATTGCTGCTCACACAATAAATCATTCTTCAGTATGAAGTTGTCAATTCTCTCATAGAATATTTTTTCAAGTATCTTGGAAAATTGCGGTAATAGTGAAATTGGTCTGTAGTTGGAGAGTTCCCCTCTGTCGCCTGTCTTGTAAATCGGAATTACTTTAGCTATTTTCATTGCATTGGGAAATATACCTGATTGGAGAGACAGGTTACAGATATACGTCAGTGGTTTCACTATGCATTCGATAACAGTTTTGACTAGTAGCATATCAATACCATCGCAGTCAGTAGATGTTTTACTTTTGAACGATTTAACAATTTCAATGACCTCTCTTTCGTCTGTGTTCTTTATGAAGATGGTGTCTTTTACAGCAGTGTTATTGCATATTGAATCACCTGTTGGCACCGTAGTGGGTATTTCTCGGGCCAGTTTAGGTCCAATGTTAACAAAAAAATTATTAAATTCATCTGCAGGTGAAGCTATATTCACATTCGGAGTCGATTTATTATTTTTTGGAGTGTTAGTTGGGTAGCTGGTATTTCTGCTTTTATTTCCAAGGATACTGTTGATTATTGTCCATGTATTTTTAATATTGTCTTTGTTTTTTTCCAGTTCTTTACTGTAATAGTCTCTTTTACTACATCTTATTATATATGTTAACTTATTTTTGTATGTTTTATACCGCTGCTCTGCTTCTTTTGTCCTTTTCTTTATGAAAGCTTTATATAATAAATTTTTCTTTTTACACGCCTTTTGTAGTCCTTTGGTTAGCCATGGTTTGTCAGTAAATTTGTGTTTAAGCTTTTTTTTAACTAATGGGCAGTTTTTTTCATAAAGAGTGGTTACAATGTTTGTAAATGTGTCATAGGCTTCATTTACATCTGATACATAGACTTCTGTCCAGTCTTGCTTCAGCAAGTCCTCTTTAAAAGAACTGATTGCGTTTGGTGATTTGTGTCTGAACGATTTTGAGATTTTTTCTGGGTTGGGCCCCGTGTGGCCATGGATAAGTGCAAAGATTGGCAAGTGGTCGCTTATATCATTTATCAATAATCCACTTTCTATTTTCTTGTCGAGAACATTGACAAACAGGTTGTCAATAAGTGTAGCAGAGTGAGCTGTGATTCTACTGGGATGTGTTATTGTGGGATATAGACTCATGCTGTACATAGAGTTCATGAACTCTGTAACTACATTTTGTTGATGTGGATTAAGTAGATCAATATTGAAATCTCCACAAATTGCTACCATTTTCTTACTAGTAATATTATTGTACAGTACATTGTATTGTACATTGTAATTGGATTGACAATGATAGGATTAATGGTTCAGTAGTTATCAACAGACAGACAAACAAACAGACAGACAGACAAACAGACAAACAGACAGACAAACGCTGGCAAAAACATAACCTCCTGGCCTTCGGCCTGGCGGAGGTAAAAATATCCTTCAGTGACTTTTGAGTATAAAAACATTGTCTTGCTGTCATGAGAGCAGGACAGTCAAGTAAAATGTGCTTTACTGATAAAAAAAAAAAAACCTCTGCAGAACTGACAAGATGGTGGGGCTTCACCTTTTAATAAAAAGCTGTGCGTAAGCCTTGAGTGGCCAGTACGGCATCTAGTGTACACTACCTCATCATGTCGGTTTTGAAAGTGATGCAAGTGTCTATGGCTTATGGCAGGGTTAATATCATGCAGTTTATTTGCAGTACATGTGTCCCATTCAGTCTGCCACTTCTTTAAAATATGAGGTTATTAGAGGCCTGAGGTCTGAGGCTGGGATCTGGCATTGAGTGACTTCTTGGGTAAGGGCTCTCTTTGCAGCACTGTCTGCCTGCTTGTTACCTGACAGGCCAACATGGTTGGGGATCCAACAGAAGATGATATTAAAATTATGTTTCTGTAAAAAAAACTAATTTCTCTAAAATCCGGATAATAATGGGGTGATCAGTCTTTAATAAAAACCCAAGTGCCTGAAGACAGGATCTGGAGTCAGTAAAAATTAAGGAGCTCTGTTGTTTGGTTCTTTCAATGTGTTCCAAAGCTAGAAGCAAAGCACGAGCCTCTGCTGTAAAAATTGAACATTGTTTGGGAATCCGCAAACCATGCTGATTGTGACTGGTGACAATTGCAGCAGAGACTGAGCCATCTACTTTAGATCCAGCCGACTATATGGAAATATGGCAAGGAAAATGGTATTTTATGTCTACGATCTGCTGCTGGTACACATTTGGGTGAGTGTCTTTCTTTCTGTTTTGGCTCAGATCCAGAATGATATTGGGTTTCCTCAATCTCCATGGTGGAATGGGACAAAACTGTGTCTGTGTTACGTTGCTTATATCAGGGTTTAATTTAACCAGGTGAAGTTCTGTACGGAGTCCAAAAGGAATGATGCTGTTAGGTCTGACCTTATACATCTGCAAAAATTGAGGGTGAAAAACTGCAGAGTAGGCTGGATTTCTATGGTTTGCTTTAAGTTTAGCCATATACTGGAGAGCCAATTTCAGGCGCCTGTTTTGAAGTGAAGGCTTGTTTGCTTCAACATACAAACTTTTAACAGGAGAGGTTCTGAAAGGCCCCAATGCAAACCTTAGCCCTTGGTGATGGACAGTTTCCAGTGTCCTGATGTATGAGCTCCTTGCTGATCCATAAACTATGCTCCCATACTCTAACTGAGATCTTACAAGTGCTCTATAGAGACACAGCAGCACAGTGGAGTCTGCACCTCATTTAGTTTTTACCAAAACTTTAATAATATCAAGGGCTTTAAAACATCTGATTCGTAGAAACTTTATATGTGGAATAAAAGACAGCTTATTATCAAAAGTAAGTCCAAAGAATTTGGTTTCCTTTACCACCATGACAGCTTCTCCATCTATGAAAAGCTCAGGGTCGAGGTGAAGAGACCGCAGCAGGAAAAAGTGCATGCAGACAGTTTTTGTTTTTGAAAATTTAAAACCATTACTGACTGACCACATATTAATCTTGTTTATGCACAGCTGTAGTTGCTTTTCGATTGCACTCATGTCTTTCCCCCCATAGCAAATACAGAGGTCATCTACGTAAAGACTACAGAAGGTATTTGGTCTAAGAGCACCAACTACACTATTAATCTTAATGCTAAAAAGAGTAACCGAGAGGATGCTTGAACTCAGGATGATAGTTTCCAATAGATGAACTCTTCTCAAACGATTTTGCTAGTTGATTAGCTATTTCATATTTTGTCATCAGCAGATTGCCCTGATGATTAATATGCTGTATTTGAAGTCCATTCTCCTTACCCTTCATCTTTCTGATTAATTCCCAGATCTTTTTGGAAGATGTGTTGGATGTGAGGCTTGATACAAATTCCCTCCACCTCTGTCTCTTTGCTTCATTGATGATCCTGCATGCTTTAGCCCAACAGATTTTAAATCTGGTCAGGTTTTCTGCTGTTGGGTGTTTATTGAACACCCTCTCTGGTTTTTTCCTTGCCTCAGTGGCCTTTTTGCAGTCATCATTGAACCATGGGTTGAACCTATGGTGTGGCTTTGCTGATGTTTTTGGGACAGTCTTATCTGCAATTGTAATTAAAGTGTGAGTGAAGCTCTGAGCAGAGTTGACAGTGTGGTTGAGGTTTTTGGCTGAATTTTTCTTTGCACAGAGAAACAAAGGAAGATCAGTTTGCTTTTCTGAGTTGCCATCGCGGCGTTCTTGACAGCACATCCACTTCTGTAGTTGTCAATATTCGTGGAAAGTGGTCACTTCCACAAAGATCATCCAAGACCCGCCACAAGAATTCCAGCACTAGCTCAGGATCACATATAGATAGGTCAATTGCAGTATACAGTTAGGCCCAGAAATATTTGGACAGTGACACAATCTTCATGATTTGGGCTCTGCATGCCACCACATTGGATTTGAAATGAAACAACTACAACGGAATTGAAGTGCAGACTTTAAGGTTTAATTCAAGGGGTTGAACAAAAATATATGATTAAACATGTAGGAATTGTAGCTATTTTTATACAAACACTCCTCATTTCAGGGGCTCAAAAGTAATTGGACAAATAAACATAACCCTAAGTAAAATGTTACTTTTCAAAATTTTGTTGAGAATACTTTGCAGGCAATGACTGCCTGAAGTGTGGAACCCATGGACATCACCAAACGCTGGGTTTCCTCCTTTGTGATGCTTTGCCAGGCCTTTACTTCAGCTCTCTCCAGTTGTTGCTTGTTTGTGGGTCTTTCTGCCTTAAGTTTTGTCTTGAGCAAGTGAAATGCATGCTCGATTGGGTTGAGATCTGGTGACTGACTCGGCCATTGCAGAATACTCCACTTCGTTGCTTTAAAAAACTCCTGGATTGCTTTTGCAGTATGTTTTGGATCATTGGTGAAGCACCGTCCAATCAACTTTGCTGCATTTGGCTGAATCTGAGCAGAAATTATATCCCTATACACTTCAGAATTCATCCGGCTGCTTCTGTCTTTTGTCACATCATCAATAAACACAAGTGACCCAGTGCCATTGGAAGCCATGCATGCCCATGCCATCACACTGCCTCCACCATATTTTACAAAAGATGTAGTGCTTTGGATCATGAGCTGTTCCAATTCTTCTCCAAACTTTCTTCTTCCCATCATTCTGGTACAGGTTGATCTTAGTCTCATCTGTCCAAAGAATGCTGTTCCAGAACTGGGCTGGCTTCTTCAGGTGTTTTTTGGCAAAGTCAATTCTGGCCTTTCTATTTTTGAGGCTGATTCATGATTTGCACCTTGTGGTGAATCCTTTGTATTTACTCTCATGAAGTCTTCTCTTTATGGTAGACTTAGATACTGATACACCTACTTCCTGGAGAGTGTTCTTCACTTGAGTGGATGTTGTGAAGGGGTTGTTCTTCACCACGGAAAGGATTCTGTGATCATGCACCACTGTTGTCTTGCGTGGACATCCAGGCCTTTTTGAGTTCCCAAGCTCACCAGTGCACTCTTTTTTTCTCATAATGTACCAAACTGTTGATTTGGCCACTCCTAACATTTCTGCTATCTCTCTGATGGATTTCTTCTTTTTTTTCAGCCTCAGGATGGTCTGTTTCACCTCCATTGAGAGCTCCTTTGACTGCATGTTGTGTGTTCACAGCAACAGCTTCCAAATGCAAACGCCACACCTGGAATCAACTCCAGACCTTTTAACTGCTTAATTGATGACAGGTTAACGAGGGAAGAGACCATGCAGCCTTGTTATTTTTTTTCAGCCTTCTGAGTCAATTGTCCAATTACTTTTGGTCCCTTGAAAAAGAGGCAGCTACGTATTAAAGAAATGTAATTCCTAAACCCTTGCTCCAATTTGGATGTGAATACTCTCAAATTACAGCTGAGAGTTAGCACTTTAAGCCCATATTGATTATATAATTGTATCCTGAATATGTTTTCGTAAACAGCTAAAATAACAAAACTTGTGTCACTGTCCAAATATTTTTGGGCCTAACTGTAGGTTCCATGTCCTGGGTGGAGGTATGTGTGAGACCCATCATTCCAAAGACACAGATCATTTTTAGCAATAAAATCCCCCAATATTTTGCCTTGTGCATTTGAGCAAATTCCTCCCCACAGAGGATTATGACCATTAAAATCGCCCATAAGGATGTATGGGGATGGCAACTGATTATGAGGGTCATCAAGATTTTCCGGTGTCACAGTCATATCTGGTGGTATATAGACAGAGCATAAGGTTATTGCTTTATGCAAAGTTAGACGAACTGCCACTGCTTGTAAGTTGGAGACTAAAGCCAAGTGGCTGTGAATTAGGTCATTCCTCAAAGCCCGCTCCTTATGCTTGCTTTTGGGCTGCGACTACGGCAAGTTGTAACTTCAGACATTTCTGCATCTACTGGATTCCCATTCTTTTGCAATTTATTTTCTTGACTTGATTTTGCCTGAATAAAGGAGCTGGATGTTTTTTTCCTTTTCTATGCTGACTGGTTTTGTTCTGCGGACTTGTTTAGACTTTGACTTAAGGGCTGGCTTATTGTAGTCAGGCTTTGAGTACTTGTTTTACTTTTAACTGGGACTCTGGAATTTTTAATATTACTTAACCACTTGCACTCCGTTGTTCTGCAGGCGGACAAGTCTCTGCGTCCTAGGGCGCACGAGGGCGCACGAGAGCGCACGAGAGCGCACTCGTGCACCCTCGTGCGCATGACGCATGATAAGGATATTGATGGTGGTGGTGTAGGTGGTGTGGCCTCCAAGCGCCACTGAAAAAAAAATCTGCAAACACAGCCGCGAACAGATTAGTTCATCTGATTGACCTCTCATTCGACTAATAAGAGCCTTGAATTGGGTTTCTGAAACCTTGAAGAACCAATGAATGAAAACCTAGGAAGGAGGACCCGCCTCCCAACGCTTTGAATGCAGTGAGCCAATTGAAGCAGAGAAGTTCGTGAGCTGTTTTTTTTTTTAAGGCTGGGTGAAGACTGGCTGCTGGAGCGGATCAAAAAAGGACACAGGAAGAGCTCCACAGACCCAGCAGCATGGAGACCATCCACAAATGCAACCTGTGTGACAGGGAGTGCCATTCGTGGATCGGCATGTTCGGCCATAGGCGGTGCTTATTTTGTATTGGTTCCAGCAGAGTAGACGTTATGCTTTCTTCCATGGTCATTATAGACCGACGGAGGCTGACGACGAAGGCTGAGTGACACACACGCCTTCGCCAGTCTTTTTTTAATTACTACTGTTATTTGTTTTGAAAAATCGTTCGCCAAAAACCGCAGTCATGGAAGCACAAAACCGCAATAATGGAATTATGTTTTGATCGAGTCGCGAGACCAGAACCAGAGCGGACCAGCGTCACGTTCGTCTGACAATGAGGAAGACAAGTTCGCCAAGACTCCGCTGTGAAGAGGTAAGGTGTTATAAGCTAAATTATTCTCTATCCCTGAAAATTGTAATCCAAAATGACTTTTGACCGATCAGTAAATTACAGCTGTGCGGTTCACGAAGTCTGAAGTTCGTGCGCCGCGGTACAAGGGGTTGCTCGCAGTGTACAGGCTGTGAACGCCCCCCCACCCCCGCTATTCTTCTGCAGCGAGGGGGGGGGGAAGCCGCGGTGACTGCACTGCTGTCCTACATCACCACATAAGGCTAATCCGTTGTGTAGCGATGGCTAAAGTCCATCCTCTGTAGCGAGCGGGGGGGGGACAACCCCCCCCCCACACACACACACAGTAGCAGGGGGGGGGGGTGGAGCCGCTGTGACAGCGTTGCTGTGGAAACATGCAACGAGTGTAATCTGTCATGTAGCGAGGGCCGAACTCTGTCCTTGATAGCGGGGGGGGGGGGGGACGACCCCCCCCACACACACACACACAGACACAGCCCTGAGTGTAACCTTTCCTTTGAGCCTAAAATGAAGATTCTACATTGAATTATTCAAAAGTTACAGACGTTTTTCCAAACTGTGCCATTTGGCACAATTTGGCACAGTTCCAAAACGCCTGGGAACAGCCTGAGAACAAAGCTGTGTAAAATATTCATTTTTTGTGGTATTGTTACCAAAGTTGGATCTCAGCTGGATAACACTTGGTTCTACATTTCTGTTGCATTTTCCAGCCGGATCTGACAGCTGTGTGTTATTTACAAGCATTTGTATCCAAAAAAACACTGTGTCCAATTTTTTTTTCTTCAAGTTCAGTATGTTTAGATGACTGTAACTCTGTGGCCGGAGCACGTAGAGAGATTATGTTTATTTTGCCAAAAAATTCAAAGTGTTTTCTTTTAAATAAGACCAACCCCATGAAGATGCTGCAAAGGGTTGAAGAACAGCTTTCGATTTACTTTGGGCATGTTATTTTTTGGCATTTTTAGGAAAATTGCCCGGAGTGCAAGTGGTTAACAATGAGGGCTTATCTTTAGTTAACCAGGTCAGATCTGTCTGGCACTCAGCAGGCTGCATCTTAGGTTTCACAACAGAGGAGAAAGTCTGCTGGAATTTGTACTTTGGGAAACCTTCTACCAGTTTACATGCCTCAGGGTAGCCAATTGTCTTAGTACATTTGACAGTTTGAATTTCTTTTTCCTTGATCCAAAAAGGACGTTCCTTCGATGATGCTGCATGATTGCCTAAACAGTTACTACATTTGGGAGGTGCTGTGCAGGCCAACTCATGCCTTTCTTCTCCACATTTGCAGCAGACTGGTTTATTCCTACATCCTGCGGAGCCATGGCCAAACTTTTGGCAGTTAAAACACCTCAACGGGTTTGGAATAAAGGTATCGACAGTTACACTCAGGTATCCTATTTGGATTCTTTCTGGGAGTTGATGCCAGTTGAACGTCAGAATGTAAGTGCCAGTTTTTACAGTTTTCCCATCTTTTTTAATGGCTCTTCTCTTCACATGTGTTACTCCTTGTTGTTGCAGTTCTGAGGCTATTCCATCCTCTTCCATATCATGGAGTTCTCTAGTACGAATTACTCCTTTGCAGCCGTTTAGAGAAGGGTGAGGAAAAGCCCTCATTGGAACACCAGCCAGCACATCACACCGTAACAAATTTTCAGAATGGGATTTCTTTAAGCATTCCACCAAAACCTGGTCAGACCTCAATTTTTTAACATCCTTAACTGACCCTGCAATACCTGAAATTCCTTTCTGTACAGCAAAAGGGGACAGCTTAGAAAGAGGCACATCTGACGACAGCTACTCTAAAACAATAAGCCTCGGCCAATTATCACCGTTTGAAAGAGCCATCCTGCTAATTCCTGGGTCATCCACAGCATCGTTCAACATTCGTTTTTTAGGAGTTTGTTTAGTAGCCATATTTTATAGAGTATGATTCATCATCCCTGCTTCCCACCCTCTTCGGAGCCCTACAAGGGGATGCACAGAGCTGCGGACTTCCTGCAGGTTATGCACCAGAGATACAGGGATGGTATACTCAAGCAATGAAGCACAAAAGTGCAAATTACTCCACTGACCTTCCGCCATAGGCTTCTGGGATTAGGAAATGTGAAAGACCTCCCAGAATACACCTTGACAAGCCGACTGATTGAACCGGGCCCTTCCAACCTCCCGTCTAAGTGAAGTAGGAGCCAAAGCACTGTGTTGGACTTGTGAGAGCCGCAGCAAGACACATTCCTCAAGAACCAGGACCTCTTCCTCCACTGACATGGGTTGAACTCACGGCAAACGAGTTGCCCCATTTGTCACCTCATATGATCAGCAATGGGGTGCTAGGAACCACTTTAACCCTGGGTCCCCTTAGGGGATTATAACACACAAAGTTGATAGAGAGTTTTACCGTGACCCTGGTAAGGGAGGCTAACAGGTACTAGTCCTTGCCTAAGGGACACCTGGGAGTATCAGCGAGGGTTAAGAGGCACTCCATCATCCTCCTAGTCCAGCAGACCCCCTCACCCGGATGCGGTTTAACGTCATACCCAGGATGGACACACATATATGTAGATTCTGAGATGCTAGGAGAGAGCATCCACTGTAAAATTTAATTTCCTAGAATTCAGGAAAAAAAACCTCACCTTGGATCATCTTCAAAGAAATACTGCACCCCTTGACCATGATGTATGTCCCAGTCCACTATCAACACTCTGGAAACAAAACAAACAAAAATGACAAAAAAAAAAGTGATAACTTAACATCATCACTGACAGAAAAAGGATAAAAATCAAAAAGCCACAGTACCTGTTAAGCCCATATTTTTGTTTGGCATATCGAGCTGCAATAGCTACGTTGTTGAACACACAGAATCCATTGGCTTCACTGCGCATACTGTGGTGTCCTGGGGGTCTATTAGAAATATAAAGAATGGGGTGGACATTTTTTTTAGCATTTTGTCAACACAGAAAGTAAAAAGTTACCAACTTAACTCGAATGAACTCTAAAAAATACCGTAGTAATCATTACAGCTTTTTATAGCAGCGTAACAACTGTGCTGCAATGACAAAACTTTCAAATTAGAATTTGTCCAATCTAATATTCCTTTTATTGCTGTGATTAATTTCCCCTTAATGCTGCAGTCAAAGTGACTGACTGGTTTAAATGTCTTTTCATTGTGCTTTTTTTAAATTTTGCACTACAAAACTAATGTGATATAACCAATAACCAACCACCCCTTACTGATGTGCCTGGATTAGTTAATAAAAAAAGTTTTTTTGTAAAGTTTTTTTTAAAAGTTATACATACAGTATATGAATGAATCCATAGTTTATAAATGAAGTGGAGGAAAAATGCAAAATTTAGAATTTGAGAAGCTGTAAAAACAATATTTGGTATACAGAAGCACCACACCATTTTAATTCCATACATACAAGTGCGGACAAATGTGATGCTTCACATGTAAATTGCTAAAAAAAAAAAAAATATTATATATATACACTACCGTTCAAAAGTTTGGGGTCACCCAGACAATTATTTTGTGTTTTCCATGAAAAGTCACACTTATTTACCACCATGAGTTGTAAAATGAATTGAAAATAAAGTCAAGACATTGACAAGGTTAGAAACAATGATTTGTATTTGAAATAATAATTTTTTCCTTCAAACTTTGCTTTCGTCAAAGAATCCTCCATTTGCAGCAATTACAGCATTGCAGACCTAACATGATTGCACAAGGGTTTTCTAATCATCCATTAGCCTTCTGGTGCAATGAGCAAACACATTGTACCATTAGAACACTGGAGTGATAGTTGCTGGAAATGGGCCTCTATACACCTATGTAGATATTGCACCAATCAGAATCAGAATCAGAATCAGAATCAGAATCAGGTTTATTGCCATTGTTCATGTAGTACACAAACTAGGAATTTGTCTCGGTACAATGCTGCAACATTAAACATGATAAGATAAGAGAAATAAACTATACATGTAATAAGTGTAGGATAAGATTAAGTGATACTGGTCAACAGTTAAAATATATATTAGCCAGCAGCAGATACTGTGGAGAACTATATAGTGCAGTCGGTAATGCAGGAAGAAAACAGTGATGATTGACATGAGTCTGGTTGAGCTGCTGTACATGGTGCACGAGAGTCACTTAGTGTTCAGCAGTCTAATGGCAGAGGGGAAGAAGCTGTTCATGTGACGGGAGGTTTTAGTCTGGATGGACCGAAGTCTTCTACCAGAGGGGAGGGGGGCAAACAGTACATGACCAGGGTGTGAGGGATCGGCTATGATCCGGCCAGCACGCCTCCGGGTCCTGGAGATGTACAGATCCTGGAGAGATGGGAGCTTGCAGCCGATCACCTTCTCAGCAGTGCGCACGACGCGCTGCAGCCTTAGTCTGTCCCTGGCAGTGGCTCCTGCGTACCACACGGTTATGGAGGTGGTGAGGATGGACTCGATGATGGCTGTGTAGAACTGCACTAACATCTTGGTGGGTAGCTTGAGTTTCCTCAGCTGCCGCAGGAAGAACATCCTCTGCTGGGCTTTTTTGATGAGTGAGCTGATGGTCAGCTCCCATTTGAGGTCCCTGGTGATGGTAGTGCCTAGGAAGCGGAAGGAATCAGCAGTGGTGATGGGAGAGCCTGAGAGGGTGAGGGGGGGCAGAGGAGTAGTGACTTTCCTGAAGTCTACAATCATCTCCACTGTCTTCAGAGCGTTCAGCTGCAGGTTGTTATTGCTGCACCAGGACGCCAGCTGGGCCACCTCTCTCCTGTAGGCGGACTCGTCGCCGTTGGAGATGAGCCCGATGAGGGTGGTGTCGTCCGCAAACTTGATCAACTTGACAGACTGGTGGCTGGAGGTGCAGGAGTTGGTGTAAAGGGAGAAGAGTAGGGGGGAAAGTACACAGCCCTGGGGTGATCCGGTGCTGATGCTAGTATAGTCTGAGACAGTCTTTCCCAGCCGCACATGCTGCCTCCGGTCCGTCAGGAAGTCGATGATCCACCTGCAGAGGGAGTCAGGCACGTTGAGCAGGGACAGCTTGTCCCGGAGCAGAGCGGGGCGGATGGTGTTGAATGCGGAGCTGAAGTCCACAAACAGGATCCTGGCGTAGGTTCCCGGGGAGTCCAGGTGCTGCAGGATGGAGTGGAGGGCCAGGTTGACTGCATCGTCTACAGACCTGTTGGCTCGGTAGGCAAACTGCAGCGGGTCCAGGAGAGGGGTGGTGATGGACTTGAGGTGGGACAGGACCAGGCGCTCAAAGGACTTCATGACTACAGAGGTGAGCGCTACAGGTCTGTAGTCATTAAGTCCAGTGATCCGTGGCTTCTTGGGGACAGGGATGATGGTGGAGGATTTGAGGCAGGACGGCACGTGGCATAACTTAAGGGAGGTGTTAAAAATGTCTGTGAATACAGGAGCCAGCTGTTTCGCACAGAGTCTCAGGGTGGAGGGAGACACGCCGTCTGGGCCGGGGGCCTTGCGCGGGTTCAGTCTGGAGAACTGTTTGAGCACATCCTGCTCACTGATGATAAGGGGAGGGGGGGAGGTGGGGGGGGTGCCTTAAATGAAGTAGGGAATGTGGAGGCTGTGGAGCTGGAGGGAGGGGGGGAGTTGGACACAGATGACGAGGTGTCAAAACGGGCATAGTGTTGGGACAGTCTCTGACAAAGGGCTTTGTCATCCTGACCTTTAGGAGCCTGAGGCCGATAGTTGGTGATTAGCCTCAGTCCTCTCCACACGGAAGCCGAATCATTAGCAGTGAACTGCTGCTGGAGTCTCTCTGAGTACACAGATTTAGCCCTCTTCAGCTCTCTGTTAAACCGGTATTTAACCTCCCTGTAGCAGTCCCTGTCTCCACGATTCGGCTTCCGTGTGGAGAGGACTGAGGCAGATCACCAACTATCGGCCTCAGGCTCCTAAAGGTCAGGATGACAAAGCCCTTTGTCAGAGACTGTCCCAACACTATGACATTTGCAGCTAGAATAGTCATTTACCACATTAGCAATGTATAGAGTGTATTTTTGATTAGTTTAAAGTTATCTTCATTGAAAAAAAGTGCTTTTCTTTCAAAAATAAGGAAATTTCTAAGTGACCCCAAACTTTTGAACGGTAGTGTATAACTTAATATTAATTTTAGTCATGAACAATCATTGTAAAGGCAAAACATTCCATTAGAAAAGCAGACTTCCTGACAAAAAAGAGACACTTGACGTGGCACCAGAATACATATTGGGACTGCCGTGTGTAATGGTTAACAGCCTCACCTCACCAGAGCCATGCCGTTCCTCACCTTCCCTGTCACAACACTGTCCACCAGCTGCAGCGCTGCTCCTGCAGCCAGTTTGGCACAGTGATAGATGTTCTACAACAGAAGGGAAAAAAAAGGAGAAATAAAGAGTAAATGCCACCGTCTGAGAGTCAACCCTGAACATAAGTATGTGAGACTAAAGATGGGAGACTAACTGGGTGGAAGTAGACATCGCCATACTGGAGGGTGAACGTCTTCAGGTCCTCCAGAGTCATAAAAGGAGTCTTCTTCACTGCCTCCAAGTACTCCTCACTGTTGGAAGAGGTGGAATACACATAGTTGAGTGAGCTGAAGTATTTACAGTATATCACCTTCATAAACACATTTGAATGCATTCACTGAACCATATGCAAGCTGTTAAAGGTAGTGTGCCTGAGCAGACAAACAACTTAGTTTTCAAATATTGCCTGTCACTGACGGATTTTTTAACCACTGACAGAAAAATTGGTGTCCGACGTTTGTGATCAATTGTATAAGTAGGGGTGGAGGAACTGAGAACTCCACTACATGCTGGTGATGGAGGAACTGCAGGTTGTGTGGAGTCGGCCGCACGTTTATCGGACCAATGTGGCTCGCTTGGGCTGAGCCCAGCCAGGTCATATGTACAGAAATCTGGTCACTAGGCCAGGGCAATCGAGCTCTGGTGACCCCAAAATAGGTGGGGTACACTGTATCTTTGTAACTGCTTCACGGGGGTCAACTGGACCACTCTTGGTCCAGCCCTTCACCCAGGACCAATTTGCCTTGGGAGACCCTACCAGCTGTCCCCGACAACATAGCTCCTGACATCATTAGGACACGCAAGCCCCTCCACCACAACAAGGTGCAGATTCACAAAGGGGAGTTTCTGTTCTTCAGTTCACTGAATACAGCCTGGCACAACCACTAGAAAGGCACAGGTCGCTTCCAAATCGGCAAATTTAGAAGTGACCTGTGTGAATATACATAAGGATGTCCAGATGGTTGACCTATTGCTCAAAACAAGCCCATCTCAGGCAACTGGTTGAGCATTTCCCAAATCTTGCCCTTCTAAAGGAATTACTTTTTGTAGTTTTTCTGTAGTTGCTCTAATGGTAAAGATGTCTACAGGACTACTGACTAAATAAGATGTGTATTTCAACAATCTTAGGCACCCTACCTTCAATAGGCACCAGGACCCACCTGTGAACCAGCAGAATCTCTTCATTAGTGGCCTCCCGGACAGGCACAGAAACGCAGCGATCAGCCAGACCGTCCCTGACCAGGGCTTCATGACTCACGGTCAGGCGCTCGGGTACCTCAAGCTTACAGGCTGGACTAAAGAAAAACATGACTCAGTGCTATAATTCTGTAGTTTAATTAGCAAATTATAATTGATGTACACAGAAAAAAAAAATTCCAAAACAAAATTAACAAGTTAGCTCCAACTGCAATAACTATTTTTGAAATATAAAACATAAACAAGTCTTCGGTGTGAGAAAGCATTTACATATTTGTTATGTGACTTTGGTACCTTAAAGTTTACCATACAAAATTTGCAGTTTTACAAGGCAAAAAAGAAATTTCTGAATATAAACAAGTAAATTTAGTTCATGAAAGACTCAAACTTCAGGGTTAATTAATTAATAGTTTTAAATGATTTATTTGTCCTGATTTGCACCTTGTACTTGACCTTCGTCAACTCAAAGCCGCACACAAAGATTTGTGTTATCTGTCACAGCCCCGAGGGTGCCTGGTTTATATAAATATGATATTCTAGCTTGCTATCTTTATTGCCTGATGGTTAATCAAAGGCGATCCCAGCCCCCGACCAACAGTGATCTGCGTGGAGTTTGCATGTTCTCCCCGTGTCTGCGTGGGTTTACTCTGGGATTTCTCCGGTTTCCTCCCACATGCAAGTTAGGTTTAATTGGCATCAAACTGGGGATCCTAAATTGTCCTTAGGTATGACTGTGAGAGTGAATGGTTGTCTGTCTCTCTGTGTTGGCCCTGCGATGGACTGGTGATCTGTCCCGGGTGTACCCTGCCTCTCGCCCAAAGATGCTGGGATAGGCTCCAGCACCCCCGCGACCCGAAAAGGATTAAGCGGAAGAAGATGAATGGTTAACCAAAGGCATCACTAGAGTTTTATTAATGTTTCTCTTAAGCTGTACTCATCCTGACCTTCAAATCTGTTAATATCTAACTATAGTGAACTACAAATTTGTGATTTTTTTTCCAATGTATTTGCAAGTTTCTTCTCACAGATTTCTTGCACTTTTTACTTATTTCTCTTTTGGCTTGAACTTGCAGTTGTAAGAAAGGAAATGTGCAGAGAAATGATTTTAAAGGAAAAAAATCTAAACAGCGGTTGCAACCTCTACTATGGACGGAGCCATTTCAAGAAACATTTGGCCACAAAGCTGCAAAGCCTATTGCACCCTGAAAATGAAATTAAAACAGTCTAGCTACAAGTATAAAATGGTTTGCTAAAATTAATGAGACATGCTTTTTCAAATGTTCTCTCACAAATTTGAATTTTTTCATATATTTACAATTTTATTACCTATGAATCCGAGATTTTTTTTTCTTATAAGTTTGCAACATTCTCTCATAAATTTGAGTTCCTCATTTTATTTTGACTTTGTCTCTTTATATTTTAGAGCATATTTACACAGTTTTTCTCTTAAATTGTAACATTTCCCTTGATAATTCACTTCTTTTCCTTGATAATAATTTGCAGCATTTGTTTTGCAAGTCACAACTCTGGACAAAAAAAAAAAAGTTGTGACCATAAACTGCAGGTTGTGACTTGCAAATGGTTTCAGCCCTGGTATGGTACATCAAGAGAACTGGCAAAGAGAAAAGTACCTAAATTTCAATGAAACTTTTCCATTATATTGTCAGGAAACAGTAGGATCTTGTTTCATGACAAATATTAACAGGCAAAAAAAAAAAAAAAAAAGAATTTTCTTCAAACCGGCTGCACGATAGGTACTTGGAACCAGTTCGGTCCCCAGCATAGAAGATAATGGTAGACATAATATTGTTTTAAATTATACAGTTGTGTATTGAAGACGTGACCAAGTACTTGATAAAAAATCTGCAAGTTATTCAAAACCAATTCAGGCATAAATGCATTTGTACGTAGTCCTTTTGCGCATGCGGGATACCGATTTTGTTCCGGGTACGGCCAACAGGTGGCGGTATGCACCTTTTAGTTGTTTGCTATCCGCCAGTAACCGAGAGAAGAAGAGAAAGAAAAGTCCTCCCTGCATAAACCACCAACGAAGAAGAACAGGCGCTAAGAAGCTAAACCTAACGTAAATGAAACTATTTTAAATGAATATATCACAGCTTTTACGATTAAATAACATGCGCTAAAATGATCAAATATCTACCTCTTGCTAGATGTTATGTGAACAACTAAATGTTCAGCTAAATCTGGCAACCGTTAATAAACTAGAGAAGCATATTTGTTATATATATCGGATAAAACTTTTTTTTTAGCTGCTTACTCAAACCAGAGCAGTTTGTATTTGGTCATCTCTTCATCGTAGATCAGCGCTGTGCCCATCCTCCCATCCATGTGGTTTGTTGGATCCAGCGGAAATTCTTGGGAGCTGCGCGGTGCACAAAGTGAGTGAGAAAACAGACGAAATCTTTTAGAATCGACGTGCGCACAGAATGAGTATCGGGCAAAGTTCAGGTGCAAAATGAAGCGGGCTTCTTTCCTTTCTATGAATGTTTTTGCGAACTACGTAGCGGTGCAACAGCCCCATCTGGTGTTTGTAGAGAAAAACAGCTTCGCCTTTCCCGAGGGCCTGTGTGGGTTTTGTTTTGAGGGCCCCTAATTTTGTCATGTGGAAGAGTTCAAACGCTTTAAAATGGAGGAAAAAATCTCCCTTCTCGACCCACACCCACCCCCCCCCCACACACAAACTTGGTTTATTGTTTAAATGTACAGAAAAAGTGAACCAATAACATAATAAAAACTGAACCAGCATCCACGTGAATGTGGCAAATTTATAATTTACAAAACAGTGGAAAATTACATGTAAAAAAAAAAAGTCACAAACATAAGAAAAAGTTGCAAGTTTATGAGAAAAAAGTTGCAAATTTATGAGAAGTTGCAAATTTACAAGAAAAAAAAGTCAAGAATTTACAAGAAATAGCAAATTTGTAGGGAAAAAGTTGTAAATTTCAAAGAAAATTTGAAAATTTATGAGGAAAAAGTTGCAAATTTACAAGAAACAAATGTTGAGTGAACTTGTAGTTTGGGGGGGCCCTAATGTCTGAGGGGGCCCTTTGTATTTGTATACTCTGATTAGCAGCCAGAAACAGTTTATCATTAAACTCCTAAGCATTAAAAAACTAAACAAATGCTATGTAAACATTCAGTGTACACTGCCAATCAAGTTCAAGTTAAATTAAAGCATTTGTAATCTGTACAGTTAAACCAGTTTCCATGTACACTGCTTGATCATTCTGAATATCAATAAAAGAATAAAACTTAAGAGTACTGAAAAAGTATGCACAGATGGTACATACTTTCCGTACTGTATCCCATATAGCATCTGTTGCTTGAGTTCATCACCAAAGCTTTAAGTGAAAGAGAAAGAAAGAAGAAAGCCACTGTAGAAAAGTCTCATCTATATGCCCAGAGCCATGTGGGAGATGAAGGTCAAATGAAAGAAGGTTGTTCGGTCTGATGAGACCAAAATGGAGCTTTGTGGCCACCCGACTACACACTGACTGGTGGAGACCCCGGCGAACAGTTGTCTCTCCATCTCACCTGCTGAAGATTTTAACTCCTTCAGACTGGACGTTGATGTCTCCCTCACCGGTTCCCATCTTGCATAGTCATCTCATTTTGTGAGGGTGGCCTGCTCTAGTCAGATTTACATACGTACCACACTCCTTCCATTTCTTAACAAAAGATTTAACTCCAGGGGATGTTCAGTGAGTTCGATGTTTTAAATATCCATTCCCAGAAATATGCTTTTCAGTAACATTTTCTCAGAGCTGCTTGAAGTGTTCTCTAGTCTTCATAGTGTAATTGTAGCCAGGAATACTGATTAACCAGGCACATGTCTTGGAACACATTCACGGCACTCAGCCAATTTCAATTTCACCGCCTGGCTGGACCTTTGTTGAATTAGGTCTGTCACTTTAATGGATGTGAATATTTATGAAATCACTTATTTTACATTATATATTTTTAATTATTTTACTTTTTAGAAATCTAATTTAACTTTAACATTGAGTTTTACTAACCACAATTCCATTTATATAAGGGGAAAACAGGCACCATAGCAGACTTACTTTTTTTGGAACACAATAAAGAGAAGTAATAAATAAGACAAATGAAGTAACAGCATCATCATCATCCTCATAGCAGTCTGTCAGGGGCGACAATGACTGTTTCATTTAGGTCTGATCAGATTCCTCCATGCAGCTCTGTCCTTTGCCCTCCACTGCCAGGAACTCCTGACCTTGTTAACCCAGGCGACATCCAAGCCAGTATGAGTAGCTTTCTGACTGACCATTTCATGAAACTGCTTGCAAAGTATTTGAGTACCGCTAGCTTTTGCTGGACTAGCGGCACATTCTTGGCAGATAGAGGTATTATCAGTGGCAAGGACAGGCCAAGACAAACTGACTCCAGTATCTGTTGCAGTGACTGACCAGATGATAGGTTTGTTTATCTCTGCTCTTTGTGTAGTGCATGTCACGATGCACCTACTGGCAAAAGTCCACCACAGACCTTGCAACAGATGTGCTTATCTGCCAGGATGTCCAGTCTCACCCCGTGTAACTGGGAGTGGTCCACCACAGACCTGTGACAGATATTGTTTTTAGTTCTGCCAGGTTGCCCAGTTTCACCCTCCGCGCCCTCGGAAGGGCAAGGTTGCCAGTTGAGTCGCCGATGGCCCGACCTATGAGATGGGTAGTACCAGTTTTCATGGTTATCCGGTAGCAAGCAAACCAATGCCTGACCTGACATGAATAAGTAAGACAAATGAAGTAACAGCAGCGCATCATAATTCAGTTTTTAATGTAATTTTAAAAATCAGACAGTGTGGCACAAATAAACACCAGGTGCATCAAGAGTATAAAATGTAGAAAAGCTCATATTACAGTACAGAAGATTCTCGCCTATAGGAATGATTTTTTTTTTTCTTTCCTGTGGGAAATATTGTGATAGAGACTACAGTAAATGTCCATCTCATTTAATCAAGATGTTTATGTGAGGAATAATGACATTTGACCCAATTTTAGTGCTTGAGTTTGGGTTACTTCGGAATTTTGTCCTCAAAAAGACCGTTTTATTTTAAACAAACACATTTGGTTTCCCGGCTCCTTAAGATGAAATTAGATCTGCCTGAGTTTCTTTTTGACTTCCTTTGCCCTCTCACTCCTCAGTACCCATCTCCCTCACCCTCTGCTCCTCTCCATCCTCCGCTGCTTCTTCCTGTGTCCTCGTGGGAAAAGCAGAACTCCTTTCCCCTTTCTCTTCCTGTCCTTCATCCTTGTTTCCCTCCCTTCTCTCTGCTCCTCTTCTGCACTTGCTGCACACTGTGAGGAGGGCTCCTTTGCATCGCTTCCTAAATGAGGGATCACAAGCAGCGTAGAGGAGAGGGTTCAGGCAGGAGTTGAGGTAAGCTAAGCAGGTGACGTATGGGTGAGCAGACAGTAAAATCTGATCTAACAAGCAGGAGTACGGGACAAATTCAAATTCCAGCAGCAGGGAGGCCGTTTTATTTACATGCAGAGGAAGCCAGCACAGGAAGAACGCCATCACTAAGGTGATGATGACCCTGAGGAGCCGGCGCTGGTGCCTGCGGTCGGGGCGAGGGCCCTGTCCAAAATGTCTGCTGAGGAGCCGGGCCAGTGAGCAGTAGCAGATGAGTAAGACTCCAAGAGGGAGCAGGAAGCCGATTAAGGTGGATTTTAGACTTAAAGCAGCAGCCCACTGCATCTCTGCCCTCTCCTTTTCTGCCTCATCCAGCCCTCCTTCAATCAACATGGAGTAATCCATCTGACAGGAAAGGAAAGCAGTTCTGGAATCAGGTTCCACATTCCAATCACGCTCAGGTTCGGGGTCAAGCCCCACCTCCCGGACAGAGCGCAGCAGCAAACCAGGAAGGGCAAGAACTCCTGCCAGCACCCACACCCCTCCAAGAATCCACAGAGTCCTGCTGGGACATCTCTGCTGGCTGTGGTGGCTGGTGTGCCAGCGCCCCTTCAGAACCCAGTACCGCTCCACACTGAGTGTGCTCAGGCTGAACACACTGGCGTACATGTTGAGGGCAGTGAGGAAGCTGCTGATTTGGCAGAGGGGTTGCCCAAAGGGCCAATGGTAGCCCATGGCCATATAGACGGCCCACAGGGGGAGCGTGACAACAAAGCAGAGGTCTGCCAGAGCTAAACTAGCTATTAGAGAGTCAGTTAGCGATCGAGAGGGCCGAGGGATGGAGGGGGAATAGGAGGAGGAGGCGGTGGAGGAATGAGAGGAGCTTCTGTGGCTCAGTATGGAAGGATGTCCACAGCTTGTTTTGTCCGTCTTAGGAAAAGATGCACGGTGAACTCCCCCAGCACCGTTAATGCTCTGCTGGCTGCTTCTGAAAATCGTAGTGCAGCAGAACACTCTGATTTCAGCCTGTTTGATGTCCCTTGTTCTTGTTGGCCTTCCCTCAGCTCTGTCCAGGTAGGCCCAGAGCACCAGGCTGTTGCCAAGGCACCCGACCAGGAAGGCCAGCAGGTAGACGGAGGGGATGATGGTGAAGCTGGGAGACCAGTCACTGTAGTCACAGAAGAGGGGCGATGCAGATGGAGTGGGGGAGGTGAGGAAGGCCGTTTCTGACATCAGTCCATCCATACTGTTGATTTCTGTAAAAAATAAATAAATAGCCTGTTTACTGGTCACGGTAATCTGACACATGGCAGTAATCAGCTACAGTCTGTGTTTTGTACACGTGCAAATTACAAGGCATTAGATCAGATAAATTTACAGCAGTATAAATACCAACTTTTTCACAATAAATTTGACACTTTTAATGTAAATTTGCCTATTTTTTTCTTGTTAATGTACAAGTAAATTTTAACCTCTTTCTTGTACATTTGTGTACTTTCCATCTAAATTTGTAATTTTTCTCATCTTTTCCAACATCCATCCATCCATCCATCTTCTACCGCTTTTCCGGAGGTCCGGGTCGCGGAGGCAGCAGTTCAAGCAGAGAAGCCCAGACTTCCCTCTCCCCAGCCACCTGCTCCAGCTCTTCAGAGGGGATACCAAGGCGTTCCCAGACCAGCTGGGAGACATAGTCTCTCCACCGAGTCCTAGGTCTGCCCCGGGGTCTCCTCCCAGTGGGACGTGCCTGAAACACCTCAAGTGGGAGGCGTCCAGGAGGCATCCTAATCAGATGCCCATACCACCTCAACTGACTCCTTTCAATGTGGAGGAGCAGCAGTTCTACTCTGAGCCTCTCCCGGATGACTGAGCTCCTCACCCTATCTCTGAGGATGAATCCAGCAATCCTACGGAGAAAGCTCATTTCAGCCGCTTGTATCCGCGATCTCGTTCTTTCGGTCATTACCCAAAGCTCGTGACCATAGGTGAGAGTAGGAACGTAGATTGACTGGTAAATCGACAGCTTTGCCTTAGAACTAAGCTCCCTCTTCACCACAACAGACCGGTACAACGTCCGCATCACAGCAGATGCTGCTCCAATCTGTCTGTCAATCTCTCGCTCCATTTTCCCCTCACTCGTGAACAAGACCCCAAGATACTTAAACTCCTCCACTTGGGGCAGGAGCCTGTCCCCCACCCGGAGAGGACAATCCACCTTTTTCCGGCTGAGGACCATGGATCTTTTCCAACATTTAAGAAAAAAAACCTGAACTTTATTTCTTGTAAATTAGTGACTTTCACGTCAATTTTCAACTTTTTCATAATAAACTGTGTTTATCTGATTTCTTATTATTCAATAATGGCCTTTATCTGATAAAGAAAATCAGATTATTCTGTTTCATGGCCCCTTGAATAATCAGGTAACTCCAGTAATCCAATTATAATTGGTTTATTAGTGTACATGTGAACATAGCTCATGATGATCCATTAATTTTAAGATAAACCAATTATTTTATTTGAAATGTATCCTACATCCCCGTCTTACGTTTACTTGCTCTGGTGGTTGACTTGGATGGTGTGAAAATTCCCTGAAACACAAACAGTTTGACTAAAGTGAAAAATGCTGAGCTGTTTCATTACTACCCCCCCCCCCAAAAAAAAAAAGAATCTTAGTTCAGAAACAGTTGATTGCTGGGTGCAAAACCTTAACCTACAAACCCCGACTTCTTGTAGTTTGGGTAAAAGGGTTAAAGACTTTTATTATTATTTATTTCATTTCTCACTTTTTCAGCGAACTTCAAACGCCAAATATAAATACTTCCACAAAATTACTCTTTAATTAAATCTATTTAAATCCTGGTTTTAATTCTAAAATAAATAAATAAATACAGACACATTTCAACACAGCACAGTTAAGTTAGTGGTGCAATATCTCGGTTTTACTGTGATCCTTAGTCAGGCAACGTCATAATATGATCTGAGAGTTACATCTTGGGAAATTTTCAAACAGATCTGGATTCAGACCATCACCAGGTGGCATTATTTGCAAGCAAATGCCTGTGCTGAAGGAGCTGTAGTCCTTAAAAGAACTCAGATGAAACTCCGAGCAGGAACTTACCTTCAGGCAAACTCATCAACTTTGGACAAAATCCAGATGCTTAAAATGCATTCATGCAAAAAAAAAAAAAAAAATAACTTCTGTTCTCCATTTCATTTGTCTGTCAGTGTTTTTTTTGTCTCTCTCCCAAATCTCTCCATCTGTGAACTGCTGAACGAGGAGCTGTTTGTCTCTAAAGTCTCTAAATATATATCTGTGCCCCCTCCTCCCTCTCTCGTTCTCAGTCCAGACCACCCCAGCAGAAAGCTATAAGACCTGCAAACATCAGCCCCCCCCAAACACAAACGTACACCTCCCGAGAGACACAATAACTCCCACCCCAAACACACCCAAATACCCGAGATACACAAACAGACACACACAATGAGTCTTCCATCCTCGCCACAGGCTACTGTGTTCTCTACGCACACACACACACACACACACACACACACACACCACTGTTTCCACATGCAGCTACAGTACATACAGTAAATATGAGCAAGCACAAGCTGGCTCTCTGTTGTTCAGGGTCTCGCATAATCAAACACACAGTTTATACAGTATTCAAATGTAACAACCCACACAGAGGACAAATATCAACTAACAGCCTCACATTCACAGTGGGACTGCAGGATCGGAATAGAGGCAGCCTTCATGAATACATTGAAAAGGCCTTTAAACCAGTGATCACACTCTAGAGCAGCCCACACTGTGTTAGCTCCTGATTTTTCCTCCAGAAAAATGCAGTTTACGTAGTGCTTCCACTGTACACTGCACAATGTAATGCAGTTTCTGAAGATTTCCAGTCTTCCCATTCATCACCATGCTGAATTATTAAAATTTTTCATGGTAGTCTTACAATAAAAAAAAAAAAAAACTCAAAAAGCACTCAGAGAGCGCATACTTCTACCAAGGCTCCTTCCGTCCCTTATGGATCGCCACCAAAATGTAATGGGTTCGTGTGTAGGACAAGAGCCACTTCTGGTGAAAAGTGCATCAAAGTCTGTCCAGTAGTTTTGAAGTACGCTTGCTAACACTGTGAGATAAGAAGCGCCTTGGCGGAGGTATGCTTTCTCAGATCATCATCAAAATGTAATGGGTTCCTCTCGAGCCCAAAGACCACCCCTGGTCAAAATTTCATCCAAATCCATCCAGTAGTTTTTGCATAATCCTGCCAACAGGCAAACAAACAAACCAGCACAGATGAAAACATTACCTCCTTGGTGGAGGTAATTAATCAAATTCACACACACCTTTTGGCTTCTCCCTATTTAGGATCACTACAGTGGATCATGGGTCCGCATATTTGATGAGGCAAGAATTTTTATGTATTTTTTCTCTTTTTCTTTATTTCTCCCTCCCTCCCACCCCCTCTGACCACTTCATATTTCTTTAATTCCCTCTCCCATTCCCCTCTGTCAGGTCGAGCATAATTAAGACAATTTAAATAAAGTATCGAAGTTATTATACAGCAAGAGGAGTCTATAAATACCATTTATATATAGCATACAGTATACCAAATATGAGCAGAGTGTGGGGAGCGTGAAATAACGAGGCTGAATTATTTCTCAATTCAGGTTTTAATGTAGCTTTCACATCCCCAGCTATCTCTCAGGAACAGAAGAGAGTGAGCTGCATCAGAAACCCCACATTTATACATACAACCTCAAAGGAAGAATCACATCTCACTGTCAAAATCCCCAATTGACAATAACTCTCCCCAAGTCCTTCAGTCCTCCGCTTGGCTCCCAGGAGGTCAGGAAGTCCTTTCAGCTCCTTCTCGCAGTACCTCCGTCCTCTTGCTGTTATCCACAGGCGGTCCAGACATATTGTCCCATCCAAGACGTGAGGTCAATCCACACATGCAATCTCAAGCATCTCAACTTGTGCTTAAACATATGTAGGTGAAAATACATGAGCTACATAACCCCCCCAAACGTCGAAGAATGGACAATATCTCAGAGTTCACAACACATGACAACATCAACAGCATATTCAACACAACATGATCACATCACACATCAGTCTGTACGCCGTCTGGGCTTCAAGCGTCTTCCAAATCTGCTGTAAGCAGGCTTCGCCGTCCTTGCGGCGCCGTCCTGCAAGGAATCTGCTAACTGAGGAAGAGAATGGTTATTTGATCCCTGCGGGGCCTCCGGGACGTGTTCCCTGGGGAGTCTGCCACGTCGAGGTGCCCTCGCCACCCGTACAGACTCGTCGTTCATCACAAAAGCAGGCTTTAGTCTGTCAATACTAACTGTTTCCTTTCTGTCCCCCAAATCGAGCACAAAATGCTTATCACCCATTTCCAGCACTCTAAATGGATCATCATATGACGGGCGGAGGCCCGGTTGTAAAGTCTCGTGCCTGACAAAAACGAACTCAGCATTTTTTTAAAGCTTTGGGAACGAAAACACGCGGAAAAGTGTGATGAACGGGGCCCGGGAGCATGTCCACTCCCGTGCCAATCAATGGCCCCAGAGCCGGGGGGCATCTCGGCGCCGAATGCTCTGGTAGGAACTCACCGGGCAGCCTGAGAGGTTGTGCAAAAACTAACTCCGCTGGGGAGGCATTTAAATCCTCCTTGGGTGCAGAACGCAACCCCAATAAAACCCATGGTAGTTTGTTTACCCAATCTGCATCCGTAAGCGACGCTCTGAGGGCTGCCTTCAAAGACCTATGAAAATGCTCGCATAAACCATTAGCCTGGGGGTGATAAGCGGTGGTGCGATGAATTGTCGCTCCTAAGCTGCTGGCCATCGCTGACCACAGCTCAGAGACGAACTGAGGCCCTCTGTCGGACGTAATATCCGACGGAACCCCGAAACGCGCTACCCAGGCCGTCAAAAATGCGCGAGCCACCTCTGCGGCCGTGGTCGAAGTCAGTGGGACCACTTCCGGCCAACGTGTGGTCCGGTCCACCATTGTCAAAAGATGTGTGAACCCCTGCGATGACGGCAGGGGGCCCACGAGATTGACATGAACATGATCAAATCTCTTGGCCGGAATGTGGAACGGTTCTAAGGGGGCCTTAGTGTGCCTGTGAATTTTGGCCCGCTGGCAAGCCATGCAGGTTCTTGCCCACTCTTTCACGTGCTTGCGCAGGCTTGGCCAAACAAACTTCTCCGCTACCATTTTCACAGAAGCGCGCACTCCTGGATGTGCCAGGGAGTGAACCGAGTCAAAAACGCGGCAGCGCCACGTGGCAGGAACTACCGGGCGCGGCCGCCCAGTCGATACATCGCAGATTAGGGGTGGCATACCAGTTTGTAAACATCTGCTCTCCAGCCTTAACCCTGTTGGTCCAGACTGGAGCGCGCGCACGTCCGCATCTCTACCCTGTTCCGCTGCCATGGCTGCGTAATCTATCCCCACATGATAGATAACACGTGGGGATAGATTACGCAAAATAACAGCGCGGAAGCGCTGTTATTTTGCCCTGCGGCCGCGGTAGTATAATCTGCCTCCGCGCGCACCGGTGCTGTCACCGCGCGAGAGAGGCAGTCTGCCACTACATTGAGTTTACCCGCTACGTGCTGAATATCAGTGGTAAATTCCGAAATTGCGGCCAGCTGCCTCTGCTGCCGGCCCGACCAGGGCTCTGAAATTTTGGCCATCGCAAAAGTGAACGGCTTATGGTCGACAAACGCAGTGAAACACCGACCTTCCAGCCAGAACTGAAAATGGCTAATGGCTAAGTGGAGCGCTAACAGCTCTCTGTCAAACGCGCTGTATTTCCGCTCGGCCCCGTGCAAAGATCTGCTGAAAAACGCCAACGGCTGCCAAACCCCGGCAACCTGCTGTTCTACAACCGCCCCTATGGCCAAGTCTGACGCGTCCGTGGTGAGCGCAATGCGGGCCGTTGGGTCTGGGTGAGCTAGTAGTGCAGCGTCAGCGAGGGCTTTTTTAACCTCCGCGAATGCGCGCTCCCGCTCCGGGGACCACTCGATCGTACTGGAGGGTTTTTGTTTTTTAAGCGCGGCGTATAATGGTTGCATGAGCTGCGCTGCGTGGGGTAGGAAACGGTTATAAAAATTGACCATTCCTAAAAACTCCTGCAATGATTTAACCGTTTGTGGCCGGGGAAAATCCGCCACTGCGCGTACCTTGTCCGGTAACGGGACCGCCCCTTCTGGGGAAACGCGATGCCCCAAAAAATCAATTTGTGCCACACCGAACTGGCATTTGACTGGATTAATTATTGGTCTGTGCTCTCCCAACCTCCGGAAAACTGCATTGAGGTGTTTTTCGTGTTCCTCCTTGGAAGTACTGGCGACTAGAATGTCGTCGAGGTAAACGAACACAAAAGGGAGATCGCGTAACACGGCATCCATCATACGTTGGAAGGTTTGGGCTGCACCTTTGAGGCCAAACGGCATACGTAAAAACTCAAAAAGGCCAAACGGGGTTATTACCGCTGTTTTGGGAATGTCCTCGGGCCGAACCGGGACCTGATGATAGCCGCGGGCAAGGTCTATTTTAGAAAAAATGCGTGCCCCCACCAAATGCACCGAAAAATCCTGGATGTGTGGGATGGGGTAGCAGTCGTGTGCTGTGGCGTTGTTCAACCTGCGGTAATCACCACAAGGTCTCCACGAGCCGTCAGCTTTAGGGACCATATGCAGCGGAGAGGCCCATGGGCTTTTTGAACGACGAATAATGCCCAGCCCTTCCAGGTTGGCGAACTCCTCGCGCGCAATGGAGAGTTTAGCTGCATCCAAGCGCCGAGCTTTCGTGAAGACGGGTGGGCCAGCTGTGGTGATAAAGTGCTCCACCCCGTGTTTTGCAACTGTTGCCGAAAATGTGGAAACCGTGAGCGCTGGAAACTGGGTGAGGAGTGTGTGAAACTTACCGCCTGCTGTGGCGACGTGGGTCTGTGCTGGTGGCGGGGACACTCGAGCTGCACGGGGAATTGAATAAAAAGATAGTACATTAACCAAGCGCCTGTTAGCAAGATCAACTAATAAACCATGTGAGCACAGAAAATCAGCACCTAACATGTTGAAACTCACCGCCGCTATGATAAAAGTCCATTCATAAGTGCGGCCGTACAAGGACAGAAACAAGGTCCTTTCCCCGTAGGTCTTTTTTTTTTTTTTTTTTTTTTCCCCGTAGGTCTTAATGCTCGAGCCGTTCGCAGCCGTTGCTCTGTCACCACGGGGGCCAGCCAACCGGTCAGCATAGGTCGGGGTGATGAAACTCACTTGGGCTCCGGTGTCTACGAGGAAGTGCCGCCCGGAGTTCGTATCCGTGATGTAGAGCAGCTTATTTCGTTCGCCGAGAGCCGAAGCTGCTACCGACTCCCGGTCCTGGCGTTTCCCGAGCTCTTGAAGCTGCACGGCGGCACACACCTGTGTGCCTTCTCTGCGAAACGCCGGTGATAAAAACAGAGGCCATCTCCTCCACTGCGTCGGGGCCGCGCCGCTGCCATTGCTGGTGGAATGGATTCCGCTGTCTCCGGCTCCTCGTTGCCTCGGGTCGCCGCACCTAGGTCTGCAGCTGCCGCTGTGGCCGTCTGCTCGCCGCAGGAGTCGAGGAGCCGCTGCGCCTCTCGGGCCAGCGCACGGAAGTCCCGCTGGGTCACACAACGCATGCTGGATAGGGTCCCTCTCATCTGCATCGGGAGGTTCCTCAGGAAGATGTGCTTAAAGAGGAAATCATCGTTGTCTGATTCCCTCAGCTGCAGCATGTCTTCCATCAGGTCGACTGGCCTGCGTCCTCCTCGGTCGTGCATAGTCAGGAGTCTCCTAGCCCTCTCTTCGGCTGAGGGCGTGAAACAGTCGATGAGGGCAGCCTTCAACTCGCCGTACTTGTCGTGAGCGGGTGGCTGCTGCACCAAGCTCCGCACGCATCGAGCCGTGCGATTGTCGAGCTTTGCGATGACGTGGTAAAACTTAGTGTCATCTGCCGTTATTCCCCCGAGTGCGAACTGTGCCTCAGCCTGGAGGAACTACGAGTCCGAGTTGTCTTGCCAGAATTCTGGCAGCTTGATGGAGACGGCGCTCGCTCGGGCCGGCTCCGACGAATCTGGCTCGGGGGAAGAGTCTCTCAGCATTCTCACGTCACTGGTCACCAATGTGGGGAGCGTGAAATAACGAGGCTGAATTATTTCTCAATTCAGGTTTTAATGTAGCTTTCACATCCCCAGCTATCTCTCAGGAACAGAAGAGAGTGAGCTGCATCAGAACCCCCACATTTATACATACAACCTCAAAGGAAGAATCACATCTCACTGTCAAAATCCCCTATTGACAATAACCCTCCCCAAGTCCTTCAGTCCTCCGCCTGGCTCCCAGGAGGTCAGGAAGTCCTTTCAGCTCCTTCTCACAGTACCTCCGTCCTCTTGTCGTTATCCACAGGCGGTCCAGACATATTGTCCCATCCAAGACGTGAGGTCAATCCACACATGCAATCTCAAGCATCTCAACTTGTGCTTAAACATATGTAGGTGAAAATACATGAGCTACACAGAGCTCCTTTTGGGAAAGTAAATGTGTTTTGCACAATAAGGCGAATAGATATTTCTTCTGCTTGCCAAGCTGCTGGACAACACAAAAAAAGAACAAATAGAAAGAAAAGCAGATGCCCTTCCTGACACATCCCCATTTTACCTGGGCTTGGGACCAGCACAAGGAATACACTGGTTTTGCACTTCCCCCGTCGGTGAATAGTTAAGTTTCCTTTCCACATTCTGTTTATGCAGAGCACCAAGCTAGAAGGCAGAAAGTACCATTTTTTTATTGTCTTTGGTATGACTTTTTCCACATAGGCAGGTTTGGATAGTGTTTTTCCCTTAATAAAAAAAAAAAAACGCATTTTGTATTTACTCAGGTTATCTTTGTCTAATACTAAAATTTGTTTGATGAGCTGAAACATTTAAGTGTGACCAATATGCAAAAATATAAGAAATCAGGAAGGGGCAAATACTTTTTCACTGCACTCTATATAAATAAAGTTACAATTTTCAAATGTTGTGCTTTAAATTCTTGACTGAGTAACTACAGTATAACTAAGTACAGTTAATGTTATTGTGTTATTTTTACTCACTATAAGGTTGGAGTCAGTTTAGTACTTGTGTTTAATTCTTTACAAATAAGATTTATTTTAATTTTAACATGTGCTCCTGCAATTTCCAAATACATGTGTGTTTATGCTACTAAGAAAATGTATGGAATATAAATAATACACTATGTAACTGATGTCTGTTTATCATGATCAGTGACAGCAAATCCTCGACTTTAACTCATTAATTTGTCAGCTATCACCAGCTGTTTATGATCCCATATAATTTTATAAGATGTTACATATACCAGTCCACAGGGATAAACTGTTTTAGCTTTTTAATGGTGCATTCTACATTCATTTGATGTTGTTGTTAAGATATTTAACTTCAAGACAAACAAAGACACATTTGTAGTTCCTCTTAGCAGAGATGTCACAAAGGCCTTATTAAAACTTTTTGAGTTTTTATTATGTATGGCTGTAATTTTGATAATTAGGCCACTGCTGATGGTGCTGTATCACTACAATAAATAAAATAACCCTTACCTCATAGTGGAATGCAACTTTTGACAACACAATTTTTATTTTCACCTCCCACTACACTTTTACAGTGGTGTGAAAAAGTGTCTCCCCCCTTCCTGATTTCTCATTTTTTTGTATGTTTGTCACACTTAAATGTTTGAGATCATCAAACAAATTTAAATATTAGACAAAGATAACATGAGTAAACACAAAATGCAGTTTTTAAATGAAGGTGCTTGTTATTAAGGGTAAAAAAAAATCCAAACCTACATGGCCCTGTGTGGAAAAAGTGATTGCCCCTGTTAAAACATAAATTAACTGTGGTTTATCGCATCTTTGGAAAGCTGAGTTCAATTTCTCTAGCCACACCCAGGCCTGATTACTGCCACACCTGTTTTCAATCAAGAAATCACTTAAATAGGACCTGACTGACAAAGTGAAGTAGACCAAAAGATCCTCAAAAATTAGACATCATGCTGTGATCCAAATAAATTCAGGAACAAATGAGAAACAAAGTAACTGAGATCTGTCAGTCTGGAAAAGGTTATAAAGCCATTTCTAAAGCTTTGGGACTCCAGCGAACCACAGTGAGAGCCATTATCCACCAATGGCGAAAACATGGAACAGTGGTGAACCTTCCCAGGAGTGGCCAGCTGATCAAAATTACCCCAAGAGAGCCGCGACAACTCATCCAAGAGGTCACAAAAGAGCCCACAACAACATCCAAAGAACTGCAGGTCTCACTTGCCTCAGTTAAGGCCAGTGTTCATGACTCCACCATAAGAACGAGACTGGGCAAAAATGGCCTGCATGGCAGAGTTCTAAGATGAAAACCAATGCTGAGGAAAAAGAACATAAAGGCTCGTCTCAGTTTTGCCAGAAAACATCTTGATGATCCCCAAGACTTTTGGGAAAATACTCTGTGGACTGATGAGACAAAAGTTTCTGCTGTCTACCAAAAAATCCTCAAGGAGAATGTCCGGCCATCTGTTTGTGACCTCAAGGTGAAGCGCACTTGGGTTCTGCAGCAGGACAATGATCCAAAACACACCAGCAAGTCCACCTCTGAATGGCTTAAGAAAAACAAAATGAAGACTTTGGAGTGGCCTAGTCAAAGTCCTGACCTGAATCCAATTGAGATGCTGTGGCATGACCTTAAAAAGGTGGTTCATGCTCGAAAACCCTCCAGTGTAGCTGAATTACAACAATTCTGCAAAGATGAGTGGGCCAAAATTCCTCCACAGTGCTGTAAAAGACTCATTGCCAGTTATCACAAATGCTTGATTGCAGTTGTTGCTGTTAAGGGTGGCCCAACCAGTTATTAGGTTTAGGGGGCAATCACTTTTTCACACAGGGCCATGTAGGTTTGGATTTTTTTTTCACCCTTAATAATAAACGCCTTCATTTAAAAACTGCATTTTATGTTTACTTGTGTTACCTTTGTCTAATATTTAAATTTGTTTGATGATCTGAAACATTTAAGTGTGACAGACATATACAAAAAGATGAGAAATCAGGAAGGGGGCAAACACTTTTTCACACCACTGTATATATGAGGTAAAATTGGATTTTGAGATATTTTCACATATAATTGTAAGTATTGTGTCTCAAATACACTGACAATATAGCCTAGTTGAATTTATTGAGGTAGTCGACTGATGGATGAACGGTCATTAGGTCAGCATGTCGTAAAAGAGCAATAATGAAAGGTTCAGACTATAAACAGGAAGTGTTTGTTCCCACTGAGGTCATGCTGCCATCAACCTGTTGTTATGGGAACAGATGTTTCTGAAAAACATTCCAGTCTTTTCTCTTGCTAACACACACACACACACACACACACACACACACACACACACACTTGCTAAGGGCATAGGAAAGGCAGAGTAAATATGACCCTATCCTGTTAAAAGGCTGTTGATCCTGTTCACGGAGTTTATTTTATGACTTTTTTCCAAGTTTACCGTACTTCTTTCCCTTTTGTGCAGCCAAGGGGCTGATATTTTTCTCTGCGTTGCACAAAATTGTTAGACTTCAAAATGGGACTTCAACTTTTGGAAATTTTTAAAATAGAAAACATTTTGTCTGATGTGGAAGATGGAAATACCATTTTGATATTACATGACTTGGAGATTTCATCCTTTCAGTGTATTCTGGTAGCTAAAGTGTGCAAGGAACAAACACAAACTCATGGAAGTTCCCTTTTATTGCATGTTTAAAGACAATTCTCAAACTATCTTTTTGTATTCCAGGGACCAGTCATATCCTATTGACCACAAAACCACACACCCACGTCAACCAATGATGCATTATTTCATGCATTCTTTAAAGTGACACATCCACCACTTCTTCTTAACATGTCTGTAACATGTTTTCTATGACTTACAAGACAAAAGAGGGAAATCGCTCATATTTCTGTTTTTACTGCTGTGAAGTTTCACTTAAACCCCGCCCCTGCAAAAAATATATATTGTGATCAACCAGAAAATAAATAGAATAAAATAGAACTGAATTAGTGAAATTCAGGGCAGGAGCGCTGAGAACAGTGTATCTTGCCACAAAAATGTGAATAATTTAGATTGAAAACAGACATCTTTTCTTGATGTTATGGAGATCATTTATAAATGGTAAATGGCATTCATTTATATAGCGCTTCTTCTCATCTCTAGATGACCAAGGCACTTTACAGATCCTGCTATCCACCCATTCACACAGTGATGGCAGCAGCACTGCCATGCGCTGGCACTGGCCTGACCCACCAGGAGCACCTGGGGGTTCAGTGTCTTGCTCAAGGACACTTTGACATGCAGACTGCAGACAGAGCGGGAATCGAAACCCTGACCCTCCGATCAGTAGTTGGCCACACTACACCTGAACCACAGTCGCAGAATTTACAGATTCTAAGGATATGATCTAAAGACACACACAGCCATGTCATTTTGTAAAGATGTTTTCAGCCGATAGAATGATCATTATATTGATGGGCTTATTAACACAATAATTTTAAAATCATAAATTTATTTTTACAGGAGAAACTGTATTCTCCTTTGTGGGTTTAAAATAAATAAAAAGAGGAATCATTTCCTACATCAGCAGTTTGATATAACATACAGACAGTTCTCCTCATAGCTTGTTTATTCTGTTTGTTACTATAGGATAGCTTCACACTTTTCAGAACAAACCAGACAGAGTTCATCATGGACTGTCCTGAAATGTTTGCAGGACATCTGCTCTCCTACTGTGGACAGTGAAGTCACATCATTTTGACCTCAGTCTCTCACCTGAGTCTGGCTCTTTTCTCTGAAAAAAATTTATGTCCACGATGATGGTGGGGGACTGGCAGCGCCCCCCCCCACACACACACACACACAGGCACACATTGTTTTGTTAGAGTTATCATCTTTCATACATCTCCTCCCTAGCTTCTAGTTTGTGAACATGGTACGTTATTATACATAAAAACAGTGATAGCTTGGCTTTAATATTGTGCTTATACCAAAACAACAACAGCTTCTTTCTCTCAAATTCAAACAGTGCACAGTGATTGATTGACAATGCAACCATTAAAGAAAAAAGTCTGCTACTAGCTGTCTTAGCTAACCCCTTCCTAACAATATGAAAAGTAATCTCTGGTTTAGTGCAGCAAAATGAGGACTAGTAATCATTACAAAATGTTGGTAATGACAGGTGAACATAAAGAAGTGTGAGACATCCTTTGAGCTATTTACTGGATCCACCACACACTTCTCACTGTGTGTGCCTCAAGATGGCTGCAGGCAGGCAGGGCTCCTATGGCAAGCCGTTTTAACATTTAATCGCTAGCCTGGATATGTAATGTAGATATCAATAATTAAGTTTTTCCTGGTAAAAATGAACATTTCAGATATCCACAATGAAATTCTTCCTCTCTATAATGATCTTTTCAGATATTAATATTTATTTATTTTTATTTCTTTTCAGAAATAATATTGTAGATATCCACTATTCATATTATGACCATCAAAAATTCAATTTCAGATATCTGTAATCTGGGAAACGGGTCCTGACCATCATTTGTGCCTATGCACCAAATGATGGTTCAGAGTACCCACCCTTTTTGGAGTGTCTGACTGGGGTGCTGGAGAGTGCTTCTCTTGAAGACTCCATTGTCCTACTGGGGGACTTCAATGCACACATGGGCAATGACAGTGAAACCTGGAGAGGGGTGATTGGGAGGAACGGCTTGCCCGATCTGAACCCGAGTGGTGTTCAGTTATTGGACTTCTGCGCTAACCACAGTTTGTCCATAATGAACACCATGTTCAAGCATAAGGGTGTCCATATGTGCACCTGGCACCAGGACACCCTAGGTTGCAGGTCAATGATCGATTTTGTTATCGTGTCATCAGACCTGCGACTGTATGTCTTGAACACTCGGGTCACCACCTGGTGGTGAGTTGGAGTCGATGGCAGGGGAGGATGCCATTCAGACCTGGTAGACCTAAACATATAGTGAGGGTGTGCTGGGAACGTCTGGCTGAGGCCCCTGTCCGGGAGGTCTTCAACTCCCACCTCCAGAAGAACTTCAACCACATTCCAAGGGAGCCTGGAGACATGGAGTCTGAATGGGCCATGTTCTCCACCTCCATTGTTGAAGCGGCTGCCCAAAGCTGCGGCCACAAGGTGGTCGGGGCATCTAGTGGTGGCAACCCCCGAACCAAGTGGTGGACACCAGTGGTGAGGGGGGCCATTAAGCTGAAGAAGGAGTCCTATCAAGCTTGGTTGGCTTGTGGGACTCCCAAAGCAGCTGAGGTGTACCAGCAGGCCAAGTGGAGTGCAGCTTGGGTGGTTGCTGAAGCAAAAACTCGGGTATGGGAGGAGTTCGGTGAGGCCATGGAACAAGACTTGCAGTCGGCCTCAAAGAGATTCTGACAAACTGTCCGGCAGCTCAGGAGGGGGAAGTAGCTCCCTGTCCACACTGTGTATGGTGCAGATGGGGCACTGCTGACTTCGACTGGGGATATCATCGGGTGGTGGAAGGAATACTTCAAGGATCTCTTCAATCCCACTGACGCGCCTTCCACAGAGGAAGCAAGGCTTGTGGACGGGGGGGGGGGGGTGACTTGTCTATCACAGGGGCTGAGGTCGCCAAGGTGGTTAAAAATCTCTTTGCTGGCCGGGGCCCAGGGGTGGATGAGATTCGCCCTGAGTACCTCAAGGCCCTGGATGTTGTAGGGCTGTCATGGTTGACACACTTCTGCAACATTGCGTGGAGGTTGGGGGCAGTGCCTTTGGCATGGCAAACCAGGGTGGTGGTTCCTTTCTTCAAAAAGAGGGGACCGGAGGGTGTGCTCCAACTTTAGAGGTATCACACTCCTCAGCCTCCCTGGGAAGGTCTATGCCAAGGTACTGGAGAGGAGGGTCCGGCCGTTGGTCGAACCTCGGATTCAGGAGGAGCAATGTGGTTTTCGTCCTGGCCATGACACATCGGACCAGCTCTTTACCTTCTCGAGAATCCTCGAGGGTTCGTGGGAGTTTGCCCAACCAGTTTACATGTGTTTTGTGGACTTGGAGAAGGCATTCGACTGCGTCCCTCGTGGTTTTTGTGGGGGGTGCTTCAGGAGTATGGGGTATCGGGCTTGTTGTTACGAGCTATTCAGTCTCTGTACGACCGTTGTGAGAGTTTGGTTCGTATTGCTAACACTCAGTCGGACTCATTCCCAGTGAGAGTTGGACTCCGCCAGGGCTGCCCTTTGTCACCGATCCTGTTCATAATTTTAATGGACAGGATTTCTAGGAGCAGCCGAGGAGTGGAGGTTGTCATGCTTGGTGACCACAGGATCTCATCTCTGTTGTTTGCAGATGATGTTTTCCTGCTGGCTTCATCCAGCAATGACCTACAGGTCTTACTGGGATGGTTTGCCGCTGAGTGGGAAGCGGCTGGGATGAGAATCAGTACCTCCAAGTCCGAGTCCATGGTCCTCAGCCAGAAAAAGGTGGATTGTCCTCTCTGGGTTGGGGACAAGCTCCTGCCCCAAGTGGAGGAGTTTAAGTATCTTGGGGTCTTATTCACGAGTGAGGGGAGAATGGAGTGAGAGATTTAACAGATGGATCGGAGCAGCATCTACAGTGATGTGGACGTTGTACCGGTCTGTTGTGGTGAAGAGGGAGCTAAACTCTAAGGCAAAGCTGTCGATTTACCAGTCAATCTGCGTTCCTACCCTCATCTATTGTCATGAGCTTTGGGTAATGACCGAAAGAACAAGATCGCAGATACAAGTGGCTGAAATGATTCTTCGTAGGATTACTGGACTCACCCTCAGAGATAGGGTGAGGAGCTCAGTCATCTGGGAGAGGCTCTGAGTAGAACCGCTGCTCCTCCACACTGAAAGGAGCCAGTTGAGGTGGTATGGGCATCTGATCAGGATGCCTCCTGGACGCCTCCCGCTTGAGGTGTGTCGGGCATGTCCCACTGGGAGGAGACCCCGGAGCAGACCCAGGACTCACTGGAGAGACTATGTCTCCCGGCTGGTCTGGCAACGCCTTGGTATCCTCTCTGAAGAGCTGCAGCAGGTGACTTTGGAGAGGGAAGTCTGGGCTTCTCTGCTTGAACTGGTGCCTCCATGACCCGGACTTCTGGAAAAGCGGTAGAAGATGGATGGATGGATGGATATCTGTAATTGAAATTGTGGTTAGGAACAATATACTTACAGATATGTGTAAACGTATTTTGGATATCTACTGAGAGATTGTTAGGATACCATTTTAACATAAAAAGAGTTGATCGACTATCTAAAATTCTATTTTTAGATATCCAAAATAGCATTCCTTCTCGTCAAAATAACACTCTTACTAGCAAGAATAGCATTCTTCCTAGTCAAAATAAAATTCTAACTAGTAAGAATGGCATTAAGTGGCCCTTTTACCATTTAATAGCTTGACTGGATATGTATTGTAGATATGAATAATTCAATTTTTCCTAGTAAAAACGAGCATTTCAGATATCTACAATGAAATTCTTCCTCTCTAATATGATCATTTCAGATATCTATGACATCATTCTTCCTAGGAGAAAGACGTCACTTTTCCCCATTCATGTGTATTGGGTTTTCACTTCCAGATATCTGCAATTACATTATTCCCATCAAGAATGAACATTCTGGATATTTGAAATAGAATTCTTACTCGGAGAAACTCGTATTTCAGATATCTACAATCCAATTGTTACTAGTCATAATTCATTTGAGATAGTCAATATTTCTCAGTAGATATCCAAAACATGTTTACAGATATCTGTAAGTATATTGTTACTAGTCACAGTTTCAATTACAGATATCTGAAATTGAATTTTAGATTGTCATAATATGAATAGTGGATATCTATATTATTTCTACTAGTAAAAATGTATTTTGGATGTCCAAAATACATTATAGATATCTGGAATGTTTTTTTCATTGTGGTTATCCAAAATGAAAATTATGACTAGTAACAATGTAATTGTAGATATGTAGGGAGTTAGAAATGAAGGAAGCGATATGGCTTTATAAATCAAATATAAGCCACAGATATCGAAGTGAAAACCCAATACACATGAATGGGGAAAAAGTGATGTCATTTCTCCTAGGAAGAATGATGTCATAGATATCTGAAAAGATCATCATGGAGAGGAAGAATTTCATTGTGGATATCTGAAATGTTCATTTTTACTTGGAAAAATTGAATTATTGATATCTACAATACATATCCAGGCTAGCTATTAGATGTTAAAATGGCCGCTTAAACTTTTTAAAGCTTTTCAGATATCGTGAAATCAGTTTTGAGTAGTACATTCTACATTTTAACCAGTAAGAATTTAATTTTGACTAAGAGGAAGGCAATTGTAGATATCTAAAAGTTCATTGTAGATAGGAAAGTAGTTTGTTTTAATGTTAAAACGGCTTGCCATAGGGCTCCAGCAGCTGGTACAGGACAGAGAACCTGTGAGAGGAGGGATCATACCATTTACATGGCTGAGGGGGGGTTTGATTTTCATTTTTTAAAAACGTTTAAACCATAAAACTACTAAATATGTTTTGAATATTATTTCAGCTCATCAAAGACCAATTAAAATTTTATAATCACAGCTTTTCTCGCTCCAGTTTTTAGGAGTGCCGAGTTTCAGTTTAGGGGTGCTGCAGCACTCCTAAAAAAGGCCTCGCTCTGCCCATTGTTTGCATAGTGTGCCAGATACGCCACGAGCCATGGGACAGGAGGAGATCACACAGGTGCAGGAGTGCATTTTAAAGGGATTAAATGCTCTGTGAAGACATACAGTACTGCCAGTTTTAATATGGCTCTTTACAGAACAGATCAAGGGCTCATCTGTCTTCTTATCATCATGATAGCTGGAGCAGAGGTGCAGGAAAACCTTACACCCGAGTGTAAGCAGTTCCTGTATATGGGGACACTTCCTCGGGGGCTTGAGGAGAAGCCATTTAAAAAGATATGTCAGTTCTACCAGGGGAAACCGCGATTTATCACCCTCTACGACACCTTCAGCCACATCCCCGTTTATTCTGCGTACACCTTCAAGCGCTCGGACGGTTCAAAGAAGGCTGATGTACCCTGGATGTATGAGCCACAGGTAAGGATGACTGTTGGATTTGGTGTGGCGTCCTCCTATGATTATTTCTTGTAGATTTTAAATAATTCCAATGTTAACAGCTCTCCACAGTGTCTGACTCCAGAGAGATGCAGCAGTTTCCCTCAGAACATGTCCACAAGAGTTTCGAGGATGCTCAGGCCGTCCTTGACGACTATTCAGACACCGTGATCTTTGAACGCGGTCAGCTGAATCCCGACGAGCACCAGGCTGACCTAGACGACAAAGCGGCCACCTACACCCTCACAAACGTGGTACCCCAGGTCCGGGAGTTCAACATTGGCCCCTGGAAAATCCACAAGTACATCATCCGCAAACGGCTCAACAACTACTGCCGTGGCACCACCTTCATCGTCACCGGGGTCACCACCTCTGGGCACACAATCCGCCGCAACAACATCAACCGCCTGGCCATACCGACCTACCTCTGGTCAGCCTACTGCTGCACAGACTTTGATCACAATGCCCCCTATTCCGAGCGCTCAAAGTTCCCTGCGCATGCAGCATACGGACTCAACGACAGAGAGGACAACAAGGTTCAAGAGATGACTGTGCAGCAGCTGGAGGACTTCCTCAAGAAGGCAACATATGTTGACAACACATTCCAGCTCTTCTATGACAACTGCATGCCTCCTAATTCTGCTAACATGGGACTGCATCAGCCGTAAAGAAGAATGAGATTCTTCTTGTAGTGAAACAGTTGTAAACTAATAATTTAATTTGTATTAATCAAAAGCTGATTAAAATGACAAAAAAAGACCCCAGAAGAGGCTATTTGGTACATACAGTGATGGCATATTTCAGGATTCATCCAAATTATTAGCCATGAATTAAAAAAAGAAACCATCATGCTTACATGCCTTAAAGTGTCTGCATAAATACTGCTGTATGCTTCATTCACTTTCCCTTTTATCTTCTACACAGTGATCCTGAACTACACCTGCGTCTGTAGGCCTTTTGTTCAACACAGACTGATTAGATTAACCGTTTTACATTTTCTGTGTTCAGCCTCTGTCAATAGATACATCAGAATCAGAGAAGGTAATTAACTGGTGTTCAGTGTTTTGGTGTAGAAGTGAATTTTGCTTACAATCTGATCTCAAACTGCATTTATTTCAACCAGAGCAAGCTGAATTAGTTGGGAAAAGTTGCACGCAAAAATAAAAATAACAGTTTCGGTCACTGCCTTGTGTGTCCTATGTTGCTATTTTTCTTTGTATGTTTGTATGTGATGTGTTGCACAGACATGATGCAAACCTGGCTGGCCAGAGAGCACCAGATCGAATGGATGTGATTAGGACCCACATTAGTTTGAGACAGCAGTTGTATCCTGTCAGCTGGCATATGACACCATGGCCAGCAGCAGGCTCGTCAGAGGACAGACGGTCCTGGATTATTTCCCCCTTTCTAGTAATAACCAGCAGAGGGAGACTTTTAATGTATTCCCACTCACTGCAGACTGAACATTTGCAGAGTCAGGTAGGGGCGCTGGGCTGCTTTCTGAAACTGATGATCACATGTTCTAGCTTTAATGTTATTACGTTAAGAATGCACTCAACTGCACGGTGGGCAGTGCAGCCCACCGTGCACGGTGGGTTGCACGGTGGCGCAGTGGTTTAGCACTGTGGCAGCACAGTTTTACCCTTGGCCGGGGGATCGCGGGGATCATGAGGTCGTGGGTTCGATCCCAGCCCCTGACCAACAGTGAGCTGTGTGGAGTTTGCATGTTCTCCCCGTGTTGCGTGGGTTTACTCCGGGATTTCTCTGGTTTCCTCCCGCATACCAAAAACATGTAGGTTTAGGGCGCTCGCGCACGCAGCGACCAGCAGCCGGTGGCTTGTCACCAGACTGCAAACCAAATCTACCTACGGGTACAAATAAGTAACAAAAAAAAAAAAAAAAAAAAAAACTCAAATAAGATAAGATAAGCCTTTATTAGTCCCACAACGGGGAAATTCCAGGATTGCAACAGCACAGGGATAGCAACAATCAGAAGGCAAGAAAAAAAACAAGCAAGCAAGAGCAGCTAATAAACATATGTACGTATTACTATAAAATATATATATATACACAGACACACAGTGCAGAGCATTGTAGCTGGATGGAATAAATATATGAATATATGAACACCCACAGTACGGAGCATTGCAGCTAGGTGGAATAAATATGCAAGTATATAAACACACACAGTGCGGAGCAATGTAGCTAGATGGAATAATATGTAGATATATAAATATATAAACACACCCAGTGCTGAGCATTGTAGCTAGATGGAATAAATATGCAAATATATAAACACACACAGTGCAGAGCATTGTTGCTAGATGGAATGAAACAGCATAACCGTCTACTTAGTTATCCTACATGGTATGATTATGTGCCCATACATATTCTCACCCTCCATAGCGACCGGTATGTTCCTAGTTGTATGCCGGAGGGGACCATTGTGTAAGTCTATTGCATCTTTTGCATTCAAAAAACTATTAGTTTGTTACGTCTTTTTGCTATCTCTGCGAGCAGCCCTGCTTAGGTTGTACAGTCTGACAGCCGTTGGTAGGAAGGACCTACGAAACCTCTCGGTTGTGCACCTGGGATGATGTAGTCTGCTGCTAAATGAGCTCCTCAGTGCATTCAGTATGTCCTGCATAGGGTGGAACTCGGACTCCAGCAGAGATGACAGTTTAGCCACCGTCCTTCTCTCTCCTATCTCCTCCATCGGATCAAGGCGCTGCCCCAGGACAGAGCTAGCTTTCTTAATCAGTTTGTTCAGTCTCTTCCTATCGGCTGCAGTAATGCCACTGCCCCAGCAGACCACTCCAAAAGTGATGGCTGATGCCACCACCGTGTCATAGAATGACTTCAGCAGCGCCCCTTGTACACCAAAAGACCTGAGTCTCCTCAGCAGGAACAGCCTGCGCTGTCCCTTCTTGTAGAGTGCATCAGTATTGTGTGACCAGTCTAGTTTATTGTTCAGATGAATACCCAGGTACTTATAGGATGTCACCATCTCGATGTCTGTTCCCTGTATATTTACTGGTACTGTGAGGGGCTGCCCATGCCTGCGGCAGTCCACCACCAGCTCCTTAGTTTTCCTCGCGTTGATCTGGAGGCAGTTCCGATGGCACCAGTCCACGAAGTCCTGGATAAGCCCTCTGTACTCAGCTTCATCTCCATTGGAGATGAGGCCAACGATCGCAGAGTCATCAGAGAACTTCTGTAGATGGCAGTGTGTTGTGTTGTGTGAGAAGTCCGCAGTATAAAGAGTGAACAGGAAGGGAGCCAGCACCGTTCCCTGGGGGAAATGCCAACCAACTGTTGCTAAGTGCAGCCGTTGTTTTACAAATGACATTTGTCCTTCTGTAGTTCATATTTAGACCCTCCCCATCTTTAATGTCAAAGCCCATTTAAGGTAATTTGGCACTAAAGAGGTATTCTGTCTTTGCATCTACTTAGTCTAGCTCCACTGCTGGCCATTTTTGGCCACTTTCCACTATGAACTTCAACTTAAAATTAAGACAGAGGTTCAAGTTCTTGGTGATTTTAATTTTATTTGAATGTAAGGGACAAGGGCAATTACATGTACACACTCCATTAATGTGAGGCCCAGTCAAGCACATGATACACAGCTAGGATCCCATGACTTCATTATTGCCTCCCCCAAGGAGGTAATGTGATTGATCTTGTTTGTCTGCCGATTTGCAGGACTACACAAAAACTACTCAGTGGATTATGATGAAGTTTTCATCAGAGGGGACCCTTGAGCCAAAGTTCAACGTACCTACATGATGGAGCAGACTGGGGTCAATATGTATATTCTGGATCACTTTTTTCTTTTTTTTTTAACATTGCGCAAAAGTTTTTTTTAATAATTTTTTTTCTAATATGAGAAAGGGCTAAACAATCTAAAAACACACATGTACAGATAAATTATGATACATTTTATTTGGTGGAAAAGCAGCCTTGGCAAAGATATGTCCTTTCTGGGTGGCTTCTTATTTCAAACAGTGGCCAGGTTTATTATGGGCATTAAAAAAATAAGGTAAAACACGTGAACAGGAAAAAACTAAAGTAAAAGATCACCATTCTAGTGATATGCTTGTAGATTAAACAACCACAGACAGACAGCATCTTAAACCTTTTTCAGTTCTTTTAATTTTTCTCTAGTGATAATTTCATTCAAACCCAGGAGCTGAAAAAAAAAAAAAAATCTTGCGTACAATGCTGACACAAAGATATTTTATGTATGAGCACCTAGAAAGAGCAAGTCTTAAATCAAATGTCAAAATATGCTGAATCAGTGCAGCACTGACATATTGCAGAATAGGTTAAAACATTTTAAAAAAGCATAATAATAATAAATTCTGGCTCTTTTTCACGTTAAAGAAATTAATTCTGGGTTCAAACAGAACCCAACTGTCGCCACCAATTCTACACTTGAAAACACTCACAACAGTAAGTAGAAACAGAACACAGGCACGTAGCAGCCTGCATCAACAGTCCAGTTCCTGTCTGAAGGCGTTGTGGTCTCAGTTAAACCAGGCGGTGTTGAGCTCCGTCTGTTTCTTGATGCTCGTGTCCAGTTTGAGCACCTCTCTGATGGCCATAGTAGCATAGGTTGAGGGAGGCAAGGAGAACTCCATCCTCAGAGCCCGATATTTTCCTTCTGTCGCAAACAAGCAGAAAAATGACACGTAACCAGACCATCAACAAATTATCAGAATATGAGCCACCAAATACGAGAAACATTTCAGTACAAAGACACCTGGGTTACCTTTAAACAAAACTTGCTACTCAATGGCGATAAATTTGAGCAACTTTTTGGGGACTACTCACACTTAAGTAATTTAATATCAAAAGGCAATGCTACTTTTACCCGAGTACAATTTCTCAATACCCACCTCTGCATGCAAGGTTGCTTAACACATGTACACACCTGCAATATAGCCCAGATTTTCCGTAAAAGAGGAAGTTTTTTTTACCCCCTCTCAATTTTAGCCAAAAATCAAACTGAAATAACAGGCACATTAAAGGGGTCAATGACTGCACTTTTTCCACATTTTAATAGCTCACACGTGACATATTTTGTTCACATTTTCTTTAATTTTTTTAAATTATTCAAGCAAATTTGTTTTTTTTTAATTTTTCCTGGCTTACTTGAAACGCTCTGATTTAAAGCTTGTCACTTTAAGAACCATCCTTCACGGCTTCAACGCCGCCCTCCAGCGTACGTCAGTTTGTGGAGAGTGTAAATAACGAGACTGATTCGTGTAGCAGACGACTTTATTCCCTCTCTCATCAGTCATACACAGAAAAAGCATGTCTCAATACACCATGGGTTCTCCTTTTATACCAACTGCTCATCTCACATTTGCATGACATTTCACATCACAATACATTTATCCTTTCTCCCCCCAACTCCTTCTTCCTGCTATCTCACCATGATCTCCCTAGCTATTGTTCTCCTCTGTTTACCCCCTGCATCCAGTCTGAGATGATTAACCCAGTCTCTACAAGTTAGCCATTATAGCTGACTAGCTTCTAGCCTCCCAGCTCGGTTAAGCAGCGCTCTGGTTCACTGATCTACAGTCGATGGTGTATCTCACGTCAGTCCGTCCTATCTCCCAATAATTCTGCCATGATTCCACAACAAATCGCTGGCACCGTGTGCTGGACGGCTTCCCCCTGATCGCCACAACGGAGACCTGGCCCATGACCTGAGGCAAGCTACCAAGCCTGGGGATCTCAAAGGGCAAGTGTGGCTCTGTGGGACTCCACTCTGCTCTCACGGCCAACTGAAGGCTGGAGCGACTACGTTGTCCACAAGAGCAGTGCAGGGTCGCATGGATTCACGGAGGACAGTGGGGTTGCTGGGGATGAGAGTCAGCAGCCTCCACCCAGCAGCATCTGGTCCCGGGACATTTTGATTGCAGGGAGGCTGAAGCTTCGTCATGATTCCATGGCTGATCGCCTGTACCGTCTTGTGGCTCACACGGCCAGCTAAAGGTAGCCTATTAGCCCTTAAGCTATTAGCCCACGAGCTAACACTGGTACCAGGATGCTGGCTGTAAGCGCGGCTTATATTGTTATTTTCTTCAGATCTTAGCCACTGTAACAGCCATCCCTGTTATCACCTGGTTGGGTGGTGTGCCTCGCGTTGCCACGGCCCATCTCTCAGTGGTTTTGTCGTGATTCCGCAGCGGATTGCCCGTACTGGTGTTATGCCGAGAACATCCCCGCCCATCAGGGGGAGTTCTCGTCGTAACACCGGTCAATAGCCCTGGTCCCAGGCCATAAAAGCGACTGGTGTCTGGTGTGCGCGAGCCACCACGAAATCGCGACAAAACCACTTGGAGATGGGACGGAGTGAACCAGGTGGTAACAGAGATAGCTATTAGGGTGACTAAGGCTACGGTCACACTGCAGGTCTTAATGCTCAATTCCCATTTTTTTGCACATGTGACCCATATCTGATTTTTTTAATGTAATTGTAATTTTGATGATTGTAATTTTGTCAGCTCCAACTGCACAACAACTTCAAAATTTCGGTGGGGGGGGAATGGGGATGAAACGGTCACGCAAGCGTTACAGGCGCACAGTAACGGCACATTTACTAGACACTGCAAATTCCTTTTTCCCTGCAAACAGCACACCGTGAGTCCTGGCCACTGTACTATCTAAAATGTAAAGTTAATACCAACATGACTGTGGAGCGGAATGGCCAGATACGAGGATACGAGGAAACACAGTCCAGGAGAGGAGAGTCTCTGGCAGCTTCTCCTTCCTGTACGGGACTGGTGTTACGCCGCTGGCACTAGCCGGGCTGTTTATTTATTATTAACCTTACTTATACAGGTAATCCCATTGGGACACGGGGTCTTATTTTCAAAAGAGCTGTTTAATCGATCAGTTCTGTTAAATGGAAAAATGGTAAATGGCGTTCACTTATATTGCGCTTTTTCTCATCTCTAGACAACCAAAGCGTTTTACAGATCCTGCTATTCACCCATTCACACACTGATGGTGGCAGAGCTGCCATACACAGGTGCTGGCCTGACCCACCGGGAGCAACTGGGGGTTCAGGGTCTTGCTCAAGGACACTTCAACATGCAGACTGCAGACAAAGCGGGAATTGAACCCCTGACCCTCCGATTAGTAGTCGGCCACACGACACCTGCGCCACAGCAGGTGTAGTGTTAAAGCAGAGCTGATCACAGCGGTCATCTGGTGTGTAGAGGAAGGAAGCTGGTCTCATATTTATTTTGTGCATAATCATTTCTGAATGATTTTAACATTTTATTTTGCTGCGCTGCATCAAGGTGAAGAAGTTCTGTCCCCCTCAATCGTTTGGGGCTCATATTTACTTCCGTAAACGCAATGCTGTGTCTGACGTTACGTTTTCTTCTGCACATGCGGGTCACTGCATGGCTGCAGACCATTCATACTGGAGTCTGATGGGGTCGCATTTAAATTATGTGAACGCCCCCCCCCACACACACACACACAAAATAAATAAATTGGATCTCTGCAAAAAATCAGAATTGAGCATTAAGACCTGCAGTGTGACCGTAGCCTACGATCTGAAGAAAATAACAATATAAGCCGCGCTTACAGCCAGCGTCCTGGTACCAGTGTTAGCTCATGGGCTAACAGCTCAGGGGCTAATAGGCTACCTTTAGCCTCCACTTCGATCTAGATGACAGACAGCTAGGTGGGCCAATAATACAACAGTGGGTGGGTCTTTAGGATGGCAGTGGGTGGGCTTTTTCAAGACATGATGTAGGAAGCCTACCCGGAAGAGTCAAAAAACTTTTCGGGGAGTTTCTCTGAGAGAAAAACGAGATAAAGGCAGTGTCCTTTTTTCAGATCACTGACTGTTTGGAAAACATTTGGCTAATTACGTGACCAGTTAACACATTTGAGACAATTCAAACTTACAAACACACCATTTTTCAGTCAATAACCTCTTAATGAAATGAATTGTGATTTCAGTAACAATACAGATTATGTCAAAGGGCCCATTTTCAGCCCCTATACTTTTGCATCAATAATTAAATGCCTAAACTAAGTTTAAAAAAAATTACCCCTGTTGAAATGAGTCCAAACCACATTCTAACATTCAAAAGAACTCACCTTTATTGAAGACAGGTGCAGGTTTGTTCTCCAGTTTCTCAAAATCAGTATGCACCAGTGAAATCCTGGGGTCATCGTAATGAATGACGTCCCTGCACAAAATGCAACACAACAGTTTTTAGACCAGCTGTGACATGTAGTGAGTTTGATATTAGGGCGCATTCAAACGGCCACTGTTTGGTCTGGACTAAAGGACCAAAGAGTGTATTCCACAGAGAGTTTGGTTCTTTTGTGCCATCTGAGCACACATTTGAACTCTGGTGCAGCACCAAACAAGCGAAGTCTGGTCCCTCTGAAAACCGGGGTCTCGGTTCACTTGCAAACGAAGTCTGGTGCGCTTCGGTTGCAGTGTGAATGCAAACGGAGTATCCAGCGGACCAAACGGCGGACATGCCCCTAGGCGTTTGTGTAACCACAGCAACACGTAGTGACAAGAGAAAGTGGCGTTTACTGTAAAGGTGCCGTCACATCAAACGCAAACGGGTTAATTTTTCGCGCAGCACGATTACATTATAACTCAATGCAAATACATGAAAAGACATGAATTCATCATCTGGGTGAGATGCAGACAGGTGAAGTTGCCACTCACCTGGAAAAGTTGTCCCTGCCTTGAAGACTTGATGTGTGTTTCCACTGCTAGCTTGCTAGCCTTGTTAGCACGTCCGTGGTAGGAATCCGTGGGTAAATAACTCCAACATCTCAATTCAGCTGAAGAGCTCCCGGTACTTGTGCCTCCATTTTGGGTAGAAAATAACAATAAAGACAACCGTGTGGATCCAAGAAGTACTTTCACCGGAGAAAGCTGAGGAGAAAAGTTAAAAAAAATGTCTCGTGGACTGACTTGGAGTAGTGAGGAGATGCAGGCTCTGATAGATATTTAGTCTGAGGACCAGATTTCTCAGCTGCTTGTGGCTGCACACAAGAATACTGAGGTTTTTAAAACGTTTAGCGACATGATGGCAGCACAGAGGTTTATACAGACAGTGGAGTTTTTTATTTTTATTTGTTTGTGGCAGACAAACAACCCGGCTGAAGGGAACGGAGTTCCGTTTTTGGTCCTGGCCAATCGATGAGCCGGATTTCTCTTCTTCGCTGAGATTTTTTCATCTTGGTCAGTGGTGGCTTTGGCTACAGCGCCACAAATGGACAGTTGTTGTAACTGCGTGACGTTGTCCAAGCAGTTTGGTCCGCTTGAGTAAAGTGCTGTATGAATGCAAACCAAACCAAACGAAGGTGTGAAAATTCTCACCGTTCCCCGCCGAGTCGAACCGAGACCCCTGGACTATCCTGGTCTGAATGCAGCCTTACAATAACTGTATTGTGCAGCCTTGGGCAAGTTCCACTCATAAGCACAACTGTTTTACTTTAAAGGATAAAAGGTAAATTCTGCTAACCAGCTAACATCACTGGGCTTGAGGATGATGCGTCTGTAGGCTCCAGCCAAAGAGTAGTCCTTCACTTTGTGCCTCATGTTGTCGATGTTAAGCCCGTCTGCAGAGAGCAGCTCTCTGTAACCTTTACCAACTGGAAAAAAGCAAACAGACACAAGTCTGACTGACTATGCAACACAACAAAGAACTATTTTGTATCTAATTTGCTCTTTCTTGTTTCCTTTGCTTTTCTTCCCATTAGGTTGTTAGTCATTTTGTTTTATATTTAAGCTAAAATGGTTTAGAATAAGAGAAAGAGGAAGGGGTGTTACTCTTTCACACACAATGTGTCAAGAATGTTAAAACACTGCCATCTTTTCTGATGATGTGCAGACAACAACTCAACAAGTTAAATCACATATCGTCAGCTCTTACTGTGGTGTGAAGGGTAGATGACATCAAACCCAGGAAGTGGCATCACAACGTCATGGATGGAGTGATTCTCGGCCTCCTCTGCAGACAGCACGTGAGCTGCGGCTTCGCGGAAAACATGACAGACACAATTTAAGAGTGGATTTGGATTTGGTGGTTTGGGAAAAAAAAATGTTCTCAAACTTTTTCAAGTAGGTAAAGTTTTCCCTTAGTCTCAAACAAACAAACAATAGTGAAGCCATTGTTATTAAAATGTTTATAAGTAATATTGTGAATTGCATAATCCAGTCTTTAGAGAGATGAAGGCAGGAATACTAAACCCAGCTTTGTTTAAAATTATTAAGAGGGGATGTAGGTTTAATAATTTGGACTTTTAATCATAAGTTGGTAGCAAAGCACAGCAAAGCTTGTCTGGGTCTATAAAAACTTTAACCTGGAGCTTAATTTTCCTAAAAAGAAGACAACAATAACACTGAGGAAAAACCATGAGCTTGTCTGTGGGTCCTGACCAGCCGAGCTAAAAAATAAAAATTAGGTCTCTGGATAAAATGGTGAATTACTAACTTTCTCTGAGTACCAGGTCCCCCTCTACAGCCTTGAGACCAAAGGCTTCAATTCTGCGGCTCACCATGGTGTTCCACACCATGCTCTGGTAGCTGTGGATGTACATCAGGCGGTTGTTACGGGGAATCTTGGGGAAAAAAAATAGAAAAAGAGCAAAAAATTTTGTAAGCTCTCTTCGAAATTAATCCTGTCTGCTGGAAGCTGGATAAATATACTGTATCTACAGTATGTGTAGAAGACTAACCAGGCCAAAGGCAGTGACAATGTTTTTCTTGCCATACATAGACAGGCCTCGCAGCAGCTGACCTTCCACACAGCGCTTGTTGGGCAGCTTCTTCAGCGCCGCGTCTGGGTCCCGACTGTTTGCCCACTCTTCCCTGCAGCGTGCCATAAATTCTTTCTCTGCTGTAGAGCGAAATCAAGAGAAATATGAGATACTTCTGAGCTATTTCAGAAACACATTTCCAAAGTAAGTGCATTACCTCCAGGACGAGGCTTCAGAATTAAATCCACCACTTCATTCCAGTCATTCTTCAGAATAGCTCTGCACCAGGCAGAAGTCGGCAGTCATTTTAGCTTAGAGTTTATTTTAGTAAAGCCATTCCATGTAATGAACTCACCTGCCAACCTGATGTGTGGGTACAGCTGTGGTGCCAAAGCGCTGCATGCCATAATAGTTGATAAAGCCCGTCTCCTTCAGCGAAGTCAGGGCCTGGTGAACTTGTTCATCTGTTCCTGAGATGTTTCTGTTATGTAATTAGAATAAAGACGTATTAGAATAGGCTATTTTGTCAAAAATTCAGAATGGATGAAACATTTTTCTACTTGCACTATACTCCATTTTAATGTTAAATGAAAAAACGTTAATAATGAAAGCCCCATGGGTACTTATGCCTCAGTTCTTGTGGCATGGTAGCATGGGATGCCCAAGTATTGTGTCAGTCCGTGCATGCAAGCCTTTGAAATACTTGCCATTTGTTTACAGTGGCAAGGGTTTTTCCTCCTCCGTGTGCATGGGAGGAAACAGCCAGCAGCACACACATATGTCAATCATGCCCCGTTCATACGCCTTTGATGCACACATCACCGCTGCAACACACACGTGTTGCACCTCAGTGATCAACATGTCTCCCAGAAAGCGATCTGTTTGAGTCTGTTCACCCGCATCCAAGATGGGTGACAGGATGCTAAACGTTCTCATTTCTTCAAAACTAAACAGCGCTTGACTTTGACTGGGCGAGCTGAAAACCTAGTAACACACAGACAGATACACACACGCTACCTTATGCCTATGTTGCCCACTGAGGCATAATAATTAAGATCTGTAAAGCTCAAATGACACACACAAGTCACATTTCTTGTGACCTTTAATCTTGACCACAAACTGGATGCAGACACACCAAAGGATCCCCGTGTGTGAGTTTGGTGAGTATCCGGGCACTTGGCTTGAATAAGCAGCAACTCTTGCAACTTGTGGGCCAACAAACATATTCACTCATTCTGCTTTTGCTTAAATGAGCTAAAAATGCTAATGTTAACGCCCATTAGAAGAACAATGGTATAATATATAGTGTTTATGTCAACATCTACTGACCTGATGACCACAGTGAAGCGGTTTCCCTGCAGCTCTCCTAGTTTCAGAGGGTGATTTTTGTAGCAGAAGTTTCCAACTTTGAGGTTCCTGAGGCACTTGTTGAGGTGAGCCAGCCTCTCTGCTGTGATCCTAAACAGTTAAAATGTTACTTCAACTGCTCATCTGTTGCAAATGACTAACAGAAAAGTAATGCCTACTGAAAACAAATTGAAAATGTACAATTACTGCCGTCATTTTGCCACAACAGTAAGACACTCACTTGTGCACTGCTATCTCCTGCACAGTGATGGCCCTTTTGTCCTTGGTTCCCATGTAGGAAAACATGTTGGGCCTTAGCCTAGAAAGACGAGCAGCAATATTTTCAGTTTTCATTGTGTGACTGTTCACATTTTCATAGCTGCTGTGTGTTTGTGTATCTTATAATTAAACTGTATTTTCTTTTTTAAGTAATTTTAAAACACTACACCCAGACCTGAGGAACTTTGAAAGTACATTGATAGCATCCATGGTGTCTTTGTTCTCCTTGTACAGGACAAAGTGGCAGAAACTGCCACGGTTTTTGGGCCAAAAGTGCTTCCTTGGAGCTTTTATGGAAACAGAAAAATGTTGAAATGAAAAACCAAACAAAAAAAATTCAACGTTCAACTACAGAAACTGCATTAAAAAAAAAAATCAACCCAACATTCCAGTGTTATGGTATCCAGGCAGACTCTTCAATACAAGTGAATAAAAACTTCAAATCCTAACAGATTTGTTTTTTATTGACAAATCACATGACCCCAATGCAAGACAACATACAGTTATGAACCACATGTAACCTAACCCTGGATGCGTTTTAACAGGTTCTTACCTGCTGGTGTTTTGACTTCTATCCACCAGTGAAGAGCAAAGGGAGGATACAATAAAGTTACTAAGAAAGCGATTCTTATGGAGTTTGGGAAGAGATTGTAGGGGTGAGATCTCATGCACGGGCCTGGTGGAGTGAGGCTTTTCAATATCTTATTCAGCAGCTGTCTCCATGTACCAATGTGACGCTCCTAACATCATAGAAACTCCTGAGCAAAAATCTAAATTGGAGCATTCCACTGAATTCAAAGGTCAATCTACAGTCAAAGTGGAGTAGCTAAAAATGCACACTGTGTAGAAGATGGAGCAGATCATGCAGGAGTGTCGACCATGCATGTGAACAACTGCATGCACTGACTTTATTGCTCTGGACAACATGCATTGCAGCAGACGTACATGTATAAATAAGGGCGTGCAACACATCCTTTCTCTGCTTGTTAACAATTTCTGGCTGTGATCTGATCCAGTTATTTTTTTTCTCCACATACCTGCTAGAGCTTTTTTTCCAGCAGCGTGATAAGCAACTATAAACTTGCACCCTTCTTTCTCTTCTGTCTTAGTCTCCAGACCAGGAAACTGGATCTTGATGGCTTTGTGGATCACTGTGCGTTTCTCTTTTGTATCGTCTATTACCTATTCAAGTCAGACAAATAAAAGTGCATAAAAGATTTAGTTAGTTCTAAGAGATTCAATGATGACTGCCTACATTAAGTTGCCGTCTTTGTAACTCACTTCAATTGAAACATTTCCTTCTTTATTCTTAAATAGCTGCAGCTCTCCAAGCTGTTTTTTCTGCTCTTCGGTGAGCACATCACATTCCTTTGACTGTTCTTCTGCCTCTGGGACCGCCTATAACACAAAATACAGGTGCTTCTCAATAAATCGGAATACCATCGAAAAGTTATTTCCGTAGCTGACTTTGGACTTGTTAAAACACAGCGGACCAACACCAGCAGATGACGTGGCTCCCCAAATCATCACTGACTGTGGAAATTTCACACTGGATCTCAAGCAACTTGGATTCTGTGCCTTTCTACTCTTCCTCCAGACTCTGGGACCTTAATTTCAAAATGGCAGGACATGGCACCTGATTTGGGGAGCCATGTCATCTGCTGGTGTTGGTCCACTGTGTTTTATCAAGTCCAAAGTCAGTGCAGTCGTCTGCCAGGAAATTTTTAGAGCACTTCATGCTTCCCTCTGCTGACAAGCTTACGGAGATGCTGATTTCATTTCCCAGCAGGACTTGGTAACTGCTCACACTGTCAGAAGTACCAAAACCTGGTTTAATGACCATGGCATCACTGTGCTTGATTGGCCAGCAACCTCTCCTTACCTGAACCCCACAGAGAATCTATGGGGTATTGTTAAGAGGAAGATGTGAGACACCAGACCCAACAATGCAGACAAGCTGAAGACCACTATCAAAGCAACCTGGGCTTCCATAACACCTAAGCAGTGTCACAGGCTAATCACCTCCACGCCACGCCGCACTGATGCAGTAATTCATGCAAAGATAAAGCTCCAGCAGGATGCTGGAGCTTTTCTACCAGACCGTTGTCACCAGCGCCATCTTCTTTGCTGCTGTCTGTCGGGGTAGCAGTATCAGAGCCAGCGACACCAACAGACTTGTGGCTCTGTAATTGGTCTCAGGCTGGAGACCTTTGAGACTGTGGTGGAGAGGAGGACACTAAATAAACTGCGATCCATCATGGACAATCCAGATCACCCCCTCCACCACACACTGGACAGACAGCGGAGCACTTTCTCCAGCAGACTGCTACAGCTTCGCTGTCGAACAGTTAGGTACAGGAAATCTTTGTTACCGGATGCCATTTCACTGTACAATAACTCACTCCATTGTTGTATTCTGGTCATAACTATGCTGCCATACTGCACCTTACAGTCTAATTGGTACCTCACATCTCACTCCTGCATTGTACAGCAGGTATGATTCATGTGTCTATACGGGTTACCATCTATTCATCTATGATGTAGATAGGCTTTTTTTTTTAGTAGTTTACTTCCCATGGGTAATTCCTTTGTCTGTTATGCTATGTGTGTTTCTGTCGTTTGGTTGTCTACTGTCATGCTGCTGTTACACTGCAATTTCCCAATTTGGGATGAATAAAGTACATCTATCTATCTATCAAAAGGAGTCCCAATCACGTATTGAGTACGTACGTGGACATACCTTTCAGTAGGCCACCATTTCTATTAAAATCCACTTTTTCTCATTGGTCTTATGTAATATTCTAATTTTCTGAGAAAATGAATTTGGGGTTTTCATTAGCTGTAAGCCATAACCACCAAAATTAAAAGAAATCGACTCACAACATCAGAGTAAATAAAATCCTGATAATGATAAGAAGATGTGATATCTTACCTCGAGCTCTGCTGGTATAGACAGGTCGTCTAAATGCACTATCTGGCCTTGTTTGTTGATTTCATTCACAACAAAATCTGAATATCTGAGAAAAAACACAAGAAATCACCTGTTAATAATAAATTAAATCACACCACAGAAAACCCGAGTTCTCTACAAACCTTTCCTTTAGGATTCCTGAGAAGCCTTCATGATCACTGACATACTTCAGGATGCCCACATCCACCTCAGTGAGCCCGTGCTTCATCATGTCAGCAAAGGTCTCGCCATCCTCCTCTCCGTCGCTTACTTCCCCTTCAGGCTCTTCATCCTCATCCTGACATGGGGGAGCCCCATTTTTATGATCGTTCTCAACTTTTGCCTTCTTTGGTGGTGCCTCTTCAGCTTCATCCTCTGGACAGGTCCTCTTTTCGCCAACTTGGACGGGGACAGGTCGATCCTCTGATTCAGCCATCAGAATGTAGCTGGAGTGATTTGAATGGTGAAAGCTTAAAAAAAAAAACCACAGCAGTTACAAATTCAATCTTTTGGGCCATTTTATGTAGGTTTTCAAAATTTCAGATGAAGGTATATCTCAATAAGGTAAATGTCATAAGCAGCATTCAGACCAGAAAAAAAATGCACAGTCAGCATGATTATGTTTGCATTTGTGACTGTGCAAGGCTACTAACATTTTAGAAGTGTGACAGACGTTTATAACACTGATATGAACTAGTGATCTGCAGACCTATCCTGAAATATCAATACCAAACGTGTCTATTTTAGGATTGATTCACAAATTAGTGTATCGACTTTGACTTGACACCAATTTGTGGCAAATGTGCGTTTCTTCTATCACGGCACAAGGTTTCTACATTATGTTTCAGGATCTATTCCTTCTCAGTTGGCCACAACTACTTCTGCATCCACCTGTCACAGTGAGGCTAACTACAACCATATAAAGATCCTGGTACATTACAAAATAAGGCAAATAAGTTTCAGAGCACCCCTCCATGGATGGCCACCTTATCGTGATGGAGCGGTCCGAGCGCTCTAATGACGCCGGAGCCATGTTGTCGGGTGCAACTTACTCCTGATAGGGTCTCCCAAGACAAAGTGTTCTTGAGTAAAAGGCCAAACCGAGAACGGTCCAGTAGATCCCCAAGAAAAAAGTAACATCAAAGACCCAGTGTACCCAAAGGAGCTACATGGCTCCGCCCTCCAGTGGGCTCACCACCTGCAGGAGGGCTCATGGCGCTGTGAACCAGATGCTAGTCTGGGCTACTCTGCTTGTACTGCTGCCTCTGTGACGGGGACCCCAGAGAAGCGGTAGAAGATGACTGGATGGATGGTGCTCAGTGAAAGAACAAAAACAGTACCTGAAAGTATAAAAAATCTCCAGTATAGGACAGCACAATTTGAGGATGAAGAATCTGTTATTTCACTATGCAGAACCTAAAAAAATATGTTTTCTATTACTAAAGTTCGAATATGGAATAATGGTTATATCAATTTTAAAATGTATAATAATTTGCATTTTCAAAAGTCTGGTTTGCAAAGCACCGTACGGCTCGTGGGTGTTAATAATTTGTTTCCAGTTCTTCTAGATGGGTTTTGCGCTTTGTTACAGTTGTGTTCTTGAATATGTGCATTGCTTCTAGCTCAACCTGTCTCTACAGCATACAGAATGTGGACACTGTATGCACTGGTTTTTACAGCCCACATAAAGTTCGACGATGACTGAATAAAGAGTGTCTACAGATACGGAAGATATATCCCTGTATGACATGTCTAGAGATACAGAAGAGTTGACAATCCGACAAAACCTTTTCAGTTCAGCTCAAGTCCACTGCAATGTTGATATAGAAAAAAAAATGAAACATAAATGCCTCGGATTTCCGTACCTGAAACGGCTGCCTTTAAAATACTGGTCAATCCGATTCAAGACGTACCTGTAACAAGCATTCTATGGGAACGATTCCGTACCCATAGCCACTGTCTTTTTTTTAACTGTACGCCTAGTTTTTATGTATGTATGCTGCAATTGTTGGACATGATGTACACTACACAGCTGACTGTGTGCGCAATGACAACATAATCTTGCATTAATGGCCTGGAAAACGGTGCGATTGACTTACGGCTTATAATATCGAAGTAGCCTGCACAAGATCAGCGACACACTTCTTATGTGCTGGCCAAACACCCACGGACAGCTTCTAATGGACCCGACCTTTACACAGACACTGCAACACAAAATGAAGATTAAATGTGTTCATCAAATCTTAGCAAAGCCGCTAAGCTAGCTAACCACGTTGGTTTAAGGTGACGTTTCTGTCTGGAAAACTTAACTTCAACTTAAGTGTAAACACAGCCAGAAACGCATTTTTTTTTTTTCTAGAGACGATTTTTCGACTTTCCAGCTACCTGCGTCTGATAACATTCCCAAACGAAAAAGCAGCACCGAAAGGTAATTATCCGCACATGTGCGTGTTTCCGGAAACAGATGGCAGCGGTAAGGCCCGCCCACTTCTAAACAATTGGCTAAAGAACTGTCAATCATGCATGGATTTGCAGAGGGGAGTGGTGGAGTAAAGCTGGAGAGGTAATCAGATAAATATTAAGAATAAACATGCATACAAACATATGCATGGCACATAATTACATTTTGATAATTAAATAAACTAGAGGGAAGAAATTACACAATGCAGAAAAGTCGAGAAAAAACAAGAACTGCAATCAAACAAATATTTACTAATGTGGCATTTTTTCGGCATGCTTATTTTTCGTGATAATAATTAAAAAACAAAAGTTCATTTCAAGAACATCTATCCAACCAGATAATCCATATCAGAGTAAAATATAAACCAGAAACCAATCAAGAAGGATAATAAAAAAACATGTTCAACAAGATGGAGGTGGGGGAATCTCTTGTACCAAACTAATACTTGAATACAGTAATGTACAAAATTTTTAGGCAACCACTCATTTCTTTATGTTTAGCTTTCGAAAAGCAAGAATGTTGCCATTTTTAAAATGGTCTTAAGCAGTAGTTGGCTTTCTGGACATCGTTGGCTTTGCACGTCTTTCTTTGGGCGCTGGCTGTTTTTTGTTTTCTTTTACTCATTTTAGGGTTCCAAGGGTTACAGTCTATGGTTCCAAGCAGCTATGCTGTGGGAAAGCTCTTCTTCTTCTTCTTCTTCTTCTTCTTCTTCTTATCCATCCATCCTCCATCCATCCATCTTCTTCCTCTTAATCCTTTTCGGGTCGCGAGGGAGCTGGAGCCTATCCCAGCATCTTTGGGCAAGAGGCAGGGTACACCCTGGACACATCGCCAGTCCATTGCAGGGCCAACACCGAGAGACAGACAACCATTCACTCTGTTATTGTTATTGTTATTATTATTATTATTAATAATAATAACATGCTGAAAGTGCATGGGGAGCAAAAGCAGTAATACGAAATTTAAGAGCAAAATTTTCCCCATTACTGTTATCCATCCATCCATCCATCCATCTTCTACCGGTTCTCTGGAGGTCCGGGTCGCGGAAGCAGCAGTTCAAGCAGAGAAGCCCAGACTTCCCTCTCCCCAGCCACCTGCTCCAGCTCTTTAGATAGGATACCAAGGTGTTCCCAGACCAGCTGGGAGACGTAGTCTCTCCAGCGAGTCCCGGGTCTGCACTGGGGTCTCCTCTCAGTGGGATGTGCCCGACACACCTCAAGTGGGAGGCGTCCAGGAGGCATCCTGATCAGATGCCCAAACCACCTCAACTGGCTCCTTTCAATGTGGATGAGCAGTGGTTCTACTCTGAGCCTCTCCCAGATGACTGAGCTCCTCACCCTATCTCTGAAGGTGAGTCCAGCAATCCTACGGAGAAAGCTTCTATCCGCAGTCTCGTTCTTTCGGTCATTACCCAAAGCTCATGACCATATGTGAGGGTAGGAACATAGATTGACTGGTAAATCGACAGCTTTACCTTAGAGCTCAGCTCCCTCTTCACCACAACAGACCGGTACAATGTCCGCATCACTGTAGATGCCGCTCCGATCTGTCTGTTAATCTCTCACTCCATTCTTCCTTCACTCGTGAATAAGACCCTAAGATACTTAAACTCCTCCACTTGGGGCAGGAGCTTGTCCCCAACCCGGAGAGGACAGTCCACCTTTTTCCGGCTGAGGTCCATGGACTCGGACTTGGAGGTACTGATTCTCATCCCAGCCGCTTCCCACTCAGCGGCAAACCATCCCAGTAAGACCTGTAGGTCATTGCTGGATGAAGCCAGCAGGACAACATCATCTGCAAACAACAGAAATGAGATCCTGTGGTCACCAAGCACGACACCCTCCGTTCCCTGGCTGCGCCTAGAAATCCTGTCCATAAAAATTATGAACAGGATTGGTGACAAAGGACAGCCCTGGCGGAGTCCAACTCTCACTGGGAATGAGTCCGACCGAGTGTTGGCAATACGAACCAAACTCTCACAACGGTCGTACAGAGACCAAACAGCTCATAACAACAAGCCCAATACCCCATACTCCCAAAGCACCCCCCACAAAAAACCTTGAGGGATGCGGTCGAATACCTTCTCCAAGTCCACAAAACACATGTAAACTGGTTAGGCAAACTCCCCGAACCCTCGAGGATTCTCGAGAGGGTAAAGAGCTGGTCCGATGTGCCACGGCCAGGATGAAAACCACATTGCTCCTCCTGAATCCGGGGTTCAACCAACAGCTGGACTCTCCTCTCCACTACCTTGGCATAGACCTTCACAGGGAGGCTGAGGAGTGTGATCCCTCTAAAGTTGGAGCACACTCTCCGGTCCCCTTTTTTGAAGAGTCTCTCTTCTACTCTGTCATGATGGACTTTAATGTGAAGTGCAGTGTGATGACGCCAACTTCCTTTTGCGTCATCACACCACATATTATGTGGCAGCCACCATGAGGACTTCCTCTTGTGCTGGATGACTCTGCTGGGTGCATACTGTGTACAATGTTCTCTCTATTCAATAAAGCTGCGTTCAGAGCTACATCTCTGTTGGCCTTGTTCATCACCAGGTTGTTATATCCATAACCAGTATCCCACTAACCAGGCCAGAGGTGCAATGGAACTTGATTTTATTATGTGACTCACAGATACACAAGGCGCTCCTATACAGGCAGAGGCAAAGGTCAAAAGAGGCTGTGCCTCTTCCGCATCAGCCCTTTGTACTCAGGGTGGCGGCGGAACCGGAAAGGTGGAGCCACCACCTACATCACACAATAATACGTTTTATTAATATATAACACAGGTTTGTGGACATAACATTTGGCAACAAGGATTAATGTATGGAGGCGTGTGTCACACCCCTCCGTCCCTTTCTTGAGCTCCCGGGCAAGCCACCAGTGAAGTGGCCTCGTTGGTTTGAGGCCTTCCAAACTTATATCATGGCGCTGGACCTCGGGAAGCTCAATAAGGTGAGGACACGTGTGCTCCTTGTCCACAACCTGGGTACTGAAGGCCAATGGATCCTACGGACGCTCAGCACTTCGGACTGGTTTGAGGATGTCGTCGAGCTGCTAGCTAACCATTTTACCACCCCAGACAGCATGACTGTTCAGAGGATTTGCTTCCGCCAGAGACGTCAATGTGTCAGTGAGCCTATCCACCAGTATGTCACTGATTTGAGGCAGCTAGCTAGCGAGTGTTGTTTTGGACCGTTAGAAGACAAGATAGTAAGTGACCAATTGGTTGAGCACACGTGCAATGCTGGACTGCGTGCTAGGCTATTGACGGCGCCCAATGACTTGACGCTAGCTATGGCTGTCGATCTAGCTCTCCAGTTGGAGGCCGAAGATAAGCTAGCTTCGGAGCTAAACTGGCGCCAGTCACAGAAACCGCCAGAGCCGCCTGCCTCAGCTAATGTTGTGGACCATGAAAGAGAGGATAGCTTGGATGAAGATGATTATGCAACCAATGCTGCCAGCTGAAGGTCTGCCCCGGGGAACCCCATTTGTCAGGGGTTGTGGGTCCGTGACGCACCGCCATAAAGTGAGAGAGTGCCTGACAAGAGGGAAACGATGCAGTAGGTATGGACGCTTGAATCACTATGCCAGGGTGTGCCATTTTTCTGATCCAGAGAACCCATGGAAGAAATCACCCCACCCGCCCCTGGCAACTGTCCACTTGGTGAGTCCCAATACCAATGGATACACATATTGTGTAGTGGAGTTAGACGGTGCCACTGTTACTCAACACGGTGGCGGTGTGGTTGATGCTGAATTGGGCCACGGTGAAGAAGTTTTTCCCCCACCACAGGATCAGGAGTAACCCAGCACCGTTGTATGGCTACGATGGTAGCAGGCACTGTTGGGACTGTGGAGATGACTGTTCGTTACAAGTCTGAAGCGATGATTGACTTCATGTTCCAAGTGGTAGCGTGCGGCGATAACATCATGAGGTGTGACCTGTTCTACGGACTGGGTTTCACCATCAAGGATAGCGCTGGGAACGACTGGTCTGGTTGTGGCCATTGGGGCTCGCGGGTTCCGGTGGTCGAAGAGGACGTGGTTTGAGATGAGGAGCTAACGGACACCCTTGCTTTTGAGTTGGACCAGTTTCACTCAGTGTCGGTGCGAGAAAGCCTCAGTGCCTGCACTTGGAAAGAGGTAGTTGGGAAGGCCGAGCATGATGGCGGGGCACCCGTGTCAACGAGCAACACCATGCTACCTCTGGATGCCTCCGGTACTCGGCCACAGTTGGGTGGGGGGTCTACTGGTCCTATTTTATTTTATTTTTTTTTTGTGTGAGTGTGTTAGGCCTTAGGTTATTTTAGTTTAGAGTAGTAGTAGTAGATTAGTTTATTTGACAGGGACAGTGTGACTGGGGTTCCAAATTAGGGTGGGTTCAATTTGAGTGAGTGGTTTTGGACCTTGTGGCGGGGGGGGGGGGGATGTTATGATGGACTTTAATGTGAAGTGTGGTGTGATGACTCCGACTTCCTGTTGCATCATCACACCGCCCTATATTATGGGGCAGCCGCCATAAGGACTTCCTCTTGTGCTGGATGACTCTGCTGGGTGCATACTGCGTACGGTGTTCTCTCTATTCAATAAAGTTACGTTCAGAGCTACATCTCTGTCGGCCTTGTTCATCACCAGATTTGTGGACATAACATACTCAGAGATAAAAAAAAAAAAAAAATCAAGACATTGCGTACATAGGTGGTGCTATAATAAACAGTTTTATGTTTTTGTAAATATCTTGAGAACGGCTGGGCCTAGAGTCTAGACTCAAAATTATTTCATCGTTGTATTCTCTGAAATCTTCAAAATCTTCTGCAACTTTTCACTACTGGTCTGTTGCTCTAAAAATGAAGTTTTCTGTACCGTAGTTTCTAAAAGGTGCAAGTGAAATCAAAATGAGCCCCTAGGGCCATTCATCCAAATTGTTTGAAATTAAACAGAGATCATCTATAAACATAGATGATGAAAAGTTATTAAAATCATCCAAAAATGTCAATCCGTTTTGATTTTATAGGCCAATCAAATTGTACAGTTTCTCTTTGGCATGTATTTTTGGATTTAACTGCTGATGTAGTGAACCAAACTTGACAAAACTTCACAATCCCAACAGTATTCAACAGCAAAACACCAAATTTCATGCAATTCTGTCATGTTCTGAAAATCATGTTTATGAAATGTCTATCAGCCTTTGGCTTGTCAATGGATTTTTTTTTTTTTTTTTTTTAGTGTGTGTGTTTAAGATGACCATCTACCATGCTTGAGAACCAGGTTTAAATCCTCTTAGCAAAGTGTCATTCAACTGAAGTACAACCTACCTCTTTTGTCCATTTGAAAACATTTTTTATTAGTAATTTGTAGAAAACATTATGTTTTAAATGGTCTTCTACTGCTGCTGGGACTCCCTTTCATTGAATATTTACCATTTAAGAAAGCTGAAGCAGTTGTGTGAGCTGATATCTTGATATGCTGGAGGTCCCAGGTTTGAATCTCAGTAGCCTTCCCCCATAGCTTGTGTGGGCCCACATTGCCTCCCACAGCTCATTTTTTGGTGGGATCACTAGGGGAACAGCAGCTGTAGCAACTGTGGCCTAGCAGCAAATCACAGAGCACAACTTTAGTCACCAACAACAATGCGCCCTGTGGTTAGCCGTTGAGACTGGGGTTGTGGACTTTTCAGTGTTCCTACCAGGAAAAGAATGTTTCATATTGCTGTTTTGCAAACTAATGTGGAGCATACTTAAGGTTTTAAATGGAATCACTAAACAATATAAGACCTTGGAGCTTGGAGCATCTGCTTGGAACTCTATAGCTCTTGTACCTGAACATTTTCCAGTTTCTTCAGTTTTTGAGGAAACTGGACAGATGGACAAAAAAACTGTCAGGCCTAAGAAACCATTTAGGAGATGAATGGTATTTAAATCCATATTCTTTAGAAATAGGGGGAAAAAATCCAACAAGAAGAAACCATCTCTATTGTCATTCAGTCCATCGTGTACAGTAGAATGAAATTACATTTCTCCTATCTACACAATGTTAATCACATGTAGAATCAGAGGGGTTGCTGCCATAAACAGCTTCTCCTTCCTCCATTCTATTACACTGAGCACCAAGCTAGAAGTACCATTTTCATATGGTCTTTGGTATGACCCAGCCGGGACTGGAACCCCCAACTTCCTGGTTGTGGGGCAGATGCTCTATCAATGAGGTCACTACTCCAGGAGGGACCTAGACCAAAGACCGGATACAAGACATGAGAGATGCACTTGGCCTTTCAGTTCATCCATATTTGACAGAAATCATGGTCTCAATGGAAGGATGGCTGTTAAGAAGTGATTCTCTAGGAAAGGAAACTGTCAGAGAGTATGCCATATTACACAAATGCTGGATTGAAAATCAATGGAATCAGCTTTCATGAGGTGATGAATCCAGATTTGAAATATGAGATCATTTAACTGTACCAATAGCTTTTGGAACAAGGGACAATCCCGTTTATTTTTATGCACAAGTAAAGTACATACTTACACACAATGTTGTACAATTGTAAAAAATTGTAAAATAAAATGAAATAATTTTGTGAATTTACTATTTCACTGAAATCAGAGGTGGAAATTATTCTATTCTGACCAAACATATACTGTATTTAATTTATTAATGTATATTAAGAGTGTTCATTCTTCCACAGAATAAACTTGACAAATATACTTATTAATAAATATTTTAGTGATGCATTCTTACTCCTTTTCAACAATAGGGGGCGCCCGTGCACCTCAGTTTATCAGCTCATATCGTCAGAGCGATCTTAAGTTGCCAGTTTTGGTTATTTTCCGCGATGATGGGCTTTTATTTATTTCCCCGAAGCTCCTGAGCCCAACTGAGCAGTTGCAAGTTTTTTGTTTTTTTTTTTTGGTGGGACCTGTTTTTCCAAAGAGCTTTTACAACATATGGTGGCTAATAAAATGTTCCCACCTTTTGTCAGCAAGATATATTTTGTTTTTTTGGTCCTATTTATCCAACATTTATTTTCCTGTTGCACTTTTGTAATTCTGTGCTTTTGTTGTATTCATTATTTAGTTTTGTTTTGTGTTTAAAAAAAACGCAGGTTAATGTTACTTAAATGTACTATTCATTTCGAGATAGCTGTTTTTTCATTAAATAGTTAAGTAGTAATTTTAGGGGCTCACATGCTTGCGCCTCTTCTTGGAGAATCAAATCGCTTATTTTCACGGATAGAATAGCTTGATAGTCGCATAAAATCTGGCAGCCCAATTAGTCCGGCTGCTACCGCTGCCGCCGTTGAGCTCGCTCCTGCTGGGGAGAGAGGAAGAAACATGAGCTCCAGGAAAGGTAGGTATCCCTCTATAGCTTCAAACTTGATCGTAGTAGCGCCATAGTTTGTGCCGTTTTAATATAAAAGAGATGGCGAAAGTTAGGAGGCCACCATTAGTCTGTCGGGCATGTTGAAACGACGCTCCATGACCCGTGTCAAAGCTGCCTGCTGATGGTGTGTTTGTTCTCCCTCCTGTACGCCTACCTACTCCCTTCTTTCGGACTGTGAATGAACGTAAACCCCCCCCCCCCCCCCCCCCCACCGACCACCGACCACCGACCACCGGCAGTGATGGCCATTCAGGCCAGGAAGAGGAGGCCGAAGGGGAAGAAAGATAAAGCGGGTCACCATCGTAGGTAAGCGGCGGCGGAGTGAGTGAAAGTGTCGTCAAGCGTTTGCCTGTTGGGTTTGTTGACACCCGGGTTGACTGCGGGCGTGTGGCTGTGAGTGGCGTTTCCGTCCAGAGACGTGCTTCTGGCATGGAAATTAAAGGGACTGGCATCAGGCATGTAGCTCTTGTGGCGCCTATGGTTATCGCCACCTGCATGGGTGTTGCACAGAATTTTGATCCCCGGGTGCAGCGGGGTTGTACGGGCCTCCCTTCACAAAAATACAAGTTTTAGACGCCGTGTCGCTCCTGTCCATTGACGGCTCTAGGTGCCTAAATCCACTATTACCCCCGACACCTGACTCATCGAGCTGGTGTTTCCTTTTCCAACATTTACAGCTGAGACGAGGTCCCTAAACGGATGGATTTTTTTTTTTTTTTTTTTTTTTTTTAAAATAGGGGTGCAGTTAGTCTTGATAGACGTGACGGCTCATGTTCATATCCGTGGTCCCTTTGCAGCGGCGAGAGTAAAACGCCCCTTTCCATCACCTTGCCTGTTTGGAAAATCTCTCTCACGGTGTTATGTAATGACCTGTCTTGGATCCGTCAGAGCATTGTTTTCTACTTGCGTTAGAAAGGCTCAACGTGACGCACGCTGCTGGAGCATCTGTGCAGCCTTATGTTTGTTTCTTCCACCGGTGTTGGTTGCAGCCGGCCGGCTTGCACATGTGAGCGGCGCAGTGGCTCTGTAAAGTGCATGCGAATTGGAGTGGAGGGAGTATAGGGGGCTTCCTCCATGGCATCACTTATTAGGTTGTACCACCAGTGAATGTGTGTGTGTGTGTGAGCACCCCAGGGGGCTGCCGGCCGCTGGAATGTGCTAGAATTCCTAAACACAGAAGCCAAATGTGGACATTCGGTGCAGCTGTTCCTGCAGTAAAGTCTCGACTGTGTGATGGTAAACAATCAAAAGTCTCTTGCAATTTTATAGGGCTGTGGCCAGGGCGGGCTGCTCAGTGGCGCAGTGGTGAGCACAGCAAGAAGGTCATGGGATCAGTTCCACCCCTGACCATCGTGGGTTTGATCCCACCCCCTGACCATCGGTGACCCGTCTGTGTGGAGTTTGCAAGCTCTCCCTGTGTCTGCGTGGGTTTACGCCAGGTGCTCCGGTTTCCTTCCACAGTCCAAAGACATGCAGGTTAGGTTAATTGGCATCAGTTGGGGATTCTAAATTGTCCTTATGTATAAATGTGAGAGTGAATGGTTGTCTGTCTCTCTGTGTTGGCCCTGCGATGGACTGGCAATCTGTCCAGGGTGTACCTTGCCTCTCGCTCAAAGATGCTGGGACAGGCTCCAGTCCCCCCACAACCCAAAAAGGATTAAGCAGTAGAAGATTGATGGATGTACCCAGGGCTTGACATTAACACCCTCCAACCCACCACTGGTGGGAGGATTTCACCGGTGGCGGGTAAGACAGCCACTAGCCACTTTGGTTGGTGTAGTTTTCTCAAGCGACATCTAAATAATAAGCCTATCGCAGTGTGAGACTACAAAACTACAACTCCCATAAGCACCATCTCAGCACACAGTGTATAGTCATTGGTCCACTATCGGCAGCAGCAGTCCCGGTACACAGGACGGAGTCCATGCTCAGCGTGCTGGGTACAGGTGAAGGTGTGGACGGTTTGCTCTGTGGTTTGGTTCATTTACATCCAGTCAGGAGAAACGGTGATGAACAGAGAGCAGCCACTCTCAGCGATCAGACCATGAGATAACTGCCCCTGATCCCCCACCCAGCGGTGAGAATAAGCTCTGTTCTCTCCCCACATTAGCTCCTTCCTTTGTGGTTAAATATTATTTTTAGAGCAAGAAGCTCCTGTTGGACTTCCGGTTATGGCTGCCACGTAGGACGGACGTGTCTCGCTCTGCTCTGCTCCTGGAGAAAAAAAAATCGGCAAATAACTCTCTCATTTGGGACAGAACGTATCCCAGCATTTGGGCGAGGATATGTCGGCGAAGCCTAAGGCTGGAAAACCAGGAAAAGGAAAAAGTGAGCCGCCGAAACAGTCCAAATTAACGGACTTTCAGGTCTGTGACGCAGCAAACAAAACTCCATATATGGCGGAGGAGGCTGGCAACGGTGCGATATCTGCGGGGAATGGCGCAGATGCGCTGATGGCTGCCATGAGTTCAATGAGAGCGGACTTTTCCTCTAGATTTGATGGGATTATGACAGCGTTGGAAGGAATAAGAAAGGAATTGGGTGACTGTGTAGAACGAATGGCGCAGATGGAGCTCCGTCTCGCTAGTGCTGAAGATGACGTCACCCGTCTTCAATTAAAGGTGCGCACTTTGGAAAAAAAAAAAAAAAATCTCTGGAAGATAATATTTTGGATTTGGAATCTCGGTCGAGACAGAATAATTTGAGGCTGGTGGGTCTTCCAGAGGAATCAGAAGGTCGGGATGTATGTTCCTTTCTGGAAAAGTGGATTCCGGAGGTGCTGGGCAGCGAGGAGTTGCAATCAGCAGTGGTTCTGGAAAAAGCACATCGCATTGGCCCACGGAGAGATAAGGGACCGCCGAGGACCTTAATTATGAAGTTTCTTAGCAACAGAGACAGGATGAAGATCTTCAGCGCTGCACGGGCTAAGGGGGAGATTAAACACCAGGACCAGCAGGTGCGGTTCTACCCAGATTTGGCCACAGGAATCCAGCAATTGAGGAAGCAGTTTGATCCCGTACGTGAGGAGCTGCGCAACCTTGGGATTCGTCATGGTGTAATCTATCCTGCGAGACTGCTGACCACGTATGAGGGCAGAACCCACATCTTCAAGACCCCAGAGGAGGCGCAGGAGTTCATCAAGAAGATCAAAGAAGAAGAAGAGACTGGTGGGAGCTAAGCATGAACAAAATATAAGGTAGAATAATTAAGCATTTGCGCAGGCATCTGACTGACTTGAAGTAAATAGTAAGTTTACAAAATATAGATTGTATTATATATTAAAAAAACAAAACAAACAACAAAAAAAACAAAACTATGATGTACAAAGTTGTTAAAAATTTTGGAGTTAAGTTGGAAAACTACAGAGGAGAGTTAATGTTACGTCATTAAAAGCAGTAGAGTTAGGGTGATTGGGAGGATGAAGAAGGAGTGGCTTAGGCTGTTCCCCGTGGGTGTGGAGCGGTCGATGGCTATATCGGGAGACAGAATTTTTCTTTTGATTTTGGGGGGTTTGCCACAAGTGTGGGAAGGGGAAATTTGTTTGTGTGTAGTTTGTAGGATGAATGTTCAACCACTCATGTTTTTGCTTCTCTGTATGAGCATGTTTACACTGCAAGGTAATCCCAAACTCTCTATTGATCATAAACCAAAGCGTTAATCTTAATTTAACTTCATGGAATTGCAGAGGTCTACAAAATTTAAAAAAACTTAAACAAGTTATGAATAAAATAAAGGACATGGGTTCAAGAATTGTGTTTTTACAAGAAACTCATCTGATAGAGGAGGATGTTAAAAGAATTAGGAGTAGATGGCAGGGAAGTGTATTCACCTCTTCATTTTCATCCCGAGCCAGGGGAGTTATGACTCTCATACATAAATCAGTTCCTTTTCAAGTGAAAAATGTAATTGGAGACAAATTTGGAAGATATGTAATCATTCAAGGTTCTTTGCTATTAGAAAATATAAATCTTGTGAACTTATATGGTCCCAATATAGATGATCAGAAGTTCTTTGCTAATTTATTTCTCATCTTATCATCACTTACAGGGCAACATATAATAGCAGGGGATTTTAATTGTACATTGAATCCAGGTGTGGATAGATCAACAGGACTGGATTGTACGCACATTGGATGTAGGATGACTATTAATCATTTTATGAAAGAATTGAAATTGTTAGATATATGGAGAGAAATGAAACCACAAGTTAAAGCCTATTCTTGTTATTCCAGTACCTACAAGACATTCTCACGTATTGATTATTTTTTGATTTCCACAGAATTAAGGTCCAAGATTCAAAACTGCTTTTATGATAACATCGTGATCTCTGATCATGCACCCTGTTGTCTAATATATGTAGATAAAAAATTGACAAAGGAATCAGGTAGATGGCAATTTCAGCATAAATGGCTTCAGGATGAGGAATTTGTCAAGTATATAGAAAAACAGATAGACGAGTTCTTTGACATCAATACTACACAAACATCAGCATGTGTAAAGTGGGAGGCTTTCAAAGCTTTTATTAGGGGACATATTATTAGTTATACAGGATCAAAATCTAAGAAGACTCGAGAGGCAGGCAGGTAGTTATAGATCCTTTAGAAATTAATAGAGCCTTTAGAGATTACTATGAAAAATTATATGATACCAAAAATGAACCTGATTTAACAAAACTAAATGGGTTTTTGAACGAACTATCTATACCGTGTATTCCAAATGAAAACAGGAAGATATTGGAGTCTAAAATTAGTCAAGAAGAAGTTGGGCTAGCCATTGATAATATGAAATCAGGAAAAAGTGCAGGACCAGATGGTCTTCCAGTTGACCTTTATAAAAAATTTAAGAATAAATTAATAAAACCTTTTTTGGAAATGGTTTTAGAAGCATTTCAAAATAATAATTTACCATCATACATAAATAATGCCTTAATTATACTGCTGCCAAAACCAGGTAAGCCCTCTAATAAATGTGAAAATATGAGACCAATAAGCCTATTAAACGCCGACCTTAAGATAATCTGTAAAATTTTAGCAAGACGAATACAAGAAATTTTACCAAATATTATTAATCGAGATCAGAATGGCTTTATAAAGGGTAGACAAGGCTTCCATAATGTAAGAAGACTATTTAATATTATTTATTTTAATAAAGAAGCACCGGATACAGCTCTCCTATCATTGGACGCCGAAAAGGCCTTTGATAGAGTTGAATGGCCCTTTCTTTTTGAAGTCCTACAAAGGTTTGGACTTGGAAATAATTTCATAAAATGGGTTCAAATAATATACAATAATGCTACAGCAGAAATCCTAACAAATAACAATATTTCAAAACCAATAAAAATCAATAGAGGATGTCGACAAGGCTGTCCACTTTCACCTTTACTGTTTACTATGGCAATTGAACCTTTAGGGATAGCGATACGTTTACATTCACAAATATATGGAATTAAAGTTGGACCAACAGAACATAAAATCTCCCTGTACGCCGATGATATAATTTTGTTTATGTCGAATCTAAAAAAATCAATTCCAACCTTGTTGAATTTAATAAAGAATTTTGGGGAAATATCAGGATATAAAATAAATAAAACTAAATCTTCAATATTAATGCTAAATGAGACCCAGAGAAATTACCCAGCCCCTGAGGTAAATCAATTCAATGTTGTAAATCAGTTTAAATATTTAGGAATCCAAATTATGCCTAAGCTAGAATCAGTCGCCAGTGTCAACTATGAAGCCTTAATGTCAGATATCAATGAGTTAACTCAGAGATGGATGTCACTACCAATGTCGATGATCGGGAGAATCAATATACTTAAAAGTAATATTTTACCTAAAATACTTTATTTATTTCAATACATTCCCTTATCACCACCTTTAGATCTATTCTCAAGAATAAAAAAAAAGTTAGTGGAATTTATATGGAACAACAGGAGGGCTAGATTACGTTTGTCTTTATTATATTTACCATTTGATCGTGGAGGTCTGAAATGTCCAAATTTTATGTTGTATTATTGGTCGGCACAACTGAGGTCTATGACATATTATTTTTCATCAAATGATCTCCCTCACTGGACTGAAATGGAATCATACAATTTACCTTTACCTCTTCCAATATTCATATACTCAGATTCGGCAAAAAAATTACAAAAACAAGTTAAAAATCCATTTGTAAAGCATATGATCAAAATATGGTGTGAAGCTAAAAACTATTTAAAAGAACCACAGTTATTGTCACAATTTAGTCCAATATGGGGTAATCAATATTTTAAACCAGGGAGAGCGGACGCTGTATTTAAAGTATGGAATTTAAAAGGGATACAAAAGATTCAAGATTTATATTTGCCATGTGCAGACAACATAATGTCTTTTGAAGAGCTGAGGATCAAATTTAATCTCAATAGAACACATTTTTTTTAAATATCTTCAACTTAGAAACTTTATTCGATCAAATCAAAATAAAGCTCTCACTCGACCTATTTATTCATCCTTGGAAAAAATGATGATGAAAGATAGTAAAAGAAAGGGTATTATTTCAGAGTTTTATAACTCATTGACACTATCTTCAAGTGAAAATTCACTGAAAAGATTAAACTACTGGAAAGAAGATCTGCAAATTGAAATTTCAGAGGAACAATGGGAATTGGCTTGTACAGAAGCTCAAACCAAATCAATAAATGCACGCCTTAAATTGATACATTTCAAATGGTTAATGCGGATGTATGTTACACCGGAGGAGTTAAATAGATATAACAAAAATATACCAGATACATGCACAAAATGCATGGAAAGTAAAGGAACCCTATTTCATTGTTTATGGGAATGTAGATTAATAAGAATGTTTTGGGAAGAGGTGAGGGTAACAATTGAAAAAATAATCTCAAAACAAATCATATTGAATCCTAAACTGTTTTTGTTGGGTCTGTACCCAGAAAAGCATAATTTTAATAAAAGTGAAAGAACATTCATAGACCTCAGTTTGCTTAATGCCAAAAAATGTATTGCACTATTATGGAAAAAGACTCATAGACCAGATGTGACTCAGTGGTTAAGACAGATGTTAACAAACCTTCCATTAGAAAGAATAACATATATACTAAAATCAAAGGAAATTGTGTTTGAGAATATATGGAGACCTTTTATTGATTATGTAAAAAATTTAAACATAACTCTTGAAGAAGAAGGTGAATGATGTGTGTGGACCTTGTAAATTCCAAACTGGTGAACATAATATGTATACTTATGTATTGGATTGTCTAGACTAAACAGAGGAGCATTGTTGAAGACTTGATTTTGTTGGTGGTTGTTGGTGTTTTTAGTACATTTTTTTTTTTTTTGTAGTACTTTAGTGTTAGTGTTTGATTGTTTGTATCATGTTTGTTTAAAAAAAAAAAAAAAAGGTTCAATAAAGATATTGTGGAAAAAAAGAAGCTCCTGTTAGTCATGCAAAGTTAAGTTTTCGTGTGATGGAGAGAAAAAGTGACTAAACTTTACGTTGCTGTAAAGAGCAAATGAAGCTTCTTCTGAGGTTAACGTTTGTTTATCTGTAATTATCTATGATATCTGTGATTTGCAGCTATTTCGTGGAAGCAAAACTTCTAATTATGCATTTTTAATGTGCTGGTCCAGGGGTGTCAAACATATGGCCTGTGGGCCAAAAACAGCCGCCAGGGGGTCCAGGTTTTTCTCTGAGTTTACAGCTTTCTTTCTAGTAAATTTCTGACTTTTTCTACTGATTAGAATTGTTCATATGATACATTTTTCTCCTAAAGATGAGACTTTTTTTCTCATCAGTTTTCTTTTTCTTCTTTTTTTTTCCCAGTGAAAACAGGTAGTGTAGATTTAGATTAAATCCTTCAGCAATTACTAATGACATCGTGTAACCCTGAAAGGGTGTCCTAATTCATAGGGGTAATTTTCAACCCCTACTCCTTGGCCTTTGATTTCAAGGGTCAATCTGTGCTATCAGTGAGGGGCACCAAGATATGGAATAACATACCACCTGCAAGTAGTCAACTGCGTCACTCCTCGGGACCCACCGTGCTGCTGTCCGGCACACTGTCCCTCCATGCTCGTTGGTCCGCTACCGATTGCCTTCAACACCGCCGTCGTGGCTCTGACCACTCCGGCCCCCCGTGGCTGAACTCCGGGGAGACCCGAAGCCTGCTCGTCAGCGCTGCTCGCTGCCTCGGGCACCTCGCTGTAAGGCCTAGCACCCTTGTCCAAGGCACTTTGAGCCCTGGCACTGAGGTCCTGCCTGACCTCTGTGGTGCCCGCCACCTCCTCTCTGTCGTCCGAGGTGCTCCGCTGTGCCGTCTCTTTGTCTGGCTGTCGCTGCTGCTTCCCGGGACTTTCAGCATCACCCTCGTCGGTGTCACTCGTTGACCCAGACGCCTCGTTACTGCGTCCAGCACCGTCGTCCAAGATTATCCGCTGCACTGCCTCTGTGCCCAGCTGTTGCTGCTCCGACTCCCACATGCTGAGCTCCTCGGCTGGCTTGCCGTCTTCGGTGACCGGGGGCTCCCCCACTTGTGGCCCTGGTCCTACCTCGAAGTCTAGCTGGTAGCTCATAGCTTGGTTTTGGTGCACACATAGCTTTGTGGCTAACTTCCCCATAGACACTGACTGAGCTGCTAGCTTCTCCCAGCTAACTAGCTTAGCCGCTCCTGGCGCCAACAGCTCCATTACCCGCGGCTTCGTGGTCCTCGTATGTTTGGCAAAATATTCGGCCAGTCGCCCGATAGCATCCGCATAAGACTCTGTTTCTCCCAACATACAGAGAATTCTCCGACCGTCTTTGCCGAGATGGTGGGCCAGAAGTGCTCGTCTTCATACTCCATCGAGCCTACTTAAGCCCAACGCAGCAATGTAACCCTCAAACATGGCCAGCCAGTTCGGCCACAGGATTACTGGCTCTCCCGGATATTCCAGAAATGGTGATAATGGTGGAGGTGGCTCATACGCCCCCATAGTTTCTCCTCGTCACCAATGTCCGTTGGCAGCCAGGGGTAAAAACGACCCGGAGGCCCAGGACAGTCCCAAACCATCCACTTCCCTGGCTACTGAAGATAAGACCAGCTCGGAGGCCCCAGGCAGCCCCACGACATGTGTGCCTGTGGCCGCTGTCTGCCCCCGGGATCAAAAACAATCTCTCCCGCCATAACGTCCCTCTTCTCACGTACCACACTAAACACTTTTAAGACTCATTGTAAAAATTGGCTTTTAAACAACCAAAACTGTACCCATCCAGTTTTATATGGGTATATGTGCATGCCACAGAGCATCCACTGTGGCACTGCATGCCACAGTGGATGCTCTGTGGCATGCACATATACTTTATGTGCCAGTGTATCACACATATATGCCCCGCCTCTTGTTTGTTGCTGTTGTTTGTTGTTGCTGTGAGGTGCTTGGGTGCATGTACGTGTGTACGCATACACAGCACTTCACTCGTGTGACATTTGAACGCTTTGTTTGTAGCACCTTAACTCTTGCACTTTAGCATATCCACTTTGTACAGTTTCCTTGCAGATGTTCTTCTCATGTATGATTGTTTGTTTGTGTGTTTTTGTGACCCACCGGGGGACTACAGATGCAAATTAGCAGTTTTGCTAAATCTGGCATACTTACATTTGTGTTAATGTTCATTAGTATGGACTGTCCCTTTCAAATAAACATTAAACTATACTAAACTATTTTACTGTTAAAACAGCCTACTAGTGCATCTCAGTAAATTAGAATGTGAAAGTTATTTTTTGTAATATAAATAAGATAAGATAAGATAAGCCTTTATTAGTCCCACAACGGGGAAATTCCAGGATTGCAACAGCACAGGGATAGCAACACTCAGAGCAACAATCAGAAGGCAAGAAAAAAAAAACAAGCAAGCAAGAGCAGCTAATATACATATGTACATATTACTATAAAATATATATATACACACACACACACACACACACAGACACACAGTGCAGAGCATTGTAGCTGGATGGAATAAATATATGAATATATGAACACACAGTGCAGAGCATTGTAGCTAGATGGAATAAATATGTAAATATATAAACACCCACAGTACGGAGCATTGCAGCTAGGTGGAATAAATATGCAAGTATATAAACACACACAGTGCGGAGCAATGTAGCTAGATGGAATAATATGTAGATATATAAAAACACAGTGCGGAGCATTGTAGCTAGATGGAATAAATATATAGATATATAAATATAAACACACCCAGTGCAGAGCATTGTTGCTAGGTGGGATGAAACAGCATAACCGTCTATTTAGTTATCCTACATGGTATGATTATGTGCCCATACATATTAATGAAGATAAATTTATGATATTGGTAATAGTTTTTAAAATTAAATTAAAAATCCTGACATTTGTAATTTACTGAGATGCACCAGCACATAGTACACACTGTACAGTACAAAATTTATTAAACTACAAAAATAGCATTGTCTGTAGTAAAAAAAAAAAATGCAAACGGTACAATAAATCATTGAGGAATAGGACGTTCATGTTTTATTCAGTATATCAAAAACAGTAATTAATTTTTTTTATGTTGAAGATGGACCATATTGTACCGAGGGAAATTGGGTTCTCAGGACAACTGCCGCTTATCAGTTAATCATTAATCACTCATAAGATGAATAAATTAATGAATTAATTGATAACTTACATCCCTAAGTTACAGTAATAAATTTGTAGATGTATAAGAATAAGACCCCAGTTTACATGCAAATTGCAAACTGATGAGAAGCTGCAAGTTCATTAAAAAATAGATTTACAAAGGAAAAAAATGATATATTTATACAAAGAGTACATTTACTACAAAAAAGATCCATATTTTACAAGAAAAGCTGCAAAGTTATGACAAAAAGGTTGCAAATTTACATATAAAATTTCCAAATTTATAATCAGTTTCTAAAAAATGTCAATGCTGATGCCTTCGACTGAGAGAGAAGAAAGACTGTACAGAATATTCAAGTATTCACTTTGGATCGCTCCAAAGTTGTTATGCAGGCCAGCCCTACAGTTTTGTGAGCAATTTTTCAGTAAAGCAAATCTGATAATCTTAACTTCTTTCTGATGTGAATATATTAACACATTGTTTTAAATTCAAATAATTCTTGGCATTTTTGAACATGAAGAATAGTGTATGTTTGAAATCTGGATGAGGTTACAGCAGGTGTCATGTGGTTATGCTTTTTTTTTCATTCATGCACAGTTTTTAAAATGTATGAAAAGTATACAAACCCAGCTAAACTGCCCCAAGCATAGTTTTAGTATTTCTTTGGTACTGTTCAGTATGTACGGTGTGCCAGAAAGCCATATCAGAAAACGATAAATTACACTTTCTGGGAATTGTGCTTGTCATGTAATATGTAAAGCATGTTTTCAAACTGCTAGTCTCAGATTTCCTTTTATTAAGTCACTGTTCATAGGATGCAACTAAACAGGTTTTATACCAGCTGAAATTTAAAGACACACTACAGCGGCTCTAAAACCACCTCAAAAACAAATGTGTATTGCCCAAAATAGTATCTTGTGGCTTTTTATCAACAAAAAAACTTTCATTGCCTTAGAATTGCTTGGAAAAAGCTTTTACATCTTCCACCTACTTAAGTATGCATGGATCTATGGATATTCTAAGTAGCTCCACCCATACCCCCGCCCACCAGTAGTGTACACTGCAAGGCCAGCCCTCCTCTGACAGAAGAGGGGAGGGCTCCCCTCTGACCTGAGAACATCGAAGACTGCTTTGCTAAGCATTGGTCAACTCGCTTTGGAGGGAGCAGGGGGTTTACTGTCTTCTCCTCTGTCCTCCCCGCGGGGACGGAATGGAGTACCCGGGGATTTTGTGTGTCCCCCCCCCCCCCCGAAAACCCCTTCACCAAACTGAGTCAAGCAAATGCAAAATGGACTGGTGGTGGTTAGGGCTTACACGATTAGTTGACATTGTTGATAACATCGTTCACAAAAAATTGTCGACAAATCGTTTAATTTTAAAGTTTATACGCATGCCAAGGAAATGTTCAGTTTAACTGTTCCAGCGAAGAAGAGGAACACATCATGGCGACATTGAGAGAAAATCACAAAGAAGGCCAAAATTTTCCAAAGTATGGGAGGATTTTACCAAAAATTAATAAATGAAACAAATTAAATGTAGACTGTAAAGCAGTGTTGTCATATCAGCTGCACTACAGCGATGCATCCATTCCCTCCTCCTCTCTGTTCCTCTGTATCTGGCCACCGGTCAGTGGACTGCACCGGTAACGTTGGCGTTTCTTATTTTCAATGAGTGACTTTCTCAGCTTTAGAAAACTGACCACACTATTGGTGTGTGCCATTTACATAGTTTACCTGTTGTCAGACAGTAATCTTTCTTACGATGGTTGCTGACAGTTGAGCTGCTTCTGTTACGCTGGCTATGTGTTAACTGCAGTAAATGGGTGAATTACATGAGTAATTCACCCATTAACTTACTCTTTTTCGTATTCTCTATTATTGTCACCGTATTATAAGCCTTCATTCTGAACATTAGTGCATCTCAGTAAATTAGAATATCAAGATTTGTAATTTAATGAAGAAAAGATAACCATAATCATCACAAATAAATTTAAAACAGCTCATATATTTCACTGTATGTGTAGTGAAGGCTCACATTCCTGCACTGATATCTAAAGTGTGAAGTTCTTTTAATTTTCATCTGAATCCTAATTAAACTTTTAAACTTCTAGACCCAGCAAAGTTTCAAACAGGATGGGCTAGCTTGTTACTTTCTCTTTTTTTTTTTCCACAATATCTTTATTGAACCTTTTTTTTTTTTTAACAAACATGATACAAACAATCAAACACTAACACTAAAGTACTACAAAAAAAAAATGCACTAAAAACACCAACAACCACCAACAAAATCAAGTCTTCAACAATGCTCCTCTGTTTAGTCTAGACAATCCAATACATAAGTATACATATTATGTTCACCAGTTTGGAATTTACAAGGTCCACACACATCATTCACCTTCTTCTTCAAGAGTTATGTTTAAATTTTTTACATAATCAATAAAAGGTCTCCATATATTCTCAAACACAATTTCCTTTGATTTCAGTATATATGTTATTCTTTCTAATGGAAGGTTTGTTAACATCTGTCTTAACCACTGAGTCACATCTGGTCTATGAGTCTTTTTCCATAATAGTGCAATACATTTTTTGGCATTAAGCAAACTGAGGTCTATGAATGTTCTTTCACTTTTATTAAAATTATGCTTTTCTGGGTACAGACCCAACAAAAACAGTTTAGGATTCAATATGATTTGTTTTGAGATTATTTTTTCAATTGTTACCCTCACCTCTTCCCAAAACATTCTTATTAATCTACATTCCCATAAACAATGAAATAGGGTTCCTTTACTTTCCATGCATTTTGTGCATGTATCTGGTATATTTTTGTTATATCTATTTAACTCCTCCGGTGTAACATACATCCGCATTAACCATTTGAAATGTATCAATTTAAGGCGTGCATTTATTGATTTGGTTTGAGCTTCTGTACAAGCCAATTCCCATTGTTCCTCTGAAATTTCAATTTGCAGATCTTCTTTCCAGTAGTTTAATCTTTTCAGTGAATTTTCACTTGAAGATAGTGTCAATGAGTTATAAAACTCTGAAATAATACCCTTTCTGTTACTTTCTCTTTTTACTTTAATGGAGTTGAATTTTACTCTAGTTTGTTTTTAACATGCAATTACAACAGCCTTTATGGAGCAGCAGAGCTGCCATTTGAGTTTTTACACTTTAACATCTATTATTATTATTACCCCCGCCAAGGAGGTAATGTTTGTACTGGGGTTTGTCTGTTTTTGTCTGTCTGTTACCAACATAACTCAAAAAGTTATGAACGAATTTTGACGAAATTTTCAGGAAGGGTGTGTAATGGTACGGGGAACAGATGATTAGATTTTGGTGATGATCTGAGAGTGCATACCTCCACCAAGGGCTTTGTTTGTATTCGTGCAGCAGGATTATACAAAAACTACTGGATGGATTTGGATGAAAGTTTCACCAGAGGTGGTTCTTCGGCTACAAAGGAACCCATTATATTTTGGTGATGATCTGACAATGCATACCTCAGCCAAGGCTCTTCTCTTCTCACAGTGTGTTAGCAACAATACTCCAAAACTGGTGGTTGGTGGATGTGCAGCGGAAAGTCTAAGCTCTCTCTCCGCGGATGCGGCGGGCCAGCTGGATGTCTTTGGGCATGATGGTAACCCTCTTGGCATGGATGGCGCACAGGTTGGTGTCCTCGAAGAGACCCACCAGGTAGGCCTCGTTGGCCTCCTGCAGAGCCATGACGGCGGAGCTCTGGAAGCGCAGGTCGGTCTTGAAGTCCTGAGCGATCTCCCTCACCAGGCGCTGGAAGGGCAGCTTACGGATGAGCAGTTCCGTGGATTTCTGGTAGCGACGGATCTCTCTCAGAGCCACGGTACCGGGCCTGTAACAGTGAGGCTTCTTCACTCCGCCGGTGGCCGGAGCGCTTTTCCGAGCAGCCTTGGTGGCCAGCTGCTTCCTGGGGGCTTTTCCTCCAGTAGATTTATGGGCGGTCTGCTTGGTTCTCGCCATCACTCTTTATTCTTCTGTCTGTGAGCAGCAGAAAAGTTGGGTTGCACGGTTGCAGGCTGCACGGTGGCGCAGTGGTTTAGCACTGTGGCAGCACAGTTTTACCCTCGGCCGGGGGATCGCGGGGATCATGAGATCGTGGGTTCGATCCCAGCCCCCAACCAACAGTGAGCTGTGTGGAGTTTGCATGTTCTTCCCGTGTTGCGTGGGTTTACTCCGGGATTTCTCTGGTTTCCTCCCGCATACCAAAAACATGTAGGTTTAGGGCGCTCGCGCATGCAGCGACCAGCAGCCGGTGGCTTGTCACCAGACTGCAAACCAAATCTACCTACGGGTACAGATAAGTAACAAAAAAACAAACAAACCAAAAACTAATGGACAAACTTTGATGCAATTTTCACCACAAGTGACTATAGGCCTACACACAAACCCATTACATTTTGGAGGTGATCCATGAGAAACGGAAGGAGTCTTGGCGGAGGTATGCACTCTGTGAGTGCTTTTCTAGTTTAATTGTGTTGCTACAAACACTTCTGATTAATCTGTCAAGTTCAAGTTTCCAACTCATGTTTGATGGGCCATTATTTTATTTAGCTATGGGAACTTTTTATAATAGGCTACATTATATACTGCTCAAAAAAATAAAGGGAACACTTTGAAAACACATCAGATTTTAATGGGAAAAAATAAGCTGGATATCGAAATTGTGGCAGGCTAGTCCAGTTTACTCAGATTAAAGGAACACTTTTTAATCTGAGTAAACTGGACTAGCCTGCCACAATTTCGATATCCCAGCTTATTTTTTCCCATTAAAATCTGATGTGTTTTCAAAGTGTTCCCTTTATTTTTTTGAGCAGTATATTAACCCCTTGAACTCTGAATTCCGCGGGCAGTCACGTCTTTGCATCTAGTGCGTCTCAGTGCGCACTGAAAAAAAGAAAAAGAAAAAAAAAGCTGTATTTCCGGTCTTCCAGTACAGACACAGCCTTGTTACAACTTGAGAAAAAAACTGTGTAATATATTCATTTTTTGTGGTATTTTTACAAAATTTTGACCTGAGCTTGAAAACACTTGGTTCTACATTTCTGTTGTGTTTTCCAGCCAGTATCTGACAGCTGTATGTTATTTGCAAGCATTTGTATCTAAAAAAAACAACCAGGCGAACTTTCTTGTTACTCAGTGGCAGGAGCACTTAGAGAGATTATGACTGTTTTGCCAAAAAATTCAGTGTTTTCTTTTAAATGAGACCAACCCCATGAAGATGCTGCAAAGGGTTGAAGAACAGCTTTTGATTTACTTCCGGCATGTTATTTTTAGGCGTTTTTAGGGAAGTTGAACAGAGTTCAACAGGTTAAGGCAGAGACTGATGACAAGTGATTTTCACAGGTGTGCAGGCTTAAACAGGTGACGTAAAACATGACCTAGAGCACCAACCAGAAGCTGTGCCAGCAGGAAGCTAAGCTGGTGGACATGACAGAAATAATCACGATTAGTCGACTAATTGAAAAAATAGTCGTTAGATTAGTCAACAACCAAAATAATCGTTAGTTGCAGCGCTATTGGCGGTCTTGGCGCCTTCATCCCCCGAGAGCAGACGTCTCTCTCTGGTTCGGCCTTCCAACTGTGTGCCTCTGGTCCTCCAGGAACCCGCATGTGCAGCGCAGCAACTGGTGGGCTCCAGCCTCCAAGCTGATCACACCCTGTGTGCGCTATGGGGTTCCGGAATATGGTAGCCCCAGCGGTGGAAAACTACAGGCAGCCGCGGTCGGTTTTGCGGCATCTCCGGGAAGGGACAGTGACTGTCATCATGGTCAGTGGTAGGTAGACCGTGAGCCTCCATCCGCAGACAAGTAGAGCCACATCGGCTCCTCCCTCTTCCCCTGGGGGAATGAACTCAGGTGTTTAGCCATGCCCAGTGCTTAGCCTGATTGGTTAATGTTATAATCAATCAGGCTAAGCAGGAATTCTTACTTAGCTAGAAACTCTGTCCAAAGTTGCCCATTTGGGGGAAGCAGAGCTTAACTGAAAATTCACAGGAGAAAAACACAGACTTGGGACTGGGGTCTGATTTTGCTCTTGATATGTCTTGTGTAAGTCACAAGAAACATGTTACAGACATGTTAACAGGAAAAAAAATGGGATTTTTGGTGAAGTGTCACTTTAAAATGTACATAAATTAAAAAAGTTACATTGCTGATTTATTAGCAACTATTTTCTCATATAATAATGTTTTTTTTAAAGGTTTGGGAATACATGTAGGTTGCTGTTTCATGACAAAACAGAAAGTGAAGACCTCACACTATATGGTAACTTGTTAAGGTACAGTCATTTAACATCTGAAGCACAATACCAGCAATAAAATGTTATGTTGGGAGTCTTCCTGCCATAGAATAGGTGGGATATTCTATGATTTTTGGGAATGTGCAATCTCTGAGGAACAAGGTGGATGAAATTCAAGGGAATGTACGCTACCAGAAGGACTTTAAGAACTGCTGTGTCATGGCTTATACCGAGTCTTGACGCGGACCTGTGGATTGAAGGCTTTGGAGCCCCACTTCGCTCTGATCGGCAGGAAGAGGTAACGGGGAAACGTCAGGGGGGCGGAGTATGTTTATATATTAATAAGCAGTACTGCACATCTGTCACGGTCAGAGAGCGCATCTGTACACCCGATGTGGAGCTTCTGTCTGTGTCACTACGCCCCTTTTATTTGCCTCGCGCGTTCCCCCAGCTTTTTATCACGACTGTTTACATCCACTCGAGGGCAGACGCTGACTCCGCCTCCAGCACCGTCTTTGATGTGGTGCAGCGGCTGCAGTCAATTTCTCCAGAGGCGCCAAACTTTATTCTTGGGGATTTTAACCATGTTTCTTTAAAGAAGACACTTAAAAACTTTTATCAGTATGTCTCCTGCCCAACCAGGCGAAAAAAGACATTGGACCTGTGCTATGGATCCATAGAGAGGGCCTATAAATCACTCCCCCTTCCTCCTTTAGGATCCTCAGATCACAACTGTGTACATTTGCTGCCCACATATAAAACTGCTCTCAGAAGAGGCAAGGTGGAGACCAGAGACATACAGTGGGGTAAAAAAGTATTTAGTCCGCCACCAATTGTGCAAGTTCTCGCACTTAAAAGATGAGAGAGGTCTCCAATCTTCATCATAGGTATACCACAGCTATGAGAGACAAAATGAGGAAAAAAAAAAATCCAGAAAATCACATTGAAGGATTTTTAATGAATTAATTGGTAAATTCCTCGGTAAAATAAGTATTTGGTCAATAACAAAAGTTCATCTCAATACTTTGTTATATACCCTTTGTTGGGAATGACAGAGGTCAAATGTTTTCTGTAAGTCTTCACAAGGTTTTCACACACTGTTGCTGGTATTTTGGCCCATTCCTCCATGCAGATCTCCTCTAGAGCAGTGATGTTTTGGGGCTGTCGCTGGGCAACACGGACTTTCAACTCCCTCCAAAGATTTTCTATGGGGTTGAGATCTGGAGACTGGCTAGGCCACTCCAGGACCTTGAAATGCTTCTTACGAAGCCACTCCTTCGTTGCCCGGGCGGTGTTTGGGATCATTGTCATGCTGAAAGACCCAGCCACGTTTCATCTTCAATGCCCTTGCTGATGGAAGGAGATTTTCACTCAAAATCTCACGATACATGGCCCCATTCATTCTTTCCTTTACATGGATCAGTCGTCCTGGTCCCTTTGCAGAAAAATAGCCCCAAAGTATGATGTTTTCACCCCCATGCTTCACAGTAGGTATGGTGTTCTTTTTCCTCCAAACACGACAAGTTGAGTTTTTAGCAAAAAGTTCTATTTTGGTTTCATCTTACCATATGACATTCTCCCAATCCTCTTCTGGATCATCTAAATGCTCTCTAGCAAACTTCAGACGGGCCTGGACATGTACTGGCTTAAGCAGGGGGACACATCTGGCACTGCAGGATTTGAGTCCCTGGTGGCGTAGTGTGTTACTGATGGTAGCCTTTGTTACTTTGGTCCCAGCTCTCAGCAGGTCATTCACTAAGTCCCACTGTGTGGTTCTGGGATTTTTGCTTACCGTTCTCGTGATCATTTTGACCTCACGGGGTGAGATCCTGCGTGGAGCCCCAGATCGAGGGAGATTATCAGTGGTCTTGTATGTCTTCCATTTTCTAATAATTGCTCCCACAGTTGATTTCTTCACACCAAGCTGCTTACCTATTGCAGATTCAGTCTTCCCAGCCTGGTGCAGGTCTACAATTTTGTTTCCGGTGTCCTTTGACAGCTCTTTGGTCTTTTGTAATAGTGGAGTTTGGAGTCTGACTGTTTGAGGTTGTGGACAGGTGTCTTTTATACTGATAATGAGTTCAAACAGGTGCCATTAATACAGGTAACGAGTGGAGGACAGAGGAGCCTCTTAAAGAAGAAGTTACAGGTCTGTGAGAGCCAGAAATCTTGCTTGTTTGTAGGTGACCAAATACTTATTTTCCACCATAATTTGCAAATAAATTCTTTAAAAATCTTTCAATGTGATTTTCTGGACTTTTTTTTTCTCATTTTGTCTCTCATAGATGAGGTATACCTATGATGAAAATCGGAGACCTCTCTCATCTTATAAGTGGGAGAACTTGCACAATTGGTGTGGACAGAGGATTCAGTGCACTGCCTCCAGGAATGCTTTAACTGTACAGACTGGGAGATGTTCACACTGTCCTGCGGGGATGATTTGGACTCTTTGGTGGACGTCATATGCTCATACATGGCTTTCTGTAAAAATACGATCGTTCCACTTAAACGTGTCAAAATATATCCCAACAACAAGCCATGGGTTACAAAATCAGTTAAATCCTGCTTACAGAGGAAAGCACTTGCCTTTAAACAGGGGTCTGTTTCTGAGCTACAGGTTGCCACAAAAGAGCTGAAGTCCGAAATTTTAAGAGCAAAACAGAATTATAAATCAGAGTTGGAAAGCAAGATGGCAACAAAGAAACTTGGTTCAGCCTGGGCCAGTATGAAAACTATTGCAGGCCTTCAGAGCACAGAGCGCAGTAATCGTGTGTTTTTAGATGGTTTTAATTCAGACACAGAGCTGGCTAATGCTCTTAATTGTTTTTATGGTCGTTTTGACTCCTTTGATTTTAGCACTGAAACCCAAGATTTGAAACAGAAACTCAAAGACAATCAGCACTTTAATATTGAGGTGCAGGATGTTAAAAGGGAGTTCTGCGCTGTAAAAGTGAACAAAAGTCAGGGCCCTGATAATATATGTGGGCGCTTGGTAAAGTCCTGTGCACATGAACTGAGTCCTATATTTCATTACATTTTCAATAAGTCCTTACAGACACAACATGTGCCTAAGATCTGGAAAGAAGCCGTGGTTGTTCCCGTTCCAAAATCCAGCTGTCCTAAAACGGTAAACGACTTTAGACCAGTTGCTTTGACTTCAATTTTAATGAAAATTTTTGAAAAACTGGTCAGATGTGAGGTCCTAAAGCAGACTGAGCATGCATTGGATCCTCTGCAGTTTGCCTATAGGCCTCACAGAGGAGTGGAGGATGCCACTGTCACTATGTTTAACATGCTTTTTAAACATCTGGATTTTAATGGGACACACGCCAGGCTTTTATTTGTGGACTTTTCCTCCGCCTTTAATATAATCCAACCTCATATCTTAGTTGAAAGGCTCCTGCAACAATTTGATTTGAGCAATAATCTGGTGGGTTGGATTCTGGATTTCTTAACCAACAGGATGCAGAGAGTAAGGGTCAATGGTACATTGTCTGACCTAAAGTGCTCTTCTACTGGCTCTCCTCAGGGGTGTGTGTTGTCACCACTACTCTTCATCCTGTACACAAACATGTGTCGGAGCAGACATGACAACAGACACATTATAAAGTATGCTGATGACTCAGTTATTGTCAGTCTCCTCCAGGATGGTGAGAGTGGCCACGGCCCAGTAGTTGATGATTTTGTTCACTGGTGTGAGGATTCCTACCTGCAGCTGAATACGACAAAAACTAAAGACATGATTATTGACTTTAGGAGGAAAACTCCCAGGCACAAAGTCACCGTACTAAAAGGCCAGACCACCGAATGTGTACAATCCTACAAATATCTTGGGACGATTATTGATAGTAATTTAAACCTTAAAGAGAACTGTGAAAGGGTGTTCAAAAAGGTTCAGCAACATTTGCATTGCTTGAGAAAACTTGCACGCTTCCAAATTGACCGAACCATAATGACAGTGTTTTATCGGGCTTTTATTGAATCTGTTTTATTCTTTTCTTTAGTGTCATGGAGTGTCATGGAGTCTCAGATAAAACTGAAACAGAGGAAATCCTTGGATCAGGTAGTTAGATGGTCCCGTCGTTTGCTTGGTGAGCCACGGCTGAACCTGACATCCCTGTACACCAGACAAGTACAGAGGATGGCTACCTCCATTTTAAATGATGACTCCCACCCTTTGCACTGCAACTTTCAGCTTCTTCCCTCAAGACGGAGGTTTGCTGTCCCAAAAAGTAAAACTCAGCGCTACAAAAGCAGCTTTGTTCCTGCTGCTGTCAAAGAGTTGAACAAGTTGTAACAAAATATTGCACATAATTTAGGTACCTATTTATTAACTCCATTTTATATTTACTTATTTTTGTAGGATGTTATTTGGGTTCTAAATATTTTATTGGGTTTTAGACCTTTGAGTTTTTAACATCTTTGACTAGTTTTTAACTTTTTAATATGACCCTTCTCTCTTACCTCTGGTTTTTCTCTCATCTCTTTGTCTTTATACCCTGATTGGTGGAGCCTTGAGTATTTTTTATCATGTTTATAGTCAGCTTCATGTGTGCCTGTGTTTGTGTCTATGTTGAATGTAATTGTGGCTTGTAAATATGGATGTCACCAGACTGCAAAACAAATCTACCTATGGGTACAAATAAAGTAACCTGAACCTGAACCTGATAGGGTAATTACTTAATAAGCCTGTGCATAAGCAAAAAAAATCACCACAGACCTGGTGAGTGATGTTGCTCAGTGTGTCGTGTTTATATAGTAGATTGAACCTTTGATTGCATTCTGTTGTTGTCTCACAATCAACTTCTTGGTTTGTATAACACCTTTTATGCAGATGAGTGCAGCTCAAAGGGCTTCACTGATCATTAATAAGCATACAATTACAACAAAAACAAGCATAGAAATTGTAAATGTATATGTTCAGATGCACAGTTTTTAATCCCATCATCAGTATCTCTTGGTCTTGAGGTTTTTCTCTAACATAGTGATTGATAAATGAGTCTGTCCATCCGTGCATACAACCATTTATCTGTGCTGGTTTTGAGATGTATATCCAGGTCAGGGTCATAGTGGCATCAGGGTCAGCAGATCAGACCAGCACCTTTGCACACGCAAACTCACAAGCTCATTCTCCCTTTCTGAGACACACACACACACACACACACACTTTAGAGAGGTAATTGTCAAGGATTATTATCCACTTTGATCCATAGTCATGACTGCCCTCTGGCAAAGGATGACATGCAGCTGAGATGAGGTTTTGTTTAGACCACAATACACTGGTGAATACCCACATTTAGACCACAAACAGACCTTTATACATTGAGGATATTGCACTCAGTTGAAAATTACTGTTTAAATTTTGCTAGTTTGAAGTCAGCATAATCTCACTTTGATTTTGATATCTTTAGATTTAATCAGATTGACTCAAACACACAATGACAGGAACGTTTATACACTCATGATGAGGTCCCAGCTGTCCTGTGTCATCTGACATGACTTCACTCCGTCTGGTCTACACATGCTGAGAAACACAGAGGGAGGGAGAGGATTATCCATCATGAATTTACTGTATATTTAAAGGCTGTGCACCTCCATTTGGGTGTGGGGGGGATTGATACAGTGCAGTATCACGATACTTTGTGGTGGTGATACTGTATCAATTCAGACATACCAGCATTGTGATACTTTATTAAAAATTGTGTGTGTGTGTGTTGCAAATACAAACTTACCTATTTAGGTACCACAGTAATAAACTTTAAAAAATTCAGTCCACTAGATGGTGTTAAATGTTCACTGTATGGTTAGGTCAGCACAGCAAAGGAGTGACTCGTGAGAGTCACTCCTAGTCAGAAGTTGAACAAGACAAAGGTGGGGTTGGGAAATCGCAATACTGTATATGATATTTCAATGCTCAGCATATTGCAAGATCGTGATAATATTGCATCACGACCCAAATATCGTGATAATATCATATCGTACACAGGGTCACTAAAGTCTGGAACTGCACCCAACAAAGATGCAGACCCATGTTTCTCCTCCTTATTCTGTAGTAACAGCTCTAAGTGGCTCCTCAATTTCTTACTCATCGTTCAAAAGATATGAGTAACTTAATGTATGTCTGCTCATACATAATGCAAGGATCTAAATCATTGACATGCTGCATCTGAATGTTGGCTGATCTTGTGATGCTGATCTTTTAACCTAAAAAGTAGGCTGGGATAAGGGGACTTGACGTTCAACCCCTGTATCAAGTTTTGTAATCCTGGAGCCAGTAGCAATAATAGTTAGTTAGTTAATTCCCTTCCACAACATGTGGGGCACCAGGTGGTGTAAAGGGGCAGCACCTGTCTTTATTTCTCTGACCCTAGGCCACACAGAGTAGTGAAAGCTACGGTAGGGGGTCAGTCCTGTGGTAGCTCTGTGCGTTAACTTTCCTTTCCCCATTCTATTATGCTAAGCACCAAGCTAGAAGGTGGAAAGTACTATTTTTATATGGTCTTTGATATGACCCGGCTGAAATTTGAATCCACCACCTCCCGGTTGTGGGGTGGATACTCTACCAACTAGGCCACCATCTGGTAGTAGCAATAATAGAAATGTCATAAATGTAAAAAAAAAAAAAGTACTAATGGTACCTTGGTACCATTGGTAGCTAATTCTAGTTACGTTCTGATCCACAGTGTACTTCAACGATACTCCCTATTCCCTGCTTCGTTCTCAGGGAATATCAGTTAACTGCCCTTCACGGGGCATCTGTGGGGCAGGTGTAGTGTGGTCGACAACTAATTGGAGGGTCAGTGGTTCACTTCCCGCTCTCTCTGCAGTCAGCGTGTCAAAGTGTCCTTGAGCAAGACACTGAACCCCCCGTTGCTCCTGGTGGGTTAGGCCAGTGCCTTGCATGAAGGCTCTGCCACTGTGAGTAAGAGAGAGAACAGCAGGATCTGTAAAGTGCTTTGGTCATCCAGAGATGAATAAAAAGCGTTATATAAGTGAAGGCCATTTACCATTTTTTGTAGTTTAACAAATTTTGCACTGTATAGTGTGTACTATGTTCTGGTACATCTCAGCACGTTACAAATGTCATGATTTTTTAAATTTATTTTAAAAACTATTAATCATATTTTTTTTAGTTATATTAAAAAAACAACCTTTGTTTTAATTTACTGAGATGCACTGGTAGACTGTTTTTTTTTTTTTTTTCCACAATATCTTTATTGAACCTTTTTTTTTTTTAACAAACATGATACAAACAATCAAACACTAACACTAAAGTACTACAAAAAAAAAAAATGCACTAAAAACACCAACAACCACCAACAAAATCAAATCTTCAACAATGCTCCTCTGTTTAGTCTAGACAATCCAATACATAAGTATACATATTATGTTCACCAGTTTGGAATTTACAAGGTCCACACACATCATTCACCTTCTTCTTCAAGAGTTATGTTTAAATTTTTTACATAATCAATAAAAGGTCTCCATATATTCTCAAACACAATTTCCTTTGATTTTAGTATATATGTTATTCTTTCTAATGGAAGGTTTGTTAACATCTGTCTTAACCACTGAGTCACATCTGGTCTATGAGTCTTTTTCCATAATAGTGCAATACATTTTTTGGCATTAAGCAAACTGAGGTCTATGAATGTTCTTTCACTTTTATTAAAATTATGCTTTTCTGGGTACAGACCCAACAAAAACAGTTTAGGATTCAATATGATTTGTTTTGAGATTATTTTTTCAATTGTTACCCTCACCTCTTCCCAAAACATTCTTATTAATCTACATTCCCATAAACAATGAAATAGGGTTCCTTTACTTTCCATGCATTTTGTGCATGTATCTGGTATATTTTTGTTATATCTATTTAACTCCTCCGGTGTAACATACATCCGCATTAACCATTTGAAATGTATCAATTTAAGGCGTGCATTTATTGATTTGGTTTGAGCTTCTGTACAAGCCAATTCCCATTGTTCCTCTGAAATTTCAATTTGCAGATCTTCTTTCCAGTAGTTTAATCTTTTCAGTGAATTTTCACTTGAAGATAGTGTCAATGAGTTATAAAACTCTGGAATAATACCCTTTCTTTTACTATCTTTCATCATCATTTTTTCCAAGGATGAATAAATAGGTCGAGTGAGAGCTTTATTTTGATTTGATCGAATAAAGTTTCTAAGTTGAAGATATTTAAAAAAATGTGTTCTATTGAGATTAAATTTGATCCTCAGCTCTTCAAAAGACATTATGTTGTCTGCACATGGCAAATATAAATCCTGAATCTTTTGTATCCCTTTTAAATTCCATACTTTAAATACAGCGTCCGCTCTCCCTGGTTTAAAATATTGATTACCCCATATTGGACTAAATTGTGACAATAACTGTGGTTCTTTTAAATAGTTTTTAGCTTCACACCATATTTTGATCATATGCTTTACAAATGGATTTTTAACTTGTTTTTGTAATTTTTTTGCCGAATCTGAGTATATGAATATGGGAAGAGGTAAAGGTAAATTGTATGATTCCATTTCAGTCCAGTGAGGGAGATCATTTGATGAAAAATAATATGTCATAGACCTCAGTTGTGCCGACCAATAATACAACATAAAATTTGGACATTTCAGACCTCCACGATCAAATGGTAAATATAATAAAGACAAACGTAATCTAGCCCTCCTGTTGTTCCATATAAATTCCACTAACTTTTTTTTTATTCTTGAGAATAGATCTAAAGGTGGTGATAAGGGAATGTATTGAAATAAATAAAGTATTTTAGGTAAAATATTACTTTTAAGTATATTGATTCTCCCGATCATCGACATTGGTAGTGACATCCATCTCTGAGTTAACTCACTGATATCTGACATTAAGGCTTCATAGTTGACACTGGCGACTGATTCTAGCTTAGGCATAATTTGGATTCCTAAATATTTAAACTGATTTACAACATTGAATTGATTTACCTCAGGGGCTGGGTAATTTCTCTGGGTCTCATTTAGCATTAATATTGAAGATTTAGTTTTATTTATTTTATATCCTGATATTTCCCCAAAATTCTTTATTAAATTCAACAAGGTTGGAATTGATTTTTTTAGATTCGACATAAACAAAATTATATCATCGGCGTACAGGGAGATTTTATGTTCTGTTGGTCCAACTTTAATTCCATATATTTGTGAATGTAAACGTATCGCTATCGCTAAAGGTTCAATTGCCATAGTAAACAGTAAAGGTGAAAGTGGACAGCCTTGTCGACATCCTCTATTGATTTTTATTGGTTTTGAAATATTGTTATTTGTTAGGATTTCTGCTGTAGCATTATTGTATATTATTTGAACCCATTTTATGAAATTATTTCCAAGTCCAAACCTTTGTAGGACTTCAAAAAGAAAGGGCCATTCAACTCTATCAAAGGCCTTTTCGGCGTCCAATGATAGGAGAGCTGTATCCGGTGCTTCTTTATTAAAATAAATAATATTAAATAGTCTTCTTACATTATGGAAGCCTTGTCTACCCTTTATAAAGCCATTCTGATCTCGATTAATAATATTTGGTAAAATTTCTTGTATTCGTCTTGCTAAAATTTTACAGATTATCTTAAGGTCGGCGTTTAATAGGCTTATTGGTCTCATATTTTCACATTTATTAGAGGGCTTACCTGGTTTTGGCAGCAGTATAATTAAGGCATTATTTATGTATGATGGTAAATTATTATTTTGAAATGCTTCTAAAACCATTTCCAAAAAAGGTTTTATTAATTTATTCTTAAATTTTTTATAAAGGTCAACTGGAAGACCATCTGGTCCTGCACTTTTTCCTGATTTCATATTATCAATGGCTAGCCCAACTTCTTCTTGACTAATTTTAGACTCCAATATCTCCCTGTTTTCATTTGGTATACACGGTATAGATAGTTCGTTCAAAAACCCATTTAGTTTTGTTAAATCAGGTTCATTTTTGGTATCATATAATTTTTCATAGTAATCTCTAAAGGCTCTATTAATTTCTAAAGGATCTATAACTACCTGTCCGTTACTTATAATACTGGTAATTGGTGTTTTAATTTCCAATTGTTTAATCTGCCATGCTAATAATTTTCCTGATTTTTCACCTTGTTCATAAAAAGATTGTTTCAATCTTAGAAGACTCGAGGCAGCTCTATTCGCTGATTTTTTGTCGTATTCAGCTCTCAAAATCAGTAATTCATTCTCCAACCTTGGGTCACTTCCTGCATACACTTTTTCCTGAAGATTTTTTATTTTATGTTCCAATTTAGCTCTCTCCTCTCGAGTCTTCTTAGATTTTGATCCTGTATAACTAATAATATGTCCCCTAATAAAAGCTTTGAAAGCCTCCCACTTTACACATGCTGATGTTTGTGTAGTATTGATGTCAAAGAACTCGTCTATCTGTTTTTCTATATACTTGACAAATTCCTCATCCTGAAGCCATTTATGCTGAAATTGCCATCTACCTGATTCCTTTGTCAATTTTTTATCTACATATATTAGACAACAGGGTGCATGATCAGAGATCACGATGTTATCATAAAAGCAGTTTTGAATCTTGGACCTTAATTCTGTGGAAATCAAAAAATAATCAATACGTGAGAATGTCTTGTAGGTACTGGAATAACAAGAATAGGCTTTAACTTGTGGTTTCATTTCTCTCCATATGTCTAACAATCTCAATTCTTTCATAAAATGATTAATAGTCATCCTACATCCAATGTGCGTACAATCCAGTCCTGTTGATCTATCCACACCTGGATTCAATGTACAATTAAAATCCCCTGCTATTATATGTTGCCCTGTAAGTGATGATAAGATGAGAAATAAATTAGCAAAGAAGTTCTGATCATCTATATTGGGACCATATAAGTTCACAAGATTTATATTTTCTAATAGCAAAGAACCTTGAATGATTACATATCTTCCAAATTTGTCTCCAATTACATTTTTCACTTGAAAAGGAACTGATTTATGTATGAGAGTCATAACTCCCCTGGCTCGGGATGAAAATGAAGAGGTGAATACACTTCCCTGCCATCTACTCCTAATTCTTTTAACATCCCCCTCTATCAGATGAGTTTCTTGTAAAAACACAATTCTTGAACCCATGTCCTTTATTTTATTCATAACTTGTTTAAGTTTTTTTAAATTTTGTAGACCTCTGCAATTCCATGAAGTTAAATTAAGATTAACACTTTGGTCCATGATCAATAGAGAGTTTGGGATTACCTTGCAGTGTAAACATGCTCATACAGAGAAGCAAAAACATGAGTGGTTGAACATTCATCCTACAAACTACACACAAACAAATTTCCCCTTCCCACACTTGTGGCAAACCCCCCAAAATCAAAAGAAAAATTCTGTCTCCCGATATAGCCATCGACCGTTCCACACCCACGGGGAACAGCCTAAGCCACTCCTTCTTCATCCTCCCAATCACCCTAACTCTACTGCTTTTAATGACGTAACATTAACTCTCCTCTGTAGTTTTCCAACTTAACTCCAAAATTTTTAACAACTTTGTACATCATAGTTTTTTTTTTGTTTGTTTTGTTTTTGTTTTGTTTTTTTAATATATAATACAATCTATATTTTGTAAACTTACTATTTACTTCAAGTCAGTCAGATGCCTGTGCAAATGCTTAATTATTCTACCTTATATTTTGTTCATGCTTAGCTCCCACCAGTCTCTTCTTCTTCTTTGATCTTCTTGATGAACTCCTGCGCCTCCTCTGGGGTCTTGAAGATGTGGGTTCTGCCCTCATACGTGGTCAGCAGTCTCGCAGGATAGATTACACCATGACGAATCCCAAGGTTGCGCAGCTCCTTACGTACGGGATCAAACTGCTTCCTCAATTGCTGGATTCCTGTGGCCAAATCTGGGTAGAACCGCACCTGCTGGTCCTGGTGTTTAATCTCTCCTTTAGCACGTGCAGCGTTGAAGATCTTCATCCTGTCTCTGTTGCTAAGAAACTTCATAATTAAGGTCCTCGGCGGTCCCTTATCCCGTATTGGCTCCGTGGGCCAATACGATGTGCTTTTTCCAGAACCACTGCTGACTGCAACTCCTCGCTGCCCAGCACCTCCGGAATCCACTTTTCCAGAAAGGAACATACGTCCCGACCTTCTGATTCCTCTGGAAGACCCACCAGCCTCAAATTATTCTGTCTCGACCGAGATTCCAAATCCAAAATATTATCTTCCAGAGATTTTTTTTTTTTTTCCAAAGTGCGCACCTTTAATTGAAGACGGGTGACGTCATCTTCAGCACTAGCGAGACGGAGCTCCATCTGCGCCGTTCGTTCTACACAGTCACCCAATTCCTTTCTTATTCCTTCCAACGCTGTCATAATCCCATCAAATCTAGAGGAAAAGTCCGCTCTCATTGAACTCATGGCAGCCATCAGCGCATCTGCGCCATTCCCCGCAGAAATCGCAGCGTTGCCAGCCTCCTCCGCCATATATGGAGTTTTGTTTGCTGCGTCACAGACCTGAAAGTCCGTTAATTTGGACTGTTTCGGCGGCTCGCTTTTTCCTTTTCCTGGTTTTCCAGCCTTAGGCTTCGCCGACATATCCTCGCCCAAATGCTGGGATACGTTCTGTCCCAAATGAGAGAGTTATTTGCCGATTTTTTTTTTTTCCAGGAGCAGAGCAGAGCGAGACACGTCCGTCCTACGTGGCAGCCATAACCGGAAGTCCTGGTAGACTGTTTTAATAGGAAAATAAATTGTGAGCTGCTTCATCTTTGCATGTTAAACATTATCACAATACCCTGGCAATCCAGGGAAACCCAGTACGATCTGGGCTCACTCTGTTGTGTTACCTCAGTAGTAACTTGAGTCTGGTCTGCTTTCCCCTCTTGCAGCAGGTTGAAGGGAGGCAACGGGGATAGGTTTTTGTGCTCGTGTAGCCTGCTGCAGTCAGTTTCTCCGCTCTGTTGATTTGACTGGTGGACATTGGAACGTGCTATTGAAACTTGTTGTGGGTTTCTAACGTAACCCGGAAGGACAAGTTTTTTTTTTTTTTTTTTTTTTTTTTTTTCGCTCTGCACAGCATGCATGTGCTCTGGGGGGGGGGGGGCGCTTAGCATCTTCTTCTGCTTTTTTGGTTGAAATGTGGCAGTGGGTGAACGTGTGCGCTCCCACTTGGACGGCAAAGCCACTACATTTCATAGAATAAGTTCCCATTGAAAATGACTGCTGAGTTATCAATTAATTGATAACTAATTTAATTTAGTTGACTAAATTCTTATCAACAATTAATCGAAAGTCATTTAATCATTAACATCCCTAGTACTGATAGTACTGTGGATATTTTAAACTTCTAAAATGAACTATTAATATAAATATATTTTTATCACCATCAATAACTAACCATAGCTTTGATTGTTAATAAGGTTAGCAAGGTTTGTTTTACTCATATTTGAGCTCTAGTGACTTGGGGGTAATCTTGCCAACTTCCGGTGAAGTGATGTACAATTGTGAACTTCTTCCCTGCTCACTTCTCAGTTCCCTTTGAATGGAACACCGTTCACTTCCTTTGGTTTGGAATCTCAGTTAACCCCTTGTACTCTGGTCAATTTCCCTAAAAACGCCTAAAAATAACATACCCAAAGTAAATCAAAAGCTGTTCTTCAACCCTTTGCAGCATCTTCATGGGGTTGGTCTCATTTAAAAGAAAACACTTTGAATATTTTGGCAAAAGAGTCAATCTCTCTAAGTGCTCCTGCCACTGAGTAACAGTCATCTAAACATACTGAACTTGAAGAAAATAAAGTCTGCCTGGGCGTTTTTTTTTTTTTTTTTTTTTAGATACAAATGCTTGCAAATAACACACAGCTTCAGATACTGGCTGGAAAATGCAACAGAAATGTAGAACCAAGTGTTATCTAGCTGAGGTCAAAATTTTGTAACAATACCACAAAAAATGAATACATTACACAGCTTTTTTCTCAGGTTGTTCCCAGGCGTTTTTGAACTGTGCCAAATTGTGCCAAATGGCACAGTTTGGAAAAACATCTATAACTTCTGAATGATTCAACATAGAAGCTTGATCTTGGGCTCAAATGAAAGGTGACACTCAGGGCTGTGTGTGTGTGTGTGTGTGTGGGGGGGGGGGTTGTTTATTCATTCATGAATGAATGAATGAACAAACAAGCCCCCCACACACAAAGAAGCATGCCACGTAAAAAATGAGTGGCTTTTTTTTTACAAGAAAAAATAACCTACATTGCAATAAAAATTATACTAAAATATCTGGAATGTTGAGGATAACAACTCCCCCCCCCCACCCCCGCTACAGAGGAGCGCGGCGCACAAAAAAACGGTCCGTCATGTGGCGATGACGCACAGTTGTAATCACCGATCGGTCAAAAGTAATTTTGATTACTATTTTCAGTGATAAAGAATAATTTAGCTTATAACACTTACCTGTCCACAACAGCAGTGCCGTTGGCGAACATCTGTTCCTCACTGTCAGACGAACATGAAGCTGGTCCGCTTGTTACGGACTCGTGGTTCTGGTCACGCGACCCGGTCAAACTATGATTCCATGACTGCGGTTTTGGCGAACGATTTTTCAAAACAAATAAGAACAGTAGTAATAAAAAAAGACTGGCGAACACTACCGTTACACACAGCGGCTTACACAAAACAGATTTTACCCACGGGACGCACGCTTTCAATTGTCAAACTTCTCTGCTTCAGTTGGCTCGTTGTATTCGCAGTCGTTGGTAGGTGGGTCCTTCTTGCTAGGTTTTCAGTCTTTGGTTCTTCAAGGTTTCAGAAACCCAATTCAAGGCTCTTATTAGTTGAATGAGAGGTCAATCAAATCTAAACCAATCAAAACACTCCTTTGGCTTTCTGTTCGCGGCTGTGTCTGTAGTGGAAGAACGGAAATGCAGCTTTTTTTCTTTTTTTTCAGTGTGCACTGAGACGCACAGTGTGCACTAGGACGCAGAGACGTGACCGCCCGCAGTATCCCGGAGTGCAAGAGGTTAATATGATAGAATACCAATTGCAGTCCACTTTGAAGTACATTATTGGGCGATCAGAACGCACCTTCTCAGTCATCCAGGCGGGTAAGTATACTGTATGAAAGCTCAATTAAGTCTAGGAAAAAAACCAAACTTGAATTCAGTTCACCAAAAACATGTAGGTTTAGGGCGCACGCAGCGACCAGCAGCCGGTGGCTTGTCACCAGACTGCAAACCAAGTCTACCTACGGGTACAAATAAGTAACAAAACAAAACAAAAAAAAACAAAACAAAAAAAAGCTGACTTGGCTGAACCTTCATACAGTCAAGTCAACTGGATGACTTGACTGTATGAGAAGAAGACTCAGGGGGACTGAATTGAAACTTGGAAGATTCTAAACAATGTTGATATAGTATGATTAGGCTTCTTTAAAAAATCTACATCATGCCACCTGAGAGGCCATAAGATGAAACACTTTTCTAGCTTACAAGTCAGGAAAAAAAAATTTTCCCACCGAGTAGTCAAGGAATGGAACAAGCTATCAGCAGAAATAGTCACAGCCCCATCATTGAATGCTTTCAAGGGCAGCCTGGACAAATAGTGGGAACAAAACATAACTTGGACGACATATTAGCATTGCTATTTGAGTCCAATACCCTATGACTACAGTACAGTACGTGTCCACTGAGAGTTGAAGTTAATGATCCAGTTGTTATTTGAGATCAGCAACTGTTGATTTAAATGTTCACCATGATGTTGCTGCAGCTGATGCATTCAGTGTGCTGGACCTCATTTACATAAATTAAAGAAAAATCCCACTTTTAAACAACTGACAGGTATGGGCCGCTCGACCCACCGCAGCTCAAATTGTACCACATAATGCCCAAGTGTCTTGTCCATAAAATGTTGTTGGAGGTCAAGTTCAACTCCCTGTACCAAGTTAGGGTATCCTGCACTTTATGGTCCTCAAGTTAGAGCTACAGACACACGGACAGCGATGAAAATACAAAAACAGATCAATCTAATCGTTATACCCCCACCAGAGTAGTGCTTTGATGTTTCAGATAATCAGCATGAAGCAGATGAGTCACATCATGTGTTTTCTCAAATTGGCGAGTGTGCTTTTGGAACGTAGAGCCAATGAATTAACCTTGGAACTATAAATCTGGTGTTCAAAGCTATTTCCCAGCTTTTGTTACTTATGTTTAATGTGCTGCCTAACACGTCATGTATGAGGCCACTGCAAGCAAAGGTGTGTTTTGCTGTTATTTATTGGCTAGATTCAGTAACTTAATGTGTATTAACCGTGTGTGTGTGTGTGTGTGTGTGTGTGTGTGTGTGTGTGTGTGCGCGCGTGCAAAGTTATGCAACTCTGACATGGAGTAGTAGGAGACGTGGTCTTATTGGTTGCAGCCCAAAAGAACGTTTGCACCAAGTTCACTTTTGATTTCATCGTTCAATTTTTGTGCAAATTGTGCTCAGAGGTTCAAGTTATCACCTGCGCGGAATAACCTGATTGAATAGATTGCTTTTTATCAACGTTTGGCTTTCCTTTGGTCTGTCTGGGTTATCTGGCTGTTGGATCCTCGAGTGAGAGTGAGAGTGTGAGACTTTTGACTTTTAAAAAAGCTTTTATTGCACACTTCAAAAAAATGTAAGCACACCAACATCATTCCTCCAAGTGTGTCACCTTGGAAAAAGTGCAAACTGAAATGTTCCCCCCCACACACAACACAGAGCAGTCCCTGCAGTCCACCTATTCAAAGATCCAGTTCTGTGACAGTCAGTTACAGTCAATTAAATGTCATCTACCAGTCTGTTCAAACAATATCCCAGAAATGGGTAAAACAGGCAGAGGAACGACTGCCATTCATTCCTCCTGTCGGGCGCGCTTGACCGGCGTTCCCCCTGCTGCTTTACGCAGGGCTGTCAGGTGTTTCTTGAGGCGATAACGCTTCCTTTCATCCAGGAGGTCCAGACCAACCTGCCTTCTTAGCACATCCACAGACTTAATGAATTTATCAGTGTCACTGAAATAGTCGGCGACCCTAATGGCTTTGTTATAGGTTGCGTCCAGGAATGCATTTATTTCTTCCAGTGAATACAAACTCGTGTTTGTACTGCATTTTGCCTCAATAGACTCAGCATTAGACACAGTGTCGTTCTCAGATTCCATTTCCTCATCAGCACCACTCAGCTGACCGCTTGGTTCTCCCGGGCCAGTGGATTTATCATGGGCCACATTTTCTTGGACGCCACCCTCAGCAGCTGACTGTCGCTGATCCATCCCCCGCTGTGTAATGGTAGCAGCCTCCGGAAGCACAGCCGCTGATATCACACAGCGAGATTCTGACGCACCATCAGGTCGGTGGTCCGTCTCCTGCTCCGAAACGGCAGCAGCTGGTGGACGCACAGCCGCTGACGTCACACAGCGAGATGATTGTGACGCACCATCAGTGACTTTTCTGGCGACATTGCCATCCACGCTCCCGCCCGCAAGCTGGGCCGCTGCCGGGCCGTCCACAGACACAGCGGCAGGCTCCGTAGCAGGTGCAGCGGGAGCGGAGGCCGCGCCGCCGTCCGCAGCTGCGGCATGAGTGGAGGGCTCGCCGCCGGCACCATCCGCGGCCCCGTCAGGGCCCTCCGCCCGCTGCCTGTGCGGACAAGCGAACCGTTTATGGCCCACGTCTCCACACTCAAAACACTTCATCTGTCCCGAGCTCGCATACACCATGTAAGATCCGTCCCCGTGCTTGACCCTGAAGGAGACTTCCAGAGTCTGAGTGGGCGAGTCGAGAAACATGAACACCTGTCGCCTGAGCGATTTCACATGTTTGAACTTGGCGGCCTTGCATCCCAAAGGCAGAGTCGTAAACGGGCCCGCAAACTTCCCAAATCTGCGGAGCTCTGTCGCCAGCTGCTCGTCAGTGATGAAAGGTGGAACACCTGAGACGGTGATTCTCGTTGATGGGACAGATAAGGGGGACACCTGTACATACATTTCCCTGATCACCACTCCGCTGACAATCAGGGTGTGAACATCGTCTTCAGCCGCCAGAAACACAAGCACAACTCTATTCATTCGGGAAGCAACGCAGAGCACGTCAGGGCCCACCTGCTCAGCCACAGCCTCCAGGACCTCCTCCACAGTAACTGCGGTGTCTGGGGGAATGATCCTCACCCCCGAGAGAGAGAGAGAGAGAGAGAGAGAGAGAGAGAGAGAGAGAGAGAGAGAGAGAGAGATTTTTAAAAGATCTTTAATAAACACACTTGTCCATCAGTCAATACAATTTCTATGTCATGCTATGTTACACAGAAAATTATTCCCCCCAAAAAAAGCTGTCCATCATGAACTGAACAGAGGACATTCTCCAGGGACCAGAGGGTCCTGAAACCTTCCACATCCCCATTCCCCATAAAAAACTGAAAGTCCAGCCTGATTCTGGCTTTAAGTAGCCTCACAAATAAAATTTTGACATCAACATCATTCTCAAGTTTTCTTCTCCGGCTTACATAGATAGCCAACTTTGCCTGCCCTAAAACAAAGTTCAGTAGTTGACATTTCTGCTTAAAACGACGATTGTACATAAAACCACAAATGAAAACCTGCTTAGAGAAAACTTCCTTAAAAATATGAAAAAGTTCTGTGAGAAGTTCAAAGAGGCCACTCAGGCGCTGACATTCAATAAAACAATGAAAAACAGTCTCCCTAGAGGAACAAAAAACACACTGATCACTGACACTGCTGTTAATCACAGAAACAAAAGCATTGACAGCTATAATACCATGCAGGACCCTCCACTGTAAGTCTCCATGCCTCTTAGGGAGAGGGGCTTTATAAAGAGCCCTCCAGGCAGGCCGATGCCCTTTTCCTAGTTTAAAATAGGCTCTCCAAGGAGTGTCCACACAGGTGTTCAATCTGTCCTTGTTGAGTGCCATCACCACCAGTCTGTAGAGTGCCTTACCACTGGCTCCTCCAAAGTCCACACCAGTGGGAGCACAGAATGCCAGTAAGGAGCAAGGAGCGACGTCAAAGTCCATATAGAGCGTGAGAGAGGGAAAGGGGTCCGTGCTTTCCGGCTGCAGCGTGCCATTGCTAAAGTCCAAGAGTAGGGAGTGCTCAAGTCCATGAAGCTCCTGTTTCCAGTGTGCAAGAAGACCATCGATGAAACGATTCGACCTGACACCAAGATGAGCTGCTAAAGCTGAGGCGTTGTTGAGGCCAGGACCAGCCAGTTCCACCACTTGCTTCAGAGTGAGAACGTTCCTGGAACACAGCCTATCAAGGAAGGTCCTTCCAACTCCCGGCAGGACACCAAGGCGACCACCAAAAACCAGCGGCTCCCTCAACAACCAGTAGAGGGAATCGCATGGCCCTCTTTGTTTTTTAAAAAGAGTCCACACTGAAAAGAGACTGCGGTAAAAATTGGGTAAAGACAGTGCATTAGAGTTCTTAAAATCCATTAAAAACACAGGGAGGTCTAGCCCAAGCCCAAGGACTCTCTGTAAAATAACACAGGCCAAAGGCCTCCATACCAGGTCCTGGGGGCCCGTCAGCAGTCTCTGTATGAAAGTCAGTCTAAAAGCAGCACCTCTACTAGCTAAAAGAATCACTCCTTGCCCCCCCCCTCCTCTTTGGGAAGAAATAACAGGGCTTGAGGAACCCAGTGGAGTCCACCCCCAAAAAAAAGTCCACCAAAACAGACTGAATTTTGGACAACAAACCAGCAGGGGGGTCCATGCACATGAGGCGGTGCCACAGGGATGAGGAAACAAGATTATTTAAAATGAGCACTCTTCCTCTAAAAGACATTCTTGGCATTAGCCACTTCCACTTGTTCAGTCTCCCGTTAATTTTCTCTATGACCCCATCCCAATTTTTTTGCTCAAACTGCTGATTTCCAATAAAGACACCAAGATACTTAAAACCTCCTTTTTTCCAAATCAACCCACCAGGCAGCGTAAGCTGATTTTCTAGTTTCTCCCCCACCGTCAGAGCCTCGCTTTTTCCCCAGTTTATTTTTGCAGAGGAAAGTTGGCCAAAAAGATTGACACTCCTAACCAGAACGTCAATGTCACTCTGCTTGTTTAGCAGAATGACTACATCATCTGCATAGGCCGACAGCTTGAACGTGGTGTCACAGCCAGGAAAAGTAACTCCTGATAGATCCCTTCTCAGGCAGTGAAGCAAAGGCTCTATGGCGAGGGAGTACAGCATCCCTGAGAGAGGGCAGCCCTGCCGAACCCCCCTCTGGACTTTTAAAGGGGCAGACAGGCCCCCATTTATCTTCAGCACACTCTCAATGTCACTGTACAAGACCCGTATCCTGGCTATGAAGCCTGGGCTGAACCCAAAAGCTGTTAAAACTGTCCATAAATATTGGTGTTCAACCCGATCAAACGCCTTTTCCTGGTCAATTGAAATCAAACCAGTTTCTACCGCCAATGAACCAGAGACCTCCAAAATATCCCGAATTAAAGTGACGTTGTCACTAGTCAGCCTGCCAGGCACACAGTAAGTCTGGTCTACATGAATGAGCTCGCTCATCACCTTTCTCAGTCTTCGGGCCAGAGCTTTTGAGAGAATCTTATAGTCTGTGCAGAGCAGAGAGACTGGCCTCCAGTTCTTTAGGCTCTGGAGGTCCCCCTTTTCGGCAACAGTGTGATGATGGCCCTCCTGCAGGTCGTGGGTAGGGTCCCCCTTTCCAAGCTATCTTGGAGAACCTCCAGCAGGTCTGGACCAAGCAGGGGCCAGAATTCCTTAAAAAAAAGTCCACAGAGAGACCATCTATGCCTGGTGATTTTCCATTCTGGAGGCTCATTAGCGCCGTATGCAGCTCAGACAGAGACAGTGGAGCATCCAAGCCGGCAACAAGGTCCTCTGAGAGCACTGGAAGACCATCAAGGAAAACCTGGCCCAGTGACGTGTCCTCCCTCCACTCTGCTCTAAACAATTCACTGTAAAAGCTAGCAGCGTGTTTCCTGATCTCTGCTGCTGTGGAGATTGTTCCCCCGTCATCGCCCAACAAGGAGTGAATAAGCTTTCTCTGTCCATTTTTCCCCTCCAGTCCAAAAAAGTACTGGGAGGGCGAGTCCATCAGAGCTACATCCATGTAGCGTGAGCGGACCAGAGCACCCTGTGCGGTGACCCCTAGCAAGCTAGCCAAGGCTGACCTTTTTGACTTGAGAGCCTCTAAGTGCTCCTGTTTTCCTGTAGAACTGAGCAACTCCTCTAGTTCTACCACCTCAGTCTCCAGAACTTTCAAGGATTGGGTCAAGCTACGAGTGACATTTTGAGTGTACTGTTGGCAGAGTTGTTTTATCTGGGCCTTACCAAAATCCCACCACAATTGGAGAGAACTAAAAGAGGGTTTTTGTTCCCTGTGTGACTTCCATACATCATGAAAAACCTCTTTAAAAAACACATCATTTAAAAGTGTATTGTTAAAATGCCAAAAAGCACTCTTACACTTCACATTTTCAATAAACACAGAACAAAACAGCAGGCAGTGATCAGTGAAACCAACAGGACAGATACAACTATTTTTAAAAACACTCATTTGATGTTTAAAACCATAAAAACGGTCTAACCTAGCCATAGATAAAAGGTTATCTTTGACATGGCTCCAGGTGTACTGCCTCTGGTCCCCATGATGTGATCTCCACACATCGGCCATTTCATGTGTTTTCACCAGTTCTCTCAGCCTATTGGCAGAAGCAGGGTGAGGCTCCTGATGGTTCCTGTCTAGTCTGTGGTTTAATGTACAGTTAAAATCACCCCCCAGAAATAAAAAACTATTTGGATCACAGGACCTAACCGTATCCGAAAGCACGTCAAAGACCCTGATCCTCTCTGCTCTCTGTGTTGGCACATACACGTTTATAAAAACGAAGTTCACGTTTTCAAACTGTACCTTTAATAAGAGGAAATGACCTCTCACCACCTCTTCTACCTCATAAGAGACAGGCACACAACCCCTAGAGAAAAGTACAGCCATCCCCCCACTGCTACTGGATTTGTGGCTAAAAAAAAGCAGCCATCCCACTCTTTTCTCCAATGGCTCTCAATGTCCACAGTGCTGTGAGTCTCCTGGACCATCAGCATGTCAAGTTTCTTTAAATTAAAAAGCTTGTATAAAGAGGCCCTTTTTACATCATCCCTGGCCCCATTAATATTGAGAGTGCCAATTCTAAGGTGGGGCATTAAAAAGGATAAAAAAAGGGTACAGTAAAAAAACACACACATAGCATAAAAGGGAAGAAACAAACTAAGAGTCAACATGACTGTTAGTAATTTGCGATTTCAGTTTAGCAACCAGTTTCTTTAAACGATAAATTTCCTGATCAGTGAAAGTCTCATTCCCATCATTCAGTTTCATAAATTTGCGAGCTGATGCCACGAATAACTCCAGATCTGGAAAGTAATTTTCCACTTTCACAGCTCTGCTCCCCTTAGTCTCCTGGAGAAATTGCCTAATTTTAGTAAAACAATAGGAGCTTTGCTCCTCCTGCGTCTGCGTCTGCATCAGTTCAGACTCATCTCCACTTTCGTCAGAAGCGCTCTCATTCAGTACATCTAAATTCCCAACCCTACTAGATTTAGCAGAGCTCTGCAAGTTTTCAGCACTTTTCCTTTTTTGTGCAGCTTTAAAAGGATCCTCTTCAACAAAACTACATTCCTGCATTTCTTCATGAACTGCAACGTTTGTCATGCAGTGTTTGCTCTGTGTGTCCGCTACAGCCTCAAACCGCTCCTCCCCCGCCTGCAAAGTCTGTTCATTCACGTTCCTTCGTTTAACTGCACTTTTACTTACACCCTCCACCTCTTTACCCCGGGCGACAGGCTCGTCACAATGATCAGAGCTGCCGCCAGACAGAAATTCCCCACCATCACTGTTTGGGGGGGCAACTACCGCGCCCGCCGCGGCCACCCCAGCAGAGGCGGCCGCGGCCGCCCCAGCACAAGCGGACGCGCACGCGGATGCGGACGCGGACGCGGATGCGGACGCCCCCGCAGAAGTAGAAGCGGACGCCGCGACCGCCCCCGCACAAGTGGGCGCCGCAGCGGCATCCGCCGCACCACATGTAGCGCTACCCTCCGGACCACCAGAAACAGCGGCGTCACCTTTCTTACCACCAGTGCTCTTTGTGTTCGCCTTTTCAGGACATGACCTAATAAGATGGCCTTCTGCACCACACGCAAAACACCTCATGGTTTCAGAAGTTGCAAACACCAAGTAGCTAAAGCCGTCAATCCTGAAATTAAGACGCGTTCAGTTCAGCAGAGCTGTCTTTCAACACCATGAAACACTGCCTCCTGTGACACATAACATGCTTCAGCAGGGGGGACTTGCTACCCAGAGAGACCATTCTGATAGGGGAAACAACCTGGCCAAAACGGGACAACTCTCTTATCAGCTGATCATTTTTAACGAAAGGAGGAGCGTTTGAGATGGTGATCCTCCTAGACGGGTTAGCCAGCGGTAAAACGGGAGTAAAAGTGTCACTTATGACCACTCCCTGTGCCACCACCTGATCAGCTTTTTCAGTCGAATCCAGAAAGATCACAATTGCGCTGTTCATCCTCGATGCTGATTTTATACCGTCATGCCCAACCACCTGTCCTACAGCGAGGCTGGCCTCCTCCACAGAACAGGGAACTGTCGGGAGGATTCTCACGCCATGACGCCGGGTTAAGCGCTCAAACTCCACACCACCATCAATCACCGGCATGATGACCGGCCGGGAAAAACAGGCAGCAGAAGCTACCGTTCCCCGACCCACACACACCAACACTCACACCCCAGCACACACACACACTCAACCCACTATATTAAACACACACACCTCAAACACACACGATAGAGAAAAGTTAGAAAAAACAAAGTTTAAAGTACTCACTCGACACCACTCCACACCCCTGCTCCCACAAACGCTCACGCATGCGCACGAGAGAGAGAGAGAGAGAGAGAGAGAGAGAGAGAGAGAGAGAGAGAGAGAGAGAGAGAGAGAGAGAGAGAGAGAGAGAGAGAGAGAGAGAGAGAGAGAGAGAGAGAGAGAGAGAGAGAGAGAGAGAGAGAGAGAGAGAGAGAGAGAGAGAGAGAGAGAGAGAGAGAGAGAGAGAGAGAGAGAGAGAGAGAGAGACTGACTGACTTTGAAAAAAGCCTTTATTGCACACTTCAAAAAAATGTAAGCACACCAACATCATTCCTCCAAGTGTGTCACATTGGAAAAAGTGCAAACTGAAATGTTTCCCCCCCCCCACACACACAACACAGAGTAGTCCCTGCAGTCCACCTATTCAAAGATCCAGTTCTGTGACAGTCAATTACAGTTAATTAAATGTCATATACCAGTCTGTTCAAACAGTATCCCAAAAATGGGTAAAACAGGCAGAGGAACGACCGCCATTCATTCCTCCTGTCGGGCGCGCTTGACCGGCGTTCCCCCTGCTGCCTTACGCAGGGCTGTCAGGTGTTTCTTGAGGCGATAACGCTTCCTTTCATCCAGGAGGTCCAGACCAACCTGCCTTCTTAGCACATCCACAGACTTAATGAATTTATCAGTGTCACTGAAATAGTCGGTGACCCTAATGGCTTTGTTATAGGTTGCGTCCAGGAATGCATTTATTTCTTCCAGTGAATACAAACTCGTGTTTGTACTGCATTTTGCCTCAATAGACTCAGCATTAGACACAGCGTCGTTATCAGATTCCATTTCCTCGGCAGCACAACTCAGCTGACCGCTTGGTTCTCCCGGGCCAGTGGATCCATCATGGGCCACATTTTCCTGGACGCCACCCTCAGCAGCTGACTGTCGCTGTTCCATCCCCCGCTGTGTAACGGTAGCAGCCTCCGGAAGCACAGCCGCTGATGTCACACAGCGAGATTCTGACGCACCATCAGGTCGGTGCTCCGTCCCCTCCTCCGAAGCGGGAACAGCTGCCGGTGGCCCAGCTGTTGAGGTCACACAGCGAGATGATTGTGACGCACCATCAGTGACCCTTGTGGCGCCATCGCCATCAACGCTCCCGGCCGCAAGCTGGGCCGCGGGCAGCACAGCCGGGCCATCCACAGACACAGCGGCAGGCTCCTGAGCAGGGGTAGCAGGAGCAGAGGCCGCGCCGCCGTCCGCAGCTGCGGCGTAAGTGGAGGGCTCGCCGCAGGCACCATCTGCAGCCCCATCAGGGCCCTCCGCCTGCTGCCTGTGCGGACAAGCGAACCGTTTATGGCCCACGTCTCCACATTCAAAACACTTCATCTGTCCCGAGCTCGCATACACCATATAAGATCCGTCCCCGTGCTTGACCCTGAAGGAGACTTCCAGAGTCTGAGTGGGCGAGTCGAGAAACATGAACACCTGTCGCCTGAGTGATTTCACATGTTTGAACTTGGTGGCCTTGCATCCCAAAGGCAGAGTTGTAAACAGGCCCGCAAACTTCCCAAATCTGCGGAGCTCCGTTGCCAGCTGCTCGTCAGTGATGAAAGGTGGAACACCTGAGACGGTGATTCTCGTTGATGGGACAGATAAGGGGGAGACCTGTACATACGTTTCCCCGATAACCACACCGCTTACAATCAGGGTGTGGACATCGTCTTCAGCTGCCAGAAACACAACCACAGCTCTATTCATTCGGGAAGCAAAGCAGACCGTTTCAGGGCCCACCTGCTCGGGCACAGCCTCCAGGACCTCCTCCACAGTAACTGCGGTGTCCGGGGGAACGATCCTCACCCCCTGGTGGATAGATGGAGGTGGCTTTCCCAAGGCCGCCATCCTCCACCCAAAAAAAACAAAAACTGGAAAAGCGGCCAGCAGTAGAAAACCGAAAAAAAGTCCAAACAAGCCACGGAGTTCCCTATTTCGAGAGAGAGAGAGAGATGGATGCTGGAGTTGAGGTGCTGAAAGATTGTTGGGATTCACTAGTTAGTAAATTCTTTGGACAAAGGATGAGTTATTTTGCATGGTTCCACAGATGGTAGAAAAAGATCTAAGGAAGACTGCTTTTCTTGCAATATACTGTTCAGATACTCTTTCTCTGTTATTATTACCTCCGCCAAGGAGGTTATGTTTTTACCGGGGTTTGTTTGTCTGTTTGTCTGTCTGTCTGTTACCAACATAACTCAAAAAGTTATGAACGCATTTTGACGAAATTTTCAGGACAAGTCCCAAATGGGACAAGGAAGAAATGAATAGATTTTGGGAGTGATCCGGATCACCGTCTGGATCCAGGAATTTTTTAAAGGATTCTTTGATTGCGAGATAGGGCCATTTTTAGCATATGTGTATATAACTCCACAATAAATGGTCAGGAAGCTTGCCAAAAAAATACAGGATAAGATCCCAATAGGTTCTAGGAAATATCAAAGACTGGTCCGGATCCTGCAAAAAATCTGGATACTGTGATCCAGAACAGGAAATGATAAGATAAGCCTTTATTAGTCCCACTATGGGGAAATTCAAGGATTGCAACAGCACAGGGATAGTGACACTCAGAGCAATAACTAAGAAGATACAAAAATATAAATAAGAGCAGTGGATATACATACGTATACATAAATATATAAATATATATACAAAGTGTGGAGCATTGTAGCAAGATGGAATAAACAGCATAACAGTCTACTTAGTTATCCTACATAGTATGAATATGTACCCATACATATTGTCACCCTCCGTAGCGACTGATGTTGTCCTAGTTGTATACTGGAGGGGACCATCTGTGTAAGTCTGTTGCGTCTTTTGCATTCAATACTACTAGGTCGTCACGTTTTCTTGCTATCTCTGCGAGCAGCCCTGCTTAGGTTATACAGTCTGACAGCCGTAGGTAGGAAGGACCTGCAAAACCTCTCGGTTGCACACCTAGGATGATGCAGTCTACTGCTAAATGAACTCCTCAGTGCGTTCAATTTGTCCTGCATAGGGTGGGACTCGGACTCCAGCAGAGATGACAGTTTAGCCACCATTCTTCTCTCTCCTATCTCCTCCACTGGGTCAAGGCGTTGCCCCAGGACAGATCTAGCTTTCTTGATCAGTTTGTTCAGTCTCTTCCTATCGGCTGCTGTAATGCCGTTGCCCCAGCAGACCACTCCAAAAGTGATGGCTGATGCCACCACTGTGTCATAGAATGTCTTCAGCAGCACCCCTTGTACACCAAAAGACCTGAGCCTCCTCAGTAGGAACAGCCTGCGCTGTCCCTTCTTGTAGAGTGCGTTGGTATTGTGTGACCAGTCTAGTTTATTGTTCAGATGAACACCAAGGTACTTGTAGGATGTCACCATCTCAATGTCTGTTCCCTGTATGTTTACTGGTGCTGTGAGGGGTTGTCCTTGCCTGCGGCAGCCACCACCAGCTCCTTAGTTTTCCTCACGTTGATCTGGAGGCAGTTCTGATGGCACCAGTCCACGAAGTCCTGGATAAGTCCTCTGTACTCAGCTTCATCTCAGTTGGAGATGAGGCCGACGATTGCAGAGTCGTCAGAGAACTGCAGTAGATGGCAGTGTGTTGTGTTGTGTGAGAAGTCCGCAGTATAAAGGGTGAACAGGAAGGGAGCCAAAACCGTTTACTGGGGGGCCCCCGTGCTACCGATGATCGTTTCAGACACACGATCTCGGGTTCTCACAAACTGTCGCCAGTTAGTGAGGTAGTCCAGGATCCATGATGACAGGTGCTGGTCCACCCCTGCGCACAGCAGCTTGTCCTTCAGGATCATCGGTTGAATGGTGTTGAAAGCACTGGAGAAGTCAAAGAACATGATCCTCACCGCATTCCCGGGCTTCTCCAGGTGGGACAGAGACTGGTGAAGGAGGAAGATCACTGCATCCTCAACCCCAATGCCATGCTGGTAGGCGAACTGGAGTGGATCCATCGCTGGTCCCACCAGGGGGCGAAGGTGAGCAAGGAGCAGTCTCTCCAGGGTCTTCATCAGGTGAGACGTCAGGGCCACTGGTCTGTAGCTGTTCAGATCTATGGGGTGGGAAGTCTTTGGTACAGGTACCACACAAGATGTTTTCCGCAACTGTGGTACCCTCCCCAGCTTCAGGCTCAGGTTGAAGATGTGCTCCACAATCCCACACAGCTGGTCTGCACAGGACTTGAGGAGCTTCGCGTTGATGCCGTCCGGTCCCGAGGCCTTCCTCGCCTTGATCTTCCTCAGCTCCGTCCTCACCTGGGTCTTAGTGAGGGTTAGGTTGGGGGGCTGTGTGCTAGGAGTGGGGGGGGGGTGGAGTGGGGTGTGGACAGCAGGTCTCGATGACTTTAGAGGCAGCAGTGGTTGTTGTGCAGTCGGGGGGAGGGCGATTGGTCAAACCTATTAAAAAACAGGTTCAGATTGTTCGCCCACTCCCTGCCCCCCGTGGCCTGGGGGGAGGTATTCTGGAGCCCAGAGATGATTTTAAGGTTTCTCCAGACCCCGCCGATGTCGCTCTGTTGCAGCTTGTCCTCCATCTTCTTCCTGAAGCTGTCCTTGCCTTCTCTGATCTTCCTCCTCAGCTCCCTCTGTACGGACTTCAGCATCTCCCTGTTCCCCGACCTGAAGATCCTCTTCTTCTCTCTCAGAAGTGTGTTTATCTCAGGGTTGATCCAGGGTTTGTTGTTCGAGCAACACCGTATGGTCTTGGTGGGTATGGTGTTGTCCACATAGAAGCCGATGTAGTCCGTGATGGTGTGAGTGAGGCCATCGATGTCCTCACCATGTGGATTGCAGAGCTGCTCCCAGGCAGTGATTTCAAAACAGTCCTTTAGCGCGTCCATTGCCTCCTCAGACCATAACTTCACCGTGCGCATGACCGGAGGTTGTCTGTGTACTAAGGGTTTGTACACCGGCAGAAGATGAACCAAGTTGTGATCTGATCTCCCGAGTGGGGGGAGTGGTGATGAGGTGTACGCCTAATAGGGGATCTTTGGAATTTTCATCACTGTAAGGTAAAAAATTAAGATATAAACATACAACAAATACTAAAATATAGCCAAGACACTGAGGAATCAGTAGTGTGCCAATGGATTTGTTGTATCTTCAAATGCTATGGAACTACAGTTAGGCCCAGAAATATTTGGACAGTGACACAATCTTCATGATTTGGGCTCTGCATGCCACCACATTGGATTTGAAATGAAACAACTACAACGGAATTGAAGTGCAGACTTTAAGGTTTAATTCAAGGGGTTGAACAAAAATATATGATTAAACATGTAGGAATTGTAGCTATTTTATACAAACGCTCCTCATTTCAGGGGCTCAAAAGTAATTGGACAAATAAACGTAACCCTAAGTAAAATGTTACTTTTCAATATTTTGTTGAGAATCCTTTGCAGGCAATGACTGCCTGAAGTCTGGAACCCATGGACATCACCAAACGCTGGGTTTCCTCCTTTGTGATGCTTTGCCAGGCCTTTACTGCAGCTGTCTTCAGTTGTTGCTTGTTTGTGGGTCTTTCTGCCTTAAGTTTTGTCTTGAGCAAGTGAAATGCATGCTCAATTGGGTTGAGATCTGGTGATTGACTCGGCCATTGCAGAATATTCCACTTCTTTGCTTTAAAAAACTCCTGGGTTGCTTTTGCAGTATGTTTTGGATCATTGTCCATCTGTACTGTGAAGCGCTGTCCAATCAACTTTGCTGCATTTGGCTGAATCTGAGCAGAAAGTATATCCCTATATACTTCAGAATTCATCCGGCTGCTTCTGTCTTTTGTCACATCATCAATAAACACAAGTGACCCTGTGCCATTGGAAGCCATGCATGCCCATGCCATCACACTGCCTCCACCATGTTTTACAGAAGATGTGGTGTGCTTTGGATCATGAGCTGTTCCAATTCTTCTCCAAACTTTCTTCTTCCCATCATTCTGGTACAGGTTGATCTTAGTCTCATCTGTCCAAAGAATGCTGTTCCAGAACCGAGCTGGCTTCTCCAGGTTTTTTTTGGCAAAGTCAATTCTGGCCTTTCTATTTTTGAGGCCGATTAATGGTTTGCACCTTGTGGTGAATCCTTTGTATTTACTCTCATGAAGTCCTCTCTTTATGGTAGACTTAGATACTGATACACCTGTTGCAGCATTGCACCGAGACAAATTCCTAGTTTGTGTACTACATGAACAATGGCAATAAATCTGATTCTGATTCTGACCTACACTACCGTTCAAAAGTTTAGGGTCACTTAGAAATTTCCTTATTTTTGAAAGAAAAGCACTTTTTTTCAATGAAGATAACTTTAAACGAATCAGAAATACACTCTATACATTGCTAATGTGGTAAATGACTATTCTAGCTGCAAATGTCTGGTTTTTGGTGCAATATCTACATAGGTGTATATAGTACAATGTGTTTGCTCATTGTGTCAGAAGGCTAATGGATGATTAGAAAACCCTTGTGCAATCATGTTAGGTCTGCAATGCTGTAATTGCTGCAAATGGAGGATTCTTTGACGAAAGCAAAGTTTGAAGGAAAAAATTATTATTTCAAATACAAATCATTATTTCTAACCTTGTCAATGTCTTGACTATATTTTCTATTCATTTTACAACTCATGGTGGTAAATAAGTGTGACTTTTCATGGAAAACACAATAATTGTCTGGGTGACCCCAAACTTTTGAACGGTAGTGTACTTCCTGGAGAGTGTTCTTCACTTGAGTGGATGTTGTGAAGGGGTTGTTCTTCACCATGGAAAGGATTCTGCGATCATCCACCACTGTTGTCTTCCGTGGACGTCCAGGCCTTTTTGAGTTCCCAAGCTCACCAGTGCACTCTTTTTTTCTCAGAATGTACCAAACTGTTGATTTGGCCACTCCTAACATTTTTGCCATCTCTCTGATGGATTTCTTCTTTTTTTTTTTTTTTTTTTTTTCAGCCTCAGGATGGTCTGTTTCACCTCCATTGAGAGCTCCTTTGACCGCATGTTGTGTGTTCACAGCAACAGCTTCCAAATGCAAACGCCACACCTGGAATCAACTCCAGACCTTTTAACTGCTTAATTGATGACAGGTTAACGAGGGAAGAGCCCATCCAGCCTTGTTATTTTTTTTTTGCAGCCTTCTGAGTCAATTGTCCAACAATTACCTTTGGTCCCTTGAAAAAGAGGCGGCTACGTATTAAAGAGCTGTAATTCCTAAACCCTTGCTCCAATTTGGATGTGAATACTCTCAAATTACAGCTGAGAGTCTGCACTTTAAGCCCATATTGATTATGTAATTGTATCCTGAATATGTTTTTGTAAACAGCTAAAATAACAAAACTTGTGTCACTGTCCAAATATTTTTGGGCCTAACTGTATATCCACAACAAAACCGCCATTACCGAAAAAGTGCTTTTTGTCAGTAACTACTGAACTAATACAGATGTCAATGTCAATCCAATTGCTAAAGGTATGTTTTGATGGTCAAGGAATCTGAAAATATAGATAAAATAAATGTAGCACTATTATATTTGGGGAAAATCCCAATATTAGGGGGAACTGAGTACTTGGCGGAAGTCTGTGCTCTCCGAGTGCTTTTCTAGTTGAGTTTGCAGTGAGAAACCTCATCACAAGTGAAAAGTAGGGGCAGATGTCATGTTAGAGATTGTTTAAAACAAGAGCAGAGACTATAGCTATGTCAAGGCCTCAACGTCCTGTATTAATTATGTCAGATTCCAAAGTATAACTAGATCTGGATTAGTTTGTGATGTTGTGATATTGACAAGTTTTTATTCTTTCAATGCAGAATGTATTTGATACAATGCAAAATATCAAACTGGTAAAGACTCATTTATAAATGATCTTTGATTTGATCAAATGATTCAGATCTTTAAAGTTAAAGACCAATCTATTAATTTAAATGTGGCCAGTCTCCTCCTCTTGTAAACATTTGTCAAAAATTCATCTGTAACTTTGCTAATAAGCAACAAAGTAACTGAACAAATTATATAACCAGGACTTGGCATTAACTTTTGGGCTCTTCAGGCACTGTGGCTTGTAGTTTTTCTAGTGTTGTTAGCCACTTAGCATTTTTTACTGATCAAGGGGCCAGCATTAATAAGTGCATTCCTCTTAAATTTGCAGCATTTTTCTTCTTTTACTTATGTTTTGCCACTTTTTCATTTGGATTTTCTTATTTTTTTCCCCTTAATGTGCATTTTTCCTTGTAAATATGACTTAATTCTAGTAAATTTGGAACTTGCAATTTTTTCTCATACATACACTTGTGAGGTATTCTTTCTTAAAGATTTTCATTTTTTTGTAAATTTGTGACTTCTTTCTTGCATGTTTTTTTTTTCTCTCTGAAGTCCAGCTGCAATTAAACATAAGTGTTTCAACTTTTTATACTGGAGCAAGACCATTATTACTGGCAGAGACTTGGCCCCATTTGCCTCTGGATTAGCATGCCAAGAGGTACTGGGATGATGAGGGGTGAAAGGCACACACAGTGAAACCCATATAACCGTATTCATCAATCATATCTTACTGAGCACTAGTGAATCTAAATGCTAATGTTTGGCTTGAGGTATCTGTCAGCTTGGTGTTCATTTCATAGCACAACAGGTCCTTCTGCATTGGATAAGCTGATTAAAACCCAACTTATGCTCCCACATTTTGCACTGTAAACTACATTGATTTTTTTTTTTTTTTTTTTTTTTTTTTTTACACCAGATCTTCTGGCCTGCAATCTTTAATTAAAGATGAGACCTGTCAACAAGGTTGCTGTATGAGATCATACATACTGTGTGTCAGGCAGGATATAGAAATCAGTGAACACAAATCTGTGAAGACTAAAAAAGTACTCTATGCAAAACCTACTGATTGAAGGTTTGTCAAACTGCATATGCTTATGAAAATTGCTAACAGTAATAACATTGTAATGTATCAACATTTTTGGGTGACTTTTAGTTTTTTTATGAAATAGAGACAAATGGAATTGAGAGAGGATGTTCCCTCCATTAAAGAAAATGAGTTTATATAGTTTAAACTGTCATATTTGAAGATCATGTGGGAACATCAATGGATTTAATATCACAAACTAGAAAAGCACTCATAGAGCGCATACCTCCGCCAAGGCTCCTTCCGTTTCTCATTGATCACCTCCAAAATGTAATGGGCTTGTGTGTAGGCCTATCGCCACTTGTGGTGAAAATTGCATCCAAGTCTGTCCATTAGTTTTGGAGTTTTGTGGCTGACACACTGTGAGAAGAGCCTTGGCTGAGGTATGCATTCCCAGATCATCCCCAAAATGTAATGGGTTCATCTCTAGGCCAAGAACCACCTCTGGTGAAACAGACAGACAAACAGACAAATGCCAGTAAAAGCATTACCTCCTTGGCGGAGGTAATAAACTCAAGTGTTGCTGTTGTGTCCATCTCCTCCATCTCCAAACTCGCAGGCTGTGGGCGTTGCAATTCATCGCACAACCGCGTACAACCCACAGGCCAATGGGTTATGCGAGCGTTTTCATAGATCACTGAAAGCAGCACTCAGGGGTTCACTGACGGATGCAAATTGGGTAGACAGGTTGGCGTGGGTTTTATTGGGGTTGCGCTCCGCGCCAAAAGAGGATTTGGAAGCTTCCCCAGCAGAGAGCTCGTTTTTGCGCAGCCCCTATGGCTGCCCGGGGAATTTCTGCCAAATAATCCCGCGCCGGTCAGCTGCCCGTCTCAGCTTTTGCAGCGTAGCAGAAACACAGGCACGCTGCCGGGCCCGGCCCACCACTGTTTTCCGCGTGCTTTTGTGCCTAAAACTTTGAAGAACGCGGAGTTCGTGTTCGTCAGACACGACGACCAGCGCCCTCCATTGCGCCTGCACACATGTTGAAAATGGTCCTATCTCACAATGTTAAAGAATCCTTTAAAAAATTCCTGGATCCAGACGGTGATCCGGATCATCACCAAAATTTAATCAGTTCTTCCTTGTACCATTTCCAACAACGCCTGAAAGTTTCATCGAAATCCGTCCAAAACTTTTTGAGTTATCTTGCTAACCAACAGACAGACAGACAAACAAACCCCGGCAAAAACATTACCGCCTGCGGCCTGGCGGAGGTAATAAAATATTTTAACTTCCAGTAAAAGGGTTGATTTGATGTTTACTCAGCAATATTACTTAAAAGGTTTTGATTCATAATTTACAGTCAATTATATAAAATAAATTAGGCTAGGACTTTCTGATTAGCCCGTTTTAGCTTTGTTGGAATGAGCTAATGTGATGGCGTGCTGTTCATCTGTCTGTCCATCTGTCCACATTTCACAGGAATCACTACTCCTGCACCAGTTGTTCAACTCACTCAGTATGATGCAAATCCCCCTGAGGATCAAAGTTGTACTCAAGGTCAAAGGTTAGGAGATCTGTTACTTATGTGATTTAATCAAAATCAGGAAGAAACTTCCAGGACTCCTTGGAAGAAAAGATCTTGTATCTCAGTGGGACCTTCCTGGCTAAATAAAGGATAAAATAAATAAAAAATAATACTCCTCCTAGGCAATTGCCCAAACTCTCAACAAACTCACACACAAAGATCCTGAAGTTGGTCAGCAACCAGATTGAGGTCATTGTCAAGGTCATTTTCAAAGGTCAGGAGATCTGGGCATTACGATTTCATGAAAATTGTTCCTCCTCCTAGGCAATTCCCAATGTTCAGCAAAGTCATGCCAAATGCTCCTCAGGTGGGTCCAGAGTGTAATGAAACTTTCAGCTGAGGTGGCCCTTGGGCTACGGATGAACCCTTTAGATTTTGGAGGTGACCTGGGTCAGGATGTTGATTCTGGATCACTTTTTTACTTTAACATTGCAAGATGGGGCCTTATCGGAAGTATGCTCTCTTGGATCACCTCCAAATTGTAATGGTTCATCTGTACCCAAGGGCTACCACCTCTGATGAAAATTTCACAAAAACCCATCCAGTAGTTTTGCGTGATCCTGCACAAAAACATACAAGGGCCTTGGCAGTGTTGTGGGAGCTTAGCTTAAGCCACTATCAAATGACTGAACAACCTTCTTCTTGCTTGAACTGTTTAATGACAGTCTGTACATTATTACAGGACAGCTGCACGGCATAAACTGTCTGTCATCATCATTTTAACTAGCAGTGAGCTGTGAGCTACTAGCCACTCTATCTGCTTTTTTCTCTGTCTCTAAAGGCTCAACTTAACCTTAGCTTGAACACTACTTCCACCATGTGGTCAAAGGTAGTTAGAGAAAACACATGAATGAATAAATTCAGTATATCTGAAACACAACAACAATATTATGAACTGTTTTTCTCAATTATTTAAGCTAAATTAATGAAATGAATTACTGTACTATTAACCAAAAAGATACAACATCCCCAAGAAGACAGTTCATAAACTCAAGTCTCAAAAGGATATAGGAGTTGGACTGGTTTTCTTAATATTGTCCCTTCTGGTGTGTGCACCGCACAGGATCTCACAAGTCCATCTCTTCCTGTGAATAGCTCCTTTATTATTCCAGTCTTTTAAATCTGACGTGGCATCTTGTCATCTTCAGTAAGAACTAGTTTGCCTTCCTTTATTACAGTGGTGTGTGGGATCTTGATGGTATGTGCGGACCTCGATTCCAGTAAATACTCCCTTTTCCAGTGAGTCCAGAAGTCATTTAGAAGTCTGTGATGGTACTTCCAGTGGCGTGTCAGCTCTTCTTGGGTAGTGCTTGAGGTTTGACTCGCACTCCGGAAGGATTTTGGTAGTAAGGCGGAGAGTCTTTTGCCAATCAAGAAATGAGCTGGTGTTAGAGGCTGAGGCTCTTTAGGTTCATTGTAGACAGAAGTGAGCAGTCTTGAATTAATTGTTGCCTCTACCTCTGCTAAAAGAGATGTGATCTCCTCAAAACTCAGTGATGCTCTTCCCATTACCTTTCTCAAGCATGTCTTCACTGATCGAACCAGTCGTTCCCAAAAACCACCCTACCAAGCTGCTCGCTCTACAATGTACTTCCAGGTGATCCCCTTTTCAGAGAAATATTTCTGTAGTTCAGGCTCTTTTATAGCTCTCCATAGTGCTTGGAGGTCTTGGTCAGCTCACTTGAAGGATTGTGCATCATCAGAACTAGTACATACCCATGCATGGCTGTGCATACCCGTGCATGCCCATAGAAACCAAGTATAAGTATTTCTGCATGCTCGTAGAAAGCATGTGTAAGCAAGGGTGTAAGCATGTCGGCACTCATTCAGTGATGCCTGCCTTTGACTTTTGATGGTGTCATAGTGAGTCCTATGATCTGTGATGATGTCATAGGGAGTCATATGATTGTGAGTCATGCCTGTGTTTGACCTTGGAAGCTGTCCTATGATCTTTGATGATGGTCTAGCGAGTTCTATGATGCCTGCATTTGATCCTGGTTTAAATTAGTGTGTCCTATTCTTAATCGGGTGATGAGTATCTGTTCTTTCCTGTTTCTGGCAACTCCCATTCGGTTTAAAGTGCTGTGTCCTATTGGTTATCGGGTGATAAGTATTTCTTCTTTGGTGAGTGATGGTGTATATGACATCATAAAGACATGAAGGCAGGCATCGTGAGTGATGGTCTATATGACATCATAAAGACATCAAGGCAGGCATCATAGGACCTCATGCCTACATCATAGGTAGCCAGGTCTATTGTGTATGTGATGGCATTGCGAGTCCTATGTTGCCTGATATCATAGGATGATCATAAGACATCAGGCAGCCATCATAGGCTGTCCTATGATGTGCTTTGATCGTGACACACAGACATGATGTACTGCTTCAAATGGGTGTGGTTTAAAGTAGTGTGTCCTATTGTTAATCAGGTGATAAGATTTCCAGTTTTACACCAAAACTGACAGATTTCTTGAATTTATAGAATGATGATATTTTGTAAGATTTCCAGATTTACTGCTTTGAATGGGTGTGCTTTAAAGTGCTGTTTGTCTATATGACGGCATCGCGAGTCATGATGGTCTATATGACATTATAAAGACATCAAGGCATAGGGACATCATGGGAGCATCATAGGCTGTCCTATGATCGTGACACACAGACAGATACACACACACACACACACACACACACAGAGGTTTCTTGAATTTATAGAGTGAAGAGTGATAGATGACTCTGCAGAGGCCTCGTCTTGATATAAATCTCTTTCTGTGTGGAGTTTGCATGTTCTCCCTGTGCTGCGTGGGTTTACTCCGGGGGCTCCGGTTTCCTCCCACAATCCAAAGACATGCATGTTAGGTTAATTGGCTGTTCTAAATTGTCCCTAGATATCTGTTTCCTATAGGCCCTTAGAATAGAGGGTTAGTACTAGTGAAAGTGCTTTGAGTGGTCTTTGTGACTAGAAAAGCGCTATATAAGCGCAGGTTAGTTAGTTAGTTAGTTAGTTAGTTAAATACCAGGATGATAGCTCTGACACCAACTCCAGATGAACAGCACAAGTCGCAGCACAGGTGAGCAGTGCAATATAAGCCTTCTCCACTGTGTTCTTATTTTTAACATAAAGAGGACCTGCAAAGTCCACCTCTACTGTTTCAAATGGTGAGGTTTCTGTGATCCGGTCTCTTGGCATGGGTGCTGTCAACTGTTGCATGGCCTTTACTTTGAATCTCTTACACACAGGGCAAGCAGCAATGATTCTTTTTACCATTTGCCTAGCTCGAGGAATCCAGTACTTTTCTCTTAGCTGCACCAAAGTGTCTCTTATATCTGAATGCATCACTTGGTCATGACTGTGTCGAAAGAGCATCTCAGACAGTCTGTGGTCAGAAGGCAAAATCAATGGATGTCGCTCATTAAAACTCATGTCTGAGTGTTGCAGTCTTCCCCCTACACAAAGCAAACCATTCCCATCAAGAAATGGCTTAAGATCTCTGATCTTTGAGTCACTGTGAACTTCCTTTCTTGCCTTTATCTCCATCATCTCCTTCTGGAAAGTTTGCCCTTGCACGTTCCAAATCCAGTGTCTTTCAGCTTCTGCCATTTCCTCTGCAGTCAGCTCTTCTTGTCTCTTTGATTTTGAGCAAGCATTGTGAACAAATCGTTTAATCCAGGCTGTGATTCTGAGTACAGTTCTTAGCTTGCTGTAGTCCTCTAGCCACGGCAGTGAATCTGGCTGTACAGTTTCAGTATTACTCAGCTGGACTATGACATTGGGTTCTTTAAGCTCAGCCTTTAGCCCCTCTTCACAAGGCTCCCCAGAAAATGACACTGACACATTGCTGTATCGAGGGATGGGGGCCCAGACCACAAGAGCTCATCATCTTTCAGTTTTTGTGCTGTTTGACCTCTTGTGATAAGGTCTGTGTTAGGTCAAAAATGAATTGATTGAGACTGAATCAATAATCAATAGGCGGTTTCCAAGTTCTGATCCATTTATTCTCTTTCTGATCAGAAAGGAGGCAATTAGTCACAGCAAGGAGTGTCTCAGAGCCTGCTCATGCTAACTCCCTAACATGCATTACAAAGGTGGGGCTTCTTATACCCCAGGCAGACAGACCTTGAGAAGACAGCTGGAGCCCTCTCTCAGTCAACCTAACTCCCCTCCAGACATCCTGGCCCTGAACAAAACAGTTTAGTATAATAGAGCAGTAAAACCTTCGTCATTATTTACAATCTCGCTCAGCCTAATCTTACAGTGAAGAACAGACATTCTTCTCAGGCTCTGAGACAATGGGAAATCACAGAGAATCAGACATTGGCTCATTATATGCACCAGATACAAATATAATATAAAATAGAATAATACAGCATAAAAATCATATAGAATAATTAATGAAACATGAAAATATCCTATCAGTCTGCAGGATTCAGCTTCCCACTGCAATGTGAACAAACTTCAGGTGAAGTTAGTAACTGTATTTCAACTACTCTGTTAGCCACAAACTGCTTCCATTTATGTGCTGAACTATGAATCCACTGAAGAACTATCATGGAGTCTGACCACATTCGGATTTGTGTTGGCTGCATGTTCATTGCCTTTAGCAGGTTGTTTCCCATCCGTGCAGCAACTAGAGCTCCCATTAACTCCAAACGGGGCAAGGTGAGTTTCTTGATGGGGGCTACTCTTGACTTGGACATGACCAGTCTGGTGATAGTTTGCCCATCAGCTGTTTGTCCTTGAAGATTAACTAACTAACTAACCTGCACTTATATAGCGCTTTTCTAGTCACAAACACCACTCAAAGCGCTTTCACTAGTACTAACCCTCTATTCTAAGGGCCTATAGGAAACAGATATCTAGGGACAATTTAGAACAGCCAATTAACCTAACATGCATGTCTTTGGATTGTGGGAGGAAACCGGAGCCCCCGGAGTAAACCCACGCAGCACAGGGAGAACATGCAAACTCCACACAGAAAGGTTCCAACCCCTGCCAACCTGGGGATTCGAACCAGGAACCTTCTAGCTGTAAGGCACAGTGCTAACCACTACACCACCGTGCTGCCCCAAGATATGCTACTGCACCATAGGCTTTCTCACTGGCATCACTGAAAACATGGAGGTTGTGGCCTTGTCCCCCTTGCAGTGTGTCTGTTCCATAACACCTGGGAATGACTCCCCAGAGACTGCTTATGGAGTTGAAGCAGCTCTGTGCACCACTGTTGCCACTTTAGTGAGAGATCTGGCAGCGCCTCGTCCCAGCCAATGTCTTTTTGCCACATGTCCTGAAAGAGACATTTCACTGTTATTGTGAATGGAGTGAGAAATCCCATGAGATTAAATATTCTAGCTGATGACTGCAGGACACTTTTTTGTGTTTTCTTTGTCTCTGAAAATGTCCATCAGGTGCTTGAAGTCAACGAGAAAATCGTCAGTCTCTGGTCTCCACACAAGACCAAGCACCTTTAGCACACAGCCGTGTGGTTCAGACTCGGGAGCAAAGTCAAATTCTCCTTGCATCCACCTTTCCTTTAGTGTGGAAGAATTAGTGGTCCACTAATGGCCCTTTTCCACTAGTACCCAGTCGGCCTTACTCTACACTACTCGGCTCTACTCGGTTTGGCTCGGTTGTGTTTCCATTGCAGCTGGGTACACCTGGGGTGGGTGGGATTTTTTTACAGCAAGGTGGTGCCACACTCCCGTGACATAAAACACGCGACCCAAGCGAAACATAACATTGCGGCTGTACAAAGCGACTTCTTGTCTCCGGCTTTTTGTCACCGTAAATGCCAAAAAGGACCACCAGACAAGGGTACAGGCAGCGAGACGAAACACTCTGGAAAAGTACTGCAGCGTCTGGGAAGCCATAGAGCCGAAGACGTGAGGATATGAAGTAGATCATATATGACGGTAAGCTAATGATTGCTAATGCTAGTTTGCTTTAAGTACGTCGTACTACACTGTAATGTCTGCAAGTTATCGCTATTGGGTACTAAAATATGTATACTGTGTGTGTGTGTGTTTCAGATGGCTCTGTTGTGGGAAAATTACTGCTTCAAACAGTCAGTCTGGCGTTCAACACAGCCTCTTACTGATGTCACCCCAGCTTCACAAACGACCAGTGGTTATAGAGCTTAAGGATGTCTGTAGAAGCGTTTAGCTTCCTGTACAACAAATTGCTCTGATCTGTGTGAAAATCATGGAGAGACTGTTGAGACATCATGTCATGTACCTGCTCCAGCAGCACTGAGTCTGTGGTGGTGTCATGGCAAAAACTGTTCAGCTGACACAACTTGATCGCCAGGTTGTAGTTATATTAGCCACAAAATATATATTCATAAAGTAAATTACTGAGTTAGGTATAATAAGATATATTTGACAATTATGATACATTTTAGGCCAAAACAAACTTGATCTAGGATTAAAAGCAATTAAAATAATGCAGTCACAAGGTTACATGGAAAATACTTGATTTACTAGATAAATGTACTGTAGAAATGTATATTCCCTGCATCAACAATGTACTATACATGCATTCATGCAGTATTGCACTGGGAATTGCACTGACCATAAACCTTTGAAGTTTTTGCAGATGTCTCTTTTTTTATATGTGAAGGTTACCACCAAGTGACATAAATTAAATACTGAAAGACTGGAAAAGCGGGCAGCATGGTGGCAGAGTGGTTAGCACTGCGGCAGCACAGCAGCTCACCCTTGGCCGGGGGCTCCTGGGTTCTATCCCAGCCCCCGACCAAAAGTGATCTGTGTGGAGTTTGCATGTTCTCCCCGTGTCTGCATGGGTTTACTCCGGGATTTCTCCGGTTTCCTCCCACATGCCAAAAACATGCAAGTTAGGTTAATTGGCATCAAAACTGGGGATTCTAAATTGTCCTTAGGTATGACTGTGAGAGTGAATGGTTGTCTGTCTCTGTGTTGGCCCTGCGATGGACTGGCGATCTGTCCAGGGTGTACCCTGCCTCTCGCTCAAAGATGCTGGGATAGGCTTCAGCCCCCCCGCGACCCAAAAAGGATTAAGCGGAAGAAGATGAAAAGATTGGAAAAGCTGTCTGAGAACAATCCAGCAGTTTGAGAAATCACTTTTGATTTGGTGTAAGTCTGTCAACAGAATTATGAACCATAAAGCAGTTTGTGTTAAAATGTTAAATCCCATTAAACCCTAACCCAGGGGTGTCCAATCATGTGTCATGGAGGGCCAACACCCTGCAGGTACTTTCTTCTACCCAGTCTCTTCAGCAGGTGTTCTCACTGATCAGCAGTCAATAGAAGAAATTCAGTGGAATCTGCTGTTGAAGACACTGGTTGGAGGTAAAGCCTGCAGGGTCTTGGCCCTCCATGGCACATGATTGGACACCCCCGCCCAAACCCATTATGATAAAGTACAGATGCTAATATGGCCCAGAATTCCTTCATATACTGGTACTGTCACTAAAGTGTGCAGTGTCTTCTGCGGTGGCTCATCCAACAATACAGTCTTCAGTAAATAAAATAATTGGTTTGGTTACTTTTTCTTAAAAATGAGCCATTATTTTCAAAGTCACCGATAAATGGTTTGTACTGTTGACTCTTTTCCCACCGGTGCCTTAATAGACAAAATAGAAAATCATGATGCAAATGCATAAGTCACTAAATTGTTTATTACAATCAGCAGTAAATTCTAGATTATTCAGACTGTGCAAAATTCAAACTGTAAAAAAAAAACCCAAAAAAACAACTTAGAATGGGTCACACACGCCAGCCACGCTGCCTCACTGAGAAGCAGCTGGTATGTGCCACTCAAGCTGGTCCCAGTTCAGCAGATCTTCGGCCTGCATCTCTGTAAATAGTGAGGCAAGGTCCAGTTTGGGGTAGATCGTTTCCCTCTTGCCTTGACAAAAGACAGAAATGGGTGGTGGTTAATTAAAGCAAGTTTAAAACATATTTGAGAAATACACTTGTTGCTAAAAGCCAGTGATGGAATGTGAATGAATGAATGAATCTTTATTTCGGATAGATTAAAAGTAAAGATTAAAAGAAAATAGAATAATGTAACAAAGGGGAAAAAAATCTAACAAGGTCAAATTAAACAATAACCCCTCTGATTATACAGTTCAACATAGGTTATCCGAAATGGGTGATGGCTGCAGCCGCAGCTTATATTGCCCACCCATATTCCATCCAATAATTCAAAAGAAAAACAAAACAGGAGCAATTACAATTCGAATGTGACAAAGTACTTCGTTGTTGTATTTAACCACAATTTTCATGTAGCTGCGCTTCAGTAAAGTAGATTTTACAAGGGCTGGGTTATGTTTAAAATCATTTGTTTTTACTGTGGCCTCAGCAATCAGAATGAATTAATACATTTACTTGAATGGAATCTAGTACTTTAACTGAGGGTGCGCATCACTGAGTATGGAGTCGCTGAGTCAAAATATGGAATTTTTATCAATAGAAGTTTAGCCACCGCTTTGTCACCGCTGTATCTCTTCTTGCCCTGGCTTCAAGTGTGGGCGGTGTTTTGTACTTTTATTTCTAAAATATAAAAGGAAGCACAACAATGGGTCTCAGATATTTGTAATGTGTCCTGTTACTGCAAGAGTTTATTGATGATAGACTATAAACTACGTATATAAACTAAATTATATTGATGACTGAACAACTCCCATTCCCCAAAGTGCAACATACAGTTATGAACATAACTCACAAAGGATCACACAAGCGATCTGACAAAAAAAAAAAAAAAAAAATACATTAACAAGCGGTTTATTTTACAGTTGATGTGCCAGTCATTTTCACTTATTCTGTAATTAATATTTACACAATCAAATAAATCTCAGTTCAGTCCCTTTTATATTAAGTGGAAATTGTGCTACTTTGGTTTTGACACTTTACCTATAAAAGCAAAGGATTTCCGTACTTTCCACAGTGGCAAGGTCCATTGTGGGGTGGGTGCTTTTCCTTTCCTCTTGCCTAGACCAAAGACAGAAATGGATGGTGGTTAGTTCAAGCAAGTTCAAAACATATACAGGCACATCTCAAAAAATTAGAATATCATGAAAAAGTTCAGTATTTTTATCGCTCATTTCAGAAAGTGAAACCCATATATAGATTCATTACACGGACAGTGATATATTGCAAGTGTTTATTTTAATTTTGATGATTATGGCTACAGCTCATGTTAACCAACATTTCAGCGACCAACATTTCTATTTAAAAACTATTTTTTTAAAATTAATTTTATGTAATCTAATTTTTTGCCAAACTGAATTTGGAGTTTTCAGGGGCTGCAAGCCATAATCATCCAAAGTAAAATAAACGCTTGAAATATATCACTGTCTGTGTAATGAATCTATATACATAAGAGATGGATTTCACTTTCTGAAATGAGTGACAAAAAATATTGAACTTTTTCATGACATTCTAATTTTTGGAGATGTACCTGTATTAGGGAAATACACTTGTGAAAGTCAGTGGTGGGATGTGACAAAAATGCTTTGTTTCCCTGACCAGTGAGCATCCCAGGAGCCACTCTGTACATGTAAAAGTACATTATCAATCCAGGGATTTATGGTGGAACAGCACGACAACACTGTTCCAACACCTTTTATAGAAAATCCACAGAATAGGTGTGTGGGTCTATTCTGATGCTTTAGAAAATTATATGAATCACTTTATAAATCACTGGTTTGAAAATGCACTTGTACAGTGGGGCAAAAAAGTATTTAGTCAGCCACCAATTGTGCAAGGTCTCCCACTTAAAAGATGAGAGAGGTCTCCAATTTTCATCATAGGTATACCTCAACTATGAGAGACAAAATGAGAAAAAAAAAATCCAGAAAATCACATTGAAGGATTTTTAATGAATTAATTGGTAAATTCCTCGGTAAAATAAGTATTTGGTCAATAACAAAAGTTCATCTCAATACTTTGTTATATACCCTTTGTTGGCAATGACAGAGGTCAAATGTTTTCTGTAAGTCTTCACAAGGTTTTCACACACTGTTGCTGGTATTTTGGCCCATTCCTCCATGCAGATCTCCTCTAGAGCAGTGATGTTTTGGAGCTGTCGCTGGGCAACATGGACTTTCAACTCCCTCCAAAGATTTTCTATGGGGTTGAGATCTGGAGACTGGCTAGGCCACTCCAGGACCTTGAAATGCTTCTTACGAAGCCACTCCTTCGTTGCCCGGGTGGTGTGTTTGGGATCATTGTCATGCTGAAAGACCCAGCCACGTTTCATCTTCAATGCCCTTGCTGATGGAAGGAGGTTTTCACTCAAAATCTCACGATACATGGCCTCATTCATTCTTTCCTTTACACGGATCAGTTGTCCTGGTCCCTTTGCAGAAAAACAGCCCCAAAGCATGATGTTTCCACCCCCATGCTTCACAGTAGGTATGGTGTTCTTTCTCCTCCAAACACGACAAGTTGAATTTTTACAATAAAGTTCTATTTTGGTTTCATCTGACCATATGACATTCTCCCAATCCTCTTCTGGATCATCCAAATGCTCTCTAGCAGACTTCAGACGGGCCTGAACATGTACTGGATTAAGCAGGGGGACACGTCTGGCACTGCAGGGTTTGAGTCCCTGGCGGCGTAGTGTGTTACTGATGGTAGCCTTTGTTACTTTGATCCCAGCTCTCTGCAGGTCATTCACTAGGTCTCCCCGTGTGGTTCTGGAATTTTTGCTCACCGTTCTCGTGATCATTTTGACCCCACGGGGTGAGATCTTGCGTGGAGCCCCAGATCGAGGGAGATTATCAGTGGTCTTGTATGTCTCCCATTTTCTAATAATTGCTCCCACAGTTGATTTCTTCACACCAAGCTGCTTACCTATTGCAGATTCAGTCTTCCCAGCCTGGTGCAGGTCTACAATTTTGTTTCTGGTGTCCTTTGACAGCTCTTTGGTCATGGCCATAGTGAAGTTTGGAGTCTGACTGTTTGAGGTTGTGGACAGGTGTCTTTTATACTGATAAAGGGTTCAAACAGGTGCCATTAATACAGGTAACGAGTGGAGGACAGAGGAGCCTCTTAAAGAAGTTGTTGCAGGTCTGTGAGAGCCAGAAATCTTGCTTGTTTGTAGGTGACCAAATACTTATTTTACCGAGGAATTTACCAATTAATTCATTAAAAATCCTTCAGTGTGATTTTCTGGATTTTTTTTTCCCCTCATTTTGTCTCTCATAGTTGAGGTATACCTGTGATGAAAATTGGAGACCTCTCATCTTATAAGGGGGAGAACTTGCACAATTGGTGGCTGACTAAATACTTTTTTCCCCCCCCTGTATATGTTGGGATTTTGAATCCTGGGGTCCTCTTGACCTGTATCCACAATATAAACACAAAATGCTGAGGGTGGCTAACCCCTGGCATGTGGAAACAGATTCTAGAAAGAAATTACACACAACTTAATGCACAGCACCAAAGTGCAACACGTACACAAACCAGGACTTTAACCAGGATTAACATATTTCATCGTTTTGCTCTCACAAGCGAATACTTTGGGCAAAGCAAGCGCGAATCAGCAGAATTGACTACTAGCTAGCTAGCTACTAGCTAACACTCGTTAGCCAGCACAGGACGGCGTTGTATTGCTCAAAAAAATTGAGCTTACCACCAACAGGATAAATAAGCGAAAAGATGCACAATATCACAAATCACTCACCATCGATGGTTCCCTCGCGTTCATCTTCAGCTTTGTCCGTAGTCCGGTTCTATGCTGGGCTGCCATCTGTATCGGTGTGGGTTGCTCCTCTCACTGGATCTGCCACCAAGCACAGAAAACTCTGCACCTCTTCGTTGGACCACGGTGTAGATTTCCGCGAAACCTACAACGCCATCTCTATTAATATCGTGGTTACTCGGTGACCGAGTTTAGTCCGTGAACTATTGCAAATGGCGGTCGTGTAGATTCCACAGAAGACGGACGCTTTTGTGACGTTACGCCCTGACCAATCAGTGGCTTGCAGTCTGTTGATGTCACATTTTTGGCTCGACTCAGCACGGTTGTACCCTGGCCTCGAATAGGTACGAAAAAAGTACCTGGTAACCGGTACTGGGTGCTCATGGAAAAGGCTACAAACTGGGCCGAGTAGAACCGAGTAGGGCCGAGTGGGTATTAGTCGAAAAGGGCCATTGCATAGGTTCATACCAGCAGCAGCTAATATCGTTCTTGCAGCTGTGGTGATTGCATAAGCACTTTCAACATTTCTGGTGCTGGCGATGAAGTCATCCACATATAGCGTGTCCTTCAGAATATTAACAGCGTGTGGATGAGTCGATTGGTATTTCTCCAGATGGTTTCTGATTGTAGCTGCTAGCAGAAATGGGCTTGATGACACACCAAATACTACACGGGTCATTCTGAGTGTGCACTCTTTTGTGCCCTCAGCATCGGGAGGTCCTGTGAGCCAAAAAAATCTTAGAACATCTCTGTCCTCTTCTTCTACAGATATTTGTCGGAAAGCCTTAAAGTAGAACTGAACTGAACGGCACTGGGTGATAGTACATACAATTATAAAGATAATTTATCATTGGCACCCCCTCCACAAATCCCGGAATCTTGGAGAAAATCGCGATTTTGAATTTCCCGCCCTGAAAAATCAGACAAATCTGCCGATTAACCGGAAGTGCAGCCGGAGTTCCGCGTGACGTCACGAGTGTGACACAGTCCTCCATGTTTACCATTGCGAGCACGTCGACGCTGGTTATTTTTGGTGCATTTTGTCGTGATAGTCGACTACAAAACACTTCCAACACCTGGGAAGATCTGTTCAGTGGCCAAGGAAAGCTGTCATGGCGACGAAAGAAAAGAAAGGGGGAGGAAAAGCGACCGGGAAGCGCTGTTTTTCTAGATATAGATATTACAGTGATCCCTCACTTATCGCGTTTAATGGGGACCAGAACCGACCGCGAAAAGTGAAAAACCACGAAGTAGCGTCACCCCCCCCCCCCCAAGGGCGTCACAAGCACTATTTTGCACAAAAAGGCACAAGAGAACAGCGAAAAGTGCCACTAAGCAACACGAGCAGGGAGAGAAGCTGGGTAAAACGTCTCGGCCAATCAGCTTGCGGGGTAAAACGTCTCGGCCAATCAGCTTGCGAGATTCCCGAGCGGTGAAGAGGTGGGCGGAGAGGAGTGGAGCGGTGGTCAGAGAGGATACCTGATCAGGTATCAACACGGAGAGCCCGCACAACTCAAAATCCACCTCTCTGACCACCACTCCACTCCTCTCCGCCCACCTCTTCACCACTCGGGAATCTCGCAAGCTGATTGGCCGAGACGTTTTACTTCACAAGCTGATTGGCCGAGACGTTTTACCCAGCTTCTCTCCCTGAAGAGCGCCCATACCCAGCGAAGGAAGACCGCATTCATTGTTCTTTATCACTCGTGTTGCTTAGTGGCACTTTTCGCTGTTCTCTTGTGCCTTTTTTGCAAAATAGTGCTTGTGACGCCCTTGGGGGGGGGGGTGACGCTACTTCGCGGTTTTTCACTTTTCGCGGTCGGTTCTGGTCCCCATTAAACGCGATAAGTAAGGGATCACTGTATTCCCCGGCGGCGGACCTTGCCTCTGCATCGCCGTCTGCCAGCTGCTGTCACAGTTGCATCAGGTCTCTGTCTCCCAGGCTCACCCTTGTGCACGCCTGCCACCTGCCACACTCCTGCATCCTCCTCTGTCTCGTCACCGATCCTGAATGCCTCTTCACTCTGAAAACTCTGGTTTTCTTGACTGCTGGAACTGCTGGAACGGCTATCATCTGCCATTGTTGTTTTGTTTAAGGATCACACTCGTGACGTCACGCAGCGTCGTCTGCACTACTTCCGGTTTGTTTGGCACTGCCAGCCAGAGGCAAAAGTTTATCGGCTTATAGCTTGGCCATCGCACGGCCTAAAAATTTCTTTTATGTGTTGAAAAATACAATGGGTAATAAGGAATTAATCTGCTATTCTACTTTTTGCGCCAAAAGGTGGGTTCAGTTCTACTTTAATGATGTCAGCCATGAATACAATTGGATGCACCCTAAACTTTATCAGGACAGTTAGGAGGTCTGGGTTTAGATTTGACCCGGTGAAAAGACAGTCGTTGAGGGAAGGGCAGCCATCTTCATGTGAAGAAGCATCGAAAACAGCTCTTAATTTGGTTGTCGCCTTGTCATCTCTGATTACGGCATGGTGAGGCAAATAGTACTTAACACTGCTGTCATAGACTCCATCTGACTGTTTGAGCTCAGGTGCCCTTTCACATATTCCTTGTTGGAAGTAGTCCTCTATTACTTCATTGTATCTTTCAAACAGTGTCACATCTGCTCTCAGTTTCCTTTTCAAACTCTCAAACCTTTTTTGGGCAGCCCTCATGTTGTTTGGGAGTTTGGGTGCATCTTGTCACCATGGCAGTCTCACCTCATAATGACCTTCTCTGTAGTTCAGTAACTTGTCAAAGCATTGCTGAGCCTCATTGTCATCAGCCCACTGCTCTGGTTTACTGGTGATGCCCAGCAATTCCATTTCCCAAAATGCTCGTAGCTGATCCGAAACTTGTGTTGTTTCCTTGTGTTGTTTCCTTCGGCGCATGCGCACGCAGCGACCGGCAGCTGGTGAAATAGTGTGTGTGTGTGTGTGTGTGTGTGTGTGTTTTGTACTTTTATACGTTTTTATAAAATCCTCTGTGTCGTTTCTGCTTTGGAGGGGGTGTGGAATATATGGCGAAGAGCTCCCTGGTATCTACAACATGGATTTATTCTCCTTTCTCGCACTGCTGCTTTCTGTGCTGTGGCTCTTTGTCCCTGAAGTAAACGCGTTCAGCTCTATGGCGGGCAGAATAGCGGGCAGAATACAATATTCCAGGGACGTGTTGCTGCACTTAAATATGGCTGATTCAACGGCTGTGATTGAGCCTAAGCTGCAACTGCCGGACTTTATTTTGAGAGACGGACACAGCGGTGAAAAGAGAGATGGGAGAGACAGCAGAAGGAAGCGTGGAAGGCATGGAGGTGTGAAATTGCGCCTTAGGAGACGTCAGTTTGGTAACATTCCTCTTCCTTTGATAATTTTTGGGAATGCACAGTCTGTGAGAAACAAGGTGGATGAAATTCAAGGGAACGTACGCTACCAGAAGGACTTTAAGAACTGCTGCGTCATGGCTTTCACTGAATCCTGGCTTAGTGCGCATGATCGAGATGCAGACCTGTGGATTGACGGCTTTGGACTCCCGCTGCGCTCAGATCGGCAGGAAGAGGTAACGGGGAAGCGTCAGGGGGGCGAAGTATGTTTATACATTAATAAGCAGTACTGCACATCTGTCACGGTCAGACAGCGCATCTGTACACCCGATGTGGAGCTGCTGTCTGTGTCACTATGCCCCTTTTATTTGCCTCGCGAGTTTCCCCAACTTTTCATCACGACTGTGTACGTTCACCCGAGGGCAGACGCTGACTCCGCCTCCAGCACTGTCTTTGATGTGGTCCAGCGGCTGCAGTCAATTTCTCCAGAGGCGCCAAACTTCATTCTTGGGGATTTTAACCATGTTTCTTTAAAGAAGACACTTAAAAACTTTTATCAGTATGTCTCCTGCCCAACCAGGCGAAAAAAGACATTGGACCTGTGCTATGGATCCATAGAGAGGGCCTATAAATCACTCCCCCTTCCTCCTTTAGGATCCTCAGATCACAACTGTGTACATTTGCTGCCCACATATAAAACTGCTCTCAGAAGAGGCAAGGTGGAGACGAGAGACATTGATGTGTGGACAGAAGATTCAGAGCACAGCCTCCAGGAATGCTTTGACTGTACAGACTGGGAGATGTTCATAATGGCCTGCAGGGATGATTTGGAGTCTCTGGCTGAGCTCACATGCTCATACATGGCTTACTGTCAAAATAAGATTGTTCCACGTAAACGTGTCAAAATATATCCCAACAACAAACCATGGGTTACTAAATCAGTTAAATCCTGCTTACAGAGGAAAGCTCTTGCCTTTAAACAGGGGTCTGTTTCTGAGCTACAGGTTGCCACTAAGGAGCTGAAGTCCGAAATTTTAAGAGCAAAACAGAATTATAAATCAGAGTTGGAAAGCAAGATGGCAGCAAATAAACTTGGTTCGGCCTGGGCCAGTATGAAAACTATTGCAGGCTTTCAGAGCACAGAGCACAGTACTCATGTGTTTTTAGATGGTTTTAATTCAGACACAGAGCTGGCTAATGCTCTTAATTGTTTCTATGGTCGTTTTGACTCCTTTGATTTCAGTACAGAAATCCAAGATTTGAAACAGAAACTCAGAGACAATCAGCACTTTAATATTGAGGTGCAGGATGTTAAAAGGGAGTTCTGCGCTGTAAAAGTGAACAAAAGTCAGGGCCCTGATAATATATGTGGGCGCTTGGTAAAGTCCTGTGCACATGGACTGAGTCCTATATTTCATTACATTTTCAATAAGTCCTTACAGACACAACATGTGCCAAAGATCTGGAAAGATGCCGTGGTTGTTCCTGTTCCAAAATCCAGCTGTCCTAAAACGGTAAACGACTTTAGACCAGTTGCTTTGACTTCAATTTTAATGAAAATTTTTGAAAAACTGGTCAGACGTGAGGTCCTAAGGCAGACTGAACATGCATTGGATCCTCTGCAGTTTGCCTATAGGCCTCACAGAGGAGTGGAGGATGCCACTGTCACTATGTTTAACATGCTTTTTAAACATCTGGATTTTAATGGGACACACGCCAGGCTTTTATTTGTGGACTTTTCTTCCGCCTTTAATACAATCCAACCTCATATTTTAGTTGAAGGCTTCTGCAACAATTTGATTTGAGCAATAATCTGGTGGGTTGGATTCTGGATTTCTTAACCAACAGGACGCAGAGAGTAAGGGTCAATGGTACATTGTCTAACCTAAAGTGCTCTTCTACTGGCTCTCCTCAGGGGTGTCTGTTGTCACCACTACTCTTCATCCTGTACACAAACATGTGTCGGAGCAGTCATGACAACAGACACATTATAAAGTATGCTGATGACTCAGTCATTGTCAGTCTCCTCCAGGATGGTGAGAGTGGCCACGGCCCAGTAGTTGATGATTTTGTTCACTGGTGTGAGGATTCCTACCTGCAGCTGAATACAACAAAAACGAAAGATATGATTATTGACTTTAGGAGGAAAACTCCCAGGCACAAAGTCACCATACTAAAAGGCCAGACCACCGAATGTGTACAATCGTACAAATATCTTGGGACAATTATTGATAGTAATTTAAACTTTGAAGTGAACTGTGAAAGGGTGTGCAAAAAGGGTCAGCAAAATTTGCATTGTTTGAGGAAACTTGCATGCTTCCAAATTGACCGAACCATAATGACAATGTTTTATCGGGCTTTTATTGAATCTGTTTTATCCTTTTCTTTAGTGTCATGGTTTGGTCAGATAAAACTGAAACAGAGGAAATCCTTGGATCAGGTAGATGGTCCAGTCGTTTGCTTGGTGAGTCACAGCTGAGCCTGACATCTCTGTACACCAGACAAGTACAGAGGATGGCTGCCTCCATTTTAAATGATGACTCCCACCCTTTGCACTGCAACTTTCAGCTTCTTCCCTCCAGACGGAGGTTTGCTGTCCCAAAAAGTAAAACCCAGCGCTACAAAAACAGCTTTGTCCCTGCTGCTGTCAAAGAATTGAACAAGCTATAAAAATATATTGTACGTATTTTATATTTACTTATTTTGTATGATGTCACTTGGGTTCTAAATATTTTATTGGGTTTTAGACCTTTGAGTTTTTTAACCTCTGACTAGTTTTTAACTTTTAACTTTAATATGACCCCTCTCTCTTACCTTTGGTTTCTCACTCATCTCTTTGCCTTTTTATACCCTGTTTGATGGAGCCTTGAGTATTTTTATCATGTTTATAGTCGGCTTCATGTGTGCCTGTGTTTGTGTCTATGTTGAATGTAATTAGTGGCTTGTAAATATGGTTGTCACCAGACTGCAAAACAAATCTACCTACGGGTACAAATAAAGTAACCTGAACCTGAACCTGAATGCCTATTTTCATGCATGAAGCCTCACTCATACTTGACATAGGAACAGGTCCCTGCACTGTCCAGCCAAATATTGTCTCTACGGCAACCAGGGATCCCGACAGTCTTTCAGCCCTGCCTGATACCACCTCCCAGTAGTAGTCAGCACCTATTAGAACAGACAGCTCCAGCTCTTCATCACTGCTGCCTGAAGCATCAGCTAATTGCAGACCTTTATTTTCCAGCTGCAGCCTAATTTGCTCTCCAGGTACATGCATAACAGCAGAGCTTACTTGTGGTGTTTCAGTGGCTTCAGTTTCGAGGACGTTTCCCCTGCCAGCAACGTTCTGCGGGACTAACTTCACAACATTTCACTCTATTTTTACTGGTGCATCACTGCCAAAGGTATGGAGCTTTAAAGTCTCTTTTTTCACAACTGGCAGTCCTAACACCTTTACCTTCTTCTCCAGCACAAAACTTTGCTGACTTCCTCCATCCATCAGGCAGCGTACCTTTCCTTTTCCCTTTATTCCACTGGCCCATGCTGTGACTGTTTGCAGGAGGACTGTGTTCCTTCTTCCTACACTTGTCTTTAATGTGTGTGGGGCCATGGAAGAGATAATGGTATCAGTTGGTTCTGGGGTATCATTAAGGGGTTCAGTGTGTTCACCTTTGTCCACACAAGTTACATGTGATGCCCTGAGCCTGGCAGAATTTTGTCACATGCCACTGCCCAAAGCATACAGAACATCTCCCCATCTTCCTCAACTTGTCCTTCCACAGGCTGAGTGTATTTTCTGTACATTGTTCAGGGTTTCCTCTGGTAACATTTCTCAGTGGTGGCCCGCCTCGCCACAAAATTTATCACCACGCCAAGAAGGAGATATGAATTTAAGAAAAATATATGAAGCAATGACTTTCCGCAAGCGGGCACACGAACAACGCGCGTGGCCATCATCAGCACGGAGTTTAGAAGCGCCCCACCCACGCAAGCTTTCCAGTCAGTCTGCAGGTAGTGTCTCGCTAGTGGCAGCAGCATCTTCATGGAAAAGGAGTGAAAACCAGGAAATCAAACAGCAGAAATGGACTCTATTTCAAGAGAAACTTTGTGAAGAAGTCCGCCTTTTCTTCGTTGGAGAAAATCCTGGTGCGTCAGCGCCTTAGCGCTACCTGTCAGGCGGGAGTGAAACTACAAATGATGGTTGTGTGCATGTGTCAACCGCTTGGCCTGGGTAGATGAAAAAAGTGAGCATGTATAGCGCCGCATGCGTGCTGGGCTCGTCCAAAGCGTACGCAGCCCAAAGCAGACTAGAGGGGAAATGCAGCATGAATAAGGCTCGACTGTCCGACAGAAACATGAGTTTATTAAAGTACTTTAAACACGGAAAAAAACAAAACAACATAAGAGGTATGTAAGCACTGGAGGCATTTATTATGGTTTTAACCCGCTGGAAATGGGAACAATAACAGAAGAGTCGCTTAGCTAAGAGATGTGGTTAGAATTCAGATGCAGCCGGCTTCATATGAAGGGAAAGGCAAGGGGGACTACTGAATTGCTGAGGATATATTTCATCAGCCACTACAATATTAAGTTATGTTCCCAGTTATGTACCTGGCAAGTTAAGATGACCGAAATTCACGAAATCAATGACTTTAATCCATCAGCAGCCTTCAGACAAACTGAACATGCCAGCATTTGGATTTCAAAATAAGGGAGGTTTTTCTTGGCGGTGAGGAGATTTCTAAAAAAAAACCTATAAATATGTACATATATTATAACAGAAATAACGGCATCCTTGGTCATTTAAGTTAATTTAAATCATTAAATACAATTTTATTAATATTTTCTTCTTTGTAATGAGAGTTAAATTATTGTTCTGTTCTGACTGCAAAGTTATGGTCAAAAATATAAATTGTTATAAGGAAAAAGTGGAAAAAAAATACCACAGTCTGTTTAAAATTTATTTAAAAAAACAGTAATTTTATTTTAAAAAAAGAGATAAAAAATAAGCCATAAAATAATCCACAAATTTATAATAAAGTTTCAAATGTACAAGAAAAGTCAATTTTACAAGAGGAAATTACAAATTTGAGGAAAATGGTTTCAAATTCAATCAATTTAGATAAATTTACAGAGAAAAGTAGAAAACTATAAGAAAATTGTTATAAATTTTTGAGAAAAACCTCAAGCCTTCAAGACTGAAGTCGTTACTCATGTTTTGAGTGGGTGCTCTTTGTACCCTTAACTAGAAATTTTTGGTTGTCTCCTTTAATTTACATGGCACTTGATATTTTCTAACCTGTTTGTATACCACCGTAGACAGAGAACCTAAATTGGACAGAGCTCAGAGAGGGCAAGATGAGACAGAAGAGAGGAACCAAGGAGAGGAAAGTGTTCAGGCAGAGGGTCCAGGAGAGGTGAGAGCAGAGGAAGGAGAGAAGGATGATACCAGTAAAAAGTCCAAACACTGGATGTCTGGGTGGAACCCCAAATGGCCCAATATTCCAACATTCAAGCCTTGGTTGTACAATACTTCAAACAATAAGTTCCATATTTGCGGCAGTGGCTCAGGAGGTAGAGTGGGTTGTAAAATAACCAGATGGTTGGCGGTTCGAATCCCGGTCTCCCCAGATATCCTGCCGTTGTGTCCCTTGGCAAGACACTTTACCCACCTTGCCTCCAGTGTCCATAACACTGGGTATGAATGTATATAAATATTCGGTGGTGGCCAGAGAGGCCGTTGGCCCGGATTGGCAGCCACATTTCCGTCAGCCTGCCCCAGGGCAGCTGTGACTACAGTAGTAGCTTGCCACTACCATTGTCTGTCTGGAGTGAATGAATAATGTATCTGTAAAAAGCATCTTTGAGTGTCTATGATAAAGCACTATATAAATCTGATGCATTATTATTATTATATGCAAAGTTACTGTGCAAAATTTAAAAAAAGAAATAAATATCCCCCCCCATCCTGGAAAAATATGTTGCTACCGCGCCAGGGTCTTTAAGCCAGAGGAAACACTGTTGTTCAAACTTATGACTTGAGCTGTTACAGAATATGCAGCTGTGAGGAGTATTTGAGCTGCTGGTGTGGAGTGCTGCTGCAGATGGCAAGTTTGGTTTCCGAAATTTTCTACTTTCTGCATCTGACTTGCAGTGGCGCTGGAAGGTAGACTGAGGGTCCTTAATAATGCTGTTTACTTTAGTAAGGTGCACTTTAGTAAGGTGCATGACACGCTCTCTGCTTTCAACTTCTTGCTGTAACAAGCTGTTACAAGCTGTAACTTCTTGCTGCACGGTGGCGCAGTGGTTTAGCACTGTGGCAGCACAGTTTTACCCTCGGCCGGGGGACCGCGGGGATCATGAGATCGTGGGTTCGATCCCAGCCCCCGACCAACAGTGAGCTGTGTGGAGTTTGCATGTTCTCCCCGTGTTGCGCGGGTTTACTCCGGGATTTCTCCAGTTTCCTCCCGCATACCAAAAACATGTAGGTTTAGGGCGCTCGCGCACGCAGCGACCAGCAGCCGGTGGCTTGTCACCAGACTGCAAACCAAGTCTACCTACGGGTACAAATAAGTAACAAAAAAAAAAAAAAAAAAAAAAAAGACAATGAGCTCGGGAACTTTAAACTCATTCTCTGAACTTGTTTTATGTGTGTAAGCAAGAGTGAAGTCATTTGGGATCATCTGGAGTAATATGGGACACAGCAAGCCACCATATCAGTCTGAAACAACTCCAAGTCACTCCAACCCTCTGATCTGGACCTCACATTCATCATAAAGCTGTCTCAAGGCGACGATATCTGAGGATCTCTTGACTGGAGTTAGGTTTAGCAGCTTAGATATGTGTGCACTCACTATCAAGTCCTTCCTTCCACATCTCTCTTTGAGCAGGTCTATGGCAGCATCATAGTTGGAGTCAGTTATTTTTAGGCCCGCAATGGCTCTTGCTGCAGGACCCACAAGATAGGACTTGAGATAAGTAAACCTTCCAGTTTTGCTCAGCTTACTATTTTCGTGGATAGCGGTCTCAAACTGATTCCAGAATTCTTGCCATTTTGATACTGTATGTCACCATCATATTTGTTTATGTATAGCTTTGGCAACTTCACTGATGGCCTATTAGTTACTCTGCTGGAATGTGTACTTTCATCACTCAGCCATGAAGAGCCTTGTTCAGCTGCTGGGTGGTCATCTCTTTCAATAATTCTTGTTGCTCGGGACTTCCATAGATAAAGGTTATCCTGGTACTCCATAGTTTTAATTATATCTGCTTCCAGGTCATCCATCGGTGTCTCCTCTTCAGTCTCTCTTTTCAGTTCTAGGAGATTCTTTTCTTTAACCGACAACATGGACAGCAGTTCTTGTAGATGGTCACAACTCACATTATCTTTGCATGACTCCTCCTCAATAGTCCGCAGCAGCTTTGTTGCAGATTCTTGTACAACTCCTTGTTTTTGTTTGTCTCTGTAGATGCTCCGTCATCTTGTTCAGTTGTTCTCTTGCTAGCTAGTTGGCTAAAGCTATCTGTCGGCAGAATCCTTTTTCCACGTCTCCCAGGTTTCGGCACCAAAATGTTGTGGGAGCTTAGCTTAAGCCACTATCAAATGACTGAACAACCTTCTTCTTGCTTTAACTGTTTAATAATGGTCTGTACATTCTTACAGGACAACTGCATGGCATAAACTGTCTGTCATCATCGTTTTAACTAGCAGTGAGCTGTGCGCTACTAGCCACTCTATTTGCTTTTTTCTCTGTCTCTAAAGGCTCAACTTAACCTTTGCTTGAACTCTACTGCCACCATGTGGTCAAAGGTAGTTAGTGAAAACTCATGAATGAATAAATTCAGTATATCTGAAACACAACAACAATATTATGAACTGTTTTTCTCAATTATTTAAACTAAATGAATTAAATGAATTACTGTACTATTAACCAAAAAGATACAACAGGATCACACAGGATTTGGATCACCTCCAAATGTAATTGGTTAATCTGTAGGTCAAGGGCCACCTATGGTGAAATTTTTTTTTTTTTATCAAAATCTGTCTTAACATTTTTTACATAATCCTGCCATCAGACAAACAAGCAAACCACCCCGATCACATTACCTCCTTGGTGGTGGCAGTGTGATCGGAGGGACGGTGATGAAGCTTTACTCTTGTACTGGAAGAGAAAGTACAAGTTACTCAGAAAGTATAAACATAGAAAAACACTTACATGCTGTAATAAAATTTGAATTAGCCTTTATCTCTCCAGTTGGGTTGTTTCTCACTGCAAATATTGGAAGTCCAATGAAACAAAACCATACTCTTTTTCATGGAAACTAATTTGCAGCCACTGAATGAGGTCATCAATGCTGAAATATCTTTTCTAGCTCTTCAGTAATTGCCGCTTTATATTTTTGCATATTACAGTCTCTGATTTTAATTAAGTATTCAGGTTTAATGCAACTTACAGTGCATCCAGAAAGTATTCACAGCACTTCACTTTTTCCACATATTGCTATGTTACAGCATTATTCCAAAATGGATTAAATTCATTTTTTTTCTTCAAAATTCTACACACAAGTCCCCATAATGACAATGTGAAAAACTTTTTTTTTGAGATTTTTGCAAGTTTATTAAAAATAAAAAACTAAGAAATCATATGTACATAAGTATTCACAGCCTTTGCTCAATACTTTGTTGATGCACCTTTGGCAGCAATTACAGCCGCAAGTCTTTTTGAATATGATGCCACAAGCTTGGCACACCTATGTATCTTTGGGCAGTTTCACCCATTCCTCTTTGCAGCACCTCTCAAGCTCCGTTAGGTTGGATGGAAAGCGTTGGTGCACAGCCATTTTTGGATCTCTCCAGAAATATTAAATTGAATTCAAGTCTGGGCTCTGGTTGGGCCACTCAAGAATGGTCACAGAGTTGTCCTGAAGCCACCCCTTTGATATCTTGGCTGTGTGCTTAGGGTCGTTGTCCTTCTGAAAGATGAACCGTTGCCCCAGTCTGAGGACAGGAGTGCTCTGGAGCAGATTTTCATCCAGGATGTCTCTGTACATTGCTGCATTCCTCTTTCCCTTTATCCTGATTAGTCTCCCAGTTCCTGCTGCTGAAAAACATCCCCACAGCATGATGCTGGCGCCACCCTGCTTCACTGTAGGGATGGTATTGGCCTGGTGATGATGGCCTTCAGGTGCCTTTTGGCAAACTCCAGGCGGGCTGCCATGTGCCTTTAACTAAGAAGTGGTTTTCGTCTGGCCACTCTATCATCTAGGCCTGATTGGTGGATTGCTGTAGAGATGGTTGTCCTTCTGGAAGGCCCTCCTCTCTCCACAGAGGACTGCTGGAGCTCTGACAGAGTGACTATCGGGTTCTTGGTGACCTCCCTGACTAAGGCCCTTCTCCCCCAATTGCTCAGTTTAGACCAGGAGTTCTTAACCTTTTTGACCCCTGGGCCCAAATTTTCCAGTAAAAAGTGGCCCGTGGCCCATTCAAATATTAACATGGTATTGGTTTAATAAACTGATCTCACGCCTGGTTTGATTTGAATTCTATGACTAAATCAAATCCACTTAATTCTTAAAAAGTTAAAACATTGTCATAAAAGGCATGATACAGTGTGATCATCCCATTTATTTATTATCCATATGTAAACCTGCACATACAACAAGACGCCAAACAATCGTCAATTCATGGAACAAATCAAGCTGCTACAAGAACAGAAATTAAAGTGCAAATGAAAAAAATATAGCCTTTTAATCTGTGAATGAATTTGATTCATTTTTCATTCATTCATTTTTGCCTGGCAGAACAATAATATTCACAACAGTCCAAGCTACAACTCCCTTTTTATATTCATCTCTTCCAAACAGGCTATAACAATTCATAAAAGATAGCAAGATGCTACAACAAATTTAAAGGCTCAAGTAAGGCTTATTAACACAGAAAAATAGATTAAAAGAGATTAATAATAGAAGTTTCAAATTAAATAAGCTTTAAATAAAGTGCAATTGAAAATATAGCTTTATAACCAGTGAATGAATTTGATTCATTTTTTCATTCATTCATTTTTGCATGGCATGCTGTATGTCTGAGGCCATGTCTATGATACCGTGACTCACCGTATTGTAATGTAGGGGCTGTGTTAAGGGGGCGGGGATTCTCCCAGCATGCTTTGGCCATGGAGTATTCAAAGAGTGTTATTATTTGTGTGTTGTGTTATTGCTATGTCATTATAACTGTGTTATAATGACTCAGCAGTGTTATAAGGCCAGTTAGAGCAGTGACTGATCATGTGTTTGTGTCACCATCAGTGAGACAGGGGTCTGTGGCAATGACCTCCCCTCCTGTCTGTGTTGAGGGGGTGTGTATAAAATAAAGCCTGTTTCGTCACGGTCATCTCTCCTTTCTTGTGTGAACCCTCACAGCGTCACACTGGTATCAGAAGTGGGATCATGGAGCGGATGGAAGCCAGAATCAGAGCAGAGATTCAGCAGCTGGAGCGGTTCATCGCTCAGCTGGAAATGGACGACAGAGCTGGTACACCGACCCCTGGAGTTGCTCGCCGGGATGAATGGAGCAGCGGACCCGACGGGACCACCATGCCCCGCCTTCTGCCTTTCTCAAGGCAGGGCGGGCTAAGCAGAGCAGATTAGCCTCACTTCCAGGGCAGGATGGGCCGGCGATTCCACTGCGACCAGGAGTGGCGATCGACCAAGAGGCAACCGTCCCACCCATCCGCCAGCGTCCAAACTTTCCCACTTTAATGGTGAAACCCTGCTGGAAGACTATCTGGTTCAGGTCGAGCTGGCTGCTGCGTTGTACGGCTGGCCACCCAAAGAGACCGCCGTGCAGGTCGCGCTGGCCCTGGAGGGAAGGGCTCTCTGCACACTGTCCGATCTCTGGCCTGAGGAACGTCACAGCTGGCCAGTGCTACAAGGAGCACTCCGGAGGCGGTTTGGGAGGGCGGCCAATGCTGAGCACGCCTAGGAACAGCTGGCTAACCGCCGGTGAGGCAGCCGAGAGAGCCTGTGAGCCTACGCAGCAGACATACGGCTGCTGACGCAGTGTGGCTACCTGGATTTTGAGCCAGGGGCAGTGGAGAAGCTCGCCCTCCAGCACTTCATTTGGGGGCTCCACTCGGCCCAGCTCCAGAGCCACATCTGGATTCACGCCGTGAGCAGCTGGGAGACGGCTGTGGCAGAAGCGGAGCGGGTGGGACTGCTAATGGATTGTACAGCTGATGCATTGGCACCAAGGCAGAGAGCCTTCCAGGCCACGGCTGAGAGTGAGGAGGAGGAGGAGGAGGAGGAACTGTGCCGGACCACAGCGGCGTGGCCACGGAGAAGACGACCACGGCGGCGTGAGGAAGGGTGCTTCCGCTGCGGGGAGCCAGGACACATTGCGCGGTACTGCCCGGCACCCACCCTGCGACAAACCGGCCCTGCGACAAACCGGCCCCGCGCCAACGTTAAACTAGAGCGAGGTGGCATGGATGGGGACCTGCTGCTTCCCACAGACATTTTCCCCGATGAGCTGTCACCACGTGTGGGCCGAATTGGACATTCGCCAGGGATATACCTACAGTGCAGGTTGGACAACATGCCGATCCGGGCCCTGATCGACACCGGTTCTACTATCTCCCTGGTCCGACCCGGAGTGCTGCCAGGTACGGATGAGGCAGAACCGCAGGGGTGGGAACCCACTGGGTGCTGCGTCACCACGGCCACCGGTGAGCGTGTCAGACAGGGAGGGCGGCAAGTTCTTGTGGTGGGGGTGGCTAGCCAGAACACAAACCTCCCTTTCTGGCTAGATGACATTCAAGATCCCTGCATTATTGGACTTGATCTGCTCGCAGCATGGGGTGCAAAAATTGACACCGCCAGATCGTCCCTCCTGCTGGGGGCTCGGACCGTCATGCTCTGCAGCGGGGCCCAAAGGAGGAACCCGGGGGCCTGCGTGATCGAGGGGCTGCCAGGACGGACCGAACCGGGCGGGTCACCGCAAGAACTGAACACAACGATGCCACCAGCGCGAGCAGAGGAAGCGCGATCGCAGATAGAGACAGCAAGGGGGAGGGCCACAGTGGAGCGGGTCAGTGTGTCAGCAGAGACGCAGCAGGTGGTCAAGGAATTGTTCCAGCAGAGCTGCAGCGGACTGGAATCAGGACTGAGATGCCAGCTGCAGGAGCTGTTGGACTGCTATATTGACGTCTTCGCTGCCAAGGATGAGGAGTGCACCTGAACCAGCTTGGTGCAGCATGGGATCGACACCGGTGAGATTAGGCCGATCCGGCTCCTCCCCCGCCGTCTGCCTTTTTCAAGGTGGGCAGCGGCAGAACAAAAAATACGGGAAATGCTGGAGGCAGATGTTATTGAGCCCTCCGGCAGTCCCTGGGCGGCGCCGGTGGTTCTGGTTAGGAAGGATGGTTCGTGGCGATTCTGTGTGGATTACCGGCGCCTGAGTGACATCACCCGCAAGGATTCCCACCCCATGCCCCGCATCGATGACACGCTGGATTACATCACCGGCTCCAGCTGGTTCAGCTCACTGGACCTCCGCAGTGGCTATAGGCAGGTAGAGCTGTCACCTGAGGCCCACCAGAAAACAGCCTTCTCCATCGGGCAGGGACTGTATCAGTTCAAGGTGATGCCGATTGGACTTTGCAACGCACTGGCCACCTTTGAAGGTCTGATGGAGCGAGTGTTGGCTTATGTGCCCCGGAGCCGCTGCATCGTTTACCTGGATGACCTGCTGGTTCACGCAGCTGACTTTGATGGCGCCCTGTCCAACCTCCGGGAGGTATTGGACGCCATCCGACAGGCCGGCCTGCGGCTACACCTGCGGAAATGCCACTTATTCCGGCAGGAGACCACCTTCCTGGGCCACATTGTCAGCGCAGCGGGAGTCTCCACCGATCCAGAGAAAGTGGCAGTGGTGAAAAACTGGCCAGTGTCGCGGGATGTGAGAGAGCTACGGAGTTTTCTTGGACTGGCCTCCTATTATAGGAGATTTGTGAAAGACTTCACCACCAATGCCAGCCCGCTGCATCAGCTGACACAGAAGGGCCGTGCGTTTCAGTGGAGTGAGAGCTGTGCTGCTACTTTTTCCCGGCTTCGCTCAGTGCTCATCGGAGCCCCCATCCTGCAGTATCCCGACCCGAACCACCCTTTCATCGTGGACACGGACGCCAGCAACCAGGGCATCGGGGCGGTGTTATCCCAGGAGGGAGAACACGGAGAGCAGGCAGTTGCTTTTTTCAGCCGTACTGTCAGCAGAGCTGAAAGGAATTATTGCGTTACTCGCAGAGAGCTGTTGGCTGTCATCCAGGAGCTTCGCCATTTTCGCCCGTATGTGTACGGGGGGGAGGTTCCAGCTCAGGATGGATCATGCTTCCCTGACCTGGCTGCTGAACTTTAAAGAACCGGATGGACAGTTGGCAAGATGGCTGGAGGCACTGCAGGATTATGATTTTCTGATTGTGCATCGGGCAGGCTGCCTCCATGCCAACGCTGACGCACTGTCTCGGCGTCCCTGTGCTACAGAGGACTGTCGGCACTGCCAGCAGGCAGAGGATTGAGACCAAGCCGTCCCACGGGCTGCTCCTCTCCGGACCGCTGGGAGCAGGAATAACACAGCGGCACACAGCTCCTCCTCTGATAATCAGTCAGCTCTCCCCAGCGATGACGTCACAGAGGCCCTCGGCATGCAGCAACTGCAGAGCGAGCAGGACAGAGATCCGGTCATTTCCCGGGTTCGGCAGTAGCTGGACGCTGGCCAGTGGCCCACCTGGGAGGCTGTGTCTGCACTGGACCCAGAGACCATGGCTCTACACTCCCAGTGGGCCAAGCTCCGCTGTCACTTGGGTGTTGTGTATCGGCAGTGGCAGACTCCAGCTGGGCAGCATCACATCTGGCAGCTGCTGGTTCCCCGGCGGCTCCGGCCCAACGTACTCCAGCTGGTCCACGGGGCGGTGGGGGCGGGCCACTTCGGGGTGACAAAGACTCTGCAGCGTCTTCAAGCCCGGTTCTACTGGCCCGGGTGTCGCCAAGATGTAGAGCTCCATGTCCATCGCTGCGACACCTGCACGGCTCAGAAAGGGCCAACTCAGCAATCCCATGCCCCCTTGCAGCAGTACCGGGTGGGAGCACCGATGGAGCGTGTAGGAGTGGACATTCTGGGCCCTTTCCCGACCACGGACCGGGGGAACTGCTATGTGCTGGTCGCAATGGATTACTTCACCAAATGGCCAGAGGTGTACTTGGTCCCTGATCAGAACACCGCCACCACAGCATCAAAACTGGTGGACGAGATGTTTTGTCGGTTCAGCCAAATTTTACCCTTTTGGGCATGTTTACCATCATCTTTGCCATCATTTTTTCTTTTTAAAAACTTTTCCATAACTTTCTCTTTGGGTTAGCGGCTGGCTGAGTGTCTTCTTCTGTTTACATTGGAACTTGTAAAACAGCGAACTTATGCATTACTGCCACCAACTGGTGGGAAGCTGTATTGCAGCTGAGTGTCTCATGAACGTCAGTATAATCAATATCATCTCTAGTGTCTTCAGTTGCCGTCCGGCGGCCCTCGCGGCCCACACGTGTTAAACTGAAAGTTTTTTGTGGCCGTCTAGATGGCGCTTGTGGCCCAGTCACTGGTTTAGACAACCGGCCAGCTCTAGGAAGAGTCCTAGTTGTTCTGAACTTCTTCCATTTACAGTTGATGGAGGCCACTGTGCTCATTGGGACCTTCAAAGCAGCAGAAATTTTTCTGTACCCTTCCCCACATTTGTGCCTTGAGACAATCCTGTCTCAGAGGTCTACAGACAGTTCCTTTTACTTCATGCTAGGTTTGTGCTCTGACATGCACTGTCAACTGTAGGACCTTATATAGACAGGTGTGTGCCTTTCCAAATCATGTCCAATCAACTGAATTTACCACAGGTGGACTCCAATTAAGCTGTAGAAACATCTCAAGGATGATCAGTGGAAACAGGATGCACCTGAGCTCAATTTTGAGCTTCAAGGCAAAGGCTGTGAATACTTACGTACATGTGATTTCTTAGTTTTTTATTTTTAATAAATTTGCAAAAATCTCAAAACTTTTTTCACATTGTCATTATGGGGTATTGTGTGTAGAATTTTGAGGGGGAAAAATGAATTTAATCCATTTTGGAATTGTAACATAACAAAATGTGGAAAAAGTGAAGTGCTGTGAATACTTTCCGGATGCACTGTAAATAGCCTGTTGTGGAGTGTGTAAATGAAGAGGCAGATTCATGACAGACTATTTATTACACGCTCACTTCTCACAAGCACAGAATGGACTGAATGGTTACAGCAAGCTCTCCTCTCTATATCACAAGTCACACTTCACCTCACACAGAATGATATTTACACTACACTGCATTCAACCCCCTCTGTCCTTCCTGGGCATTGTTCTCCCATGCTTATTCCCTGTCTCTGTCTGAGGTGCTAAATAACCTGACTTCCCCAAGGTCCCAAACCGCTCCCCCCAGCATCTAAGACAGAACATCAGTCCACACTTGCTTTTGGCTTCAGTCTTCTCCCATATCTGCTGTAACTGGGGTTTACTGCCTCCATGGCGCTGCTGTGCTGGTGGGGGGGCTGCTGGGAGCGTGTCTGACTGCGGGTGAGCCATGGTGAGGGGGGGGAACTTTGTTCTGCCCGTGTGGCTGCTATGATGAATCGTTTCCCTGGGGAGCTCTCCGTGGGGGTCTTCCACGCTGAGGGGCCCCAGCCAACAGCACTTGCTCAGCCGCCACTACAAAGGCGGGTTTGAGTCTGTCTATGCCAATTTTCTCACGTCTACCCCCCAAGTCTAGCACAAAATGCTTATCCCCTGTTTCCAACACGCTGAACGGTCCATCATAGGGTGGGCGCAATGGAGGGCGGTGGGCGTTGTGTCTGACGAACACGAACTGCGCGTTCTTCAAAGTTTTAGGCACGAAGGCACGCGGAAAACTGTGGTGGGCAGGGCCCGGCAGCGTGCCTGTGTTCGCAGTACGCTGCAAAAGCTGAGACGGGCAGCTGCCCGGTGCGGGATTATCTGGTAGAAATTCCCCGGGCAGCCGTCGGGGCTGCGCAAAAATGAGCTCTGCTGGGGAAACTTCCAAATCCACTTTTGGCGCGGAGCGCAACCCCAATAGAACCCACAGCAACCTGTCTACCCAATTTGCATCCGTCAGTGATCTATGAAAACGCTTGCATAACCCGTCAAGCCTGTGGGTTGTACGCGGTTGTGCGATGAATTGTAACACCCAGGCTGCAGACCATCGTGGCCCAGAGGTCGGAAACAAATTGAGGGCCACTGTCGGACGTAATGTCCGACAGGACTCCAAAATGCGCCACCCATGCTGTTAAAAAAGCGCGTGCTACGTCCACGGACGTGGTTGCCGCCAGCGGGACTGCTTCTGGCCAGCGCGTGGTGCGGTCCACCACTGTCAGGAGGTGCATGCACCCCTGTGATGGCGGGAGGGGGCCCACGAGGTCTACGTGCACATGGTCGAACCTTTTAGCCGGTACCGGAAACGGCTCCAAAGGAGCCTTCGTGTGCCTGTGTACCTTGGCTCGTTGGCACGCCACGCAGGCTGCAGCCCACTCTTTTACTTGTTTGTGTAGGCTCGGCCACACAAACTTCTCTCCCACCATTTTGACTGACGCGCGCACTCCTGGGTGCGTCAGAGTGTGAACTGACTCAAACACGCGGCGGCGCCACCCGACCGGGACCACCGGACGCGGGCGTCCCGTGGAGACATCGCAGATTGGAGGGGGCCGCCATCTTGCAACACCCTGCTCTCCAGCCTTAACCCTGTTGGTCCAGACTGGAGCGCGCGCACGTCTGCATCGCTAATCTGCTCCGCGGCTATGGCTGCATCGCTAATCTGCTCCGCGGCCATGGCTGCGTAATCTATCCCCACGTAGACCGGGGCCACCACGGCGCGCGAGAGGCAGTCCGCCACCACATTCACTTTACCCGACACATGCTGAATATCGGTAGTAAACTCTGAGATCGCGGCCAGCTGTCTCTGCTGCCGGCCCGGCCATGGTTCTGAAACCTTGGCCATCGCGAACGTTGGTGGCTTGTGGTCTACGAACGCGGTGAAGCTGCGCCCTTCCAGCCAGAACTGGAAGTGACGTATGGCCAGGTGGAGAGCCAGCAACTCTCTGTAGAACGCGCTGTATTTACGTTCGCTTTTGCGCAAAGTTCTGCTGAAAAAGGCAAGCGGCTGCCAAGCCCCGGTGACGCGCTGCTCCACGACAACCCCTATTGCCACGTCTGAAGCTTCGGCGGTGAGCACTATCCGGGCCGTCGGGTCCGGATGCGCCAGCAGTGCGGCGTTTGCCTGGGCTGCTTTAACCTCCGAGAACGTCTGCTCTCGCTCCGGGGTCCATTCGACTCCATCCGTGGGTTTCTGTCTCTTGAGTGCGGCGTACAATGGTTGCATGAGCCGTGCCGCGCGGGGAAGGAAACGGTTATCAAAGTTCACCATCCCCAAAAATTCCTGCAGTGCCCTGACGGTCTGAGGCCGGGGAAATTCTGCCACGGTGCGCACTCTGTCGGGCAACGGGATCGCTCCTTCCGGAGAGACGCGGTGCCCCAAAAAATCAATCTCCGTCACGCCGAACTGGCATTTCACCGGGTTGATTATCAACCCGTGCTCCTCCAACCTCCGGAAAACCGTCCTGAGGTGGGTTTCGTGTTCGTCTTCGGACGTCCTGGTTACCAGGATATCGTCCAGGTAGACGAACACGAACGGGAAATCACGCAGCACTGCATCCATCGTGCGCTGGAACGTCTGTGCTGCGCCTTTTAACCCAAATGGCATGCGCAGGAACTCGAATAAACCGAACGGAGTTATTACCGCTGTTTTGGGTATGTCCTCCGCACGCACTGGGACTTGGTGGTAACCGCGGACCAGGTCTATTTTGGAAAAAATGCGTGCTCCGGCGAGGTGAACGGAAAAATCCTGTATGTGGGGAATTGGGTAGCGGTCGTGCGCTGTGGCGTTGTTCAATCTGCGGAAATCACCGCACGGTCGCCACGATCCCTCAGCCTTAGGGACCATGTGTAGCGGGGATGCCCATGGTCTGTTCGAACGCCTGATGATGTCCAACCTTTCCAGGTTGGTGAACTCCTCGCGCGCTATGGTCAGTTTAACTGCGTCCAAGCGCTGAGGTCTTGCAAAAACGGGCGGCCCGGTGGCGGTGATAAAGTGCTCCACCCCTTGTTTAGCGATGGCCACCGAAAACGTCGGGACCGTGAGTGCTGGGAACTGAGTGAGCAGTGCGTGGAACTTAACGCCTGGAGCTGTGACGTTGGCTTGTGCTGTTGGCTGGGTCGCTCGAGCTATACAGGGGAGAAAGTCAAAGGACAGTGCATTAACCAGGCGCCTGTTAGCAACATCAACCAGTAAACCATGTGCACACAGAAAATCAGCCCCCAGGATATGGTAATTCAGTGTTGCTACGACAAAAGTCCACTCGTATGTATGGCCGTGTAGAGATAAGATCAGTGTCCTCTCACCAAAGGTCTTAATTTCCGAGCCGTTTGCTGCCAACATCCCGGGGCCGCTAGGTCCTGCCAGCCGGTCAGCGTAGGTCGGCAGGATGATGCTCCTCTGGGCTCCGGTGTCCACGAGGAAACGCTTCCCCGAGCGCGCGTCTGTCATGTAGAGCAGCTTGTTCTCTTCACCGAGGGTTGCAGCTGCTGCCGACTGCCGGCCTTGGCATTTTCCCAAGCGCTTGAATTGGCACGGTGGCGCACATCTGCGTGCATTCTCTCTGAAGCGGCGGTGGTAGAAACAGAGCGTGTCTCTCTGGTGCTCCTTGGCCCCTGCTGCTGCTACCGTCAGTGGCTCCTCGCCTCCTCTGGTCGTCTCGCTGGGTTCCGCTGCCGCCGCGTTGACTGTGATCGCCCTGGTGGTGAGGATGATCCTGTCTGCCTCCTGGGCTAGCGCATGGTAGTCACGCGCGGCCAGCAACGGCGAATTGGCCAGAACCGCTCTCGCCTCTGTTGGAAGGTTCCGGAGGAAAAGGTGGGCAAACAGAAAGCGCCCGTCGTCTGTGCCCATTAACACCAGCATCTTCTCCATCAGGTCGACGGCCGACCCATCTCCTAACTCGGTCCGCGCCAGGAGCCTCTCCGCTCTCTCACATTCCGAGAGCGTGTAACGCCGGGTGAGCGCAGTCTCGAGCACCTCGTATTTGTTGCGGGCTGGAGGCTGATCGAGCAGGCTCGCTACCTGCTGGGCTGTGCGGGAGTCCAGCGCTGCTACCACATGGTAGAACTTGGTGTCGTCTGCCATTACTCCCCGGAGGGCGAACTGGGCCTCGGTGTGGTGGAACCAAGAGCGCGGGTTGTGCTGCCAGAAATCCGGTAGCTTGACTGAAACCGCACACGCGCTGCTGGGGGTTCCAGTCCGGGCTGTCTGTGGAATGGCTGCTGCGTCGCTGGGGCTTCCCGACCGGCCGGCTCCGGGGTTCTTGCCTCGTGTTCCATAATACGTCTTGGGTCACCAGTGTGGAGTTTGTAAATGAAGAGGCAGATTCATGACAGACGATTTATTACACACTCACATCTCACAAGCACAGAATGGACTGAATGGTTACAGCAAGCTCTCCTCTCTATATCACAAGTCACACTTCACCTCACACAGCATGATATTTACACTACACTGCATTCAACCCCCTCTGTCCTTCCTGGGCATTGTTCTCCCATGCTTATTCCCTGTCTCTGTCTGAGGTGCTAAATAACCTGACTTCCCCAAGGTCCCAAACTGTAATCCTTATTTTTTTTAGGTGGTATAGATTCATGTTAACGGTTATTGCCCTGCTAAATGATAAAATCTTCTTAGAGATTTGGTTATTTCTCCTGCATACCTCTCAGGACACTTCCTTGGGCTGTGGAATCTTTGCTAAGATCAAGTGTGCTTTTTGTCTAAGAGTTTGCAAGATATTCCTATTAAAAGAGTAATCTGGGGTTGATAATTAGTGATGTTTAGATGTGAGGAAGAGCTCAACGATTCAGTCTTTGGTTTGCGGATTTGTACAGCTCAGCCAATAATGCCTCATCATCAATACTGCAGCCTGCCTGTCTGGATAGAGCTGATTGCAGGCACAGAGAGCAAAGCATGTGAGCTGCATGTAAAAAGAAAGGAAGTGTGTGAGGGAGAGAGAAATGAGGAGAAGGATGCTGAAAGCAGGGGAGAGCATAAGAGAGAGGGAGGAGGACCGAGTGTGCATGTGACCGTATCTGTTGAACCAATTGCAATAGGAAACACCGTGATGGAGAGAGTGACTAAGGAGAGTGGGAATGAGAAGATGCCACAGGGTAGCTACAGGCAGGAAATGAGGGTTTTAGCAAAAACCGCTGTGATGGGCACATGGGCAAAAGCGCACAGGCCCCTTAATGGGAAGTAGCTGAATGTAATAGCAGACTTGAAGGCTCAAAATGCCATTTAGATACAGTCATATTCCTTAAAGAGGGTTTTTCCTGGCTTGGAATGGGCAGTTTGTGAGTGACTATGCATGTGTTGCAATTGGTCAGTGTATAGTGAAAGCAATAAGTTTTGTTGCCGTAATTGCCAATTAAAAACATTTATTTGGCCCTGGCTAAAAAGTAATTTCTATGTTTAGTTTACCGTCACAGGCTTAAAATGCTATCACAAGTCAGACCAAAAGGACAAGCGTATGGTTTCCCTTTTAGCAGCTTAGCACAGGGCAGGGACCCAACAGAGAGTTGCATATGTGTGTGTTTTTCAGTTCATGTAAGAGCTGTCCACTCCTACCTTCCATCATGCTAGTATGGTGAGGCAAATTTGGTTTCATGTCATCCTGCAGCACAAAATTTCATAAGTGCAGTTGAGCAGAAATATTCACCTACTGTCCATCAAGACCCATGTAGGTGGTTGCGAAACAAAAGTTGCTCTTTTTCCTCAGTGATTTGGAACAACATAATGAGCTGTTAAGACAACATTGCCATATACCTATAGGGATCCACCAGTCCATTATCAGAGCTTTTTTACTTGTGGTCCTTCTCACAAATTAGCACTATTCCTTGCTGATACCACAGTGACTCAAAACATGAAGTGGGCTATGCTGCACATACTTACAGGTTACTTTTACACTGCAAGGCATGTTTTTTTTACTTCTGATTTTTGTGTCAATGACATTTGCCTGTCATGATGGCTCATTCGTAATTACAAGTGACTTTCCACCTGCTGTTAAGAGCCCCTATTATGCACTTTTTCCAAATGTTCATTGAGCTCACAGACAGTCCCTCCAGGATTTTTGCGATGTTGCGATCACGTCAATTCACGCAAAATCAGCCAATCAGCGCAACTATTGTGCGACTTTGCAACTTTATCCAATCACTGCAACTTTCCCGCAATTTTGGCCAGACCTCGTCAACTTACGCCGATTTCACCAATCAAATTTCAGCTGAGTGGTGCTGAAACACTGTCTAATCAAATGCATCGCTACATTGCATTCACTTCCGTGTTTACAGTAAGTAATAACGGAATGCTTCAGCAAAAAACAGTGTGTGATTAAAAAAAAAACAGTCACCCGCGAGGTTTCCAAGACTGTCCCTTCCGCCGTGTCCCCCAGCCTGCCGGTCGACGTCTCCATCCTGACCGCGTGCACGAAGTGCTGGGTTTGTGTTGAAAAACGTCCGCCTGCCCCAAAAGCATCCTGTTGTGAGAGCGCACGTGACAAGAGACTCCATAAAATCACAAACAAACGAGCAAGTCTACAGCCAGTGTTTGATCATGTCATACATGTGTTCAGAATCAGAATCAGAATAAGTTTATTGCCAAGCACATTTACAAGTAAATAACAGGTAAATATACGAGGAATTTGACTTGACACTGAAAACGTCATAAATGACATTCTCAATGACGCGGCGAGCCATGGAGCCGCCGTTCATGTGTGTGTGTGTGTGTGTGTGACAAGACTTGCAGTAGATAGACAGGTAGGAGTTAGGTATAGGAATATTGTCTGCATTTTTTTTTTCCGGAAAAGCACAGACTCCAATAGACAATACAGACTAAAAGAATAAATTATTTACTTTTTCCTTTCTGCTCAGTACCAAGTTGTTGGGGACCGTAGGGAGTTTTCAAATGAAGGTGGTGCAAATAATTTCCAGATCTCTACTCTTTAACATGCATTCAATGCAATTTAGCTGTTGTAATGGATATTGTGTTAACGTCTGTATTGGTTGTTGCACAAAATAGTTTTTCTGTACAACAGAAGTTTCTGCTTAATTTACAGATCACTGTAATAGGAAATTGTTATATAGGAGAATTGTATCTCGGGGCTTGCCGTAGCCCAACCAAGGGGTTGGGAAACGATGACGTAAGGGGGGCTATGGCTGGAGTATATATTGTGTTGTACGCAGGAATAAAGGAGTTGAGTGTTCAGTTAATGGTGACTCCGACTCCTCATTATTCAGACATAACATTTGGCGATGAGGAAAAATGGGTGCGTGTGTCAGGGAACCACCTCCGTTCCTTCAGTTCCCGGGCACACTGGCTATACCGTGGACCCGCTGGAAGGGCATGTTTAATGTGTATGTGGCTGCGGCTGGCTTGGGCGATGCCAGCGAAGAAAGACGGAGGAGTCTGTTGGTCCACCACCTCGGTGTAGAGGGACAGAGGATATTTTTTGGGCTGTGTGGCAGCGGTTCGCTGGAAAATGGGTTGGAGCTAATGGACAGTACCTTCGGGGACCACTCCACCCTCACTAAGCGAAGGTACGAGTTCTTTGACCGTCAACAGCAAATAGGTGAGTCCACTCGGTCTTTCATTATGGAGCTACGCAGCCTAGCGAGGGAGTGTGCTTTCGGGCCTATTGAGGAGGAGCTGGTCCGGGATGAGCTAGCTCATAACACCAACAGCATGTGGCTGAAGCAGAAGCTAAGGCTAGCCAGAGACACATTCTCGCTTGAACATGTGTTGGATTTGGTTAGACAGAGGGAGTCCCCAGTACTGTGGAACCTGCCAGCGCTAGCTAGTGAGAAGTCGGCTACCCATGTTTTCCCGCCGAGCGCGGGGGTTAGCATGCTAGCTAAGTCTCGGCAGCAGACTTGCAAAAGGTGACGGAGGAAAGCACGGAACAGGGCCCACACCTTCACTACTAGGTGATTGGTGGCAGAGCCCGGCAACACTGGGCGGATGTGTGTGGCACATATGGGGAATATGGGGAAGGGGCTGTTGAAGCGGTATGTGCTTAAACTTGACGGCGTTGACTTGCCTCTTATGGTGGACTCGGGGGCCAGCAGGTCTATCCTGTGCATGGCCACGATGAAGAGACTGTTTCCTGGGGAAAACCATCAACACTGGAGCAGTGAAGATGTTTGGGTATGGTCACGCGGAGATTGAAATGGTGGGTATGGCTAACTTTTCGGTGACGTGTGGGTCGAAGACTGTGCCCAGCTTCACATCCCAGGTGGCACGCCTGGGGGCAGACCTGTTGGGAATAGACCTGCTAGGTGAGCTGGGATTTTCCATCAGGGATCCAGACGGCTCGATGGTGCTAACGGTGTACCCTGATTGGCACCTTCATTGGCCGGCGCTGTTTGAGGGCCTGGGATGCATCAAGGCGTTAAAATCACCGCTCATTGATATGAGTGTGGCGCCAACGATCCAGCCACTATGGCGGCTTTCCCTCACGTTGTGGGATGATGTCACGGCAGAATTGTCCAAATTACTGGAGGCTGGCAACATTGAGAGGGTGGATGCCTTGCCTTGGGTATCCAACATCGTGGTAGCCAAGAAGAAATTGGGGAGGCATTAGACCATGCATAGATCTCAGGATGGTGAACAAGGCAATTATCCCGGGCAAGTACCCACTTCTGATTATGGAGGAACTCACAGCAACGTTTAGTGGGTCACATGTGTTCACGAAGCTGGACCTCTGCTAGGGCTGTCTGCAGGTGCCCCTCCACCCTGCCAGCAGAAACCTGACGGCATTCGTGACCCATATGGGGGTTTTTAGGTTCACCCGGATGCCATTTGGCCTGAGCTCAGCACCCAGCTGTTTCTAGAAGATTATGTTAATGATCCTGGCCAGCCTCAGGGGCGTGTTAGCATATTTAGACAACATTGTGGTGCATGGGATCAGTCCGCCAAGGTCTCCGCCTTTGACCGCCACCTATTCCACATAGCACCGGACCCCCATGATCCCTCCTGCAGGTGGTGAGCCCACCCTCAGAGATAGGGTGAGGAGCTCATTCATCCGGGAGAGGCTCAGAGTAGAACCGCTGCTCCTCCACATTGAAAGGAGTCAGTTGAGGTGGTATGGGCATCTGATTAGGATACCTCCTGGACGCCTCCCACTTGAGGTGTTTCAGGCACGTCCCACTGGGAGGAGACCCCGGGGCAGACCCAGGACTCGGTGGAGAGACTATGTCTCTCAGCTGGTCTGGGAACGCCTTGGTATCCTCTCTGAAGAGCTGGAGCAGGTGGCTGGGGAGAGGGAAGTCTGGGCTTCTCTGCTTGAACTGCTGCCTCCATGACCCAGACCTCCAGAAAAGCGGTAGAAGATGGATGGATGGATGTGGTGCATGGCGCGTCACGAGAGAAGCACGGCGAGCAGCTGGAATGGGTCCTGGAGGTACTACGAGAGCACGGGGTCACTTTGAATGGTGAGAAGTGCATCTTTGCAGCGGACTCCATAGAGTTTGTGGGGTTCCGGCTGAACTGGAGTGGGCTTCAGCCTCTACACTCAAATGTGGAGGCGGTCCTACTCCTTCCAGAACCTTCAATGCCCGCACAGATTTCATCATTTCTGGGCATGGTAAACTTTTACGGACTTTTCCTTCCCTGCTACTCGGAGACGATTGAACCCCTCTGGGTCCTTTTGAAGTGGGATGCACCGTGGGAGTGGACTCCAGCCTGCTCAGCGGCGGTTGCCAAGCTGAAACGCCAGCTCCCCTCCCCTCCGGTGTTGGCCCATTTCGACCCTAACCGACTGACCATTGTGATTTGTGATGCTTCTGGCTCTGCAGTAGGGGTGGTGATGTCCCAGGTATAAGACGGCACGGAACACCCGGTGACGTTCACTTTGAGGTCCCTCTTGGCAGCCGAACAAAAATATGCTGTGGGTGAGAGGGAGGTGCTTGCCTGCGTCTGGGCGTGTGAGTGGTGGCATATTTACCTTTACGGTTGCCATTTCACCCTGAGGACGGACCACCGGGCGCTCACCACTCTTCTGGAGACATCAGGTCCTGGACACAGGCCTCTGAGGATTCACAGATGGTCAGAACGGCTGAGGGCCTACAATTTTTTCACACAGTTCACCCCTGGCAAGGCTAACATTGTGGCGGATCTACTGTCCCGCGCCACGGCTAACTCCATGCTAGGGGACAGCGACAATGAAGATGACCCAACAGAGGTGGATCTGGTGAATGCACTGCACAGGACTCTACGAGATTTAGTGTCCCCTCAAGAGCTTCGGGCGGAATTGGAACGAGACCCAGTGCTGGCACAACTACGCTCAGTGATTGGGGGGATTGGCCCACAAAGGTGCAAGGTGAGTTGGCACCCTTTCAACGAGTCAGAGATGAACTGAGCTGCTGGGACAATGTGTGTGTGGCAAGGGGACACTGCATCTTGATCCCGTCGTCCCTGAGGTCACATGTCCAGACGATGCTCCATGAGGGACATTTGGGCGTGGTCAGGGTGAAACAACGCAGCAGGGATTCAGTTTGGTGGCCGGATATCGATAAGGACATCGAGAGCATGGTGAAACACTGTGTTCCATGTTTGGAGAGTGGAAAGACTGCCCCCCCCACCCCCCACGGCTGGTGTCATACCCTGAAGGCCCGTGGAGGCATGTGCAGCGGGACATCTGCGGCGAGCTACACGCAGCACCCTTGAACAGCCGGTTTCTGCTCGTGACCTATGACTTATTTTCAAAGTGGCCAGAAGTGCTGCCAACCAACTCAGTTAGGACGGATGTTCTTACATACTTCCTGTCGTCCCTGTTTGCCAGGTAGGGGCTGCCGAACACGATCATGACGAACAGTGGCCCGCAGTTCACCTCCAGGGCATTCGAGGAGTTCTTGGGCGGTAAGGGTGTGGAACACGTCAAGACCGTATTCTACCATCCCCCGGCCAACGGGGGTGTAGAGCGGTTTAACAAAACACTGAAGAATGGACCGAGAGCTCATTTGGCAGACGGTTTCGTTTTCCCAGACGCTCTGCAGAGCACGCTGCTCTACTACAGGCGACAGCCCACGCCACAACAGGATGCACCCCGGCGGCTCTCATGCTGGGGCGTGAAATGCTCCTGCCGGTGGATCGACTGAGGCCACCCGTGACTCACCCTCCGAGAAGTGCGGACTCTATACAGGACCGCATCACTGAACAACAGCAGAAAATGAAGCATTGGTTTGACAGGAGGCACAGAACAAGAGCTCACGGACTGAAGGTGTCAGGCCAGGTGTGGATCAGACATCCTAACCGCACCCATAAGCTGCAGCCATTATGGACAGGGCCCCTGTGGATCGTGAGGCAGCGGGGCCGAGACACGTTTGAGCTTGCAGACAGGTCCCGGTGGCACTCCAGCAGATTGAGGAGGTCACCACCGGAGCAGAAGACGGAAGCTGCAGCGGGGCGGTCTGATGTGAGCTAGGACTGGTGGGACTGGAATGACGAGGGTTCCCAGGCGAGGCAGACGGTGCTCGGTGCAGAGTCCGCACCCCCGCCCCCTTAGGGGACGCCTGGCTAGAGTTTGTCAGAGGCCCAGGTACCTGGAGGACTATGTACTGAGGACTGCGATGTTTGACGCCTGTTGGGACTAAGTGGCAGAATAATCCGCTCCAACGAGGTGGGGCGTTCTGACAGTATACCCAGACGCTAGTTTAGTTGGCCTGGTTGGGCCCGGCTTGTGTTGCAGCTATATACTGTGTGTGTGTGTGTGTGTATATATATCTATATATACGTATATACCACAGACATGGACAAAATTGTTGGTACCCCTCTGTTAATGAAAGGAAAAACCCACAATGGTCACAGAAATAACTTGAATCTGACAAAAGTGGTAATAAATAAAAATTCTATGAAAATTAACCAATAAAAATCAGACAATGCTTTTGAATTGTGGTTCAACAGAATTATTTTAAAAAACAAACTCATGAAACAGGCCTGGACAAAAATGATGGTACCTCTAGAAAAGATTGAAAATAATGTGACCATATGGACATGTTCAACCATGATGTGTCCTCTAATTAACATCACAGGTGTCTACAAACTTATAATCATTCGGCCTATTTAAAGGGTGACAAGTAGTCACTGTGCTGTTTGTTGACATGGTGTGTATCACACTAAACATGGACCAGAGGAAGCAGAGAGAGTTGTCTCAGGAGATTAGAAAGAAAATTATGACTTCCGGTTATGGCGGCCACGTAGGAAGACGCGTTTCACTCTACTCTGCTCTTAAAAATAAAAAGTCGGCAAATAACTCTCTCATTTGGAACAAAACCTATCCCAGCGTTTGGGCGAGGATATGCCGGTAAAGCCTAAGGCTGGGAAATCAGGTGGAGGAAAAGCTGAACCGCCGAAACAGTCCAAGTTAACGGACTTTCACGTTCGTGACGAAGCAGAAAAATCTCCAGATATGGCGGCGCAAGCTAGCGGTGGAGCGGTGACTGCTGGCGACGGCACAGGTGCGGTGCTCGCTGCCATTAGCTCAATGAGAGCAGACTTTTCCACTAAATTTGATGGGATTATAGCAGCGATAGAAGGAATGAGAAAGGAATTAAGCGACTGTATGGAACGAGTATTGCAGGTGGAGCTCCAAATTTCCAGCGCTGAGGATGACGTCACCAGCCTACAATTAAAGGTGCGCACTTTGGAATTAAAAAATAAATGTCTGGAAGATAATGTCCTGGACTTAGAATCCCGGTCGAGACGGAACAACCTGAGGCTGGTGGGTCTCCCGGAGGAAATGGAGGGTCGGGACCCATGTTCCTTTTTGGAAAAGTGGATTCCAGAAGCGCTGAACAACGCGGCGCTGCAGTCATCGGTCATCTTAGAGAGCGCCCACCAAATCGGCCCACCGAGAGATAATAAGGCACCACCGAGGACGCTGATTATGAAGTTCCTCAGCTACAGAGACAGGATGATGATCTCCAACGCGGCGCGAGCCAAAGGAGAAATTAAATACCAGGATCAACAGGTGCGGTTCTACCCAGATTTGGCCACAGGAATCCAACAATTAAGGAAACAGTTTGACCCCGCCCGTAAAGAGCTGAGCAACCTTGGGATTCGTCATGGAGTGATTCATCCTGCAAGATTGCTGGTCACATAAGGGCAGAACCCACACCTTCAAGACTCCTCAGGAGGCGCAGGAGCTCATCAAGCAGATCCAAGAAGAGACTGGTGGGAGCTAAGCATGAACAAAATATAAGGTAGAATATTTAAGCATTTGCACAGGCATCTGACTGATCTGAAGCATATAGCAAGTTTACAAAATATAGATTGTATTATATATTAAAAAAACAAAACAAAACAAAAAAAAACCCTATGATGTACAAAGTTGCTATAAAATTTAGGAGTTAAGTTGGAAAACTACAGAAGAGAGTTAATGTTACGTCATTAAAAGCAGTAGAGTTAGGGTGATTGGGAGGATGAAGAAGGAGTGGCTTTGGCTGGTCTTCGCGGGTGTGGAGCGGCCGATGGCTATAGCGGGAGACGGAATCTTTTTTTGATTTTGGGGGGATTACCACGAATGTGGGGAGGGGAATTTGTTTGTGTGTAGTTTGTAGGATGAATGTTCAACCACTCGTTTTTGCTTCTCTGTGTGAGCATGTTTACATTGCGAGGTAATCTCAAACTCCTTATTGATCATAGACCAAAGCGTTAATCTTTTTTTTTTCCACAATATTTTTTATTGAACCTTTTTTTTTTTTTACAAACATAACACAAACAATCAAACACTAACACTAAAGTAATTAAAAAAAAAAAGTACTAAAAACACCGACAACCACTAACAAGAACAGGTCTTCAACAATGCTCCTCTGTTTAGTCAAGGCAATCCATTACATAAGTATACATATTATATATTCACCAGTTTGGAATTTACAAGGTCCACACACATCATTCACCTTCTTCTTCAAAAGTTATGTTTAAATTCTTTACATAATCAATGAAAGGTCTCCATATATTCTCAAACACAATTTCCTTTGATTTCAGTATATATGTTATTCTTTCTAGTGGAAGGTTTGTTAACATCTGTCTTAACCACTGAGTCACATCTGGTCTATGAGTCTTTTTCCACAATAGTGCAATACATTTTTGGGCGTTAAGCAAACTGAGGTCTATGAATGCTCTTTCACTTTTATTAAAGTTATGCTTTTCTGGATGCAGACCCAACAAAAACAATTTAGGATTTAAATAGATATAACAAAAACATACCAGATATGTGCACAAAATGTATGGAAAGTAAAGGAACCTTATTTCATTGTTTATGGGAATGTAGAAAAATTAGAATGTTTTGGGAAGAGGTGAGGGTAACAATTGAAAAAAATAATTTCAAAACAAATCATATTGAATCCTAAATTGTTTTTGTTGGGTCTGCATCCAGAAAAGCATAACTTTAATAAAAGTGAAGGAGCATTCATAGACCTCAGTTTGCTTAACGCCAAAAATGTACTGCACTATTGTGGAAAAAGACTTATAGACCAGATGTGACTCAGTGGTTAAGACAGATGTTAACAAACCTTCCACTAGAAAGAATAACATACATACTGAAATCAAAGGAAATTGTGTTTGAGAATATATGGAGACCTTTCATTGATTATGTAAAGAATTTAAACATAACTTTTGAAGAAGAAGGTGAATGATGTGTGTGGACCTTGTAAATTCCAAACTGGTGAATGTACAGTATAATATGTATACTTATGTAATGGATTGCCTAGACTAAACAGAGGAGCATTGTTGAAGACCTGTTCTTGTTAGTGGTTGTTGATGTTTTTAGTACCTTTTTTTTAAAAATTACTTTAGTGTTAGTTTTTGATTGTTTGTGTTATGTTTGTAAAAAAAAAAAAAAAAAAGGTTCAATAAAAAATATTGTGGAAAAAAAAGAGAAAATTATAGACAAGCATGTTAAATGTAAAGGCTATAAGACCATCTCCAATTAGCTTGATGTTCCTGTGACTACAGTTGCACATTTTATTCAGAAATTTAAGATCCACGGGACTGTAGACAACCTCCCTGACGTGGCCACAGGAGGAGATGGATAATACGAATGGTAACAAAAGAGCCCAGAACAACCTCTAAACACATTCATGGTGAACTCCAAGGTCAAGGTACATCAGTGTCAGATCGCACCATCCGTCGTTGTTTGAGCCAAAGTGGACTTCATGGGAGACGACCAAGGAGGACACCACTGCTGAAAACAAATCATAAAAAAGCCAGACTGGAATTTGCCAAACTGCATGTTGACAAGCCACAAAGCTTCTGGGAGAATGTCCTATGGACAGACGAGACAAAACTGGAACTTTTTGGCAAGACACGTCAGTTCTATGTTACAGACGCAAAAATGAAGCATACCAAGAAAAGAACACTGTCCCTACTGTGAAACATGGAGGAGGTTCTGTTATGTTGTGGGGCTGCTTTGCTGCATCTGGCACAGGGTGTCTTGAATCTGTGCAGGGTACAATGAAATCTCAAGACTATCAAGGTATTCTAGAGAGAAATGTGCTGCCCAGTGTCAGACAGCTTGGTGTCAGTTGCAGGTCATGGGTCTTGCAACAGGATAATGACCCAAAACGCACAGCTAAAAACACCCAAGAATGGCTAAGAGCGAAACATTGGACTGTTCTAAAGTGGCCTTCTATGATCCCTGATCTAAATCCTGTTGAAGATCTGTGGAAGGAGCTGAAACATGCCGTCTGGAGAAGGGACCCTTCAAACCTGAGACAACTGGAGCAATTTGCTCATGAGGAGTGTGCCAAAATACCTGCTGAGAGGTGCAGAAGTCTCACTGACAGTTACAGAAATCATTTGATTGCAGTGATTACCTCAAAAGGTTATGCAACAAAATATTAAGTTAAGGGTACCATCATTTTTGTCCAGGCCTGTTTCATGAGTTTGTTTTTTAAAATAATTCTGTTGAACCACAATTCAAAAGCATTGTCTGATTTTCATTGGTTAATTTTCATAGATTTTGTATTTATTACTACTTTTGTCAGATTCATGTTGTTTCTGTGACCATTGTGGGTTTTTCTTTCATTAACAGAGGGGTAGCAACAATTTTGTCCACGTGTGTGTATGTGTGTGTGTGTGTGTATATATATATATATATATATATATATATATATATATATATATATATATACATATGGGTGTTTTTATTTATTAGGGGTCCAATGTGTGACATTGGTGGCAAAATTTAAAATTGATCAAATCTGCACATGAAATTGACTAATCACTATCCAATTGTGTCAGGTTTATGAAACTATTAACTATTTTCGTAACGGCATTCGCGTTCAGGAACTCTTGAGGATGAGCGCTCACTTCAACTACTTGTAAATGGAGACGTAAACGGGACACTCGGGCTTTTGTTTCCCCGTGTGCCAATGCACTTTGCAATGGCACACGTTTTACATGAAACAACTTCAACACTTCCAGTATTTTTCACGCATCAAAACTCATCAACAGCTACATTTTCATGACATATTAAGATGTGATAACGTGTATACATACCTTCAAATTCTCCCTGTTTGTTGGATAAGACGTAAAATCACAAAAGGCGTAAATGCAGGACACGGAAGTTTGGACCTTCGATAACTTCAATATAAAGTGACCACGGTTAATCCTCTCCACATGGGTTGAGCACATCCGGGGTAGAGAAAATAAAAGTGCTTTCCCAGGGCGGTCACCTCGCCAGACGGGGCTGCGCGCGGCCGACCAAGACCGAAGACGTAAATTTTTTAAAGGACACCATATTCGATGTGTCATAAATGTTTGAGATTTTATTGAAATATTCTACATCTGAGCTTCACAAAGACTGATCTCCTTTTTACGTGTATGGTTTGGGATTTGAAAGGTGCAAAGTGAAAAGCATCAACACTTCCTGTTTTCTGGTTACTTTACCAAATAACTTGCATGTTGCTGCATAAATTTGGGGACACGGAAATTTACGTTGTACGAGTAAATTTGCAGGGGTCGCCGTACAAAAACCATAGATCCGATCACATTGGGGAATGTTTTATTTTGAATTTGCATTACAACTCTGTTATCTCTTGCATTTTGAGTAGAAAGAGTTACTCAGAGATCACGTTACAGTACTTTGAAATTGATGCGATTTTCATGTCACACAAAAACTGGGAAAAATGAGGGGACACGACCAATAGTTTCGATTCTAATGGCAAAATCAATAATTTTTTTTTAAAAATTGCAATGCAAGTCTGAAACTCTTATGTTCCCTTGCATATTATAAAAACGAAACCGACATCTGCAAATTACAGAAAAAGAGAGAGCGCTTGAAAGTCGGATACCCCTGATATAGTGCGCTGGACCCCCCCCCCCCAACCCCCCCCCCCACCCATATATATATACACACACACACACACACACACACACACACACTACCGTTCAAAAGTTTGGGGTCACCCAGACAATTATTTTGTGTTTTCCATGAAAAGTCTCACTTATTTACCACCATGAGTTGTAAAATGAATAGAAAATATAGTCAAGACATTGACGAGGTTAGAAATAATGATTTTTATTTGAAATAATAATTTTTTCCAGATACTCAACCTGCTCAAAGGAAGGTCAGTTTTATAGCTTCTCTAACCAGCTAAACTGTTTTCAGCTGTGCTAACATGATTGCACAAGGGTTTTCTAATCATCCATTAGCCTTCTGATGCTATGAGCAAACACATTGTTCCATTAGAACACTGGAGTGATAGTTGCTGGAAGTGGGCCTCTATACACCTATGTAGATATTGCACCAAAAAACAGACATTTGCAGCTAGAATAGTCATTTACCACATTAGCAATGTATATTAGATATCAGAGTGTATTTCTGATTAGTTTAAAGTTATCTTCATTGAAAAAAACAGTGCTTTTCTTTCAAAAATAAGGAAATTTCTAAGTGACCCCAAACTTTTGAACGGTAGTGTATATAATATAAAAAAAGAGAGAGAAACAGTTAAGTTGATGGAAATGTTGGCATTAATGTTTATTGGTTCATTTAGAAAAAAAAACATAAGGGAGTTCTGGGCCTTTGTGAAGGAGGGGGGATGTTATATATGAGAATTGTATTTTGGGGCTTGCTGTAGCACAGCTGAGGGGTTGGGGAAACGATGATGTAAGACGGGCTACGGCTGGAGTATATATTGTGTTGTACGCAGGAATAAAGGAGTTCAGTGTTCAGTTAATGGTGACTCCGACTCCCCATTATTCAGACATAACAGAAATGTTTGACAATCCTGTGCTTTTCTTGTATTGTTATATAGAATATCACTGTAGTAAGCTGGACAAACCATCTGCTTTAAAATTTGTAATTCTTCCCACAACATTTAGTGCAAAAAAACCTCTTGCAACTTTTATCGCAACTTTAAAAAAAAAATAAAAACTCCCATGAATTCAGGCTTTTTGGGCTGCAACAATCAAAACATCCCGCAAAATCCTGGAGGGACTGCCCAGATGTGTTAATGGAATGTCTGACATACTTTGGTCCAAATGACTCAGGGTTTATTTTATGCAGTATCATTTTACACATGGGGAAGGAGCTCCCCTCCAAATGGGCTCTTCCTTAACCTCAGAGCCACGCAAATTGGGGCATGCCCAACAAGTATTTTGGGCCATTAAGTCAGTTTTTTGCTGCTGAAGTAGGGTGAAATTCTTGTAACCCGGGATCATGTTATATCATTTCAAAAATGAGAATCCCCCGCCCTTGGTCTAGAACAGGGGTCTGCAACCTTTGCCAACTGAAGAGCCATTTTGCCCATCTTCGACTAAAATAGAAGTAGGTAAGGGCCGCAATGGCAATTTAATGTTTGATGAGCAGTGTAATCTTTATTTTAAAGGGTTTTTTTTTAATATACATAGCTCTGAATATTATGTGGCATTAATGAATTCATACTTCAACAGTGGAATAAACTTTCATTCATTCACCTTCTTCCGCTTAATCCTTTTCGGGTCGCGGGGGGGCTGGAGCCTATCCCAGCATCTTTGGGTGAGAGGCAGGGTACACCCTGGACAGATCGCCAGTCCATCGCAGGGCCAACACAGAGAGACAGACAACCATTCACTCTCCCAGTCATACCTAAGGACAATTTAGAATCCCCAGTTTGATGCCAATTAACCTAACTTGCATGTTTTTGGCATGTGGGAGGAAACCGGAGAAATCCCAGAGTAAACCCACGCAGACACGGGGAGAACATGCAAACTCCACACAGATCACTGTTGGTCAGGGGCTGGGATCGAACCCAGGATCCCCCGGCCAAGGGTGAGTTGCTGTGCTGCCGCAGTGCTAACCACTCCGCCACCGCGCCGCCCGAGTGGAATAAACTGTCAAGCTTTATATATACAGTGGATATAAAAAGTCTGCACACGCCTGTTCAAATGGCAGGTTTTTGTGAGGTAAAAAAAATGAGACCAAGATAAATCATTTCAAAATTTTTCCACCATTAATGTGACCTATAACCTGGACAATCCAATTTAAAAACAAACTGAAATCTTTTAAGGGGGGGAAAAAAACCAAAACTTGCAATAACCTGATTGTATAATTATGCATACCCTGTTATAACTGGGGACGTGGCTGTGTTCAGAATTAACCAGTCACATTCAAACTCATGTTAAATGGGGGTCAGCACACACCTGCCACCATTTAAAGTGCCTCTGATTAACCCCAAATAAAGTTCAGCTGTTCTAGTAGGCTTTTCCTGACATTTTTGTAGTTGCATCTTACAGCACAAGCCATGGTCTGCAGAGAGCTTCCAAAGCATCAGAGGAATCTCATTGTTCAAAGGTATCAGTCAGGAGAAGGGTACAAAAGAATTTCCTCGGCATTAAATATACCATGGAACACAGTGATGACACTCATCATCAAGGGGAGAAAATATGGCATAACAGTGGCTATCAGAATCAGAATCAGATTTATTGCCATTGTTCATGTAGTACACAAACTAGGAATTTGTCTCGGTGCCATGCTGCAACATTAAAAACATGATGAGATAAAGAGATAAACTAAAAGACTAAAAACATGCAATAAGTGTAGAATAATAAGTAATAATAATAATAATAATAATAATGAGTAATACTAGTCAAGGCAGTTTTAAATAAATTAGCAAGTAGCAGATAATATGGGGTACCACAGTGCAGACGATAATGCAACAGAAAAACAGTGATGAACGACATGAGCTGCTGTACATAGTGCACGAGAGTCAATAAGTCACTGAGTGTTCAGCAGTCTGATGGCAGAGGGGAAAAAGCTGTTCATGTGCCGGGAGGTTTTAGTCTGAATGGACCGAAGTCTTCTACCTGAGGGGAGGAGGGCAAACAGTACGTGACCAGGGTGTGAAGGATTGGCTATGATCCGGCCTGCACGCCTCCGGGTCCTGGAGATGTACAGGTCCTGGAGAGATGGGAGCTTGCAGCCGATCACCTTCTCAGCAGTGCGCACGACACGCTGCAGCCTTAGTCTGTCCCTGGCAGTGGCTCCTGCGTACCACACGGTTATGGAGGAGGTGAGGATGGACTCGATGATGGCCGTGTAGAACTGCACTAACATCTTGGTGGGAAGCTTGAGCTTCCTCAGCTGCCGCAGAAAGAACATCCTCTGCTGGGCCTTTTTGATGAGGGAGCTGATGGTTGGCTCCCATTTGAGGTCCCGGGTGATGGTGGTGCCCAAGAAGCGGAAGGAATCTGCAATGGTGATGGGAGAGCCTGTGATGGTGAGGGGGGGCAGGGGGGTTGTGACTTTCCTGAAGTCCACAATCATCTCCGCTGTCTTCAGAGCGTTCAGCTGCAAGTTGTTGTGGCTGCACCAGGACACCGGCTGGGCCACCTCTTTCCTGTAGACGGACTCGTCACCGTTGGAGATGAGCCCAATGAGGGTGGTGTCGTCCGCAAACTTGATCAGCTTAACAGACTGGTGGGAGGAGGTGCAGGAGTTGGTATAAAGGGAGAAGAGTAGGGGGGAAAGTACACAGCCCTGGGGTGATCCGATGCTGATGCTAACAGAGTCCGAGACAGACTTCCCCAGCCGCACATGCTGCCTCCGGTCCGTCAGGAAGTCGGTGATCCACCTGCAGAGGGAGTCAGGCACGCCGAGCAGGGACAGCTTGTCCTGGAGCAGAGCGGGGCGGATGGTGTTGAATGCAGAGCTGAAGTCCACAAACAGGATCCTGGCGTAGGTTCCCGGGGAGTCCAGGTGCTGCAGGATGGAGTGGAGGGCCAGGTTGACTGCGTCGTCCACAGACCTGTTGGCACGGTAGGCAAACTGCAGCGGGTCCAGGAGGGGAGTGGTGATGGACTTGAGGTGAGACAGGACCAGGCGCTCAAAGGACTTCATGACTACAGAGGTGAGCGCTACAGGTCTGTAGTCGTTATGTCCAGTAATCCGTGGCTTCTTGGGGACAGGGATGATGGTGGAGGATTTGAGGCAGGTCGGCACGTGGCATTGCTTAAGGGAGGTGTTAAAAATGTCTGTGAAGACAGGAGCCAGCTCTTTCGCACAGTGTCTCAGGGTGGAGGGAGACACACCGTCCGGCCCGGGGGCCTTGCGCGGGTTCAGTCTGGAGAATTGTCTGTGCACGTCCTGCTCACTGATGACAAGGGCAGGGGGGGAGGAGGAGGAGGGGGGGTGACCGCTTTTGATGAATTAGGGGCCGAGGAGGCAGTGGAGCTGGGTGGAGTGGGGGAGTTGGACACAGCTGACGAGGTGTCAAAACGGGCGTAATGTTGGGACAGTTTTTGACAAAGGGCTTTGTCATCCTGACCTTTAGAAGCCTGAGGCCGATAGTTGGTGATTTGCCTCAGTCCTCTCCACACAGAAGCCGAGTCATTAGCAGTGAACTGCTGCTGGAGTCTCTCAGAATACACAGATTTAGCTCTCCTCAGCTCTCTGTTAAACCGATATTTAACCTCCCTGTAGCAGTCTCTGTCTCCACTTTTCAACACAGCTTCCTTCTCCTTTCTGATCTGTCTGAGCTTGGCAGTGAACCAGGGCTTATCATTAGAGTATCTCACCCTGGTGCGCGATGGAAGAATGTTCTCCTCACAAAAGTTGATGTATGAGTTCACAGTGTCTGTGTACTCATTAAGATCATGTGTGGCTCCTTTAAACATGTCCCAGTCAGTTATTTCCATGCATGTGTTCAGTTTCTCTCCAGCTTCACTGGTCAATTTCTTCGTGGTGGTCACAACAGGTTTAGTGAGCTTCAGTCTCTGTCTGTATGTGGGAATGAGGTGGACCATCACGTGATCAGATAGACCGAGCGCAGCGCGGGGAACAGCGCGATATGCGTCTTTCACTGTGGTGTAACAGTGATCCAGCGTGTTATTTCCTGTGGTTGGACATTTAATAAACTGTCTGTATCGGGGGAGCTCGTGACTCAGATTGCTCTGGTTAAAGTCGCCTACCACAATAACCAGGGAGTCTGGAAAATTCCGCTCCACATGTAGGACGTGATCTGCGAGCGCGCGCTGGGCCTCGCGCGCGTCCGCGTCGGGAGGGGCATACACAGCGATCAAAACAAATGATGCGAACTCCCGCGGGGAATAAAATGGCTTGCAGTTGATAGAGAGAAATTCTAGATCAGGAGAACAGTGTTGTGAAACCACCGTTACATCAGAGCACCAGCTGCTGTTAATATAGAAGCACACTCCTCCTCCAATAGACTTACCGGAGAGCTCTGTGACGCGATCAGCACGAAACAGCTGAAATCCCTCGAGGCTGATCGCGCTGTCCGGTATGCTCCTTTTAAGCCAGGTCTCAGAGAAACAGATGACAGACGAGGAAGCGAGGTCCTTAAATCGCATCAGCAGTCTTAATTCTTCTACAAGAATTATGTATGTTTACATGGACACAAGTAACCGGATTAAAAGCCTGATCGGAATAAAAATGCTTCATGTAAACACGCCAATCTGAATATTCTAACCCGATCACGCTCATTCGGATCAAAATTTCATTCCGATTGAGAGGGGTGGGTTATGCCGATTGTTAATCCGAATGGTGCGCATGAAAACACTTATTCCAAACGTAGGGCAGAAAATATGTTTACTGCGCATGTCTGTACACCAGCCGCACGTCAACGTGACGTATTTCCGCCTTAGCAGCAGCTAGCAGAAAACTTAGCGGGAGTAAAACAAAACTGGTCTGTATCGTCCTGCTGTCTCCCTCTGTTCGTCATATGCAGAAGTATGTACCTGTAGCTTCATTATGGAGACCAGCAGAAGCAAAAGTACAGTCTGAATAACACAATACAGGTCAATTTTGACACGAAGCGGGGCTTGCTAATGCCGGAAGTTGCTTCTTCTCTATTTTCGGAATGTCGATGTGCACATGTCAAAATGATTTATTCCATTCAGACGTGTGACACATGGAAACGCACGTCCTAATTGGATCAGCTTTTTCAGGATCCATGTAAACAGTAAAATTCTGATCTGAATTGTAATCAGATTAATGAAATTTTGCCCATGTAACCGTGGCCAATGACATTACCAAGAACTAGACGTCCCTCCAAAATTGATAAAAAGACTAGAAGAAAACTGGTCAGGGAGGTGGCCAAGAGGCCGACGGCAGCATTGAAGGAGCTGCAGGAAATTCTGGAAAGTACTGGCCGTTTAGTACATGTTACAACAGTCTCCCATCTCGGGTGGCAAGACGGAAGCCTTATCTTTTGAAGAAAAGCATCCAAGCCCGGCTACATTTTGCAAAAACACATTTAAAATCTCCCACATGCATGTGGGAAAATGTGTTATGGTCCGATGAAACCAAGGTTGAACTTTTTGGCCATAATTCCAAAAGAGATATTTGGCACAAACACAACACTGCTCATCACCAAAAGAACAGTGAAGTATAGTCGTGGCAGTGTCATGCTTTGGGGCTGTTTTTCTTCAGCTGGAAATGGGGCCTTAGTCAAGGTGGAGGGAATTATGAACAGTTCCAAATACCAGTCAGTGTTGGCACAAAACCTTCAGGCTTCTGCTAGAAAGCTGAAAAGGATCTTCATCTTTCAGCATGACAGTGACCCAAAGCACACATCCAAATCAACAAAAGAATGGCTTCACCAGAAGAAGATTAAGGTTTTGGAATGGCTGAGCCAGAGTCCAGACCTGAATCAGATCGAACATCTGTGGGGTGATATGAACAGGGCTGTGCACAAGAGATGCCCTTGCAATCTGACAGAAATAATATAAAAAATTCAGTTGATTTCCATTTTAAAAAAATCTTCCAAGCAAAAATATTCAAATACAGATTTAAAATTGATGTACAGTATTGACCAGCTCTACTTTAAAGGGTCAAGACCAGTGGGGCAGTGGTGGCCTAATGGTTAGGGATGTGGATTGGTGACCGGAGGGTCGCCGGTTCAATCCCTGGACTGGCAGGATCAAATCTGGGTGGGATAGATAACATAGCAGTGTTTGCCTCACCCTCCTAAACCCCACTGTGGTGCCCTTGAGCAAGGTGCTTAACCCCAGCTGCTCCAGTGGAGCTGCTCACTGGCCACAGGTTAGTTTGTGGTTGTACTGGGCAGCTTCCAGGTGTGAATGTGATCAGGATGTCCTTGGAAAAAGTGAGATTGCCTCTCAGTGGAACTTCAGTCCATTCCTACATAATTCTCTATGTTGTCCATAAAGTTGTTTGAATACATATGGGGAATACATGAATAGCATGCATGTTTATTTGAGTCTGGGCAAATTTTCTTTGTGTGGTAAGTTTTCTTTTTTGTGCCTCAAGTTTTTATTCCCAGTCCAAAAATAAGCATTTTAGATGAGCTGCTAATTCTAAATCAGCAGTTCGAGTGAATGTCAGAAACGTGTATATAAGGATGTATGAATAGGCGTGTGTAGTATAAAGAACTTTGAATGGACGGTAAAACTTGAAAAGCATTATATTGCATTAATATATATATATATATTTTTTTTTAAATTCATCAATGTCCTAAATATGAATGAAGCTCAGCTGTATAAACTTGGACTCATACTGTCAAAGAAATTGGCTCTGCCCCTCTCAGATCCTTCAGTGTTACACACCGAATTGTAATGCGATATTGGCTGTTTCCTTTGTGGTGTTAGTGGGAACAGTTCTCTCCCTGGTGGCCACAGTGCTGATATCATTGCTGGCTGACTGACTTGACTATAGAAGTAGGCCACTCCAGTTGGTGTTGGAGTAGGAGCTCATGAAAAGAACCTTTTCAGCTTATAGTAGTTTGCCCCTGAACTTAACACACTATTTCAGATGAGTGCTTGTAGTTTTTTTTTTTTGTTGTTGTTGTTGTTTTAGTGGTAACAGCAGGGCATCACTTTGCAGACCTGGCGGTAATATCGTTGACTCTCGTCGGATATTCCTCACCTTGATTGTTGTTGTTTTTTTTTTTTTTAAACTGGTGGTTGTTTGGGCTCTTGAGAAGTATTTTCCCCCTGCTTTCCAAGAACATTAAGTGGCTTGAGATCTGCGCAAATCTACTGAGTCGATCAAGCTGAATGAGGAGACAAAAACAAGAGTGAATTAAAGCTGCGAGCTATAAGTTTTGTCAACCACTTTTATGTAGTAGCGTGTGGGGTTGGACTACTATCCATCGTAGAAAATTTGGTGCAAATCTGATAAAGTTTGTCCAAGTTACAACTTTCCGATGTTCCATGGCGAGGAGTCAACGTTCGCCATGTGGCCATAGTAACACTTACCTATCAGTTATGTGTTGATGACCCATATGGGATTACAGATGACAGTCCCCTCTACCTATGTTCCAAATTTTATGACTCCAGGACCTTTCTGTCCCTCCTAACAAGATCATGGATTGAATAGCGAGGAGGGCGTGTCCATGGTAACAGCAGTGACACCATGCTAAAGGTGATGTGCAGTTATGATCAACCAGGTGGTCTGATAAACCTCAGAAAATTGCACGTCATTCTGGCAAACGACGCGTGAGTATGGCATGAGTTATGGCAGCTTCCTTTCTATTGGCGGTAGGGGGTGCTGTCGCTATGTGTCATTCTTTATTATAGAAATTATCAGTATTGGCTACCTATTCACCAAACAAAATTTGGTTGAAATCAGTCAATGTATGGCATAGTAAAAGCCATTGGAAGGGTGATGGCGACACTGAAAACTTGGCCACACCCCTTCCGCCAAACCGTTGGGCATTTGGAAAAGTTTTCAACAGCTTTTGATGGCACATGGGTATAGATGATTGTCATCATAAATGGCACTAAACAGACTATTTATTTCAGAGATATTGAAGAAAACCTTTGGTGTAATCTTCATGTCTCCAAGAGAGGGCACTATTTCTACTCATGAAGCTGTAATAGCTGTAATTGTTCGGAGGCATACCCATATACAGTACATCATACCTATCTTGGTGCCAATCCGACATTCCATTCCCGAGGTATTAAAAAACAACATGATGCAAACTTTCTGATGCAAAACTTTCTGCCTCCTATAGGTGGAACTGTAGATTTCTATCAATATTGTTCTATAGAACTGTTTGGAATTGGACTGATATCCATAATATTGAATTTGGTTGAAATCCGACAATGCATACCAGAGTTATTGCCGTCAGAATGGTCATAGAATGATCATGGAGAGGCATCAAACTTTGCCACGCCCCTACGGTCAAACCGTTGAGCTTTTGGAAAAGTTTTCAATAACTTTTAATGGGACATAGATGATTGTCACCACAAATGAGCTCAATCGGACAGAAACCCTAGGACGAGTTAGATCAGATGCGTGAGGTGGATATTTGGTCACTGCCACTTCCTTCCAAAATGGCTTCCTGTTGGGTGTAAACCATCACTTCTATGGAGTTTTTTGCATGTCTTGACATGATCAACATCTCGTGGAATTTTCATCTTTCTACACGAAAGTAAGCGTGTGCCACTCACCATTGATTTCACATGTTAGGTGATGCTGTAGAGCCATTTTTATGGGGTCATTCATATTTCCTCCAAAATAATAAATTTTTTGCCAGTCTTGAGGTCCCAACAAAAAATGGTGAGTTTTCATGCACGTTGACTACCCCAAAAATGAGATCTTGGAGAAGAAGGAAAAAAATTTCTAACAATTAAAGCTGCAAGCAGCTGTAAGCCCCCCCCGCCCCCCTGCGCAACTGCGGACCCTGGCAACCGTCGTACCTAGCTGGTTCAGAAAATTTCCCATCGTTGTGGCAAGCACTGCATAAATCATAAACAGTTTGGTGCAGTACTTCCTGTGAGCAGTAGGTGGCACTATAACTTTTGTCAATCATTTTTTGTCAGAGCATTGACTTGAGATCTTAGATGGAGAAGAAGAAAAATAAAAAGAATTATAAAAAAAAAAAAAAAAAATTCTAACAATTACAATAGGGCTCTCGCCCACTGACTTTCAGTGGCTTGGGCCCTAATTACAATTAGGGCTGTCGCCCACTGACGTTGAGATGGAGAAGAAGAAAAAAAAAATTCTAACAATTGCAACAGGGCTCTCGCCCACTGACGTCAGTGGCTCGGGCCTGATTAAAAGGAGGGCTTCCCAAGTTTAGAGTATGTGGTCCAAATAGGATTTGCTTGGTGAGGGAGAAAAGGGAAGGATTTGTTTCTCTCATATAATGCCTGTGAAGTGTTGTCCAGTTCTACAGTCGCAGGCCAGTGGGTCATCATGGTTAAAGGAATGGAGGACATTAAGAGGGCATGTAATTCTGTGAGAGCAGAATCTTATCACAGTTGGGGTTGGCATACATGGCTAGAGTCTCTGTCCTGTGCCACCTTCTGGCCAACTGTGAAGAAGGAATTTCTGATAGATTCTTTTTCCATCCATCTTCTACCACTTGATCCTTTTCGGGTCGCGGAGGGGAGGGGGAGGGGGGCTGGAACCTCACCCAGCATCTTTGGGTGAGAGGCAGGGTACACCCTAGAGAGATCGCAGGGCCAGCACAGAGACAGACAGCCATTCACTGTCACATTCATACCCAAGGATAATTTAGAATTTCCAGTTGATGCCAGTTAACCTAACCTGCACGTCTTTGGCCTGTGGGAGGAAATCTGAGTACCTGGAGTAAACCCACGCAGACATGGAGAGAACACGCAAACTCCATACAGAAGGGTCATCGATGGTCTGTGGGTGGGATCGAACCCACGATGGTTAGGGGTGGAATCGATCCTGTGACCTTCTTGCTGTGCTGCCAGAGTGCTAACCTCTGCGCCACCATGCTGCTGGATTCTTTTTCAATTTTTGAAGTAATTTCATTTTAGAAGGCTGCATTTTGGCAATGGGTGTTTGAAATGGTGGTCTAAGATGAGACACTTCTGATGACAGACATTGCTCTTTTGGTAACAGCTTTATTTCCTCTTTTTTTTTATCAAGTGTTGCATTTTAGTTGTCTATATGAAGTTTTTTTCTGATATGCAAACCCTGCCTCTGTTATCTACACCCATTTGTGTTGTACAGTATGTATATTAAGTGCTAAATTTGTTTGAGTTGTTTATATAACGGTTAATTGAGAAACTTATAATTGAGTTTTAATTTTAAATACTTATTGATGATCATTTTTCATCATTACTGTGTAACTTGTTAATGAATCATTATGCTTCAGTTTTAGGAAATGGAAATAAAAAAGATTTCTGATAACCATTTCCTGCCTTAAGATGCAGAATATATTAGAGGATGTTTCTGCATTGACTGTTGTTTACATATCATCTTTTGCCTATAGCCAGAAGTGGTTAATAACGAGCTACATTGAGACAAGTACATGTACTCGCTAACTTTTTTTTTTTTTTTGCTTTCATGTGCAGTTTTATTGCAGGATACTTTTAAAAACTATTACTTGAGTACATTTTTGATGAAAAACCTGGACTTTACTCAAGTACCCTTGGTTGTATTTTAAAGTGACACTCGGGCAAAAATCAAGTTGTTTTTTTTTCTGTTGTTCACGTGTCTGTAACATGTTTGTTGTAATTTACAAGACATATCAAGAACGAAATCATTCCAAACTCCCAAGTACAGTGGGGTAAAAAAGTATTTAGTCAGCCATCAATGGTGCAAGTTCTCCCACTTAAAAGATGAGAGAGGTCTCCAATTTTCATCATAGGTATACCTCAACTATGAGAGACAAAATAAGAAAAAAAAAATCCAGAAAATCACATTGAAGGATTTTTAATGAATTAATTGGTATTTTCCTCGGTAAAATAAGTATTTGGTCAATAACAAAAGTTCATCTCAATACTTTGTTATATACCCTTTGTTGGCAATGACAGAGGTCAAACGTTTTCTGTAAGTTTTCACAAGGTTTTCACACACTGTTGCTGGTATTTTGGCCCATTCCTCCATGCAGATCTCCTAGAGCAGTGATGTTTTGGGGCTGTCGCTGGGCAACACGGACTTTCAACTCCCTCCAAAGATTTTTTTATGGGGTTGAGATCTGGAGACTAGCTAGGCCACTCCAGGACCTTGAAATGCTTCTTACGAAGCCACTCCTTCATTGCCTGGGCGGTATGTTTGGGATCATTGTCATGCTGAAAGACCCAGCCACGTTTCATCTTCAATGCCCTTGCTGGTGGAAGGAGGTTTTCACTCAGAATCTCACGATACATGGCCCCATTCATTCTTTCCTTTACACGGATCAGTCGTCCTGGTCCCTTTGCAGAAAAACAGCCCCAAAGTATGATGTTTCCACGCCCATGCTTCACAGTAGTTATGGTGTTCTTTCTCCTCCAAACACGACAAGTTGAGTTTTTAGCAAAAAGTTCTATTTTGGTTTCATCTGACCATATGACATTCTCCCAGTCCTCTTCTGGATCATCCAAATGCTCTCTAGCAAACTTCAGACGGGCCTGGACATGTACTGGCTAAAGCAGGGGGACATGTCTGGCACTGCAGGATTTGAGTCCCTGGCGGCGTAGTGTGTTTCTGATGTAGCCTTTGTTACTTTGGGGCCAGCTCTCTGCAGGTCATTCACTAGGTCCCCCCATGTGGTTCTGGGATTTTTGCTCACCGTTCTCGTGATAATTTTGACCCCACGGGGTGAGATCTTGCGTGGAGCCCCAGATCGAGAGAGACTATCAGTGGTCTTGTATGTCTTCCATTTTCCAATAATTGCTCCCACAGTTGGTTTCTTCAAACCAAGCTGCTTACCTATTTCAGATTCAGTCTTCCCAGCCTGGTGCAGGTCTACAATTTTGCTTCTGGTGTCCTTTGACAGCTCTTTGGTCTTGGCCATAGTGGAGTTTGGAGTCTGACTGTTCGAGGTTGTGGACAGGTGTCTTTTATACTGATAACGAGTTCAAACAGGTGCCATTAATACAGGTAACGAGTGGAGGACAGAGGAGCCTCTTAAAGAAGAAGTTACAGGTCTGTGAGAGCCAGAAATCTTGCTTGTTTGTAGGTGACCAAATACTTATTTTACCAAGGAATTTACCAATTAATTCATTAAAAATCCTTCAATGTGATTTTCTGGATTTTTTTTTCTCATTTTGTCTTTCATAGTTGAGGTATACCTATGATGAAAATTGGAGACCTCTCTCATCTTTTAAGTGGGAGAACTTGCACAATTGGTGGTTGACTAAATACTTTTTTGCCCCACTGTATGTATTTTTCTGGTGTGAATGTCTGCTTAAGCTCTACCCCCCCACCCCCACCCCACTGAAAAGGCAGATTTGGACAGAGTGTTTCTAGCTACATCAGTATTCATGCTTAGCCTGATTGGTTATAATATTAACCAATCAGGCTCAGCACTGAGACCCCTCCTTGACACTCTCAGGGATAGAGGGCAAAGCCGAGGAGCAAGCAGGAGCTCAGCTTTTTACAAATTGGGAAAGATGGCAGATTATACAGAGGAGCTGAAAAGTTCATAGGCTGAAAAGTTCATCATGGTCAAATTTGACCAAATGTGGTTTATTTTTCAACTGCAGGCAGGGATCTGAGCGCAGCAACACTGATGGAAGAAGGGTGTGGACTGAAGGGGAGACTATGTTGAAAAATAAACATTTGGCCAAATTTGACCACTATGAACCTTTCACCCTATGAACTTTACAGCCCCTTGTACATGTTCAGTTTTTGGCTGTGTGAGAAAGAAATCCTCTTTTAAATTACATGTCTTACCCACAAACATGAAAATATGATGGCAATGATTAATTTTATTTGGAAACACCTCAGTGTTCTGCTAAAATACTAGAGAGGACATGGGTTTCCAGCCTGCATGCCAGGGGAGATGGCCGTGGTGTGTGCGGTGCAACAGCCGTGCGAGTATTGTCGTAGGTGAACCTGCAGAAGGATCTTTCTCAGTGGAGCGGTGAGGCAGTTGCTGGCTGGCTGGAGGGCTCGCCTCGCTGGGAGCACCTGCCGGTGCACCCTGCCAGCTGCTTTGCCTCTCTCCGGAGCGAGCCGGGGAGAATGCTCCAAAGGAACTGACTGAGCGCTCCTCAGCTCCTCCCTCTTCCCTTGAAGAAGCAGTCTCTGGTTACCCACTCACCACAGATCGCCTTGCTGAGGGCCAATGAGCAGTTTGCCTCGGAGCAGCTCAAAGCGAGGCGATCTCTGAAGGAAGGTGACCGAGGAGCGCCTCGGAGGCGAGGCGAACTGCTCACCGGCCCCCAGCGAGGCGAGCCGCAGTGAGTGAGTAACCAGTAACTGGCGGGGAGCCTTCCAGGTTGGAAGTTCTGGCCTCCATGCCAGGCCAGGCAGCAACTCTTCTGTGTGCTCACCTACAACGGTATTTCCTCAAGTTAGATCGCCTTCTCGGAGCCTAGTACAATGTCCTCGTTTTCTTCCAGCTACTGGTGGAGTATGGATGGAGCTAATTAGAATATTCATAGATCCGCACATACTTAAGTAGGTCAAAGACATAAAAGCTCTTTCCAAACCATTCTAAGGCAATGAAAGTTTTTTTTTGTGTATAAAAAGCCACAATATACTATTTTGGGCAAAATACATTGGTTTTTGTTGGTTTTAGAACCGCCGGAGTGGATCTTTAAGTAATTTTTGATTTCATTGATTTGAAATGAATGAGAATCAAATTTTTCTCATCAGTTTTTCTTTATCAGATTGTGAAATAAGTACTTGTGTGTTCTGGCTCAGTAAATACATGAGGGCAGATTTACTAATGTGCTGCACCATTGCAAAACCCTGTTTTGGCATTAAAAAACTGCTGTTGAGATTTACTAAAGGGTGCAGGGCAAAATTAGCGGTGGAAAGGCGTGGACTATGTTAATTTTGCACCTGGCCTCATTGCATTTGTATTTGTGGGAGTTGTCATGTCAAAGCGTAAATTTGAGGGAAGGGAGCATTTAATTGACTGGCGCAAGGTGATTTACTAAGGTTTGCAGTTGTCAGTCTCCTGCTAAATGCGCCAAGATTTAATGCCCAGAAAAGCTTGTCTTATTTCATCTGCGCCTGATGACAGTGATCGCTGGTGCCAGGAGACGCCAGCGAGAACCGAGGGCGTATGGCCAAAGAGACAGAACCTTCTCCCTGCGCGTGACTTGATTTGGCATGACAGAACAAATTAATAAGAACAGAAACAATCTCACAGAGATCGGTGTTGTGCTGAACTGGACGTCAGCCTGCAGAGGATTTTTTAAAAATTTCATTTGTTTATATATAGCCTAATAATAATAATAATAATTTATTTCATTTATAACACACTTTACATCTCGGGGCAAAATTTCTACACAAATAAGATTAAGAACAAGAATAAAAGGAAACATTAAGTACATAGAATGACACATCAGGACATCCCTGGTGAGAATTGCTCTCAAATATTTTACCAGGTAAAATAAAGGTCAAATACATAAAATGAAAAAGCTTTCCTAAACAATGAATTTGTATCCATAAAATAGTAAAGTCCTTCCTACCTGGAGTGGACAAATTTTTTTCAATTTAATTTTCTATACTTTATTAATCCCAGAGGGAAATTCAGGGCATCTACGTGGATGGATGAGACAGTCATGGTGTGGCGCCAATCCCTTCACCATTCACACACACACACATTCACACCTAGGGCTGCTTTAGTGTCTCCAATTAACCTAACCTGCAGGTTTTTGGCCTGTGGGAGGAAACCAGAGTACCCGGGGTAAACCCACGCAGACACAGGAAGAACATGCAAACTCCACACAGAAGGGTCACTGATGGTCAGGGGGTGGGATTGAACCCACGACCTTCTTACTGTGCTGCCACAGTGCTAACCACTGCACCACCGAGCTGCCCAAAAGGAGCACAGATCCATATACGTGCCCCGATATTGCGACATCGTAGTAACTCAATGACAGCAGTCTCTGCTGTGGCTGTCCGAGGAATAAGAGAAATCATGTATGTTTAATTTTATTATGTTCCAGACTTCAGATAAGATAAAACACACATACAGTATTTATGAAAAGTCATGGACTGGAAGACCTGTAGATTTTGTTAAAACAAACTTATTCACATAATAAAATCTCAGTCTCCATCAGACCATCTTGACGGTTCTTGTGTTAATAAAATAAACACGTTGGTCGGTAATCAGTTTATTCATGAGTGGTCCTTTATTTGTACATATTAAGCAAAGGAGTCTGCCATTTGAAATGAAAATCAAAACTCTGATGTATGACAAACAAAAATAAACTATTTTATTGGGGTTTGCACTTAAACAAAAGCTTAAAAAATAAGCTTAAAAAACTATATTGTGCTCCTCTGGACTGGCTGTGCCTTTGTTGATGACCCGCTTCCTCATCAGGTGTGCCTGTGCACAATTTTGCGGTGCTCTTGGTGGATGGGTGGTCATTATTGAAATGAAGTGACTGCGTCTGTGTTCATAATTTTGCGTGTTGAAGATCACTGGCAAAAATTGGCCACTCCCTTAGGCACTCTGTCTAATTTGCTCACTCGCTAATTTGTACTGCCTTCGTAAATATGCCCCATGATTTAGTATCCTTTTTTTTTTTCCACAATGTCTTTATTGAACCTTTTTTTTTTTTTTTTTTTTTTTAACAAACATGATACAAACAATCAAACACTAACACTAAAGTACTACAAAAAAAAAAAAATGCACTAAAAACATCAACAACCACCAACAAAATCAAGTCTTCAACAATGCTCCTCTGTTTAGTCTAGACAATCCAATACATAAGTATACATATTATGTTCACCAGTTTGGAATTTACAAGGTCCACACACATCATTCACCTTCTTCTTCAAGAGTTATGTTTAAATTTTTTACATAATCAATAAAAGGTCTCCATATATTCTCAAACACAATTTCCTTTGATTTCAGTATATATGTTATTCTTTCTAATGGAAGGTTTGTTAACATCTGTCTTAACCACTGAGTCACATCTGGTCTATGAGTCTTTTTCCATAATAGTGCAATACATTTTTTGGCATTAAGCAAACTGAGGTCTATGAATGTTCTTTCACTTTTATTAAAATTATGCTTTTCTGGGTACAGACCCAACAAAAACAGTTTAGGATTCAATATGATTTGTTTTGAGATTATTTTTTCAATTGTTACCCTCACCTCTTCCCAAAACATTCTTATTAATCTACATTCCCATAAACAATGAAATAGGGTTCCTTTACTTTCCATGCATTTTGTGCATGTATCTGGTATATTTTTGTTATATCTATTTAACTCCTCCGGTGTAACATACATCCGCATTAACCATTTGAAATGTATCAATTTAAGGCGTGCATTTATTGATTTGGTTTGAGCTTCTGTACAAGCCAATTCCCATTGTTCCTCTGAAATTTCAGTTTGCAGATCTTCTTTCCAGTAGTTTAATCTTTTCAGTGAGTTTTCACTTGAAGATAGTGTCAATGAGTTATAAAACTCTGAAATAATACCCTTTCTTTTACTATCTTTCATCATCATTTTTTCCAAGGATGAATAAATAGGTCGAGTGAGAGCTTTATTTTGATTTGATCGAATAAAGTTTCTAAGTTGAAGATATTTAAAAAAAATGTGTTCTATTGAGATTAAATTTGATCCTCAGCTCTTCAAAAGACATTATGTTATCTGCACATGGCAAATATAAATCCTGAATCTTTTGTATCCCTTTTAAATTCCATACTTTAAATACAGCGTCCGCTCTCCCTGGTTTAAAATATTGATTACCCCATATTGGACTAAATTGTGACAATAACTGTGGTTCTTTTAAATAGTTTTTAGCTTCACACCATATTTTGATCATATGCTTTACAAATGGATTTTTAACTTGTTTTTGTAATTTTTTTGCCGAATCTGAGTATATGAATATGGGAAGAGGTAAAGGTAAATTGTATGATTCCATTTCAGTCCAGTGAGGGAGATCATTTGATGAAAAATAATATGTCATAGACCTCAGTTGTGCCGACCAATAACACAACATAAAATTTGGACATTTCAGACCTCCACGATCAAATGGTAAATATAATAAAGACAAATGTAATCTAGCCCTCCTGTTGTTCCATATAAATTCCACTAACTTTTTTTTTATTCTTGAGAATAGATCTAAAGGTGGTGATAAGGGAATGTATTGAAATAAATAAAGTATTTTAGGTAAAATATTACTTTTAAGTATATTGATTCTCCCGATCATCGACATTGGTAGTGACATCCATCTCTGAGTTAACTCATTGATATCTGACATTAAGGCTTCATAGTTGACACTGGCGACTGATTCTAGCTTAGGCACAATTTGGATTCCTAAATATTTAAACTGATTTACAACATTGAATTGATTTACCTCAGGGGCTGGGTAATTTCTCTGGGTCTCATTTAGCATTAATATTGAAGATTTAGTTTTATTTATTTTATATCCTGATATTTCCCCAAAATTCTTTATTAAATTCAACAAGGTTGGAATTGATTTTTTTAGATTCGACATAAACAAAATTATGTCATCGGCGTACAGGGAGATTTTATGTTCTGTTGGTCCAACTTTAATTCCATATATTTGTGAATGTAAACGTATCGCTATCGCTAAAGGTTCAATTGCCATAGTAAACAGTAAAGGTGAAAGTGGACAGCCTTGTCGACATCCTCTATTGATTTTTATTGGTTTTGAAATATTGTTATTTGTTAGGATTTCTGCTGTAGCATTATTGTATATTATTTGAACCCATTTTATGAAATTATTTCCAAGTCCAAACCTTTGTAGGACTTCAAAAAGAAAGGGCCATTCAACTCTATCAAAGGCCTTTTCGGCGTCCAGTGATAGGAGAGCTGTATCCGGTGCTTCTTTATTAAAATAAATAATATTAAATAGTCTTCTTACATTATGGAAGCCTTGTCTACCCTTTATAAAGCCATTCTGATCTCGATTAATAATATTTGGTAAAATTTCTTGTATTCGTCTTGCTAAAATTTTACAGATTATCTTAAGGTCGGCGTTTAATAGGCTTATTGGTCTCATATTTTCACATTTATTAGAGGGCTTACCTGGTTTTGGCAGCAGTATAATTAAGGCATTATTTATGTATGATGGTAAATTATTATTTTGAAATGCTTCTAAAACCATTTCCAAAAAAGGTTTTATTAATTTATTCTTAAATTTTTTATAAAGGTCAACTGGAAGACCATCTGGTCCTGCACTTTTTCCTGATTTCATATTATCAATGGCTAGCCCAACTTCTTCTTGACTAATTTTAGACTCCAATATCTCCCTGTTTTCATTTGGAATACACGGTATAGATAGTTCGTTCAAAAACCCATTTAGTTTTGTTAAATCAGGTTCATTTTTGGTATCATATAATTTTTCAGATTTAGTATCCTTTTAATAGATTATTAATATTAGTAGGCACATGTGTTTCATTTATATTATTTTACTTTATCACATCAAAAAGAAAAACCTAACAAATTGCAAAACTGAGAGCGCTGCAAATGTGCAAGAAAGTTCAAAAGTTTTGTGGAAAAAGGTCATAAGAAAAAAAAAAAAAAACAGATTTAAGAGAAGCTCAAGAAACTTTTTAGTAGATACTTTTTTACTCTTCTTTACTATTTTTCGGGGGAACTACTCTTAACATCCATCCATCCATACAGCTTCTCCCGCTTTTACGGAGGTTCGGGTCACAGAGGCAGCAGTCCAAGCAGAGAAGCCCACGCTTCCCTCTCCCCAGCCACCTGCTCCAGCTCTAAAGAGAGGCTATAAAGATGTTCCCAGACCAGCTGCGAGACATAGTCTCTCCAGCGAATTCTTGGTCTGCCCTGGGTTCTCCTCCCAATGGGATGTGCCTAAAACACCTCAAGTGGGGAGGCATCCTGATCAGATGCCCATACCACCTCAACTGGCTCCTTTCAATGTGGAGGACCAGCGGTTCTACTCAGAGCCTCTCCTGGATGACTGAGCTCCTCACCCTATCTTTAAGGGTGAGTCCAGCAATCCTACGGAGAAAGCTCATTTCAGCCGCTTGTATCCGCAGTCTCATTCTTTCGGTCATTACCCAAAGCTCATGACCATAGGTGAGGGTAGGAACGTAGATTGACCAGTAAATAGACAGTTTTGCCTTAGAGCTTAGCTCCCTCTTCACCACGACAGACTGGTACAACGTCCGCATCACTGCAGATGCTGCTCCGATCCGTCTGTCAGTCTCTTGCTCCATTCTCCCCTCACTCGTAAATAAGACCCTGAGATACTTAAACTCCTCCACTTGGGGCAGGAGCTTGACCCCAACCCGGACAGGACAATCCACCTTTTTCTGGCTGAGGACCATAGACTCGGACTTAGAGGTGCTGATTCCCATCCCAGCCGCTTCACACTCGGCAGCAAACCGTCCCAGTAAGACCTGTAGGTCATTGCTGCATGAAGCCAGCAGGACAACATCATCTGCAAACAGCAGAGATGAGATCCTGTGCTCACCAAGCATGACACCCTCCGTTTCTTGGCTGCGCCTAGAAATCCTGTCCATAAAAAAATCTGAACAGGATCAGTGACAAAGGGCAGCGCTGGTGGGGTCCAACTCTCACTGGGAATGAGTCCAATCGAATGTTGGAAATACGAACGAAACTCTCACAACGGTCGTATAGAGACCGGATATCTCATAATAACAAATCCAATACCCCCATACTCCCGAAGCACCCCCGACAAAAAACCACCAGAGATGCGATCAAATACCTTCTCCAAGTCCACAAAACACATGTAAACAAGTTGGGCAAACTCCCACAAACCCTTGACGATTCTCTAGAGGATAAAGAGCTGGTCCGATGTGCCACAGCCAGGCCGAAAACCACATTGCTTCTACTGAATCTGAGGTTCGACCAACGGTCGGACTCTCCTCTTCAGTACCTTGGCATAGACCTTCCCAGGGAGGCTGAGGAGTGTGATTCCCTCTGTAGTTGAAACACACCCTCTGGTCCCCCTTCTTGAAGAGAAGAACCACCACCTCTGTTTGCCATGCCAAAGGCACTGTCCCCGACCTCCACGCAATGTAACAGACACCTGATCCACATAGCACTGGACCCCCATGGTCCCTCCTGCATGTGGTGAGCCCACTGGATGGCGGACCCATGTAACTCCTTCGGACTGAGCCCGGTCGGGTCCCATGCGCAGAAACTCGGTCACCAAGCACTAGCCATTGACTAACTTATAATTGAGTAATTAATATTGTAAGGCAAACCATACTTTTACTTGGATACTAGGGGAGGGAATCACCAGAGGCACCACGATACTTGGGCTGTGGTACAATATTACCACAATCTTGCAATATGCTGAGTATTGCAGTATCCATCCATCCATCCGTTTTTTTACCGCCTATCTGGGGATCTGGGTCATGGGGGCATCAGTCCAGCCAGAGTAGCCACGACATTAACGTCTGCTTGGTAAGTTTTAGCGAGTAAAGAAAGTTAGCGCCAGTTATTTTCAATGGCCAACTGTTTCAAGCTTTAGAAAAATGACAATGCTATTAGTACATGTTGTTTATGTTAGTTTGCCTGTTTGACAATAAGCTCTCTGGTTGCTGAGGGCTGAGCTGTTTAAGTCATGGCTAACATGTTGAATGCAGTAAATGACTGAATTACAGGAGTCACTATCTCTTTTTCATCTTTGTTAATATTAGCCCTCATTCTGAATATTAGTGCGTCTGGGTTAATTAGAATATCCCAGTTTGTAACTTAATAAATAAAAGCCTACAACCATAATCAAAATTAAATCAAACGGCTTGAAATATCACTTAAGTGCAGTGAATACTGAATATGAAGGTTTACCTTTCTGAATTATATTGTTAAAAAATGCACTTACAGAAAACTTCCACCTAATATTAGTTTGTGGGTTGGAGCAGATCAGTAATTCAGTTGTAAGATATTTAAGAATTGTTTAATTGACATTAGGCATTATGCTGTCTGTGATAAACTGATATATAACCTTAAATTTGTGATAATTAATACAGCTTTCTTGTTTTGTATTTAGCTCTGGAAACTACTTATAAAATGTTATATTAAAGCAGGGACTGACAACAAGGTGATTTTTACAGGTGTGCAGGCTTAAGCAGCGGGCAAGGTAAAATATGCATTAAAGCCTCAACAGGAAGCAGAGATGGTGGACATGAGAAAAATAATCGCTCTTAGTTGACTAATCGAAAAAATACTTGTTAGATTAGTTGACTTCCAAAATAATCGTTAGTTGCAGCCCTATTGGTCACATCTTGTACGGTGGCGCAGTGGTTTAGCACTGTGGCAGCACAGTTTTACCCTCGGCCGGGGGATCGCGGGGATCATGAGATCGTGGGTTCGATCCCTGCCCCCGACCAACAGTGAGCTGTGTGGAGTTTGCATGTTCTCCCCGTGTTGCGCGGGTTTACTCCGGGATTTCTCCGGTTTCCTCCCGCACACCAAAAACATGTAGGTTTAGGGCGCTCGCGCACGCAGCGACCAGCAGCCGGTGGCTTGTCACCAGACTGCAAACCAAGTCTACCTACGGGTACAAATAAGTAACAAAAAAAAAAAAAAAAAAAAAAAAAAAAAATCTTACTCAGGCATATCTCAAAGTGCGTAAAAACTCAATGTGCACCGTTAGTAGCATTAACATTTGTTTCCCTTTTGAAATAAAATATACTACACATTCTGGTCATAGCTGACCTTGGCACATCACAAAGTGCATATAGCTGAATTAAAAAAGAACTGTCAAACACTTCAGTGCACCCCCCCCCCCCCCGAGAAAAGATTGATCACATTAACAAATACTGCACATCCACTATTGTGATTTGTTTTGTTTGAAATTACCACATGTGAGAAAGAACCTCTTTTTATAACTATACATTCCATAACACACGCACACATCAGTCCAAGCAGGGATTTTCATCATCAATTTTATGCTTCAGAGTTGACAATGCCATGTAACGGTGCTAGTGGCAAGATACCAAGCAACGCAAATACATACAAAGTCAATGGAAAGAGGCGAGCATGTGCGAATCTCTCGCATTCGCGTGTTCACGTACAAGGGATAGCACTAGCCCTGACATTCTGCCCTCACCTTTGTAAATGTATCAACAGTGGAGAGTAAACTACTTTGAAAATGAGACCAACACTCACCTGGAGACAGAAGGTCTGGGAGCTCGCTTCTTTCCATTGACTTTATATGTATTCACGTTTGGTCTGAAAGCATCTTTAGCCACAGTCATAAGGCTGCCTACGCTTACGTCACTGATCTCATGAACGCACCCTAGCGGCATGGTGAGGTATTGACAAACGACGATTTCAATGCATTTCTATGGCAATGTAAGCTAAATTTAAACAAAGAAAATGCTGAAATGGTGCACAACTGGCTCATGTAGCCATCACCATCTTATGAAAGATGGTGATAGCAATCAGAAATACAAGTTTTTTTAAATTCACTTTGGCCAGCAGAGATTACCAAAGGAGGATTTTGTGAGCTGCCTTTTCATATGAGTTGGCTGAGGGGTGATATGACCCACGTCTCCGTGTGCTCTGATGTAGAGGAGCTTGAAATAACGAGGCGATGTGATTCATAAACCAAAGTTTATTATCAGCTCCTCTAACAAGTCTAATCTAGGTGCAGCAGCAGAAGAAGTAAGAGGGCGAACACCTTCGGCTCTACGAACTTAAACTCGCACATAACAAAAGACATGCATATCAAAAGCTGACATCCCTCATTATCTTAATCCACCCATTGTCTTCATACTCCTCCTCCTGGCCCTGGGGGGTCAGGGCAGCCCATCCGGTCTCCACCGCAGTGCCTTGGATGCTCTTTAATCCTCACTGGCGGTTGAGACTCTTTGTCCTGTTCTGAGGTGTGAAGTCGCCTTACATATGTAATCACCAAACACTCTCACATGCTTGAACATATGTTGGTTATGGAATATATGATTAATATAGACCACAGCCCCCCCCCAAACAACTAAGAAAAGGACAATAGAAAAATTCACAGTTTAAGATAATTATTATGACATACTAACTGCTACACCTCTTGCCACAGAAGAAACTTTCCAGCAGCCATGCTCCTAAGAGAGTTCAGTGGTAATCATAACAGCATAGTAAAATCACAAGTCAATCCTAAACTGTTACAGCACAATTAGTGAACAACTGTTGAGTAGTTTGCATCAGTCCCTGTGCTGTCTGGGTTTCAATCTTCTCCCGAATCTGCTGTGGGTCCGCTTGGGCGTCCTGCTGGGACCTTCCTGTAAGGAATCTGCAGCTTGGGGAGGAGAGTGATTATTTGTTCCCTGCAGGGGGGCTGAGTCTTTTCTCTTGGGGGGTCTACCCCGCCGAGGTGCTCTCGCCAACCGTGCAGGCTCGTCTCTCAACAAGAAGGCAGGTTTAAGTCTGTCAATGCTGACTGTTTCTTTTCTATCCCCAAAATCAAGCACAAAATGTTTGTCACCAGGTTCCAGCACTCTGAATGGCCCATCGTATGGTGGGCGGAAAGTTGGTTTTAAAGCTTCATGCCTAACAAAAACGAATTCAGCGTTTTTCAAAGCTTGGGGGACAAAAACCCGTGGAAAAGAGTGATGTGCCGGCCCGGGGAGAGAGTCCAGTCCGTTGCTACCTAAAAACCTCGGGGCTGGAAAATGCCCCGGCTCTGGGTTCTCTGGTAAAAATTCACCTGGGAGCCTGAGAGGTTGTGCAAAAACTAATTCTGCTGGAGATGCATCTAGATCCTCTTTGGGCGCAGCACGCAACCCCAATAAAACCCAGGGAAGTTTATTTACCCAATTTGTATCCGTTAGTGAGGCTCTGAGGGCGGCCTTTAAAGATCTGTGAAAACGCTCGCATAACCCATTAGCCTGAGGGTGATAAGCGGTGGTGCGGTGAATTGTTGCCCCTAAGCTGCTGGCCATGGCTGACCAAAGCTCCGAGACAAATTGAGGCCCCCTATCGGACGTGATGTCCGATGGGACGCCGAAACGTGCCACCCAGTTTGTCAAAAAAAACGCGAGCGACTTCCTCCGCTGTGGTTGACGCCAGAGGGACTGCCTCTGGCCAGCGCGTGGTGCGGTCTATCATTAACAGGTGTGTGAAACCTTGGGAGGAAGGTAGTGGTCCCACGAGGTCGACATGAACGTGGTCGAACCTTCTAGCAGGGATTCGAAAAGGCTCCAGAGGGGCTTTTGTGTGTTTGTGTACTTTGGCACGCTGACAAGAAATGCAAGTCTTTGCCCATTCTTTTACGTTTTTGCGCAGGCCAGGCCACACAAACTTTTCGGCGACCATTTTAACTGAAGCGCGCACACCTGGGTGCGCGAGGGAGTGAATCGAGTCGAAAAAACGGCGGCGCCATGCAGCTGGAACTAACGGGCGAGGTCGGCCGGTTGAGATGTCGCATATTAGGGGGGGCACGGCGTCACGTAGACCCTTTTCTCCAGCCTTAACCCTGTTGGTCCAGACAGGAGTGCGCGCACGTCCGCGTCACTACTTTGTTCCTCTGCCATGGCTGCATAATCTATCCCCGCATGGATTGGGGCCGTGTATGTGTCCGCGTTGGTGAAGAGTTCCGCGGCTGAGGTAGTATAATCTGTCTCCTCGCGCTCTGGCGATGTCACAGCGCGAGAGAGGCAGTCTGCTACCACGTTAGGTTTGCCTGCCACATGTCGAATGTCTGTGGTGAACTCTGAAATCGCAGCCAGCTGTCTTTGTTGCCTGCCTGACCATGGTTCGGAAATTTTAGCCATAGCAAAGGTGAGCGGTTTGTGGTCTACAAAAGCCGTAAAACGCCGCCCCTCTAACCAAAACTGGAAGTGGCGGATGGATAAATGGAGCGCTAGTAGCTCTCTGTCAAAAGTGCTGTATTTACGCTCAGTTTGGTTTAGCGATTTGCTGAAGAATGCCAAAGGTTGCCAGATTCCGCCGACGTGTTGTTCTACAACTGCCCCTATGGCCAGGTCTGAAGCGTCTGTGGTTAGCGCAATGCGGGCCGAGGGATTGGGGTGAACCAACAATGTGGCATTAGCTAGGGCGCTTTTTACTTCCGCGAAGGCACGTTCGCGCTCCGGGGTCCATTCGACCGCGTTGGAAGGTTTTTGTTTTCTGAGCGCGTCATATAGGGGCTGCATGAGCTGAGCTGCGTGGGGGAGGAAGCGGTTGTAAAAATTAACCATGCCCAAAAATTCCTGCAGCGATTTGACCGTTTGTGGCCGTGGGAAAATTTTTACTGCGTGAACTTTGTCTGGAAGTGGGACTGCCCTCTTCGGAGAAACTCTGTGTCCTAAAAAATCAATTTGTGACACGCCGAATTTGCATTTGGCTGGATTGATTAACCCGTGCTCTTCTAGTCTCTGAAAAACCATAGTGAGATGCTGCTCGTGTTCTTCCTCAGACGAGCTGGCTACCAGCATATCGTCGAGGTAGACGAACACGAAAGGGAGGTCGCGTAATACTGCGTCCATCATCCACTGAAAGGTTTGAGCAGCGCCTTTGAGGCCGAAAGGCATCCGCAAAAATTCAGAAAGACCGAAGGGGGTTATTACAGCTGTTTTAAGAATGTCCTCTGCTCGAACTGGGACTTGATGATAACCGCGGACCAGGTCTATTTTTGAAAAAATGCGCGCACCCGCCAGATGTAGTGAAAAATCTTGAATGTGAGGAATTGGGTAGCGGTCATGCGCTGTTGCATTGTTTAATCTGCGGTAATCGCCGCACGGTCTCCAAGAACCGTCGGATTTAGGAACCATGTGAAGTGGTGAGGCCCAGGGGCTTTTTGAGCATCTGATAATGCCTAATTTTTCAAGGGTGGTGAACTCGTCCTGAGCTATGGCGAGCTTGGTCGCGTCTAAGCGCCGAGCTTTGGCAAATACGGGTGGGCCCTTTGTGGGAATAAAGTGTTCGACCCCGTGCTTTGCCACTGTGGCTGAGAATTTGGGAAATGTGAGTGCTGGAAATTGGGTGAGGAGTTGATCAAACTTACCTCCTGCTGTGGTGACGCTAGCCTGCACGGGTGGTGGAGAAAGTCGAGCTGAGCAGGGAATAGAAGCAAAGGACAGTGCATTAACCAAGCGCCTGTTCGCTAGATCAACTAATAACCCATGTGCACACAAAAAATCTGCGCCCAACAAGTTAAAACTCACCGCCGCTACAACAAATGTCCATCTGTAGTTGCGGCCGTGGATGCAGAGGTGCAGGCTCTTTTCGCCAAAAGTGTCGATGGTGGAGCTGTTGGCTGCCATCGCTCCATTGCCCCGGGGGCCCATGGCCCGGTCTGCTTGGGAGGGCATGACAAAACTTAGTTGAGCTGCCGTGTCGATAAGGAACCGCTTGCCGGTGTGTCCGTCCGTCACATATAACAGCTTGCTTTTTTCGCCAAGAACCGCCGCTGTTAACGGCTCTCGGCTTCGGCGTTTTCCCGAAATTGTGAATTTGCAGGGGGGAACGCATTTATAAGCCTTCTCGGCGAAGCGGTGGTGGTAATAACAAACGTCGCTCCGTCTGTTACGTCCTGGCCGTGTCGCTGTCACCGCGGGCTGATTCTGCTCGGTGATTTGTGGCTCCTCGTGGCTCTGGGCATCAGCGTTGAGGTCCACGGATGCTGCTGTGGGTGTCTGCTCCTTGCAGGCGTTGACGAGCCGTTGAACTTCGTGAGCCAGCGTGCGGAAGTCTTGCTGGGTGCTGCATCGCATGTTGGCAAGCGTCCCTCTCATGTGTGGCGGCAGCGTACTGAGGAATATGAAACGGAAGAGGAAGTTGTCATTGTCCTCTTCTTTAAGTTGCAGCAAGTCCTCCATGAGGGCCTTGGGTCTGCATCCTCTGTGGCCGTAGACCGCCAGGATCCTCTCGGCTCTCTCCTCGGCTGAGGGGACGTAATTTGCCACGATGGTCGCTTTCAGTTCTTTATATTTGTCCTGGGCCGGCGGCCGTTGGATTATGCTCCGCGCACATCTCGAAGTGGCGGCGTTGAGTTTGGCGACGATGTGATAGAACTTTGTATCGTCAGCCGTGATGCCGGCAAGTGCAAACTGGGCTTCAGCTTGCTGAAACCACGAGGCGGGGTCTTCCTGCCAGAAGTCCGGCAGGTTGACGGTGACGGCGTTTGTGTGGACCGTCACTGATGTGTCCGCAGGGTGAGAGTGCCTTGCTTCGGCTCTCTCCGCAGCGCTGGTGCTCGGTTGAGCACTCTCTATCACTTCTGCCGTGGGGGAACGTCGTCTATCTGTCCCCCTGTCTGCATGGGCGCCGGCGTCTGCCTGGGTCGCCACAGATGAGTCGATCGCGGGGGAACGCCTCTGGTCCATTCTCGCGTCAGGGTCACCAGTGTAGAGGAGCTTGAAATAATGAGGCGATGTGATTCATAAACCAGAGTTTATTATCAGCTCCTCTAACAAGTCTCATCTAGGTGCAGCAGCAGAAGAAGTAAGAGGGTGAACACCTTCGGCTCTGCGAACTTAAACTCGCACATAACAAAAGACATGCATATCCAAAGCTGACATCCCTCATTATCTTAATCCCCCCATTGTCTTCGTACTCCTCCTCCTGGCCCTGGGGGGTTAGGGCAGCCCATCCGGTCTCCACCGCAGTGCCTTGGATGCTCTTTAATCCTCACTGGCGGTTGAGACTCTTTGTCCTGTTCTGAGGTGTGAAGTCGCCTTACATATGTAATCACCAAACACTGTCACATGCTTGAACATATGTTGGTTATGGAATATATGATTAATATAGACCACATCTGACCACTTTATAGCAGATATGTCTGTTTACCAAACTAAGACTCTTATTTGTCATTAAACATAACTTGCCACACAAAAAGTTAGTGTAAACATATGAAAAACACCTGAATTTGCATCCAAGGGAGTTAATAGCTGGAATAGCATTAGCATAGAAACATGTGGGCTCGGTAGGAATATTGATTCCAATTTGAGCCGCTAATCAGCCTCAAAGTAAACATATCAACACTGCAATTAAACTAGTTTAAAAATAAGACTTGTGACACTCACCTGATGACAAATGGATCGAAGGTCTGTAGAGCTGAAATGAAGAGTCGGGATTAATGAGGGTGAATGAGTGTAAACATTAACAAACAACCTCTCCCATACGGGAGATGGGAGGCTGTTTTTCCTGTGAGCTCCGGTGGATAAATTTTGCAAACCTAAATGATGTTTTTTTGGGGATTTCCACAGCAGGTACAATTTATTTTCTATTATTTGAGTGTTCCGCCAATGCACAGCGAAGCTGGCACATTTATTCGTAGTTACAAATATCAATAAATATTGTTTCTGGCCACTCTGTTGGATCATTCTTCCACATACTGGCTGGTAGGCAGTAGGGACACTTTGAGATCACAGATTTAAAGTTTTTGATCATATCTGATCTGATCTTGTGGTGAAAGCTTGTCATATTGATATGCCATATCATTTCAATGGTAAACTGCTGTTTTTTTGCACCTCCCAGCTCTCCCGGTTTGCTGTGTAGACAGCCCACACTTCAAAACAAATGCGCTGCATTGTGGGTTGATGATTGCTAGGCTACGCGGAGTATTGCATTTACAGTCTGTAGTAATTAATGGATTTCTGCAATTCTGTGAAATGTGCTGACCTTTGCTTCTCTGGCTGGACCACACACTGGGCCTGGACCACTCAGAGGTTGGTTCTGGGCCACCAATTGAATAGGCCTGTATTAGAATATACACAGTCCAGTGTGTTTTCTCCTCATGTTGCACTCTTAATGTTGGTTAAATCTGGGTCTGCTGCTCGTCAATGGCTGCTAGCACATAGCGGAGTACTAAATTAGCATTATCATCTGAACCACTGTTACCACGGCAACAGAAAACTCCTGTGGCCGAAAACTCCTTGTCGCTAGCTCAACCGAGGCATCTATGATCTTGGGGTGTAGCCAACTTTGAATGATGATCTAGGTTATACAGTATATTCAGTTTTTGTGTGTCAGTCTTGTTTTCAAGGGACCGCATTGTGACAAAAAGGCCAGGCAGCATTGATTTGTTTAGAGCCCTCTTAAGGCACTTTTCCATGGGCCCGGTCAGCCTCGGCCTGAGAACACGACTCGGGTCGGCGCGGCTCCATGGTCCCTCGATTGCTTTTCAACAGTACTGCAGCCCGGCCGCGGCTGGGTGGGATTTCTTAACAGCAAGGTGGCGCCTCACTCTCGTGACGTGAAGCGCGCGACCCAAACATAACATGGCTGCTCTACAAGGCGACTCCTCGGTCTGTGGCTTTTTTCGCCGTAAATACCAAAAAGCACCGCCAGATAAGGGTACGGGCAGCGAGACTAAACACTCTGGAATAGTTCTGCAGCTTCTGGGAGAGCCGAAGACATGAGGATACAAACTAGGTAAGCTAATGGTTGCTAATGCTAGTTTGCTGTAAGTACGTCGTGCTACACTGTAATGTCTGCAAGTTAGGTACTAAAATATGTATGCTGTGTGTGTGTGTTTCAGATGGCTCTGTTGTTGAGAAATTACCTCTTCAAATGGTCGTTCTGGCTCAGCAACGCCTCTCACTGTCATCAGCCTGGCACTAATGACTGCACAGCTTCACCAAGCTTAAGAATTTCTGTAGAAACGTTCATTTCCTGTACAACAAATTACTCTGCTCTGTGAAAATCATGGAGAGACTGTACCTGCTTCTGCAGCAGTCTGAGGTGTGGTCATAGAAAAAATTGATCAGCTGACACAACTTGATTGCCAGTTTAATAACTATATTAGCCACAAAATATCTATTCAAAAAGTAAACAGTACTGAGTTACGTATAAGATATATTTTATAGTTATGATGTATTATAGGCCAAAACAAACTTGATCTAGGATTAAAGGCAATTATGTAAAATAGTTAAAAATAGGTAATGTTAATGAAGGCCTGTCTTTCTGTTTTGTTTTTTTTTTCTGGGGGGGGGGGGGGTTATTGCCTTCCCTCACTGATATCCTTGCTTTGTAATCCAGTATATGTATACATATATATTTTTTTCACCCTATTTATCCTTTTTGGAGACTGATGTGATACTTGGAAGATCAGTATGTGTAGTACCATCTTGTATAAAGTCAATAAAAACTTTAATTACAAAAAGACAATTAAAATAATGCAGTCATAAGGTCACATGGAAAATAATTGATTTCCTCGATACATGTACTGTAGAAATGTATATTCTCTGCATCAACAATGTACTATACATGCATTCATGTAGTATTGCACTGGGAATTGCACTGACAATAAACCTGTGAAGTTTTGGCAGATGTCTCTTTTTTATATATCTGAAGGTTACCACCATGTGGCACAAATTAAACACTGAAAGATTGGAAAAGCTAAGAACAATCCAGCATTTTGAGAAATCACTTTTGGTTGGGTGTAAGTCTCATCAAAATTATGAGCCATATTGTATTATATAATATTATGAACCATAAAGCAGTTTGTGTTAAATGTTAAATCCCATTAAACCTAATCCGGGGGCTTCCAATCAGTTGTCATGGGGGGCCAAGACCCTGCAGGTTCTCTCTTCTACCCAGTCTCTTCAGCAGGTGTTGTCACTGATCAGTCAGTGGAGGAAGTTCAGTGGAATCTGCTGTTGAAGACACTGGTTGGAGGTAAAGCCTGCAGGGTCTTGGCCCTCCATGGCACATGATTAGACACCCCCGCCCAAACCCATTATGATGAAGAGCAGATGCTAATATGACCCAGAATTCCTCCATATACATCCAACAATACAGTGTTCAGTTAATAAAATTATTGTGTTGGTTACTTTTTTCTTAAAAATGAGCCATTATTTTCAAGGTCACAGATAAATCCTTTGTACAGTTGACTCTTTTCCCAACGGTGTCTTAACAGACAAAATGGAAAATCATGATGCAAACACTTAAGTCACTAAATTCTTTATTACAATCAGCAGCAAATTCCAGATTATTCAGAATGTGCAAAATTCAAACTGTAAAAAAGAATAAAATTTGAATGGGTCACACACGGCTGCCACTCTCCCTCACTGAGAAGCAACTGGATCGGCCCCTGGTCCTGGTCCAGCAGATCTTCAGCCTACATCTCTGTAAATAGTGAGGCAAGGTCCAGTTGGGGTGACAGTTTCCCTCTTGCCTAGCCAAAAGACAAATGGGTGGTGGTTAGTTAAAGCAAGTTTAACACATATTTGGGAAATACACTTGTTGCTAAAAGCTAGTGGTGGAATGTGAATTAATGAATGAATCTTAATTTCGGGTTGATTAAAGGTAAAGATTAAAAGAAAATAGAATAATATAACAAAGGGGAAAAAATTTAACAAGGTCAAATTAAACAATAACTCCTCTGATTATACAGTTCAACATAGGTTATCTGAAATGGGTGATGGCTGAAGCTGCAGCTTATATTGCCCACCATATTTCATCCAAGTATTCAAAAGAAAAACAAAACAGGAGCGATTACAATTTGAATGTGACAATAAAGTACTTCGTTGTTGTATTTAACCACAGTTTTCATGTAGCTGCGCTTCGGTAGATTTTTCAGGGGCTGCGTTACATTAAAAATCATTTGTTTTTACTGTGGCTTCAGAAATCAGAATGAATTAATAACGTTAACTGATGCTGTGAATCACCGAGTATGGACTCACTCAGTCAAAATCTGAAGTTTTTATCCAAAAACACAAACCAGGACTTTTACCAGGATTAACATATTTCATCGTTTTGCTCTCACAAGCGAATATTTAGGAGAAAACAGCGCGATTCAGCGGTTAGCACTAGCAAAAAAAAAAAACAAAAACATTAGCTAAAAAACGTTAGCCATCACAGAACAGCACACAATTTAATGCCCAGGACCAAAGTGGAATAAAAAACGCAAACCAGGACTTTAACCAGGATTATCATATTTCATCGTTTTGCTCTCACAAGCGAATATTTAGGAGAAAACATGCACGATTCACCAGTTGGTACTTGCTAGCTAGCAAATTAAAAATGTTAGCTTTAAAACATTAGCCAGCACAGAACAGCACTGTAATGACTCAAAAAAAGTGACCATACCACCAATAGGATAAATAAGCAAGCAGATGCACATTATTACAAATCACTCACCATATAGATGGTTTTCGTCTACAGCTTGTCCATACTGCGGTTTCTGTGCAGCCATAGGTCCGGGTCACTCCTCACTGTGGATCTGCCACAAAGCAGAGAAAACTCCGCACCTCTTCATTGGACCACGGTGTAGAGTGCCGCAAAACCTACAATGCTGTCTGTATTAATATCATATTTACTCCATGACCGACTTAGTCCATGACAATATTGCAAATGGCCGTTATCAGAAGACGGGGAAGACCGTCGCTATCGTGACGTTACGACCTGACCAATCAGCGGCGACCAGTCTGTTGACGTCACATCACAGCCCCGGGCCAGCCGAGCCGGGGCCGTGAGGGACCCTGCCCTCGATCAGGTACGAAAATAGCGGCTGCTAACCGGTGCTGGGGCTCATGGAAAATGCACAAACACCGGGGCCCTGGTGCGGTGCTGGGGAAAGCGGGGCCCGTGGAAAAGTGCCTTTAGCCAAGCCGCTCCTGTTTACATGGTTGCCTCTAAGGACAACGTAAATGCCGGTGCCTCAAAGGGAACTTGGAATATTTTCTTGATGTGCAGTAATTCCTCTCTGCTGTAGAAGATGTTTGATATACTTAAAGAGCACTTAAACCACAAAAAATAATACAAAATAACCATAGCCGAGGGAGTACAGAGTGGCAACTTGAGTGTGAAGGTGTCAGCCATATTAGTTGAGATGCCTTCGCTTGACATAATGACATCAGTCCCTCGCACTGAGGGAAAAATGTAGCGTCACCAGCAGTGCACCACTTGAGACTGTCTACTATAATGTTCTATGTTCAATCAGTTGCAAATAATAATTTTTGTTGATGGCGATAGACATTTTTAAGCACTATCGGCCAGTACCGGTAGCATGACGATATATATTGTGTATCTCTAATGATAATAATGATAATAATGGATGGCATTATATAGTGCTTTACACTGAGTCCATTATTCATCCACCCCACAGACAGACACTGATAGTAGTAAGCTACCTTACTACTCCAAGTGTGCTCCAAGGCAGCTGTGGCTGCCTTGGAGCACACTGATGGAAACGTGGCTGTCAATCCATGCCAACGACCTCTCTGACCACCACCAAACATTTATTCACATTCATACACCAGTGTCACTGACACTGGAGGCAAGCTGGGTATCTTGTTCAAGGACACAAACCACCAACCTTCCGGTAATTGGATGACCCATTCTAACTCCTGCCTCTCTACTGCCTTCTGTGCGAGATTACCCTTAAGTAATTTTAGAGACTGAAAGTAAATTGTTTAAAAACTGGAGCCTAAATAGGTCAAAGCGTGAGATCCCTGGTAGAAATGACACCCAGTCTTTAACACATTCTCATTTGTGTTTTCAGTGTCAGTTTACACCCTAAAACCAACTAACGTTGCAGATTATTTAATGCGCATTTGTAAATGTACTCTTGCTCTTTCAATTGCTTTTTTGCTACTTGGTTTATAGATTTTGTATGTGAAGTCTCCACTGGTTTAAAGTAGGACTGAGTTTATCCATGATTTCCAGAAACAAATTCAGATTCACAAGGTCCTGATATGATTCAACATCAATTCTCTCAGGGATATTGCCATTATAAAAGCGATTTTTCTTCCATATGAAAGAATTTCTCATAGAGCCAGAGCTGTAAATTGTACCAGAACCCTCTAACGTGGTGAATTAAATATATGAATATGTGACTACAGGAGTTCAGCAATGCGAAAATACCTCCTGTAAGCATCTTGCTAGTTTTGCTCATGTGAAAAGGCATTATATTAAAAATCAATAACAGATTTTGTGAAATATCAGATTGTTCAAATAGAACTTGGTTCACAAAGGAAAAGTTAAAAATGAAATCTAGATATAGTTTCAGTGAAAATAAAAAGCAAAAAGTCTGTGATGAAATGCCAGGATACTGCTTGTGATGACAGTGGCAGATCATATCGGGCAATATCATGAACGTAGGCTCTGTTACAGCAAGGCAGAATCAATACTCATTTCTGCAGTACACTGAATAGCTGCTGCAGCCGCCACTCGTGTTTGCAGTCTTGCCGCAAGGTATTTGTCTCAGTATCTCTTCAGCACACCAACATGTGTATATGTGTGTACATATGTGTGTTCTTCACCGTCTGTGCATCAGCTCCTTTCCTATCGAGGCTGCTGCTATTGTAAACACCGGGTAATTGGTTACACTGAGCAGTCTAGTGTCCTAAATAGCAGTGGCTAAAAAATGCATAGATAGGCAAGCTTCTTGTTACACAAATTGTCTTCTGCAGTGTATTGCATCATATAAACACAAGAACAAATTAGTTGAACACCAAATACTATATCACTTCTAGAAGCAAGTCTCACAATTAAACGGCTAGCTGAAAACAACCTTTGGGTAAACGTATTTTACAAATCCAGAGGCTACATCAGTCAGACTCTTTGGTTACACTACGAGACTATTTAATCTAATTAATTAATTAATTAATTAATTTTTGTTATAAGAGACTTAAGTTCAGCCTTTTATTATTGTTGAAAATCCTATGTACACAGCACATTTTTTTTTAAACTTCAGGGCAATAAATGTTTTTGTCGAGGGGAAAAACTGAGAATTATGATTTCAGTTCCCATGGAGAAAAATCATGATTCACATTTTGGCAAGAATTGTGCAAGCCCTGATGTCACTTCAGATGTACCATAGGTCTTTCAGCTATATTTGCATTAGTCCTAGGTATTTAGTATTGCATTATTTGTTTTTAACTTTAGAGTTACCAGAAGGAAGTTATGATTTACAATTGATGGGGCTGTACCCAATTATTTGATTACCTGGACTGAATATTGTCTGTCATTGACAAATAATTGTTTTTAAGTAAGGACAGACAAATCTGAAGGCAGTTATTTTGACAAATGACACTGACACTGATCTGTTTTTTTTTTCCACAATATCTTTATTGAACCTTTTTTTTTTTAACAAACATGATACAAACAATCAAACACTAACACTAAAGTACTACAAAAAAAAATACACTAAAAACACCAACAACCACCAACAAAATCAAATCTTCAACAATGCTCCTCTGTTTAGTCTAGACAATCCAATACATAAGTATACATATTATGTTCACCAGTTTGGAATTTACAAGGTCCACACACATCATTCACCTTCTTCTTCAAGAGTTATGTTTAAATTTTTTACATAATCAATAAAAGGTCTCCATATATTCTCAAACACAATTTCCTTTGATTTCAGTATATATGTTATTCTTTCTAATGGAAGGTTTGTTAACATCTGTCTTAACCACTGAGTCACATCTGGTCTATGAGTCTTTTTCCATAATAGTGCAATACATTTTTTGGCATTAAGCAAACTGAGGTCTATGAATGTTCTTTCACTTTTATTAAAATTATGCTTTTCTGGGTACAGACCCAACAAAAACAGTTTAGGATTCAATATGATTTGTTTTGAGATTATTTTTTCAATTGTTACCCTCACCTCTTCCCAAAACATTCTTATTAATCTACATTCCCATAAACAATGAAATAGGGTTCCTTTACTTTCCATGCATTTTGTGCATGTATCTGGTATATTTTTGTTATATCTATTTAACTCCTCCGGTGTAACATACATCCGCATTAACCATTTGAAATGTATCAATTTAAGGCGTGCATTTATTGATTTGGTTTGAGCTTCTGTACAAGCCAATTCCCATTGTTCCTCTGAAATTTCAGTTTGCAGATCTTCTTTCCAGTAGTTTAATCTTTTCAGTGAATTTTCACTTGAAGATAGTGTCAATGAGTTATAAAACTCTGAAATAATACCCTTTCTTTTACTATCTTTCATCATCATTTTTTCCAAGGATGAATAAATAGGTCGAGTGAGAGCTTTATTTTGATTTGATCGAATAAAGTTTCTAAGTTGAAGATATTTAAAAAAATGTGTTCTATTGAGATTAAATTTGATCCTCAGCTCTTCAAAAGACATTATGTTATCTGCACATGGCAAATATAAATCCTGAATCTTTTGTATCCCTTTTAAATTCCATACTTTAAATACAGCGTCCGCTCTCCCTGGTTTAAAATATTGATTACCCCATATTGGACTAAATTGTGACAATAACTGTGGTTCTTTTAAATAGTTTTTAGCTTCACACCATATTTTGATCATATGCTTTACAAATGGATTTTTAACTTGTTTTTGTAATTTTTTTTGCCGAATCTGAGTATATGAATATGGGAAGAGGTAAAGGTAAATTGTATGATTCCATTTCAGTCCAGTGAGGGAGATCATTTGATGAAAAATAATATGTCATAGACCTCAGTTGTGCCGACCAATAATACAACATAAAATTTGGACATTTCAGACCTCCACGATCAAATGGTAAATATAATAAAGACAAACGTAATCTAGCCCTCCTGTTGTTCCATATAAATTCCACTAACTTTTTTTTTATTCTTGAGAATAGATCTAAAGGTGGTGATAAGGGAATGTATTGAAATAAATAAAGTATTTTAGGTAAAATATTACTTTTAAGTATATTGATTCTCCCGATCATCGACATTGGTAGTGACATCCATCTCTGAGTTAACTCATTGATATCTGACATTAAGGCTTCATAGTTGACACTGGCGACTGATTCTAGCTTAGGCACAATTTGGATTCCTAAATATTTAAACTGATTTACAACATTGAATTGATTTACCTCAGGGGCTGGGTAATTTCTCTGGGTCTCATTTAGCATTAATATTGAAGATTTAGTTTTATTTATTTTATATCCTGATATTTCCCCCAAATTCTTTATTAAATTCAACAAGGTTGGAATTGATTTTTTTAGATTCGACATAAACAAAATTATATCATCGGCGTACAGGGAGATTTTATGTTCTGTTGGTCCAACTTTAATTCCATATATTTGTGAATGTAAACGTATCGCTATCGCTAAAGGTTCAATTGCCATAGTAAACAGTAAAGGTGAAAGTGGACAGCCTTGTCGACATCCTCTATTGATTTTTATTGGTTTTGAAATGTTGTTATTTGTTAGGATTTCTGCTGTAGCATTATTGTATATTATTTGAACCCATTTTATGAAATTATTTCCAAGTCCAAACCTTTGTAGGACTTCAAAAAGAAAGGGCCATTCAACTCTATCAAAGGCCTTTTCGGCGTCCAATGATAGGAGAGCTGTATCCGGTGCTTCTTTATTAAAATAAATAATATTAAATAGTCTTCTTACATTATGGAAGCCTTGTCTACCCTTTATAAAGCCATTCTGATCTCGATTAATAATATTTGGTAAAATTTCTTGTATTCGTCTTGCTAAAATTTTACAGATTATCTTAAGGTCGGCGTTTAATAGGCTTATTGGTCTCATATTTTCACATTTATTAGAGGGCTTACCTGGTTTTGGCAGCAGTATAATTAAGGCATTATTTATGTATGATGGTAAATTATTATTTTGAAATGCTTCTAGAACCATTTCCAAAAAAGGTTTTATTAATTTATTCTTAAATTTTTTATAAAGGTCAACTGGAAGACCATCTGGTCCTGCACTTTTTCCTGATTTCATATTATCAATGGCTAGCCCAACTTCTTCTTGACTAATTTTAGACTCCAATATCTCCCTGTTTTCATTTGGAATACACGGTATAGATAGTTCGTTCAAAAACCCATTTAGTTTTGTTAAATCAGGTTCATTTTTGGTATCATATAATTTTTCATAGTAATCTCTAAAGGCTCTATTAATTTCTAAAGGATCTATAACTACCTGTCCGTTACTTATAATACTGGTAATTGGTGTTTTAATTTCTAATTGTTTAATCTGCCATGCTAATAATTTTCCTGATTTTTCACCTTGTTCATAAAAAGATTGTTTCAATCTTAGAAGACTCGAGGCAGCTCTATTCGCTGATTTTTTGTCGTATTCAGCTCTCAAAATCAGTAATTCATTCTCCAACCTTGGGTCACTTCCTGCATACACTTTTTCCTGAAGACCTTTTATTTTATGTTCCAATTTAGCTCTCTCCTCTCGAGTCTTCTTAGATTTTGATCCTGTATAACTAATAATATGTCCCCTAATAAAAGCTTTGAAAGCCTCCCACTTTACACATGCTGATGTTTGTGTAGTATTGATGTCAAAGAACTCGTCTATCTGTTTTTCTATATACTTGACAAATTCCTCATCCTGAAGCCATTTATGCTGAAATTGCCATCTACCTGATTCCTTTGTCAATTTTTTATCTACATATATTAGACAACAGGGTGCATGATCGGAGATCACGATGTTATCATAAAAGCAGTTTTGAATCTTGGACCTTAATTCTGTGGAGATCAAAAAATAATCAATACGTGAGAATGTCTTGTAGGTACTGGAATAACAAGAATAGGCTTTAACTTGTGGTTTCATTTCTCTCCATATATCTAACAATCTCAATTCTTTCATAAAATGATTAATAGTCATCCTACATCCAATGTGCGTACAATCCAGTCCTGTTGATCTATCTATACCTGGATTCAATGTACAATTAAAATCCCCTGCTATTATATGTTGCCCTGTAAGTGATGATAAAATAAGAAATAAATTAGCAAAGAAGTTCTGATCATCTATATTGGGACCATATAAGTTCACAAGATTTATATTTTCTAATAGCAAAGAACCTTGAATGATTACATATCTTCCAAATTTGTCTCCAATTACATTTTTCACTTGAAAAGGAACTGATTTATGTATGAGAGTCATAACTCCCCTGGCTCGGGATGAAAATGAAGAGGTGAATACACTTCCTTGCCATCTACTCCCAATTCTTTTAACATCCTCCTCTATTAGATGAGTTTCTTGTAAAAACACAATTTTTGAACCCATGTCTTTTATTTTATTCATAACTTGTTTAAGTTTTTTTAAATTTTGTAGACCTCTGCAATTCCATGAAGTTAAATTAAGATTAACACTTTGGTTTATGATCAATAGAGAGTTTGGGATTACCTTGCAGTGTAAACATGCTCATACAGAGAAGCAAAAACATGAGTGGTTGAACATTCATCCTACAAACTACACACAAACAAATTTCCCCTTCCCACACTTGTGGCAAACCCCCCAAAATCAAAAGAAAAATTCTGTCTCCCGATATAGCCATCGACCGTTCCACACCCACGGGGAACAGCCTAAGCCACTCCTTCTTCATCCTCCCAATCACCCTAACTCTACTGCTTTTAATGACGTAACATTAACTCTCCTCTGTAGTTTTCCAACTTAACTCCAAAATTTTTAACAACTTTGTACATCATAGTTTTTTTTGTTTGTTTTGTTTTTGTTTTGTTTTTTAATATATAATACAATCTATATTTTGTAAACTTACTATTTACTTCAAGTCAGTCAGATGCCTGTGCAAATGCTTAATTATTCTACCTTATATTTTGTTCATGCTTAGCTCCCACCAGTCTCTTCTTCTTCTTTGATCTTCTTGATGAACTCCTGCGCCTCCTCTGGGGTCTTGAAGATGTGGGTTCTGCCCTCATACGTGGTCAGCAGTCTCGCAGGATAGATTACACCATGACGAATCCGAAGGTTGCGCAGCTCCTTACGTACGGGATCAAACTGCTTCCTCAATTGCTGGATTCCTGTGGCCAAATCTGGGTAGAACCGCACCTGCTGGTCCTGGTGTTTAATCTCTCCTTTAGCTCGTGCAGCGCTGAAGATCTTCATCCTGTCTCTGTTGCTAAGAAACTTCATAATTAAGGTCCTCGGCGGTCCCTTATCTCTCCGTGGGCCAATACGATGTGCATTTTCCAGAACCACTGCTGATTGCAACTCCTCGCTGCCCAGCACCTCCGGAATCCACTTTTCCAGAAAGGAACATACGTCCCGACCTTCTGATTCCTCTGGAAGACCCATCAGTCTCAAGTTATTCTGTCTCGACCGAGATTCCAAATCCAAAATATTATCTTCCAGAGATTTATTTTTTTTTTCCAAAGTGCGCACCTTTAATTGAAGACGGGTGACGTCATCTTCAGCACTAGCGAGACGGAGCTCCATCTGCGCCGTTCGTTCTACACAGTCACCCAATTCCTTTCTTATTCCTTCCAACGCTGTCATAATCCCATCAAATCTAGAGGAAAAGTCCGCTCTCATTGAACTCATGGCAGCCATCAGCGCATCTGCGCCTCCCCCCGCAGACATCGCACCGTTGCCAGCCTCCTCCGCCATATATGGAGTTTTATTTGCTGCGTCACAGACCTGAAAGTCCGTTAATTTGGACTGTTTCGGCGGCTCGCTTTTTCCTTTACCTGGTTTTCCAGCCTTAGGCTTCGCCGACATATCCTCGCCCGAACGCTGGGATACGTTCTGTCCCAAATGAGAGAGTTATTTGCCGATTTTTTTTCTCCAGGAGCAGAGCAGAGCGAGACACGTCCGTCCTACGTGGCAGCCATAACCGGAAGTCGACACTGATCTGTTTTAACTTTTGCACTAAATAGTGAAAATCTCTTCGTCGCCACAACTGTGAAAATGGCAAAAATGTTATTTCAAATAATAAATAAATTCATAATCTGCATGTTGTATCCTGCCAGTTCATGAATAAAAAAACAAAAGCTATTTGACATTTTAATATATGAAAACTAAGATGACGGGTGTAGAGGAGCTTGAAATAACGAGGCGATGGGGTTCATAAACCAAAGTTTATTATCAGCTCCTCAAACAAGTCTCATCTAGGTGCAGCAGCAGAAGAAGTAAGAGAGCGAACACCTTCGGCTCTACGAACTTATACTCGCACATAACAAAAGACATGCATATCAAAAGCCGACATCCCTCACTGTCTTAATCCCCTCTTTTGTCTTCGTACTCCTCCACCTGGCCCTGGGGGGTCAGGGCAACCCATCCGGTCTCCACTGCAGTGCCTCGGATGCTCTTTAATCTTCACTGGCGGTTGAGACCCTTTGTCCTGTTCTGAGGTGTGAAGTCGCTTTACATATGTAATCACTAAACACTCTCACATGCTTAAACATATGTAGGTTATGGGATATATGATTAATATAGACCACAGCCCCCCCCCCCCAAACGACTAAGAAAAGGACAATAGAAAAATTCACAGTTTAAGATAATTATTATGACATACTAACTGCTACACCTCTTGACGCAGAAGAAACTTTCCAGCAGCCATGCTCCTAAGAGAGTTCAGTGGTAATCATAACAGCATAGTAATATCACAAGTCAGTCCTAAACTGTTACAGCACAATTAGTGAACAACTGTTGAGTAGTTTGCATCAGTCTCTGTGCCGTCTGGGTTTTAATCTTCTCCCGAATCTGCTGTGGGTCCGCTTGGGCGTCCTGGTGGGACCTTCCTGTAAGGAATCTGCAGCTTGGGGAGGAGAGTGATTAATTGTTCCCTGCAGGGGGGCTGAGTCTTTTCTCTTGGGGGGTCTACCCCGCCGAGGTGCTCTCGCCAACCGTGCAGGCTCGTCTCTCAACAAGAAGGCAGGTTTAAGTCTGTCAATGCTGACTGTTTCTTTTCTATCCCCAAAATCAAGCACAAAATGTTTATCACCAGGTTCCGGCACTCTGAATGGCCCATCGTTTGGTGGGCGGAAAGCTGGTTTTAAAGCTTCATGCCTAACAAAAACGAATTCAGCGTTTTTTAAAGCTTGGGGGACAAAAACCCGTGGAAAAGAGTGATGTGCCGGTCCGGGGAGAGAGTCCGGTCCGTTGCTGCCTAAAAACCTCGGGGCTGGAAGATGCCCTGGCTCTGGGTTCTCTGGTAAAAATTCACCTGGGAGCCTGAGAGGTTGTGCAAAACTAATTCTGCTGGGGAGGCGTCTAGATCCTCTTTGGGCGCAGCACGCAACCCCAATAAAACCCAGGGAAGTTTATTTACCCAATTTGTATCCGTTAGTGAGGCTCTGAGGGCGGCCTTTAAAGATCTGTGAAAACGCTCGCATAACCCATTAGCCTGAGGGTGATAAGCGGTGGTGCGGTGAATTGTCGCCCCTAAGCTGCTGGCCATGGCTGACCAAAGCTCCGAAACAAATTGAGGCCCCCTATCGGACGTGATGTCCGATGGGACGCCGAAACGTGCCACCCAGTTTGTCAAAAAAACGCGAGCGACTTCCTCCACTGTGGTTGACGCCAGAGGGACCGCCTCTGGCCAGCGCGTGGTGCGGTCTATCATTGTTAACAGGTGTGTGAAACCTTGGGAGGAAGGTAGTGGCCCCACGAAGTCGACATGAACGTGGTCGAACCTTCTAGCAGGGATTCGAAAAGGCTCTAGAGGGGCTTTTGTGTGTTTGTGTACTTTAGGGCGCTGACAAGAAATGCAAGTCTTTGCCCATTCTTTTACGTTTTTGCGCAGGCCAGGCCACACAAACTTTTCGGCGACCATTTTAACCGAAGCGCACACACCTGGGTGCGCGAGGGAGTGAATCGAGTCGAAAATATGGCGGCGCCATGCAGCTGGGACTAACGGGCGAGGTCGGCCGGTTGAGATGTCACATATTAGGGGGGGCACACCGTCGCGTAAAACCTTTTCCTCCAGCCTTAACCCTGTTGGTCCAGACAGGAGTGCGCGCACGTCCGCGTCACTACTTTGCTCCTCTGCCATGGCTGCATAATCTATCCCTGCATGGATTGGTGCTGCGTATGTGTCCGCGTTAGCGAAGAGTTCAGCGGCTGAGGTAGTATAATCTGTCTCCTCGCGCTCTGGCGATGTCACAGCGCGAGAGAGGCAGTCTGCTACCACGTTAAGTTTGCCTGCCACATGTCGAATGTCTGTGGTGAACTCTGAAATCGCAGCCAGCTGTCTTTGTTGCCTGCCTGACCACGGTTCGGAAATTTTAGCCATCGCAAAGGTGAGCGGTTTGTGGTCTACAAAAGCCGTGAAACGCCGCCCTTCCAACCAGAACTGGAAGTGGCGGATGGATAAATGAAGCGCTAGCAGCTCTCTGTCAAAAGTGCTGTATTTACGCTCAGTTTGGTTTAGCGATTTGCTGAAGAATGCCAAAGGTTGCCAGATTCCGCTGACGTGTTGTTCTACAACTGCCCCTATGGCCAGGTCTGAAGCGTCTGTGGTTAGCGCAATGCGGGCCGAGGGATCGGGGTGAACCAACAATGTGGCATTAGCTAGGGCACTTTTTACTTCCGCGAAGGCGCATTCGCGCTCCGGGGTCCATTCGACCGCGTTGGAAGGTTTTTGTTTTCTGAGCGCATCATATAGGGGCTGCATGAGCTGAGCTGCGTGGGGGAGGAAACGGTTGTAAAAATTAACCATTCCCAAAAATTCTTGCAGCGATTTGACCGTTTGTGGCCGTGGGAAACTTTTTACTGCGTGAACTTTGTCTGGCAGTGGGACTGCCCCCTTCGGAGAAACTCTGTGTCCTAAAAAATCAATTTGTGACACGCCGAATTTGCATTTGGCTGGATTGATTATTAACCCGTGCTCTTCTAGTCTCTGAAAAACCATAGTGAGATGCTGCTCGTGTTCTTCCTCAGACGAGCTGGCTACCAGCATATCGTCGAGGTAGACGAACACGAAAGGGAGGTCGCGTAATACTGCGTCCATCATCCGCTGAAAGGTTTGAGCAGCACCTTTGAGGCCGAAAGGCATCCGCAAAAATTCAAAAAGACCGAAGGGGGTTATTACAGCTGTTTTAGGAACGTCCTCTGCTCTAACTGGGACTTGATGATAACCGCGGACTAGGTCTATTTTTGAAAAAATGCGCGCACCCGCCAGATGTAGTGAAAAGTCTTAAATGTGAGGAATTGGGTAACGGTCATGCGCTGTCGCATTGTTTAATCTGCGGTAATCGCCGCACGGTCTCCAAGAACCGTTGGATTTCGGGACCATGTGAAGTGGTGACGCCCAGGGGCTTTTCGAGCGTCTGATAATGCCTGATTTTTCTAGGGTGGTAAACTCGTCCCGAGCTATGGCGAGCTTGGTCGCGTCTAAGCGCCGAGCTTTGGCGAATATGGGTGGGCCCTTTGTGGGAATAAAGTGTTCGACCCCGTGTTTAGCCACTGTGGCTGAGAATTTGGGAATTGTGAGCGCTGGAAATTGGGTGAGGAGTTGATCAAACTTACCTCCTGCTGTGGTGACGCTAGCCTGCACGGGTGGTGGAGAAAGTCGAGCTGAGCAGGGAATAGAAGCAAAGGACAGTGCATTAACCAAGCGTCTGTTCGCTAGATCAACTAATAACCCATGTGCACACAAAAAATCTGCGCCCAACAAGTTAAAACTCACCGCCGCTACAACAAATGTCCATCTGTAGTTGCGGCCGTGAATGCAGAGGGGCAGGCTCTTTTCGCCAAAAGTGTCGATGATGGAGCCGTTGGCTGCCATCGCTCCATTGCCCCGGGGGCCCATGGCCCGGTCTGCTTGGGAGGGCATGACAAAACTTAGTTGAGCTCCCGTGTCGATAAGGAACCGCTTGCCGGTGTGTCCGTCCGTCACATATAAAAGCTTGCTTTTTTCGCTGAGAACCGCCGCTGTTAACGGCTCTCGGCTTCGGCGTTTTCCCGAAATCGTGAATTTGCAGGGGGGAACGCATTTGTAAGCCTTCTCGGCGAAGCGGTGGTGGTAATAACAAACGTCGCTCCGTCTGTTGCGTCCTGGCCGTGTCGCTGTCACCGCGGGCTGATTCTGCTCGGTGATTTGTGGCTCCTCGTGGCTCCGGACATCAGCGTTGAGGTCTGCGGATGCTGCTGTGGGTGTCTGCTCCTTGCAGGCGTTGATGAGCCGTTGAGCTTCGTGAGCCAGCGTGCGGAAGTCTTGCTGGGTGCTGCATCGCATGTTGGCAAGCGTCCCTCTCATGTGTGGCGGCAGCGTACTGAGGAATATGAAATGGAAGAGGAAGTTGTCATTGTCCTCTTCTTTAAGTTGCAGCAAGTCCTCCATGAGGGCCTTGGGTCTGCCTCCTCTGTGGCCGTAGACCGCCAGGATCCTCTCGGCTCTCTCCTCGGCTGAGGGGACGTAATTTGCCACGATGGTCGCTTTCAGTTCTTTATATTTGTCCTGGGCCGGCGGCCGCTGGATTATGCTCCGTGCACATCTCGAAGTGGCGGCGTTGAGTTTGGCGACGATGTGATAGAACTTTGTATCGTCAACCGTGATGCCCGCAAGTGCAAACTGGGCTTCAGCTTGCTGAAACCACGAGGCGGGGTCTTCCTGCCAGAAGTCCGGCAGCTTGACGGTGACGGCGTTTGTGTGGACCGTCACTGATGTGTCCGCAGGGTGAGAGTGCCTTGCTTCGGCTCTCTCCGTGGCGCTGGTGCTCGGTTGAGCACTCTCTATCACTTCTGCCGTGGGGGAACGTCGTCCATCTGTTCCCCTGTCTGCATGGGCGCTGGCATCTGCCTGGGTCGCCACAGAGGAGTCGATCGCGGGGGAACGCCTCTGGTCCATTCTCGCGTCAGGGTCACCAGTGTAGAAGAGCTTGAAATAACGAGGCGATGTGAATCATAAACCAAAGTTTATTATCAGCTCCTCAAACAAGTCTCATCTAGGTGCAGCAGCAGAAGAAGTAAGAGAGCGAACACCTTCGGCTCTACGAACTTATACTCGCACATAACAAAAGACATGCATATCAAAAGCTGACATCCCTCACTGTCTTAATCCCCTCTTTTGTCTTCGTACTCCTCCACCTGGCCCTGGGGGGTCAGGGCAACCCATCCGGTCTCCACCGCAGTGCCTCGGATGCTCTTTGATCTTCACTGGCGGTTGAGACCCTTTGTCCTGTTCTGAGGTGTGAAGTCGCTTTACATATGTAATCACTAAACACTCTCACATGCTTAAACATATGTAGGTTATGGGATATATGATTAATATAGACCACAACGGGTAATAATAAATTATCACAGAAATTTTACAACCCTGTAAGTCAAAATAGCAGACAGCAAGAAAGTCTAGTAGTGCAACCTCTGATCTGAATAGTCATTCACTACATACTGTATGTATTCATTTTCCAAACATGCAAGGAAAAAAAAAAATCTAATTCATAAGAAACAAGTAACAAATTGATGATACAAAAAGCCACATCTTACACGAATACATTTGCAAATACATTGGTGTGGAAAAAGTGTTTGCCCCCTTCCTCATTTCTCATTTTTTTTGCATGTTTGTCACACTTAAATGTTTCAGATCATCAAACAAATTTAAATATTAGACAAAGATAAAACAACTAAACACAAAATGTAGTTTTTAAATGAAGGCGTTTATTACTTCATACTCCTCAGCGCTGTAGCGCCCTTTTCTGGCCCCCCAACACCCCGAAGTACTGGGTGAAGTGTCATCTCCTTTGTGTTACCACAACATGATGATTGGGGAAGGGTGTGTGTGTGTGTGACGTGTGTGCGCACGCGCGCGCGCACACACACACACACATGCACACAAGTTGGGCACATCACACACCCCACCAGATGATGTGACTAGAGGTTTTTTCAGCGAAGTGCACACACACATCCCATACTGTTGTTGCACTGAGCTCTCCTCCTTGAGCCTTATTCTTGCTGCATTTCCCCTCTAGTCCGCTTTGTTCCGCGTGCGCTTTGGATGAGCCCGGCACGCACACGGCGCTGTTCATGCTCACTTTTTTCATCTACCCAGGCCAAGCGGTTGACGCATGTGCATAACCTTCATTTGTAGTTTGACTCCCGCCCAATAAGTAGCACCATTGCGCTGATGCGCCAGGATTTTCACCAACGAAGAAATGCTGCTTGCTTTCTGCTGCTTGACTTCCCGGTTTTCATTCCTTTTCCACAAAGATGCTGCTGCTGCTGAAGTATTTATGTATGATTCATGTATGTTTATTCTCGTCTTCCGCTTCTTCGTTGTCTTCTTCGTCTACTTTGTGTTGGTATGCTGTGCCGATATTGCCACCTCGTGAATGGGACGTTCAGTCTTGCACATGCACTTTTCAGCGCATTCAGGTCATAGGCAGGCAGCATGGTCACAAAATTTGGGCTGCATGTGGTCGTCCATGGTCGAGCACTGCGGACACTAGCGGAGTGGAGACGATGACGTAAATTTCATCACATGAGGTTTCCGGTTACACGTACACAGACAGCAGAGGTGCAGCATGATTCCAGCTTTAGTCTGTTTTGTGTTGGAGGAGAAATAAAGTTCTGTGTCGTCAGCTTGTGTCTCGTCTGCTTTAATCCTCCACATGGGTGACCGAGACACGTGAAATGGAAAACGGATGGAGCACCACCACAGAGACACTCCCGCTGGAGTCTCCCACTGCTTCATGTGCCGTTGCAGTCAGGCTCCTGGACTTTTGGCTTCACGACCCGGCTGCTTGGTTTAATCATGTGGAAGCCCATTTCACCCTCCACGGAGTCGTGACAGACAACACAAAGTACCACCATGTGGTGGCATCACTGGATACGTGCGCCACACAGCGTGTCATGAGTCTACTTTGAGCCCCGCCAGCCCAAAGAAAATATGGCGCTGTCAAGCGACTGCTGCTGTGCCGTTATACCCTTTCAGACGCAGAAAGGGCAGAAAAGCTCCTCACCTGCTCGGAGCTAGGAGACAGCTCGGCTGTGGACCTGATGGAGATCATGCTTGCGTTGATGGGCATGGACGACGGCTCTTTCCTTTTCGCCCACCTCTTCCTCAGAAACCTACTGGCTTCTGCAAGAGCAATTCTTGATAACTCACTGCTGCTGGCGGCCAGGGACTACCGCGCACTGCCAGAGGAGGCAGACCGCATCATCCTGGCAAACGAGGCTTTCAGTGTTCAGGCAGTGAGACCAGGATCTCGGGCAGAGCCCTGGGAGGTTGAGGAGCTGATGGTGGTGGCCGGGATGGCCACTCGGAGAAACAGGACCGGGACGCTGCATTTTTATTACTGCTGTTTTGGCAAGGAAGCTCAACGTTGTCTGCTGCTGTGCCACTTCAGGAAGCTGGGAAACGGGACAGCCAGTGGTCAGTAGCAGCTGTGACCGCTGGCAACAGGGAGATGCTGCTTTTCATCACAGACACACGTTCGGGGAGATGTTTTCTGGTAGACTCTGGCTTCCAGAAGAGCGTCATTTTGCCAGTCAGCCCAGACAAGCTGGTAGAAGAGTGTGGGCCATCTTTAACGGCCGCAAATGGGTCCTGCATCAGGACATTTGGAGAAAGGACAGTGACTGTATGCTTACATGGACACAATTACCAGTGGAACTTTGTGGTAGTTGCATGTTCGGTCCCCATCTTGGGTGCTGGTTTTCTGTATGCTCATGGACTACTTGTTGATGTTGCCAACAGGCATTTAGTGGACGCTGTATCATTTTCCTCCTTCCCCTGCACAGCTCGGGGTGTTGGGCCTCCAACACACGCAAGTATTCTAGCTCCAGGGGGTAAGTACCAGCGTTTGCTTTCCGAGTTTCCAACACTCACGGTGCCCATTTTTTCCACTATGGTAACCAAGCACGGGGTCGAGCATTTTATCACCACGAAAGGTCCCCCCGTGTTTGCACGCTCTCGCCGCCTGGATGCGACTAAACTAGCGATTGCACGAGAGGAGTTTGCTAACTCACAACGCTTAGGCATCGTTAGGCGCTCCAACAGCCCTTGGGCATTCTCGCTGCACATGGTGCCCAAGTCTGATGAGTTGTTGCGGCCGTGCGGCGATTTCCGACGCTTAAACAACGCCACGGAACACGATTGTTACCCCATCCCACACATCCAGGATTTTTCCGTGCACCTGGCTGGGACGCATATTTTTTCAAAAGTGGTTCTGGTCTGCGGTTACCACCAGGTCCCGGGGCGTGCAGAGGACGTCCCCAAAACGGCAGTAATAACTCCCTTCGGTCTTTCCAAGTTTTTGCACATGCCGTTCGGGTTAAAGGGCGCAGCACAAACTTTCCAAAGGATGATGGACATGGTGCTCTGTGACTTGCCATTCATTTTCATCTACTTGGACGACATTTTGGTGGCTAGAGTGTCAGAGGAGGAGCACCTCGCCCATCTCAAACAAGTTTTCCAACATCTGAAAGCACACGGGCTGATTGTTAACCCAGCAAAATGTCAGTTCGGGATGCCGGTAATTGACTTTTTGGGCCACTGCATCTCGCCAGATGGTGTGATCCCACTGTCAGATGAAGTGCATGCAGTGTCGGATTTTCCACAGACCGTGAGGGCACTGCAGGAATTTTTGGGGATGGTTAATTTTTACAACCATTTTCTCCCCAGGCAGCACAGCTGCTGCAAACACTGTACGGTGCGCTAAAAAAAAAAAAAAAAGCCTGCAGATAGCATCGACTGGACCCCCGAGTGGGCTCAGGCTTTCACAAATGCCAAAAGGGCGCTCGCTAACGCAGCTTTGCTGGCCCACCCATCCTCGTCAGCGCGGATAGCGCTCACCACACACGCGTCTGATGTTCTTTATTTTTCTTTATCACTCTTATTGTCATTCAACCGTACAACCAATCATGTACAGCAGAACGAGATTGTGCTTTACCTATCTACAGTGTAAATCACACACACCCCAAGTGCAGAATCAGAGGGCCGCTGCCATGCAAGGCTCTGCCACAGAGTTCCCTCCTCCATTCCATTTATTGCTGAGCACCAAGCTGGATGGCAGGAAGTTCCACTTTTATATGGTCTTCGGCATGACCTGGCCGGGATGCGGTAGGAGCCGTAGTGGAGCAGTATATCTCTGGTTTGTGGCAGCCCCTCACCTTTTTCAGCCGTACTTTGCGCGACAACAAACGTAAGTATAGCTCTTTTGACAGAGAGTTGTTGGCTCTCCACCTTGCAACGCATCATCTTTAGTTCTGGCTTGAGGCTCGCGAGTTTACCGCGTTTGTCGATTGCAAACCACTGACCTACGCAATGTCCAAAGTCTGAGAACCATGGACAGCTCAGCAACAACGGCACTTGGCCGCAATTTCAGAGTTCATGACCGACATCCAACATGTAGCCGGTAAATTGAACGTTGAGGCAGACTGCTTGTCACGTGTGCTGGTCTCACCAGTATACATGGGCATCAATTTTTCCGCAATGGCCATCGACCAAACCAGGGACGCAGACATTTGCATGCTCCAGTCCCCAGCTACCGGGTTAAAACTCGAGAGCAGGGTGGTACAAGAAGGGTCCCCCCCCCCCCTTGCTCTGTGACACCTCCACCAGTCGCACAAGCCCCGTGGTTCTGAGCTCATGGCGCCGCCGCATTTTCGAGTCCGTCTATTCCTTTTCACATCCCAGCGTGCGAGCCTCGGTTAAACTAGTGGGGTCCAAACTTGTCTGGCCTCACTTGCGCAGGGATGTGAAAGAATGGGCTGCAGCGTGCGTTGTGTGCCAACGGGCTAAGATGCACAAACGCACCAAAGCCCCCCTCGAGCCTTTTTCAAATTCCAACCAGGAGGTTCGACCATCTACACGTGGATTTAGTGGGTCCCCTTCCGCTGTCACAGCGGTTCACACACCTTTTAACAATCGTGGACCGCACTACGCATTGGCTAGAGGTGGTTCCGCTGAGTTCCACCATGTCTATCGAGGTAGCCTGGGTGTTTTTGTCAGCTTGGGTCGCACGGTTCGGATCCCTATCGGATATCACTTTCGACAGGGGTCCACAATTTGTTTCGGAACTTTGGTCTGCGATGGCCGGCAGCCTGGGGGTCAGAATCCATCACACCAGTATGTACAACCCACAGGCTAACGATTTGTGCGAGTGCTTTCACAGGTTGCTTAAGGCAGCGCTCAGAGCCTCGCTAATGGATGCAAATTGGGTCGCTGCCTTTTTTTTTTTGCCAGAGAGCCCTGCGCCCGGTACCGATACACCCGCTCACCTTTTTTCTGGTACAGGGGCTGCCAGTGTTCCGGTCCCGGCGCACCATTGTTTTCCCCGTACTTTTGTTCCAAAGCGCTTGGAAAACACTGAATTTGTTTACGTCAGGCACGACGCCCACAGAACCCTGCTGCGTCCGCCATACGGTGGCCCATTCAGAGTGTTGAAAACTGGGGAGAAACATTTTGTGTTAGACTTGGGGGGGGGGGGTGTGTGTAAGGAAACCATCTGCATAGACAGGCAGAAGCCCGCTTATGTGTTGGCAGATGAGCAGGTGGTGTTGGCTCAAGCTCCCTGGCGCAGGCGCCCGCCTGCAGTGGGTCCACAGATTAGTCTTCCCCTTACAGAGGACTGTTTTCAAGAAACTAACTTTTTCCCCTCCCCACCCCTTTCCCCCTCCAGAGACCAAGTCTTTCTCCTACCCGCCTCGACAGGAAGGCGCTTCGACCGGCCCATGTTACAGCCGCTACGGGCGCTTGTTCAAGCCCAAAGGTCCAGAGGGTTAGGACCCCTTCTGGGTGTTCGAGGGGGGGCTGTGTGGTGACACAAAGGAGATGACACTCCACCCAGTACTTCAGGGTGTTGGGGGGCCAGCCAAGGGCGCCAGAGCGCTGGGGGGTGTGAAGTAAATAAAGATGTGCGCAAATGTATTGTACTAAGCCTTGCTCTGTGACATGTATGTTAATGTGTATGTTGATGTGTGTTCACGCTTCGTAACTGGTATGTTAATGCATTTACCCTGAGTGCCAGAGGCGGGAAGAAAATGCATAAAGCAGTTTGCTTTGGCACTTGGAGTTAGACTGTTCTGTGTTGTAGGAGAAGTAAAGTTCTGTGTCGTAAGCTCGTGTCTCGTCTGCTTTCATCCTCCACAATGCCGTCCCCTTCTCTGAGCCCCGATGTTTTGTGTTACACCACGCCAGCAGCCATGGTTGGAGTGGACTGAGTGTGGGGGGCACTCTGTGTGCCAGTATAACCACCCATTATGTTGCTTTTACCTCTCCATGGTGCTAGGTATCCCTGTATGAATGCCTTCTATCAAGTGAAAAAATGCACTCACTGTGTGTGGAGGTTAAAATCTCAGGGTTGCCATTTTCCTTCTATCCAGTAGAGGGCAGCGTTGTGATGTCTTGGGTGAATTGCTTCTTTGTAGGCAGTGTCTGTCCTATTTTTTTTTTCCCTCCCTATAGTTGGAATGTCTAAATTGGCCGCTTGAGCTTTTAACTCGGATGTACATTTTGACAGTAGATTAATGCATATTTATTTCTGGTTGAACCTTAAAATCCCAGGGGGTATGTCTGCACTGGAAATAAACATAAAAAGGTGTAATTAAAAAAATAAACGTAGTATATTAGAGCTGCGTTATCAGCTATAGAACAATCATTGGGCATTTTTTATTTATTTGTTTCTGTTCTCTGTTATTAGCGCAGTGAAAGGCCATTAAAACACGAAGCTGGCCATTTTGTAAGTGAGCTCAGTGTTATGTGCTATCAAGCCCCATGTGTGATGAAATCCATTTAAACATGTCAGCTCGGTGAAGTAACTAAGGTCAGTACAGGAAGAGAGGTCACAGGTTGCTCATTCATCAATTAAACACACACCACTTAGTTAATGAGCTCAGAGTCACACACAGACATACACACCTGCATGTTAAAACTCGACACTTAAACCGGACTGTTTTCACACCATGCAGCTGCTCACAGATTTATGTCCCCATACACACACATTCACATAAACACGTAGGAGCAGGAAGAGCTGTCACTGGATCATAATTTATTTATTTTTGCTGTGAACTAAATTGTATCTTCCGTCAGTTTAACCTCATCGACTTCCTGCACACAGAGAGCACTCCTCGGCTTGCAAAGTATGCACATTCAAACATATTGCTTTTAGTGCATGTTCCCCTGGGTCATGAGGCACACAAAGTGCAACTTGCTTACCTGTGTATGTTTGGATGAATTACGAGCACTCAGCTCTGATTTGTGTGCTGTGCTCCTTGAGTGCAGGGCTGTAGGTGTTACACACTGCAGTTGGCTTGAAGGTATTAAGAGTGTTGGGACATTATAAAGAAGAAACTGGAATGGTTCAGTGCAACAACCCTAAAGACAAATCAAGACTCTCAAGAAGATTAGTGTAATACAGTGTAATAGGACTTAATAATATTTTGCAACAATCCAAAGTGAAGTACTGTAATTTCAGGTTTGATTCAGTTTGTTTTGTGCATCTATTGCACCCATGGACACTAACAGAATCCATTTTTATTAAGTAAATAATCCCAAAATTACTTACTTCACAACTTGTGTGTTTTTCCTTTATAGAAAACTCTAGCTAGTTTAGATACCTTAGAAGTGCCCCTGTTGTGTTTTTGGGGGGTTTCCCCTGTATTTTAGTGTGCTATTTAGGATGTTTGCAACAATATTTTAAGATAAGATAAGATAAGCCTTTATTAGTCCCACAACGGGGAAATTCCAGGATTGCAACAGCACAGGGATAGCAACACTCAGAGCAACAATCAGAAGGCAAGAAAAAAAAACAAGCAAGCGAGAGCAGCTAATATACATATGTACATATTACTATAAAATATATATACACACACACACAGACACACAGTGCAGAGCATTGTAGCTGGATGGAATAAATATATGAATATATGAACACACAGTGCAGAGCATTGTAGCTAGATGGAATAAATATGTAAATATATAAACACCCACAGTACGGAGCATTGCAGCTAGGTGGAATAAATATGCAAGTATATAAACACACACAGTGCGGAGCAATGTAGCTAGATGGAATAATATGTAGATATATAAAAACACAGTGCGGAGCATTGTAGCTAGATGGAATAAATATATAGATATATAAATATAAACACACCCAGTGCTGAGCATTGTAGCTAGATGGAATAAATATATAGATATATAAATATAAACACACCCAGTGCAGAGCATTGTAGCTAGATGGAATAAATATGTAAATATATAAACACACACAGTGCAGAGCATTGTTGCTAGGTGGGATGAAACAGCATAACCGTCTATTTAGTTATCCTACATGGTATGATTATGTGCCCATACATATTCTCACCCTCCATAGCGACCGGTATGTTCCTAGTTGTATGCCGGAGGGGACCATTGTGTAAGTCTATTGCATCTTTTGCATTAAAAAAAAACTATTAGTTTGTTACGTCTTTTTGCTATCTCTGCGAGCAGCCCTGCTTAGGTTGTACAGTCTGACAGCCGTTGGTAGGAAGGACCTACGAAACCTCTCGGTTGTGCACCTGGGATGATGTAGTCTGCTGCTAAATGAGCTCCTCAGTGCATCCAGTATGTCCTGCATAGGGTGGAACTCGGACTCCAGCAGAGATGACAGTTTAGCCACCGTCCTTCTCTCTCCTATCTCCTCCATCGGATCAAGGCGTTGCCCCAGGACAGAGCTAGCTTTCTTAATCAGTTTGTTCAGTCTCTTCCTATCGGCTGCAGTAATGCCACTGCCCCAGCAGACCACTCCAAAAGTGATGGCTGATGCCACCACCGTGTCATAGAATGACTTCAGCAGCGCCCCTTGTACACCAAAAGACCTGAGTCTCCTCAGCAGGAACAGCCTGCGCTGTCCCTTCTTGTAGAGTGCGTCAGTATTGTGTGACCAGTCTAGTTTATTGTTCAGAATTTTGTCTGCAAAATCAGACCAACGGCCTGCATAGAAGCTCTCCTCTCCCATAGAACCCAGTGCTCCTCAGCTGCCTGAAACACCTTGTTTGAATATGCTTTGCTTTCCTCTCCTGTTTAGTTAGCACATAATAACTATAAGGACCTGACCTCTGGCTAGTCTGGCATGGCTTCAATAGGTCTCTCACAATGGTTACATCTGAAAGACTGTGCTCTTCTAAATCCTTTCTGTACAGTCTTTCCATCCCCGCTAGACATCAGTGTTCCCACCTGGTTCTTTTCATAGCACCTGAACACCAACACACAAGAACAGATACTTGTTATGCAATTGCATGTGTTTCCACTTGGGGGCACTGTTTTCTCTGTAGACTGGGCTCCTGACACAGCACACACGGTCACTGTTAGAGAAGCAGCATCTTGCTGTTGTGTGTCACTGCAGACACACTGTGCATGTGTGCTACAGTGCTCATTTTCATAGTATTTATCTCCTTGTCTGTATGATTATGCTTCCATTTGACTGTTGTCCTCATTCCGGTGTTTGAGCATGGAGTATATCCAGAAGCAATTATTTGCAAAAGGACCTGTGTGCGTCACTGTCGGAATGTGTATTTTCTGACATAAACCCCCTTTATTTCTCCCCAGCATTCACCAGGCAGTGAGGAGAAGTAGGCCGCTTAAAGATAGCTCCCGGCAGCCTCAATACGAGCTCCCAAAATATATCTGCTCATGAGAGTCATCATCACCCTCCCTCCATCCCCATCTTCCTTATTCTTCTTTCTCTCCTCTTTCCTTTGAAAATAGAACAAGAATCAGTCTTTGGATTTGTAAATGAATGCCATAAGTGAAATAATTTGAGGAGTGTTAGTGTGTGTGGACAGTGTATTTAATCTGGATAAGGTAATCCATGAGTTGCTGTGCTGCCGCAGTGCTAACCACTCTGCCACCACACGGGGGATCCTGGGTTCGATCCCAGCCCCCAACCAACAGTGATCTGTGTGGAGTTTGCATGTTCTCCCCGTGTCTGCGTGGGTTTACTCCGGGATTTCTCCGGTTTCCTCCCACATGCCAAAAACATGCAAGTTAGGTTAATTGGCATCAAACTGGGGATTCTAAATTGTCCTTAGGTATGAATGTGAGAGTGAATGGTTGTCTGTCTCGGTGTGTTGGCCCTGCGATGGACTGGCGATCTGTCCAGGGTGTACCCTGCCTCTCGCCCAAAGATGCTGGGATAGGCTCCAGACACCCCGCCCCCCCCCCCGCGACCCAAAAAGGATTAAGTGGAAGAAGATGGATGGATGGATGGATGGATGGTAATCCATGAAGAGACATCATGGTGACGTCAGAGTTGTACCCTTGCACTCTTAAATGAATGGTGGTGGTTGAGAAGTGATGTCATCTGATTCTGCACATTTTTATCAGTGTTCCAAAATCCCACAAATAAGTGCTATGAAATTAACTGCTTTAGGGGAAATAAGGACTGAACAGTAGGGCTGCAACAAATGATTATTTTGGTAGTCGACTAATCTAATGACTATTTTTTTGATTAGCTGACAAGTACCAATTATTTCTTTCATGTCCATCTCTGCGTCCTGTTGGCACGGCTCTTGTTTGGGGCTCTAGTGCATGTTGTACCTCCCCTCAGTGGCGGACTGTGTATTTTACAACTAGGCCTTCAGTGGTGAGCTACCTGATTTAAGTACCATCCATTCCATACCAAGCCATCCACATAAAGCTTGCTAAAGATAATTATAAAATTAGAGTTTTTTAAAAATCGTTCTAAAGGTGCATTCAGACCAAACGTGCGGTGCCAATACATGTAAACACACAGAAGATGCATGACTGCGCGTGTCCGAGGAATGGCGCTAGCCAAAGCTTCAAGCTCGTAATGGCCTTGAGATTCTGCAGTCACCGGAGTAAAAATATCAACATTATAGAGAGTAATCTAGTTTGAAAATGAGACTCACCCGCAGACAGATGGACCAGGGGGCTCTGCAGCTGAATCGGACCCACGGACTCCTGCCACGAATGTGCTAACAAGGGCTAGCAGGCAAGCAGTGGTTACGACCATCATCCAGAACAACATATTGTTGCTGCTTAAGCAAGTCCTTGCACACACGTTTTGCTGGCTTGGATGCTCTACAGTGTGGTGGAAGGAGTCTAACCATCCAATCAAAAAACGTGAAATTTCTTTACTCGCTAAAACTTACCAAGTAGAAGCAGCCATTAACGTCGCGGCTCCCAGCTTTCGTTGTTTCGGATGCTCATGCATCCCTGCAGTGCTGTCATGATAGGAAAAGTCTGCCTTGCAAAGTCTGCATTTTACTTGTTTTGTTTTTTGTTTTTTGTGAAATGTTCCCATACTATAGAAAGTTAGGGTCTGGTTTGTTTTTTTTTTGTTTTTTTTAGCTCCACTTTCTGACTTGTTCCTTTGTTTGCTTCACCATGCTGTGCTCCTCCTCTTTGCTGGAAATTGTTCACGCATGCTGGACAACAAAAGCGCTACTGCCTGCAGCAGTTCTGGTCGTGCATTGCAGTTACAACTGAACATTTCCGTGGCATGCATGTAACCTTTAAAATTAAACGATTCATCGACAATAAAATCTACATCGGCAAATTTTTATTATTGACGTTATTGACAACGTCAACTAATCGTTTCAGCCCTACCCAACAGTTCATAATGTTTTAATTTAACTGTAGGGTCTCTTCTCAAAAATCCAGAATAATCCAAGACTGTGATACTGCTACTGTATAGAAATGGGATGTGGATTTGTTTAATCTTTGATATTGTGGAAGCCAGTGAACAGGTTTTATTTTACATTTATATTCTACATTCTCTCTCTACAGTTCTGGTGGAATATTCCTCTGTATAGTTAGAGCAGATGTTACTCATGCTGTTTTAAAAAGTTAATTTGTGGGTCAACATCATATTCCATGTTCTGTGTTGTAAGGCTTTGAATTCTAATGTACTTTGTGTCTGTTGTAGCTAGGCTGAGTTGAATTAATGCTTCCTGTCAAAGACCAAAGGTGGATTATGTTATGGCGATGTCTGTCCATCCATGAGTCTGTGAGTCCATCAGTCTGTCCCTCTGCCCACAAAAGGTACCTGCATTGTGAAATCAACTCTTCATATAGTTTGGTTCCAAATGTTTTGAAACTTGGTGCCACAGTTGGCTATACACTGATGATGTGCATGTGGCAATTTGGCTCCGATTGGATGATTTTTGCAGGAGTCATAGCCCCTGACTTATGATGTCCTATTTCATTTCAGTTAAGAGACAATAACTGTCTGGTGAAATTCAAAGATTTTTTTATTGTCAGTTCTCTATATGTACAGGTCATACAGGAGAATCGAAATGCTGTTTCTCTCTCTTAGTAGTGTACGTAATATAAGAAAAAGAAGGAATAAAGATGAAAACAACAGCAATCTGTGTACAATAATAATACCTGTAGTGCAAATAAAGATGAAAAACAACACAGCAATCCTATGTACAATAGGGCTGAAACGATTAGTCAACGTTGTTAACGTCGATCATAAAAATTTGTCGACGCACATTTTTATTGTTGACAAATCGGTTAATTTAAAAGTTTATATGCATGCTGTGGAAATGTTCAATTTAACTGGTCCAGCGAAGAAGAGGAGGAATGCATCAGGGTGACATGGAAAGAAAATCACGAAGGCCAAACATTTCCAAAGTATGGGAGGATTTTTTTTTTCCACAATATCTTTATTGAACCTTTTTTTTTTTTTTTTTAAACAAACATGACACAAACAATCAAACACTAACACTAAAGTACTACAAAAAAAAAAATGCACTAAAAACACCAACAACCACCAACAAAATCAAGTCTTCAACAATGCTCCTCTGTTTAGTCTAGACCAGGGGTTCTCAAAGTTTTGATGGGTGAGGGCCAATTTGGGAATCCAAAGTTGAACCGAGGGCCACCAAAGGGACGGAGGCAAAAAAAAAAAAAGACTGAAAATTCAATTCCATTTGTAATCCTTTTAATTATCAGATTTAATTAGTTTGGGTAAAGTCATATTAACAGTAAGAAATTGGGACTGATGAAAATACAATTTTAGTTTGTCAAGTACAGTATGAGTATGTGTGTGTGTGTGTGTGTGTGTGTGTGTTATGTGGCAGCTTTTGTGAATGAATGTCCAAGACAAATTTCCTCAGGACCATTTCCCTTGAAATCCTGACAGAGAAAAAGAGGGGGTGGGGTGGAGAGAGGAGAAAAGATAAGCTTAGCGAATAGTTATCATTCATATTTACCATTGCTTGTCATTAAGTCACACACAGTATGTGTTACTTGGTCAACATACCTTTTAACTGCAGTGGGATTTGTGGTGCTGTTTTCGGTTGGCCACGAGTCCTCTGAAGTCTGGCTCCATCTCCGTCGTCGCGATGCGAAGGACTGCATGTAGGTGGGCATCTGTCATTCTGGATCTCAGCTTAGATTTGTTGATGGCCATGGTGGAGAAGGTCTTTTCACAGATGTAGGTGCTTCCGAATAAAGACGCCATTCTGACAGCATGTTGACGAAGAGCAAGGAATGTGGATGGGGAAAGTCCTTTGTAGAACTCGATCAGACTCTTGTCACGATATGCAGCTCTGGCCTCGGAGCTTTCCTGTAGGTCGATGAGCTCAAACTGCATGTCTGCAGGCACTGCCTCGGGCACACATGAGAAGGGATTTTGGAAAAGGTTGAAATCACCCTCGTGGTCCCTGAAGTCAGAGAATCGGTGGTCGAACTCGTCTCGAAGCTTTTCGATGAGGCCATGGTTCTTCTCTGAACGCAAGTGACTCAAAACTTCACTCCCGTCCGTGTCTGGGTCATCTACCAGCGCCCTGCAGGCAGGGAAATGAGCGAGATCTCCTTCTCTGAGCTGTCCCTGGAGCAGTTGGAGTTTTCGCTGGAAAGCTTTCACGTTGTCAAAAAGTGTGGAAATGAGTTTTCCATGGCCTTGCAGCTTCAGATTGAGATCGCTCAGACAATTATTCAGGTCGGCGAGGAAGGCTAGGTCACAGAGCCATTTGCTGTCCGTTAACTCAGTCACGTCTTGTCCTTTTGCCTGCATGAACTCGCAAATTTCTTTTCTCAGGTTAAAAAAACGTTTCAGTGTGGCACCTCTGCTCAGCCACCGGACGGCAGTGAAGTAAATGACGTCTCCAAAATCTGCCTCTGACTGCGCCAAAAAGGTTTTAAATTGGCGATGGTTCAGACCTCTGGACTTCAGGTAATTAACTGTCTTCACAACTACGGCCATGACGTGTTTCATTTCTAGCGTCTGAGCAGCGAGGGCTTCTTGGTGAATTATGCAGTGGTAGCTGACTGGTTTCTTACCACCGCTGTTCACCACTTTCTCAGCCAGCAGCGACACTGCACCTGTCCTACTCCCAATCATTGCTGGTGCTCCGTCTGTCGTGACACCGACCAAGGATGCCAGGTTAACATTGTGTGTGTCCAGACTGCGATACACTGCTTCGCAAATATCCACTCCCTTCGTTGTGTCTTTCATACTCTCCATACTCAGTAGCTCCTCGCCGACGTCAAAATTCTCAGTGACAGTTCGGATGAAAATCAACAGTTGGGCAGTGTCGGAAATATCCGTGCTTTCATCCAGTGCGATGGAAAACGCTCCCTTTTCTAGCCCCTCCACACGTATCGCCAGTTGGTCCTTCAAATCATTTGCCAGATCTTCGATTCGTCTTGTGACTGTGTCATTCGACAAACTTACGTCACGGAACTTTGTTTTTTGGTCTGGGCATACACGCTCTGCCACTTTTAGCATACAGTCTCGAACAAATTCTCCGTCACTAAACGGCTTGCCCCGTTTAGCTATTTCATGAGCTACCACATAGCTAGCCTCTGTTACTGTTTCGCTGGTTTTTGAAAATTGCGTGAAGACTGACTGTTGTGCTGTGTAGCCCCTTTTAAGTTGTTCCATCTTTGTGGTGCGATCCTTGCCACTGAATTTTTCATAATTTTTGTGTTTTGTTTCGTAATGGCGCCTGATGTTAAAGTCTTTTCGCACTGCGATTACCTGTCTGCAGATGAGGCATACAACTTTATCTGACCCGTGAGGTTCAACGAAGTAGTCCAAAGTCCATTTTCCCTGAAACTGCCTTTTTTCCTCGCTGACAGTTCTCGGTTTCCTCGAGTGAGCGGTCTCCATCTCTGCCTCTTTCTCTCGCTGATCCATCTTTATTTCCACACTTCGACTTCCACAAGCACTAATATTTATTTCTTATTCTTCTTCTGACTCAAAATGGTGCTCCGAAACCGTTGCCAACCAACACTTCTGCACTGTGCGCTGAACGTTCCATCTCCCATAATACAATTGGACTAGCTGCTGCAATGAAGTGATCGCAAGGTCGACAACACATGTAATTACGGCTTGTGCCTACAGATGGCGCCAAAGACCACTAAACGTAGATGTGTATCGGAATTTTTCCAAAGCAATTACAGTGATCCCTCGCTACTTCGCGCTTCACCTTTCGCGCCCTCAGTGCATCGCGGATTTTTCAAAAATATTCATCAAAAATTCAAAATTGAGAAATAATGGGCGGGCGCTAGCAGAAGGCAGGGAGACTACATTAGACCATCAGGTGTCAACACGGAGAGCCGCACAACTCTCTGTTCGCTGTTGTGTTGGCTCGGCTCGGAAATCTCGCAAGCTGATTGGCCGAGACGTTTCACCCCGCAAGCTGATTGGCCGAGACGTTTCACCCACCTCCTCTCCCTGCCGAGCATCCATGAAGGGAAGGAAGACCGCATTCATTGCTTTTTATCGCTCGTGTTACTTAGTCTCGCCGCGTGGAACTTTTTGCTGTTCTCTTGTGCCATTTTGTGCGAAATAGTCTTCCCGTCGAGGCACTATGCCGCCTCCTGCAGCTTCAGCTCTATCGGAAGCTGCCCTCGATGATCCTGCGCCTCCAGCATCTCACAATGAGGCGTCACCTGAGGAGCAGTAAAGCTCTCATTAACCTGTGCAGTAAATCATTTTCATCTTGAGTTACGTATCTTGTTATAAGAATAAAAGAGTTCTAAAAACATATTTATGTACACTTTGTTTACATCTACGTATGTATGTACACGTACACACACACACACGTATCATATGAGAGAGAGAGAGTGAGAGAATGAACGTACGTATTATTTATGGATGACGTCATTAGGGGTGACGCTACTTCGTGGTTTTTCACTTTTCGCGGTCGGTTCTGGAACCCATTAACCGCGATAAGTGAGGGATCACTGTAGTTCAGATCATATATTGGTTAAGACGTTAACAGATTGGCCGCGGGCCGCCAGAAATGTTTTCGCGGGCTGCCATTGGCACGGGGGCCGCACTTTGAGAAACATTGGTCTAGACAATCCATTACATAAGTATACATATTATGTTCACCAGTTTGGAATTTACAAGGTCCACACACATCATTCACCTTCTTCTTCAAGAGTTATGTTTAAATTTTTTACATAATCAATAAAAGGTCTCCATATATTCTCAAACACAATTTCCTTTGATTTCAGTATGTATGTTATTCTTTCTAATGGAAGGTTTGTTAACATCTGTCTTAACCACTGAGTCACATCTGGTCTATGAGTCTTTTTCCATAATAGTGCAATACATTTTTTGGCATTAAGCAAACTGAGGTCTATGAATGTTCTTTCACTTTTATTAAAGTTATGCTTTTCTGGGTACAGACCCAACAAAAACAGTTTAGGATTCAATATGATTTGTTTTGAAATTATTTTTTCAATTGTTACCCTCACCTCCTCCCAAAACATTCTAATTATTCTACATTCCCATACACAATGAAATAGGGTTCCTTTACTTTCCATGCATTTTGTGCACGTATCTGGTATGTTTTTGTTATATCTATTTAACTCCTCCGGTGTAACATACATCCGCATTAACCATTTAAAATGTATCAATTTAAGACGTACATTTATTGATTTGGTTTGAACTTCTGTACAAGCCAATTCCCATTGTTCCTCTGAAATTTCAGTTTGCAGATCTTCTTTCCAGTAGTTTAATCTTTTCTGTGAGTTTTCACTTGAGGATAGTGTCAATGAGTTATAAAACTCTGAAATAATACCCTTTCTTTTACTATCTCTCATCAACATTTTTTCCAAGGATGAGTAAATAGGTCGAGTGAGAGCTCCATTTTGATTTGATCGAATAAAGTCCCTAAGTTGAAGATATTTAAAAAAAATGTGTTCTATTAAGATTAAATTTGATCCTCAACTCTTCAAAAGACATTACGTTATCTGCACATGGCAGATATAAATCTTGAATCTTTTGAATCCCTTTTAAATTCCATACTTTAAATACAGCATCCGCTCTCCCTGGTTTAAAATATTGATTACCCCATATTGGACTAAATTGTGACAATAAGTGTGGTTCTTTTAAATAGTTTTTAGTTTCACACCATATTTTGATCATATGCTTTGCAAATGGATTTTTAACTTGTTTTTGTAATTTTTTTGCCGAATCTGAGTATATGAATATGGGAAGAGGTAAAGGTAAATTGTATGATTCCATTTCAGTCCAGTGAGGGAGATCATTTGATGAAAAATAATATGTCATAGACCTCAGTTGTGCCGACCAATAATACAACATAAAATTTGGACATTTCAGACCTCCACGATCAAATGGTAAATATAATAAAGACAGACGTAATCTAGCCCTCCTGTTGTTCCATATAAATTCCACTAACTTTTTTTTAATTCTTGAGAATAAATCTAAAGGTGGTGGTAAGGGAATGTATTGAAATAAATAAAGTATTTTAGGTAAGATATTACTTTTAAGTATATTGATTCTCCCGATCATCGACATTGGTAGTGACATCCATCTCTGAAGTAACTCATTAATATCTGACATTAAGGCTTCATAGTTGACACTGGCGACTGATTCTAGCTTAGGCACAATTTGGATTCCTAAATATTTAAACTGATTTACAACATTGAATTGATTTACCTCAGGGGCTGGGTAATTTCTCTGGGTCTCATTTAGCATTAATATTGAAGATTTAGTTTTATTTATTTTATATCCTGATATTTCCCCCAAATTCTTTATTAAATTCAACAAGGTCGGAATTGATTTTTTAAGATTCGACATAAACAAAATTATGTCATCGGCATACAGGGAGATTTTATGTTCTGTTGGTCCAACTTTAATTCCATATATTTGTGAATGTAAACGTATCGCCATCGTTAAAGGTTCAATTGCCATAGTAAACAGTAAAGGTGAAAGTGGACAGCCTTGTCGACATCCTCTATTGATTTTTTATTGATTTTGAAATATTGCTATTTGTTAGGATTTCTGCTGTAGCATTATTGTATATTATCTGAACCCATTTTATGAAATTATTTCCAAGTCCAAACCTTTGTAAGACTTCAAAAAGAAAGGGCCATTCGACTCTATCAAAGGCCTTTTCGGCGTCCAGTGATAGGAGAGCTGTATCCGGTGCTTCTTTATTAGAATAAATAATATTAAATAGTCTTCTTACATTATGGAAGCCTTGTCTTCCCTTTATAAAGCCATTCTGATCTCGATTAATAATATTTGGTAAAATTTCTTGTATTCGTCTTGCTAAAATTTTATAGATTATCTTAAGGTCGGCATTTAATAGGCTTATTGGTCTCATATTTTCACATTTATTAGAGGGCTTACCTGGTTTTGGCAGCAGTATAATTAAGGCATTATTTATGTATGATGGTAAATGATTATTTTGAAATGCTTCTAAAACCATTTCCAAAAAAGGTTTTATTAATTTATTCTTAAATTTTTTATAAAGGTCAACTGGAAGACCATCTGGTCCTGCACTTTTTCCTGATTTCATATTATCAATGGCTAGCCCAACTTCTTCTTGACTAATTTATCTCCCTGTTTTCATTTGGAATACACGGTATAGATAGTTCGTTCAAAAACCCATTTAGTTTTGTTAAGTCAGATTCATTTTTGGTATCATATAATTTTTCATAGTAATCTCTAAAGGCTCTATTAATTTCTAAAGGATCTATAACTACCTGTCCATTACTTATAATACTGGTAATTGGTGTTTTAAATTCTAATTGTTTAATCTGCCATGCCAATAATTTCCCTGATTTTTCACCTTGTTCATAAAAAGATTGTTTCAATCTTAGAAGACTCGAGGCAGCTCTATTCGCTGATTTTTTGTCATATTCAGCTCTCAAAGTCAGTAATTCGTTCTCCAACCTTGGGTCACTTCCTGCATACACTTTTTCTTGAAAAATTTTTATTTTATGTTCCAATTGGACTCTCTCCTCTCGAGTCTTCTTAGATTTTGAACCTGTATAACTAATAATATGTCCCCTAATAAAACTTTGAAAGCCTCCCACTTTACACATGCTGATGTTTGTGTAGTATTGATGTCAAAGAACTCATCTATCTGTTTTTCTATATACTTAACTAATTCCTCATCCTGAAGCCATTTATGCTGAAATTGCCATCTACCAGATTCCTTTGTCAATTTCTTATCCACATATATTAGACAGCAGGGTGCATGATCAGAGATCACGATGTTATCATAAAAGCAGTTTTGAATCTTGGACCTTAATTCTGTGGAGATCAAAAAATAATCAATACGTGAGAATGTCTTGTAGGTATTGGAATAACAAGAGTAGGCTTTAACTTGTGGTTTCATTTCTCTCCATATATCTAGCAATCTCAATTCTTTCATAAAATGATTAATGGTCATCCTACATCCATTGTGCGTACAGTCCAGTCCTGTTGATCTATCTATACCGGGATTCAATGTACAATTAAAATCCCCTGTTGCCCTGTAAGTGATGATAAGATAAGAAATAAATTAGCAAAGAACTTTTGATCATCTATATTGGGACCAATATAGATTTATTTATTCCAATTTATATTTTCTAATAGCAAAGATCCTTGAATGATTAAATATCTTCCAAATTTGTCTCCAATTACATTTTTCACTTGAAATGGGACTGATTTATGTATGAGAGTCATAACTCCCCTGGCTCGGGATGAAAATGATGAGGTGAAAACACTTCCTTGCCATCTACTCCTAATTCTTTTTACATCCTCCTCTATTAGATGAGTTTCTTGTAAAAACACAATTTTTGAACCCATGTCTTTTATTTTATTCATAACTTGTTTAAGTTTTTTTAAATTTTGTAGACCTCTGCAATTCCATGAAGTTAAATTAAGATTAACGCTTTGGTTTATGATCAATAGGGAGTTTGGGATTACCTTGCAGTGTAAACATGCTCATACAGAGAAGCAAAAACATGAGTGGTTGAACATTCATCCTACAAACTACACACAAACAAATTCCCCCTTCCCACATTTGTGGTAATCCCCCCAAAATCAAAAGAAAAATTCCATCTCCCGATATAGCCATCGACCGCTCCACACCCACGGGGAGCAGCCTAAGCCACTCCTTCTTCATCCTCCCAATCACCCTAACTCTACTGCTTTTAATGACGTAACATTAACTCTCTTCTGTAGTTTTCCAACTTAACTCCAAAATTTTTAGCAACTTTGTACATCATAGTTTTTTTTTGTTTTTGTTTTTTTTTGATATATAATACAATCTATATTTTGTAAACTTGCTATTTGCTTCAAATCAGTCAGATGCCTGTGCAAATGCTTAAATATTCTACCTTATATTTTGTTCATGCTTAGCTCCCACCAGTCTCTTCTTGGATCTTCTTGATGAACTCCTGCGCCTCCTCTGGGGTCTTGAAGATGTGTGTTCTGCCCCCATACGTGGTCAACAGTCTCGCAGGGTGAATTACACCGTGACGAATCCCAAGGTTGTGCAGCTCTTTACATACGGGATCAAACTGCTTCCTCAATTGTTGGATTCCTGTGGCCAAATCTGGGTAGAACCGCACCTGCTGGTCCTGGTGTTTAATCTCTCCTTTAGCTCGTGCAGCGTTGAAGATCTTCATCCTGTCTCTGTTGCTGAGGAAATTCATAATAAGCGTCCTCGGTGGTCCCTTATCTCTCCGTGGGCTGATACGGTGTGCGCTTTCCAGAACGACTGCTGATTGAAGCTCCGCACTGCCCAGCGCCTCCGGAATCCACTTTTCCAAAAAGGAACATGTGTCCCGACCTTCGGATTCCTCCGGTAGACCCACCAGCCTCAAGTTGTTCCGTCTCGACCGGGACTCCAAATCCAGGACATTATCTTCCAGACATTTATTTTTTTTTTCCAAAGTGCGCACCTTTAATTGAAGACCGGTGACGTCATCCTCAGCACTAGAGACACGAAGCTCCACCTGTGCCATTCGTTCTACACAGTCACCCAATTCCTTTCTCATTCCTTCCAACGCTGCCATAATCCCATCAAATTTAGCGGAAAAGTCTGCTCTCATTGAACTAATGGCAGCTAGCATTGCACCTGTGCCGTTGCCCGCAGATACCGCACCGCTGCTAGCTTCCTCCGCCATATATGGAGCTTTATCTGCTGCGTCACAGACGTGAAAGTCCGTTAATTTGGACTGTTTCGGCGGCTTGCTTTTTCCTCTACCTGGTTTTCCAGCCTTAGGCTTCACCGACATATCCTCGCCCAAACGCTGGGATACGTTCTGTCCCAAATGAGAGAGTTATTTGCCGATTTTTTTTTTTTTCTCCAGGAGCAGAGCAGAGTGATACGTGTCCCTCTCACATGGCCGCCAAAACCGGAAGTGTATGGGAGGATTTTTTTTTTTTTTCCACAATATCTTTATTGAACCTTTTTTTTTTTTTTAACAAACATGATACAAACAATCAAACACTAACGCTAAAGTACTACAAAAAAAAAAAATGCACTAAAAACACCAACAACCACCAACAAAATCAAGTCTTCAACAATGCTCCTCTGTTTAGTCTAGACAATCCAATACATAAGTATACATATTATGTTCACCAGTTTGGAATTTACAAGGTCCACACACATCATTCACCTTCTTCTTCAAGAGTTATGTTTAAATTTTTTACATAATCAATAAAAGGTCTCCATATATTCTCAAACACAATTTCCTTTGATTTCAGTATATATGTTATTCTTTCTAATGGAAGGTTTGTTAACATCTGTCTTAACCACTGAGTCACATCTGGTCTATGAGTCTTTTTCCATAATAGTGCAATACATTTTTTGGCATTAAGCAAACTGAGGTCTATGAATGTTCTTTCACTTTTATTAAAATTATGCTTTTCTGGGTACAGACCCAACAAAAACAGTTTAGGATTCAGTATGATTTGTTTTGAGATTATTTTTTCAATTGTTACCCTCACCTCTTCCCAAAACATTCTTATTAATCTACATTCCCATAAACAATGAAATAGGGTTCCTTTACTTTCCATGCATTTTGTGCATGTATCTGGTATATTTTTGTTATATCTATTTAACTCCTCCGGTGTAACATACATCCGCATTAACCATTTGAAATGTATCAATTTAAGGCGTGCATTTATTGATTTGGTTTGAGCTTCTGTACAAGCCAATTCCCATTGTTCCTCCGAAATTTCAATTTGCAGATCTTCTTTCCAGTAGTTTAATCTTTTCAGTGAATTTTCACTTGAAGATAGTGTCAATGAGTTATAAAACTCTGAAATAATACCCTTTCTTTTACTATCTTTCATCATCATTTTTTCCAAGGATGAATAAATAGGTCGAGTGAGAGCTTTATTTTGATTTGATCGAATAAAGTTTCTAAGTTGAAGATATTTAAAAAAATGTGTTCTATTGAGATTAAATTTGATCCTCAGCTCTTCAAAAGACATTATGTTGTCTGCACATGGCAAATATAAATCCTGAATCTTTTGTATCCCTTTTAAATTCCATACTTTAAATACAGCGTCCGCTCTCCCTGGTTTAAAATATTGATTACCCCATATTGGACTAAATTGTGACAATAACTGTGGTTCTTTTAAATAGTTTTTAGCTTCACACCATATTTTGATCATATGCTTTACAAATGGATTTTTAACTTGTTTTTGTAATTTTTTTGCCGAATCTGAGTATATGAATATGGGAAGAGGTAAAGGTAAATTGTATGATTCCATTTCAGTCCAGTGAGGGAGATCATTTGATGAAAAATAATATGTCATAGACCTCAGTTGTGCCGACCAATAATACAACATAAAATTTGGACATTTCAGACCTCCACGATCAAATGGTAAATATAATAAAGACAGACGTAATCTAGCCCTCCTGTTGTTCCATATAAATTCCACTAACTTTTTTTTTATTCTTGAGAATAGATCTAAAGGTGGTGATAAGGGAATGTATTGAAATAAATAAAGTATTTTAGGTAAAATATTACTTTTAAGTATATTGATTCTCCCGATCATCGACATTGGTAGTGACATCCATCTCTGAGTTAACTCATTGATATCTGACATTAAGGCTTCATAGTTGACGCTGGCGACTGATTCTAGCTTAGGCATAATTTGGATTCCTAAATATTTAAACTGATTTACATCATTGAATTGATTTGCCTCAGGGGCTGGGTAATTTCTCTGGGTCTCATTTAGCATTAATATTGAAGATTTAGTTTTATTTATTTTATATCCTGATATTTCCCCAAAATTCTTTATTAAATTCAACAAGGTTGGAATTGATTTTTTTAGATTCGACATAAACAAAATTATATCATCGGCGTACAGGGAGATTTTATGTTCTGTTGGTCCAACTTTAATTCCATATATTTGTGAATGTAAACGTATCGCTATCGCTAAAGGTTCAATTGCCATAGTAAACAGTAAAGGTGAAAGTGGACAGCCTTGTCGACATCCTCTATTGATTTTTATTGGTTTTGAAATATTGTTATTTGTTAGGATTTCTGCTGTAGCATTATTGTATATTATTTGAACCCATTTTATGAAATTATTTCCAAGTCCAAACCTTTGTAGGACTTCAAAAAGAAAGGGCCATTCAACTCTATCAAAGGCCTTTTCGGTGTCCAATGATAGGAGAGCTGTATCCGGTGCTTCTTTATTAAAATAAATAATATTAAATAGTCTTCTTACATTATGGAAGCCTTGTCTACCCTTTATAAAGCCATTCTGATCTCGATTAATAATATTTGGTAAAATTTCTTGTATTCGTCTTGCTAAAATTTTACAGATTATCTTAAGGTCGGCGTTTAATAGGCTTATTGGTCTCATATTTTCACATTTATTAGAGGGCTTACCTGGTTTTGGCAGCAGTATAATTAAGGCATTATTTATGTATGATGGTAAATGATTATTTTGAAATGCTTCTAAAACCATTTCCAAAAAAGGTTTTATTAATTTATTCTTAAATTTTTTATAAAGGTCAACTGGAAGACCATCTGGTCCTGCACTTTTTCCTGATTTCATATTATCAATGGCTAGCCCAACTTCTTCTTGACTAATTTTAGACTCCAATATCTCCCTGTTTTCATTTGGTATACACGGTATAGATAGTTCGTTCAAAAACCCATTTAGTTTTGTTAAATCAGGTTCATTTTTGGTATCATATAATTTTTCATAGTAATCTCTAAAGGCTCTATTAATTTCTAAAGGATCTATAACTACCTGTCTGTTACTTATAATACTGGTAATTGGTGTTTTAATTTCCAATTGTTTAATCTGCCATGCTAATAATTTTCCTGATTTTTCACCTTGTTCATAAAAAGATTGTTTCAATCTTAGAAGACTCGAGGCAGCTCTATTCGCTGATTTTTTGTCGTATTCAGCTCTCAAAATCAGTAATTCATTCTCCAACCTTGGGTCACTTCCTGCATACACTTTTTCCTGAAGACTTTTTATTTTATGTTCCAATTTAGCTCTCTCCTCTCGAGTCTTCTTAGATTTTGATCCTGTATAACTAATAATATGTCCCCTAATAAAAGCTTTGAAAGCCTCCCACTTTACACATGCTGATGTTTGTGTAGTATTGATGTCAAAGAACTCGTCTATCTGTTTTTCTATATACTTGACAAATTCCTCATCCTGAAGCCATTTATGCTGAAATTGCCATCTACCTGATTCCTTTGTCAATTTTTTATCTACATATATTAGACAGCAGGGTGCATGATCAGAGATCACGATGTTATCATAAAAGCAGTTTTGAATCTTGGACCTTAATTCTGTGGAAATCAAAAAATAATCAATACGTGAGAATGTCTTGTAGGTACTGGAATAACAAGAATAGGCTTTAACTTGTGGTTTCATTTCTCTCCATATATCTAACAATCTCAATTCTTTCATAAAATGATTAATAGTCATCCTACATCCAATGTGCGTACAATCCAGTCCTGTTGATCTATCCACACCTGGATTCAATGTACAATTAAAATCCCCTGCTATTATATGTTGCCCTGTAAGTGATGATAAGATGAGAAATAAATTAGCAAAGAACTTCTGATCATCTATATTGGGACCATATAAGTTCACAAGATTTATATTTTCTAATAGCAAAGAACCTTGAATGATTACATATCTTCCAAATTTGTCTCCAATTACATTTTTCACTTGAAAAGGAACTGATTTATGTATGAGAGTCATAACTCCCCTGGCTCGGGATGAAAATGAAGAGGTGAATACACTTCCCTGCCATCTACTCCTAATTCTTTTAACATCCTCCTCTATCAGATGAGTTTCTTGTAAAAACACAATTCTTGAACCCATGTCCTTTATTTTATTCATAACTTGTTTAAGTTTTTTTAAATTTTGTAGACCTCTGCAATTCCATGAAGTTAAATTAAGATTAACACTTTGGTCCATGATCAATAGAGAGTTTGGGATTACCTTGCAGTGTAAACATGCTCATACAGAGAAGCAAAAACATGAGTGGTTGAACATTCATCCTACAAACTACACACAAACAAATTTCCCCTTCCCACACTTGTGGCAAACCCCCCAAAATCAAAAGAAAAATTCTGTCTCCCGATATAGCCATCGACCGTTCCACACCCACGGGGAACAGCCTAAGCCACTCCTTCTTCATCCTCCCAATCACCCTAACTCTACTGCTTTTAATGACGTAACATTAACTCTCCTCTGTAGTTTTCCAACTTAACTCCAAAATTTTTAACAACTTTGTACATCATAGTTTTTTTTTGTTTGTTTTGTTTTTGTTTTGTTTTTTTAATATATAATACAATCTATATTTTGTAAACTTACTATTTACTTCAAGTCAGTCAGATGCCTGTGCAAATGCTTAATTATTCTACCTTATATTTTGTTCATGCTTAGCTCCCACCAGTCTCTTCTTCTTCTTTGATCTTCTTGATGAACTCCTGCGCCTCCTCTGGGGTCTTGAAGATGTGGGTTCTGCCCTCATACGTGGTCAGCAGTCTCGCAGGATAGATTACACCATGACGAATCCCAAGGTTGCGCAGCTCCTTACGTACGGGATCAAACTGCTTCCTCAATTGCTGGATTCCTGTGGCCAAATCTGGGTAGAACCGCACCTGCTGGTCCTGGTGTTTAATCTCTCCTTTTTTAGCTCGTGCAGCGTTGAAGATCTTCATCCTGTCTCTGTTGCTAAGAAACTTCATAATTAAGGTCCTCGGCGGTCCCTTATCTCTCCGTGGGCCAATACGATGTGCTTTTTCCAGAACCACTGCTGATTGCAACTCCTCACTGCCCAGCACCTCCGGAATCCACTTTTCCAGAAAGGAGCATACGTCCCGACCTTCTGATTCCTCTGGAAGACCCACCAGCCTCAAATTATTCTGTCTCGACCGAGATTCCAAATCCAAAATATTATCTTCCAGAGATTTTTTTTTTTTTTTCCAAAGTGCGCACCTTTAATTGAAGACGGGTGACGTCATCTTCAGCACTAGCGAGACGGAGCTCCATCTGCGCCGTTCGTTCTACACAGTCACCCAATTCCTTTCTTATTCCTTCCAACGCTGTCATAATCCCATCAAATCTAGAGGAAAAGTCCGCTCTCATTGAACTCATGGCAGCCATCAGCGCATCTGCGCCATACCCCGCAGATATCGCAGCGTTGCCAGCCTCCTCCGCCATATATGGAGTTTTGTTTACTGCGTCACAGACCTGAAAGTCCGTTAATTTGGACTGTTTCGGCGGCTCGCTTTTTCCTTTTCCTGGTTTTCCAGCCTTAGGCTTCGCCGACATATCTTCGCCCAAATGCTGGGATACGTTCTGTCCCAAATGAGAGAGTTATTTGCCGATTTTTTTTTTTTCCAGGAGCAGAGCAGAGCGAGACACGTCCGTCCTACGTGGCAGCCATAACCGGAAGTCCCTGTATGGGAGGATTTTACTGAAAATTAATAAATGAAACAAGTTAAATTTAGACTGTAAAGCAGTGTTGTCATATCACACCTACACTACAGCGATGCATCCATTCCCTCCTCCTCTCCGTTCCTCTGTCTCCAGCCACCTGCCAGCGGACTGCACCGGTAACGTTAGCGCTTCTTATTTTCAATGAGCAACACTCTCAGCTTTAGAAAACTGACCACACTATTAGTACATGCTGTTTAAATAGTTTACCTGCTGTTGGACAGTAATCTTTCTTACAATGGTTGCTGACAGCTGAGCTGCTTCCGTTATGCTGGCTAATATTTTAACTGCAGTATATGAATGAATTACAGGAGCAACTTACTCTTTTTCATATTCTCTGTTATTGTCACTGTAATATCAGCCCTCACTCTGAATATTAGTGCATCTTGGTAAATTAGAATATCATGATTTGTAATTTAATTAAAAAAGATAACGATAATCATCACATAAATTTAAAACAGCTTAAATATTTTACTGTATGTGTAGTGAAGGCTCACATTCCTGCACTGATATTTAAAGTGTTTTTTGGACTGGAAGAAGTTCTTTTAATTTTCATCTGAAGCTTAATTAAACTTTTAAACTTATAGACCCAGCAAGATTTGAAATAAGATGGACTAGCTTGTTATTTTCAATCAATCAATCAATCAATTAACCAATCAATCAATCAGCCTTTATTGTCATGATGCTATGCATACAACTGTAGTGCAAGCAAGATGAAATTGCATTTCTGTAGGCATCCATATTGTAAAAAGAACATAATTTAAAAACACACTCACACACCCCCTCACCCCCCACCCCGACAGCCATTCACACATCCCTGAGACACATCTGGATTTTATAGTAATGTTAACTTATTACAGTTGCAGTTAAAATAAATGTATATTAAATGTATAAAAAAACCCAATTAAAATGGCTAAGTGAATCTAAGTAGCTAAGAGAAATAAATACTTAAGACTGACTAAAACTATAATATACATATACATAATGTCCATAAAGTGCAGAAATGTGTATAAAAGATTCCGGATCAACTGTTGTCGATAATCATCTCCTTTGTTTTGTCCACGTTGAGCACCAGATTGTTCTCCCTGCACCAGCCCTCCAGGTCTCTAACTTCTTCCCTGTACGTTGATTCCTCATCCCTCCGAATAAGTCCCACCACTGTGGTGTCATCTGCAAACTTACAGTAATAATCTGGTTCCCCTCGTGTCTGGACACACAGTCATGTGTTAAAAGTGTAAACAACATTGGACTGAGTACACAGCCTTGAGGGGATCCAGTGCTCAGCGTGATGGAGTTGGAGATGTTGTTTCCAACCCGGACAGACTGAGGTCTCTCGGTCAGGAAATCCAGGATCCAGAGACATGTGGCAGTGTTCAGACCGAGAAGGAGTAATTTCTCCATCAGTCTCTAGGGAATAATGGTGTTAAATGCTGAACTGAAATCAGTGTACAGGAGTCTGGCATAGGTGTCTTTCTGACCCAGGTGGGTAATGACAGAGTGCAGGGTGGTGACTATAGCATCCTCTGTGGAGCGATTTGAACGATACATGAACTGGAGCGGGTCCTGTGATGCAGGAAGGCAGGCTGTAATGTGTGGTTTAACAAGCCGTTCAAAACACTTCATCACAATTGGTGTCAGTGTGATAGGATGCTAGTCATTCAGACAGGACACAACTGCTTTCTTTGCCACCGGTACTATGATAGAGGTCTTAAAGCATCTAGGGATGATGGCCTGACTCAGGGAAATGTTATATATGTCAGTCAGGACATCCGCCAACTTGCTTGCGCAGACTCGGAGCACACGTCCCGGGATGTTGTCCGGACCTGCAGCTTTACATGGGTTGACCCTGATTAGGGTCCTCCATGTGTCCGCTGCGTTGATGGTGATAGCTGGCCCCACAGATAGTGAAGATGGGCCAGCCCTCCCTTTGATTGTCGGGTTTGATGCTTCAAAACGTGCAGAGAAGTTATTGAGCCTGTCTGGAAGCGAAGCGTCATCATCATTGACCCCCTGCCTAGACTTATAATCCGTCAATGCCCGTACTCCCTGCCATATCCGTTTGGTGTTCCCTGTGTCACAGAAATGTCCCTGGATTTTCTCCACATAGGCGCGTTTCGCCGGCTTAATTCCCTTTGCGAGCGCAGACCTGGCTGAGCGGAGGGCAATCCTGTCCTTTGCTCTAAAGGCTGCATCTCTGGCTGTGAGCAGTGAGCGCACCTCTGCAGTCATCCAGGGTTTATAGTTGCCCCGTGCAGTGAAGGTCTTCAATATAGTGACATCCTCTGTGCACTTCGCAATGTAGCTGGTGACCGTTTGAGTGTACTCCACATCAATCCTGTCTCCCTGAGAGGCTGCTATTTTGAAAACTCCCAGTCTGCATGCAGAAAACAGCCCTGAAGTGCCGAGGCTGCACCCTCAGGCCAAGTCCTGATTTGTTTCTCTACTGGCCTGCTGTGCTTCAGTAAGGGTTTGTAGGCAGGCACCAGCATCACGGCTAGGTGGTCAGAATGGCCGAGGTGGGAGCGAGATGTTGCCTTATATGCATTTGGGAGATTTGTGTACACCAAGTCCAACATATTCTCTCCTCTAGTCTTAAAGTCCACACATTGTTTGAACTTGGGGAGCACAGTCTTTAAACTGGTGTGATTAAAATCCCCTGCAACCACCACAAAACTGTCCGGGTGTGAAGTTTGAAATTCACTGATAGCATCATGCAGCTCTCTGAGTGCCTTGTTAGCATTAGCTTTGGCATTAGCGCTAGGAGCCACGTAAACAGCAGCTACAAACACGTTGGTGAATTCCCTCGGCAGATAGAATGGCCAGTAGTTCACGACAAGGAACTCCGCCAACGAAGAGCAGTGTTTAGTTGTGAATGAATGAATGAATGAATTTATTTCGGATAGTACATTACAGGTTAAAAGAAACTGTATAATATAACAACAAGGTCAAATTAGACAAAGACTCCTTCTACTATACAATTCCACGTGAGTTATCCGAAATGGGTGATGGCTGAAGCCGCAGCTTATATTGCCCACCCATATTCCATCCAAGAATTCAAAGGAGAAGAAAGAGAAAACAAGACAAGAGCGATTACAATTTAAAACAAGGCTAAGACAAAATATGACTGAGAGAAAAAGAAAACTGAGCTAGTCTAAGTTAAGCGGTTACTATTCAAAAACAAATCTAAGACATAGTGTCACAGAGAAAAAAGAAAAAACTAAGCTATAACACAACACAGGCTGGAAATGTCAATCCTTATGTGAGTTTACATGTCGTCTTGTAAATATGTTTGGAGTATTTCTTCCTTTAGTTTTTGTTTAAATTGTCCAAGCTTTGTACATGATTTTAATTCAGGTCCAAAATCGTTCCATAATCTGACACCTTGCACTGAAATACAGTGTTGCTTGGTAGTTGTTCTCACTGTAGGCTTTTGAAATATACATGTTCCTCTGAAGTGATATCGTTTCTCCCTTGTTTGGAACAACTTTTGGATATTTGCGGGCAGTGATAGATTCTTCACTTTGAACATTATTATTGCGGTTTTAAAGTCGATCAGATCTTTCAACTTGAGAGTTTTTTGTTTAAGAAAAAGTGGGTTTGTTGGTTCCCTGTAAGCTGCTTTGTTGATTATTCTAATAGCTCTCTTTTGAAGCATAAAGAGTGGATATATGTTTGTTTTATATGTATTTCCCCATACTTCATTACAATATGTCATGTATGGGAGTATTAATGAATGATACAAGGTGTATAGTGTGGGTTGATTCAGCAAATTTTTCACTCTGTGTAATATTGCAATTGATTTGGATACTTTACCTTTTATATAATTAATATGTGGCTTCCAACACAGTTTGTTATCAATTATTACTCCAAGGAATTTAGTTTCGGATACGCTTTCAATCTCTACACCATTTACACTGAGTTTGGGTACTGGGTAGTTGTGATGGTTGTTAAAGACTATAAATTTTGTCTTGCTTAAATTGAGCGTTAATTTGTTTGAATCAAACCACAGTTTCAGCTTTCCTAATTCCTTTCCGAGTGTATCCAGAAGTTTCCACTGCATAGCAGGTTAGTGTCATCAGCAAACAATATTAAGTCCATTTTTTCTGAAACTTTACATATATCATTTATATACATATTGAATAATAATGGTCCCAAAACTGAACCCTGTGGGACTCCACAGGTGACCTTCAGTAGCTCTGAGTTTTTGTTGTTAACACATACAAACTGATATCTATTCTTTAAGTAACTTCTTAACCAGGACAGTGCTACCCCTCTAATACCACAATTTTGTAGTTTCTTTAATAATAGATTGTGATCTACTGTATCAAATGCTTTTTTAAGATCCAGGAATACTCCAACTGAATACTCTTTATTTTCAATGGCTGTTGATATTTTTTCTGTAAATTCCATTAAGGCATATGCTGTTGTCCTTTTGTGTCTGAACCCATATTGAACCCATATTGCTGCTCACACAATAGATCATTCTTCAGTATGAAGTTGTCAATTCTCTCATAGAATATTTTTTCAAGTATCTTGGAAAATTGCGGTAATAGTGAAATTGGTCTGTAGTTGGAGAGTTCCCCTCTGTCGCCTGTCTTGTAAATCGGAATTACTTTAGCTATTTTCATTGCATTGGGAAATATACCTGATTGGAGAGACAGGTTACAGATATACGTCAGTGGTTTCACTATGCATTCGATAACAGTTTTGACTAGTAGCATATCAATACCATCGCAGTCAGTAGATGTTTTACTTTTGAACGATTTAACAATTTCAATGACCTCTCTTTCGTCTGTGTTCTTTTTGAAGATGGTGTCTTTTACAGCAGTGTTATTGCATATTGAATCACCTGTTGGCACCGTAGTGGGTATTTCTCGGGCCAGTTTAGGTCCAATGTTAACAAAAAAATTATTAAATTCATCTGCAGGTGAAGCTATATTCACATTCGGAGTCGATTTATTATTTTTTGGAATGTTAGTTGGGTAGCTGGTATTTCTGCTTTTATTTCCAAGGATACTGTTGATTATTGTCCATGTATTTTTAATATTGTCTTTGTTTTTTTTCCAGTTCTTTACTGTAATAGTCTCTTTTACTACATCTTATTATATATGTTAACTTATTTTTGTATGTTTTATACCGCTGCTCTGCTTCTTTTGTCCTTTTCTTTATGAAAGCTTTATATAATAAATTTTTCTTTTTACACGCCTTTTGTAGTCCTTTGGTTAGCCATGGTTTGTCAGTAAATTTGTGTTTAAGCTTTTTTTAACTAATGGGCAGTTTTTTTCATAAAGAGTGGTTACAATGTTTGTAAATGTGTCATAGGCTTCATTTACATCTGATACATAGACTTCTGTCCAGTCTTGCTTCAGCAAGTCCTCTTTAAAAGAACTGATTGCGTTTGGTGATTTGTGTCTGAACGATTTTGAGATTTTTTCTGGGTTGGGCCCCGTGTGGCCATGGATAAGTGCAAAGATTGGCAAGTGGTCGCTTATATCATTTATCAATAATCCACTTTCTATTTTCTTGTCGAGAACATTGACAAACAGGTTGTCAATAAGTGTAGCAGAGTGAGCTGTGATTCTACTGGGATGTGTTATTGTGGGATATAGACTCATGCTGTACATAGAGTTCATGAACTCTGTAACTACATTTTGTTGATGTGGATTAAGTAGATCAATATTGAAATCTCCACAAATTGCTACCATTTTCTTACTAGTAATATTATTGTACAGCTCGACTAATTTATCTCTGAATGTCTCAATGCAAGTTCCCGGCGTTCTGTATATGCAGCTTATGATTAGATTTTTTGTTTTGTCTAGGTCAATCTCAACAGTAACACATTCCAGAAGCCCTGGTAGTGCTGAGGACATTTCATTTACAAGCTTACATCTATATAGGTCATCAATATACAGTGCAACACCACCACCCTTTTTTTGAGATCTGTTAATGTTAAACATCTGATATCCCTCTATTGCCATCAGGGGAGCCTGGTCTGCATTAAGCCAGGTTTCAGAGACTGCTATAGCTGTGAATTTTCTGTTTAGCTGTTTTAAATAGTCCTGAATCTGTGAGAAGTTTTTGTTAAGACTTCTGCTATTGAAGTGTATTATTGACAGTTTACCATCTAATTGCACTTGACTTTTGAATTGCTTTTCAGTGTAATATTCACAGTGGTTATGAATATTATTGAAAAAGTGGTTATCAGGATCAATATCATTCTCCATCTCTTGTGGTTTATGTTCAGCATAGTGGCATATTTTTAGAGTTTGAGTTTCCTCACTCTGTGTTTCATAGTCAGTGTTCATCTGTATTTATCTAAGTCAGTAGCATCTCTGATCATTATACTTTTTGCTTGCTCAGGTGTTCCATTTAGTTTAATCCAAATTCTACAATTTCTTGTCCAGGTTGTCTGTATCTTATTATGTTTCTTTAGCATCCGTGCCTGCCGTGCTAATTCAGCGTTTTTTTTTTTTGTCAGGTGTTCATTTAGGTAAACTTGAGTTTCCTTTAGTTTTTTGGCCTGCCTCAGTATGTCATTTTTCACCCTCCTGTTCACAAAGCGCATCACAATTGATTTCTTTGTTTTGTTATCTTTCTTCGGTAAAGCATAACAGGCTGAGATCGCATTGGCTTCTACTTTAATGTCTTTATCATTAAGGAACTGAAGCACTTGGTTTTCTGAGGACATTGATTCACTTATGGAAGCATGTTCACCACTCAGTCCTGTAGCGGCATGGGCGTACGACTGATATCTGATGTCTAGTCCACTTATAACTATGTCATCAATGCGAGAACCTTGTTCAAGATCCTCGACGCGTTGCTCCAAAAGACGCCCGTGTTGCTCCAGGTCCATAATTTTTTTGTCTTTTTCTTTTATTATTGAATGTAGGGCTTGTACCTCCTGTATTAGGTCTAATATTTTGTCCTGCTGGCTAGTCACTTTGGCCAATTCTTCTAACACAAAGTTCAGAGTGTTTTTTAATTTCTTCCATTTCCTCTTTTTTGGGTGGCATTTTACTGACCTGTGGATAGAAATAAGCAGAGAATCCGGCTAGGCCTCAACTAGCTCGGTCGCTACTGGACCCGCCGCTCCTGCGCAGCTTCTCCGCCGAGTGACGCTGCTCAGCTCCGCAGATCACCGCCGTCTATCGCCGGCGCCTGTCTCCGTCTACCTGGGCAGTTATGTCGTGCATCGCCGGCGCAGCCGGAATCCACCGATCACAGCCACTCGTCGCCGTCTGGCTAGGCGGCTCCTCCGCTGGGCCCCGTCCCCGTCAGTTATATCGCACTCCGCCGGCGCAGCTCTAATCCACCGATCACCTCCGCCGTGTGGCATTAATGTGGCATTAATACACCAGTTCTTGTTAATATAGATACTGTACATAGCGCCCCCCCCCCCCCCGGCTCTTACCGGAGCTAGCAGCCTCCCTGTCTGCCCGGAACGATGTCATCCCTTCCAGCTGAATGGCTGCATCAGGGATGTTGTCGTGGAGCCATGCCTCCGTGAACGCAAACACACAGCAGTGCCTCCACTCTCTGCGGGTTTCTCTCAGTAGACGCAGCTCATCCAGCTTGTTGTCAAGGGAGCGGACATTGGAAAGTAGGAGCAACGGTACTGCTGGTCTGGAGGGGTTAGCCTTTAGCCTAGCATAAATTCCGGCTCTCTTCCCTCTCCTTTGTTTAGGTTTGCGCCGCTTATGCTTCCTCCTCTCCCAGGTAGCTGCCAGCGAAACCCCCGATAGTATTCCATGCTGGTATAGAATGTCCAAATCGCACCCGAACGCCGCAGTTCTTGCAGCGTACATTGCCTTGATGCTTAATAAGGTCTCTCGGTTGTAAGTTGTATGTCTGGGATGATTAAAACACTCAAAACTCTCACACTCACTGATGCCTAGAGGGGCCGCAGCATCCATGCGCGCCGCCATCGTGTCTATTTTCTTTCTTTTTAACTTTAATGGAGTTGAATATTACTCTAGTTTGTTTTTAACACGCAGTTACAACAGCCTTTATGGAGCAGCAGAGCTGCTATTTGAGTTTTTACACTTTAACATCTATTATTTAACTGTGTTGCTACAAACACTAATGATTAAACTGTCAAGTTCAAGTTTCCAACTCATGTTTGATGGGTCATTATTTTATTTAGCTATGGAACCTTTTTATGATAGGCTACATGATATTAAGGCAGGGACTGACGACAAAGTGATTTTCACAGGTGTGCAGGCTTAAACAGGTGAGGTAAAACATGACCTAGAGCCCCGAACAGGAGCTGTGCCAGCAGGAAGCTGAGCTGGCGGACATGAGAGAAATTATCGCGATTAGTTGACTAATCGAAAAAATAGCCGTTAGATTAGTCGAATACCAAAATAATCGTTAGTTGCAGCCCTATTGTACAATAATAATATGCGTAGTACAAATTGAATGCGGTCGAGGAGGTGCAAACAGTGACAGTCTGGAATGCACATGGACAGGAGTGCAATAACAAACAGCAACAGATGTGACATTAGTGCAAATGGTTGTATTAAGGTGCAAAGACGTACAGCAGCAGTCTTAATACTGTTGATGTACTAAGGCTTTCTGTGCAAACAACTGAGGTAGAGTTTTTGTGTAAATTAGTGTGTTACAGTCCAGGGGCAGAGTTCAGAGTCCTGATGGCCTGGTGAACAAAGCTTTTTAACAGTCTTGTGGAGTGGGCCCGGAGGCTCCAATACCTTCTCCCTGAGTGCAGGAAGATGAAGAGGGAGCGTGAGGGGTGGGAGGTATCACCTTCGATGTTGATGGCTCTGTGGGTGAGGTGGGTGTGGTAGATGTCCATGAGGGAGAGCAGAGGGGCACCAATGATCATGCTGGCTGTATTCACTGTGTGTTGTAGAGTCTTCCAGCAGGAGGCAGTGCAGCTTCCGTATCACAGTGATGCAGCTAGTGAGGATACTCTCAGTGGTGCCTCAGTAGAATGAGAACATGATTGGGGGGGGGGGGGGACTCATGCTCTCCTCAGTTTGTGGAGGAAATAGAGGTGAGTTTGAGCCTTCTTGGCCAGGGACGTGGTGTTGTTGGACCAGGAGAGGTCCTCAGAGATGTGCATCCACAGAAACTTGGGGCTGCTCACCCTCTCCACAGCTGCTCCGTCGATGATCAGAGGGGAATGCTGTGTGTCCACTCCTGAAGTCGACCACAATCTCCTCGGTTTTTCCCTCGTTCAGGAAGATTGTTGTCTTTACACCACTGGACCAGTTGGCTGGCTCACCTCATTTCTATAATTAGCCCCTTCATTGTTGGTGATGAGGCCCACCTTTCTTGTGTTGTCCACAAACTTGATGATGTGGTTGGTGTTGTAGGCTGGTACGCAGTCATAGGTCGGCAGGGTGAAGAGCAGCGGACTGAGCAAGCACCCTTGTGGGGCCCCTTTGCTCAGCGTGATGGCCTTGGAGGTGTTGGTGCCAACCCGCACATTCTGTGGCCTCCCTGTGAGAAAATCCAGCACCCAGTTACAGAGAGAGGTTTTGAGTCCCAAGTGTCTGAGTTTTTCTATTAGGTGCTGGAGGATGATTGTGTTGAATGCTGAACTGAAGTCCAAGAACAGCATTCGCATATAGGAGTTCTTTGAGTCCAGGTGGGTGAGGGCTGGATGGAGAGCAGCAGAGATCTTGGTATTTTTTTTTTTTTTGTATGCTTTATTAATCCCAGAGGGAAATTCAGGGCATCCACCTGGATGGATGAGGCAGTCATGGTGCGGTGCCAATCCCTTCACCATTCACATACACATTCACACCTAGGGCCACTTTAGAGTCTCTATTTAACCTAACATGCAAGTTTTGGCCTGTGGGAGGAAACTGGAGTACCCAGGATAAACCCACGCAGACACGGGGAGAACATGCAAACTCCACACAGAAGGGTCGCTGATGGTCAGGGAGTGGCATCCTCTGTGGATCTGTTTGACCTGTATGCAAACTGAGTTGGGTCATGGGAGGGACGGAGGATGGATTTGATGTTCTGCATGACCAACTGCTCGAAGCATTTTATTATGATGGAAGTCAGTGCTACGGGTGCTAATCATTATAGCTGGATGGGAATGACTTCTTTGGGACTGGTATTATGGTAGCAGCTTTGAAACACATGGGGACAACAGCTTGATTCGGAGATGTTGAAGATGTCGGCCAGGACATTCTTGAGCTCCTCCGCACAGTCCTTCAGAACGTGACCCGATATGTTGTCTGGTCCAGCTGCCTTACATGGGTTAATCCTGGAGCGGATCCTCTTCACGCTGGCTGTAGCCAGACTTATAGCCTGCTTGTCTGGGGGAGGAGTGGTCTTCTGTATCGATGTGCTGTTTTGTGCTTCAGAGCGGCCGAAGAAGTCATTTAGGTTGTTAAGCAGTGTGATGTCACTCACACAGGTCTGAAGTGGAGGTTTGTAGTTGGTGAGGGTCTGTATGCCATGCCAGAGACACCATGCATCTCTGGTGGTACTGAAGTGACCGGATATTTTCTTGCTGTACTGTAGTTTTTCTTCCCTGATACCGCAGGACAGGTTGGCCCTAGTTGTTGTTAGTCCTGCAGTGTCGTTGGCCCTGAAGCCTGCATTCCAAGCCCTGAGGAGCGTGTGAACATCTGCTGTCATCCATGACTTCTGGTTGGCACGAACAGTGACTGTTTTGCAGTGAGTGACATCAGCAATGCTTTTAGCTATGTATGCTACAACAGCCTCGGTGTACTCCTCTATGTTTGTGTCTTCATAGTGAGTGGCTGCATGCTTGAAAATGTCCCAGTCTGTGGTGCTAAAGCAGTCTTTCAGAGAATAGGAGGCCCCCTCTGGCCACACACGTACCTGCTTTTGTGTTGGTCTGGTGGCTCTCACTCTGGGTCTGTATGGAGGCCTTAGCAAGATGGTGATGTGATCAGAGAGACCAAAGTGGAGGAGGGGGAGACCTTACAGTATATGCTCTCTTTTAAGTTGTGTACACCAAGTCCAGCAAGTTGTCTCCTCTTGTTGGAAAGTTGACATGTTGATGTAATTTTGGTAAGAGGGCCTTTAAATTTGCGTGGTTGAAGTCTCCTGCCATGATGAGGAATCCGTCTGGGTGCGCTGTCTGTGTCTCACTGATGGCCTGATAGAGTTCATTGAGTGCCTTGCTCCTATCGCTGGTGATGGGTGGGATGTAAACGGTGACGAGCAGGATGGATGTAAATTTCTTCGGTAGGTAGAAGGGTTGGCACTTGATGATAATAAATTCCACCAACAGAGAACAGTGTTTGTGCATGATGGTAATGTCCCATCACCAAGCATTGCTGATGTGAACACATGCTCCCCCGCCACGAGTCTTACCTCCTTCCATAAAGACTCGGTCAGCACAATAGCATGTTAGCCCTGCTAGTGGATAGTAGAGTCCAGGATAAGATAAGAGATAAGATAAGCCTTTATTAGTCCCACAATGGGGAAATTCCAGGATTGCAACAGCACAGGGATAGCAACACTCAGAGCAATAATTAAGAAGATACGAAAAATATAAATAAGAGCAGTGGATATACATACATACACATAAATATATAAATATATATACAAAGTGCAGAGCATTGTAGCAAGATGGAATAAACAGCATCACCGTCTACTTAGTTATCCTACATAGTGTTGGTTAGCCACGATTCGTAAAGATGAAAACACAGCAGTTCCACGCTTCACGTTACATAGATCTCGGGAGCTGTATGTGGTCTATTTTGTTGTCAAGTGAGCGTGCATTGGCCAGAATGAGGGATGGTAACGGAGGTCTGTGCGGGCTAGCGGCTAGCCTAGCCCGGATGCCTCCTTGTTTACCCCGCTTCTGCTTTCTGTCACACCGCTTTCAGCCCCTCTCTTTGGGATGAGCTACAGCAGGTGGGTCCTGCAGTGTCGAAGTTTGGTGGAGAAGTCTCAGGGCTCGAAGCTCCTCTGTAACGTTCTGGTTCAAGACATGATGTTTGGTCTTATTTCTTATATGCAGAAGGCTGTGGTGACTGTAATTTATCAGCAACGTCATTGGTGAACTACGTGCATCCATATGTAGACGTAAAACACAGACATAAAGCATACGAACATGCACTTAAACATACTTTAGGCAACACTAAACACAGAGAGAGGGGCCACTGCATCTGTCCGCGCCACCAAATCAACTCTTCCTACAGTGTTTTTCCAAATATTTTTAAAACTTGGTACCAGGGTTTGATATACACTGACGAGCCACATGGAAAAGATGAAAACTGCTCTCTTTCAGTAAGATGTTAGCATCTTCAAAGAAAACATAGGCGGGAGATACTGCACTCGCCTCAGAGTGCTCTTGCTACTGTACATCTTAGAAGGGACATTTGTGCATGAATTTTGGTATCTTGCGTGGCTTCTGGAAAAATAAAAAACATAGCACAATACTGTCATGTTGCTAGGGTCTGTCTTGATCTCATTCGATCTCATCCAAAGAGCAGTTCTCATTTGCTGCCAGTTCTTACAGAAGAACCAAAGCTCATTAGAGTGAGCACTATCTATACACATTTTGATAATGGTGGTTTGTAGAAGATGTGTCCCTATGAATGTCTGAACCCACACACCTACATTGTATGAAGGGTGTGCTGCTAACGAGTTAGCTTCGTGAGCTACCACAGTTTTTTTTTTAATAGTTATTCTGCGTATATTCTACTTTCCCTACTAGGAGTGTACCATGTCGTATCACTCACGATAATACCAGTATAAATTTTGATACCGGTGTAAAAAGGAATATGGCGATATTTGAGGTTGCCTGCATGATGACATCACACTGTTATGCTGTTGGTGTAGTTACGTGTTTGTGGTTACCCGGCTTAAACAAACATGGCGCAGGAAGACAGGGGCAGCTCCGTGGCTAGTTTTTAAGGCTGTTTTAGACTGCTGCCATGTTGGTAAAAACAAACAAACTAACAAAAAATGGTATGGGAGTATGGGTAATTTGCTTGCAAATTTTTCTGCATGTCAACAACACTGCTCTAGCATAAAGTTGCCAGTGTACAGTGGTTTATTTTCATTCATCTTCAGCTTCTTCAGGTTGAATTTATTAAGCCACTTGGAAGAAAAAAACATATCATTTGTGGCTTTTACCCACTCACATTCAGCCAGTTGTACATTGGTTACCCCAGGCTGTGTTCAACAAGTGACAAAAGAGGGAGGGTCGGGTGAACTGTGGCTCATTAGCATTGAAAGAAACGGATACTGAAGTGAATCGTTCTGAAGAAGGGTGTTTGATCTGAGTGGAAAAATGTGCTGCAGTATTTAAACCCTGAGGTGTTTTGACCAAATCATGCCTCAAGATATTTTATTAAGACCTCTGGGAACTGTGTCAACATGTGGAAAAAGAGCATAATATATCCCCTTTAATGTGTAATTCACTGCATCTCTCGCAGTGTCTCCTGCGCCATGTCAATCATCCTTGTCATGAATATATTGTCCTCGTTTCTGTCTTTCGTGTTACAGTGCCCAAATGTAAATTCTTTAAGCCCCACATATCAAACTTCATTTGTATTTTTCCTAGTCTTTGAAGTCTTGCAAATGTATTTCCTCTTCCGCCTTCTTTCTTTACCAGCATGCTACAGTTCTACACCTACATTCCTGCCATTGAGTTTTGTTTTAGTGCTCCTGTTTCTCTTGCCAAATACATTCCTCTTCCTGATACATACTTCTTCCCAAGTGTCCTTGTTTTTGGTAATAACTCATTCTAATAGATTCTGCTTTTAAACCTTATAACTGGATTGTTTAGCATAGCTCTGATTGAAATCTACCTTCGAGACCACTTACTCTGACATCATCTTGTCTTGAGAAAAGCTCAGTCTTCTTGCCTTCACTCCAAAATTCTCATTTTTCTCTTTATCGTGCTTTTGACTCTTGCATTGACTGACATCTTGGCTGAACTGATATCTTCTCTTTCTTCCCCACTTTTTTCATTAAGAAAAAATGTCCAACTGTTTTCATTTGTTTGTCTTTTTGAAAGAAAGCCCAAAATGACTGCAGCAGTTTTCTTGTAGTTTTGTTCCGAATGCATAGATACTCAATTTATAGGGCAAAGCAGCTACAATATACTGCCTTCGTATAGTCTCCAGTTCAGAGAATTTGGTTAATTTTCTCAGAATTTTTTTTAACCTGATATTTTCATACTGCAGTACTTTGAATCAGAGTTGTTTTTTTTAACTGCTGCTTCTCATTGTGGCTTCTTTACAAAATTGGCTGCTAGCATCAAGGTCATTTAAATTGGCAAAATGTATGTAAATATATTTGCATTATTTCATGGTTTGAGGTGTTTTCCTGGATCACATGCTTGTCGTGTGACAAACAACCCCATCCTCCACCTCCTGTGACCCCACCAAAACAAACCAAAAAACAAAACAAAAACTGAGCATGGAAAATAAATGAATAAAAAGCTGAGTGCACTCTCCCTCATAGCAGCTCAATATTCTTCCTGCTGTCTGGGCGCGCTGAGACCGAGAGTGTTCTTTACCCCCCATTGGCCCACATCCACTGAGAATGAGGACAATAGTTTGGCTCAGAGACATGTGTGCCTAATGTAGTCCTTTTATGTGGGAAAGTAGAACTGTATGGAGATGGAACAGAAAGAGGATCATTGTGTTCCTGTTTTCTTTCTTTTTTCTTCATGCCTTGATGGCTCTCAGTTATTGCGGCAGTGATTGTACTTAACGTGAGAACGTACTTGATAAAATATCAGATGATGGGCTGTCGCGGTTAAAAAAAATTAGGGGCTGTCACCTTCTTTTAGCACTTGATGGAAATGATTGCATAATACATTTGAGTGGCATGATCTGTTTTGATCAGTGTGGGATTTACTGAAATCTATTTTATTTCACACCAAGATTATTCATATGGAATGATGTAGTTCTGCAGCGCTATTGATTGAAATTGTTTACATGTGCAGAAAAAGGGTGGGAAAGTCAGTTCAGCATGAAGTTACATGAGTGTCAATACTAAAGGAGTGTTATAGTCCGATAATCTTGATTTTGCTGGACCAGTGGTGACTCAACTGAAATAACAGCTATCGTAAGGACCAATAACTAGGTGTCTGTATATATCTTTTTTATAAGACAAAAAATATAAGACGAAATGAGAAACTAAAGAGAAAAAAACACCTGCCTCCTGCAGCTCCCCCTCCCTTCCTTGTTCTAAACCTCTCCGCATCTGGAAGTAGAGCAACCAGTAGCAAAGCCTTTACCTGATAAGATCTGTCATTGGGCAAAGAAACCATCATGGTGTGAACCTTTCTTTTTTTTGTCATGTACCCATCCTGTGAGATCACTTAGATTTGGATTACAAATTGCTATAGAATGAAAACTGAGTTCTTTTCATATTTAAACTAGAGAGCACATACCTCTGCCAAAGCTCTGTCCCTCCCTCCCTTTGTCCATCCATATCGCCATCCATCTGTACACTGTGAGATCGGGCCTTGGCCGAGGTATACACTCACGGATCACCTCCAACATCTAATGAGTTCATGTTTGGGCCAAGGGCCACCTCTGGTGAAAATGTCATCCAAATCCATCTAGGAGTTTTTGCGTGATCCTGCTAACAGATAAGAGAAACGTAGCAAGAACAATACGACTACATTATTTGACTACATAATAATAATGAGACTGTCATAATTGTATTGACCATACATTGGGGCTGGGCAGTTTGACCTTAAAGCAGCGTCATGGTTTATTGAATCTTTCAGGTTGGTTTTGGGATGGGGGGGGGGGGGGGTTCTCTTCTCTTCTCCCTTACGGTTTACTGACAAGGTTCATAATTATTAAGCAATATTACACAACATTGCAGTATCATATCACTGTGGTACATAGTAAACGAGCATAATAGAACAAGCCTATTGTGATTTCACAAACAAAAAAATTAAACATTGTCCAGTGCTGAAGTTTACCATGTTTACATACTTTACTGTGTTTACATACTGTGTGGGTCATGTGGCTTGCATCCTTGTCTGCCAGCCGAAGTTACATCTGCACACACTCCAAACCCTGTCTTAAACTGCACATATTGCTTGCTTTTTCTTGGCGTCTTCAGATGAAATAATGTCCACCATCACATACTGTGTGGATGGACTACATTCCTTTTCGTTCCAAGCATTTTACTTTTTCCTGAAGTGTTTGGTGGTAAGACTGTACTGCTTCCAAGCTGCGAAGGTGCATGGCCACTAGGGCGAAACGATTAGTCGACGTTGATTAGATTAGATTAGAATCAACTTTATTGTCATTACACATGTATGAATACAAGGTAACGAAACACAGTTTAGCATCCAATCAGAGGTGCAAAGGACAGCAGTGCAGTATATACAGTAATTAACAGTATGTGCAATTTAAGCAAATATATGCAAATATATGCAGCAGTGCAGAAAGTTAAGAGTGCTGTTATGTGCAAATAATGTACAATAAGTTAGATGGGCAGTTATGTACAGGTGAGGATGGTAAGGGATGATGGTAAGAGAGTCAGCGGGGAACTAAGTTCAATAGCGTTACAGCTGTTGGAAAGAAACTGTTCCTAAACCTGCTGGTTCTAGTCCGGAGGCTTCTGAAATGCCTTCTGGAGGGGAGAAGCTAGAACAGTCCATGAGCAGGATGGTTGGAGTCCCTAAGAATGCTGCGTGCCTGGCGCAGACATCTTTTCCTGTAGAAAAGATGACGTCGACGTTGATGACGTCGATCATAAAAATTTGTCGGCGCAGATTTTTATTGCCGATAAATCATTTAATTTTAAAGTTTATATGCATGCCGTGGAAATGTTCAGTTTAACTGTTCCAGTGAAGAAGAAGAGGAACACATCATGGCGACATGAAGAGAAAATCACAGAGAAGGCCAAAAGTTTCCAAAGTATGGGAGGATTTTACCAAAAATAAATAAATGAAACTAGTTAAATGTAGACTGTAAAGCAGTGTTGTCATATCAGCTGCACTACAGCGATGCATCCATTCCCTCCTCCTCTCCGTTCCTCCGTCTCCGGCCACCTGTCAGGGGACTGCACCGGTAAGGTTAGCGAGTATAGTTAGCACTTCTTATTTTCAATGAGCGGCTCTCTCAGCTTTAGAAAACTGACCACACTATTAGTGTGTTCCGTTTAAATAGTTAACCTGCTGTCGGACAATAATCTCTCTTATGATGGTTGCTGACAGCTGAGCTGCTTCTGTTATGCTGGCTAATGTGGTAACTGCAGTAAATGGGTGAATTACATGAGCAACTTACGTTTTTTTGTATTCTCTATTATTGTCACTGTAATATCAGCCCTCATTCTGAATATTAGTGCATCTCGATAAATCAGAATAGCATGATTTGTAATTTAATTAAAAAGATAACCATAATTTTCACAAATAAATTCAAAATGGCTTAAATATTTCACTGTATGTGTAGTGAAGGCTCACATTCCTGCACTGATATTTAAAGTGTTTTTTTTAATTTATTTTGGCCTGGAAGAAGTTCTTTTAATTTTTATCTAAAGCCTAATTAATCTTTTAAAGTTCTAGACCCAACAAGGTTTCAAACAGGATGGACTAGCTTAATTTTCTTTTTTTGCTTTAATGGAGTTGAATATTACTCTAGTTTGTTTTTAACATGCAATTACAACAGCCTTTGTGGAGCAGCAGAGCTGCTATTTGAGTTTTTACACTTTAACATTTATTATTTAATTGTGTTGCTACAAACACTTCTGATTAAGCTGTCAAGTTCAAGTTTCCAACTCATGTTTGATGGGTCGTTATTTTATTTAGCTATGGGAACTTTTTACAATAGGCTACATTCAGTGTTTCTTCTGGCTTAAAGACCTTGGCGTGGTGGCAGCATATTTTTCTGGGGGATGAAGGGGGGGCAGAAAACACATGACACTATTGTAACCGGAGTATGTTAATTTTATACTATTTATTTCTTTTTTTAAATTTTGCACAGTAACTTTGCGTATGGAACTTACCATTTGAAGTATTGTACAACTGAGGTTTGAATGTTGGAATATTGGGCCAGTTGGGGTCCCACCCAGACGTTCAGTGTTAAGACTTTTTACTGGTGTCATCCTTCTCTCCTTCCTCTGCTCTCACCTCTCCTGGACCCTCTGCCTGAACACTTTCCTCTCCTCTTCTGTCTCATCTTGCCCTGTCTGAGCTCTGTCTAATTCAGCTTCTCTCTCTGTCTATGGTGGGATACAAACGGGTTAGAAAATATCAAGTGCCATGTAAATTAAAAGGAGACAACCAAAAATTTCTAGTTAAGGGTACAAAGACCACCCACTTAAAACTTGAGTAATGACTTCAGTCTTGAAGGTTTGAGGTTTTCCTCCAAAATTTGCAACAATTTTCTTATAGTTTTCTACTTTTCTCTGTAAATTTATCTCAATTTGAAACCATTTTCCTCAAATTTGTAATTTCCTCTTGTAAAATTGACTTTTCGTGTACATTTGAGACTTCATTATACATTTGTGGATTATTTTATGACTAATTTTTGTCTATTTTTTAAAATAAAATTACTGTTTTGTTTTTTTTTAAATAAATTTGAAATGGACTGTGGTAACTTTTTTTACTTTTTCCTTATAACAATTTACATTTTAGACCATAAATTTGCAGAGCCAGAACAGAACGATAATTTAACTCTGATTTCAAAGAAAAAATGTTAATTTATTTCATTAAATACAATTTTATTAACTTAAATGACCAAAGATGCAGTTATTTTTGTTATAATATTTCTATATATTTATAGTTGTTTTTTTTTTTTTTTAGAAATCTCCTCACCACCCAGACAGCAGGAAAAATCTCCCTTATTTTGAAATCCAAATGTTGGCACATTTAGTTTGTCTGAAGTCTGCTGATGAATTAAAGTCATTGACTTTGTGAATTTAGATCATCTTAACTTGCCAGCAGTGTTGCCAGATGGGAAATGTTGAAGTATCGTACCGACGACTTAAAATTATTGTATTTTGAGGAAAATTATCGTACACACCCACTTTTCATTCTGACGTGGCTCAGGACCATCTGCTTCAGTAACACATTATCACAGATAGTGCATATTACAGCCTATAACACCGTTTTACATAAAAATCTAACAGATCGGTTGAAAAAAGCACCTCTACCTGTGTGGAGTACAGGATGAGCCTGTAAACGTCCCAAAATATCAGTCGTACTTAACTATCTTTTATGTCTTCTGTTGAATCGTCATGTATCAAGGTCTTGCCTCATAAATATTTTGACAAGTAATCTGTTTATACATTAGGAATAAACAATCAATCCACCTAAACTACTGCTAAAATGCCTCTGATAGTTGAAGCAGAAACCTGTTTCAGTTTTACTGAGAACTACAATTCACTGACATTTTTGCAGACATTTGCATGTTGCAACAGCAACAGAAAGCTTTAGTACTGATTTCAACAACAGGTTTGAACCACCCAGTCAAACTGGGATCCCCCCCCCCCCCCCGTTTCTCAACCTGCTCGTGATGTTGCTTACTTGTTGAGTCTGCCGTGCCTGCATCAGTGTTGTAACGTACACAAACGATTCAATCAAGTGTACTAGTTTTTATGGGTGAATGTACTGTGCTGAATCACTCACCGGAGCTGTAGTGGAAGCCAGAGATCAGCAGCTGAATCCCCTGCCTGAGCAACAAGTGAGCCCCGCCCGCTCGGTTCAGCCGACTCTCAGATCGGTGAGTGGTTGCCAGTTGGAGCTCAAGTGCAGCACTGAGTGATTCGATATACAACTGTTTATAACGGATCTTTTTAGCTTGACTCAGCACGTTTCATTGAACTGTGGATCTCATCACTAACCTCCACCTGAGGCTGCCTCTCTGCTACTGCAACACGAGTCTTCCTCTTCTTTTCCACACAGCCCGTGCACGTGAGATGATGTGTAAAAACAAACGTAGTATGTATGCACAGGATCCGTATTCTGATTGTGTTTGCTAATGTATTAACATAGCCATGTAATAAAGGGGTTGAATTATCGTACATTAGGGGAATTATGAAATCATTGATTGTACAGAGGGCAAAATTATTGTACGTCTGGCAACACTGACTCCGACTGGAACATGCGGGCAGGGCACTTCTGAACTCCGCGTGGATGACGGTCACGCGCGTTGTTCGTGTGCGCACTTGTGGACCGTCATTGCTTCATTTTTATTTTTTTTTAAAATTTATATTTCCTGATAGAGTGGCGGAAATTTTTCAGGCGTGGTAAGCCGCCACCCAGAAATGTTACCAGAGGAAACCCTGACATTATATTAAGGCAGAGACTGACAACAAAGTGATTTTCACAGGTGTGCAGGCTTAAACAGGTGAGGTAAAACTTGACCGAGAGCCCCAAACAGGAGCTGTGTCAACGGGAAACTGAGATGACGGACATGAGAGAAATAATCGTGATTAGTTGACTAATGGAAAAAATAGTCATTAGATTAGTCGACTACCAAAATAATCGTTAGTTGCAGCCCTAGTAGCCACGCACATAACTCTGCACAGAACTCAGCGGACACGTCTTAAAGGGAAAGTACACGAAAATTTTCAGAAAATTTGTGGATCCAGATCGTGAACCGGATTACCACCAAAATCTAATCATCTGTTCCCCGTGCCATTGCACACCTTCCCTGAAAATTTCAACAAAATCCGTTCTTAATTTTTAGAGTAATGTTGCTAACAGACAAACCAGCAAATCAACAGACAAATCAACCAGCGCCAGCAAAAACATTACCTCCTCCCTTGGCGGCGGTAACAATATTATCCTGTGTACTGCAGCTTTAAAGCGGCCTTGTTACTAATCGGTTTCATTGCCTGCAATGACCTAAAAAAGCAGTGAGACTTTAAAAGGTCTGCTGCCACTATATTAACAATACATCAACTCCAAACTCTCATGGAAGATAACCCTACTTTGTTCCACTAATCATTTTTGCTTAAACGCTATAATTATAAGTGGTTCTGTGCATGCCAGTCATAAACATTTAATAGAAAGAATATGCACTGTTTTTCTCCTCCACACCTCGTGGATAAGTAGCCCAGTCACATTAACCTCAGGATTCCCCTTCAAACCCTGCTGTGTATTTTTTCACGTGCATATTCACATACAGTGCACACGCTGGAGCACATGTCCCTCTGAGCAGCCACACAGCAATATTGAGGTCAGATTGAGAGATAGACACAGACCCCCCATCATGGCGCGCCCTCTGGCTGCCTCTCTGTTCACTCATGTAGAAGCAGACCCATCTGCCCCAAGAGATGTTGTGAAAATGAAGATGGATGGAAAACGGGGCAGAGTATGAGGCATGTGCACAAATGTAAGTGGTCTTGCCTGCAAAAAGAGGCAGAGGTGGAAATTAGGTTTAGTGAAAATGAGAAAGGATGCCAGGTAGAGAAGAGGGGGGCAAAGCAGATCTGTGCAGCGTTGCCCTGAGATACAGGATGTCGTAATAAGGCAATTGGGAGGGAGAGAGAGAGAAAGAGAGACTAGAGAGAGAGGGGGAGTGACTAATTCGTTCGAAAAAGGGGGGAGGAGAATGTGCCTCAAGGAGAACTGCATGAATTTTTCTGTCGGCATGACAAGTCGACACCCCTCTGCCTGTTCAGAGAGTGGCATGCTCCAGCTTGCTCTGGGCTCTGTTGTTGTGCAGAGCTGCAGAAGGCCTGACAGACCCAGCTAGACACAGTGAGAAGCAAGGGTGAGATGTATAGACAAGAGTTAGACATGCTGTTTTTTGAGGAGGTGCGAGTTCAGTTCATCACCCAGTTCAACCCACGACACCAGAGCGGAAGGACAGAAGGGGAGGAGGGTCACAGACAAGGAGCCAAGGAGTGAAAGCAGCGGAAGTAAGAGTGAGAGGCAAGGTGAAGGAGGAGAAGGAAGGAAGGAAAGGGAGGGAGGAAGGAGACTCAGGCATGAGGAGGGGCGCCTGACTGACGTTGCTGCTCTCGCTATCAGCGAACACACACATCCACAGAGGCAGGCTCACACTCAGGCAGATTGTGCGCTGCACAGTAGCCGCTCTTTTACCATCCTCTGTGGAAGTCTTGTCCCCCCCATCCTTTATCCTCCTCCGAGAGAGAGAGAGAGAGAGGACAAGAGAGACACACAGGAGGAAGAGGAGAAGGAGGGGAGCCTGCAACCCTCTCCTTACTTAGACACACAGCGGCAAGAGATAGGGAGAGAAAACTAAAGAGAAAGACAGGGGAAAAACCGCTTTCTGTTACATTTTGCCGTCTGCTGTGGTCTTTGGGCCAGAGAGCGGCCAACAGGCACCGCTCATGTCCGTGAACTCGGAGAAATCCTCGTCCCCTGAAAGGTAACACCTTATCTTTATCATTCCCTCTCTCATTATCATTTTGTCTCCAGTCGATGTGCATGTCCTCTTTTTTTTTTTCCCCTGCTATTTTGCATCTTCCCACAACAAATCTCCAACACCACCATCCCCCTCAGCACCACCATGTTTTGTCTCCTTTCCCTTTCTCTTGCTGTCTGTATACCCTAAGCTGAATTCTTCCATTGTCTGGGTCACAAGAGTCAGTCTTTAGCGGGCAAAAAAAAAACCCCTAAAAAACAGGGCAGTGGTTCAATGTTGCATAGTGCTTTACCATTTCAACTAGCTTTTGGGGGGAAATGCTTACCTGTGTACACAACACTGCATGTACAATACCTATAGAATAGATTATCATACACACCTGCTGAGATGCACACTTAAGCTGATTCTGCTTTCGGGGGGTTGCTGAACATTTCGTATGGCAACAAAACCAGCAGACATACAGTGTCTTTGTGGTGGTTGAGCTTACACAGCAAGAGTGTCAACACACGTCAACATTGGCACAGCCAGCGGCGGCGGCAGCAGCAGTGCATCTCTATAGCAGAGTAAGACAACAGCTCATCACATGACGCACCTCAGCGTGAAACACCACAGAACAATGGCACTTCTGGATTCCACAAAACTTCTCCACAAGCGGATGCCATTTTTGGCTAACTGTAAATTAAGCACAAGCGCACACATTATGAAACGCTTAGTAATGATGATGATGATGATGAGAACGAATAGCAAGGTCACTTGGCATTCAGTCACGTGACATCTTGCTAATTAAATATTTATACACACATGCACATGTAAACTCATTTGCATCAGCCCAGACACATGCACACAAACATAAGCCTTGCTCATGTTTTCAAGAAATAATTTGGCTTCATATTTTTAAGCATTTAGGCAAAAAGTTAGCATTTCTTGTCAATCTAACCACCCTTGTCATCCATTACAAAACAATACACTCTTTAAAAATGTGTACCTTTTTAACATGTACCTATTTATGCCTAATTACATCGTCTATCCATGCTCATAGCATCATAGTCCTGTACTTAATGTTTTATTGTTGGCAGGATTACTGAGATGATCCTCCTTTAATAATCTGTCTCATTTTAAATGGGTTAGTTCTGAAAATCAAAGAAAGAGAAATGTTTGAAAACAGAACTTTATTTTTAGTATCTTCCATGTCGTCTTTGAAGCAGGGGCTCTAAAAGAAAACCCGTTTCCATTCAGATCTAATTGGGTGAAGCCCACATTTCTATTTCTGTGTGCAAAAACGGAGCAGAAAGAGCTGGATTTGACGGTTGCTGGAGGGTGAGGAGCAGGCAGACTGGATGACTCAGGTAGCTACTGATGGCGTGCCAGGTACGTTCAGGCAGCGCTACTGCCATCCACACAACTGTGCCAGGCCCCCAGACTGGCACACTTAAAACACATGGTGAAGTGGGCACACGGATAGGAAAAAGTAAAGGGCACTAGCTGTGGCTAGCAAGCATTATTATGTTGGAATTTTGGCGCAGAGAATGGGTGGTGGTACTGTGTATTGGTGAAAAAAAAAGAAATATAAAATCACAGTAAGAGGCAGTGGTGGTTACACACTGTAGCCAGGCAACAAGGGCGAGCAGTTTATCTAAACTGTTATGCGTTTTTATGGGGTCTTGGCAAAGAAAAGAGGATTTCTGATTATCATTGAGATCCCTTTCTGTGGTAGGGTTTGTGGATTTCATTGCTCCTCCAGTTTTCCCTGTCCTCTATTGTTTAGGTCATAGCAGTCTCTCTGTAATTAAGAATAACGCAGCAGGCCCTTGTTGCATTACAGGCTACCCATCATAGAGTTGCACTCATCCATGCACTGCTGCCCTCTTTAATTCCTGCAAGATCCCACATGACGAGGTGACTTAACAAGCTGCCTCTTCTTTACTCAGGTTAAGCCTTTCTATCTGACCAGTCAGGGACAATTTAACAGATTTGTTAACAAAACTCAGAGACACATGGAGATTACAAACTGTGTATTTGCATTGTATAGAATAGTGTGCCATTTCAGTAGTAGCTGCTACCCTCAGGTGCAGTGTTCAAAGCCATGTTGAATGTTAGTGCAACAAGAGTCGGAATATGATGTGTAGATGTGTGAGTTTGACACTTAAAGCTGTTCTGGCTTTTATAGGGAGATGTGTATGATGGCAGAATTAATTTGCATAAATTGTCTTCTGACAAAAGAGACTGATAATGGAAAGGATATGTCCAAGGATACAAAAGCTGTAGATCATAACTTGTAACATATACTACTCACAAAAAGTTAGGGATATTTGGCTTTTGGGTGAAATTTATGGAAAATGTAAAACGTTCACACTACAGTGATATTATATCATGAAAGTAGGGCATTTAAGTAGAAGCATGCAATGCTGATTTCCTCATCTCAAACAATTTTTTGAAACAAACACCAACAACAGTGTTTGGTAAACCACAACAAAAAATGTCAATGTTTCAGTAACTTGTTATGTGCCCTTGAGCATCAATTACAGCTTGGCAATGACATCTCATGCTATTCACAAGTCGACTAATTGTCTGCTGAGACATGGCATTCCGGTCTTCTTGAAGGGTGGCCCTCAGGTCATTAAAAGTTGTGGGGTGCAGGGTTACGAGCCTCTACACGGCAACTTAGCTGATCTTATAGGTTTTCTGTGGGATTCAGGTCTGGAGAAAGTGCAGGCCACTCCATTTGAGGTACCCCAGCCTCCAGCAGCCATTCCCAAATGATGCGACCTCGATGAGCTGGAGTATTGTCGGCCATGAAGATGAAATTAGGCCTGTGTTGTTCATGCAGGGGCACAATGACTGGAGTAATGTTATTCGGGTAGTATTGGCTTGTCACTGTACCATTCACAAGGTGTAGGGCAGTGCTATATTGACTAGACACATACTGTAACATGGTGACAACAGTGACTGATGAATAGCGCTCTTCTTGACATCTCCAACATTGTTGGCGGCCATCATTTCTGCTCAGCGTAAATCGACTTTCATCAAAGAACAGTACTGAGGCCCACTGGTCTCTTGTCCAGCATAAATGCTCTCTGGCTCATGCAAACGATGACGCCTGTGCCTGATGGTGTGGTCAGGTACCCTTGCAGGTCATCTAGCACGCATACCACGCTGATGTAAATGGTTTTGAATGGTCTGACGTAACACTTGGGTGTCTCTCACCTCCCTTAAAAGTGCCTACTGTTGAATGGCATTCATCATCGGGTTCTGCAGAGCACTGATTACCATGAAGCAGTTATCAGCGTGGGATGTGGTCAAAAGACGTCCACTTCTATGCCTTTCTGTGACTCTTCCAGTCTCTCTGTATCTCTGCGGCAACCTGCTGATGACACTCTAAGCTCAGTGGCCACTTACCTCTGAGAACATTCTGTTTGAAGCCTCGCAATGGCGAGGTACTGTTGACCAATTGTGAGGTGTCGTCTTGGTCTCATGATGTCAAAATGCGAACAGCATGATGAAGAGGACTGTTTAAATACCAATTCTAATTGAACCAGAAAGTTTATTGGTCGATTCATGAATCAAGCACCTGTTGTGAATTTTGCCATTAAGCACCTTGTTAGAGAACAGCAAGTTATGCAAAAAAAACCTGAAACATTGAATAGTTGGACATGTATGTTCAAAAAGTTAGAGAAGGTCAAATTAAGTTCACCTGTAAAGGTTATAGTGCATTTGAGGTGCATCCTGAAATTTCACCCGAAAGCCAAATATCCCTAACTTTTTGTGAGTAGTGTATATATGGATTCAGATAATTCAATAAGTGTTCAGGAATGGGAATTTTGATGTTTTATCCTCTCAAATGTGAAAATTTGTTATCATAACTTGATCCAGCAAAAAATTGCAAAAGCCTTTTTGTTAACTAGCCAAAAATCTAAACTGTCTTTTCTGACACCTTCGTTTTTTTTAGTTCCAACTAGATAATGTAAAGAAAATGTTTATTTACGACAGAAATTTAAGCGGTTGTCTGCGTTAAAGCAGTTTACAGTGCTGTGAAAAAGTATTTGCCTCCTTCTTGATTTCTTATATTTTTACATATTTGTCAGACTTAAGAGGGAAAAAAGCTATCCAAACCTACATGGCCCTATGTGAAATGGTAATCCCCTCCCCCCTTCCTGGGGTCCATCATGAATTAACTGTCATTAACCACATTTTTTTTTAGAAAGCCAAGTTCAATTTCATTAGCCACACCCAGGCCTGATTACTGCCAGACCTGTTGAATCAAGAAATCACTTACATAGAACCTGTCTGACAAAGTGAAGTAGGCTAAAAGAACTCAAAAAGCAACACATCATGCCGCAATCTGGATAACTTTTTTCTCTTAAATGAAATCATGATTTAAAACTTCATTTTTGTATTTACTCGGGTTATCTTTGTCTAATATTTGTTTGATGATCTGAAATATTTAAGTTTGACAAATATACAAAAATATAATAAATCAGGAAGGGGGCAAATACTTTTCCACAGCACTGTATACATTCAAGCCACATTACAGTTCACAGATCCTCAAACCTAACCGGCTGTTTTTTCTACTAGAACCTCCTGGCAGGTGTTTTCTGCTCATACTACATTTTTCCTTGTTGTACATAAGGGATGATGAACTTGCAGTATATGAAAATCTCACCTGTTTTCATTTTATTAGTGGCTCGTATTTTGAGTTGAACTCGACAATATATACTGGGCTGGTGCTTTGAGACAGATGAGCACAGTTTCTCTGTCTATAGGACCATCTGGGTCCCAGACACCACACACAGTGCATAAGCAACACACATATTGTTATGAAAAAGCTTAATTTGGCACATTTTTCACCATTAAGGTAAAGTAGAGTTGGTCTGTGTTGAAGGAAATGGATGGACAAGTTGAGCCTGAAAAGAGTAAGAAGTGGCACCGTGACAAATTTCTTGTGGAGCAGTTGCATCAAGGAAGACGATCCCTGTTGTGTAACCTGGCACTTGATGCATGGTGGGGATGGATGGAGGGCTAGAAGTGTGTTTGTGTGTGTGTGTGTGAGAGAGAGAGAGAGAGAGAGAGAGAGAGAGAGAGAGAGAGAGAGAGAGAGAGAGAGAGAGAGAGAGAGAGAGAGAGAGAGAGAGAGAGAGAGAGAGAGAGAGAGAGAGAGGAGATACTTAAGTGTTTTGACATCCTCATTGCGTGTGAGCAGCTTAGAGCAACTTTGGGAAGGGTGTCAGCACATCATTTTAGGTCATAAAAACGGATGCGGCTGGGTAGAAGGCTTAGGTCCTTAGAAGACTTTAGTTTAGGATTAAAGACAAGTTAAAAAATAAACAGTGAAAGGTCAAGAGTTTGCTGGTTTCACAGAACTAGCTTGTACCTCATGTGACTGTTGTGAGGCAGAGCTGTTGAAATGAAACTTCTGATCTCGTTGTCGGCTTGAAATTTGACGTCTGGGTATGTCAGGCGGCCCAGTGGTTAAGGGTACGTGTGAGCAAACTGATCATCTGCAGCTGATCCCTTGTTGAAGTGATCCTTTCTGTGCGTCTCTTTCTTCCTCTTCACATCTTTCCTGTCACGCTGTCACTATCATGGTAAATAAAGGCAGGAAAAGGCCCAAAAATATAATAATTGTCATGTATAAAACAGATGCGCCCAAATACTCCTGTGTAGCCTCATTCCAGCTACTATTTTTGACTACCTGTTTTAATCTGTGATGCTTACTGGTAGCCGTTTGAGGAGGCCCCCACTGAATAATTGTTGCAGCCCTAGAGGAGGAAAAAAAAAAAAATCACCACAAAGCTGATCGAGATTACGCTAAAGCAGAGAGTAAAGCAGACAGAGCAGCAGAGGGTGCAGCGTGTTGGAATGTGTCCAGTAGGTCAGTAAGCCAGGCCCATGCTGTAGGCAGCATCACATTCATGCGGTGTATGGACCGTAGCTTTGGCTGGCCTAAATGCCCTCCACCGTCTTCTCTGGTCCGACCCACATTATTACAACACACTGGGGGGTGCACAAGCATACACACACAGATATGTACAGCGTCACTGATGCAGCGACATGACAATAGCTAATGAAGCATGACGGTGAGCTAGCTAGCCTCCTGCTTTGGCTGTCTGGTCTCCGTAATCTCACACCATGCCACCAGCCTCCCACTCATGTCTAAAGGAAAACACGAGATTCCTCCTTTCTTTTTCCTGACACCTCATTTTGTATTGAATTGGCTCTCTTTCTATTTAGGTCAGACGGAGGAGACGCCTCATGCGTGCAGTCTCTGCTATCCCTCTGAGGGCTTTCAGTGGTGTAGCAAATGTAAATAACAGTCTCTGTGGGCGCTCATGTTGTTGAAACTGCCCTGAAATGTAGTCAAACCTGACTGTACAGCTGCGTCACCAAGGAACAACTTTGGGAATTTCCGCCATGATCAGTGAAATCCTATGTGGTTAATCAGTAATAGGAATCATTGAGTCAAACATCCAGCAACGGGGAACAAGACACCTCATGAGCAGTGTGCCAATTGCCATGGTGATACCCCTAAGGAGGGGTCATGTGATCAGGCATCTGATCTACCCAGAGCATATCACTGACTTTGTGATATCACTATGTGTGGTGTGGGGTCAAGGGTCATGCCGAATGTGATGTGACTAATGCCATTTTTTGAGTAAATAATCCTTTATTTGTGGAATACAACTGATTTATCCTATAAAGATAGTGTTTGTATTAGGGATGTTAATGATTAATTGACACAGCGCTGCTCCTCGCAAAGGTTTGATTTAAGAGGAATAAAAACCAACTTCTGGGCAGCACGGTGGCGGAGTGGTTAGCACTGCGGCAGCACAGCAACTCACCCTTGGCCGGGGGATCCTGGGTTCCATCCCAGCCCCCGACCAACAGTGATCTGTGTGGAGTCTGCATGTTCTCCCCGTGTCTGCGTGGGTTTCCTCCGGGATTTCTCTGGTTTCCTCCCACATGCCAAAAACATGCAAGTTAGGTTAATTGGCATCAACTGGGGATTCTAAATTGTCCTTAGGTACGACTGTGAGAGTGAATGGTTGTCTGTCTCTCTGTGTTGGCCCTGCGACAGACTGGCGATCTGTCCTGGGTGTACCCTGCCTCTTGCCCAAAGACGCTGGGATAGGCTCCAGCACCCCCCACCCCCGCCCCCCGCGACCCGAAAAGGATTAAGCGGAAGAGGATGGATGGATGAAAAACCAACTTGTATAAACTTGTAAAACAATGGGTTCTCCATTCTCAGTTTCCCACTGCTGCTGTATGCCACTGTTTAACAAAAAAACAAAACATTATTAAAGATATATGTTTTTGTGTTTTAATAAATAAGGCATTTGCAGTTGAATTGACAAGAGAAGCACAAGAACTCTTGTGATTTTAACTACTTTGACTGCTTTGCTTGTGTGCATCGGGTCCAGTCCCTGTTGACTCGGTTTGTTTACACATGCAGCATTCCAGCCTTCTCTCGCAGCGCTTTGATTGCCTCACCCCAATCACTCACTCTCTCCACTTTCTATTTACTTCTTTACCATCTCCCTCGGTTTACTTCTCTTTTAAGCCGTTTCTCACACAGTAATGTGTGGAAAATCACGTTCCTCAGACTCGGCACACAACAGGAAATTTTCCACTTCTGGCTTGCTGGCACTATCGGAAATACTCCATGTAGTTTAGCAGAGGAAGCAGCACACACTCTTCACTCAGTAACAGTGAATGTACCGAGCTATTAGCTGCACTAATCACACATCAGTGCACTTCAACATTGCATGGATTTAGTACTGTGGAGACAATAGGTTAGACTAATAGTATCAGAAGTAAGTGACCTAAGTTTTTTACTGTATCACCTCATATCTGAACCATGTGTCTTTAGTGCATTAGTAGCACCCAGTTGTGATTACACTACTCTAGCAATGTTAATAATTTCATTAAGAAACAGGTTTGCTGAGGGGAAAAATGAGGCAGATCATTCATTCCTTACATGCCCTGTTTTACTGTAAGATATTTTGAGCTGCAGTATAGATAGTTAGCATGCAGTTACAGAGCCTTTCCCTCTCATTAGTTCACAGCTATCTTCCATCAGCATATTAGTCTTCCCGGAGTCGATTTTTAATGCTACAACACTGTAAGATACACTCAGCAGAAATGCAAAAATGGAAGAAGAGTGCAAGAAGCAGGAGAGGGAGGAAATATGACGAGAAAAGTTTGGCATTTTCTGGGGGGGAGGCAGACAGACGTGGTACGACGATAGCCCTGAGAGAGAGGTGATCCCACAGGAATTACATACATGATAAAAGCACTGCAAAAAAAAAAAAAAAAAAAATTCAGATGTTTGAGGAAGAGAACAACAAAGACGGAGACCAAGACACAAAGCAAAGAACAGGGAGGGACTGCAGAAACCTCAGGAGAGACCCTCAGATGGACAACGATAGGAAGTAAAAGGGGTAGGATAGGAGGGAAAGTGAAGGAAGATGGAAGGAGAAGATAGATGGCTCTCTGCAGGCTAGCACAGCGTGCTGGGTAATGCTAGGTCACCGGGGGACTAATCTCTACTGATGCTGCAGAGCTGAAGCCGAGGAATGATAATGGCTTGTTTGTGATTTTGTGTGAGGCATGTGTTTGTGCGGTTTGCCATATGATTGTAAGTGTGAAGATAACTTGTTTTCTTTTGAAGGCGCCACTCCCCCCCCCTTCTTTTATCCTACATGTACAGTAAACCTGTAGGCACGTTCCCTCTGCTCAGCACCCCCCATAGGTCTGAGTCATGGGTCGACTGCATAACTATGAACACTATTCATCTGTTGTGTCTGAGAACACTATCCTGCTGTTGTGTCTCATCATAACCTGCATACGAGTGCTGTTTTATTACCTCATCAGCACTGAGTGGGTTAGGTGCGTTGAGCTCTTGACCCAACATGCCAGGCTAAAATGGCCCACTCAAGCCCAGGCCTGAAGTTTGACAGCAGTTATTGGAGCCACTACTACAAAACCTACCTAAATTTTTATGTCATGCTTCACCTACACTGGGGCCCAAAGTTATAGAAACACAAATTTTATGTTTATATAAATTCTGTGTTTATTTTCTGAATTTATCAATGCAAATCTGTTAGAGATTTATCCAAATATTTGATTTTCTAGATATTTGTTTGCTACATTGGCATCCAGTTTTCAGATTTGACAGTCGTATATTAAGCTTTTAACTTACCCTTTGGGCTTCGACCGGTGGGGGATTATGTTATGGGTCCGTCCGTCCCACTTTTGTGAAATCAACTCCTCCTACAGTTTTGTTCTGATTGTTTTGCAACTTGGTACCAGGGTTTGATATACACTGATGATGTGCATATTGCAATTTTGGATGATTTTTGCAGGAGTTGTAGCCCCTGACCTATGACCTCCTGTTTCACCTCAGTTCATAGACAGTAACTGTCTTGTGAAATCAACTCCTCCTACAGCTTTGTTCCAAATGTTTTGAAACTTGGTGCCATGGTTTGATATACACTGATGATGCACATACAGATGTGGACAAAATTGTTGGTACCCCTCTGTTAATGAAAGAAAAACCCACAATGGTCATAAAAATAACTTGAATCTGACAAAAGTGGTAATAAATAAAAATTCTATGAAAATTAACCAATGAAAATCAGACAATGCTTTTGAATTGTGGTTCAACAGAATTATTTTAAAAAACAAACTCATGAAACAGGCCTGGACAAAAATGATGGTACCCCTAGAAAAGATTGAAAATAATGTGACCATAGGGACATGTTCAACCAAGATGTGTCCTCTAATTAACATCACAGGTGTCTACAAACTTGTAATCAGTCAGTCGGCCTATTTAAAGGGTGACAAGTAGTCACTGTGCTGTTTGTTGACATGGTGTTTACCACACTAAACATGGACCAGAGGAAGCAAAGGAGAAAGTTGTCTCAGGAGATTAGAAAGAAAATTATAGACAAGCATGTTAAAGGTAAAGGCTATAAGACCATCTCCAAGCAGCTTGATGTTCATGTGACTACAGTTGCACATATTATTCAGAAATTTAAGATCCACAGGGCTGTAGCCAACCTCCCTGGATGTGGCCATAGGAGGAGACGGATAATACGAATGGTAACAAAACAGCCCAGAACAACCTCTAAACACATTCATGGTGAACTCCAAGGTCAAGGTACATCAGTGTCAGATCGCACCATCCGTCGTTGTTTGAGCCAAAGTGGACTTCATGGGAGACGACCAAGGAGGACACCACTGTTGAAAACAAATCATAAAAAAGCCAGACTGGAATTTGCCAAACTGCATGTTGACAAGCCACAAAACTTCTGAGAGAATGTCCTATGGACAGACGAGACAAAACTGGAACTTTTTGGCAAGGCACATCAGCTCTATGTTGACAGACGCAAAAATGAAGCATACCAAGAAAAGAACATTGTCCCTACTGTGAAACGTGGAGGAAGTTCTGTTATGTTCTGAGGCTGCTTTGCTGCATCTGGCACAGGGTGTCTTGAATCTGTGCAGGGTACAATGAAATCTCAAGACTATCAAGGTACTCTAGAGAGAAATGTGCTGCCCAGTGTCAGACAGCTTGGTGTCAGTCGCAGGTCATGGGTCTTGCAACAGGATAATGACCCAAAACACACAGCTAAAAACACCCAAGAATGGCTAAGAGTGAAACATTGGACTATTCTAAAGTGGCCTTGTATGATCCCTGATCTAAATCCTATTGAAGATCTGTGGAAGAAGCTGAAACATGCCATCTGGAGAAGGCACCCTTCAAACCTGAGACAACTGGAACAGTTTGCTCATGAGGAGTGGGCCAAAATACCTGCTGAGAGGTGCAGAAGTCTCATTGACAGTTACAGTAAACGTTTGATTGCAGTGATTTCCTCATAAGGTTGTGCAACAAAATATTAAGTTAAGGGTACCATCATTTTTGTCCAGGCCTGTTTCATGAGTTTGTTTTTTAAAATAATTCTGTTGAACCACAATTCAAAAGCATTGTCTGATTTTCAGTGGTTAATTTTCATAGAATTTTTATTTATTACCACTTTTGTCAGATTCAAGTTATTTCTGTGACCATTGTGGGTTTTTCTTTCATTAACAGAGGGGTACCAACAATTTTGTCCACATCTGTATTGCAATTTGACTCTGATTGGATGACCTTGAGGTCAGAGGTCAGATTTTCCCTAAATCTTCTAAAGGCAATAACTACTGAAAGAAATGATGTAGGCTTTTCAAATCAATACACTAGTTATATCTAAGACTCATCTTGGATGGCATACACCCTGACCTGACTATGGGTTTGAGGTCAAAAGGTCCAAGTTTACATTCCATTTGCACAATGGTAAATGGCAAATGCTAAATTTACTATTACTATAAAATGAGTAAAGTTAGGGCCACCAAACCTGGTACACAGGTTCACCTTGGGATCCTGACCTCTGACTATGGGTCTGGGGTCAAAAGGTCAAGGTTAACATTCCCTATGCCTTATTACTGTACAACAAGTAAAGCTAGGGTCACCAAACTTGTTACACAGATTTACCCTGAAAACTGCTCTTCATCAGTAAGTACTTGGATCTTGGGATCCAATTTATTAGAGTGCCACTATTTCACAGTGCCAGTATTTCACAGGCACTGAGGCACAGCACCTTGGTGCTGTGCCTCAGTGCCTGTGAAATAGTGACACTCTGACCTCTAGTGGCCCGGGATAGTCGAACCCACGATCGAACCCACGATCTCATGATCCCCGCGTTCCCCCCGCCGAGGGTAAAACTGTGCTGCCACAGTGCTAAACCACTGCGCCACCGTGCAGCCCATCATGCATTGACAGAAATGGTGAGTTAAATTTGTGTTCATTTCCAAAACAAAGTGTTATTTTGAAATTCTGGCAAATTAAAGTCGAGAAAATATGCTCATACAATGATACAAGCCTTTAGTTCCACTTAATTTTGACCGGACGAGCTGAAACAGATAGGCTGACAGACGGAGGGACAGATGCACACAGCCACAAACAAGATGCACTAACCGATTACTGTATGCCTCCGTTTCACTGAGGCATAAAAATTTACAAGAAAATTTACAAAAAAGTAGCAAATTAACCAAAATACACTGATTTACCTAAATACATTTGCAAAATGTACAAGAAAAAAAAAGTCTGAGGAAAGGCATATCAAATTTTACAAGAAAATCTTAAAATTTAAGAAACCATTGCATATTTGCAAAAAAGTAGTATATTTACAAGTCATAAATCAAATAAAATACTGGGTTTCTGCCCAACTTATTCACATTTTGAAACACATTTCTCATAATTCACCTAAAAATGTTGACTTCAGCTATGTTAAGTGAATTATTGAGGAGGGCAACTACACTTTACATTATTTAACAGTACGTGACATAGCTTCCTATGTAATGAAATGTAAACAGGAAAATAAAAAATGGAGTGTATAAATTGAAGCCTAAATGAAGTCCTAGCTGTAGGGAAAATACCCCTTGGCCAGAAGAACTCTTGAAGGGTCACCCACTGTCTCTAAATTGGTGTGCAGAGGGTAGAATATTTCTTCCAATCCACGAGTGAGTAGGGATATCATACTTGCTTATAAGTGGGAATCATATACTGTGCATTTACTTAAATTTTGGCTTTCGGAGTTTGTAGATACCAAAAATTACAGGTAAGAGCTGAATACTTAGGTTGCCATTTTTGGTGTAAGGTACTGTAGCATCTTAATCAACATTCATTGCCATTAAGCTTTGCTGGTTGACTAGCTTTATCTGCTTATATTATATAACACTGGTCAACACCAAATTTATTTTTAGCTGATTTAGAACAATTTTGATGTGCTGAATCCAAAAATAGAATAGAATAGAATAGACTTTATTTGTCATTATAACAAGTACAGCGAAATTAAAATGCAAACCAATCAGTGAATGAGGAGTAAAAAGAAGCTTAAAAAATTATATAAATTACTAATTTTAAATATCACACACACTCAATTTCACAGTTTCAAACCTCATGTTCTACTAGAATTCAGACAGGTAATAGCGGTCGGATAAAAACTGTTTTTGAATGTGTTTGTTCTTGTTTTGATTGCTCTAAACTGCCTTCCTGATGGTAGTAGTTGGAGGAGAGAGTGACCGGGATGGAAGGGGTCCTTCAGGATTTTTTGTGCCTTTTTAAGGCAACGGGCGTGGTGCAGTTCTTCAAGGCTGAGGAGAGGGCAACCAATAATTTTTTGGGCTGTGTTGATGACAGTCTGAAGAGCTTTCTTCTGAGCTACCGTGCAGCTGCTGAACCAAATACAAATACAATAAGTTAAAATGCTCTCAATAGAGCAACGATAAAAAGACAACAGCAGTCTCTGACAGATGTTGTTTCCTCTCAGCACCCTAAGGAAATGTAGTCTCTGCTGGGCCTTTTTCAGCAGCTCAATTGTGTTCACCCCCCATGTCATGTCCTCCTGAATGTGGACCCCCAGGAAGCAGAAATCCTCGACCCTCTCCACACCCGTGCCACTAATAGTCAGAGGTTGAATGTCTGTTTTATTTCTTCTGAAGTCTATGATGACCTCCTTTGTTTTTGTGACATTTAGAAGAAGATTGTTTTCTCCACACCACTCTATCAGCTGCTGCACCTCGCCCCTAAAACCGGTCTCATCTCCCCCCGAGATGAGCCCCACCACTGTGGTGTCGTCGGCAAACTTGATGATGCTGTTGCTGTGGTGTATGGGGGTGCAGTCATAGGTGTAAAGGCTGTACAGTAGGGGGCTCAGCACACAGCCTTGTGGGGAGCCGGTGCTGAGGCTGATGGTAGTGGACATGTGAGGTCCCACTTTGACCCTCTGGCTGCGATCCGAGAGGAAGCTTTGGATCCAAGTACAAGTGGAATATGGAAGTCCTAGTTCCCTAAGTTTGCTAAGTTTAAATCACATTGGTTTTGCTCAATCAGGTCAATTTTTTGAACTATGGCCACATGTTTTTTTGCGTTTTTGTTTACATGTACGGGTATTTTCACTTTATATGATGCAAAATTCTTTATTTCTTGAAATTCTCTGAATTTTGAACAATGATGACGTAACATTCAATTTGCATTTACTTACCTTTATCAATGCCTACTATTCAATTTACAGTACAACTGTACAACTGCTGTACAACTGCTTAAAACAACATAAAAACCTGACCTGATCGAGAGAAACGGATGTCATTTTCGGATTCAGCGGCGCAAAATTGTCTTAAATCAGTTGAAAAAACACAGAGTGCTTACAAAAAAAATTATTTTGGTTATGTTGTGTAATCAAACAAAAGGAAAATGATACAAGCAGTGATTAATAGATATTGTTTTGATATTTCACAACAAATGGCTGCAACAGCTATCTGCATTTTTTCCACAAATTGTGCAATTAAAATTTAAAAAAAAATCTGAAATATACTGTAGTTGTAATCGGCGACTTACCTCATACCACCATCAGCTCATTAATTCTGTTGAGAAAGGTCTCAGTTTATATTTCTATTTAATAAGTTCTCTCAGCAAACTGAAAACAAGTTGTAACAGATATTTTTAGCAAATTTTTATGTAATTAAATAAAATTCTTACTTGTTGAACTGTTGCACTGACAAACTAATTGTAACTTTTTTGTATGATGATGGCTGTGGCCAGCCAACAAGAAGACAATCCAGCTGTTTTTAATTGGCTGTCGCTGGCCTGTATTACTGCGTAGAGACCACCTTTTTATGGTCTGTGGATATATTAATGCTGATAGTTTGTATGTGTAGTATTTCTAATCTGCATGTGGTATGTTTTGTGTATCTATGTGCTCTGTTGTTTATACAGAAGAGGCAACTGGGCCTGCATCCTGTTTAGTCATAGTGCAGTGTCGTTTTTTTGTCCAGAGCACTGGTCAAAGGCTATTCCGTGGAGAGAGATGGCATGCTTATAGAGCTTCTATTGATAGAAAGGAAAAAACAGAAGTCTCTTTCATTTCCCATTGCTGAAAAATCAAACACTTTGTGCTATGGCGATCTATTTAATGCAGTCTTTACCTTACAGTGTCAGCACAAGCCATACTTGTGCTGCTTGATCAGCATCTTGAAACGGGACACCTCTAAAGTGGAAAGATTGTCCCTAATAATGCTGGTACAAATATTTTCTGTTTTGGAATATTTTGATTATTAACATCAGAATCAACTACCCTATCAGAGATCTTGGGAAATCCCTCAGGCAACAGCTTCCTTTAGTACTTTGTATGAGTTAACTCCTATATGCTTACAAGCCCTACAGAAATGGGCATTGACATGAGCTTTAGCAGGTGGGTGTCACAGCCGTCCCATGTGACTACAGCTGGAATTCAGGGCTGGGTTCATCTTGCCCATCTGCTGCTGGATCTGAGAGTCCACAGCGGAGAGTGAGGCCTGTGTTCCCTGTTCAGCCATCTAACCCTCTGTCCTGTCCCATGGATTTAAGCTCAAGTTCAACCATTAGGAAGAGCTGGAGTCTGGCTTTGGTTGCCCTCCGTCTGCGCCATCGAGCCCTCCGGATCAGGTAGAGAAGGGGAATACATACTGGAGGTTGAAGGCTTACTCAGTTGCAAGGAGTAGTCAGGTTTTAATACACTGTTTTTGTTTTGTTTCAGAGATTTTTCAATGGCTTAGTTAGTTAGACACATGCAGCAGTTGCTCTCAGTTATCCAACCACTAATTTTCAGAAGGTTATGAAAGCAAATCCAGCAAAAAAAAAAAAAAAAAAAAAATGGAACTTTTTAAAATGTTTTTGGTTTGAAGTTTGCTACTGTACTGTTACTGTATTTATGAGACTTCTGGGTTTTTTTTTTTAATTTCTAACTAGATAAAGCAGCCCTCTCTCACAATAGAGTTACTGTGTTCCAATTTGTCACATTTACAAAAAGAGCAATTCAATCCAAGCCTCTATATCACTGCTGTTCTTTGAAGACTATGGGAAAGAGCATTATATAGAGAGCTCTTTTTAGTGGTGATGGCCTGTTTGATTGTCAGTGATTAATAGAAATGGTTTTGATCTTGCTTATGAAAGAGCTTATTGTTACATTGTCTCTCAGCCTTATTGTCGCATAGTACTGGTCTGTGCTGTCAGTGAAGCCCAGTGGAAGTTATGAACAGACTTGGAATGGTAAATATAAAGTCAGTTTATTGATTTATTTATTTTAGTACACCTGATTTCACGTTGTTACTGCCTCCTTATTTACTTTAACCTAAGTAAATAATTGAATGAAAAACTATTAACCCACGACACTCAACTTTCTTAGAAGTCTGACTTTTAAAACTGGTGATTGATTGAAAAAGGCAAAACATGAGGTAAGAATTAAGATTCAAAGTTTGGACTTCCGGTTATGGCTGCCACGTAGGACGGACGTGTCTCGCTCTGCTCTGCTCCTGGAGAAAAAAAATCGGCAAATAACTCTCTCATTTGGGACAGAACGTATCCCAGCGTTTGGGCGAGGATATGTCGGCGAAGCCTAAGGCTGGAAAACCAGGTAAAGGAAAAAGCGAGCCGCCGAAACAGTCCAAATTAACGGACTTTCAGGTCTGTGACGCAGCAAATAAAACTCCATATATGGCGGAGGAGGCTGGCAACGGTGCGATGTCTGCGGGGGGAGGCGCAGATGCGCTGATGGCTGCCATGAGTTCAATGAGAGCGGACTTTTCCTCTAGATTTGATGGGATTATGACAGCGTTGGAAGGAATAAGAAAGGAATTGGGTGACTGTGTAGAACGAACGGCGCAGATGGAGCTCTGTCTCGCTAGTGCTGAAGATGACGTCACCCGTCTTCAATTAAAGGTGCGCACTTTGGAAAAAAAAAATAAATCTCTGGAAGATAATATTTTGGATTTGGAATCTCGGTCGAGACAGAATAACTTGAGGCTGGTGGGTCTTCCAGAGGAATCAGAAGGTCGGGACGTATGTTCCTTTCTGGAAAAGTGGATTCCGGAGGTGCTGGGCAGCGAGGAGTTGCAATCAGCAGTGGTTCTGGAAAATGCACATCGTATTGGCCCACGGAGAGATAAGGGACCGCCGAGGACCTTAATTATGAAGTTTCTTAGCAACAGAGACAGGATGAAGATCTTCAACGCTGCACGAGCTAAAGGAGAGATTAAACACCAGGACCAGCAGGTGCGGTTCTACCCAGATTTGGCCACAGGAATCCAGCAATTGAGGAAGCAGTTTGATCCCGTACGTAAGGAGCTGCGCAACCTTGGGATTCGTCATGGTGTAATCTATCCTGCGAGACTGCTGACCACGTATGAGGGCAGAACCCACATCTTCAAGACCCCAGAGGAGGCGCAGGAGTTCATCAAGAAGATCAAAGAAGAAGAAGAGACTGGTGGGAGCTAAGCATGAACAAAATATAAGGTAGAATAATTAAGCATTTGCACAGGCATCTGACTGACTTGAAGTAAATAGTAAGTTTACAAAATATAGATTGTATTATATATTAAAAAAACAAAACAAAAACAAAACAAACAAAAAAAAAACTATGATGTACAAAGTTGTTAAAAATTTTGGAGTTAAGTTGGAAAACTACAGAGGAGAGTTAATGTTACGTCATTAAAAGCAGTAGAGTTAGGGTGATTGGGAGGATGAAGAAGGAGTGGCTTAGGCTGTTCCCCGTGGGTGTGGAACGGTCGATGGCTATATCGGGAGACAGAATTTTTCTTTTGATTTTGGGGGGTTTGCCACAAGTGTGGGAAGGGGAAATTTGTTTGTGTGTAGTTTGTAGGATGAATGTTCAACCACTCATGTTTTTGCTTCTCTGTATGAGCATGTTTACACTGCAAGGTAATCCCAAACTCTCTATTGATCATAAACCAAAGTGTTAATCTTAATTTAACTTCATGGAATTGCAGAGGTCTACAAAATTTAAAAAAACTTAAACAAGTTATGAATAAAATAAAAGACATGGGTTCAAAAATTGTGTTTTTACAAGAAACTCATCTAATAGAGGAGGATGTTAAAAGAATTAGGAGTAGATGGCAAGGAAGTGTATTCACCTCTTCATTTTCATCCCGAGCCAGGGGAGTTATGACTCTCATACATAAATCAGTTCCTTTTCAAGTGAAAAATGTAATTGGAGACAAATTTGGAAGATATGTAATCATTCAAGGTTCTTTGCTATTAGAAAATATAAATCTTGTGAACTTATATGGTCCCAATATAGATGATCAGAAGTTCTTTGCTAATTTATTTCTCATCTTATCATCACTTACAGGGCAACATATAATAGCAGGGGATTTTAATTGTACATTGAATCCAGGTATAGATAGATCAACAGGACTGGATTGTACGCACATTGGATGTAGGATGACTATTAATCATTTTATGAAAGAATTGAGATTGTTAGATATATGGAGAGAAATGAAACCACAAGTTAAAGCCTATTCTTGTTATTCCAGTACCTACAAGACATTCTCACGTATTGATTATTTTTTGATTTCCACAGAATTAAGGTCCAAGATTCAAAACTGCTTTTATGATAACATCGTGATCTCTGATCATGCACCCTGTTGTCTAATATATGTAAATAAAAAATTGACAAAGGAATCAGGTAGATGGCAATTTTAGCATAAATGGCTTCAGGATGAGGAATTTGTCAAGTATATAGAAAAACAGATAGACGAGTTCTTTGACATCAATACTACACAAACATCAGCATGTGTAAAGTGGGAGGCTTTCAAAGCTTTTATTAGGGGACATATTATTAGTTATACAGGATCAAAATCTAAGAAGACTCGAGAGGAGAGAGCTAAATTGGAACATAAAATAAAAAGTCTTCAGGAAAAAGTGTATGCAGGAAGTGACCCAAGGTTGGAGAATGAATTACTGATTTTGAGAGCTGAATACGACAAAAAATCAGCGAATAGAGCTGCCTCGAGTCTTCTAAGATTGAAACAATCTTTTTATGAACAAGGTGAAAAATCAGGAAAATTATTAGCATGGCAGATTAAACAATTAGAAATTAAAACACCAATTACCAGTATTATAAGTAACGGACAGGTAGTTATAGATCCTTTAGAAATTAATAGAGCCTTTAGAGATTACTATGAAAAATTATATGATACCAAAAATGAACCTGATTTAACAAAACTAAATGGGTTTTTGAACGAACTATCTATACCGTGTATTCCAAATGAAAACAGGGAGATATTGGAGTCTAAAATTAGTCAAGAAGAAGTTGGGCTAGCCATTGATAATATGAAATCAGGAAAAAGTGCAGGACCAGATGGTCTTCCAGTTGACCTTTATAAAAAATTTAAGAATAAATTAATAAAACCTTTTTTGGAAATGGTTTTAGAAGCATTTCAAAATAATAATTTACCATCATACATAAATAATGCCTTAATTATACTGCTGCCAAAACCAGGTAAGCCCTCTAATAAATGTGAAAATATGAGACCAATAAGCCTATTAAACGCCGACCTTAAGATAATCTGTAAAATTTTAGCAAGACGAATACAAGAAATTTTACCAAATATTATTAATCGAGATCAGAATGGCTTTATAAAGGGTAGACAAGGCTTCCATAATGTAAGAAGACTATTTAATATTATTTATTTTAATAAAGAAGCACCGGATACAGCTCTCCTATCATTGGACGCCGAAAAGGCCTTTGATAGAGTTGAATGGCCCTTTCTTTTTGAAGTCCTACAAAGGTTTGGACTTGGAAATAATTTCATAAAATGGGTTCAAATAATATACAATAATGCTACAGCAGAAATCCTAACAAATAACAATATTTCAAAACCAATAAAAATCAATAGAGGATGTCGACAAGGCTGTCCACTTTCACCTTTACTGTTTACTATGGCAATTGAACCTTTAGCGATAGCGATACGTTTACATTCACAAATATATGGAATTAAAGTTGGACCAACAGAACATAAAATCTCCCTGTACGCCGATGATATAATTTTGTTTATGTCGAATCTAAAAAAATCAATTCCAACCTTGTTGAATTTAATAAAGAATTTTGGGGAAATATCAGGATATAAAATAAATAAAACTAAATCTTCAATATTAATGCTAAATGAGACCCAGAGAAATTACCCAGCCCCTGAGGTAAATCAATTCAATGTTGTAAATCAGTTTAAATATTTAGGAATCCAAATTATGCCTAAGCTAGAATCAGTCGCCAGTGTCAACTATGAAGCCTTAATGTTAGATATCAATGAGTTACTTCAGAGATGGATGTCACTACCAATGTCGATGATCGGGAGAATCAATATACTTAAAAGTAATATTTTACCTAAAATACTTTATTTATTTCAATACATTCCCTTATCACCACCTTTAGATCTATTCTCAAGAATAAAAAAAAAGTTAGTGGAATTTATATGGAACAACAGGAGGGCTAGATTACGTTTGTCTTTATTATATTTACCATTTGATCGTGGAGGTCTGAAATGTCCAAATTTTATGTTGGATTATTGGTCGGCACAACTGAGGTCTATGACATATTATTTTTCATCAAATGATCTCCCTCACTGGACTGAAATGGAATCATACAATTTACCTTTACCTCTTCCCATATTCATATACTCAGATTCGGCAAAAAAATTACAAAAACAAGTTAAAAATCCATTTGTAAAGCATATGATCAAAATATGGTGTGAAGCTAAAAACTATTTAAAAGAACCACAGTTATTGTCACAATTTAGTCCAATATGGGGTAATCAATATTTTAAACCAGGGAGAGCGGACGCTGTATTTAAAGTATGGAATTTAAAAGGGATACAAAAGATTCAGGATTTATATTTGCCATGTGCAGATAACATAATGTCTTTTGAAGAGCTGAGGATAAAATTTAATCTCAATAGAACACATTTTTTTAAATATCTTCAACTTAGAAACTTTATTCGGTCAAATCAAAATAAAGCTCTCACTCGACCTATTTATTCATCCTTGGAAAAAATGATGATGAAAGATAGTAAAAGAAAGGGTATTATTTCAGAGTTTTATAACTCATTGACACTATCTTCAAGTGAAAATTCACTGAAAAGATTAAACTACTGGAAAGAAGATCTGCAAATTGAAATTTCAGAGGAACAATGGGAATTGGCTTGTACAGAAGCTCAAACCAAATCAATAAATGTACGCCTTAAATTGATACATTTCAAATGGTTAATGCGGATGTATGTTACACCGGAGGAGTTAAATAGATATAACAAAAACATACCAGATACATGCACAAAATGCATGGAAAGTAAAGGAACCCTATTTCATTGTTTATGGGAATGTAGATTAATAAGAATGTTTTGGGAAGAGGTGAGGGTAACAATTGAAAAAATAATCTCAAAACAAATCATATTGAATCCTAAACTGTTTTTGTTGGGTCTGTACCCAGAAAAGCATAATTTTAATAAAAGTGAAAGAACATTCATAGACCTCAGTTTGCTTAATGCCAAAAAATGTATTGCACTATTATGGAAAAAGACTCATGGACCAGATGTGACTCAGTGGTTAAGACAGATGTTAACAAACCTTCCATTAGAAAGAATAACATATATACTGAAATCAAAGGAAATTGTGTTTGAGAATATATGGAGACCTTTTATTGATTATGTAAAAAATTTAAACATAACTCTTGAAGAAGAAGGTGAATGATGTGTGTGGACCTTGTAAATTCCAAACTGGTGAACATAATATGTATACTTATGTATTGGATTGTCTAGACTAAACAGAGGAGCATTGTTGAAGACTTGATTTTGTTGGTGGTTGTTGGTGTTTTTAGTGCATTTTTTTTTTGTAGTACTTTAGTGTTAGTGTTTGATTGTTTGTATCATGTTTGTTAAAAAAAAAAAAAGGTTCAATAAAGATATTGTGGGAAAAAAAAGATTCAAAGTTTATTCAGGACCCCTTGATCACATTATAGGTGATAAAGATAGCATTGTTACTTCCCAGTTAGTTGGTGTTGCACTCACTGTTGCCCCACTATAATATACTGGTAGATTACTGACATACAGTAACTGCTGATTAATTGTTACAGCTCGAGTAGATCTATGCTTTAAAGCAATGGTCCCCAACCTTTTTTGCCTCACGGACTGGTTATGCATAAAATCTTTTTTCGTGGACTGGCTGGTGGGGTTTAATTTGAACAGAATACCTCAGCACACAAACAATGCAATCAAAACAACTTTAGTTGGAGCCCTGAGCCCACCCCTCTGCAAGAAGATGGCCCCATCCATGGGTGGCAGGAGAGAGTCACAGCCGAAGTGTGCTCCCCATGTCCAGTCCACTTCCGACACATCACCTTGGCTGGCGCCACTGCTGAAAATCCATCTCACAAAGACAGGAGGCTGGAAATAGGAGCAGGGTCCCGTGGCAATCCCGGAACAGTCTTCCCTGGTTTCAGTCCCAAATGTTGGCAGTGAGGACATTGCCCCAAAGATACTACCCACACAGGGGAAGGGCCGACCCACGTGGCATGCTCGCAAAAGGGTCACAAATCCACTCCCTCACAGTGCGTGAGTCCCCCACAGCTGGGACGCAATGCTTAAACTCCTCCAAAAGCAAAAGCTGGTAGAAAGAAGACCCAAACTCAGTTCCTTTCAAAAATCCCACTAATGTTGGAATCATGTCAAAAGAACTTCTGAAGAAACTCTCTAACGATGACTGTCTTTAATTTATTTTGGCTAGCTAGGGGGTTTAATTTTCGAACATCACTGCTAATTGTTGAAATAGGTGTATGTCAAGACTGCACAGACGGGCAGGAAGTCAGGCATGGGAAGAGAGAGAATATTAAATTAAATCACCCTTGATTGTCATTCAACCATACAACCAATCTTGTACAGTAGAACGAAATTGTGCTTCTCCTATCTACAGTGTTAATCACACACACCCCATATGTAGAATCAGAGGGTCCTCTGCCATGGAAGGCGCCGCCACAGATTTCCCTCCTCCATTCCATTATTGCCGAGCACCAAGCTGGACGGCAGGAAGTTCCGCTTTTATGTGGTCTTTGGCATGACCCGGCCGGGATTTGAACCCCTGCCTCCCGGGTATGGGGCAGATGCTCTACCAACTGAGCCACCACTCTGGTATATCCAGTAATTTTTCAAAATAAAACACCCAGCAGGCTTCAATAGTCAATACAGAGGAACAGAATACATTTTTTTTTTCCTGTGGCCCAGTACCAAATGGTCCACAAAGCAGTATTATTCTGCAGTGGTTGGGGACCACTGCCTTAAAGGATTTTCTCCTTCCATGAAACAATTGAGAATGGATCTGTGACATCATCCGATGGAAAAACTGCAAGGAATTGTGGGAAGTGTTCTGCCTGTCTGTGCTTAGTAGTGAGCAATGAATGTGGTTAAGTTGAGGTTTTTGAGAGGGTTACTGCAGTCTGTTATTTATCTTTAATTTATTTATTTGGATAAAAATGACACTGAATATGGTATTCAAACATAGGAAATGTAACTAAACATATAAAACGTCATACAAAATCCAGGATGACACATGAAAGTGAAAACACTGATTTCCAGTGTGGTCCTTTCAATCACATTATTATTCATCTGAATACCACGCAACATTAGAATGGGGAAGTTTTGCTGCGTTGTCAAATACAACAAGTGCTCTCACGATAGGCATGGAAAAAGATTGATAATGGCATACGCTTTTTTAACTTCCTGACTTGGAAGAAAAGTGGAGAGAATTGGGTCTCCGAGCTAGCAAAGAGGTATCGGATGGAATGGATTGCAGCAGTCAGAAGGAAAGAAATCAGCTCTGACAATATTCCTGCACACATGGTCGTGTGTTTATGGCATTTTCACAAAGGTAAGTTGTGATTTAAAAAATATTTAGAAGTGCAGAAAGACGTCCCCTCTCCAGAGCAGCTGTCTTTCGCACCGTGCGGTTTGGCTGCACCTCAGCCACGGCTCTCTGTCATCTCTCAATAACATGTAAAAACGCACAGGGCAAAATCAAATAATTTCCCCACATCATCTCTGCTATTCTGGATTTCTCTTGCTAATCTGGAGCAGTGTTTTTTTGTTTTGTTTTGTTTTTTAATGGGAGCTTTTCGGTGTTGCTGATTTTCTTTGATTTTTCTTGAAGTTGTGATTACTTGTCGCCTTCATTACGCATGGATTTAATATCAGCTGGGGACTGAAGTCCATAGAATGTTTGGCATCGTTAAATTAGGCAGATTCTCCTCTTTCAGGTAACTATTAAAACATCACTGTCCTTAGTATGTTTTTATAGCAGCTAATTATACCAGTAATTTTTTTCAGTGCGTCAGTGTGAGCGTTGGGCTTATCACATTACCGGATTAGTATTTAATGTCCTGTTGATAGTAATGTGTATATACTTATCAAGCATCATATGACAAATTTGAACATAAATCCAACATTTCATCGCTGGGACTTAGAAATGTCTGTCGCTGCAGACACATGCTCGCACAGGAAACTGTAGAAACAATGACTGCTTAACCTTTGTACTAAACAACAGTTTTCTGGTCTTTCACCCAGAAGATTTGAAGTGGCTGGACCCATCCATTGGTGAATTGAACATGAGTCTCTCCTGATTTATAGTTTTTAAATTGCTCATGGGTTTATGCACTCACCCCACAAACCAGGGAGGCAAACACACCTGACAGCGTGACTTGAGGCAGTTGGTTGAGATCCGTGGTCCATTTCTTGTGCTCGTACAGATCGATCTCGTTTATTTCTTAATTTTATTTTACATGTAGCGCTCCTTTGCTTCCTTATTCAGCTTCTCTGAATACGGAATTTGAATGTTCTGCTTGCTCTTTTCCATTGCACGTATGTCTGTTCACTTTAGCAGTTGCCTAGACTACAGGTAAACAAAGAAGCCAGACCATGACGATGGCGACAATGGCCCAGAATGCAGCGCAGCATGACGTCAATGCCCATTCTCTGTAGTTACCAATAATTGTCACAGTGTGGATCTTTGTAGCTGGCTGATTTTATTTAAATATATAAATTCTGACTCCATTGAATGAGAGCACTGTATAAAACAGGATGTGCTTGGTATAAAGTTAAACCATAGAAGGGACTACAGGTGGAAATTAGCACTTGTGCTATAACCTGGTACAATGCATCTTTCCTCTTTAAGGTCAATGTATATTGTGCATGTCCCTGCATAAATAAATAAATAAATAAATAAATAAAAGAAGTAGATACCCATTAGTGCACTATGTGTAAAAGATGTGGTAGGCTATTTCTATAGTGCGTGTGGTAAAGCGTGAACACTGGGCAAATGGGTTTTTGTACAGCAGTACAGAGAAAAATGCACACACTCTTGCTCAGTTTGTGCACATCACAGGAATGTGAAGACTATTCTTTTAAGTGTTTCTTTAGGATGTGTAAGTGAGGTCCGTCTACTGCAGCCATGTCACTTGACTATTGCAGAATGCAGTTTTTTTTTTCTTTTAAATTAATACGAAAAGGACAGTTTAACAGGCTAGCATTATTTACCTTCATATTAAAAAAAAACAAAACAAAATCTCTTTTTTCTCCATTTTATAAACAGAAGCTCAGATTTAATTTTTTTTTAGTCCTGTATCAAATATTACAAGAAAATAATATAAACCACTACATCTTAACTGCACACAGACGTCGGGTTTTATGCTGAATCACTTTACCTGCTCCCATTGCATGGACCTGTCCTGGAGCTTTTGGCTGTCCTTGCACTGAATGGATGTTTTTTTGTTTCTCTCTCTTCGGATGGTTTAATAAAAATGGAAGTCAAATACAGCCACTTCGAGTGGCACATTGTCCAACGTTAATACCGCTCCAGCGGTATTGACGTGTGGAAAAAATGCAGGCCGAACTGCTGCACTGTTTTTGTTTTTTTTAACATGACAGCAGTCTGAAACAGAAAGTGAAACTTAAATATTTCCACTCAACTGGAGACTCTGGGTGAAGGTAGAACACGTTGGTGCACTGCTTCACCAATATATAAAATGTGTTTTGGTCCAATGAAACAAAAGTTGAACTTTTTGGCCATAATTCCAAAAGGTATATTTGGCACAAACGCAACACTGCTCATCACCAAAAGAACACCATACCTACAGTGATGCATGGTGATGGCAGCATCTTGCTTTGGGGCTGTTTTTCTTCAGCTGGAACTGGGGCCTTAGTCAAGGTGGAGGGAATTATGAACAATTCCAAACACCAGTCACTGTTGGCACAAAACTTTCAGGCTTCTGCTTGAAAGCTGAAGATAAAGAGGAACTTCATCCTTCAGCATGGCAATGACCCAAAACACACATCCAAATCAACAAAAGAATGGCTTCACCAGAAGAAGATTAAGGTTTTGGAATGGCCGAGCCAGAGTCCAGACCTGAGTCCGATCGAACATCTGTGGGGTGATCTGAAGAGGGCTGTGCACAGGAGATGCCCTCGCAATCTGACAGATTTGGAGCGTTTTTGCAGAGAAGAGTGGGGAAAATATTGCCACATCAAGATGTGCCACACTGATAGACTCCTACTCAAAAAGACTGCGTGCTGTAATAAAAGCCAAAGATGCTGCAACAAAGTGTTAGTTTAAGGGTGTGTATATTTATAGAAGCAGGTTATTGTGAGTTTTTTTATTTTTTTATTTATCCCCTTAAAAAATTTCAGTTTGTTTTTCAGTTGGGTTGTACAGGTTATAGGTCACATTAATGGTGGAAAAAGTTTTGAAATGATTTATCTTGGTCTCTTTTTTGCATCACAAAAACCTGGCATTTGAACAGGGGTGTGTAGACTTTTTATATCCACTGTATGTGTAAGCATTGCATAACTTCCATAGAGAGGAGTCAGTGTATTAAAGTGTGTGTGTGTGTGTGTGTGTGTGTGTGTGTGTGTGTGTTGTTGTTGTATCTACCAGCTTCCTGTTGGGAATTTCACTAGTGGTGAATTCAGTCACTATAAATTGATTTGACTTGAGCCCGGTAGCACATAGCCAAAGCTTTTCAGTGTTTATTTATAGCAAGCTACAATGTTTAGATTAAACATGGCAAGCAAACACAAGTGTCATCCATTATAATTTACGTGACCAAATTATGTCTCAAATCTCAAGTGTTAGCCACTTAGCAGTACACTCAGGGACAGTGTAGGAGTTCATTCACTTGTGCAGCAGTATGTGTTAGCCATTGTCTACGTGAAAGTGTTTTTGACAGTTCTTGTTAAAAATAAGATAAGATAAGCCTTTATTAGTCCCACAATGGGGAAATTCCAGGATTGCAACAGCACAAGGACAGCAACACTCAGAGCAACAATCAAGAGACAAGAAAAACAAGAGCAGCGAATATACATATGTACACATAAATATATAAATATATATACACACAGTGCGGAGCATTGTAGCTAGATGGAATAAACAGTATAACCGTCTACTTCGTTATCCTACATAGTATGAATATGTACCCATACATATTGTCACCCTCCGTAGCGACTGATATTGTCCTAGTTGTATACTGGAGGGGACCATTGTGTAAGTCTATTGCGTCTTTTGCATTCGATACTATTAGGTCGTCACATTTTTTTGCTATCTCTGCGAGCAGCCCTGCTTAGGTTATACAGTCTGACAGCCGTAGGTAGGAAGGACCTGCGAAACCTCTCAGTTGCGCACCTAGGATGATGTAGTCTGCTGCTAAATGAGCTCCTCAGTGCGTTCAGTATGTCCTGCATAGGGTGGGACTCGGACTCCAGCAGAGATGACAGTTTAGCCACCATCCTTCTCTCACCTATCTCCTCCACTGGGTCAAGGCATTGCCCCAGGACAGAGCTAGCTTTCTTGATCAGTTTGTTCAGTCTCTTCCTGTCGGCTGCTGTAATGCCACTGCCCCAGCAGACCACTCCAAAAGTGATGGCTGATGCCACCACCGTGTCGTAGAATTTCTTCAGCAGCGCCCCTTGTACACCAAAAGACCTGAGTCTCCTCAGTAGGAACAGCCTGCGCTGTCCCTTCTTGTAGAGTGCATCAGTATTGTGTGACCAGTCTAGTTTATTGTTCAGATGAACACCCAGGTACTTGTAGGATGTCACCATCTCAATGTCTGTTCCCTGTATGTTTACTGGTGCTGTGAGGGGTTGTCCTTGCCTGCGGCAGTCCACCACCAGCTCCTTAGTTTTCCTCGCGTTGATCTGGAGGCAGTTCCGATGGCACCAGTCCACGAAGTCCTGGATAAGTCCTCTGTACTCAGCTTCATCTCTGTTGGAGATGAGGCTGATGATTGCAGAGTCGTCAGAGAACTTAGGGTAGATGGAAGTGTGTTATGTTGTGGGAGAAGTCCGCAGTATAAAGGGTGAACAGGAAGGGAGCCAAAACCGTTCCCTGGGGGGCCCCCGTGCTACCGATGATTGTGTCGGACACACAGTCCCAGGTTCTCACAAACTGAGGCCGGTTAGTGAGGTAGTCCAGGATCCATGATGACAGGTGCTGGTCCACCCCTGCGCACAGCAGCTTGTCCTTCAGGATCATCATCAAAATGGCTGTATTATAATGGTAATGCTAACTAGTGTTATGTTTATAAAATAACTTTATGTAAAACTATAGTTAATACAAGATCTTTGGGAATATTGGCTAGCAAAACAGTCCTCCCGTTTTAACAAGATACAGTGACTGCACTGTCACTTAGGCCCCATTTATAATTGGCATTAAAATCCATTTTTAGTGACTGGATTAGAGTCGGGTAGGTTAGGGTTAGGTGTGTATGTCTGGGAGGGTGTAGAGTAATGCATTCAAATGGTTAATGGGCTAAAAAAGAGGAAACTCTGACTGACAACAGTTGAGAGCGTTTGATATAGTTGCACTCAAAATGATTGAACTCCGTAAGGGGAAGAAAAACTATGTCCCGCTCTAACAGTGGACTCTTTTTTTTTTTTTTTTAACCTCATTCTGGTAAAGCTGAAGGGAGCTAATGTGATGGCATGACATTTGTCTGTCTGTCCGTCCCTCTGTCCATGGGAATTGCTACTCCTAGGCCAGGGGTCTGCAACCTTTGCCAAGTAAAATCCATTTTGCCCCTCTCTGACTAAAATAGAATTAGCAGAGAACCATAACAGTTTTTTTTACCTTTAAAATGAAGATTATGCTGCTTATGAAGTTTTATATAGAACACTGAATATACAAGAAATGTAGTCCATGTGGCATTTGTGAATTCATACTGCAACAGTGAAGAAAAGCTGATAACTTTATGGCTTTTATGTGTTGCAACAAATGAAAAAGCTAGATTCTTCTGGAACAAAAAAAAGTCTTATATGGCCTTTGAAATTAAAGGTGCAATGTTTAATAATTAGTGTCACCTAGCTCTCGGATTTCTGTTTGCCAGTACTTTCCTTTACAGTGGTCCTTACTCGCTTATTAAGCATTTATGATAACCTACAGAAGTCATTTGTGCAAATACAGTTTGGCATAAAAACTTGGAAAGACATTGTGATCCAAGATGGCCGCCTACATGGAGATGCACCCTCTTCCTGTGCATGTAAAAGTAATTTTATAATACAAAAAGCACAATTAAAATGATTATATAACAATGAAAACAAAAATCATGCTTTTACGCTGCTTTAAATTTCAGAATTTAGTTCACCAAAAATATTACACATTGTGACTTCAACTGAAACCCAATCTATGCAGGCCGACATTTCAATTGCTCTCATATTTGAGGAAAATAAACAAAGGAAGAATTAGCCCACTTTGAATTAAATAAGCGATAAACAGTTGCAGGCTATCACAAAAAGACAAATTATTTAAAAAAAAAAATAGAGTAGTTTGTAGGCTATTGAAGTTGAGTCCATTTCAGGGTGATGTCATGCTCTTCTTTCTTTTATTTTTAAATTCTTCATCCAGGTATAGCAATCAGCCATCCTGCATGGACAGAAAACAGAATCAGTTGTCCTTACCTTAGAGACTCAGTTCAGTGAGTTTGGGTGACTTGTCATGTCCACCATGACGTAAAACTTTTCCAGCCAGTCTGCACCTGTCAGTTCAGTATACAGAAGTCTGAAATTGCTCTTTTCTTCACTCATCTCCAGCTTTGCACTTTTTGGCAAAGGCTGTGTGCTTGTTCTGGAATTTTTTTTTTTCAAAATTGGATTTTTTTGTTGTTTTTATTTGCCATTTTATCACCGCATAACAACCATACAGGTAAGCCAGCATCATTGGAAGTGAACGCAAATGAATCTGTCTATTTTCCTTGGTGATTTTTCTTTTTCTTGATTTGTCCATATGTTACCGAGGGTGGGGAGGAAAAGCAGCCAGCTGCTGGGGACAGTGCCCCTCTGCCTCTGTCTGTGCTGTGCATTTGAGCCACTATTAAGTTTGGTCAGATGTAATGCATATTTTAGTTGAAAACATAATAAAACATTTAAAATATATATAGCATATTTTACATTTACAAAAGCATGTGTTTCAGTTGAAAAATGTACTTAATATACAATGAAAAATAAAATTATTAAATTTTCCATGTCATTTTCCATGGACGAGGCTGGTGCGCACACATATTTTTTTCCATCTACCAGGCCAAGTGGTTGACACATGCGTACAACTGTTATTTGTAATTTCATCCCAGTCCTATGGGTAGCACATATCCGCTAACACGCGTTTGTTCACTAGCTACAGTGGTGTGAAAAAGTGTTTGCCCCTTCCTGGTTTCTCTTTTTTTTTTTTGTATGTTTGTTAAATGTTTCAGATCATCAAACAAATTTAAATATTAGACAAAGATAACACAAGTAAACACAAAATGCAGTTTTTAAATGAAGGTGTTTATTATTAAGGGCAAATAAAAATCCAAACCCACATGGCCCTGTGTGAAAAAGTGACCCCTCCCCCTCCTGTCAAAACATAAATTAACTGTGGTTTATCACATCTTTGGAAAGCTGAGTTCAATTTCTCTAGCCGCATCCAGGCCTGATTACTGCCACACCTGTTCTCAATCAAGAGATCACTTAAATAGGACCTGCCTGACAAAGTGAAGTAGACCAAAAGATCCTCAAAAGCTAGACATTCAGTAGAAATTCAGGAACAAATGAGAAACAAAGTAATTGAGCTCCATCAGTCTGGAAAAGGTTATAAAGCCATTTCTAAAGCTTTGGGACTCCAGCGAACCACAGTGAGATCCATTATCCACAAAGGGCAAAAATATGGAACAGTGGTGAACCTTCCCAGGAGTGGCCGGCTGACCAAAATTACCCCAAGAGCACAGTGACGATGCATTCAAGAGGTCACAAAAGACCCCACAACAACATCCAAAGAACTGCAGGCCTCACTTGCCTCAGTTAAGGTCAGTGTTCATGACTCCACCATAAGAAAGAGACTGGGCAAAAATGGCCTGCATGGCAGAGTTCCAAGACGAAACTATTGCTGAGCAAAAAGAACATAAAGGCTCATCTCAGTTTCACCAGAAAACATCTTCATGATCCCCAAGACTTTTGGGGAAATATTCTGTGGATTGACGAGACAAAAGTTGAACTTTTTGGAAAGTGTGTGTCCCATTACATCCGGCATCAGAGTAACACAACATTTCAGAAAAGGAACATCATACCAACAGTAAACTAGAAAAGCACTCGGAGAGCACAGACCTCCGTCAAGCGCCACAGTTCCCCCCCATACAGTGTTTGTGTGTACGTTTTCAGATTCCTTGACCATGAAAACATATGACTAGCAATTGGATTCACAATGATAGGATTAGTGGTTCAGTAGTAAAAGCATTACCTCCTTGGCGGAGGTAATAAACTGAAGTGTTGCTGTTGTGTCCATCTCCTGCATCTGCAAAGTGCCAGGCTGCGACCTGTCAAGGCATACCTCATGCCTCCCTTATTGGGGGGGCTTTCACGCCTGTACTGAGTACTTAAAAACTGTATTTATCGGCAGATGAAAGAAAACTGAAGCAAAAACCGACAAACAAACAAAAACTAAACAAACAGCAACTGCAACATGAACTATTTGAAACATATTTATTCAAATGTACACTTATATGGACACAATCTTGAGCCATAAGTTTTTGGTAATGTGAAAATAATAAGCCAAGTAGCAGAAAAAAATTGAGTGCTCTTGCTGTCAGGAAACAATGTTGGCACCAAATCACTGAAGTGATCTGCCACCAATGGGGGTAGATTGTGCTCTGCCACAAAATGACAAAACATCACATCTGCTAGTGATGCATTGGATTTGGAAGGCGTCGGTTCTCTCACTGGCTGAAAATGTTCATCCATCGATCGAATTTGGCTACACAGTTTTTGTGGCCCTGTGTAGCAAAGTGCGACTTCAGGTCGAAAATCCCTGATGCAGTCACTTTTAGTATTAGAGTCACACATATGAGGCGCAGCATTACTGGCACCGGGATTCCTCTCTGTTCCGGAGCCGCAGGACAAAAGAAGGTGCGATAATGGTTGCCGTGGGTCTTATTGGGTTTGCGCTCCGCGGAAAAAAGAGGATTTGGAAACTTCCCCGGCAGAGAGCTGGTTTTTGCGCAGCTACTATGGCTGGCCGGGGAATTTCTGCCAAATAATCCGGCGGCGGACAGCTGCCCGTCTGAGCTTTTGCAGCGTAGCGCAAACACAGGCACGCTGCCGAGCTCTGCCCACCACTGTGTTCCGCGTGCTTTTGTGCCTAAAACTTTGAAGAAGGTGGAGTTTGTTTTCGTCAGACACGACGAGCAGCGCCCTCCATTGGGCCTGCACACATGTTGGAAATGGCCGTATCTGACAATGTTAAAGAATCCTTTAAAAAATTCCTGTATCCAGACGGTGATCTGGATCATCCCCAAAATTTAATCAGTTCTTCCTTGTACCATTTCCAACAATGCCTGAAAGTTTCATTGAAATCCGTCCAAAACTTTTTGAGTTATCTTGCTAACCAACAGACAAACAGACAGACAGACAGACAGACAAACGCTGGCAAAAACATAACCTCCTCCTGGCCTCCGGCCTGGCGGAAGTAAATATGGTGGTGGTATCATGATGGTCTGGGGCTATTTTGCTGCTTCAGGACCTGGAAGACTTGCTGTGGTAAATGGAAGCATGAATTCTGCTGTCTACCAAAAAATCCCCAAGGAGAATGTCCGGCCATCTGTTTGTGACCTCAAGCTGAAGTGCACTTGGGCTCTGCAGCAGGACAATGATCCAAAACACACCAGCAAGTCCACCTCTGAATGGCTTAAGAAAAACAAAATGAAGACTTTGGAGAGGCCTCGTCAAAGTCCTGACCTGAATCCGATTGAGATGCTGTGGCATGACCTTAAAAAGGCGGTTCATGCTCGAAAATTCTCCAGTGTGGCTGAATTTCCACAGTGCTGTAAAAGACTCACTGCCAGTTATCACAAATGCTTGATTGCAGTTATTGCTGCTAAGGGTGGCCCAACCAGTTATTAGGTTTAGGGGGCAATCACTTTTTCACATCGGGCCATGTAGGTTTGGCTTTTTTTTTTCCCCTTAATAATAAACACCTTCATTTAAAAACCGCATTTTGTGTTTAATTGTGTTCTCATTCATTCATTCATCTTCTTCTGCTTAATCCTTTTCGGGTCACGGGGGGCTGGAGCCTATCCCAGCGTCTTTGGGCGAGAGGCAGGGTACACCCTGGACAGATCGCCAGTCCATCGCAGGGCCGACACAGAGAGACAGACAACCATTCACTCTCAGAGTCATACCTAAGGACAATTTAGAATCCCCAGTTTGATGCCAATTAACCTAACTTGCATGTTTTTGGCATGTGGGAGGAAACCGGAGAAATCCCGGAGTAAACCCACGCAGACACGGGGAGAACATGCAAACTCCACACAGATCGCTGTTGGTCGGGGGCTGGGATCGAACCCAGGATCCCCCGGCCAAGGGTGAGTTGCTGTGCTGCCGCAGTGCTAACCACTGCGCCACCTTTGTCTAATATTTAAATTTGTTTGATAATCTGAAACATTTAAGTGTGACAAACATACAAAAAATGAGAAATCAGGAAGGAGGCAAACACTTTTTCACACCACTGTATATTAAAGGAAAGAAACGCAAGATCAACAACCATTTTTTGTAGCAACAACAATGACATTGTTTCGAGAAAAGGGTTTTAGTGCTCTTCTCTGCTCAAACTGCTGCTGCTGAAAAACTGTGTATGTTTATTCTCATCTTCTGCTTCCTCTTCGTCTTCTTCGTCTGCTTTGACTTGTTGCAGTCAATGTGGTTAGAAACTTTGGGCTGCACATGGTTGTCTGCAAAAGGGCTCTGCGGATGTCTGTAGACTGGAGACAATGATGTAATTATTGTCACACAAGCCTCGCAGTCGAGCAGACGCCGACAGTTGAGGTGCAGCATGAATCCAGCTTCAGTGTAGATTCACGACCTGAAGACTGCCATTCTGGCCTGATTAAAACATCTGAAGGTTTTCTTCACATCTGCTGAAGTTTGCTTCTTTGTAAAAAAATATTTCAGATTGGCCATGATCTGACAATCAAAGGCATTAAAGGCCATGTAATAAAATACAAGTGATGACTTCAACTTTATTCATTATCGCTACTTGACTAATTAAAATTATTAAAAATCAAGTAAGTTTTTTTTCCACAATATCTTTATTGAACCTTTTTTTTTTTTTTTTTTTTAACAAACATGATACAAACAATCAAACACTAACACTAAAGTACTACAAAAAAAAAAAAAAATGCACTAAAAACACCAACAACCACCAACAAAATCAAGTCTTCAACAATGCTCCTCTGTTTAGTCTAGACAATCCAATACATAAGTATACATATTATGTTCACCAGTTTGGAATTTACAAGGTCCACACACATCATTCACCTTCTTCTTCAAGAGTTATGTTTAAATTTTTTACATAATCAATAAAAGGTCTCCATATATTCTCAAACACAATTTCCTTTGATTTCAGTATATATGTTATTCTTTCTAATGGAAGGTTTGTTAACATCTGTCTTAACCACTGAGTCACATCTGGTCTATGAGTCTTTTTCCATAATAGTGCAATACATTTTTTGGCATTAAGCAAACTGAGGTCTATGAATGTTCTTTCACTTTTATTGAAATTATGCTTTTCTGGGTACAGACCCAACAAAACCAGTTTAGGATTCAATATGATTTGTTTTGAGATTATTTTTTCAATTGTTACCCTCACCTCTTCCCAAAACATTCTTATTAATCTACATTCCCATAAACAATGAAATAGGGTTCCTTTACTTTCCATGCATTTTGTGCATGTATCTGGTATATTTTTGTTATATCTATTTAACTCCTCCGGTGTAACATACATCCGCATTAACCATTTGAAATGTATCAATTTAAGGCGTGCATTTATTGATTTGGTTTGAGCTTCTGTACAAGCCAATTCCCATTGTTCCTCTGAAATTTCAATTTGCAGATCTTCTTTCCAGTAGTTTAGTCTTTTCAGTGAATTTTCACTTGAAGATAGTGTCAATGAGTTATAAAACTCTGAAATAATACCCTTTCTTTTACTATCTTTCATCATCATTTTTTCCAAGGATGAATAAATAGGTCGAGTGAGAGCTTTATTTTGATTTGATCGAATAAAGTTTCTAAGTTGAAGATATTTAAAAAAATGTGTTCTATTGAGATTAAATTTGATCCTCAGCTCTTCAAAAGACATTATGTTGTCTGCACCTGGCAAATATAAATCCTGAATCTTTTGTATCCCTTTTAAATTCCATACTTTAAATACAGCGTCCGCTCTCCCTGGTTTAAAATATTGATTACCCCATATTGGACTAAATTGTGACAATAACTGTGGTTCTTTTAAATAGTTTTTAGCTTCACACCATATTTTGATCATATGCTTTACAAATGGATTTTTAACTTGTTTTTGTAATTTTTTTGCCGAATCTGAGTATATGAATATGGGAAGAGGTAAAGGTAAATTGTATGATTCCATTTCAGTCCAGTGAGGGAGATCATTTGATGAAAAATAATATGTCATAGACCTCAGTTGTGCCGACCAATAATACAACATAAAATTTGGACATTTCAGACCTCCACGATCAAATGGTAAATATAATAAAGACAGATGTAATCTAGCCCTCCTGTTGTTCCATATAAATTCCACTAACTTTTTTTTTATTCTTGAGAATAGATCTAAAGGTGGTGATAAGGGAATGTATTGAAATAAATAAAGTATTTTAGGTAAAATATTACTTTTAAGTATATTGATTCTCCCGATCATCGACATTGGTAGTGACATCCATCTCTGAGTTAACTCACTGATATCTGACATTAAGGCTTCATAGTTGACACTGGCGACTGATTCTAGCTTAGGCATAATTTGGATTCCTAAATATTTAAACTGATTTACAACATTGAATTGATTTACCTCAGGGGCTGGGTAATTTCTCTGGGTCTCATTTAGCATTAATATTGAAGATTTAGTTTTATTTATTTTATATCCTGATATTTCCCCAAAATTCTTTATTAAATTCAACAAGGTTGGAATTGATTTTTTTAGATTCGACATAAACAAAATTATATCATCGGCGTACAGGGAGATTTTATGTTCTGTTGGTCCAACTTTAATTCCATATATTTGTGAATGTAAACGTATTGCTATCGCTAAAGGTTCAATTGCCATAGTAAACAGTAAAGGTGAGAGTGGACAGCCTTGTCGACATCCTCTATTGATTTTTATTGGTTTTGAAATATTGTTATTTGTTAGGATTTCTGCTGTAGCATTATTGTATATTATTTGAACCCATTTTATGAAATTATTTCCAAGTCCAAACCTTTGTAGGACTTCAAAAAGAAAGGGCCATTCGACTCTATCAAAGGCCTTTTCGGCGTCCAATGATAGGAGAGCTGTATCCGGTGCTTCTTTATTAAAATAGATAATATTAAATAGTCTTCTTACATTATGGAAGCCTTGTCTACCCTTTATAAAGCCATTCTGATCTCGATTAATAATATTTGGTAAAATTTCTTGTATTCGTCTTGCTAAAATTTTACAGATTATCTTAAGGTCGGCGTTTAATAGGCTTATTGGTCTCATATTTTCACATTTATTAGAGGGCTTACCTGGTTTTGGCAGCAGTATAATTAAGGCATTATTTATGTATGATGGTAAATTATTATTTTGAAATGCTTCTAAAACCATTTCCAAAAAAGGTTTTATTAATTTATTCTTAAATTTTTTATAAAGGTCAACTGGAAGACCATCTGGTCCTGCACTTTTTCCTGATTTCATATTATCAATGGCTAGCCCAACTTCTTCTTGACTAATTTTAGACTCCAATATCTCCCTGTTTTCATTTGGAATACACGGTATAGATAGTTCGTTCAAAAACCCATTTAGTTTTGTTAAATCAGGTTCATTTTTGGTATCATATAATTTTTCATAGTAATCTCTAAAGGCTCTATTAATTTCTAAAGGATCTATAACTACCTGTCCGTTACTTATAATACTGGTAATTGGTGTTTTAATTTCCAATTGTTTAATCTGCCATGCTAATAATTTTCCTGATTTTTCACCTTGTTCATAAAAAGATTGTTTCAATCTTAGAAGACTCGAGGCAGCTCTATTCGCTGATTTTTTGTCGTATTCAGCTCTCAAAATCAGTAATTCATTCTCCAACCTTGGGTCACTTCCTGCATACACTTTTTCCTGAAGATTTTTTATTTTATGTTCCAATTTAGCTCTCTCCTCTCGAGTCTTCTTAGATTTTGATCCTGTATAACTAATAATATGCCCCCTAATAAAAGCTTTGAAAGCCTCCCACTTTACACATGCTGTTGTTTGTGTAGTATTGATGTCAAAGAACTCGTCTATCTGTTTTTCTATATACTTGACAAATTCCTCATCCTGAAGCCATTTATGCTGAAATTGCCATCTACCTGATTCCTTTGTCAATTTTTTATCTACATATATTAGACAACAGGGTGCATGATCAGAGATCACGATGTTATCATAAAAGCAGTTTTGAATCTTGGACCTTAATTCTGTGGAAATCAAAAAATAATCAATACGTGAGAATGTCTTGTAGGTACTGGAATAACAAGAATAGGCTTTAACTTGTGGTTTCATTTCTCTCCATATATCTAACAATCTCAATTCTTTCATAAAATGATTAATAGTCATCCTACATCCAATGTGCGTACAATCCAGTCCTGTTGATCTATCCACACCTGGATTCAATGTACAATTAAAATCCCCTGCTATTATATGTTGCCCTGTAAGTGATGATAAGATGAGAAATAAATTAGCAAAGAACTTCTGATCATCTATATTGGGACCATATAAGTTCACAAGATTTATATTTTCTAATAGCAAAGAACCTTGAATGATTACATATCTTCCAAATTTGTCTCCAATTACATTTTTCACTTGAAAAGGAACTGATTTATGTATGAGAGTCATAACTCCCCTGGCTCGGGATGAAAATGAAGAGGTGAATACACTTCCCTGCCATCTACTCCTAATTCTTTTAACATCCTCCTCTATCAGATGAGTTTCTTGTAAAAACACAATTCTTGAACCCATGTCCTTTATTTTATTCATAACTTGTTTAAGTTTTTTTAAATTTTGTAGACCTCTGCAATTCCATGAAGTTAAATTAAGATTAACACTTTGGTCCATGATCAATAGAGAGTTTGGGATTACCTTGCAGTGTAAACATGATCATACAGAGAAGCAAAAACATGAGTGGTTGAACATTCATCCTACAAACTACACACAAACAAATTTCCCCTTCCCACACTTGTGGCAAACCCCCCAAAATCAAAAGAAAAATTCTGTCTCCCGATATAGCCATCGACTGTTCCACACCCACGGGGAACAGCCTAAGCCACTCCTTCTTCATCCTCCCAATCACCCTAACTCTACTGCTTTTAATGACGTAACATTAACTCTCCTCTGTAGTTTTCCAACTTAACTCCAAAATTTTTAACAACTTTGTACATCGTAGTTTTTTTTTTTTTGTTTGTTTTGTTTTTGTTTTGTTTTTTTTTAAATATATAATACAATCTATATTTTGTAAACTTACTATTTACTTCAAGTCAGTCAGATGCCTGTGCAAATGCTTAATTATTCTACCTTATATTTTGTTCATGCTTAGCTCCCACCAGTCTCTTCTTCTTCTTTGATCTTCTTGATGAACTCCTGCGCCTCCTCTGGGGTCTTGAAGATGTGGGTTCTGCCCTCATACGTGGTCAGCAGTCTCGCAGGATAGATTACACCATGACGAATCCCAAGGTTGCGCAGCTCCTTACGTACGGGATCAAACTGCTTCCTCAATTGCTGGATTCCTGTGGCCAAATCTGGGTAGAACCGCACCTGCTGGTCCTGGTGTTTAATCTCTCCTTTTTTAGCTCGTGCAGCGTTGAAGATCTTCATCCTGTCTCTGTTGTTAAGAAACTTCATAATTAAGGTCCTCGGCGGTCCCTTATCTCTCCGTGGGCCAATACGATGTGCTTTTTCCAGAACCACTGCTGATTGCAACTCCTCGCTGCCCAGCACCTCCAGAATCCACTTTTCCAGAAAGGAACATACGTCCCGACCTTCTGATTCCTCTGGAAGACCCACCAGCCTCAAATTATTCTGTCTCGACCGAGATTCCAAATCCAAAATATTATCTTCCAGAGATTTATTTTTTTTTTCCAAAGTGCGCACCTTTAATTGAAGACGGGTGACGTCATCTTCAGCACTAGCGAGACGGAGCTCCATCTGCGCCGTTCGTTCTACACAGTCACCCAATTCCTTTCTTATTCCTTCCAACGCTGTCATAATCCCATCAAATCTAGAGGAAAAGTCCGCTCTCATTGAACTCATGGCAGCCATCAGCGCATCTGCGCCATTCCCCGCAGAAATCGCAGCGTTGCCAGCCTCCTCCGCCATATATGGAGCCCTGTTTGCTGCGTCACAGACCTGAAAGTCCGTTAATTTGGACTGTTTCGGCGGCTCGCTTTTTCCTTTTCCTGGTTTTCCAGCCTTAGGCTTCGCCGACATATCCTCGCCCAAACGCTGGGATACGTTCTGTCCCAAATGAGAGAGTTATTTGCCGATTTTTTTCTCCAGGAGCAGAGCAGAGCGAGACACGTCCGTCCTACGTGGCAGCCATAACCGGAAGTCAAAAATCAAGTAAGTTACATTAAGAGCCAATTTGCTCCTCTGACACATTTTAATTTATTTATTATTTATTTTGTGTGTATGTGTCACTATCATGCACTTCTGCAGCTTTAATTTAATTTTTTTTCAGACAAAACTAAGAAATTCAGCAGTAACTTAAAGCAACAAAACAATCGTCTGATACATTAATAATGTTTCCTATTAGCAACAATTTAGCATCGTCATTTAGCATTTGCTGTTTTACAATGAAAGCACCAAGGTGCTGATACCTCGGTGCCAGAGCCTTGGTGGAGGTATGTGTTCTTGGATCATCACCAAAATGTTATGGGTTCCTGTCTAGCCCAAGGACAACTCTGGTAAAAATTTTATCCAAATCCATCCAGTAGTTTTGAGTACAGACATGCGCAGTGAAAATAATCTGCAGTTCACATGCCCGTACTGTCAGCGGCAGCCAAGAGCCACCAAACTGATTTGAACAGCTGCAGTCCAAACACAAAAGAAGAGCACTAAATGGTGGAAGCAATGGAGGTACACAAATACAAGACAATCAAGATGAACAGGAGCTTTTGCTGTTTAGTGGCAGAGGAAGAAAACGGACAAAAAGACGGACATTTGTTCACCTAGTATTGGTGGATTGCTCAGGTCTGGCGGGAGTTTTCGGGTGCATGCATAGTTCACTGTGACCATTTGCAGGCGAGGACTGTTTGGGACTTGGAGTTTATAGTGAGTTTTTAACAAGTTTTACCTCGTCCTTCCTCTGCAAAACTAAACAGCAAAACCAATGTGAAAACAATCGATGTAATGAGTAAATAGTGCAGTTGCTGAATGTTTTTATCCAGTAATGGCTATTTTATCAGAGTTCAGCTCTACGTGCTGTAAAAAAAACATGCTGTGTTGTGCTGTAAAAAAGTCGCACTGTCGCCTCTAGTGGCCCGGCATAGTTATTACAATACCTTTTCCCCAGCTTCATTGATGTTAAAGGTGAGTTAAATTTGTGTTTATTTTGAAAATAAAGCCTTATCTTGGAATTCTGGCAAATCAAAAGTCGAGAAAATATAGTGATACAATGATACAAGCCTTTAGTGCCACTTAATTTTGACCGGGCAAGCTGAAACAGAGGCGGACAGACAGACAGACACACATCCACACACAGACGCATTAAATGATTACTGTATGCCTTTCCGTTTCACCGAGGCATAATGATAAGAGTAAGATGGTGTTAACATGACTTACCTCCAATTTAAACAGGATTAGCGGACTATCTTCTCTTAGACAGCACGGTGGAAAACAGTCCCACATCCCTGGCAAACAGAAGTACCAGCTGTATGACCAAGCCATTAGTTTGGAGTTAGCTGCTGTGCTAACCGCCAGAGTGAAGCCTAGCGACCCATCTATACCTGTTATGCTGCATGCATGTGGGGGAGAGGTGGGACACTGACAAGTAGTGTGTGAGGGGCTTTGTTGAAGAAATGGGGGGGAGGGGTTAATGTGTATTTTGCAAAATGTCAATATAGACAATAGAGTTTTATATGAAACGATAGATGTTTTTATCTGGTCATTCGAAACTGTCATATCACACAGCCCTATCTCCAGGTGGGTCTGCATCCCAGTTGTGCTCAAGGTTAAGGTCAAAGGTCAGCAGATCTGGGCACTTAGGTGATTTCGTGAAAATTTCTACTCCGTGGCAGTTAGACCTCAGTGGTCACCAAACTCACTCATAAGGATCCTCAGGAGGGTCTGCATTCAGGTTGTGGTCCTGGTCAGTGACAGAGCTGAAAAGATCTGGGCACTACTCCACCTAGGCAGTTACCGAGATGCTTACCAAACTCACACACACAATCATCGGGTGGCTCTGCATCCAGATTATCACATCTGTTAGGCAGAAATAGCTACTCCCTCATTGACCATCTGATTTGATTGACCAGATTAACGCTCAATTTAAGTAAGACAAAATTTATAATTTTTAACAACCACCACAACTTAGTATCTAAGCTCAGTGTAAATGGTGTAGAGATTGAAAGGGTATCCTAAATTAAATTTCTTGGAGTAATAATTGATAATAAACTGTGTTGGAAGTCACATATTAATTATATTAAAGGTAAAATATCCAAATCAATCACAATACTACACAGAGTGAAATATTTGCTGAATCAACCCACACTATATACTTTGTATCATTCATTAATACTCCCATACATGACATATTGTACTGAAGTATGGGGAAATACCCTTCATATAAAACAAACATATATCCAGTCTTTATGCTTCAGAAGAGAGCTATTAGAATAATAAACAAAGCTGCATACAGGGAACCAACAAACCCACTTTTTCTTAAATTAAAAGCTCTCAAGTTGAAAGATCTGGTTGATTTTAAAACTGCAATAATAATGTTTAAAGTGAAGAATCTATCACTGCCCGCAAATATCCAAAAGTTGTTCCAAATAAGGGAGAAACAATATCATTTCAGAGGAACATGTATATTTCAAAAACCTTCAGTGAGAACTACCACCAAGCAACACTGTGTCTCAGTGCAAGGAGTCAGACTGTGGAACGCTTTTGGACCTGAATTAAAATCATGTACAATGTTTGGACAATTTAAACAAAAACTAAAGGAAGAAATAATCCAAACATATATACAAAACAACATGTAAAATCACATAAGAATTATCATATTTAGTCTGTGTTGTGCTGTTGCTTAGTTTTTTTGTCATGTTTTGTCTTAGCTTTGTTCTGAATTGTAATCACTTTTATTTTATTTTCCTTTTGAATTCTTAGATGGAACATGGGTGGGCAATATAAGCTGCGGCTTCAGCCATCACCCATTTCGGATAACTTACAGTATGTTGAACTGTATAATCCGAGGAGTTATTGTTTAATTTGACCTTGTTAGATTTTTTTCCCCCTTTGTTATATTATTCTGTTCTTTTCTTTTAATCTTTACATTTAATCTATCCGAAATAAAGATTCATTCATTGCATGTGTGGTCTTAGGAGGCTGGGATTTTTGACTTCATTAGTTATATTCATAACAGAAACGTCTATACAGGCAATTCTTTAATATCTGTCATTAGTAGAATGCTATGAATATTCAGATAATGCTGAGATTTGCCAAAATTTGCCTGAAGTAATTATTTTTGTTCTGGTTTATAAATTGTAAATGAATATGTGAATGACTATAATGTTTTTATTTTCTGTTATAACTACAGTACACAATATAACTCATCTGTTAACAAGCTTAACTCTGAAAAGACTGATATTAAAACTACTGCAGTTAGGATGATGCAGCACAGTTTAGTCTCTAACAAGGCCATCTATGTTCCAAGAATACAATAAGCAGGAGATTTTTTTTTCTGGTTCTGTTGGATCCACGGTCAGGGGCGCATTGCTAAATCAGAAGATTCATTTTTTGAGATGCTTACCTATAAGCTACTTGCTTTGGATCGTTTTTCTGCTTGATTTGCAATTCTGCCCCCCCTTCCCCCCGAAATCAAGGAAAAGGTTAAAGATAACAGCAGCAGCCACTTGCACAGAATATCGGATTAGCATGTTGAGTAAATAGTTGGTTGTATGAAACAGGATCCTGCAAAGCCATACTGTGCAGCGAGGAATTGCAAAGAGGCGGCAGTGTAGCCAGTGACGTCAGGCAGCATCCTGAAAATAGTGGTGAGATCTAAGTTCTGCACACAGACAGATCCTCCGGAGGAGAGGAGAGAATGAGTCAGCTGTCTTGCCAACATGGGCCGAGATGGAGAGAGAGTGAAACATGAGCAATGAATCAATCAGCGGTGGAAACGCCACCAATGGAATGGATAGGCAGAGGTGAAGGACACCTGCGGTCCAAACCCACGCCTTAGCATTGAGAGATGGGGACAATATTCTTGTTAAGGAATATACTGGTTACCTTGGTGATAATGAGATGTTTTAAGGATGAGCCACTGACTTAGAAATTGAGAGAGGTTGCCCATTCTATAAGACTTCTCTATAGTCAGTGATGTATCAGCAGTGCTCTGTAACTTGGTTTTTTCATTAGCAGGATGATACATTCCTGACTACAGGTATTCAGAATTGTTTAAATAACTGAACAGCACAAGAGCTCATATTTTCTAGTCTGGTAGGGTATATCAAAGTTTTCACTGCAGAAAATATGTCACATTGAGTTCGGGATGTTCGTTTCCTAGATAATAGTGCAAACTAGGCATCAACACTACAACTGAACAAAATGTTTAAAAAAATTTGCTGCCATCCATCAGTAATTACAAAAAAGTCCCCAAATAGCAGCAACAACTTTTGAATTGAATTGACCTAAGCAATCGGAAGAATATCTTGTGTCCACTACGTACCACAGAGGGGGACTAAGGATGCTTTTATACCTAACCTGTTTGGTCCGGACTTTTGGACCAAAATTTGAGGTGTGAAACCTCCCCCGAACCATGATTTGGACCAAAGAGATGACATTTGGTGCAGCAAAAAGAAGTGGTCTCAGTCAGGATCAAACTGAACCAAAAGAAAAAAGGTCAAAAAGGTTTGAAATTTTGGACCAAACACAGGAAGTCAAGGTAGCCGATAAGAGGGAAAATGGGCAGTGGTTGCACTTGGAGAGAGGAAATAGGTTTGTTGGAGGTGCTAATAGTCATTTGGAAAAAAAAAAAAATCATAATGCAGAAACTTACCAGATAATTTTGGAGAGGATTTGACAGAGGTTTGGAAAACAGACAAAAAAACAAACAATGACATCTGAGAATCATCACAGCTGAAGATGGAGGACCTTTTTAATGAAGACTTGGATAATGTTCTAGCCTCACGTAACTACAGTCATGTGAAAAAAATTAGGATACCCCATTAATTATTCAGTGAGTGCGACTGTCACCGAATTGCGACAGAACTCCTAGTGGTTAAAAGTGGTAAATATTTTTTGTCAATAAAATAGTTCAGATTTCCAAGGCTAGAACTTGAAAGTGGAAAGAGATAATGGCTTACTGTCAATTAGAAAGATGTAAAATATGATCCAAAGTTTCAGATTGGAGTGATTTTATGCATCTAATTTGCATAATGCCACGGCAGCTATATTTAATTACATAACTCAGTCAAAAGCGGACTTTGGACATATTTACACAAAGAATGGTTCAGTCTTTTGACACCGTTTTTTGTACAGAGGTACATTATCATCTTATCTTCAAAGTATATGAACAAGAAATCAGTACAATGTAAAAAAAAAAACAAAACAAAACAAAGAAATTCGTCACTTACCGGCAGCTAAGGGGACTCACTCGCTGCCGTGGTCGGTGTGTTTTAGTCCATTGTGGTCGTTATTTTGTGTTCTATCGGTCATTTACAGTCTCTACCACATCTACAAAGTCTTATGATTTTCACCTTCTGAAACTGGCAGATCAGTACAAATCCTCAGTGCAGCTGGCGATGTCAGTGAGATGACAGGCGCAGCGCTGCGCTCTGCCGCTAGGGGCACACGAAATCTCACACTCAAAGAGTTAAGAAATGTTGACATATCTATGTCTAACCTTGTTTTTGTTTTTATTTGCATTTTTTTAACATTTATTTTAGCCATTTTAAGTGGGAATGGATGTGGAGGTGTCCTAAAAAATATGGGGGGGGTATCCTAATTTATTCCTCACTATTTGTTTAGAGTTATATTTTACAGAAAATTTGAAAAACGTCTTTAATTCATTTTTAATTGTTTAGTTGTATTACATGAATCTGCCAGTATTTTAAACACTGATATTAAATACCCATATGTCCAAATATGTTAAAAAAAAAACACACAGGCTTATACAGGGTATCCTAATTTTTTCACATGACTGTAGCTCACCTTTTAATATGATGGAGTCTCCCCTAGTCTGACCTTAAAGTGCGGTTACCGATGTGCCCTGAGCTGCAGAAAGCACCTTGGAGGGCGAGTAGCATGTTTGCTAGCTACTGGTCTGTGCTAACAATGCAGGTGTCATCATGACAGTGGGGTGTCGTTTAGTTCATTTGGCAAAGGAGCAGTGTGAAACAAAACCTAACCAGACCAAAGGTGTACAGTGTAACAAAAACATCAACTTTGGTCTTGACCTTGGTGCAGACTTTCAGGTGTGAAAACGCCCTAAGTTCAATACTTGATAAATACTAAAAATTATACTAAAGAACTCATGGGGGGGGGGGACTTTATTCAACATGATGGCAAATGTGTCGTTTCAGTTTATTAACATACAGTATTAATCAGTGAATCATTTTCCTTCTGCTGCTGATTACAGTGGGCTGATTTTCAGAATATTCTTCTAGCTTAATATATTGAATATTAATAATAATGATTTTGATAATAATACATCATGATTGGGATGTTGACTATATATTTGCTTTATTAATTAATGACAGTATGGATTGAACACCTTCCCTAAAAATTCTATTGTCTGTGGTAGCTTTTAAAGTGTGAAGACTTTAATGTGTAGGTATACTGTACACATTTACTTTCTACCACAAATTTTTATGTTTTCCTTGGCAGATATAAGCAAATAACAGTCAGGAATCAATAAGCATGAAATTCCGATAATTAGTTTGAATAGCTGGAATGAAAAGCAGAGCAAGGACGAGTTCAAGACTGGGTAGAGGAAATCAACAGCGCAGATATCACTGTTGAATAAACGTGTCATCTTTGGAAGTTGTCCCAGAGCTTTTAAACACAATAAACACAAATTCTGAGCTCAAATTTAAAAAAAAAAAAAAAAAAAAGTTGTGCAGATTCAAACATTTTCTCCCAGCAGCAGAGAATGATTATGCTGTATTGTAATGACTCTGTGCTCTAAAGTGATGACTCATCAGACTGATTGGTGAGGCAGGATCTGCAGTGATGAGGTGTTTTATAAAAGTGCCTATTAATACCAGTTTTACAGGTTTGAAATATCAAATTAAAACCAGAACTGAGGGGGACAGTGGAAAAAGAAAAAAGAAGAATGTAATTTGGCATCGTTATCACATAGCCATTGTTAGTATGGCAACAATCAATCAATCAATCAATCAAAGACTTTATTCCAGACTCAAGGTCCATCAAAAAAAAAAAAGTAAACGAGACAGTTGAAACAATCAAAAAGTTACAAAAAAACACTAAGACACAACTGCTAAGAGAAGTACAAAGACAGTACAGACTTTAAAAAGACTTAAAAAGACAACTGTACCAGTGCTTTCTAAACTGTGACTGACAGCGAATAGAACTGAGCTTAATGCTAGACATGACTTGAATGATTTCATTTCTAGATACATCAAGCCGACAGATGAATTTATACATAAGATTCCTTATTACTGCATGCAGTGTATTTACACGTGATGAGACAAATAACTCGGAAGCACTGCACCATCGAGGCTTTTTAAGTAAAATTCTTAAGGCATCATTGTAAGCAACCTGTAATTTCTGCATACTTTTTCCTATAATTTATCCATAAATGAGCAGTGTATAAAGGTGTACAATAGGTTTTAAAAAGAACCAGTTTCACCTCATCTGAACAAAAACCAAATCTGCGTGCAAGAATATTTGCTTGCATGTAGATTTTGCAGCGTTGTCTGAAAATATCATCATCATCAGTCATTCTATCATTAATAAAATGTCCCAGATATTTAATTTTATCCCTGACAATTAATTCCCTGCCTGCCAATTCAAAGACAGGGAATTTCATTAACAAATCTTCTTTAGTGCGGCAAATCAGCACACAACTCTTATTTGTATTATATTTTATGTCATTTTCCTCTCCATAAGCACTACACGCTCTTAATAACTCCTGAAGACCAGCACTACTTGGACTGAGAATAACTAGATCATCAGCATACATAAAATGATTCACTAACTTATTCCCTATTAAACACCCAGTTTTACAGGCATTCAGTTGTTTTGACAACTCATCTACGTAAAGATTAAATAGAATAGGGGATAATATACTGCCCTGTCTGATACCACTGCTCACACCAAATGGGGATGAATGACTCTTCCCCCATTTCACCAGCATCTTCTGATGTGCGTACCAGTAAATCAGGATACGTACTAAGTACTTGGGAACCCCCCTGTCAATCATTTTCCTAAACAATATCCTGTGATTAACACGATCAAACGCCTTGGAGGCGTCAATAAAACACAGAAAAACTGAAGAATTTTGATTTCTGTACTTATTTATAATTTCTTTTAAAGCATATATGCACAGATCTGTTCCATGATGGGGTTTGAATCCAAACTGATGATCAGTAGATTTGATGAATACATTTAATTTTTCAAACATGATTTTTTCCAGTACTTTAGATATTATATTGGCTATAGCTATGGGCCTGTAATTGTCTAGGCTACACAGCTTGCCAGCTTTATCTTTAATGACTGGTACCAACACAACAGACAATAAAGATTCTGGTAACATCCCATGAATCATGAAGCTGGTGAAACAGATTGCAAGAAGAGGAGCAATTCTTGAGCTAGCATATTTAAGATGCTCAGCAGAAATACAGTCTAAACCCCTAGCTTTGTTATCTGATAGCTCTCTAATGGCTTTGGTCACTGCATGAGTGTCAATCAGGAGCGAATCGTCCCTCTCTACTTTCCCTACCTTATAAGTTTCATCCTTAGTTGAATTAAATAATGAGTAAAAATGCTGCCGCCATAGATCCACAATATTTTCTGTACCTGAAATACCTTCCAAGGTACAGGGCAAGGACGTTTTACTGTTACTAATCCGTCTAAGCTCCTTCCAAAAATCTGTGACATTCTTATCTAACAATTTCTTGGCCAAGGAATTACTTCTCATTAGCTGCTCATTTTTAGAAATATGACGAATAGCATACTTAAACTTTGCATTTGTACATTTCTTCATCTCAAATTCTGGCCCTTGTCTGGGTCTCCCAGCCACCACCCATGCTTTATATGCTTCCCGAGCTTCAGAATAAGGCACAGCTACGGCCTCATTCCAGCCAGGTCTGACATTATGTGTTGTACGTATTTTCTTATAATAAGGCTTACTGTCCTTATACAGGGAGTTAACTATAGCATTGTACAAACTACAGAGGTTTTTCTTATGCTCAACAATGCTACAGTTCACATCGCTGCACATTACAGCATCTCTAGGAAGACATATTTTACTCAAGGATTTATCTGTACGAACACAATATTCTACAATTTCTTCCTCAGAAAGAGTGTCCCAGTCTAATTTTCCACCTCATCCTGACTGACATTTTGACAAAGTGCAGGTACAGTCAACATTAATTATCATCTCAAACGGTATATGATCAGACATTGCTAACCCATAATAAATACTCATGCCACCCAAAGCAACACTTTTATTGTTGATACTTTACTTATATGCTGCAGATGTATTTAGCATTTTGTGTTAAATTAAGATACACAGTATCTTAATACTTTATTTCGAACAAAAAACAAAACAAATGATAAATGTAATAAAAAAGTGTCAGTGTATGGTGTTCGAAAAGGAGAAGGAAGAAGTTAATACTTATTTACACCGACCCCCTTTTTCCCTAAATACAAGATCTAGAACAAACAACAAGATCACATTAGGGCTGAGCCTGAGGATTTTGAACTTTGTCTTTTCTGGGGATTTATTAAAAAAAAAAAAAATCAAATGTATATTTTGCATACTTTACTCATCTTCTTACAATTACTATCTCAAGATAGTTAATGTGTTTGCACTGGAGGGGAGTAAATCTAAAATTGAAGACATGTCAACAAGTTCTCACATAGCCCAGTTTACAAAATTTTTCCTCTTTAAGTTAATAAATTGCAGTGAATACAAGATATACTGAAAGGGATTAAAAATGCAACATACAAAATAACAAAAACAGAATCCTGTATGTCTTTATAATGATTATGCACTTTAAAACTGTTACTTTACAATTTTAATACAAGGAACATAAAATAATTCCTGTCATCTCAATGCATAAAACTCCCCATCAGATCATCTATGGGATGTTCTGGGTCAGCGTGTACACAGTTGGGATCCTACACCAACAAATCATGCTGAACTTCAGGCAGCGCTGAATGGTGAATGGGACCACAATCCTCAGTGTCAAATTAACAGTTTATACTCTCTTTACACAGGGGTGGTTGAGAAAAATAACCAGATCTCTCAATGGTCTTCCAGTGGTCTCCTAAAGTTTTGACTCAGTCAACAACCACCAAAGATAAGGGATCTCTCAAGGAGCGCTCAACAATCTTATTAATCTGCCAGTGATATCTCAGTGATCTTTCAGTGAACGCCGAATTTTTCCACCCCGAAGGTAAAGATGGCTGAGAGATCAGTAAGGGATTGTTTGCCTTTAGTGATCGTTGAGAGATTGTTTTGGACTGATTCAGAACTTTGAGGAGACCGTGGCGATCACTGGAAGATCATTGAGACGTCTTGGCAATTGCTTGGGGATCATTGAAAGATCATTGCACTCTTTGAACGATTCTCATCCCTGTGTAAAGGGGGTAGAAGAGCACTAGAAACCTCTTATATATATTTAGCTGGCCAGGGGACACAAGATGGAAATTAGCTTCAGCTATAATCTTTGCATGCTGCATATTTACATGTCTTATGTTCATTAATATGCACTGTTCCTTTTATAAATAAATAAACTTATATAAACCCAGAGGGTCCCTGTCACCCAAGAAATGCTCAGCAACTTCCTTGGTCACCCAAGAAACTCTGTGATCCATCAGTGATCTACCCTGGTCTCGCAACGATCTATACTTACTTCTCAGCAACTGCTTCCTCCGGGGTGGAAAAATTTGGCCTTCCATTGAAAGATCGCTGAGAGATCATTGGGCGATCGATGAGCTTGTTGAGTGCTCCTTGAACATTGGTTTAGAAATCGTTGAGAGATCGCTTCCCTTGGTGATCGTTGGTTGTTTTGGACTGAGTCAAAACTTTGTCAAGAAAATGATGACTCTGGAAATCACTGGAAGATACAGACGTGGACAAAATTGTTGGTACCCCTCTGTTAATGAAAGAAAAATCCACAGTGGTCACAGAAATAACTTGAATCTGACAAAAGTGGTAATAAATAAAAATTCTATGAAAATTAACCAATGAAAATCAGACAATGCTTTTGAATTGTGGTTCAACAGAATTATTTTAAAAAACAAACTCATGAAACAGGCCTGTACAAAAATGATGGTACCCCTAGAAAAGATTGAAAATAATGTGACCATAGGGACATGTTCAACCAAGATGTCCTCGAATTAACATCACAGGTGTCTACAAACTTGTAATCAGTCAGTTGACCTATTTAAAGGGTGACAAGTAGTCACTGTGCTGTTTGTTGACATGGTGTTTACCACACTAAACATGGGCCAGAGGAAGCAAAGGAGAAAGTTGTCTCAGGAGATTAGAAAGAAAATTATAGACAAGCATGTTAAAGGTAAAGGCTATAAGACCATCTCCAAGCAGCTTGATGTTCCTGTGACTACAGTTGCACATATTATTCAGAAATTTAAGATCCACAGGACTGTAGCCAGCCTCCCTGGACGTGGCCGCAGGAGGAGACGGATAATACGAATGGTAACAAAATAGCCCAGAACAACCTCTAAACACATTCATGGTGAACTCCAAGGTCAAGGTACATCAGTGTCAGATCGCACAATCCGTCGATGTTTGAGCCAAAGTGGACTTCATGGGAGATGACCAAGGAGGACACCACTGTTGAAAACAAATCATAAAAAAGCCAGACTGGAATTTGCCAAACTGCATGTTGACAAGCCACAAAGCTTCTGGGAGAATGTCCTATGGACAGACGAGACAAAACTGGAACTTTTTGGCAAGCCACATCAGCTCTATGTTGACAGACGCAAAAATGAAGCATAGCAAGAAAAGAACACTGTCCTTACTGTAAAACATGGAGGAGGTTCTGTTATGTTCTGGGGCTGCTTTGCTGCATCTGGCACAGGGTGTCTTGAATCTGTGCAGGGTACAATGAAATCTCAAAACTATCAAGGTATTGTAGAGAGAAATGTGCTGCCCAGTGTGAGACAGCTTGGTGTCAGTCGCAGGTCATGGGTCTTGCAACAGGATAATGACCCAAAACACACAGCTAAAAACACCCAAGAATGGCTAAGAGCGAAACATTGGACTGTTCTAAAGTGGCCTTCTATGAGCCCTGATCTAAATCCTATTGAAGATCTGTGGAAGGAGCTGAAACATGCCGTCTGGAGAAGGGACCCTTCAAACCTGAGACAACTGGAGCAGTTTGCTCATGAGGAGTGGGCCAAAATACCTGCTGAGAGGTGCAGAAGTCTCATTGACAGTTACAGAAATCGTTAGATTGTAGTGATTGCCTCAAAAGGTTGTGCAACAAAATATTAAGTTAAGGGTACCATCATTTTTGTCCAGGCCTGTTTCATGAGTTTGTTTTTTAAAATAATTCTGTTGAACCACAATTCAAAAGCATTGTCTGATTTTCAGTGGTTAATTTTCATAGAATTTTTATTTATTACCACTTTTGTCAGATTCACGTTATTTCTGTGACCATTGTGGGTTTTTCTTTCATTAACAGAGGAGTACCAACAATTTTGTCCACGTCTGTAATTGAAAGATCACTGAGTGATCTGGCCGTTTTTCCATCTGTCAATGATCTCACAACGATCCCCACCCCTGTGTAAAGGGGGGTAGAAAAGCAGTAGAATTTTCCCTTACGTATACCTAAAGGCTCACCGTTGCCCTTGAAACATTGAATGATCTCTCCTGGTCTCTCGGTGACATCTGAAGGAGCTTTCAGAAGTCTCCATAGATTGCCATGAAAGTAGCCAAAAATTTAATTTTTGATCATGCGACAATCTCCCAGACATTTACGCAGAAAAAGCTTTTTTGAATATTTAACAGATCGTTGAGAGATTGGGCCAATTTTTGATCTCAGAGGTTTCCCAAGGCTCTCCGGGCTGTGTAAACAGGTCCGTAGTGGCATCAGTCCCATGCAGAATTAAGGCTTTGTTGGCAGCAAATAGAGGTCACACATACAATACTAGAAAAGCACTCGGAGAGTGCAGACCTCCGCCAAGCACCACAGTTCCCCCCCATACAGTGTTTGTGTGTACATTTTCAGATTCCTTGACCATGAAAACATATGACTAGCAATTGGATTCACAATGATAGGATTAGTGGTTTAGTAGTAAAAGCATTACCTCCTTGGCGGAGGTAATAAACTGAAGTGTTGGTGTTGTGTCCATCTCCATCTGCAAACTCCCAGGCTGCGGGCGTTGCAATTCATCGCACAACCGCGTACAACCCACAGGCCAATGGGTTATGCAAGCGTTTTCATAGATCACTGAAAGCAGCACTCAGGGCTTCACTGATGGATGCAAATTGGGTAGACAGGTTGCCGTGGGTTTTATATTGGGGTTGTGCTCCGCGGCAAAAGAGGATTTGGAAGCTTCCCTGGCAGAGAGCTTGTTTTTGCACAGCCACTACGGCTGCCCGGGGAATTTCTGCCAAATAATCCGGCGCCGGACAGCTGCCCGTCTCAGCTTTTGCAGCGTAGCGCAAACACAGGCACGCTGCCGGGCCCTGACCACCACTGTTTTCCGCGTGCTTTTGTGCCTAAAACTTTGAAGAACGCGGAGTTCGTGTTCGTCAGACTCGACGACCAGCGCCCTCCATTGCGTCTGCACACATGTTGAAAATGGCCGTATCTCACAATGTTAAAGAATCCTTTAAAAAATTCCTGTATTCAGACGGTGATCCAGATCATCCCCAAAATTTAATCAGTTCTTCCTTGTACCATTTCCAACAACGCCTGAAAGTTTCATCGAAATCTGTCCAAAACTTTTTGAGTTATCTTGCTAACCAACAGACAGACAGACGCTGGCAAAAACATAACCGCTTGCGGCCTGGCGGAGGTAATTAACCAATGATAACCTCAAGAGAAATGATTGAGGATTAAATTTTGTTGTGTATCTGTACATCCATGATGATCTGATTTTGTCCACTTATAATCCTTAGCTAATAAACATTATGAAGTTATTTGCTTTTTGTTCTTATTAAAGACAAAGATGTTTTTTAACCTTCTTTTCTTTACATGTTTCGACTGTTCACTGCAGTGATGAAGACTGCAGTGAAAAGAAGAAAAAAAAATCTCCTTTCTATCTTTGTCTTTAATAAGAACAAAAAGCAAATAATTAAAAGAAGACAAAATGAACCTACTCAAGCTAACATTATGAAGTGTGTTTTCACACTTGTTGTCCTTAGGTATGACCGTGAGAGTGAATGGTTGTCTGTCTCTCTGTGTCGGCCCTGCGATGGACTGGCGATCTGTCCAGGGTGTACCCTGCCTCTCGCCCAAAGATGCTGGGATAGGCTCTAGCCCCCCACGACCCGAAATGGATTAAGTGGAAGAAGATGGATGGATGGAAGTGTGTTTTCATGTTTTTCATTCAGTGACAACAGACACCACTTTCAAAAATTGATGCAATGTTGCATTTTAATGCCTTTCAGTGTATATTACTGCAGTTATATTAATAATGAAAATATATTGTAATAAGATAGCCTCAAGCTTATAAAAATGAAATACGGGGGGGTGGGGGGGGCTGAAAAGTTGACAGGCTGACCATGATGCAATGATCAAATTTGACCAAATGTGGTTTATTGTACCCACACTCTTGACAGTTCCCTCACTCTCAACTCTGCTCTGCCCTCTTGTTCCTCGGCCACTGAAGCACAAATACTACTGGCTCAGCACCTACGAGAATAACTCCTCCTTAGTCAGGCTATTAACTTTTCAGCCCCCCCTCGTTCGTACAGTACAGTGCAATTCTTAGTGATTCTACATTCTGTATCTTGTGCTATAAATATTATAAATTTTGTTGTTGGTGGTGCAAAGATGTATATTTTTGTGAATCTGTTGTTTCTTTCCCTAATTGATTAAGTTAATAATTAATGGCATAAAATCTCTTATTTTTTTAAAAGTCTGGTAATGATAAAAAGTAAAAATGCTTAACGATTAGATAAGAATTCAGTCTCCAGTGCCATTAAATTTTTCATCTCCTGGCTGTGAATTTTGTGAACCAAAGTCATTTTGTACATTTCCTGTTACCAGTTCTCTCCACAGCTTTCAGCACAGCATGATATTTCGAATTTATGAGCTTCTGCACACTGAATAACAATGTCATTTTTCAGATGTGACATGGGGTAGATCATTAGATTTCACCACAATCCTTTCATGGTGTCTTTCAAGTAATTTTAAAGCATAATAAGCAGTAAAAATTAGAAGCAAAACAAATCATAACAGTGCATACATGCTAATTTTTCTTGTGTATTTGTGCTAATTGGATAAAATATGTTGGATGCAGTAAAGTGGGCTGCACGGTGGCGCAGTGGTTTAGCACTGTGGCAGCACAGTTTTACCCTCGGCCGGGGGATCGCGGGGATCATGAGATCGTGGGTTCGATCCCAGCCCCCGACCAACAGTGAGCTGTGTGGAGTTTGCATGTTCTCCCCGTGTTGCGTGGGTTTACTCCGGGATTTCTCCGGTTTCCTCCCGCACACCAAAAACATGTAGGTTTAGGGCGCTCGCGCACGCAGCGACCAGCAGCCGGTGGCTTGTCACCAGACTGCAAACCAAATCTACCTACGGGTACAAATAAGTAACAAAAAAAAAAAAAAAAAAAAAAAAAAAAAAGTGTGCTGGATAATTAAAAACTGAGCACTGGGTCTACAGATACTTTTGCAGGACATGAGTATATGCAGGTGTGTTCAGATTTGTGCCCACAAACTTGGGTGATGGCATTAAGCAGCAGTCTGGACTTGTCCCAAAGCATAATGGAAGATGTATTCTGTAGTTATTTGCCTCCACTATACAAAGTTCAAGGCTAAAAGACTCCTGCCTCAACTTGTTCTTTATAGGCACATGTACTGGCACACAATTTGCATTTTTAGAATAGTTTATCACCACTGTGGTGTGCTGATAGAAATAACTATGCAGTCTATTAGAAATGTATTGATGAATATAACGATTCAGCGACACAAATGCTTACTAATTCTTTTTTAAATGAATGCAACCCCCCCCCCCCCCCTTCATTGCACAAGTAGGTGGTCATAATTGCTTCTCTGTACTGAACCAGTGGAGTCCCACATTCACATACACATTATCATGGCAATAATCAGGGTGTCTGAATTGCTAACGGGGCATCTCAGGTCCTTCATTACTTCAGTCTGAAGTATCAGGTTCAGTTTGTTATAGCAGTTAATTAACAAGTAAGTGGTATGCTTGCAAAGTGGATGCTTTAATAAACCTTGTACATTTGCAGTAACCAACCCATCCATCCATCCATCCATCCATCCATCCATCTTCTACCACTTTTCTGAGGGTCCAGGTCACAGAGACAGCAGTCCAAGTAGAGAAACGCAGACTTCCCGCTCTTTAGCAACCTCCTCCAACTCTTCAGAGGGGACACCAAGGCATTCCCATTCCAGCTGGGAGACAAACAGTGGTGTGAAAAAGTGTTTGCCCCCTTCCTGATTTCTCTTTTTTTTTTTGTATGTTTCACACTTAAATCTTTCAGATCATCAAACAAATTTAAATATTAGACAAAGATAACACAAGCAAACACAAAATGCAGTTTTTAAATGAAGGTGTTTATTATTAAGGGTAAAAAAAAAAAATCCAAACCTACATGGCTCTGTGTGAAAAAGTGACCCGCCCCCCCCCCCCATAAATTAACTGTGGTTTATCACATCTTTGGAAAGCTGAGTTCAATTTCTCTAGCCGCACCCAGGCCTGATTACTGCCACACCTATTCTCAATCAAGAAATCACCTAAATAGGACCTGCCTGGCAAAGTGAAGTAGACCAAAAGCTAGACATCATTTTTTTTTTTTTTTTTTTTGTTACTTATTTGTACCCGTAGGTAGACTTGGTTTGCAGTCTGGTGACAAGCCACCAGCTGCTGGTCGCTGCGTGCGCGAGCGCCCTAAACCTACATGTTTTTGGTATGCGGGAGGAAACCGGAGAAATCCCGGAGTAAACCCACGCAACACGGGGAGAACATGCAAACTCCACACAGCTCACTGTTGGTCGGGGGCTGGGATCGAACCCACGATCCCCCGGCCAAGGGTAAAACTGTGCTGCCACAGTGCTAAACCACTGCGCCACCGTGCAGCCATCATGCTGTGTTTCTCATTTGTTCCTGAATTTCTTTGGATCAAAGTAATTGAAATCTATCAGTCTGGAAAAGGTCATAAAGCCATTTCTAAAGCTTTGGGACTCCAGCAAACCACAGTGAGAGCCATTATCCACAAATGGTGAAAACATGGAACAATGGTGAACCTTCCCAGGAGTGGCCGGCCGACCAAAATTACCACAAGAGCGCAGTGATGACTCATCCAGGAGGTCACAAAAGACCCCACAACAACAGCCAAAGAACTGTAGGCCTCACTTACCTCAGTTAAGGTCAGTGTTCATGACTCCACCATAAGAAAGAGACTGGGCAAAAATGGCCTGCATGGCAGTGTTCCGAGATGAAAACCACTGCTGAGCAAAATGAACATGAAGGCTCATCTCAATTTTGCCAGAAAACATCTTCATGATCCCCGAGACTTTTGGGAGTTGAACTTTTTGGAAGGTGTGTGTCCCATTACATCTGCCGTAAAAGTAACAGCATTTCAGAAAAGGTACATCATACCAACAGTAAAATGTAGTGGTGGTAGTGTGATGGTCTGGGGCTGTTTTGCTGCTTCAGGACCTGGAAGACTTGCTGTGGTAAATGGAACCATGAATTCTGCTGTCTACCAAAAAATCCTAAAGGAGGATGTCTGGCCATCTGTTCGTGACCTCAAGCTGAAGTGCACTTGGGTTCTGCAGCAGGACAATGATCCAAAACACACCAGCAAGTCCACCTCCAAATGGCTTAAGAAAAACAAAATGAAGACTTTTGGAGTGGCCTCGTCAAAGTCCTGACCTGAAATAAATGATGATAAAACACAGTGGACAAACACCAGCAGATGACCTCTGTTCAGATAAAAGTAAATTTTGCATTTCATTTGGAAATCAAAGTCCCAGAGCCTGGAAAAAGAGTGGAGAGACACAGAATCTTAAGTTGCTTGAGGTTTAGTGTGAAGTTTCCACAGTCAGTGATGATTTGAGGAACCATGTCATCTGCTGGTGTTGGTCCACTGTGTTTTATCAAGACCAAAGTCAGCGCAGTCGTCTACCAGGAAATTTTAGAGCACTTCAAGCTTCCCTCTGCTGACAAGCTTTGTGGAGAAGCTGATTTCATCTTCCAGCAGGACTTGGCACCCCCCCCCCCCCCCACACACACACACACACTGCCAAAAGTATCAAAACCTGGTTTAATGGCCATGGCATCGCTGTGTTTGATTGGTCAGCAAACATTCCTGACCTAAACCCCATAGAGAATCTATGGAGTACTGTCAAGAGGAAGATGAGACACCAGACCCAACAATGCAGACGAGCTGAAGGTCACTATCAAAGCAACCTGGACCTTCTCAACACCTTAGCAGTGCCACAGTCTGATCACCTCCATGCCACGCCACATTGATACAGTAATTAATCCAAAAGGAGCCCTGACCAAGTATTGAGTATGTACATGGACATACTTTTCAGTCGGCCAACATTTCTATTAAAAAACTATTTTTTTTAAAAATTAATTTTATGTAATATTCTAATTTTTTGAGAAACTGAATTTGGGGTTTTCATGGGCTGTAAGCCATAATCATCAAAATTAAAATAAACAGTTGAAATATATCAATCTCTGTGTAATGACTCTGTATAATATATGGGTTTCACTTAAATGAGTGACAAAGAATATTGAACTTTTTCATGATATTCTAATTTTTTGAGATGTACCTGTATGTTCTGGTTGGGGGGGAGGTTAAAATTTAAAAACTGCATTTTGTTTACTTGGGTTATCTTTGTCTAATATTTAAATTTGTTTGATGATCTGAAACATTTAAGTGTGACAAACATACACAAAAATGAGAAATCAGGAAGGGGGCAAACACTTCCTCACACCACTGTAGTCCCTCCAGTGTGTCCTGGGTCTGCCCCGGGGTCTCCTCCCAGTGGGATGTGCCCGAATCACCTCAAGTGGGAGGAGTCCAGGAGGCATCCTGATCAGATGCCCAAACCACCGCAACTGGTTCCTTTCAATGTGGAAGAGCAGCAGTTCTACTCTGAGCCTCTCCCGGATGACTGAGCCCCTCACCCTTTCTCTCAGGGTGAGTCCAGCAATCCTACGGAGAAAGCTCATATTGACCGCTTGTATCCACAATCTCATTTGGTCATTACCCAAAGTTCGTAACCATAGGTAAGGGTAGGGATATACTGTAGGTTGAACGGTAAATTGACAGCTTTGCTTTAGAGGTTCACTCCCTCTTCATCATGACAGACTGGTACAACGTCCGTATCACTGCAGATGCTGCTCTGATCTGTCTGTCAATCTCCCGCGCTTTTTTCCCGTCAATTGTGAGTAAGACCCCGATATACTTGAACTCCTCCACTTGGGGCAGGACCTTGTCCCTAACCCATTGTTTGCTAGTTTGTTTATGCACAAAGCCAGCTTTTGCTTTATTTTTAGTGACTAAAGAAAAATAAGAGTAATATTGAAATATTAAGAGACGCTATCTATCAGTAGTGAGCATGCTGGATCCATTAATGTGAGGGAGAAAATTGGTCCTCCTAGTGTGCAAATTGGTACCAGTTAGAGTAAATTGATTAGTGCACCTTTAGGCAGTCGGGGAACTAATCACAGTTGATTGGTTGTTGTGCACACTGTTGGGGTTTCATTGACTTTGTATAGATTTGAGAAGCGGTTTCTTCCAGTATGCAGACGTTGTAGTTTTAGTAACAAATCTTTGTTTAGACTTCAAGTTTTAAAAACAAGGAATTCCACATAAAAAGCTAACAAAATACATCTGTATGTGAAGAAGTCTGTAGAGACAAGAATATCAGTGCCTCCACAAGTGGGATTGATAATACATGATACTAAATCTTAGCATTGATTTCTTAAAATGGCACCAAACGTTCTGATGCCTACAATCACAAAAATCTCACTGGCACTTGACCATCTAGGCCTCCTCAGTAGGAGTCTTAGCATGTCATTGTAGAGAAATTGAAGTGTCCTTGAACTCCCTGCCCTATAATTTGCCCACAAATGTGCACAGGCATACGGTATGCTCTGCAAATAAACAGCTTAGCTTCATGTGAGGATGCACTCAGCCTGCAGCGTAGAATGTTAGCTTGTTCATACATCATATGAGACTGTCTGTCTGTAAATAACTTCATCTGTTTTTGTGTCCCAAGATATGTGGTGGTCTTGTTACAGACTTGTGACAGAAAATGCAGACAGAAGCTGCTTAAAAAACACTAGTTGGAGTAAAACCACATCTTCTGCATACATAGAGATTTAAATGCTTTAAAGATCCCTCTTGAAGTCAGAAATGAAAATGAAAAGTTTGCAGATTTTAATAAAAATTGATATTAATCTACTAAGATGACTATGTATTGATTTTAATCTAAGTTAAGGGACACATTTGATCTATCAGTGTCTGTAGTGTTAATCTCTGTCGCTGACCTCTTCTGTCCCTGTCTCTCCTTTCTTGGTCTTGGTCTTCTTTGTCCATGCATTTTTGGGTTTTCTCTTTGCGTCTCCATTTTGTTCAGACTAGTCCCTCTGCTTGTCAGCTTACTGCTGTCTTCCTTGTGTGTGTTGTCTGTCTAGTGAACTCTTTCTTGCCATGTATGCCTCTTTCGATATCAGTCTGTTTTGCTTGCATAATAGTACGTGTCTGTCTACCTGCTTTTGGCACACTTCTGGTGATCACTCTGTTTTAAACTCTCCTTTTCTTTCTCTTTGCTTTTCCTTTTCACAGTTCTGGCTGACTCCTTTTTTCCTACTGTTTTTTGTCACTTGTCTCTGTGCTCTCTCTCCTTACATTTGGTTCATTTTTATTCAGCCACCGTCTCTCCTCTACTCGTCTTTCAGACTGTGGTGTCTCCGCTGTCTTAGTGTTTTTACTGCTTGGCTCATGTCCAGGAAGTTATGGCAGGCTGTGTTTGTACAGCCAATGGCAAGAAGAGCTGTATAAAAGCACCAGGCTTATAGATGTGATGTATGACACTCTACGTGACTGCTTTGGTAAAGAAGTGGCCATCCGACTGCAAGGACACAGCCCTCAACTCGCTCTTTGTGTGTGAGAGAGTTGTAAAACGGCAATGAAACCTCAATGCTAAGTTATCTGCTATCCTTAGTTGCCGCATTGCCACCACATTAACACCCCGTGTCCTGGAATACCACCGCCGGGCCCCCGCCACCCTCCTCGCTCTGCAGTTGCCATGGCAACGTACCAAGAGGCTCCATCATGTGTCTGTACTTGTGACCGCGTTTCTATAACGGCTCACAAGCTCTGGCTTTGTGTTTGTTTCTCAGTCTTAATTTAGCATTTTGTCTTGTTGCAGTACTGTGCGAAGTGATGCTGAGCACAACATGTGTGTGGACTTCTGTTGGTGTCTGTTGTATTGAAGACATAACTGAAGCCTTTGAAGCATGGTCTGTCTTTAGATTGGCTTGAACCATGGTAAACAGTATTTAGATTGATTTAAGCAGACCTGTGATACTCATTTCCATCTCCAAAATGCTAATCTTAGACTCCACTCAAGTAGCTTTACATGATTTACTGTTCAAAATAATCCTCATTTATCTTATACTGGGTATCACTGCTAATCCTCTGTTATCAAAAATCCACTTCAAGTCATCATCTATTACAACCCACCTATTTTTACGGCTAAATTATTTTGACTGTCGCCCACTGCCCTCACAAAGAAGGTGAGAAAAATATTCTTACATATGCTTTCATATCTGCTCACTTCTGTCTTTGCAAATATCCAGCATTAGAACAATTAAATATTGTTAGAGAAGTGTACAGCCTGAGCTTTTGACCAAGACATTATTTGCGCTGACCTCAATATTTGAAATTAATGGCCATATTTAATGTAAGCATCCACTATTGTTGTGGTATACAGAAAATTAGGGCAATTTTAATACATATCAGCCCCTTTTCAGGTATCTTGAGTGTTGTGATGATGACCTAAAGCTACCTTATATGCAACATTATGTAGAGTTGCATTGTATTGCAAATCCTTCATTTTTACCTCTCAGCCCGTTTTCCACTAGTACCTGTTTGGCCCTGTTCAGTTCGGTTTGGCACGCTTTGAAGGCTTTTCCATTAGGGACTGTAATGGTTTCGGTCCCGATTTTTCAGACCTGCTCCCGAGTGGTTTGAAGCATACCATACTGACCTGAAAATGTGATGTCAAAAAACTGCAGACCATTGATTGGTCCGGGCGTAATGTCACGAGAGTGATGTTTTAAGGCTGAATTACAGAATCTCGAGCCGCCATTTGCAAAGATTCGTCTGTGAGCCAGCAAGCAAGCATCAGTATAAACAACGACGACAGAATGGCTTTACAGAAATCAGACTCACAGAGAGCAACACTGTGGTCCAGCAGAGTTTTCTGTGCCTTTCGGCTGATGAGAGAGTCCAGAGGGAACTAGATGGAGCAACCAGAAATGAATTTACGGCCACGGGAGCACCCAACTTTAGCAGCTGAAACCCGTGATATTAGGATATAGAGGATGGTGAGTGATGTGATATTATGCATCTTTTATGTTATTTATCCCAGCAGCGGAAAGTTCACTTTGAACAAACAGCAACATTGTCTCCTGTGTGCAGACAATGAACTAGCTAGTTAGCCGTCAATGCTACCTCCGTGCTCCGTGCTGTCCTTATATTTTGCGCATGTGTCGACAATATCTGATGAAATAAGCTAGTTGTAATCCTGGTTAAAAAGGTGGGTTTTTTTTACATGTTGTACTTTCGTGCTGTGCATGTACTTAAGTTGTGTGTATTTTCGTTCTAGAGTCCGACCAGCATCTGCTGTGACACTGGCAACGTTTAGCACTACACAGAATGTGTTATGACTGGTAAGTTGCACATCCCATTAATTTTTTTTTAGAAGTGGTGGACAAAGTACTCAAATCCTTTGCTTTTTTTTTTTTTTCCCGATGACGTTCTAATTTATTGAGATGCAGTTCTGACAGTCAGTCACCAGATGACAGTCTTTATTAGATGTGTCATAACACTGTCACTCATGAAACAGTTGTCTCAAAGTTGCTCATTAAGTTAAAGTATTGGTAAAATGCCAAAATTAAAGTAGCACAGTTTCCACTTAATGTGAAAGGAACTGAACTGAGATGTATTTGATTGTGTGAATATTAATTACAGAATAATTGAAAATGAATGGCACATCCAATATTAGCCACTGTAAAATAAATCGCTTGTTTATTTATTTTTTGTCAGATCACTTGTGTGATCCTTTGTGAGTTATATTCATAATAGTGTGTCTTGCACTTTGGGGAATGGGAGTTGTCCAGTCACCATTTTAATTTAGTTTATATGTGTAGTTTATAGTCTATCGTCAATAAACTCATGCAGTACTATAATAACAGGACACATGACAAGTATTTGAGACCCATCGTAGTGCATCCTTTTATATTTTAGCAATACAAGTACAAAACACCAACCAGACTTGAAGGCAGGGTGACAAAGCGGTGACAGAGCGGAGGCTAAACTTTTATTAATAAAAATTCCATATTTTGACTGAGCGACTTCATACTCGGGGATGCACACCCTCAGTTAAAAGTACTAGATTCCATTCAACTGAAGGTATCAACTCATTCTGATTGCTGAGGCCACAGTAAAACCAAATGATTTTAAAAGTAACCCAGCCCTTGTAAAATCTACTTTACTGAAGCGCCGCTACATGAAAATTGTGGCTAAAAAGAACAACAAAGTACTTTTTTGTCACATCCCACCGCTGGCTTTTAGCAACAAGTGTATTTCCCAAATATGTTTTAAACTTGCATTAATTAACCACCACCCTTTTCTCTCTTTTCATCTAGGCAAGAGGAAAACGATCCACACCAAACCGGACCTTTCATCAATATTTACAGAGAATCTGCTGAACTGGGACCAGTGTGAGCGGCACATCTAGTTGCTTCTCAGTGAGGCAGCGTGGCCGGCGTGTGCGACCCATTCTAATTTTTATTTATTTATTTTTTTTACAGTTTGAATTTTGCACATTCTAAATAATCTGGAATTTGCTGCTGATTGTAATAAACAATTTAGTGACTTATGTGTTTGCATTATGATTTTCTATTTTGTCTGTTAAGGCACCGGTGGGAAAAGAGTCACCAGTACAAACCATTTATCAGTGATGTTGAAAATAATGGCTCAGTTTTAAGAAAAAGTAACCAAAAACAATTATTTTATTTACTGAAGACTGTATTGTTGGATGTGCCACTGCAGAAGACACTGCACACTTTAGTGATAGTACCAGTATATGGAGGAATTCTGGGCCATATTAGCATCTGTATTTTCTAATAATGGGTTAGGGCAGTGGTGTCCAATCATGTACCATGGAGGGCCAAGACCCTGCAGGCTTTACCTCCAAGCAGTGTCTTCAACAGCAGATTCCACTGAATTTCTTCTACTGACTGCTGATCAGTGAAAACACCTGCTGAACAGACTGGGTAGAAGAGAGAACCTGCAGGGTCTTGGCCCTCCATGGCACACGATTGGACACCCCTGGGTTAGGGTTTAATGGGATTTAACATTTTAACAGAAACTGCTTTATGGCTCAATATTCTGTTGACAGACATACACCAAACCAAAAGTGATTTCTCAAACTGCTGGTCTGTTCTCAGACAGCTTTTCCAATCTTTTAGTATTTAATTTATGTCACTTGGTGGTAACCTTCACACATAAAACAGAAGTGGAAACACATCTGCAAAAAGTACAAAGGTTTATTGTCAAAATTCCTAGTGCATTACTAAACGAATACATGTATAGTACATTCTTGATGCAGAGAATATATATTTATGCAGTATCTACATGTATATATCCAGTAAAGCCATGTATTTCTCCATGCAACCTTGTGACTACATTATTTTAATTGCTTTTAATCCTAGATCCAGTTTGTTTTGGCTAAAATGCATCATAATTGTTATATATCTTATTATACCTAACTCAGTACTGTTCACCTGTTGAAATATATATTTTATGGCTAATATAACCCCGTAACTACAATATGGCAACTGGCGATCAAGTTTTGGCAGCTGATCACTTTTGCCACGACACCACTGGCTGGAGCGGGTACATCCCGTGATGTCTCAACAGTCTCTCTGTGATTTTCACACAGATCAGAGCAATTTGTTGCACAGGAAGCTAAACATTTCTACAGACATTTTGAAGTTCTGTAACCACTGCGCGTTTGCGAAGCTGGGGTGACACCTCATCACTGGGAGTCTGTGTTGAACGCCCAGACCCACAGTTTGAAGCGATAATTTTGCCACAAGAGAGCCATCTGAAACACATACACAGAGAATACATATTTTAGTACCTAATAGCGATAACTTACCGACATTACAATGTAGTATGGCGGACTTAAAACAAAGTAGCATTCGCAATCATTAGCTTACCTTCATATGTAATATAGTCCGTATTCTCATGTCTTCCGCTTATATACAGTGGGGTAAAAAAGTATTTAGTCAGCCACCAATTGTGCAAGTTCTCCCACTTAAAAGATGAGAGAGGTCTCCAATTTTCATCATAGGTATACCTCAACTATGAGAGACAAAATGAGAAAAAAAAAAAATCCAGAAAATCACATTGTCTGATTTTTAAAGAATTTATTTGCAAATTATGGTGAAAAATAAGTATTTGGTCAATAACAAAAGTTCATCTCAGTACTTTGTTATATACCCTTTGTTGGCAATGACAGAGGTCAAACGTTTTCTGTAAGTCTTCACAAGGTTTTCACACACTGTTGCTGGTATTTTGGCCCATTCCTCCATGCAGATCTCCTCTAGAGCAGTGATGTTTTGGGGCTGTCGCTGGGCAACACGGACTTTCAACTCCCTCCAAAGATTTTCTATGGGGTTGAGATCTGGAGACTGGCTAGGCCACTCCAGGACCTTGAAATGCTTCTTACGAAGCCACTCCTTCATTGCCCGGGCGGTGTGTTTGGGATCATTGTCATGCTGAAAGACCCAGCCACGTTTCATCTTTAATGCCTTTGCTGGTGGAAGGAGGTTTTCACTCAAAATCTCACGATACATGGCCCCATTCATTCTTTCCTTTACACGGATCAGTCGTCCTGGTCCCTTTGCAGAAAAACAGCCCCAAAGTATGATGTTTCCACCCCCATGCTTCACAGTAGGTATGGTGTTCTTCCTCCTCCAAACACGACAAGTTGAGTTTTTACCAAAAAGTTCTATTTTTTGTTTCATCTGACCATATGACATTCTTCCATTCCTCTTCTGGATCATCCAAATGCTTTCTAGCAAACTTCAGACGGGCCTGGACATGTACTGGCTTAAGCAGGGGAACACGTCTGGCACTGCAGGATTTGAGTCCCTGGCGGCGTAGTGTGTTTCTGATGTAGCCTTTGTTACTTTGGTCCCAGCTCTCTGCAGGTCATTCACTAGGTCCCCCCGTGTGGTTCTGGGATTTTTGCTCACTGTTCTCGTGATAATTTTGACCCCACAGGGTGAGATCTTGCGTGGAGCCCCAGATCGAGGGAGATTATCAGTGGTCTTGTATGTCTTCCATTTTCTAATAATTGCTCCCACAGTTGATTTCTTCACACCAAGCTGCTTACCTATTGCAGATTCAGTCTTCCCAGCCTGGTGCAGGTCTACAATTTTGTTTCTGGTGTCCTTTGACAGCTCTTTGGTCTTGGCCATAGTGGAGTTTGGAGTCTGACTGTTTGAGGTTGTGGACAGGTGTCTTTTATACTGATAATGAGTTCAAACAGGTGCCATTAATACAGGTAACAAGTGGAGGACAGAGAAGCCTCTTAAAGAAGTTGTTACAGGTCTGTGAGAGGCAGAAATCTTGCTTGTTTGTAGGTGACCAAATACTTATTTTACCCAGGAATTTACCAATTAATTCATTAAAAATCCTTCAATGTGATTTTCTGGATTTTTTTTTCCTCATTTTGTCTCTCATAGTTGAGGTATACCTATGATGAAAATTGGAGACCTCTCTCATCTTTTAAGTGGGAGAACTTGCACAATTGGTGGCTGACTAAATACTTTTTTGCCCCACTGTATATATTGCCCTATATGGCTTCCTAAATGCTCCAGTACTTTTCCAGAGTGTGTCGTCTCGCCGCCTATAGTCTTCTCTGGCTCTCCTTTTTTGCCTTTACTCTGCCAAAAAAGCCAGAGACCGCAGTTGCCTCGTATCCTGCCATCTTGTGTTTTGCCTGGGTTGCTTGTTTTATGTCACGGGAGGGTTGCGCCGCCTCCCTGTAAACAAATCCCTCCCACCTCGAGTGGTACTGTGGTGTAATGGAAACAAAAGCGTATTGAACTGAATAAAACCGTACTGTGGTGTTCTGGGCTATATATGCACTTGTGGAAAAGGGGCTGAAAAGGCTGATGAGTACCCCATCAACAGTACCCTCACAGACCTTGTGAATGCAGTAACTAGATGTAGAAATGATGTAGGCTTTTCAAATCAATACCATAGTTGTATATAAGAAAAATCTTGGTCAGAGGTCAGTTTTTCCCTAAATCTTGTAAATGTGATTACTTGAGAAAGAAAGTATGTAGGCTTTTCATACTCGTACCAGAGATATCTGAGAAAAATCTTTCACAAGTTCGAATTTGGGTAACTTTCCTGGGTAACTGACCTCGCAGTTAGCAGTCAGATATTCAAGGATTCAAGGATTCAAAGATTTTATTGTCAATACTACCATACGTGCAGGACATACAGGAGAACTGAAATGGTGTTTCTCTCTCTCTCTACATTGGTGTGCATTTTATGAAAGAAGGAAATTGGGCTGGATTAAAAAAAAAGAGAAAAAAGAAAAAACGAAAAACAAGAATAAACGGTGACAGCAGCAGTCTATGTACAGTCTATATACAGTTATGCAACCCGTGGTGCCAATGGCAGCCAGAAGGACTCTGACCTCCATAGTGGTAAACGATTAGTGGTAATAAACCCAGCAATCCTAAATTCGGACAGCTAGAGATGAATAGCCATAATGCATTTCAATGTAGTAGTGTAGGTGCACATAGTGACAGATATGATTGCACATGATGCCATACAGACAGCAGCAGATATGTGCAAATGGTTGCAGTTAAAGTGCAGAGACATACTGTATAGCAGTGGAAGTACAACAGAACATTGTGCAGGTGTTACCATCTGGGAAACGGGGGGGGTGGGGGAGTGAACAGAGTTCAGGGTCCTGATGGCCTGATTCCATAACTCTTGTAAACGTGTAACTCAAAGAAAATGAGGGAGGCTTTTGATATTGATATTATAGTTGTATCTATAAGAAATCTTGCATGAGTTCAAATTTGGGTGTCAGTTTTTCCCTAAATCTTGTAAACTTGATAACTTGAGTACCATAGATATATTTATGAAAAATATTGGAAGAGTTTAGATTTGTGTGACCTTAACCTCAAGGTCAGAGGTCACATTTTCCATAACTCCTGTAAATATGATATGTAACTCAGAAAGGAAATGATGTACATGTTTTAACACTGATACCATAAAAATCTGGGATGATTGATTGTGAACAAACATTCGGCAAGCCAATGCTCTTAATACCAGCAGGCTGAGGGGTACCACCACCAGTTATTTTTATAAGTGGCTTGAAGGTACTTCATAAGAGTCTGGCAGATTACTTTCATTTCATTGTTTTATAAATACATATTTTTTGTCATTTATTAACTAACATGGGATACATAATATAAAATGGGTTATGTGACAAACCCATTAACGTGATATATGAATTTGCTCCTTTTCTTGGATTTTCCAACAGACATCACTGTAATTGACATTGCATGCAGCAGTTTTCATTCAGATGGCTCTAATACCCCACAGTGCATAATAAAATGAAGCCTTTAGCAACTAAAAAAAATCCTGGACTTTCCTTAAGATTTACAAGAAGTGAGAATTGAACTTGGATTCTTCAGGTTAGTAATAAAAATCTGACTGCAGTTTGCTCCAAAACTGACTTTTGTATGGAGAGTTTCTTCCATCCATCCATCCATCCATCTTCTACCGCTTTTCCGGAGGTCCGGGTCGCGGAGGCAGCAGTTCAAGCAGAGAAGCCCAGACTTCCCTCTCCCCAGCCACCTGCTCCAGCTCTTCAGAGGGGATACCAAGGCGTTCCCAGACTAGCTGGGAGACATAGTCTCTCCACCGAGTCCTGGGTCTGCCCCGGGGTCTCCTCCCAGTGGGACGTGCCTGAAACACCTCAAGTGGGAGACGTCCAGGAGGCATCCTAATCAGATGCCCATACCACCTCAACTGACTCCTTTCAATGTGGAGGAGCAGCGGTTCTACTCTGAGCCTCTCCCGGATGACTGAGCTCCTCACCCTATCTCTGAGGGTGAGTCCAGCAATCCTACGGAGAAAGCTCATTTCAGCCGCTTGTATCCGCGATCTCGTTCTTTCGGTCATTACCCAAAGCTCGTGACCATAGGTGAGAGTAGGAACGTAGATTGACTGGTAAATCGACAGCTTTGCCTTAGAACTAAGCTCCCTCTTCACCACAACAGACCGGTACAACGTCCGCATCACTGCAGATGCTGCTCCAATCCGTCTGTCGATCTCTCGCTCCATTTTCCCCTCACTCGTGAACAAGACCCCAAGATACTTAAACTCCTCCACTTGGGGCAGGAGCCTGTCCCCAACCCGGAGAGGACAATCCACCTTTTTCCGGCTGAGGACCATGGACTCGGACTTGGAGGTGCTGATTCTCATCCCAGCCGCTTCACACTCAGCGGCAAACCGTCCCAGCAAGAGCTGTAGGTCATTGCTGGATGAAGCCAACAGGACAACATCATCTGCAAACAACAGAGATGAGATCCTGTGGTCACCAAGTATGACACCCTCCATTCCCTGGCTGCGCCTAGAAATCCTGTCCATAAAAATTATGAACAGGACCGGTGACAAAGGGCAGCCCTGGCGGAGTCCAACTCTCACTGGGAATGACTCCGACCGAGTGTTGGCAATACGAACTAAACTCTCACAACGGTCGTACAGAGACCGAATAGCTCGTAACAACAAGCCCGATACCCCATACTCCCGAAGCACCCCCCACAAAAATCCACGAGGGACGCGGTCAAATGCCTTCTCCAAGTCCACAAAACACATGTAAACTGGTTGGGCAAACTCCCACGAACCCTCAAGAATTCTCGAGAGGGTAAAGAGCTGGTCCGATGTGCCACGGCCAGGACGAAAACCACATTGCTCCTCCTGAATCCGAGGTTCGACCAACGGCCGGACTCTCCTCTCCAGTACCTTGGCATAGACCTTCCCAGGGAGGCTGAGGAGTGTGATCCCTCTAAAGTTGGAGCACACCCTCCGGTCCCCTTTTTTGAAGAGAGGAACCACCACCCCGGTTTGCCATGCCAAAGGCACTGCCCCCGACCTCCACGCAATGTTGCAGAGGCGTGTCAACCATGACAGCCCAACAACATCCAGGGCCTTGAGGTACTCGGGGCGAATCTCGTCCACCCCCGGGGCCCGGCCACCAAGGAGATTTTTAACCACCTTGGCGACCTCAGCCCCTGTGATAGGCGAGTCATCCCCCTTGTCCCCAAACCCTGCTTCCTCTGTGGAAGGCGTATCAGTGGGATTGAGGAGATCCTCGAAGTATTCCTTCCACCGCCCGACGATATCCCCAGTTGAAGTCAACAGTGTCCCATCCGCACCATACACAGTGTGGACGGGGAGCTGCTTTCCCCTCCTGAGCCGCCGAACAGTTTGCCAGAATCTCTTTGAAGCCGACCGAAAGTCTTGTTCCATGGCCTCACCGAACTCCTCCCATACCCGGGTTTTTGCTTCAGCAACCACCCGAGCTGCACTCCGCTTGGCCTGCCGGTACACCTCAGCTGCTTCGGGAGTCCCACAAGCCAACCAAGCTTGATAGGACTCCTTCTTCAGCTTAATGGCCCCCCTCACCACTGGTGTCCACCACTTGGTTCGGGGGTTGCCACCACGAGATGCACCGACCACCTTGCGGCCGCAGCTCTGGGCCGCCGCTTCAACAACAGAGGTGGAGAACATGGCCCATTCAGACTCCATGTCTCCAGACTCCCTCGGAATGTGGTTGAAGTTCTTCCGGAGGTGGGAGTTGAAGACCTCCCGGACAGGGGCCTCAGCCAGACGCTCCCAGCACACCCTCACTATACGTTTGGGTCTACCAGGTCTGAATGGCTTCCTCCCCTGCCATCGGATCCAACTCACCACCAGGTGGTGATCAGTTGACAGCTCTGCACCTCTCTTTACTCGGGTGTCCAAGACATACGGTCGCAGGTCTGATGATACGATAACAAAATCGATCATCGACCTGCGGCCTAGGGTGTCCTGGTGCCAGGTGCACATATGGACACCCTTATGCTTGAACATGGTGTTCGTTATGGACAGACTGTGGTTAGCACAGAAGTCCAATAACTGAACACCACTCGGGTTCAGATCGGGCAGGCCGTTCCTCCCAATCACCCCCCTCCAGGTTTCACTGTCGTTGCCCACGTGCGCATTGAAGTCCCCCAGTAGGACAATGGAGTCTCCAGGAGGAGCACCCTCCAGCACCCCAGTCACAGACTCCAAAAAGGGTGGGTACTCTGAAACATCATTTGGTGCATAGGCACAAATGATGGTCAGGACCCGTTTCCCAACCCGAAGGCGCAGGGAAGCAACCCTTTCGTCCACCGGGGAAAACTCCAATATAGAGGCAGCAAGGTGGGGCGATACAAGAATACCTACCCCTGCTCGTCGCCTCTCGCCCGGGGCAACTCCAGAAAAGGCCAAGCTCCAGCCCCTCTCCAGGAGACTGGTTCCGGAACCGGAGCTGTGTGTTGAGGTGAGGCCCACTATATCTAGCCGGTATCGCTCAATCTCGTACACCAGCTCAGGCTCCTTCCCCACCAGAGAGGTGACATTCCACGTACCAAAAGCCAGTTTAGAAAGCTTGGGATCAGTCCGCCAAGGTCTCCGCCTTTGACTGCTACCTAATCCACATAGCACCGGACTTCCATGATCCCTCCTGCAGGTGGTGAACCTACTGGAGGGCGGACCCATGTAACTCCTTCGGGCTGAGCCCGGCCGGGTCCCATGGGTGGAAACCTGGCCACCAGACGCTAGCCTTCGAGCCCCTCCCCCAGGCCTGGCTCCAGGGTGGGGCCCCGGTAACCCCATACCGGGCGGGGTACACTGAATCCTTGATATACAATTTATCATGAGAGTCTGTTGGATCGTTCTTAGTCTGGCCCTTCACCCAGGACCAGTTTGTCTTGGGAGACCCTATCAGAGGCAAATTGCCCCGGACAACATAGCTCCTGGGATCACTGGGGCACGCAAACCCCCCCACCACGATAAGGTGACGATCCATGAGTTTCTTCTACATTAGAATTAAATTTGTATTTTGCATGTGTTAATATATTCCCTAGTATAAGCAAACAGGGTTATTTGTTAAGACTAAACAAGCAGCAAAGTGACAGTTTGAGGTTTGTGCTTGAACTGTCCCCAAAACAGAAACACTTGCATGCTGATTCCCAAAATCTCCACAAATAACCATGTGTGCTGTGGCAGTGTCCCAAAGCAAAGCGTTGAACCCACTGCCTGATCAATCAGTGTGTGTTGCCCTGGATAAGAGCGCCAGATAAATGCTTAAAATGTAGCCAGGCCAGGAGGAGGAGTCAGCCAGGGCTCTGCAGCCCATTTAGTGTTTCACTCTCCTGGGTCCAGCTCTGTTTTAGATGCGGTAAGGAAGTGGAGCAAGGTTGTTAATTTAAAAGACTGACCATAGAAACTGATTCATCAAACTTTGTCTGACCTCTTGTTTGTTTTTAAAGTTAGCTTCAATATTCAGGATTTAAAATGCATCTTATTTTTGGGTGATTTATTTATTTGTCTTAGTATAGGTTCATGTCCAGTGTGCTGGGTGGGTGTGGATAATTTGACAAACTCTCAGAAATGTCTTTTTTTTTTTTTTTTTTTTTTTTGTTACTTATTTGTACCCGTAGGTAGACTTGGTTTGCAGTCTGGTGACAAACCACCGGCTGCTGGTCGCTGCGTGCGCGAGCGCCCTAAACCTACATGTTTTTGGTATGCGGGAGGAAACCGGAGAAATCCCGGAGTAAACCCACGCAACACGGGGAGAACATGCAAACTCCACACAGCTCACTGTTGGTCGGGGGCTGGGATCGAACCCACGACCTCATGATCCCCGCGATCCCCCGGCCAAGGGTAAAACTGTGCTGCCACAGTGCTAAACCACTGCGCCAGAAATGCCTCTCAGAAATGTCTGATTAAAAGCTAATTGCTACATTGTGACCCCGACCCCTTTATCTTGAAGACCCCCATAATTTTATGGGGGAAATAAAAGACAAATTCCACCATCTCACCTGTTCACATAAACAATGGACATGCAAAAAAAAAAAAGAAAATGTTTAATTTTTTCTTTATTTGGATGGAATACTTTACCATGGATAAATGTCTTTAAAAGTATCTAATGATATGATCAGTGTACAATCTTTGATATTAGCTAAACAAATATTGTCATCAATCAAAGCAGGCAAAACCTCATGCCCCAAATATTGTCATGTTGCAGTCATTTACTGTCATGAATAAAACAACTACTGTATTAAACTATTCTTTTTAATATATTGAGGTATATTGTAAGAGTAATAGACTTGCACATTATCAAAAAAATCAGCTGTGGACTAAAGCTGGGGGAAATGATCATTGTTTAGCTGCATTGCTTTGCTATATATGAAACGGTGGAAGATTCAGAATCAATGCACAAACGTCAAAGAATTGATTCTTAAATGTCCAAAGTTCAGCAGCAACCAATGTGTGCCTAGAACAGAAGAGGAAACAATTCTTTTTAAATTAGATGTTTATGAATGTGCTGCTTTTTTTGACCTGCCAAGGGACTACAGCTGTGAATTAGCTTGTAGCTGTAATCTGATGTGGTGCACCAAAGAGCAACATTTATGTCTAAACTCTACACTGTCCCTTTTAAATAATAATAATAAAAAAATGCCTGTTGACTTGTTGTATCTCTCTTTAATTTGTTTTATTAACAAAATAAACTGAAGGTAAATTCATTATAGGCAAATACAAATGCTTTGAAATTACCAAATAGACTGAGGAAAAAAGAAATTTGAATAGAAAAAAAATGTTGCATCAGTAATCTTTTTATCACCGCATCACAGTCTTCTGAGTTGTATTCGACTCGTGAGATAGCTGTAGAGTCCCACCCCAACTATGGAGCCCCAGTTATAACTTAAAACTGTTATACGATTGATTGATTGATTGATTTGAACATCAAGACAAAAAAAAATTAAAAACAAGGAATCAAAACCAAAAAAATAAACATAACAAAAAAAAATGCCTTGTTCAAAAGGAGTGTGAAGAAGCCAATGCTTATATAGTCCCACCCTGTCTCCATACCCAAGAAATTATATCATTCTACTCATTATCCATCCCATAATTACATTCATTATACAATACCATAATATATAATGCATCTTATAATTTAATTATGCAATAGAAATAATACAGCAATGATAGCACTGGCCAACACCAAATTTATTGTCTAAGTTTTTTTTTAGCTGATTTGGGACAATTTTGATGTGCTGAATCCAAAAATCACGTTGGTTTTGCTCAATCAGGTCAACTTTTTGAACTATGGCCACATGGTTTTACGTTTTTGTTTACATGTACGGGTATTTTCGCTTTATATGATGCAAAATTCTTTTTTATTTCTTGAAATTCTCTGAATTTTGAACAATGATGACATAACATTCAATTTACATGTACTTACCTTTATCAATGTCTACTATTCAATTTACAGTACAACTGTACAACTGCTGTACGACTGCTTACAACTTAGCATAAAAACCTGACCTGATCGAGAGAAACGGATGTAATTTTCGGATTCAGCGGTGCAAAATTGTCTTAAATCAGTTGAAGAAACACAGACAACTTACAAAAAAATTATTTTTGTTATGTTGTGTAGTTTATAGTGACATTAATACCAACATCTAATAATAATTGTAATAATAATAAGTAAATACTTCTGGTATGTTTAATATAATTATAGACAATATTATCATCATCATAATCACCATATACCACATGGCTTATAATACCTAGGTGCAATAAGTAACCATATAATAACAACAACCATAATAACAGGTAGCCATATAGTAGTTACAATGACAATAATAATAATAATAATAATAATAATAATAATAATAATAATAATACCACCTGGCCTATATAATACTTTAAATAATTCTATCCTAAACAGCAATCATAATACTGTAATACCATTGTAATATTCTAGTAATAATGATATCAATAATAATAGTACTCAGCATATATATTCAACAATAACAACCTTTCTTCATTGAAGAGACATTGTAATATTACTGTCCTTTATTTTTATATTGTTCAGAAATCATTTCTTTATATGTTGATTTAAATATATGGATGTTTGGACATTGCCTGTGTTTCTCCCCCAACCCATTCCATATTTTTACCCCACACACAGACACACAAAAACTTTTCCTAGTAGATCTTACTAGGTGCATTTTAAATTTTGTATTCCCCTGTAAATTGTATTTCCCTTCTCTCTGACTAAAAAGATTTTGTATATTGTGTGGCAAAAACTTTTTACTGACTTTAAACGTTGACTGTGCTGTATAATATTCAACCAGAGCCTGTAATTTCAATAACTTTGAATGTAAAAACAATAAATTGGTATGTTCAAGATACCCGACTTTGTGTATAACATGGACTGCTCTTTTTTGTAATATTAGCAATGAATTAAGTGTACTTTTATAATTGCTACCCCAGACCTCGATACAATAGGTCAAGTATGGAAGTACTAATGAGCAGTACAAGATATGAAGCGATTTGTAATCTAGGACTTGCTTAATTTTAGTTATAATTGCAATATTTTTGCCACTTTGTTTTGTATGTATCTGATGTGTGGTTTCCAACTAATTTTATCATCTAGTATTACACCCAAAAATTTGATCTCCTTAACATTTTTAATAATTACATTATCTATTTGAATATATATATCTTCTTTATTTTTACAATTACCAAATATATCATTACCTTAGTTTTATCAATATTTAGTGATAATTTATTACTATCTATCCATTTTTTAAGCTTATTTAATTCATTATTTAGAGTATGGATTAGTTCCTTATAATTATTTCCAGAATAAAGTATATTAGTATCATCAGCAAATAATATTATTTTTAATAATTTAGAAACTTCGAAAATATCATTTATATATATGTTAAATAATTTGGGGCCCAATACTGACCCCTGGGGGACCCCACAAGCAATTCCCACACATCCAGACAGATATTCTTTTGTCTTCACAAACTGTTGTCTCTCAGATAAATAACTTGTAACCCAATTCAGTGCCACTCCCCTAATACCATACAATTGCAGTTTATCAAGAAGTATTGAATAATTTACTGTATCAAATGCTTTTCTAAAATCTATAAATACACCAATTGCATATTTTCCTTGATCTAATGTATTTATTAATTCCTCTGTTGCTTCTATACTATAATTACAGTAGGAAAAATAAGTATTGAACACAAAAACATTTTTCTCATTAAACATATTTCTGATGGACCTGAGATTTTTTTTTCTTACCAGATATCAGTAACAACCCAAGTAATCCATACATACAAAGAAATCAAGGCAACTGTGTTCACAAAACAAGTTATATATAAAAAAGTGGAATGACACAGGGAATAAGTATTGAACACATGAAGAAAAGGAGTTGCAAAAAAGCCATCGGAAGCCAAGAAATCAGCTGAAATCCATCAGAATTTAGGAAGCCATCCCATCCCCCATCAGTGCAAATTAATTTCAGCTGGTTAACTCCTGACTGATGGCCTTTAAAAAGGTCTGTGAATATCAGATTGTTACACCACAAAGAACTCATAGGTAGAAGCAAAGATCTCCCTCGCTAGACCTTCACAACCTTATTGTGGCAAAACATAATGATGGCATTGTTTACAGGCACATTTCTGCTGAATGTTCCAATGAGCATTGTTGGCGCCATCATTCTGAAGTGGAAAGAACATCATTTTACCATAAACCGGCCATGACCCGGAGCTCCTCACAAGTTTTCTGACAGAGGAGTCAAAAGAATTACCAGAAGAGTTATCCAAGAGCCAAAGCCCACTCACGGAGAGCTCCAGAAAGACCTGGAGTTAGCAGGCACTGCTGCTTCAAAGAAAATAATTTCAATTTTATTTATATAGCACCAAATCACAACACAGGTCGTCTCAAGGCACTTTACAGAAAAGAGTGGGTTTAGGCCACGCTCTTAGTTTATAGAACCCAGCAGAGACCCCTAAGAGCAAGCACTGCGGCGACACAGGCAAGGAAAAATTTCCCTTTAACGGGCAGAAACCTCGGGCGGAACCATAGCTCATAGAGGACAGCCATTCCATCACGACAGGCTGGGTTGAGTAGCTACATTGAAAACAAACATACAAATACAACATTCAAAGCCAAACAGTCCAGTCCCGAGCCTGGCCAGGCTGCACATGCGAGCGAAGGCCTGGCAGGGGCAGCATTTCTAACTGAAGGCCTTATCAAAGAGAAAGATTTCAACTTGCTCTTGAATAAAGAGAGTCTTCCTCCTGAACTGAACTGGGAAGATGGTTCCACAGGAAGGGAGCTTGATAGCTGAAAACTCTACCTCCCAATCTACTTCTAGATGCCTTGGGGACCACTAGTAGTTTGGATTTTTGGGAGCGCAGAGCTCTGGTTGGATGATAGGGAATTAAGAGTTCTTGCAGGTAAGAAGGAGCCATACCATTAAGAGCTTTATAGGTTAAGAGCAATATCTTGAATTCAATTCTATATTTTATTGGGAGCCAATGTAAAGAAGCTAAAACTGGAGTAATGTGGTCTCTTCTCCCTGTTCTCATAAGGATATGTGCAGCTGCATTCTGAATGAGTTGGAGAAACTTTATGGACTTATTTGGGCAACCTGATAAAAGTGAGTTACAATAGTCAAATCAAGAGGTGATAAAGGCGTGGACAAGTTTTTCTGCATCTTTGAGACAGGATGGACCTAATTTTAGAAATATTACGCAGATGGAGGAAGGTGATCTTAATGGTTTGCTGTATATGAGAGTTGAAAGACACATCTTGGTCAAAGACAACTCCAAGATTCCTAACAGAAGACGTAGAAGCCAGTGCAATGCCATCTAGTGTTGTTATCTTGCTAAAAAGGGTACTTCTAGCATGTTTGGGGCCTAGAACGATGACTTCAGTTTTAAGTAATAAGTAATTTACTCAACTGTCATGGGCTCGATGCCCGCTCACCTCGCAAGATTCCATAACTGAAGAAAAAGCATGTTGAAGCTCGTTTAAAGTTTGCTGCACAACATTTGGGCAAGCCAGTAAAGTACTGGGAGAATATACGTAGTCTGGTCAGATGAGACCAACTTTTTGGATGCCACAACACACAGCATGTTTGGAGGAGAAATGGCACTGCACATCAGCCCCAAAACACCATGCCAACAGTGAAGTTTGGAGGTGGGAGCATCATGATGTGGGGGTGTTTTTCAGCACATGGTACAGGTAGACTTCATATAATTGAAGGAAAGATGTACGAGATATCCCTGATGAGAACCTGTTGGCATCTGCCAAGATGCTGAAGATGAAACGAGGGTGGACATTTCAGTAAGACAATGATCCAAAACACACAGCCAAGGAAACGCAATTGGCTCCAGAGAAGGAAAATAAAGCTGCTAGAATGACCCAGTCACCTGACCTGAATCCAATTGAAAATCTATGGATCAAACTGAAGATCAGAGTTCATAGAAGACACCCAGGGAACCTTCAAGATTTGAAGACAGTTTGTGTGGAATAATGGGCTGAAATCACTCCTGAGCAATGCTTGTGCCTAGTTTCTCCATACAGGAGGTGTCTGGAAGCTGTTATTACCAACAAAGGCTTTTCTACTAAATATTAAATAAATTTCACCAACCGTGTTCAATACTTATTCCCTGTGTCATTCCACTTTATTAAATATAACTTGTTTTGTGAACACAGTTGCCTTGATTTCTTTGTATGTACAGTGGTATGAAAAAGTGTTTGCCCCTTCCTGATTTTAATTCAATTCAATTCAACTTTATTTATATAGTGCCATTTCACAACAGTCATCTCATAGCACTTTCAACTGTAGGGGGAACCCCCACAGTTGCAGAAAGACCCCAGCAATCAGACGATCCCCTGTGAGCAAGCACTTGGCAACGGTGGAGAGGAAAAACTCCCTTTTAGCAGGAAGAAACCTCCAGCAGAACCAGGCTCAGGGAGGGGCAGTCATCTGCTGCGACTGGCTGGGGGGTGAGGGGACAGAGAAGACGAAAAGAACAGACATGTAGAGAGCAAACAGCACGATGGGGACTCAGTCAATGGGAGAGAACAAACGGATGTTAATGACCAGCAAGAAAAAAAAAATATTTCATTGAGAGTGAAGAAAGGAGTGAGGCCCAGTGCATTATTGGAGGTCCCCCGGCTGACTAAACCTATTAGCAGCATAACTAAGGGAGGGTTCAGAAAAGCATGATTCCTCCCTAATAGTAGGCTATATCAAAAAGGAAGATTTTAACCCTATTCTTAAAAAGAGAGATCGAGTCTGACTCCCGAATCCAGATTGGCAGCTGGTTCCACAGGAGAGGAGCTTGATAACTGAAAGTTCTGCCTCCCATTGTACTTTTGGAGATTCTAGGTATTACAAGTAATCCTGCATTTTGGGAGCGTAGTGCTCTGTTAGGATAATACGTTAGTATTATACTAGTATTTTCATTTTTTGTATATTTGTAACACTTAAATGTTTCAGATCAAACAAATTTAAATATTAGACAAAGATAGCACAAGTAAACACAAAATGCAGTTTTTAAATGAAGGTGTTTATTATTAAGGGGGAAAAAAATCCAAACCTACATGGCCCTGTGTGGAAAAAGTGATTGCCCCCTAAACCTAATAACTGGTTGGGCCACCCCTACCAGCAACAACTGCAATCAAGCATTTGTGATAACTGGTAATGAGTCTTTTACAGCGCTGTGGAGGAATTTTGGCCCACTCATCTTTGCAGAATTGTTGTAATTCAGTCACATTGGAGGATTTTTGAGCATGAACCACCTTTTCCACAGCATCCCGATCGGATTCAGGTCAGGACTTTAACTAGGCCACTCCAAAGTCTTCATTTTGTTTTTGTTAAGCCCTTCAGAGGTGGACTTGCTGGTGTGTTTTGGATTATTGTCCTGCAGAACCCAAGTGCGCTTCAGCTTGAGGTCACTAACAGATGACCAGATATTCTCCTTCAGAATTTTTTGGTAGACGGCAGAATTTATGGTTCCATTTACCACAGCAAGTCTTCCAGGTCCTGAAGCAGCAAAACAGCCCCAGACCATCACACTACCACCACCATATTTTACTGTTGGTATGATGTTCCTTTTCTGAAATGCTGTTACTTTTATGCCGGATGTAATGAGACACACACCTTCCAAAAAGTTCAACTTTTATCTCGTCAGTCCACAGAGTATTTTCCCAAAAGTCTTGGGGATCATCAAGATGTTTTCTGGCAAAACTGAGACGAGCCTTTATGTTCTTTTTCTCAGCAGTGGTTTTCGTCTTGGAACTCTGCCATGCAGGCCATTTTTGCCCAGTCTCTTTTTTATGGTGGAGTCATGAACACTGACCTTAACTGAGGCAAGTGAGTCCTACAGTTCTTTGGATGTTGTTGTGGGGTCTTTTGTGACCGCTTGGATGAGTCGTCACTGTGCTCTTGGGGTAATTTTGGTCGGCCGCCCACTCCTGGGAAGGTTCATCACTCTTCCATGTTTTCCACATTTGTGGATAATGGCTCTCGCTGTGGTTCGCTGAAGTCCCAAAGCTTCAGAAATGGCTTTATGACCTTTTCCAGACTGATAGAGCTCAATTACTTTTTCTCATTTGTTCCTGAATTTTTTTGGATCGCAACATGTTGTCCAGCATTTGAGGATCTTTTGGTCTACTTCCCTTTTGTCAGGCAGGTCCTATTTAAGTGATTTCTTGATTGAGAACAGGTGTGGCAGTAGTAAGGCCTGGGTGTGGTTAGAGAAATTGAACTCAGCTTTTCAAAGATGTGATAAACCACAGTTAATTTATGTTTTAACGGGGGGGGGGGTCACTTTTTCCACACAGGGCCATGTAGGTTTGGATTTTTTTTTTTAACCTTTAATAATAATCACCTTCATTTTAAACTGAATTTGTTTGATGATCTGAAACATTTAAGTGTGACAAACATACAAAAAATGAGAAATCAGGAAGGGGGCAAACACTTTTTCACACCACTGTATAGATTACTTGGGTTATTACTGATATCTGGTGAAAATCTCAGGTCAATGGCTCCATCAGAAAAATGCTGACGTGTTCAGTGCTTATTTTCCCTGCTGTGTATATTATTAAATATTATTCCTTTATTAAAAAACACATCGAATGACTTCCGGTTATGGCTGCCACGTAAGACGGACGTGTCTCACTCTGCTCTGCTCCTGGAGAAAAAAATCGGCAAATAACTCTCTCATTTGGGACAGAACGTATCCCAGCGTCTGGGTGAGGATATGTCGGCGAAGCCTAAGGCTGGAAAACCAGGTAAAGGAAAAAGCGAGCCGCCGAAACAGTCCAAATTAACGGACTTTCAGGTCTGTGACGCAGCAAATAAAACTCCATATATGGCGGAGGAGGCTGGCAACGGTGCGATGTCTGCAGGGAGCAGCGCAGATGCGCTGATGGCTGCCATGAGTTCAATGAGAGCGGACTTTTCCTCCAGATTTGATGGGATTATGACAGCGTTGGAAGGAATAAGAAAGGAATTGGGTGACTGTGTAGAACGAACGGCGCAGATGGAGCTCCGTCTCGCTAGTGCTGAAGATGACGTCACCCGTCTTCAATTAAAGGTGCGCACTTTGGAAAAAAAAAATAAATGTCTGGAAAATAATATTTTGGATTTGGAATCTCGGTCGAGACAGAATAACTTGAGGCTGGTGGGTCTTCCAGAGGAATCAGAAGGTCGGGACGTATGTTCCTTTCTGGAAAAGTGGATCCCGGAAGTGCTGGGCAGCGAGGAGTTGCAATCAGCAGTGGTTCTGGAAAATGCACATCGTATTGGCCCACGGAGAGATAAGGGACCGCCGAGGACCTTAATTATGAAGTTTCTTAGCAACAGAGACAGGATGAAGATCTTCAACGCTGCACGAGCTAAAGGAGAGATTAAACACCAGGACCAGCAGGTGCGGTTCTACCCAGATTTGGCCACAGGAATCCAACAATTGAGGAAGCAGTTTGATCCCATACGTAAGGAGCTGCGCAACCTTGGGATTCGTCATGGTGTAATCTATCCTGCGAGACTGCTGACCACGTATGAGGGCAGAACCCACATCTTCAAGACCCCAGAGGAGGCGCAGGAGTTCATCAAGAAGATCAAAGAAGAAGAAGAGACTGGTGGGAGCTAAGCATGAACAAAATATAAGGTAGAATAATTAAGCATTTGCACAGGCATCTGACTGACTTGAAGTAAATAGTAAGTTTACAAAATATAGATTGTATTATATATTTTAAAAAAACAACAAAAACAAAACAAACAAAAAAAAACTATGATGTACAAAGTTGTTAAAAATTTTGGAGTTGGAAAACTACAGAGGAGAGTTAATGTTACGTCATTAAAAGCAGTAGAGTTAGGGTGATTGGGAGGATGAAGAAGGAGTGGCTTAGGCTGCTCCCCGTGGGTGTGGAGCGGTCGATGGCTATATCGGGAGACGGAATTTTTCTTTTGATTTTGGGGGGTTTGCCACAAGTGTGGGAAGGGGAAATTTGTTTGTGTGTAGTTTGTAGGATGAATGTTCAACCACTCATGTTTTTGCTTCTCTGTATGAGCATGTTTACACTGCAAGGTAATCCCAAACTCTCTATTGATCATAAACCAAAGTGTTAATCTTAATTTAACTTCATGGAATTGCAGAGGTCTACAAAATTTAAAAAAACTTAAACAAGTTATGAATAAAATAAAAGACATGGGTTCAAAAATTGTGTTTTTACAAGAAACTCATTTAATAGAGGAGGATATAAAAAGAATTAGGAGTAGATGGCAAGGAAGTGTCTTCACCTCATCATTCTCATCCCGGGCCAGGGGAGTTATGACTCTCATACATAAATCAGTTCCTTTTCAAGTGAAAAATGTAATTGGAGACAAATTTGGAAGATATGTAATCATTCAAGGTTCTTTGCTATTAGAAAATATAAATCTTGTGAACTTATATGGTCCCAATATAGATGATCAAAAGTTCTTTGCTAATTTATTTCTTATCTTATCATCACTTACAGGGCAACATATAATAGCAGGGGATTTTAATTGTACATTGAATCCAGGTATAGATAGATCAACAGGACTGGATTGTACGCACAATGGATGTAGGATGACTATTAATCATTTTATGAAAGAATTGAGATTGTTAGATATATGGAGAGAAATGAAACCACAAGTTAAAGCCTATTCTTGTTATTCCAGTACCTACAAGACATTCTCACGTATTGATTATTTTTTGATTTCCACAGAATTAAGGTCCAAGATTCAAAACTGCTTTTATGATAACATCGTGATCTCTGATCATGCACCCTGTTGTCTAATATATGTAGATAAAAAATTGACGAAGGAATCAGGTAGATGGCAATTTCAGCATAAATGGCTTCAGGATGAGGAATTTGTCAAGTATATAGAAAAACAGATAGACGAGTTCTTTGACATCAATACTACACAAACATCAGCATGTGTAAAGTGGGAGGCTTTCAAAGCTTTTATTAGGGGACATATTATTAGTTATACAGGATCAAAATCTAAGAAGACTCGAGAGGAGAGAGCTAAATTGGAACATAAAATAAAAAGTCTTCAGGAAAAAGTGTATGCAGGAAGTGACCCAAGGTTGGATAATGAATTACTGATTTTGAGAGCTGAATACGACAAAAAATCAGCGAATAGAGCTGCCTCGAGTCTTCTAAGATTGAAACAATCTTTTTATGAACAAGGTGAAAAATCAGGAAAATTATTAGCATGGCAGATTAAACAATTAGAAATTAAAACACCAATTACCAGTATTATAAGTAATGGACAGGTAGTTATAGATCCTTTAGAAATTAACAGAGCCTTTAGAGATTACTATGAAAAATTATATGATACCAAAAATGAATCTGATTTAACAAAACTAAATGGGTTTTTGAACGAACTATCTATACCGTGTATTCCAAATGAAAACAGGGAGATATTGGAGTCTAAAATTAGTCAAGAAGAAGTTGGGCTAGCCATTGATAATATGAAATCAGGAAAAAGTGCAGGACCAGATGGTCTTCCAGTTGACCTTTATAAAAAATTTAAGAATAAATTAATAAAACCTTTTTTGGAAATGGTTTTAGAAGCATTTCAAAATAATAATTTACCATCATACATAAATAATGCCTTAATTATACTGCTGCCAAAACCAGGTAAGCCCTCTAATAAATGTGAAAATATGAGACCAATAAGCCTATTAAACGCCGACCTTAAGATAATCTGTAAAATTTTAGCAAGACGAATACAAGAAATTTTACCAAATATTATTAATCGAGATCAGAATGGCTTTATAAAGGGTAGACAAGGCTTCCATAATGTAAGAAGACTATTTAATATTATTTATTTTAATAAAGAAGCACCGGATACAGCTCTCCTATCACTGGACGCCGAAAAGGCCTTTGATAGAGTTGAATGGCCCTTTCTTTTTGAAGTCCTACAAAGGTTTGGACTTGGAAATAATTTCATAAAATGGGTTCAAATAATATACAATAATGCTACAGCAGAAATCCTAACAAATAACAATATTTCAAAACCAATAAAAATCAATAGAGGATGTCGACAAGGCTGTCCACTTTCACCTTTACTGTTTACTATGGCAATTGAACCTTTAGCGATAGCGATACGTTTACATTCACAAATATATGGAATTAAAGTTGGACCAACAGAACATAAAATCTCCCTGTACGCCGATGACATAATTTTGTTTATGTCGAATCTAAAAAAATCAATTCCAACCTTGTTGAATTTAATAAAGAATTTTGGGGAAATATCAGGATATAAAATAAATAAAACAAAATCTTCAATATTAATGCTAAATGAGACCCAGAGAAATTACCCAGCCCCTGAGGTAAATCAATTCAATGTTGTAAATCAGTTTAAATATTTAGGAATCCAAATTGTGCCTAAGCTAGAATCAGTCGCCAGTGTCAACTATGAAGCCTTAATGTCAGATATTAATGAGTTAACTCAGAGATGGATGTCACTACCAATGTCGATGATCGGGAGAATCAATATACTTAAAAGTAATATTTTACCTAAAATACTTTATTTATTTCAATACATTCCCTTACCACCACCTTTAGATCTATTCTCAAGAATAAAAAAAAAGTTAGTGGAATTTATATGGAACAACAGGAGGGCTAGATTACGTCTGTCTTTATTATATTTACCATTTGATCGTGGAGGTCTGAAATGTCCAAATTTTATGTTGTATTATTGGTCGGCACAACTGAGGTCTATGACATATTATTTTTCATCAGATGATCTCCCTCACTGGACTGAAATGGAATCATACAATTTACCTTTACCTCTTCCCATATTCATATACTCAGATTCGGCAAAAAAATTACAAAAACAAGTTAAAAATCCATTTGTAAAGCATATGATCAAAATATGGTGTGAAGCTAAAAACTATTTAAAAGAACCACAGTTATTGTCACAATTTAGTCCAATATGGGGTAATCAATATTTTAAACCAGGGAGAGCGGACGCTGTATTTAAAGTATGGAATTTAAAAGGGATACAAAAGATTCAGGATTTATATTTGCCATGTGCAGATAACATAATGTCTTTTGAAGAGCTGAGGATCAAATTTAATCTCAATAGAACACATTTTTTTTTAAATATCTTCAACTTAGAAACTTTATTCGATCAAATCAAAATAAAGCTCTCACTCGACCTATTTATTCATCCTTGGAAAAAATGATGATGAAAGATAGTAAAAGAAAGGGTATTATTTCAGAGTTTTATAACTCATTGACACTATCTTCAAGTGAAAATTCACTGAAAAGATTAAACTACTGGAAAGAAGATCTGCAAACTGAAATTTCAGAGGAACAATGGGAATTGGCTTGTACAGAAGCTCAAACCAAATCAATAAATGTACGCCTTAAATTGATACATTTCAAATGGTTAATGCGGATGTATGTTACACCGGAGGAGTTAAATAGATATAACAAGAATATACCAGATACATGCACAAAATGCATGGAAAGTAAAGGAACCCTATTTCATTGTTTATGGGAATGTAGATTAATAAGAATGTTTTGGGAAGAGGTGAGGGTAACAATTGAAAAAATAATCTCAAAACAAATCATATTGAATCCTAAACTGTTTTTGTTGGGTCTGTACCCAGAAAAGCATAATTTTAATAAAAGTGAAAGAACATTCATAGACCTCAGTTTGCTTAATGCCAAAAAATGTATTGCACTATTATGGAAAGACTCATAGACCAGATGTGACTCAGTGGTTAAGACAGATGTTAACAAACCTTCCATTAGAAAGAATAACATATATACTGAAATCAAAGGAAATTGTGTTTGAGAATATATGGAGACCTGTTATTGATTATGTAAAAAATTTAAACATAACTCTTGAAGAAGAAGGTGAATGATGTGTGTGGACCTTGTAAATTCCAAACTGGTGAACATAATTTGTATACTTATGTATTGGATTGTCTAGACTAAACAGAGGAGCATTGTTGAAGACTTGATTTTGTTGGTGGTTGTTGGTGTTTTTAGTGCATTTTTTTTTTGTAGTACTTTAGTGTTAGTGTTTGATTGTTTGTATCATGTTTGTTTAAAAAAAAAAAAGGTTCAATAAAGATATTGTGGAAAAAAAAAACACATCGAATAGGACTGGGCAATAAATTGATTTTAAATCAAAATTCAAATTTTTTTATTTGGACAATTGGAGAAGTGGATTTTGTATATACTAGTGCATTGCCCGTAGAACGCAAGCATTTCCTGTTTGAAACATGTAGACCAATCAGGCGTTACAGGCCCAAACGTAGGCTCTGTTTGAAAGTGGAATACAGAGGTGTAGCTTATATGTAGGCAATCACTCATGATAGACTTTGACAAATATGAAAGGGACTGAACTGAGATTTATTTGATTGTGTGAATATTAGTTACAGAATAATTGAAAAATGAATGGGACATCCAGTATTAGCGACTGTTTAAGAACCCTGGTTTATTTGTTTGTCAGATCACTTATTTGTGTGATCTTTTATGAGTTATATTCATAATAGTGTATCTTGCACTTTGGGGAATGGGAGCTGTTCAGTCACCATTATAATTTAGTTATATGTGTAGTTTATAGTGTATCCCCAATAAACTCATGCAGTACTATAACAGGACACGTTTACAAATATTTGAGACCCATTGTAGTGCATCGTTTTATATTTTAGCAATATTATAAGTACAGAACACCCAACATTATTATACACAGCACGATGACCTGTTTGGCTGCTACTGTTGCATCAGTGTTGCCCATTTTTTTCTGTAAATATTAAAATAAAAATGATTTATTTCATTATTTGAGCATTTTTGTGTCTTGTCGTCATTTAGTCAAAGCGTACATATGTGTCCACATGTGATATGCAATTGATCTGGCCATTCCGCTCCACAATCCTGGCAGTAGTATTATTAAGTTTTTAATTTTTAGATACTCACGCAGGAGGGGGGACTTGTGGTCCTGGCAAATGACGGTGGTACCACACGAGTGAAGCAGCAGTCGGGACTCCCATCTACCACTGACCAGGCAGGCTGGACATGCCTTCCCGGAAAGGATCGTGGTCCGCCTGGTCGGACACCGGTGTTGGAGAAGCAGCAGCTGAACTGGTGGATCTCAGTCCTTCGCAGGGAGCCAAGCCCAGCCTGCCCAGTTAACGGGAGTCTCGGCTACTGCTTTACCTATGTGCCACCACTGTCCTTTCCGGCACCAGCACCCCCCCACCCCCCCAACCAAAGCACACCTCATGTTCTCCATGCCGAATTATCCATTAGATCTACGCAATCACAGCGACTTTATGGTATAATTTTTTAAGCATTAAATGTTCAGCATTCTCTTTTTCTCGTCAAATTTGTCGCTTTCCACTTCCTTGTTTTGCTCACGGAGCGCTGTAGTTACTGATGCCGTAATGCCACGTATTATCCAATCAGTACGGAGTCAATCCAAAACCCCATCCACACTTCTAGAAGCCTGGGCATGAGACATAGTGGTGGCTAAACTTTTATTGATAAAAATTACATGTTTTGACTGAGCAACTCCATACTCGAGGATGCACACCCTCGTAACCTCAGCAAAGCATTTATAAAATCTGAGATCAGTCTGACGAACGGTTTGAGAGAGATGTGAGGAACAGATACACAGACGGAGATTCTTTGCATTTATAGATTGATGTTGCAAGCACTTCTTGTTTGATTACTTTTATATTCATTTTCCTTCAACCAAACAAAGTCATTATGTCCCTTTTTACCTCTGCCAAGGAGGTTATGTAATCGGTGTGGTTTGTTTGTTTGTCTGTTTGTTAGCAGGATTACACAAAAACTACTGGACAGATTTTGGTGAAAATTTCACCAGAGGTAGCCCAAGGATCAACCCATTAAATTTTGGTGATGATCCGAGAGTGTATACCTCCACCAAGGACCTTGTTTTTATTTGTGCAGCAGGAGTACACAAAAACTACTGGATTGATTTGGACGAAACTTTCACCAGAGGTGGTCCTTGGCCTAGAGAGGAACCTATACCATTTTGATGATGATCCAAGAACGCATACCTCCACCAAGGTGCTTATCGTCTCACAGTGTGTTAGCAAGAATACTCCAAAACTACTGGATGGATTTGGATGGAATTTTTACCATAGGTTAGGGCTGGGTGACATGAAAACATTCCAGTCACAAGAAATTTTTCTCATATTGATCAATATTGATATATATTGTGATATGAATCGAATCGCTATTTCTGTCAAGCTTAAAGGTGCCTTTTGTACCCCTGAGATGTGAAGCGATAACAAGATTAATTTTAAATATTTTTTTCTTTCAGAAGTTGAACTTGACAAATGTAGTGTAGAACATTACACAACTATATTTCAAATAATTATAAAACATAAATAATTATAAAATATAAATATTTTATAATATTCTGCTCATCAACCTACTGATAGTTGAGTAAAGTACATGCCCAAATATTGCAGCCGTTACAGTACAGCTCTCATCCATGTGAAATTGTAAGTGTCCCCAGTGCAAGTGTGGAGAAGGATGGTTGCAGCCAAACAACACTGGTTAGTATTTGGATCAAACAATGAACGTGTACGAACAGGACACAAAACGCCAAAATTATTCAATTAAATTTCAAGGAATATATTGCAATGGATCTAAAATATTTGTAAACGTGTCTGTTAGTTGACTTGGTGTCACTTGGTCACATCAGACATAATTTAATGCGTTATTTGGGCATTTTGTGTAACGCTAGTTATGACAAGAATGGCTGTTTGTTATTAAATGTTAGAAAAAAATGATTTAATTGATTTTTGGGGCATTTGGTGTCCCATAAAAAAATAATTTCATTTTGGATGTTTTCTAGGGGGTTGGGGTCATGGGAGTCCCATTCAGTCCCGTTCACTGTTTAGTACAACGCTGCTCAACAGGATGGCACTGCTTCAGATGGTAAAAAAAGATTTGTTGTGTTACCTGATTTTGTGTGAACGTGCTTGACAGTTTGCAGTGTACACTAAGCTGCTTCTTGTCAGACTTTAAATAGCCAAAATATCTCCACATTACTGAATTCAGCAATTTCCTCACCTATTTAGCTACAATGCTCCGCACTGTGTTTTTATATATCTACATATTATTCCATCTAGCTACATTGCTCCGCACTGTGTGTGTTTATATACTTGCATATTTATTCCACCTAGCTGCAATGCTCCGTACTGTGGGTGTTTATATATTTACATATTTATTCCATCTAGCTACAATGCTCTGCACTGTGTTCATATATTCATATATTTATTCCATCCAGCTACAATGCTCTGCACTCTGTGTGTGTGTGTGTGTGTATATATTTATTTTATAGTAATATGTACATATGTATATTAGCTGCTCTTGCTTGCTTGTTTTTTTTTTTTTCTTGCCTTCTGATTGTTGCTCTGAGTGTTGCTATCCCTGTGCTGTTGCAATCCTGGAATTTCCCCGTTGTGGGACTAATAAAGGCTTATCTTATCTTATCTTATCTTATTGAGCATTGGGTGGGATCCGTTTCTGTGTCTTCTTTGGTAACACTGTCAATGGACTTTTTATTAATGTTTTCTGTCATCTCCTACATGGCTGTGCTAGCCCAAACATTAGCAGGTGTGCTCGGCCAAGCCCCCGGCTACGTGCTGGTCGTACGCGCCTACGCGCGCTGTTGTGTGCGTCAATCGAATGTGACTTCCAGCCACATGATTGGTTTGGTGTAGTGTATTGTCATTTTCATTGGCTTTTCATGCTGTCCGTCAAAACACGGAATGAATGAGTTCTATCGAAGTTCTATCAAAAATATTTTGTGTCTCTGTTGAGGAAAAGTCATTTCACAATAATCATCGTTATCGTTTTATCGCCCAGTCCTACCAGAGGTGGTCTTTGGCCTAGAGAGGAACCCATAACATTTTGGTGATGATCAGAGAATGCATACCTCCACCAAGGCTCTGGTCTTCTCACAGTGTGTTCGCAAGTATCCTCCAAAGCTAGTGGATAGACTTTGATGTAGTTTTCACCAGAACTGACTCATGGTCTACCCACGAACCCATTACATTTTGGAGGTGATCTCATGAGGGAAGGAAGGAGCCTTGATGGAGGTATGCACTCTCTGAATGCTTTTCTGTTTCCTTGATTGGTTCTTCTTTTGTTACAGGCTCTGTTGAAGGTTTTTTTTTACTGCAGCTTATTATTTCTCAGCATCATTGATGGTCCCATCCACTGCAGTTCTTTTATTTATCCCAAACATACAAACTAGCCACTTTCTGACCTTCTTTAACCTGTGTGGCATATTGTGTGCCCATCACAAATCTAAAAGCATTCATAAACTTGGCACTGATGCCAATCAGCAACACTTCAGCAGATATTTATACATATAAAAATATCGTAAGTTATTATTTTCATATTAGTCATCTGCACTTAAAGTTCAGGCCACATTCTCACTTGCTGTGAGTCACAGCAAGAAACACAGAAAATATGAACAAATAAAAGGTTCAAGAATGATGCTGAATTTCAGTTGGAGAGGGAAAATAGTTTTTGAACTTTTCTCTGCAATGTTGTTTGTTTACAGGCCTGAGAACCAGCAGAAAGCTCCTGTAAGTGCACCTCCTCCCCCGCCACCTCCTCCGCCTCCCCCTGAGCCAGCAGGGCCCCCAGAACCGGAGGAGGAGATCCTGGGCTCCGACGATGAAGAGCAGGAGGACCCTGCGGACTACTGTAAAGGTCAGAAGAACATACAAGTAGTACTAAATTTGTCTGTCCCACCCCATTACTTCCACTTTCTGTATTTGCTGTACAGCACTCGACAGTGCCCACCCTGTCCCATACGAACTCCTTCTCAATGCTTCTGTCTGCACTTGCTCCTCCTTCATTTTTCCATCTGTACTGTTGGAAATTGCAGTGCTGGTATATCCATTAGTGTGTCACAAGAGCCTCAAGGTTGTTTGGCTCTTATCAATTTGGAGGAATAGTCTTGTTTCCTGGAGTGACTCAGGAAAAATTAAAGCACTTTTGCACCAACTTTCAAGTAGTGCACCATTTTGTAAATACTCAAGCCTGAAGAACGAAGAGTGGTGACTTCTGACGGACAAACGTTGCAATTTGGGGTTTTTGTCAGGGTTTGTGAAAGGGTGCACAACAACCAAGTGCCTCCATCAACACTAATAGATCTTTGCATGACAGTCAGAACTAGAAAAGCACTCGGAGAGCGCAGACCTCCGCCAAGCGCCACAGTTCCCCCATACAGTGTTTGTGTGTACGTTTTCAGATTCCTTGACCATGAAAACATATGACTAGCAATTGGATTCACAATGATAGGATTAGTGGTTCAGTAGTTATTGAGGAAAATGGCATTTTCCATAATGGCGGTTTAGCGTCACAGTTCCCCCCATACAGTGTTTGTGTGTACGTTTTCAGATTCCTTGACCATGAAAACATATGAGTAGCAATTGGATTGACAATGATAGGATTAGTGGTTCAGTAGTTATTGACGAAAATGGCATTTTCCGTAATGGCGGTTTAGCGCCACAGTTCCCGCACACAGTGTTTGTGTGTACATTTTCAGATTCCTTGACCATGAAAACATATGGCAAGCAATTGGACTGACAATGATAGGATTAGTGGTTTAGTAGTTATTCACGAAAATGGCATTTTGCGTAATGGCGGTTTTCTTGTGGACGGTGATCCGGATCACCACCAAAATCTAATCATCTGTAGGATACCCCATTTCTGACAATCTGTGAAAATTTCATGAAAATCCGTCCATAACTTTTTGAGTTATCTTGCTAACAAACAAACAAACAGACAGACAAACAAACGCCGATGATCACATAACCTCCTTGGCGGAGGTAAAAAAAGACATTTGGCTTCCATTCAGACAAGATGACAAACAACAATGACCTCTGTTTTATAGAACCTGAAACTAGAACATTTTAACAATTTAAGTGACTTATTAGGCAACACAGTGTATCAGTGGTTAGCACTGTTGCCTCACAGCAAGAGGGTCTGGGATCAAAGTCGGGTTCTAACCCAGGTCAAGACCATCATGTGCCCATCTGTATGGCGTTTGCATGTTCTCCCTGCATGGATTTTGTCCACGTGCTCCAGTTTCCTTCCACAGTACAAAGACATGCTTGTAGCAACGCTTTACATGGCAGCAGCCCCTCCAGTTCTAGGGTGTGATCAACACTGTAGATAGGAGAAACTTGAATTTATCTACTGTGCAGTTTGTTGTGTATAGTGCAAATGGAAATAAAGTTGGCTTATTAATAGCTGATGAGGAGCTCAGGAATCTGTTGGATTGTCAGAGGGTGCTCCTCCACATTGGAAAAGAGCCCACAGAGCTGGTCTGGGTCTCTCAGTAGGACACCATGTAGAAGTGTTTTGGTTATTTCAAACTAGGGGCAGATCACAGAGCAGACCCAGGATATGCTGCCTCTCAGCTGGCAATTTAAACTTTTTTTTGGTTATTGGTTACATCTGCTTAAAATCAATCAATAAAAACAGTGTCCAAGTACATTGTTGTTATTACCTTACAGCTCATTAAAAATTGCTCCTGTGTCCTTCATTCTCAGACACTCTATTCTCTCCCTTCTCATTAATATCCATGAGCATCTTATCTGAATGGGCAAAGTTTTTCCTTGGTAAGGTGCAGTAAGGCCAATCACACACCAGACTAACTACTAACTTACTGCTAACCCTAACTGCTTAATTATACTCTAATGTCCCATCTCATCACAACTGGCATTTGTACAAGAAACAGGACAGCAGCAATTCCCAGGGATGGCAATTTTCCGCCGATCCGCGGATTTCTGCCGATTTATTTTCAAATTGATCATTTCTGTGAATCGTCTAAATCCGTTGAGAAAATTTTAGGGGGGGGTAAGGTACCTTATTGTTACCGATTTTAGTGAAAATCAACACGATTACGTAAGCGCTCGGCGCTTCCCCGGGTCAAGTCTTGCGTGATAACCCGGATGTTTTGTACTCGAGCTACTGCTGTATTGTAAACAGCTCTGCGATTGGATAGTTGCAAACGATTGGACCAATCAAATGGCTCGTTGTATGCTTTGTCAAAAATTCATGGCAGCGTGTTCGTGTTGGAATTCTGAGCTTTCGGTATCGTTTTCAGCGGAATTATGAAATTTTTATCGAAAGATCGGGAGTCATCAGTGCTAGAAATAGACAAAAGTGTCAAAAATAAGTTCCGATGGAATTGGCTTGAGAGAAAAGTGACGATAAAGGTGAAAATTGGCTCAAAGTTCGATGAGGTAACAGAAACACTCGGACAGTTTCTGAAGAAACCAGAAAAGGAGATGAAGTTCAAAGTTCAGAGACTGACACAGCTTGCTGCCAAAAGGAAGAAAGTTTCACATTAGAAGTGACTTGGTGACCAGTGTAAATAGTGTAATAAATTCTTATAGAACTGTTAAATATGTTGGACTAAAGACAGTGAGACAACATTAAAGAAAAAGCAAGTTAACTTTTCATTAAATTTAATGATTTATCTAAGTCTAGTATTTCATTTTTTTTAATCATTTTTTTCAGTCTAAATTACTTCTGTTTTACTGAAAACCTCTCAGCTTCAGGGGGGCTGTGCCCCCCCAGCCCCCCCATAAGTCAATCAACCAAATTATATTTCAGCTGAAATCAGAATTTCCTGTTGCCATCCCTGAATTCCACATCCACTACAGTCCTAGATGGCAAAGCAGACATGTTTTCTCTTCTTTCAACAGCATATCATTGATGCTAGGCTAACAGCAGTTTCAGCAGCTGCAACATCCAATAATTCAGACTGACTAATAAAATACTGAAATAGTTTACTGATGGACTGTGGGTCTCACAGTGTGGGGACAGCAGCATCACTATGAGGTAGCTTCCCAGCAAGATCTAAACATTTTTGTCTAGCTCTGATGCCAACAGGCTGCTCAGACTTTCTGAGTGGGCGTGGACATTCTCTGGCAGAGGCAGCTCTGTGCCCCGGGCGGAGAGGCAGTGAGTGATGTGTGCACACTTGGGGAAAATGTGCAGGATTGTGAGCATGAACTTAGTTGATATCACAACCAATAGTACTGTGATGTGAAGGTAACTAAAGCCAGGGCTTTCCTTTAGTGACATCAAAAATGAATCCAGAAAAAATGTAGTCATTTCTGTTGGAGAATATTTAAATGACGCTTGTGATTAAGTGATTTTAATATTTTTATGGTAAACATGTGACCCAAGGATGCATTTTAGAAGGTTAAACCATAAAAAGACATAATTTTGCAGTAATGGGGCTTTAAAACTGAAAAAATGAGGAAATAAGCTCTCAAAAGTGACCTTTCCATGTTGACAGCTAAAATTATCCTTCATTCTTCAGTAAAGATTTATTATAGTAGTTGTTCTATCCAGGTGTGTCCTCAGATGTTTGCAGATGAGGGTTATATGTTTGACAATTCAAGACAGTTTTTTAAAATTTATTTATATCTTATTCACTCTGTATAGTTTCAGTGTGTGCTTCCTGCCTACAGAAATGTTTATACTGTGCTTTCCTACAACTCTGTCCCTCTGATGTCCCTCTCTGCTGCCGTTGTACCTCCACTTCTTACTCACTAAAGGATTTTGTGTCATTGCTTAGTTCTCCGTAACAGTCGCCTGTAACCTTCATCCTTTCTCTCTTTCTTTTCATGCCTCTCAGGAGGGTACCATCCGGTGAAGATCGGAGACTTGTTCAACGGAAGATACCATGTGATCAGGAAGTTGGGATGGGGCCACTTCTCCACCGTATGGCTTTGCTGGGACATACAGTGAGTCACTTGCACATTATAGCTTTTCACATATGTCACACCACATAGCTTGTGCTCTTACACAGGTTTACAAATGCATCATGATCTAGAAAAAGCACCCATGTGGTCTCGGTGCAGCGTGCCTCACACCAACGTAAGTTCACAGGCATACAGATGGCGGCTCCTTTTCCAGTCCTTCACTTCACCTTGCTCTTAAAGTGCACATGTAAGTCACACGTACATTTGACGGGACCTGGAACATCACCACAATGACAGCGTCAACCAACATCAAAACCTTGCATTTGCACTGTTACGTTGTTTGTGTGTTGACTCGGCAACCAGGGTGGATGGATGACAGCATGAGCAAACTAGTGTCACCTTTCATTGACCGTTGCACGGACACGCAAACTCATTTACTTGAGTCACTGGTGTTAATTACGCTAATGGTGGTCATAAACCAGCTGGGTTGCTATGGACGTACGGTCCCAGTGTGTGGCAAATGTTGAACCTGTCTATAGTTTAGGTCATGCTGTCTTTAAAAACCTTCATGAATTCACACACTTTTCTTGTATAAATTGATTTTTTTTTTAATAAATTCATGAATTTTTTTTTCTATACTCTGCTTGTTTTCCCTTTTCTCTCTTCTAGATTTTTTTAATCTTAATGGTAGTGATACCTCTGCATCACTCATTGTTACGCATTTTTTCTGCTGTTTTTTTTTTTTTTTTTGACATTCTGCCTTTTTTTCCTGATGAAATTAAAAATCCATGTATGAAGACACAGACTGGGGGTCTGCATCCTGTGGCTCCAGAGCCACATACAGTCATATGAAAAAATTAGGACACCCTATGAAAACCTGTGTGGGTTTTTTTAACATATTTGGACATATGGATATTTAATATCAATTTTAACAATACTGGGAGATTCAAATAATATAACTAAACAATTAAAACTGAATAAAAAACTTTTTAAAATTTTCTGTAAAATGTAATTTTAAAACCATGCAGTGAGGAATAAATTAGGACACCCCCACATTTATTCCTACTTAAAATGGCTAAAATCACACACAGGTGTATCACATCAGGTGCACATGATTAGAACATTGTTACTCAGCATTTTGAAGGAGCCTTGTCCTATTTAAACCTCAGACATTTAGTTTGGTGTGTTCCTGACTGTTGACGTGAGAGTGAACACCATGTGGGATTGAAAGAGCTGTCTGAGGCCTTCAAAAAGAAGATTGTAGCAGCTTATGAGTCTGGTAAGGGATTTAAAAAGATCTCAAAGGAATTTGAAATCAGTCATTCCTGTCCAGAAAATAGTCTACAAGTGGAGGACATTCAAAACAACTGCCAACATGCCCAGGTCTGTCTGTCCAAGCAAGTTTACCCAAAGAGCAGACCACAGGATGCTAAAAGAAGTCTCCAAAAACCCTAAAATGTCATCACAGGACCTACAGCAGGCTCTTGCCACTGTTGATGTGAAAGTGCATTCCTCTACAATCAGAAAGAGACTGCACAAGTTTAACTTGCATGGGAGGCATGCAAGGAGGAAACTTTTGCTCTCTAATAGAAACATGAAGGCAAGACTGAAGTTTGCCAGAGAGAATGTAGACAAAGACCAGGACTTCTGGAATAATGTTCTTTGGACAGATGAGTCTAAAATTAAATTTTTTGGACACCAGAATAGAGGACGTGTTTGGCATAGACCAAATACAAAATTCCAGGAAAAGAACCTCACACCAACTGTGAAGCATGCAGGTGGAAGTGTCATGGCTTAGGGATGCTTTGCTGCAGCAAGACCTGGCCAGCTCACCATCATAGAATCCACAAAGCATTCTACTGTGTATCAGAGGGTGCTTGAGGACCACGTGAGACCATCTGTAAAAAAAATTAAAGCTGAAGCAGAACTGGACCCTGCAACATTACAGTGACCCAAAACATATCAGTAAATCCACCAAGGACTGGCTAAAAACTAAGGAATGGAGAGTCCTGGAATGGCCAAGTCAAAGCCCAGATCTTAATTCCATTGAGATGCTGTGGGGTGACTTGAAACGGGCTGTACATGCAAGAAACCCCTCAAACATCTCACAGCTGAAAGAATTCTACATTGAGGAGTGGTGCAAACTTTCCTCAGACCGATGTCAAGAGACTGGTAGATGGCTACAAGAAGCATTTCACTGAAGTTATTTCAGCCAAAGGGGGTAACACTAGCTACTAGGTGGTCGGGTGTCCTAACTTTTTCCTCAGCTAGAATACACATTTTTGTTGATATCTTTTGTTTAATGAGTAAAACAAGATTAATATTTATTTACCTGCAATTAAATCACCTTCTTTTCCAGAGATAAATAAAAACAAGATTAGACATCAGTATGTGAACGTTTCTTAATAAAGAACTGAATATTTAATGGGCTGTCCTAATTTTTCCACATGACTATACATTTCTTCTGCCCCTAACCAGCAGTTCACTGTGATTTTAATGAAGACTTTTAAAAAGCACAAATTACAAATTTAGTAGAATAAAAGTTGTAAAATTACAAGCACAATTATGCGCAGTTATGAGGACAAACTTGCAAATTTGTTGCTAAAATGCATTATCAGTGTAGATGTGGCATTTTATACTTGTGAGTCAGTTGCTTTACCTTCATTTTAATTACCTCCTTGGCGGAGATAATTAAAATGGATGGATGAACCCATTAGATTTTGGAGGTGATCCAGGTCAGGACGCAGATTCTTGATCACTTTTTTTAAACAGAAAATGCTCAAAATGGCTCTTTCCATTGTAAAGGTTGATGACCCCAACACAGATTGATGATTTCCTTTTTATTAGAGATGGTCTGAGCCAGTATTTCGTATCTGTATCGGGTTTGATCCAGGCAAAATTACTTTGAGTTAAAAAAAGATAAACTAATTAAAATACATCTTTTCAAACAAACAGATTAAAGAAAAGTTTCCATCTGTTCGATGTTGACTGTGATGTGAGATGAGCTATTAATTATTTGGGAAGTTATTAAAGTATTCTTAGTGTTTTTTTTAATGCAATGTTCAGGTATAATGTTATCTTACACACAGCAGGTATTTTCCCCCAGAGTTATTTCCTCAATCATAATTACATGGTTATACTGTAATCTCCCAGTTTGGGATCAATAAAGTAGGTCTGTCTGTCTATCCATCCATCCATCCATCCATCCACACTCCAGTGGATATAAAAACAAATCTACATTGTCTAAAATGGTATTTTATGCCCTTTTTCTACAAAAAACCCTTTCACTGTCTTATAGTTTCATGTCAAAATCTTTGCAACCCCACCAGTTAAGTAGTCCACTACCAGCTCCTTAGTTTTCCTCGCATTGATCTGGAGACAGTTCCGATGGCACCAGTCCACGAAGTCCTGGATAAGTCCTCTGTACTCAGCTTCATCTCCGTTGGAGATGAGGCCAATGATCGCAGAGTCGTCAGAGAACTTCTGTAGATGGCAGTGTGCTGTGTTGTGTGAGAAGTCCGCAGTATAAAGGGTGAACAGGAAGGGAGCCAAAACCGTTCCCTGGGGGGCCCCCGTGCTACCGATGATCGTGTCGGACACACAATCTCGGGTTCTCACAAACTGTGGCCGGTTAGTGAGGTAGTCCAGGATCCATGATGACAGGTGCTGGTCCACCCCTGCGCACAGCAGCTTGTCCTTCAGGATCATCGGTTGGATGGTGTTGAAAGCACTGGAGAAGTCAAAGAACATGATCCTCACCGCATTCCCGGGCTTCTCCAGGTGGGACAGAGAACGGTGAAGGAGGAAGATCACTGCATCCTCCACCCCAATGCCATACTTAACAGAATAAATCCTGTGATATAAAGACTTACCAGTTGAAGGACATGCCCAGTTGTATGCACGGTGGCCCAGGATAATGACTGAAACTGCATCGGTCCTTAAAAGCAGTTTAATGGTCAAACCCATCTTAATTTGGGTCAAGTTTTCAAAGCAGTTTGTTTAAAAAAATGCTAACTAGCCTGGAGGATAACATCATTTCGTCCAGAGTTCTGATTGGCTTAACACTACCCACATGCCAGCTCCACGAATAGTTGCGTCACCAAAAATGTTCCGTCTCAACTCGTCTTTTTGCAAGGGGTGGAGCTTAAATTAAACTTCACAGCAAAAAAAAAAAAAAACAGATATGAGACATTTGAATGATTTTGCTCTTGATATGTCTTGCAAGTCATAAAACACATGTTACAGACATGTTAACAAGAAAAAAAAACCGAGTTTCGGTGAAATGTCACTTTAAATATAACTTTATGTTAGAGCGGTGATGGAGGACAGATGTCTGTGACTGTTTGTTAGGGCTTCATATCAGACTCATCAAAATCATACTAGACATAAACACATCTTTTATAAATGTATCTTTCCTGTGATATTTTCAGAGTTCAGACTGATTTAAAAAAATTGTAAAAAGTTTATTTGGTGTTATTTGTAATTATCCAGAATGCATATACTCTAATGATCGATCTTTTAATCTGTTGTATTAGGCTGGCTGGCCACAAAAGGAACAACGCTCTCGGCCTGTTTTGCTGGACACTTTTACATGTCCTTATAAGAAAGGCTCTCTGCCCGTGCGGTATCCTAGAAACCACTTAACCTGTCACTCAAAGCATGCCAGGGGTTTAATATATTTTCCTCTGAAACACTCTACCCACTGGACTAAACCACATCAAACCAGTAAGAAAATACATGTCTGTCCAAGATTTTGCTGGTAAATATTGATTATGGTGTACTTTAATCTGATTCTGATTGGCTGGTGAGAGAGGTGTGCAGCTGATGAGCACTGCGGCACTCCAAAAGTTGAACTTTTTTCAAACTTTTACCTCAAAATATTACAAACATGAAAAAAATTGTATATGTTGTAATGATTTACTTCAGTATTTATCTGGTATTATTAATTTATTTACTTTTCTATTAAGCATTGCTAAATTTCTCAGTTCTTGCACGATCTAGTCCCTAAATCCTTAAATTTGGTAATTTTTCAGTGAGCATGAAATTATTGCAAAGTTGACTAAACAACACATTTTAAAGTGCAGCCCTATTGTTTGTTTACCACTGAAGGAAGTCATGAAATCTAAAAAGAAATGCATATATAAAGTTTATATAGTAAATGAATAGGAATAATATGCAACTGTTGTAAAAACAGCTAATGAAAAATTGCATATGTAATGGTATGTTGTGTGACAAAATAAATGAATAAGCCGTTTAAATGGAATGTTAAAACAGAAATTTAATGTGCGGCGTTTCTTGTATCAATAAGTTGTTAAATTAAAGAATTTTTGTAGATGTATTAGCATAGTTCACAATATCTTATATGCTAGTATGTTCATTTTGCCACCAGCTTGAGCTCTGAACTATGTTAAAAATAAGACATCAAAGTACAACCTGCCACCACAGAAACACGGGCGTAAATGTCCCACGTGATAACAATGGATTATATGTGGGCTGCTGGAGGATAAAAGGTGTGACACTAGCAGACAGTTTCATAATGTTAAGATTATTTAATGATAATTAAATGGCACACAGCTCATACATATGCGGTTTTATGAGCAGTGTGGGCAGTGTGAATGACAGCCAGCGAAGCTCAGGCTGTAATTACTCGTTAATACTGGATCACATGGAAACTCCAATCTTCATATCTCTCACATTGCTGATTTTAATAACCTGTGGGTGTGTGAGTCAGTATAAAATTATGCATCTGTGTGTGTTTTTGTGGCATCACAGAGTGAAGAACTTTGTGGCGATGAAGGTGGTGAAGAGTGCCCAGCATTACACGGAAACGGCCCTGGATGAGATCAAACTGCTCCGATGTGTGAGAATCTGAATAATATGACATTTTGGTGTTTCTGATTTTAATTTTACTTTCATTAATGTCTAACTTCTCTCCATTTCTTGTGTGCCTGAGCTCTAAATTCCCCCAAATCTCCTTTTCCCACTCCCTCTTCTCTGGCTCTCTCTTAACAAGAAACACTAAAGATACTCTGGCCATTTATGTTGCATGGTAGATGTAGAGGACAGTCTTCTTGCGATCAATTTTTTAGCATCTCCTTCTCTCTTGTCCTCTTGCTCTCCTTAACTGTACTCTATTTTACTATTTTTCAGTCTGTTATTCTGTTCATTTTGAATATTGTTTGTCTTCATAGGAGGGTAGCATGGCAAGAACTTGCACACAAGTAAAAGTCGCATTACCTTATGATATCAACCAGTAGTAGTCGTAACCAGAAAGGTTGCTTAAGTAAGACTTAAGAAAGTGTGTCTTGACAGTTTGAGGTTTTTCTCTGAAATTAGTGACTCCTTTCTCATAAATTTGCACTTTGTTTCTCATACATTTTTTATATTTTTTTTATCATAAATTAACTACCTTTTTCTTGCAGTTTTGAAGTAACTTAAATTTAGAGTATTAACTCAAATTTTGACCTTTTGTTACTTAGTAATTTGAAAAAAAAAAAAAATCTGAAATTTTGTCATAATCTATTATTGCCTGTCATTGTAATTGACTTTAATTAGATCACCCTCAGTTTAATCTGTCAAATGACAGACAACTTTCAGAATTTTCAGTCATTGCTGAAAAAAAAATCTGTCAATGAAGGCCAGTTTTCAGTTAATCCAACCTCTGATCAGGATACATATTGCTGTTAATGAGTATGACAGACCTGTTTTGGTAAGATTATTATTTTTAGTATTGGTCAGCAGTAGGTTTTTGTCATAAATTAGAGATGTATTTTCTTGTACATTTATGACTTTACATTGTAAATTTACAGTTTTTTTCATAAATGTATAACTGTGGTTAGGTTTAGTCTATAATGAAATAAAAAACTATCAAGTATTAACCAGAGGAAAATTAAATACAATCTATCCATATGCGCCCTCTAATATAATCCAAATCATATTAAAAAAACACTGGGCAATTTCAGATTAAATATTTCTTGGGCCAGAATACAACAAGAATTTTACTTCTGATGAGAGGGGTCTGATGAAAGAAAAACTAAACAAATCCAAATTCAAATTGGCAAAATCAAATTTAACCCGAGTACGACCAGTGCCCCATAATTATAGTTAAGTGTATCCTGCAATTAAACAATTCGATAAAGTAGAATTTTCAATATAACCATTTACTGCCCACCTGTTTCCTTCTCATTTTCTCTCCTAACCCTTCTCTCATCTGTTCGTCGTAACTCTTCCTCTCACTGTTCCTCTTGCCTTGTCCCCCACACCTCACTGTCCATCTCATCCTCCAGGTGAGAGATAGCGATCCCAGTGACCCCAACAAGGACATGGTGGTTCAGCTGATAGATGACTTCAAGATCTCCGGCGTTAACGGCATACGTATCCTGATCAGAAGTGTGTTTGTAGGTTTGTGAGAGAGAGGGATGCACAATGATGTTAGGCCTTGACTCCACCACACCACAGATGTGTGCATGGTGTTTGAGGTCCTCGGACACCACCTGCTGAAATGGATTATTAAATCCAACTACCAAGGCCTGCCGCTGCCATGTGTCAAGAGCATAATTAAACAGGTGAGGTGACACACACACACACACACACACACTGTGCAGGCAGACCACTGCTTTCCGACTATTGTTACACAATCATATTGTTAGTGTATTCCGGAAATGGAACAATTAAATGGTTAAAAAAAAAAAAAAAAAAAAAAAGTGAAGACCTTTTTTGAAGCCACTTTATCAAGTTTAATTCTCTTACACCAGCAGATGGGCTCCATTCTCAAATTCCAGATTTTGAGGCTTTTTCCTGTCAGCCCACCTGATCATTATGTGAGGTTGTTGTTGAACTAGTTCATCCATAGCCAGACTGTCGTCTCTTTTAGGAGCTGAGCTTCAAATGAATCTGAATGAGACTGGCCTAGACAGAGCGAGAGAGAGAATGAATAAAAGGGAGACAGATAAAGGAAGAGATCCGCGCATGGAATAAGGCAATGGATGCCTTTTTATAGTGTATATGGCACATGCCTATACTTGAAGAATGAGCACTTTTTATTACACTAATGGCCAAAATTTTGCTCATTTGAGTACATTCATTATCTTGGAACTGCTCTAAATGAGTGTCTTCAAATTTAAAACACCATCTTAGGCTCAATCAAGGATGAACTGTAGAGGTTTTAATTGCCAGGTGCCCTCAGAAATTACATTCTTAAGTGTGATTCTTGTGGTAAAAATTAGAAAATGTTTAATGAAATGGACAAATCTCATCATGTGGCTGGATAATGGATAAGACTGACTGTTTATTTGCATGTGTTTGCAGGTCCTGCAGGGCCTGGACTACCTCCACACAAAGTGTAAAATCATCCACACAGACATAAAGCCGGAGAACATCCTGATGTGTGTGGACGACGCCTTTGTCAGGCGTATGGCCATGGAAGCAACGGAATGGCAGAAAGCTGGAGCACCACCACCATCTGGATCTGCTGGTAGGCACATAAAAGCATTCTCACTCTCAAGACAGCAATATTAAGGTAAATTCTTAGGAGAAATGAGCAGTTGTAATAAACACTGATGGCTCCTTAATATCAGTTAAAAAAAATGGATAAAGTGATTGCTGCAAGCTGTTGGCAACACTCCATGGAAACAAATGATCGAAATCTGCAAAATGCAGATCAAAACCTCCTGTGATAGAACTACTTTTTACTTCTAATTTGATGGGGCTTATTTCAGAGTTTAGGGGCGGGGTAGCCTTTATGCTAATTAACTACCAGCTGTGTTCCTTCAGATTTTCAGGGAGAAAGCCAACAGAGATATTTTTAAAATTAACAGACTGCTCTTTTAGTAATGAATTTTAGAGTATTTCCTTTAAAATGGCTTATTTGAAGGTTAACAATTTAAACTAACCCCGTGGCTACACTGAAGGCAGAGATTTACAGTGTGTTGCAACATTATGGTATATTTTGACTGTAATAAATGACACTGGCTCCACCAGATGTGCTGCAGAGATGCTGCTAGAAATGTAAAAATAGAACCGTCTTTTGTGTGTGTGTGCGCATGCAAGACATGCATGGCCCTTTCTCACAGAAATGGGTCATGAAGCGTTCACGTGATTTTAAATTAAGCAACCACAGTACACGAAATAACTTGTTGTCTGGGTTTAGTTACCAGCTTGGCAGTTTCTTTGTCACGTTGCATTACTAAAGTTTGCAGATGTTAGTTTATCCGGTTCCTGTACACTTTCACAGCACTGCTCGAGTCCAAAAGTGAAGACAAAGTCAAAACAAAAGCTCACCATGTGTATTGTCTGTGCCTCATGCACATCTGAATTTATGTTTGTATCTGTGGTGCAAGTGTGGCTGTACAGGTTAATAGTTTTGCTTTATCCATTGCATGTAGCTTTTCAGTCCAAAAGTGAAACCTGGGATTAAGTAGGAGATAAAAGCTCTGTAGTTTTGACATGTCATAATTCGCTAAATATTTTGACAGCTTTAGTATGTTTTTATGTTGCTTTATTTTCTGTTATGATTCTTTATCTATCTCTCTATGGGATTTTGCAGTGTGGGTATGTATGGATGTGGCAGAAACTTTGTCCCCCTACTAACTCAGAGGCCATTTGACTGCGAGCTCTCATCTTTTGCATGGCGATGCCACAATACCTGAAGAGTGCACCTGACATGGTTTCACTGACCACTTGACCATAAAAAAAGGTCAAAGGTGACCATTTTTAACAGACCTTTATCAATGGAGGTGTACGCTAGGGGAGTAATCAAGCGCACCGGACACAGTTGGTGGAGTTTAGGATCCTTGGGTCTGTTTAAACAATACAGGCACTGTGGACTGATGGGAAGAATGAGGCACAGGTTGCCGCTGGGTGCTAGAACACAGAAACTATATTTACATTTAACTATACTAGTACATTGCCCGTAGAACGCAAGTATTCCTTTCTGAAACAGGTATCTCAATTATAATAATAATAATAATAATAATGGATTAGATTTATATGGCATTTTACATGTTAAGTGACATCTCAAAGTGCTGACAGTGAGTCCAATATTCATTCACTCCAGACAGACATTGGCTTTACAGGCCCAAATATAGGCTGTGTTTGAAAGTAAAATAAAGCAGTGTAGCCTATATGTAGGCAGTCACACATTAGACTTTGACATATATGAAGGGGACTGAATGGCACTAAGATTTATTTGAATGTGTGCGTATTAATTACAGAATAACTAATTATTGAAAACGAATGGGACATCCTATATTAGCGACTGTTTCAGATCCCTTGTTTATTTGTTTGTCAGACCACTTATTTGCCTGATCTTTTGTCAGTTATATTCATAATAGTGTATCTTGCACTTTGGGGAATGGGAGTTGTTCAGTCACCGTTATAATTATTTTAGTTTAGTTTATAGGTTTGTTAAACTGTAATCAATTGAATTAACTATAAAACACTGAGCATTATTATACACAACAGAAGGACCTGTTTGACTGCAACCGTTGCATCAGTGTTGCCCGTTTGTCAGTAAATATTTAACTAAAAATTATTTATTTTGTTATTTGGGCGTTTTTGTGTCCTGTTTGGTCATTAAGTCATTCCGTCCATTCCGATCCACAATCATGGCAGTATTATTATTAAGTTTTTAATTTTTAGATACTCGCATGGGAGGGGGAACTCGTGGGCCTGCAAAGAACAGTGGTGCTACACAGGTGAAGCAGTAGCCAGGACTCCCGTCTACCACTGACTGGGTAGACTGGGCGTGCCTCTCCGCGAAGGACCGTGGTCGGCAACTTTATGGTATGATTTTTTTCAAGCATTACATATTCAGTATTCTCTTTTTCTAGTCAAATTTGTCACTTTTTGCTTCCTTTTTTTGTTTGCGGAGCGCTGTGGTAAGCGACTAGTCATGATGCCGCGTATTATCCAATCGGCACGGAGTCAGTAAGAAACCCCGCCCACATTTCCAGAAACCAGAGAGGAAACACAGCAGTGGCTAAACTTTTGTTTTGTTCAGTCAAAACATATTTTGGCTGAACAACTCCATACTTGGGGATGCACACCCTCGTAACCTCAGCAAAACACATATAAAATCTTAGGTCAGTCTGACGAACAGTCTGACAAACACACACACACACACACACAGATTCCTTGCATTTATAGATAGTCACATTTATATACTTTAATTCGCTCATATAACCCCCATTGACGTGTACGCCGGTGATAGAATCGAGTGTGCCCTGACGTTGGTGTAGGGCAGGGGTGTCCAATCATGTGCCATGGAGGGCTAAGACCCTGCATGCTTTTCCTACAACCAGTGTCTTCAACATCAGATTTCACTGAATTTCTTCCCACTGATTGCTGATAAGTGAAAACACCTGCTGAAGAGACTGGGTAGAATAGAAAACCTACAGGGTCTTGGCCCTCCATGGCACATGACTGGACAGCCCTGGTGTAGGGGCATGACGGGGAGAGGGAGGCCAGAAGGTGGGAGACTGAACCTACATTAAATCTTCTTATTTCTATATGTGCACTGCTTTTGATCCATTCCTGCGTTGCCAAAACGGGTTTCTGCTGTGTCCAGTGATTTGTGTTCAAATCATGTCTTTTTGTTAACTCATTCCGGTGAAGCTGAAAGGAGCTGATGCAATGATTAGGGGTCGCCACAGTGGATCATCTGCCTCCATCTCACCCATTCCCTTGCATCTTCCTCTGTAACACCAACCCTCTCCATGTCCTCCTTCACTACATCCATGAATCTTCTGTGGTCTTCCTCTTTACCTCCTGCCTGGCAGCTCCATCTTCAACACCTTTTGTCCAATATATCCACTATCCCTCCTCTGCACATGTCCAAACCATCTCAGCCTTGCCTCTCTTACTTTGTCTCCAAACCGCTCAACCTGAGCTGTCCCTCTGATATACTCATTTCTAATCTTGTCTCTCCTAGTCACTCCCAATAAAAATTTTAGCATCTTTAACTCTGCCACCCCCAGTTCCATCTCCTGTCTTTGTCAGCACCACCGTCTCCAAACCATACATCATAGCAGGTTTCATTACTATCTTGTAAATCTTCCTTTTCACTTTTGCTGCTACCCTTCTGTCACAAATCACCCCTGACGCTTGTCTCCACCCACTCCACCCTGCCTGCACTCTCTTCCTCACCTCTCTTGTGCATTTTCCATTGCTTTGGATGGTTGACCCCAGGTGTTTAAACTCATCTGCTTTCACTACCTCTACTCCTTCCATCTTCACCATTACACCTGCCTCCCTCTCATTCACACTCATATATTCTGTCTTGCTTCTACTGACTTTCATTCTTCTTCTCTCCCGAGCATACCTCCACCTCTCCAGGTTCTCTTCCACCTGCTCCCTACTCTCACTACAGATCAGTGTCATTTGTAAACATCATGGCCGATGGAGACTCCTGCCTGACCTCGTCTGTCAGCCTGTCCATCACCATGGCAAACAAGAAGAGGCTCAGAGCTGATCCCTGATGTAACCCCACCCTCACCTTGAACCCATCTGTCACTCCTACAGTGCACCTCACCACCATCTTGCTGTCCTCATACATGTCCTGCACCACCCTCACATACTTTTTTGCCACTCCTAACTTTCTCAGTTTCACACTTCCTCTCTTATAATAATAATAATGCATCAGATTTATATAGCACTTTATCATAGACACTCAAAGACGCTTGTACAAATGGATACACTATTCATTCACTCCACAGACAGAGGTAGTGGCAAGCTACTACTGTAGCCACAGCTGCCCTGGAGCAGGCTGATGGAAACGTGGCTGCCAGTCCGCGCCAACGGCCTCTCCGGCCACTACCGAACACTTATGCACATTCATACCCCGTGTTATGGACACTGGAGGCAAAGTGGGTAAAATGTCTTGCCCAGGGACACAACAGCAGGATATCTGAGGAGAGCTGGATTTGAACCGCCAACGATCCAGTTTTTGGACAACCTGCTCTACCTCCTGAGCCACTGCCGCCTCTTGGCATCCTATTATTTGCTTTCTCTATGTCCACAAAGACACAGTGTAACGCCTTCTGTCCTTCTGTGTACTTCTCCATCAGCACTCTTGGAGCAAACATTGCATCTGTAGTACTCTCTCTTGGCATAAAACCGTACTGCTGCTCACTGATTGTCACCTCTCCTCTTAAGCTGGTTTCAACAACTCTTTCCCATATCTTCATAGTGTGGCTGATCAACTTTATGCCTCTGTAGTTACTACAGCTCTGAGCATCACCTTTGTTCTTGAAAATTGGTACCAAAACACTTCTTCTCCACTCCTCAAGCATCCTCTGACTCTCAAAGATTGTGTTAAACAATCTGGTTAAAAAGTCCACTGCCATCTCTGCTAAACATCTCCATACCTCCACAGGTATATCATCTGGACCTACCACCTTTTCATTCTTCATCCTCTTCAAAGCTGCCCTCTCTTCCACCTTGCTAACTAATCCTGGGAATTCCTTGTTCACCATCTGTCCATCTATCATCCTCTCTCTCTTATTTTCTTTATTCATCAGCTCTTGAAAGTACTCCTTCCACCTTCTCAGCACACTCGCATTTGTTTTGTTTTTTTTCCACAATATTTTTATTGAACCTTTTTACAAACATAACACAAACAATCAGACACTAACACTAAAGTAATAAAAATTAAAATACTAAAAAAAACCCCACCAACAACCACTAACAAGAACAGATCTTCAACAATGCTCCTCTGTTTAGTCTAGGCAAACACTCGCATTTGTAAGCACATTACCATTTCTGTCCTTAATCAGCCAAACCTGCTGCACATCTTTTCCAGCTCGATCTCTCTGTCTAGCCAATCAATACGTCCTTTTCTCCTTCCTTAGTGTTTAGCCTCTCATACAACTCACTATATGCCTTTTCCTTTGCTTTTGCCACCCTTGTCTTTGCCATGCTCCTAGATTCCAAATACTCCTGTCTACTTTCTTCATCTCCCTGACTATCCCACTTTTTCTTTGCTAACCGCTTTCTGTGAATACTTTTCTGCATCTCCTCATTCCACCACCAAGTCTCCCTGCCTTCCTTCCTCTGTCCACTGGATACACCACATACCTTTCTACCCGTTTCCCTCAATACTTACAGTGGGGTAAAAAAAGTATTTAGTCAGCCACCAACTGTGCAAGTTCTCCCACTTAAAAGATGAGAGAGGTCTCCAATTTTCATCATAGGTATACCTCAACTATGAGAGACAAAATGAGAAAAAAAAAATCCAGAAAATCACATTGTCTGATTTTTAAAGAATTTATTTGCAAATTATGGTGGGAAATAAGTATTTGGTCACCTACAAACAAGCAAGATTTCTGGCTCTCACAGACCTGTAACTTCTTCTTTAAGAGGCTCCTCTGTCCTTCACTCGTTACCTGTATTAATGGCACCTGTTTGAACTCGTTATCAGTATAAAAGACACCTGTCCACAACCTCAAACAGTCAGATTCCAAACTCCACTATGGCCAAGACCAAAGAGCTGTCAAAGGACACCAGAAACAAAATTGTAGACCTGCACCGGGCTGGGAAGACTGAATCTGCAATAGGTAAGCAGCTTGGTGTGAAGAAATCAACTGTGGGAGCGATTATTAGAAAATGGAAGACATACAAGACCACTGATAATCTCCCTCGATCTGGGGTTCCACGCAAGATCTCACCCCGTGGGGTCAAAATCATCACGAGAACGGTGAGCAAAAATCCCAGAACCACACGGGGGGACCCAGTGAATGACCTGCAGAGAGCTGGGACCAAAGTAACAAAGGCTACCATCAGTAACACACTACACCGCCAGGGACTCAAATCCTACAGTGCCAGACGTATCCCCCTGCTTAAGCCAGTACATGTCCAGGCCCGTCTGAAGTTTGCTAGAGAGCATTTGGATGATCCAGAAGAGGATTGGGAGAATGTCATATGGTCAGATGAAACCAAAATAGAACTTTTTGGTAAAAACTCAACTTATCGTGTTTGGAGGCGAAAGAACACCATACCTACTGTGAAGCATGGGGGTGGAAACATCATGTTTTGGGGCTGTTTTTCTGCAAAGGGACCAGGACGACTGATCCGTGTAAAGGAAAGAATAAATGGGGCCATGTATCGTGAGATTTTGAGTGAAAACCTCCTTCCATCAGCAAGGGCATTGAAGATGAAATGTGGCTGGGTCTTTCAGCATGACAATGATCCCAAACACACCGCCTGGGCAATGAAGGAGTGGCTTCGTAAGAAGCATTTCAAGGTCCTGGAGTGGCCTAGCCAGTCTCCAGATCTCATCCCCACAGAAAATCTTTGGAGGGAGTTGAAAGTCCGTGTTGCCCAGCGACAGCCCCAAAACATCACTGCTCTAGAGGAGATCTGCATGGAGGAATGGGCTGTAATACCAGCAACAATGTGTGAAAACCTTGTGAAGACTTACAGAAAACGTTTGACCTCTGTCATTGCCAACAAAGGGTATATAACAAAGTATTGAGATGAACTTTTGTTATTGACCAAATGCCTATTTTCCACCATAATTTGCAGATAAATTCTTTAAAAATCAGACAATGTGATTTTCTGGATTTTTTTTTTTCTCATTTTGTCTCTCATAGTTGAGGTATACCTATGATGAAAATTGGAGACCTCTCTCATCCTTTAAGTGGGAGAACTTGCACAATTGGTGGCTGACTAAATACTTTTTTACCCCACTGTATGCTGTATTTTCCCAGTCATCTGGTAATTCCTCCCTACCACCCAGAGTCTGTATCAACTCTGTCCTGAACTCTGTGCAACCTTCTTCCTTCTGTAACTTCCTCCACTTAAACTTTGGCTCTGCTGTCACTGTTTTCCTCTTCCTGCTTTCCTAAGTCATCCTACAGACTACCATCCAATGCTGTCTAGCTACATTCTACCCTGCCATCACCTTGCAGTCTCCTATCTTTCAGATTTCTCCTTCTGCATAAGATGTAGTCCACCTGTGTGCACCTTCCTCCACTCTTGTAAGTCACCCTGTTCTTCTCTCTTCTTGAAGTACGTATATGTTCACCACAGCCATTTCCATCCTTTTAGCAAAATCCACAACCATCTGTTTTTCCACATTTCTCTCCTTAAAACCATACCTACCCAGAGCCGCCTCCTCATGGTTCTCATGGTTCCCTCCTCAAGGGAACTCAAGGTGTTCCCTTCACCTACATGTCAATTAAAGTCCACTCCAATTACTATTCTCTCCCCTCTGGGAACACTCTCTACCACTTCATCCAACTTATTTCAGAATTCCACTTTCTCGTCTACATTCCTCTTTTTCTTCTACCTGACATCCAACTTGTGGGGCATACGCACTGACAACATTCAACATCACACCATTGACTTCTAGCTTCAAACTCATGATTCTGTCTGACTCCCTCTTTACCTCCTGAACACTTTTCTCATACTATTCCTTCAAGATTACTCCTACGCCATTTCTCTTCCTATCTACACCATGGTAGAACAGTTTAAATCCACCTCCAATACTCCTAGCCTGCTTCCCTTCCATCTGGTTTCTTGAACACGTGGTATACAGTGCATCCGGAAAGTATTCACAGCGCTTCACTTTATCCACATTCTGTTATGTTACAGCCTTATTCCAATATGGATTAAATTCATTTTTTTCTTCAAAATTCTACACACAATACCCCATAATGACAACGTGAAGAAAGTTTGTTTTTTTTTTTTTTAAGATTTTTGCAAATTTATTAAAAATAAAAAACTAAGAACTCATATGTACGTAAATATTTACAGCCTTTGCTCAATACTTTGTTGATGCACCTTTGGCAGCAATTACAGCCTCAAATCTTTTTGAATATGAAGCCACAAGCTTGGCACACCTATCTTTGGGCAATTTTGCCCATTCCTCTTTGCAGCACCTTTCAAGCTCCATCAGGTTGGATGGGACGCATCGGTGCACAGCCATTTTCAGTTCTCTCCAGAGATGTTCAGTTGGATTCAAGTTTGGACTCTGGCTGAGCCACTCAAGGACATTCACAGAGTTGTTCTGAAGCCACTCCTTTGATATCTTGGCTGTGTGCTTAGGGTTGTTGTCCTGCTGAAAGAGGAGTCGCCGCCCTAGTCTGGGGTCAAGAGCGCTCTGGAGCAGGTTTTCATCCAGGATGTCTCTGTACATTGTTGCATTCATCTTTCCCTCTATCCTGACTAGTCTCCCAGTTCCTGCCACTGAAAAACATCCCACAGCATGATGCTGGCATGGTTATGAGTGGTGCCTGGTTTCCTCCAAACATGATGCCTGGCATTCACGCCAAAGAGTTCAATCTTTGTCTCATCAGACCAGAGAATTTTGTTTCTCATGGTCTGAGAGTCCTTCGGGTGCCTTTTGACAAACTCCAGGTGGGTTGCCATGTGCTTTTTACTAAGGAGTGGCTTCCATCTGGCCACTCTACCATCCAAGCCTGATTGATGGATTGCTGCAGAGATGGTTGTCCTTCTGGAAAGTTCTTCTCTCTCCACAGAGGAACAGTGGAGCTCTGACAGAGTGACCATCGGGTTCTTGGTCACCTCCCTGACTAAGGTCCTTCTCCCCCGATTGCTCAGTTAGACAACCAACCAGCTCTAGGAAGAGTCCTGGTGGTTCTGAACTTCTTCCATTTATGGATGATGGAGGCCACTGTGCTTATTGGGACCTTCAAAGCAGCAGAAATTTTCTGTACCCTTCCCCACATTTGTGCCTCGAGACAGTCCTGTCTCGGAGGTCTACAGACAATTCCTTTGACCTCATGCTTGGTTTGTGCTCTGACATGCACCGTCAACTGTGGGACCTTATATAGACAGGTGTGTGCCTTTCCAAATCATGTCCAATCAACTGAATTTACCACAGGTGGACTCCAATGAAGCTGTAGAAACATCTCAAGGATGATCAGTGGAAAGAGGATGCACCTGAGCTCAATTTTAAGCTTCATGGCAAAGGCTGTGAATACTTATGTACATGTGATTTCTTAGTTTTTTATTTTTAATAAAGTTGCAAAAATCTAAAAAAAAAAAAAAAAATCACATTGTCATTAATGGGGTATTGTGTGTAGAATTTTGAGGGGAGAAATGAATTTAATCCCTTTTGGAATAAGGCTGTAACAAAACAAAATGTGGGAAAAGTGAAGCGCTGTGAATACTTTCTGGATGCACTGTATCTACCTTCTCTCCATCATATCAGCCAACTCCGCCTTTACCAGTCATAGTCCCTACATTTAACGTCCCTACTTTCACCTCCACACTTCTACCTTTCCTTTTCTCTTCTCTCCCTCCTAACACGCCTTCCCCCTCTCCTCCTCTTTCTTTGACCAGCAATAGCCCACTTTCCACCGGCACCCTGGTGGTTAACAGCACCGGTGGTGGTCGTTGTTAACCCGAGCCTCAACTGATCCGGTATGAAAGTCTCATTCGTCATGATCCGCATGTTTGATTTGGCAAAGGTTTTACGTCGGATGCTTGGGACCGGCATTAGGAGTACACTGGCTTGTGCACTGTGACTGGCTTGTGCATCCCCTGTGGCTGGGTTCTATTAAAAATAATGTACTTAAAATATGTTAGCTAGAGTACTGATAGGAGGTGTGAAGTATTGTCAATTGAAAATGTTTGTAAAAACACCCAGGAAGATGTCTTTTGGAGATCCATCCATCTGTCCACCAAAACTTTTACAATGGACAAAAAAAGTGCTTCTCTTCCAGCAAAAACATTAAAAAATAAAACTGGATCATTATCCAGATCAGCAAAAAAAAATAAAAATGGAACAAAAATTTAACCTGTATCCATATGAATACTACAAATTTACACGAAAAAAGTACAGATTTTTGAGGAAAAAAATTGGTAACAATAATGTAATTATTGGGGTTACAAATGTTGTGTCTGCTAACTTACTTAATATTCTTTTGAATTCGCTGTTTTATCCCACTCGCTTTGGAAGTTTATGAAAAAACTATCTTTATGAAAAAAACTGCCCATTAGTTAAAAAAAAAGCTTAAACACAAATTTGCTGATAAGCCATGGTTAACCAAAGGACTACAAAAGGCGTGTAAAAAGAAAAATTTATTATATAAAGCTTTCCTAAAGAAAAGGACAATAGAAGCAGAGCAGCGGTATAAAACATACAAAAATAAGTTAACATATATAATAAGATGTAGTAAAAGAGACTATTACAGTAAAGAACTGGAGAAAAACAAAGACAATATTAAAAATACATGGACAATACTCAACAGTATCCTTGGAAATAAAAGCAGAAATACAAGCTACCCAACTAATATTCCAAAAAATAATAAAACGACTCAGAGTGTGAATATAGCTTCACCTGCAGATGAATTTAATAATTTTTTTGTTAACATTGGACCTAAACTGGCCCGAGAAATACCCACTACGGTGCCTACAGGTGATACAATATGCAAAAACACTGCTGTAAAAGACTCCATCTTCATAAAGAACACAGACGAAAGAGAGGTCATTGAAATTGTTAAATCGTTCAAAAGTAAAACATCTACGGACTGTGATGGTATTGACATGCTATTAGTCAAAACTGTTATCGAATGCATAGTAAAACCACTGACGTATATCTGTAACCTGTCTCTCCAATCAGGTATATTTCCCAATGCAATGCAAATAGCTAAAGTAATTCCGATATACAAGACGGGCGACAGAGGGGAACTCTCAAACTATAGACCAATTTCACTATTACCGCAATTTTCCAAGATACTTGAAAAAATATTCTATGAGAGAATTGACAACTTCATACTGAAGAATGATTTATTGTGTGAGCAGCAATATGGGTTCAGACACAAGAGGACAACTGCATATGCCCTAATGGAATTTACAGAAAAAATATCAACAGCCATTGAAAATAAAGAGTATTCAGTTGGAGTATTCCTAGATCTTAAAAAAGCATTTGATACAGTAGAACACAATTTATTTTTTTTTCCGGTTCCGGTTCCGCCGGACCGGCGGCGCCACACAAGTCGGCTGCCTGTTGCAACAGCCTTTTTTTATCTTCCTTCTTCTTTCTACACCTTTCACTCTGTATATATATCACGGACGCACGGATCGCCCCGGGGGTCTCCCGGGTCGGCGGACGGAGCCACGGTTTGCAGCGGGAGACGTTACAGCGGGGAGGAGCTAGTGCTAGCTAGCACTTGGCCGCCGCCCGGTGCTAATGGGAAACTCGACATACCGGGAGCTGTAGCGAAAACGAAGCGGGTGCCGGACTGGAGTTTAGGCGGCGTGAAAGAAATATAAGACAGAATAATAAAGAGCGATGGCATGAACCAAGCAGACCGCCCGTAAAATCTACTGGAGGAAGAAGCCCCCCAGGAGACAGCTAGCCACAGGGCTGCTCGGAGAGGCGCTCTGGCCACCGGCAGAGTGAAGAGGCCTCGCCGTCACAGGCCCGTGGCTCTGAGAGAGATCCGTCGCTACCAGAAATCCACGGAGCTGCTCATCCGTAAGCTGCCCGTCCAGCGCCTGGTGAGGGAGATCGCTCAGGACTTCAAGACCGTCCTTCGTTTCCTGAGCTTCGCCGTCATGGCTCTGCAGGAGACCAGCGAGACCCACCTGGTGGTCTCTTCTTCGCTAAGGGGGTCACCATCATGCCCAAAGACTTCCAGCTGGCCCGCTGCATCCGCGGAGAGAGAGCTTAGACTTTCTGCTGCACATTCACCAACCATAATGCTCTGCACTGTGTGTCTGTATATATACATTTATAGTAATACGGACATATGTTTACTAGATGTTGTTTTTTCTTGCCTTCTGATTGTTGCTCTGAGTGTTGCTATCCCTATGCTGTTGCAATCCTGGAATTTCCCCATTGTGGGACTAATAAAGGCTTATCTTATCTTATCTTATCTTATCTTATTATTAAAGAAACTACAAAATTGTGGTATTAGAGGGGTAGCACTGTCCTGGTTAAGTAGTTACCTAAAGAATAGATATCAGTATGTATGTGTTAGCAACAAAAATTCAGAGTTACTGAAGGTCACCTGTGGAGTCCCACAGGGTTCAGTTTTGGGACCATTATTATTCAATATGTATATAAACGATATATGTAAAGTTTCAGAAAAAATGGACTTAATATTGTTTGCCGATGACACTAATCTGCTATGCAGTGGAAACAATTTGGAACAACTTCTGGATACACTCGGAAAGGAATTAGGAAAGCTTAAACTGTGGTTTGATTCAAACAAAATTAACGCTCAATTTAAGTAAGACAAAATTTATAGTCTTTAACAACCATCACAACAACCCAGTACCCAAACTCAGTGTAAATGGTGTAGAGATTGAAAGGGTATCTGAAACTAAATTTCTTGGAGTAATAATTGATAACAAACTGTGTTGGAAGTCACATATTAATTATATTAAAGGTAAAGTATCCAAATCAATTGCAATATTACACAGAGTGAAATATTTGCTGAATCAACCCACACTATACACCTTGTATCATTCATTAATACTCCCATACATGACATATTGTAATGAAGTATGGGGAAATACATATAAAACAAACATATATCCACTCTTTATGCTTCAAAAGAGAGCTATTAGAATAATAAACAAATCAGCTTACAGGGAACCAACAAACCCACTTTTTCTTAAACAAAAAACTCTCAAGTTGAAAGATCTGGTTGACTTTAAAACCGCAATAATAATGTTCAAAGTGAAGAATTTATCACTGCCCGCAAATATCCAAAAGTTGTTCCAAACAAGGGAGAAACGATATCACTTCAGAGGAACATGTATATTTCAAAAGCCTACAGTGAGAACAACCACCAAGCAACACTGTATTTCAGTGCAAGGAGTCAGATTATGGAACGATTTTGGACCTGAATTAAAATCATGTACAACGCTTGGACAATTTAAACAAAAACTAAAGGAAGAAATACTCCAAACATATTTACAAGACGACACGTAAACTCACATAAGGATTGACATATCCAGCCTGTATTGTGTTGTAGCTTAGTTTGGGTTTTTTTTCTTTTTTTTCTCTGTGACATTTTGTCTTAGATTTGTTTTTGAATAGTAACTGCTTAACTTAGCCTAGCTTAGTTTTCTTTTTTCTCTCAGTCACATTTTGTCTTAGCTTTGTTTTAAATTGTAATCGCTCTTGTCTTGTTTTCTCTTTTTTCTCTTTTGAATTCTTGGATGGAATATGGGTGGGCAATATAAGCTGCGGCTTCAGCCATCACCCACTTCGGATAACTCACGTGGAATTGTATAGTAGGAGGAGTCTTTGTCTAACTTGACCTTGTTGTTATGTTATACAGTTTCTTTTAACCTGTACTGTACTATCCGAAATAAAATAAATTCATTCATTCATTCATTCATTCAAGTACAGGAAATGTGAAGGACACAATTGTCTTCTATTAAAAATAGTGTGTGAATTATTATCGATTTAAAATGTTTGTAAAAATGCCCAGGAAGGTATTTTTATGACGATCTATCCGTCTATCTACCAAAATCTTTAAAATGGACCCCAAAAGGCGTCCCTTCCAACAAAAACATTAAAAAACTAGAAAAGCACTCAGAGAGCACATTCCTCCGCAAAGGCTCCTTCCATCTCTCATGGATCACCACCAAAATGTAATGGCTTCTTCTCTAGCCCAAGAACCACCTCTGGTAAAAATTTCATCCAAATCCATCCAGTAGTTTTGGAGTATGCTTGCTAACACACTGTGAGAAGATAAGAGCCTTGGCGGAGCTATACGTTCTTGGATCATCACCAAAATGTTATGGTTCTAGGCCAAGGGCCACCTCTAGTGAAAATTCCATCCAAATTCATCCAGCAGTTTTTATGTAATTCTGCTGCACAAATACACACAAGGTCCTTGGTGGAGGTATACACTCTCAGATCATCACCAAAATTTAATGGGTTTGTCCTTGGCCCAAGGGCTACCTCTGGTGAATTTTTCACCAAAACCCGTCCAGTAGTTTTTGTGTAATCTTGCTAACAGTCAGACAAATCATGCCAATTACATTACCTCCATGGTGGAGGTAATAAAATTGTTGTCCAGATCAGCAGAAAAAAAATCACAGAAAACAAAATTTTGCTCAGCATCATATGAACATCGCAGATTTACAAGAAAAAAAGTAGCAAATTTATGAGGCCATAAATTGGCAAGTTTGAGAAAGTTTTTACTTTACAAGAAAAAAAATGAGAAAAAAAATGCAAGTTTATGAGAAAAGTTTCAACTCCATAAGAAAAGCTTCAAAATTATAAGAAAAAGTCAAATTTGTGAAAAAATGTTGCAAATTTATGAGATGCAAATTTAAGTGGGGAGGGTGGGATCAAATTTTTAGACAAAAGCAGTAATTTCACAAGAAAGAAGTCTCAAATTTCAGACAATAAATTTCACTCAAGTGAAACGGTAGTAAAAATGAAAGAACATATGAGTATGATGCTATATCATAACTGAAGAATAAAGTAATGCATTAAGCAATGATGTATATAAATGTCAATTATGTATTTAAAGCCTACTTTGTGCAATAAAGATCTAATATGAAAAAATTAAGGTATGTTTAAAGCTTTACATACCCTTGATTCTTTTTCTTGGTGGTTTTCATAGACAGCTCTTACTTTTTTCCTATCTCTTGTGCCCAAATTTCCTCCACTGAAAGAAAGTGTATGTTCTTAGTGAACTAAGAATGAACTCTGTCCCCTCGGTGAACCCCCTTCAAAAGCTGTCAATTACTTGCATCAGCCAGTGGAGTTTTTTTTAAGCCTCAGGGTAACCAATTACACCGCTTGCATTTCAACACATGTAAGTGGTATAAAGGCACAGAAAGATCAACTGTCAAAACAACAGGGACTCGCTGGTGACAGAATCTGTTTTATGGAGATTAACGGAGCAAGTTTTCTATCTCTGCCTAGTTTGAGAAGATGGGATTTTGATTTATTTCAGAAAAAAAACCTAGCGATCCAGAAGGTGCAAATGACAACATGCTGTCTTGTGTCCAATAATTTTTCTTTTCTGTAGGTCAGTACAGATTCTTTCTTTTGCTTTTGTTTTTATTTATTCAATGGAAAAGATTTATTGTCTGGTGGACAAAGAAATATGCATTATGGAAAAAATAAAACTGAAATGCTGTAAAATGGTTCAGTCCCCAGTGTTTTCTGAATTTCCAGTCTACCATTGTCTGTTTCAGGACAAAGTCAATGCCACGCAACTGGGACGCACCAGATAAATAAACGGCTGTTATCATATTTGCTATCAGCATTTAAGATATATTTTACTGTTATATTGGCCAATATAACTGTGCATCTCTTGTGAATTTTATTATATAAAAGTAATTTAGTTTTACCTTGTCTTGATCATTGGATGGCTGGTGCTCACTAGTACATGGAGTGTATGAAGTGCCTGAGTTTCTGCCTTTGTGGGTAAATGATTAGAAGGTTGATTTTGGTATTTTTGCCAGTGACTTGTTTGGGCGGCGCGGTGGAGCAGTGGTTAGCACTGCGGTAGCACAGCAACTCACCCTTGGCCGGGGGATCCTGGATTCGATCCCAGCCCCCGACCAACAGTGATCTGTGTGGAGTTTGCATGTTCTCCCCGTGTCTGCGTGGGTTTACTCCGAGATTTCTCCGGTTTCCTCCCACATGCCAAAAACATGCAAGTTAGGTTAATTGGCATCAAACTGGGGATTCTAAATTGTCCTTAGGTATGACTGTGAGAGTGAATGGTTGTTTGTCTCTCTGTGTTGGCCCTGCGATGGACTGGCGATCTGTCCAGGGTGTACCCTGCCTCTCGCCCAAAAGATGCTGGGATAGGTTCCAGCCCCCCTGCGACCCGAAAAGGATTAAGCGGAAGAAGATGAATGAATGAATGAATGACTTGTTTTAAAGAAGCTTCTGAAAGAGACTTTGATTCTATATTCCTCCTTTTTTGACAATAAGCTGGTAAACTGAATTCCACAATGTCAAGGTGTTCACTGTATTTCATTGCTGTATATGGCTTCTGCTAAAAATGTATAATGCAAAAGTTGCTATTTTTTGGCTCTCTATAATTTATAAACTAAACATTTTACCACAGTTACTATTTTTCTTGATGTACACTACCGTTCAAAAGTTTGGGGTCACCCAGGTAATTATTTTGTGTTTTCCATGAAAAGTCACACTTATTTACCACCATAAGTTGTAAAATGAATGGAAAATATAGTCAAGACATTGATAAGGTTAGAAATAATGATTTGTATTTCAAATAATAATTTTTTCCAGATACTCAACCTGCTCAAAGGAAGGTCAGTTTTATAGCTTCTCTAACCAGCTAAACTGTTTTCAGCTGTGCTAACATGATTGCACAAGGGTTTTCTAATCATCCATCAGCCTTCTGACGCTATGAGCAAACACATTGTACCATTAGAACACTGGAGTGATAGTTGCTGGAAATGGGCCTCTATACACCTATGTAGATATTGCACCAAAAACCAGACATTTGCAGCTAGAATAGTCATTTACCACATTAGCAATGGATATTAGAGTGTATTTCTGATTAGTTTAAAGTTATCTTCATTGAAAAAAACAGTGCTTTTCTTTCAAAAATAAGGAAATTTCTAAGTGACCCCAAACTTTTGAACGGTAGTGTACATATTGCAAACAAAGAACAAAGTCATCCCCGTATATCCATTGCTTAGATACAGCTTTCCACAAAAGGAAAAAATATCTGTGATCCAAAAAGGCGGGCATGACCAAAAATTTTCTTTTTTTCCCCCCACCATGAACAGTACTGGGATTTGAAGCAAAAACTCTGTATGTGTTCATTACATACATGAAAGAATAAACTAAAAAAAAAAAAAAAAATCAACATCCGAGATTTTCACCTTCTGGAAAATTTCTTGATTTGGTACGGAATGACTTGTACTCTGTACTCATTGAAGGAACCATGATGTTTGTATCTACTGTATATGCCAGTGTACCATACGTGCATATAGTACAATACTTCATTTGATTCTGAATTTCCACTCATGGTTGAAGGCTGTTCCAGGTGAGCTTTGGTATGCTCTGCTATCATCTCTGATTTCACATCTGTATCCTGCTCTAAAGGGAACAGTTCAGAAGTCTAATGATGATGAAAACTATGTTTGCAGTTTTAAAAAAAATGATGTTGGTGAGATGCCTGATTGTTGTTTTTCTTTCTGTCTGTCAGTTAGCACAGCCCCACAGCTCAAACCGGTGAGTACAACAGATGTGAGTATGACTTCAGAACAATGCACACACACACACACAAACATACACACAGGAACATTCATAAAAGATTTTATTAGGTGTGGCTGTTAAAGCTGCTAGATGCACAGCCTGAAGTAGTTCTTTAAATAGTTTTACAGTTTTCACCTGCAAATAAAAGCCTTTTTATAAACCCATCTGCTGTTATCTACCAGGAATTATACGTACTCCTTTGATTTAAGGAGTGTTAACTAGACTTAGGCCATGGACATTTATCTATTTTCTATATGGTGAAGACTGAAATAGAGACCATGCACACCAGAACTGGATTTTTATTATTTTTTTTTGGATGTTTATTATCTCTGCAGTGGGAACCAATGAACCAGAGTGAGCAGCAGTGACAGAAAGCTCAAAAATCCTAACAATCTTGGCTGTTTTTATAACAACCTTATTCTGATAACAGCCTAAAGATAGTAACATACAAGTTGGTGTCTCAGAGAAGGTCGTCATACCTTCCCACTTATCCTGAGCTGTAAAGACGATGAGTTTTCCTTGAGCATCACATGAATTCTGTAATTCTACAGCCAAGGATGAAGCATTGAATAAGCACTGAACAGAGTCTAAGCATTAAACATTTTCATCACACCTTATAAGCATACAATATAGATACGTCACTGTTTTGTCAAAGTCGTGCATCTCACAGATATCTGGAAAATTACAGTAGGATTTAGGTTTCTAATGTGATTAGGGTTTTCAGTGGTTTGCATTAGCTTGGACTTGAAACTCAAGTTGTAATCCTAAGTATAATATTTAGTTATTTCATTAAAAAAATAATGACATGAAATTGAAATAAATACAAATATTTATACAGCACATTCTAAAGCAACTGAAGATGTATGATAAAAATATGAGCGAGGCAACATCAGATATATGTGAACAGTGTCCAAGCGGGCAAACACAGTAATATTAATTTGTTAAGAATTCAAATTGTTGAGGTAGTGAGAAAATAAACCAAAAAAAGTTACTAAAAACATAGAAGTGCTGTAAAAGGTTCAGAAATAATCATCAGTTATTTTTAATTTTGAGTTATTGAGATGTATGTGTGACTTTACAGAATTTCTCACCAATTTATAATCATGTATCTTTATGAAAGATACAGCAGAGAACATAAGAACATTAGTTACATTAGTTCACAGGTGAAGTGTTGTCAACATCACGTATAAAACACCATTTAAATAATCATCAGACCAACTTAGTCCTTCCTGTGACACTTCTCTTGCCCCCCTCTGTTTTTTTTTTTTTAATCTCAGGTGGGAAAGATCTCCAAGAACAAGAAGAAGAAGCTGAAGAAGAAACAGAAGCGGCAAGCGGAGCTGCTGGAGAGGAGGATGTTGGAGATTGAAGCCCTGGAGAGAGAGGCAGAGCGAAGGGAAGAGAGGGCCAAAGAAGGGGAAGAAAAAGGGACGATTGAACACAACCTGCCTTCACCACTGCAGCCTCCGTCAAAGCCGCCGGGCCCCAGCATGGCCCTGGGAGAGAGTGACGATGATGACGAAGATGAGGATGAGGATGGAGAGGACGAAGAAGAGGAAGGAGGAGAGAGGCCCGTCAGGTTGACCAATCATACATGTGAGTCATAAGTTTACTGAAGAGTTGCCATAAATGTTTAATTCAGTTGCGTTTTATCATTATAAAATACAGTCTTGGGTTACATGTCTTCTTCTGCTTCTGGCTGCTCCCTTTAGGGGTCGCCACAGTGGACCATCTGCCTCCATCTCACCCTGTCCCTTCCATCTTCCTCTGTAACACCAACCCTCTCCATGTCCTCCTTCACTACATCCATGAATCTTCTCTGTGGTCTTCCTCTTTTCCTCCTGCCTGGCAGCTCCATCTTCAACATCCCTTGTCCATCCTTTGGGTTACATGTATATTGTGGGGACTAATAAAGGCTTATCTTATCTTAAAAATATTAAAACGCCATTCACTCCTCAAAAAAGCTCAGAAAGAAATGACCGTTTCAGTCAGAACTTTAGACAGCTTTGCAATGAGGTGTAAAACAACATAGAAAATATTTTTTGGACCTTAAAATGGCATATAGGTATACTTATGTCCCCAACGATGTCAAAACTTAAAAATAATCCCTGAAAAAAACATAGTATGGGACTTTGAAAGCTTAGCTGAGACGAGCACCAGATCTGAGTCACACCATCACTAGCACCAGTCACTCACCATGAACAGATCTCCACTTTTTCCTGCACAAATATACTCTGTAACCTGGTGTAATTTAATAGAAGGAAAATGGTTCATTCATGAAACTACTTACAACATGGTTTGGGGTTGCATTTTACAGTGGTGTGAAAAAGTGTTTGCCCCCTTCCTGATTTCTCATTTTTTTGTATGTTTGTCACACTTAAATGTTTCAGATCATCAAGCAAATTTAAATATTAGACAAAGATAACACAAGTAAACACAAAATGCAGTTTTTAAATGAAGGTGTTTATAATTAAGGGTTAAAAAAAAATCCAAACCTACATGGCCCTGTGTGGAAAAAGTGATTGCCCTCCATGTTAAAACATAAATTAACTGTGGTTTATCAAATCTTTGGAAACCTGAGTTCAGTTTCTCTAGTCACACCCAGGCCTGGTTACTGCCACACCTGTTCTCAATCAAGAAATCACTTAAATAGGACCTGCCTGACAAAGTGAAGTAGACTAAAAGATCCTCAAAAGCTAGACATCAATCATGCTGCGATCCAAAGAAATTCAGGAACAAATGAGAAACAAAGTAATTGAGATCTATCAGTCTGGAAAAGGTTAAAGCCATTTCTAAAGCTTTGGGACTCCAGCCAAGCACAGTGAGAGCCATTATCCACAAATGGGGAAAACATGGAAGAGTGGTGAACTTTCCCAGAAGTGGGCCGGCTGACCAAAATTACCCCAAGAGCACAGTGACGACTCATCCAAGAGGTCACAAAAGACCCCACAACAACATCCAAAGAACTGCAGGCCTCACTTACCTCAGTTAAGGTCAGTGTTGATGACTCCACCGTAAGAAAGAGACTGGGCAAAAATGGCCTGCATGGCAGAGTTCCAAGACTAAAACCGCTGCTGAGCAAAAAGAACATAAAGGCTCGTCTCAGTTTTGCCAGAAAACATCTTGATGATCCCCAAGACTTTTGGGAAAATACTCTGTGGACTGACGAGACAAAAGTTGAACTTTTTGGAAGGTGTGTCCCATTACATCTGGTGTAAAAGTAACACAGAATTTCAGAAAAGGAACATCATACCAACAGTAAAATGTGGTGGTGGTAATGACATGGTCTGGGGCTATTTTGCTGATTCAGAACCTGGAAGCCTTACTGTGGTAAATGGAAGCATGAATTCTGCTGTCTACCAAAAAATTCTGAAGGAGAATATCCAGCCATCTGTTCGTGACCTCAAGCTGAAGCGCACTTGGGTTCTGCAGCAGGACAATGATCCAAAACACACCCGCAAGTCCACCTCTGAATGGCTTAAGAAAAACAAAATGAAGACTTTGGAGAGGCCTAGTCAGAAGTGCTGACCTGAATCCAATTGAGATGTTGTGGCATGCCCTTCAAAAGGCGGTTTATGCTCAGAAACCCTCCAATGTGGCTGAGTTACAACAATTCTGCAAAGATGAGTGGGCCAAAATTCCTCCATGGCGCTGTAAAAGACTCATTGCCAATTATTGCAAATGCTTAATTGCAGTTGTTGCTGCTAAGGGTGGCCCAACCAGTTATTAGGTTTAGGGGGCAATCACTTTTTCACACAGGGCTATGTAGGTTTGGATTTTTTTCCCTTAATTATAAACACCTTCATTTAAAAATCAAATTTTGTGTTTACTTGTGTTATCTTTGCCTAATATTTAAATTTGTTTGATGATCTGAAACATTTAAGTGTGACAGACATACAAAAAAAATGGGAAATCAGGAAGGGGGCAAACACTTTTTCACACCACTGTATGTATTTATTTTAAACACAGCCAGTGTTATTTATGTTATTTATTTAATTGTTATTCACGCTGGCATTAATGACATCCGTCTCCGGCAGTCGGAAGTCACGAAACTTAATGTAGAATCGGTGTGTGACTTTGCAAAAACGATGTCTGCCACTGTAGTATTCTCTGGGCCCCTCCCCAATCTGACCAGTGATGACATGTTTAGCCGCTCGTCATCCTTGAACCGCTGGCTGTCTGTGTGGTGTCCTGCAAATAACGTGGGCTACATTGACAATTGGAGCTCTTTTTGGGGAAAACCTGGTCTTATGAGACGAGACAGCATTCATCCCACTTTGGATGGTGCTTCTCATTTATCTAACAATCTGGCATCTTTTTTATCCAAATTTCCAAAACCCTGACTACTCAGAGTTGGGACCAGGAAGCAGAGTCGCAGTCTTACACGCCTCTCTGCAGCTCCTCTTCATCCGCCACCCCTCAGCTTAGCCCCTGTCTTCCCCATCAGAGAATCATTGTCTGCTCCCTCCAAAGTAAATAAAAATATAATATATAAGCATCCCAAAGTGATTAAGCAAAATATTGGTAAAACTCAAATTAAACATAAATTAAATGTGGTTTATTAAATATTAGGTCTCTAACTCCCAAGTCTCTGTTAGTCCATGATCTGTTAATTGATCATCAGATTGATTTAATTTCGCTTACAGAGACTTGGTTAGGGCAAGAGGATTATGTTGGTTTAAATGAATCAACTCCCTCTGGTTATTTAAACTGTCAACATCCCAGAAGTTCTGGTCGTGGAGGAGGAGTAGCAACAATTTACCATTCCAAATTACTAGTTAATGTAAAGCAAATAACATGTTATAATTCCTTTGAGGGCCTGGTCCTCAGTATTGGGCACTTTAGCAATTTTAGGTTAAACCCAGTTTTATTTGCCATAGTTTATCGTCCCCCATCAGCCTACTCAGAATTTTTATCCGAATTTGCTGATTTCTTAGCTGATTTAGTGCTGAAATTTAATAGAATAATTATAGTAGGGGACTTTAATATACATGTGGATGTAGATAGTGACTGCCTTAATGTGGCATTTAATTCAATATTAGACTCGATTGGGTTTTCTCAGAAAGTAGGAAATTCTACTCATTACCTCCACCATACATTGGACCTTGTTCTGACATATGGCATAGAAATAGAAAATCTTGTAGTGTTTCCTCATAACCCTGTACTGTCAGACCATTGTCTGTTAACCTTTGATTTTACTATTTCTGACTATTTGGCTCCTAAAGAAAAATATTATTACAGTAGATGCCTCTCAAATTATGCTGTTACCAAATTTATGCAGATTGTTTTCTCTATGCCATGTGTCAACACAACGGAAATAAGCTATAGACAGCTTGCTCCTTCTGTAATTGATAACATGGTGGATAGTGTTACAGCTTCTCTGCATCAGACTCTAGACTTGGTGGCCCCCTTAAAAAAGAAAAAGTCTAATCAGAGATTTCTAACTCCTTGGTTCAACACAGAAACTCGTAGCTTAAAACAGAAGACTGGTCAATTAGAAAGGAAATGGCGCTCCACTAATTTAGATGAAATCTATTTAGCTTGGAGAAATCATCTTTTAATTTATAAAAAAATCTCTTAGAAAAGCTAGAACGAGTTATTACTCTGCATTAATAGAAGAGAACAAGAATAATCCCAGGTTTCTTTTCAGCACTGTAGCCAGGTTGACCAAGAGTCAGGACTCTGTCAATCCTAGCATTCCCTTAGAGCTTACTAGTCAGGACTTTATGAACTTTTTCAATAATAAAATTTCTTCCATCAGAGATAAAATCAATCAGATTCTTCCCACAGTTAATTTAAATACTGTAACTACTACAACTCCTTCTATTGATGTCTGTCTTGATGAGTTTACTCCAATCGACCTTTGTGAATTAGACAAAATAGTTTCCTCATCCAAACCTTCAACTTGTCTTTTAGACCCTATTCCTACCAGGTTATTTAAAGAAGTCTTCCCAGTTATTGGTAGCTTTATTCTTCATATAATCAATTCTTCATTAACTTTAGGCCATGTACCGCAGGCTTTTAAAATGGCTGTAATTAAACCCTTACTCAAAAAGCCAACGCTAGATCCAGGAGCTTTAGCTAACTATAGACCAATCTCTAATCTCCCTTTCATTTCAAAAATCTTAGAAAGAGTTGTTACTACGCAATTATTTGACCACCTGCAGGGAAATGGTTTACTTGAAGAGTTTCAATCTGGGTTTAGAATCCATCATAGTACTGAAACAGCCTTAGCGAAGGTCACTAATGACCTCCTCATCGCATCTGATAATAGACTGGTTTCTGTACTTGTCCTTTTAGACCTTAGTGCAGCTTTTGATACTATCGATCATAATATTCTACTTGATAGATTAGAACACTATGTTGGACTTAATGGAACTTCGTTACAGTGGTTTAGATCTTATTTATCTGATAGGTTCCAGTTTGTTCATGTAAATAATGAGTTTTCTTTTAACTCAAAGCTTAGTCATGGAGATCCACAGGGATCTGTGCTAGGCCCTACTCTTTTTAGTTTATATATGCTTCCGTTAGGCAACATTATTAGAAAGCACTGTATACATTTTCATTGTTATGCAGATGACACACAATTATACCTGTCAGTGAAGCCAGATGATAGTAATCAATTAGCCAAGTTAGAAGCCTGTCTTAAGGAAATCAAAGCTTGGATGACTTGTAATTTCCTGCTATTAAATTCAGATAAGACTGAAGTCATTCTTGTTGGTCCAAAAAACCTTAGAAATTCCTTTCCAAATCAAACTTTCAGTTTGGATGCGGTTACTCTTTCTCTTAATAGCTCTGTGAGGAACCTTGGAATTATTTTTGATCAAGATCTGTCCTTCAATTCACATATTAAATTTGTTTCTAAGACTGCCTTTTATCATTTGCGTAATATTGCCAAGATTAGGAGCATCTTGTCTCAGAGTGATGCTGAGAAACTGATCCACGCTTTTGTTAGCTCGAGATTAGATTATTGTAATTCTTTATTATCAGGCTGTCCTAAAACATCTTTAAAAAGTCTTCAGCTGATCCAAAATGCTGCAGCAAGAGTTTTAACAGGTACTAGAAAGAGAGATCATATCTCTCCGGTTCTGGCCTCCCTTCATTGGCTTCCCATAGAGTTTAGAATTAAGTTTAAAATCCTTCTTCTTACTTACAAAGCTCTAAACAATCAGGCTCCTTTTTATTTAAAAGATCTGATACTACTGTATTATCCTAACAGAGCACTACGCTCCCAAAATGCAGGATTACTTGTAATACCTAGAATCTCCAAAAGTACAATGGGAGGCAGAGCCTTCAGTTATCAAGCTCCTCTCCTGTGGAACCAGCTGCCAATCTGGATTCGGGAGTCAGACTCGATCTCTCTTTTTAAGAATAGGGCTAAAACCTACCTTTTTGATATAGCCTACAATTAGGGAGGGATCATGTGTTTCTGAACCCTCCCTTAGTTATGCTGCTAATAGGTTTAGTCAGCCGGGGGACCTCCAGTAATGCACTGGGCCTCACTCCTTTCCTCACTCTCAATGAAATATTTTTTTTGCCGGTCATTAACATCTGTTTGTTCTCTCCCATAGATTGAGTCCCCATCGTGCTGTTTGCTCTCTACATGTCTGTTCTTTTCATCTTCTCTATCCCCTCACCCCCCAGCCAGTCGCAGCAGATGACTGCCCCTCCCTGAGCCTGGTTCTGGTGGAGGTTTCTTCCTGTTAAAAGGGAGTTTTTCCTCTCCACCGTCGCCAAGTGCTTGCTCACAGGGGATCGCCTGATTGCTGGGGTCTTTCTGCAACTGTGGGGGTTCCCCCTACAGTTGATAGTGCTATGAGATGACTGTTGTTGTGAAATGGCGCTATATAAATAAAGTTGAATTGAATTGAATGAGGTGAGACACATCAAAATATGTAAATTGCATTTTTAAGGATACTCTACTTTAATCACAAACAAAACATTTCTGTAGACAAATTAATTACCAATATTATCTAAAATAGTAATTCATGATCTTTTTATCTCTGTACCTCATAACACAGCATTTCATGTCCCTAAGCTGGAAAAAGTTGACCTTCCTCCTCATTTCAAATTGATATGACAATTTAAAAAAAAGTAAATTTTGATGGACAATGTACATTTTCTTCTTCATCATCAGTGCATTAGGATATTGACTTGCATAACATATTTTTATTTATCTGTACTGTTTTTAGCTCATTCTGGCAAAGCCCAAGGGAGCTAATGTGAGGACGCGGCATCTATCTGTCCATCCACATTTCACAGGAATCGCTACTTCTCCTAGGCAATTGCCCAGATTCTCACCAAATTCATGCCAAATGATCATCATGTTGGTTTGCTTGAAGGTTGTGCTCAAGGTCAGGAGATCTCAACGCTTATGATTTTATGAAAACTGTTACTCCTCCTAGGCAGTTGCCCATTAGGGCAAATGCCCATTGACATTGGGCAGCACGGTGGTGCAGTGGTTAGCACTGTTGCCTTACAGCTAGAAGGTTCCTGGTTTGAATCCCCAGTCTGGCAGGGGTTGGAACCTTTCTGTGTGGAGTTTGCATGTTCTCCCTGTGCTGCGTGGGTTTACTCCGGGGGCTCCGGTTTCCTCCCACAATCCAAAGACATGCATGCTAGGTTAATTGGTTGTTAGAAATTGTACCTAGATAACTGTTTCCTATAGGCCCTTAAAATAGAGGGTTAGTACTAGTGAAAGCGCTTTGAGTGGTCTTTGTGACTAGAAAAGCGCTATATAAGTGCAGGTTAGTTAGTTAGTAATGGGGTCATCACACTAGAGGCGGAATGAGTCGGAATGCTGTCAGAATGAAAATTCCTTGTATATTCCTGGATTTTCAAAGTGCATTTGAAAAATTCTGACTGCATTCTGAGTGCATTCCAAATATTCGGGTCCATTCTTTTGGCTGGCCTGAATGTTTTGCTCATGTTCAGAACTTTCCAGGTGCATCTGAAGTGGGGGGAATATCGAACGATATTCAAAGTGTTTTCTAATGGCTCTATGACTGCATTCTGAATATTCTTATGGCATTCCAACAGCATCCGAAACATTCTGATCGCATTCCAAGGAGAGCCGAATCGCATAAAAACGCGGCCAGCTGCCGCTGAAATGTCAGTCAGCTGAGTCCACAGCCAATTTGAAATTCCCTCCCGAATGTGGTGTGAATTTTGAAAATTTTTCATTCTAGCTGGTTCAGCTTGATTCCTGCTGATTTTGAATAAGTGTGACTACCCCATAACAGTGTTTCCTCTGGCTTAAAGACCTTGGCGTGGTGTCAACTGTGGCAACATACCGGAATATTTTAATTTTATACTATTTATTTCTCTCTTTCTTACTCATGCATACTTAAATTATATGATCAGGTGGGTATAGTAACCAGAAATTCTACTCATGTAAAAGCAGTGCTTTGAAATTAATAATTAAAAGTAGACAACCACAAATTTCTAGTTGAGTTAAGGGTACAAAGAGCACCTACTTAAAAACTTGAGTAATGACTTCAGTCTTGAAGGTTTGAGGTTTTTCTCCAAATTTTATAACGGTTTTCTCATAGTTTCCTACCTTTCTCTGTAAATTTATCTAAAGTTGAAACCATGTTCCTCAAATTTGTAATTTCCTCTTGTAAAATTGACTTTTCATGTACATTTGAAACTTTATTATAAATTTGTGGATTATTTTATGACTAAATTTTCTCTGTTTTTTAAAATAAAATTACTGTTTTTTTAGATAAATTTGAAACAGACTGTGGACATTTTTTACTTTTCCTTATAACAATTTACATTTTTGACCATAACTTTGCAGTCAGAACAGAACAATAATTTAACTCTGATTACAAAGAAAAAAATATTAATAAAATTGTATTTAATGAAATAAATTAACTTAAATGACCAAGGATGCCGTTATTTCTGTTATAATATTTCTTTATATTTATAGTTGTTGTTTTTTTTTTTAAGAAATCTCCTCACCACCCAGCCAGCAGGAAAAACCTCCCTTATTTTGAAATCAAATGTTGGCACGTTTAGTTTGTCTGAAGGCTGCTGATGGATTAAAGTCATTGACTTCGTGAATTTCGGTCACCTTAACCTGCCAGGTACATAATAGGGAACTGTAGCGGACTCTAAATACATAATTCACCACAATATATGTTCATGTACAGAATGATCTGTTTAGGCAGTTATAGTTGTGCTCTCAGGCTTTCTCATCAGGCACCTCTCTAGGCAGCCGCTGAAGGACCTCAGTTTAGAGTGAAAATAGAGCTAACATTTTTAACTGTTGCTTTTTGTCACTGCCGCTGGAGAATAAAAACGGCACGCCTGCTCGTGCGAGAAAAGAGAGAAATTGCCAGTCTCTTCATTCCTGCAATTCCTACAGAACATAACTTAATATTGTAGTGGCTGGTGAAATATATCCTCAGCAATTCATCAGTCCCCATTGTCTTTCACCTCATATGAAGCTGGCTGCATATGAATTCTAACCACATCTCTTAGCTAAGGAACTCTTCCATTATTGCTCCCGTTTCCAGAGGGTTAAAACCATGATAAACTCCTCCAGTGCTTACATACACCTCTTCTTATTTTTTTCCGCGTTTAAAGTACTTAAATAAACTCATGTTTCTGTTGGACAGTAGCACTTAGCGAGACACTGCCTGCTGACTGACCGGAAAACTCGCGTGGGTAGGGCGCTTCTAAACTCCGCGCGGATGGCGGCCACGCGCGTTGTTCATGTACGCGCTTGTGGAAAGTCATTGCTTCATATATTTTTCTTAATAAATTCATATCTCCTTGATGGTAAAGTTTCTGGCGCGGCGGGCCGCCACCGAGAAATATTACCAGAGGAAACCCTGCATAATTCTCAACAAACACACACAATCATCCTCAGGTTTGTCTGCATCCAGGTTGCAGTCAAGGTCATTGTCAAAGGTCAGGAGATCTGGGCATTTATGATTTTGCAAAAGTTGTTACTTCTCCTAGGCAATTGTCCCAGTGTTCGGCAAACTCATGCACAATGATCCCCAAGTGGGTCTGACTCTAGGCTTTGCACAAGGTCAAGGTCAGTGGTCAAGAGAGCTGAGCACTCTGTGTGATTTCATCAAGCCGGAATGAGCTACTCTGTCACTGATGGTCTGGTTAGCCAATTGCGGCAAAACCAAAAGGATCCAATGTGATGGTACTGCATCAATCTGTCAACTTTTCACAACAATCACTACTTGTCCTAGTCAATTGCTCCAATGCTCACAAAATTCATACATAATGATCTTCTGGTGGGTCTGCATCCAAGTTGTCCTCAGGCTCAAAGTCAAAGATTAGGTGATCTGGGTGCTCTTGTAGTGGTTTCAGTAGGCTAGAATGAGCTATTCCATCATTGATGGTCTGATCAGATGGATCTTGCATAGTCAAGTACTGAGCAAAAATACACGTTTTAAAAAATTATAAAGACTGGGGTTGTGTATGCAATTATAAGATTGTATATGTGATTGTTCTTATTATAAAATCACAGTGTATTTCTTATTGGAACAATTCCTTCTCCAGAAATTTGTCAAGAGTACAAATCAGTATTAAGTATCTTTCTCTTTGTTTTTTTTCTGTCTAATGCATATTTACACTTATATCAGTTTTATTTTATGTTTGTCTTGTGGCTTTATCTGCTCATGTGTAAATAAAGTCTATCATTTCATGTCCATTTGCTGCTAACCTCTTCACAGTCAGGTTTCACACTTCTGAACCATTACCAGCATTTGAGATGTACAGATCTGAGCTGGGCATAATTAACATTTTTGTTTAATTTAAGTGGGAGAAATTAGAGATTCAGTATGATAATCAGCCTGGAAAATGTTGTTAATTGAAAGCATCGGATAAATGGGGTGGCTGTCTCAGAAAGTCTAAATTCATTTTTAATTTGCATTCGCTGACAGTAACTAGATTGTTATTTTTAGTTCATTTAACCTGCTTAATATTTCATCATTAATTTAAAATATGGCTTACAGGCTGCATACAATTTGATCTGAAATTTTAAAAAAAACTGTATTCAATCTTCATGGTACATTCTATCGAATTACTGGTTGAGGTTATTAAGTACAATTAAATCCACTTAGAGGGAGAATAATCTACAGGCAATTTTACAGTTTTCAGCTTGTCAGTACTCAGAAGCAGATTTTTTTTTCTTCCCCAAGTAGAGCAGAGCTGCCCCACGTGTATTTATATGCAAGTTTGCCGGTCTGAATGAATAGGACGTGGATTCACTCCAACCCCTCGGCCTACGCTAGTCAGTGCTGCGTATAAGAGGCTTGCCTGATTCAGAAAAAAATCCCCCTCATCTTTCTTTCTCGTATTCTTGCTTTTGCCTCTCAGATTTTTATTCTCTTTCCATGCTCCTTTTCTCTCTGCCTACACTGATGGTGCATACTGTATAGCGTCTTCACACCCACGAGCTGTCTTTACTGTTTTTTCTCTCCCCTGTCCACGTTAGGTGCAGCACCCCCCCAGGAGCAAAATGAGGCAGCCCACATCACTGATGATGATCCTGATGAGGAGGTGGAGGAAGACGACGAGGAAGAGGAGGAGCCTACGCCTGTCGCTGAAAAAGTTGTCTCCATTCCCCCAACATCAGAGGAAGATAATGGAGATCCAACACAAACAGAGGCTGAGCAGGAGGAGGTGGCAGAGGAGGAGGTGGCGGTGGGGTTGAGAGGACAAGAGGATGACAAGGTTGAGGAGGAAGAGACAGAAGAAAAGGTAGAAGAGGAGGAAGAAGATGAGGATAAAGGGACTGAGACAGAGGAGAATGAAACGGAGCATCCAAAGAACCACAGAAAAACTGAGGAGGAGCAAGAGGAGGCAACAGTGGAAGAAGAGGATACAAAAGAGCAGGAGGAGGGGGAGGAGGACGATGAGGAAGAGGAGGATGAGGATGATGACACGACCGCTGACCTCCTCACGGACAACAGCATCGCCCTCATTCCCCACAACAATAAAACTAATTTGGCCAAGACCAACGGCCACATCTTGCTGGGACCTGAAGGACTGAAACAGAACCCCGGAATGCCTCCGCCTCCTTCCCCCACACCTGAGCCACTCCTCTGCCCGCTGGTCGAGTCTGAGCTCAGCTACACCGACAGGGACAACTCTCTCAGCTCTGGATATGAGATGTACAATGGTGAAGTGGGCGAGTCGGCACTGACCAACGGCTCCAGCGAGCAGCATCGGGGTACGATACCCCTCTTCCCTGATTTGCCTTTGGATCCTGAGCCTGAAAACCCCATCTGCGTTGGAACAGCAGATATCGAAGCAGGACCTTCGCCCAACAGCCCCACTGCAGACCGAAGCCGCACTGTGTCATCTTCAAGCACTGGAGATACTCCCAAAGGTGAGAGATGGTTTAATGTATGACTTGGGGCACTGGAAATCAATTAATTAATGTACATACATACTGATTCTCAAACTGACACCACCAGTAATGGAGATCTGAAGTGTTCAGTACATAACAAATCACACCAAGTAGTACATACTTTGATTTTCAGTTTTGATTTAATAACCACCATTATGACTAGAGTTCCAAGAAAATGTATGTGTACCCTTTCAACTTACCTAGTTTTGTGTATGAATTGGTCATAAAACATGATCTGATCTACATCCAAGTCCCAAGTATAGGCAAACACAGAGTGCTTAAGCTAATACCACACAAACAATAATTTCATATCTTTAATGGGCACATTCTTTAAACATTCACGGTGCTGGTGGAAAAAATAAGTGAACCCTTGGCTTTTAATAACTGGTCGACCCGCCTGTGGCAGGAATAACCTCCAACAAATGCTTCCAGTAGCTGCTGATCAGACCTGCACAATGTTCAGAAGGAATTTTGGACCATTCTTCCTCATTGAACTGCCTCAGCTCAGCCATATTCTTAGGATGTCTGGTGTGAACGGCTCTCCTGAGGCCATTCCACAGCATGTGTATTGGATTCAGGTCTGGACTCTGACTGGGCCACTCCTAATGGTGGATTTTTTTTTTTTTTGAAGCCATATTGTAGTAGATTTACTTTCATGTTTAGAGTCAATGTCCTGCTGTATCACCCAGCTTCTACTGAGCTTCAGTTGACGGACAGCCACCCTAACATTCTTCTGTAGGATACTTTGATGAACTTGAGAATTCATTTTCCCCTCGAAGATGGCAATTGGTTCAGGCCCTGAGGCAGCAAAGCAGCCCCAAATCATGATGCTCCCTCCACTGTATTTCACCGTTGGGATAATTGTTTTCTTGTTGGTATGTTCCTGAACAATTCAACCTTAGTTTCAGTAGTTCACAAAACATTTTCCCAGTAGTGTTGTGGAGTGTCAAGGTGCTCTTTGGCAAACTTCAGGTGTGCAGTGATGTTTTTTGCAGCAGCTTCCTCTGTGGTGTCCTGCCTTGAACACCATTCCTGTTCAATGATCTGTGTATGGTGGACTCATGAACAGAGATGTTAACGAGTTCCAATGATTCCTTCCAGCCTTTAGCTGTTACTCTAGCATTCTTTTTTTACCTCATTCCACACTCTACATTGGGCCTTTGGAGCCAACTTGGCTGGGCGCCTAACTTCTAGGGAGAGTCGTCACAGTACTCAGTCATCTCCATTTGTTGACAGTTTGTGTAATTATGGACTATGGAACTATGAATAAGATAAGATAAGATAAGATAAGCCTTTATTAGTCCCACAACGGGGAAATTCCAGGATTGCAACAGCACAGGGATAGCAACACTCAGAGCAACAATCAGAAGGCAAGAAAAAAAAAACAAGCAAGCAAGAGCAGCTAATAAACATATGTACGTATTACTATAAAATATATATATATACACACACACACAGACACACAGTGCAGAGCATTGTAGCTGGATGGAATAAATATATGAATATATGAACACACAGTGCAGAGCATTGTAGCTAGATGGAATAAATATGTAAATATATAAACACCCACAGTACGGAGCATTGCAGCTAGGTGGAATAAATATGCAAGTATATAAACACACACAGTGCGGAGCAATGTAGCTAGATGGAATAATATGTAGATATATAAATATATAAACACCCACAGTACGGAGCATTGTAGCTAGATGGAATAAATATGCAAATATATAAACACACACAGTGCAGAGCATTGTTGCTAGATGGAATGCCTTAAGTTTTGGAGATTACTCTGTAACCCATTCCAGTTTTGTGCAAATCAGCAATTCTTGACCATAGGTCTTCAGAGATCATTTTATTGCAAGGCATGGTTCACATCAGCAAATGCTTCTTGTGAATCACTTCCTGAACGTGGGAAAAACCAAAGAGATTGTGGTCAACGTCAGAAGAGGTCACACAGCATCCCCCTCTGATCATCGATGGAGCAGCTGTGGAGAGGGTGAGCAGCACCAAGTTCCTGGGGGTGCACATCTCTGAGGACCTCTCCTGGTCCAACAACACCACATCACTGGCCAAGAAGGCTCAAACTCGCCTCTATTTCCTCCGCAAACTGAGGAGAGCACGAGTCCCACCCCCCATCATGTGCTCATTCTACCGGGACACCATTGAGAGCATTGTCACCAGCTGCATCACGGTGTGGTATGGAAGCTGCACCGCCTCCTGCCGGAAGACACTACAACACACAGTGAAAGCAGCCAGCAAGATCATTGGTGCCCCTCTGCCCCTCGCCCACAGAGCCATCAACATTGCAGGTGACACCTCTCACCCCTCACAGTTCCTCTTCAGCCCCTTGCCCTCGGGGCAAAGGTACCAGAGCCTCCGGGCTCATTCCACAAGACTGCTAAACAGCTTTGTTCACCAGGCCATCAGGACCTTGAACTCTGCCCACCCCTCCAACCCCTGGACCGTAACACACTCGCCCACACAATAACTACTTCAGCTGTTGGCACAGAAAGACTGGCACACCAACAGTAATACATCTGCTGCTGTATGTCTCTGCACCTTACTGCAACCATTTGCACAAATGCCATACCTGCTGCTGTCTGTCTGTTATTGAAATGTTGAATCATGTGCAGTCTAGTCTGTCACTGTTTGCACCTACACTACCGCATCGAACTTGCAGTTATGGTATTACGGCTGCACTTTTTCTGTATATAGGATTTGCTGGGTTTTATCATTTATCTTTATTTGCACGACAGGTAGCATTGCTGTACATCGACTGCTGTTGTTGTTTTTCATCCTTACTCCTTCTTTTCTTTTATATTGTGCACACCAGTGAGAGAGAAACAGCATTTCAATTCTCCTGTATGTCCTGTATGTATAGAGGTATTGACAAATAAGAATTTTTGAATAGCAAACTCAGCAAGTTTGAGTGTTTTTTTTTTTATAAGTCAAAGTAGCTCTACACCTCGCTCCAATCTTGTTTCATTGCTTGGATTGGCTTTTGTTGAAGTCATAAGCATAAGGGTTCATTTACTTTTTCCACCAGCATTGTGAATGTTTAATGGATGTGCCCAATAAAGACATGAAATATTATAATTGTTTGTGTGGCTTGTAATTCTAATTATGCCACATTTGCTTGTATTTGATTCTGAGCAGCAGCAAACCATTTTGATTGGCCTACTTGTGGCTCTTATGACAGAGTGCACTATTACTAGCGTTTAGCTACACATATTTGTGGTTAAAACCCAATGTGGCTATTGTTTGCAATTACATTATATAGACAATAAAATTAGGTAAAGCGCATTGCGTTTGTCTATTCTTGGGACTTAGATCAGATCATATTTTATGACCAGTTAATGCATAAAACCAGGTAATTCGAAAGGGTTCAGATTCTTGTTTTTGCAACTGTATTAAAAGGGTAACACTGGCTACTTTTCAGGAACTGTAATTACTTAAAACATTGTGACCAACACTGATTAAATTGCTCTGACCTGTCAGTATGTCTGTACACAAATATTAGATTATTTGGATATTTTTTCATTGCACTGGTATTTGGTTTTCAAATTTGGTACTGGGATATTCACCCCCCTCCCCCAAAACTGCTTGATTTTAAGCACCATGGGTGCTGATGCCCTGGTGGTTGTGGCATTAAGGTGAGCAAATCATGACCTATCTTGACAACAAAGCCTCATCTCCAAGTGATTTTGATTAGGTGAGCTCAAAAGCTGGTAACAGACAGACACACACTACCGTATGCCTGCATTACGCATCCACACTGAGACAATAAATTATAAAGTTACAGTTGAAACCAGATGCTTACATGCACTGTATAAAAAGACATACCCTTTTTTCCCCCTCACTGTCTGACATTAAATCAAACTAAACTTTTCCTGTTTTAGGTCTGTTTAAGTCTGTTAGGATTACCAAAATTATTTCTATTTGCTTGTATATTTGATAAATAATTTTTTAGAGAATTTTATTACTTTCTTCAAAGTCATAAGTTTACATACAGTAAGATTACTATGCCTTTAACCTTTTATTCCCTGATGCAGGGGCTATACAGGCACGTGACAGGAGCTCAAATAAGAGGAACAGGAAAGAAAAAGTTAAGCAATTTGGCAAAGCACAGATGCTGATGTTATGGATTTGGAAGCTTCTGATAGATTACACAGGGTTACAAAAATAATTTTTTTGTAAGTTGTCTGTGGTTTTTTTTCAACTGATTTAAGACAATTTTGCACTGCTGAATCCGAAAATGACATCAATTTCTCTCAATCAGGTCAGGTTTTTATGCTAAGTTGATTTTTAAAAAATCTGATCTTCTGACTAAATCAATTACATTTTTGTGACATTAACGGTTGATTTTTGTTAATATTTCTCATCCAAAATAGATTTTTAAGAGAAAAAAATCATTTTCTCACACAATTTATTGATTAAATGTTACAAACTTCAATTACTGTAAATTGAATAGTAGACACTGATAAAGGTAAGTACATGTAAATTGAATGTTTTGTCATCAGAGCCTTCAGTTATCAAGCTCCTCTCCTGTGGAATCAGCTGCCAATCTGGATTCGGGAGTCAGACTCGATCTCTGTTTTTAAGAATAGGGCTAAAACCTACCTTTTTGATATAGCCTACAATTAGGGAGGGATCATGTGTTTCTGAACCCTCCCTTAGTTATGCTGCTAATAGGTTTAGTCAGCCGGGGGACCTCCAGTAATGCACTGGGCCTCACTCCTTTCCTCACTCTCTATGAAATATTTTTTTTTTGCTGGTCATTAACATTTGTTTGTTCTCTCCCATAGATTGAGTCCCCATCGTGCTGTTTGCTCTCTACATGTCTGTTCTTTTCTTCTTCTCTGTCCCCTCACCCCCCAGCCAGTCGCAGCAGATGACTGCCCCTCCCTGAGCCTGGTTCTGCTGGAGGTTTCTTCCTGTTAAAAGGGAGTTTTTCCTCTCCACCGTCGCCAAGTGCTTGCTCACAGGGGATCGCCTGATTGCTGGGGTCTTTCTGCAACTGTGGGGGTCCTCCCTACAGTTGATAGTGCTATGAGATGACTGTTGTTGTGAAATGGCGCTATATAAATAAAGTTGAATTGAATTGAATTGAATCATTGTTCAAAATTCAGAGCTTCAACTTCTGTTTATTCAAACCTCTAGAATGCTCAGCAGCAGGGATGTCTGTCTTCAGAGTCCAACAGTAATCAGCCATCATGACAGTTTATGACATCATGTCATAAATTGGCACATGCAGACTCTTCAGAGTTCGAGAAATTTCAAGAAATAAAAAAGAGTTTTGCATCATATGAAGCGAAAATACCCGTACATGTAAACAAAAACGTAAAAAACATGTGGCCATAATTCAAAAAGTTGACCTGATTGAGCAAAACCAATATGATTTTTGGATTCAGCACATCAAAATTGTCCTAAATCAGCTAAAAAAAACTTAGACAATAAATTTGGTGTTACTGTGAGAGTGAATGGTTGTCTGTCTCTCTGTGTTGGCCCTGCGATGGACTGGCGATCTGTCCAGGGTGTACCCCGCCTCTCACCCAAAGATGCTGGGATAGGTTCCAGCCCCCCCCGCGACCCGAAAAGGATTAAGCGGAAGAAAATGAATGAATGAATGAATGACCAGTGTTATCCATAGTGAAATGAGTTCTGTACCAACACAGCGAGGAAGAAGCCATTACTCCAAAAGCAACATAAAAATGCAGATTACAGTTTGCAAATGCACATGGGGACAAAGACCTTAATTTTTGGAGACATGTCTTTAGGTCTGATGAAACTAAAATTGAATTGTTTGGCCATAATGACCATTGTTACATTTGGAGGAAAAAGAGGAAGCTTGCAAGTCTAAGAACACTATCCCAAATGTGAATTACGGGGGTGGCAGCTCCATGTTGTGAGCATGTTTTGCTGCAGGAGGGACTGGTGCACTTCACAAAATTGATGGCAACATGAGGAAAGATCATTATGTGGAAATATTGCATCTCAAGACATCAGCCAGGAAATAAAAGTTTGGCCACAAATGGGTCTTCCAAATGTATAATGACCCTAAGCATACCAGAAAATTAGTTACCAAGTGGTTTAAGAGCAACAATGTCAATGTGTTGGAGTGGCCATTGCAAAGACCTGATCTCAACCCCATAGAAAATTTGTGGGCAGAGCTGAAAGACGTGTGCGAGCAAATTGGCCTGCAAACCTGACTGAGTTACACCAGGGCTGTCAGGAGGAATGGGCCAACATTCCGGAAGACTATTGTGAGAAGCTTGGGGAACAATACCCAAAACATTTGACCCAAGTCATACCGTTTAAAGGTAATGTTACTAAATACCAAGGAAATGTATGTAAACTTCTGACTTTGAAGAAAGTAATAAAAAATAATTTAAAAAATTCTTTCAATTCAACTTTATTTATATAGCACCATTTCACAACAACAGTCATCTCATAGCACTATCAACTGTAGGGGGAACCCCCACAGTTGCAGAAAGACCCCAGCAATCAGGCGATCCCCTGTGAGTAAGCACTTGGCGACGGTGGAGAGGAAAAACTCCCTTTTAACAGGAAGAAACCTCCAGCAGAACCAGGCTCAGGGAGGGGCAGTCATCTGCTGCGACTGGCTGGGGGGTGAGGGGATAGAGAAGAAGAAAAGAACAGACATGTAGAGAGCAAACAGCACGATGGGGACTCAATCTATGGGAGAGAACAAACAAATGTTAATGACCAGCAAAAAAAATATTTCATTGAGAGTGAGAAAAGGAGTGAGGCCCAGTGCATTACTGGAGGTCCCCCGGCTGACTAAACCTATTAGCAGCATAACTAAGGGAGGGTTCAGAAACACATGATCCCTCCCTAATTGTAGGCTATATCAAAAAGGTAGGTTTTAGCCCTATTCTTAAAAACAGAGATCGAGTCTGACTCCCGAATCCAGATTGGCAGCTGATTCCACAGGAGAGGAGCTTGATAACTGAAGGCTCTGCCTCCCATTGTACTTTTGGAGATTCTAGGTATTACAAGTAATCCTGCATTTTGGGAGCGTAGTGCTCTGTTAGGATAATACGGTAGTATCAGATCTTTTAAATAAAAAGGAGCCTGATTGTTTAGAGCTTTGTAAGTAAGAAGAAGGATTTTAAACTTAATTCTAAACTCTATGGGAAGCCAATGAAGGGAGGCCAGAACCGGAGAGATATGATCTCTCTTTCTAGTACCTGTTAAAACTCTTGCTGCAGCATTTTGGATCAGCTGAAGACTTTTTAAAGATGTTTTTGGACAGCCTGATAATAAAGAATTACAATAATCTAATCTCGAGCTAACAAAAGCGTGGATCAGTTTCTCAGCATCACTCTGAGACAAGATGCTCCTAATCTTGGCAATATTACGCAAATGATAGAAGGCAGTCTTAGAAACAAATTTAATATGTGAATTGAAGGACAAATCCTGATCAAAAATAACTCCAAGGTTCCTCACAGAGCTATTAAGAGAAAGAATAACCGCATCCAAACTGAAAGTTTGATTTGGAAAGGAATTTCTAAGGTTTTTTGGACCAACAAGAATGACTTCAGTCTTATCTGAATTTAATAGCAGGAAATTACAAGTCATCCAAGCTTTGATTTCCTTAAGACAGGCTTCTAACTTGGCTAATTGATTACTATCATCTGGCTTCATTGACAGGTATAATTGTGTGTCATCAGCATAACAATGAAAATGTATACAGTGCTTTCTAATAATGTTGCCTAACGGAAGCATATATAAACTAAAAGAGTAGGGCCTAGCACAGATCCCTGTGGAACTCCATGACTGAGCTTTGAGTTGAAAGAAAACTCATTATTTACATGAACAAACTGGAACCTATCAGATGAATAAGATCTAAACCACTGCAACGAAGTTCCATTAAGTCCAACATAGTGTTCTAATCTATCAAGTAGAATATTATGATCGATAGTATCAAAAGCTGCACTAAGGTCTAAAAGGACAAGTACAGAAACTAGTCCATTATCAGATGCAATGAGGAGGTCGTTAGTGACCTTCGCTAAGGCTGTTTCAGTACTATGATGGATTCTAAACCCAGACTGAAACTCTTCAAGTAAACCATTTCCCTGTAGGTGGTCAAATAATTGCGTAGCAACAACTCTTTCTAAGATTTTTGAAATGAAAGGGAGATTAGACATTGGTCTATAGTTAGCTAAAGCTCCTGGATCTAGCATTGGCTTTTTGAGTAAGGGTTTAATTACAGCCGTTTTAAAAGCCTGCGGTACATGGCCTAAAGTTAATGAAGAATTGATTATATGAAGAATAAGGCTACCAATAAGTGGGAAGACTTCTTTAAATAACCTGGTAGGAATAGGGTCTAAAAGACAAGTTGAAGGTTTGGATGAGGAAACTATTTTGTCTAACTCACAAAGGTCGATTGGAGTAAACTCATCAAGACAGACATCAATAGAAGGAGTTGTAGTAGTTACAGTATTTAAGTTAACTGTGGGAAGAATCTGATTGATTTTATCTCTGATGGATGAAATTTTATTATTGAAAAAGTTCATAAAGTCCTGACTAGTAAGCTCTAAGGGAATGCTGGGATTGACAGAGTCCTGACTCTTTGTCAACCTGGCTACAGTACTGAAAAGAAACCTGGGATTATTCTTGTTCTCTTCTATTAATGCAGAGTAATAACTCGTTCTAGCTTTTCCAAGAGATTTTTTATAAATTAAAAGATGATTTCTCCAAGCTAAATAGATTTCATCTAAATTAGTGGAGCGCCATTTTCTTTCTAATTGACGAGTCTTCTGTTTTAAGCTACGAGTTTCTGTGTTGAACCAAGAAGTTAGAAATCTCTGATTAGACTTTTTCTTTTTTAAGGGGGCCACCAAGTCTAGAGTCTGATGCAGAGAAGCTGAAACACTATCCACCATGTTATCAATTACAGAAGGAGCAAGCTGTCTATAGCTTATTTCCGTTGTGTTGACACATGGCATAGAGGAAACAATCTGCATAAATTTGGTAACAGCATCATCTGAGAGGCATCTACTGTAATAATATTTTTCTTTAGGAGCCAAATAGTCAGAAATAGTAAAATCAAAGGTTAACAGACAATGGTCTGACAATACAGGGTTATGAGGAGACACTACAAGATTTTCTATTTCTATGCCATATGTCAGAACAAGGTCCAATGTATGGTGGAGGTAATGAGTAGAATTTCCTACTTTCTGAGAAAACCCAATCGAGTCTAATATTGAATTAAATGCCACATTAAGGCAGTCACTATCTACATCCACATGTATATTAAAGTCCCCTACTATAATTATTCTATCAGATTTCAGCACTAAATCAGCTAAGAAATCAGCAAATTCGGATAAAAATTCTGAGTAGGTTGATGGGGGACGATAAACTATGGCAAATAAAATTGGGTTTAACCTAAAATTGCTAAAGTGCCCAATACTGAGGACCAGGCCCTCAAAGGAATTATAACATGTTTTTTGCTTTACATTAACTAGTAATTTGGAATGGTAAATTGTTGCTAGTCCTCCTCCACGACCAGAACTTCTGGGATTTTGACAGTTTAAATAACCAGAGGGAGTTGATTCATTTAAACCAACATAATCCTCTTGCCCTAACCAAGTCTCTGTAAGGGAAATTAAATCAATCTGATGATCAATTAACAGATCATGGACTAACAGAGACTTGGGAGTTAGAGACCTAATATTTAATAAACCACATTTAATTTTTAAATTATGAGGAGGAACAGAGGCCAATTCATTCAATTTAGAGGCTTTATGTTAATTTGAGTTTTACCAATATTTTGCTTTATCACTTTGGGATGCTTATGCATTATATTTTTATTTACTTTGGAGGGAGCAGACAACGATTCTCTGGTGGGGAAGACGGGGGCTAAGTTGAGGGGTGGCGGATGAAGAGGAGCTGCAGAGAGGCGTGTAAGACTGCGACTCTGCTTCCTGGTCCCAACTCTGAGTAGTCAGGGTTTTGGAAATTTGAATAAAAAAGCAAATATTAAAAAAAAAAAAGTTTAGCAAATAGAAATAATTTTGGTAATCCTAACTGATCTAAAACAGGAGAAGTTTAGTCTGATTCATGTCAGACAGTGAGGGGAAAAAAAGATTGTCTTTTATATAGTGTACAGTGGATATAAAAAGTCTACACACCCCTGTTCAAATGCCAGGTTTTTGTGATGTAAAAAAAATGAGACCAAGATAAATCATTTCAAAACTTTTTCCACCATTAATGTGACCTATAACCTGTACAACCCAATTGAAAAACAAACTGAAATCTTTTAAGGGGAAAAATAAAAAACTTGCAATAACCTGTTTGCATAAATATGCACACCCTTAAACTAATACTTTGTTGTAGCACCTTTGGCTTCAGTCTTTTTGGGTAGGAGTCGATCAGCGTGGCACATCTTGATGTGGCAATATTTGCCCACTCTTCTCTGCAAAAATGCTCCAAATCTGTCATATTGTGAGGGCATCTCCCGGGCATAGCCCTCTTCAGAGCACCCCACAGATATTCAATTGAATTCAGGTCTGGACTCTGGCTGGGCCATTCCAAAACCTTAATCTTCTTCTGGTGAAGCCATTCTTTTGTTGATTTGGATGTGTGCTTTGGCTCATTGTCGTGCTGAAAGATGAAGTTCCTCTTCATCTAGCAGACGCTTGAAGGTTTTGTGCCAACACTGACAGGTGTTGGCACAATTATGAACTGTTCATAATTCCCTAGCTATAAAATTATATTGTACATATTCTATATTTACCTATTTTGTAAGATGTGTGCCTGTGTTTGTGTCTATGTTGAATGTAATTAGTGGCTTGTAAATATGGATGTCACCAACTGCAAAACAAATCTACCTACGGGTACAAATAAAGTAACCTGAACCTGAACCTGAACCTGATTCCCTCCACCTTAACTAAGGCCCCAGTTCCAGCTGAAGAAAAACAGCCCCAAAGCATGATGGTGCCACCGCCATGCTTCACTGTAGGTATGGTGTTCTTTTGGTGATGAGCAGTGTTGTGTTTGTGCCAAATATACCTTTTGGAATTATGGTCAAAAAGTTCAACCTTGGTTTCATCGGACCATAACACATTTTCCCACATGCATTTGGGAGATTTCAGATATGTTTTTGCAAAATGTAGCCAGGCTTGGATGTCTTTCTTCTTAAGATGAGGCTTCTGTCTTGCCATCCTACCCCATAGCCCAAACATATGAAGAAGACAGGAGATTGTTGTCACATGTACCAAACAGCCAGTATTTGCCAGAAATTCCTGCAGCTCCTTCAATGTTGCTGTTGGCCTCTTGGCCGCCTCCCTGATCAGTTTTCTTTTCGCCTTTTCATCAGTTTTGGAGGGACGTCCAGTTCTTGGTAATGTCACTGTTGTGCCATATTTTCTCCACTTGATGATGACTGTCTTCACTGTGTTCCATGGTATGTTTAATGCCTTGGAAATTCTTTTGTACCCTTCTCCTGACTGATACCTTTGAACAAGGAGATCCCTCTGATGCTTTGGAAGCTCTCTGCGGACCATGGCTTGTGCTGCAAGATGCGACTACAAAAATATCAGGAAAAGCCTACTAGAACAGCTGAACTTTATTTGGGGTTAATCAGAGACACTTTAAATGGTGGCAGGTGTGCGCTGACTCCTATTTAACATGAGTTTGAATGGGATTGGTTAATTCTGAACACAGCCACATCCTCAGTTATTACAGGGTGTGCATATTTATACAAGCAGGTTATTGTAAGTTTTTTATTTTTCCCTTTAAAAGATTTCAGTTTGTTTTTCAATTGGGTTGTACAGGTTATAGGTCACATTAATGGGGGAAAAAAGTTTTGAAATAATTTATTTTGGTCCCCCCTTTTTTTTAATCAGAAAAACCTGGCATTTGAACAGGGGTGTGTAGACTTTTTATATCCACTGTATGTAAAGATATGGTTTCCACTGTACCTTTACCAAATTAAAAAAAAAAAAATAAAATTCTCTGCAAATTTGAGGAAAAAATCCCAATTTAAATAAGAAAAAGTAGCAGCTTCGTTATAAAATCACAAAATTGAGGTTGGAGTGAGTTAACTTCTGCTTACACAGCTGATACAAAGACAGATTTTCTTGTAATAGACAAAATGTTGGTGCTACAACAACATACTGCAGTTTAGTCTGCATTACTCACAGTGCTGAAATTCATTTATCCTGAAGTAGGTAACTCCAAAAGACTTTAGAAATATGGTTCCAAATACTAAGATTGTTGTACTATTAAAAGAAAGTAAAGGAGTTCTCCGAATGTTTCCTGTAGATATTACAGAGGCTAAATCAGGAGAGTGCATAATGGTAGAGTTCCAGGGTAATACCTACTCTTACTTGGTTCAAACTGATTTTACTTAGCATCCACAGTGTGTCAGGGCACGTCAATCTGCTGAAAAAGGGTACTTCTTCTAAGGAACTGCCATTAAGTGGTTCTGTAGGACAGTACCTGTGTTTAGGTGGCTGGTCTGGACCAAAGGTTAACCCATTAAAACATCAGTCAGAACGTTACACTCCCTCGACCTGCTTATTTTCATCCTAGAGTTTGTCTATGCACTGAAAATGGCAGACAGGAACTATAAATAAATTACTTGCTAAAAATCACTGGTTAGTAGATGTACTTGAATAAGATTTTCACAAAATTTTACTGAGTAGCTTTATCACAAGATACTTTTTCTTGTGAGTATATTTATGTAGGAAAAAATGGTACTGTCACTCAAGTACATTTATTGGAACTGTCTAAGTTACTTCTTACTTCACTGATTTATAAACTGATAAAAATGGGTTTGTTTATTCTGTGAAAAAGCTTATGAGAAATTACAGTGCATCTTCATTCATTTTAGTGAATTTATAATCATATTTAATTGACATCAATGCTGAAATAATTGTTTTTCATTCTGGCTCAAATGCAAAATGAAAGAGAAAATTGCAAATTCATGAGAAAAATTTTAAACAGTTTTTGTAACAAAAAAATCACAGTTTTATCACAATAAGTCACAGATGTATAAGAAAATAAATTCTAGAGTTTATCTAAAAATAATCACAAAAAGTTGTAAATTTCTAAGAAAAACCTCCCAAATGTGTGAATAAAAAGTTACAAATTTACATGAAAAGCGCTACAAATACATGTAAACAAAAACTATACATTTACAAGAAGAGGTCACAAATTCATGAGAGAAAGCATCTTACAAATTAGCGAGAATTAAGTCATTACTCGGCGTGATGGAGTAGCGGTTGGCACTGTCACCTCACAGCAAGAAGGTCCTGGGTTTGAATTTGCCAGCCTGTCAGTGGGTCCTGTCTGTGTGGAGTTTGCATGCCCCCCCCCCCCCCCCCCCCCCATGCTTGCGTAGGTTTCCTGTAGGTACTCTGGTTTTCTCCTACTGTTCGAAGACACGACCATTGGGGGTGCACAGTCGCCGCCTTACCAAGCTGACTGGATGCCCTCGAATTTCCCCTCATGTGCTAATAAATTTCAGAAATTAAAAATAAAAATTACTTGCAGCTCAGGTAGCTTTTGTAGTTCTTACTTTTGTTCTAGTAATGTTTTGATGTGTAATCTTATTTACTTGTTCATATAAAGCGATGCTACTGTCTACTATACTCTAGACTTTAACATATGTGGTAGAATTTTTCTATGAAGTGACCAGAAATCAACAAATTGGATTAAACGGTACTGAAATAAGAGATGCACGTGAATAAGTGTAGTATCTCACACAGGGTGATGTAATTAAAATCCGTTAAAATGACAGATAATAATGGATTATGACAGAATTTTTTACAACCTTGTCTGTCAAAATGACACAAAGTGTAGCGCAACCTCTGGTCCGTACAAGCTGGTAAAATTTGAAAAGAGGATGATTCATGCAGATTTAAACATCCGTCATGCAGAAGCCTTATTATATATTCATTTAACATTTGAAATTCATCTGTGTGTAAAGATACAATATGTTTTTATAATGAATTGTAAGGAACCAGAGTGTTATAATATTAATCAAAATTACGTGTGATAGAGAATGAATATAAAATTGTGAATTAATGTTTAAATAGGATTATGTATTATTTAAAAGAAAAGGGTTATTAGTATCCCCGTAAAAGTATTTCACACATGTCAAAATCAGAATAATGAAGATTTATATATGAAAAAAGATGTTGTGATAAAAATGCATTCGAAACAACAACAGGCTGCAATGGAACAAATTATTTTGTTTTTATATATACTAGTGCGTTGCCCATAGAATGCAAGTATTCTGTACTGAAGCAGGTATCCCAGTGAGACTTTAGAGGCCCAAATGTGGGGTGTGTTTGAAAGTGGAATACAAAGAGGTGTGGCTTATATGTAGGCAATCACACACATTAGACTTTGACAAATATGAAAGGGACACTAAGATTTATTTGACTTTGTGAATATTAATTACAGAATACCTAATCATTGAAACTGAATGGGATATATAGCGACTGTTAGCAACTGTTTAGGAACCCTTGTTTATTTGTTTGTCAGATCACTTATTTGTGTGACTTTTTATGGCTTATATTCATAATAGTGTTGTATCTTGTGCCATTATAATTATTTTAGCTTATATCATTGTTCAGTGATTGAGTTAAGTGTAATATTAAATTTTTTGAGGTGTATCGTCAGTAAACTCATGCAGTGCTCTAACAGGACACATTTACAAATATTTGAGACCCATTCTCCATTCACAACTGTTGTTGTGAAATGGCGCTATATAAATAAAGTTGAATTGAATTGAATTCTAGTGCATCCTTTTATATTGTAGCAATATTTGGTTGTTAAACGGTTTTTAAACCTATAATCAATGAAATTAAGTCCAAAAGACCCAACATTATACACAGCAGAAGGACCTGTTTTACTGCAACTATTGCGTCAGTGTTGCCCTGCCCATTTATTTAACTAAAAATTACTTATTTCATTATCTGGGCATTTTTGCGTCCTGTTTGGTGACGGTCATCCTTTAGTCAAAGCGTGCATATGTGGCTGTATATGATATGCAATTGTTCTGGCCATTCCGCTCCACAATGATGGCGGTATTATTATTAATATATTGTAATTATTAATTTTTAGATACTCGCGGGAGGAGCGCCACCAGGGACTCGCGGTCCTGCAAAGCACAGTGGTAGCACACAAAGCAGCAGCTGGGATGCCAATCTACCACTGATCTGGCAGGCTGGGCTTGCCTCCCTGTGAAGGGCCACAGTCCGAACACTGGTCCAGCTGCTGCTTCTGTCCTGTGTTGGATCCACCGGTGTTCTTTGCCAGACCCCGAGTCCCCGCTGGCGCTCCTCCCAGTGTACTCACGCGCCTCGTGTTCTCCACATATGCTAAATTATCCTTTAGACCTACGCAATCATGGCAACATTATGGTATAATTTTTTAAGCATCTAGTCAAATTTTTCGCTTTTCACTTCCTTGTTTTGCTCACAGAGCGCTGTGGTGACTGGTTGTGATGCCGCATATTATCCAATCAGTATGGTGTCAATCTGAAACCCCGGCCACACTTCTGGAAGCCAGGGCATGAGGAGAGAGCAATGACTAAACTTTTATTGATAAAAAATTACATATTTTGACTGAACAACTCCATACTCGGGGATTCACACCCCTGCAACCTCAGCAAAGCACTTATAAAATCTGAGGTCAGTCTGGTGAACAGTTTGAGAGATATGTGAGGAACAGACACACACAGACAGAGATTCCTTGCATTTATAGATATACATTTGTTTACAGTTGATTTTTCACATGATTGCCACTGACTGTTTCCATATCAGATTAGCAGGTGTAATGTGAATTTAAAATTTAATCTGCCAGGACCAACCTGCGAGTGTCTGCAGTGACAGAAAACAATCTTGACTAAAGATGAGCAGATGTGTAAACTAACATATCACTGTAAAGTTGTAGCTTACATAGGGGGCAATGGGCAGGAAATAAATGTGAACTGGGCTGGGTCTGGCCCTGGGCCCCTTGTGCTGGAGGGGCGTTCCCCCTCTGGGTCGGGGTCGGGTGTGCGCCGGTGGTGTGGGCCAGCCCCAGTGCATCATTGCGCGGCGGGGTCGTGCTTTCCCCGGGGCCCTGTTGGCACTCTGGGGTGGGTGCCCGCACCCTGGGGGGTCGCCCTCCCCATCCTCCGGGGCCTGCAAGTGTAGGTGTGCTTGTGTATGAGTGTGTGTATGAGCATGTAGATGTGAGCGGGTGCTTGTGTGTGTGCGGGTGCGTGGGTGCGCGCGTGTGTGGGGCTGTGTGTGGGTGTAGATGGGCATGTGTGATGATGAGTGTGTGTGCATGTGCACATGTGTGTGTGTGTGTGTGTGGGTGTGTGTACAGATGTGGATACCTGTGGGTGGATGTGCAGGGGTGGAGGATGTGTGTGTGTGGGGGGGGGAACCTCGTTGGGTGGTGGGGGTGGGGTGGACCATCTAGTGGCCTGGGGTTTGGTGATTTGGGGCCTGCTGGTCCTGGCCGCCTTGACCGTTGTGTCGCGGGGCACTTTGTCGCATTGCCCCTGGTGTCCTTGGCGCCAGGTGTGTGTGGGTGGTCGGGGGGTGGGGTGGCACAGGTTGGCGGCTGTGTTGCCGTCGGGCTGCTCCGGGGTGGCTGTGGGGCAGCCTGCTGCTGTCAGTGTGTGTCTGGGGAGGGTGGTTGGTGGGCTAGCAGTGAGTGCTCGGGGATGTCGCTTGGCGTGTAGGGCGCCGTATGGGTCTGGCCCATTGTTCACTATTGTGACAATTGTTGTTGTGCATGTTCATGTGTGCAAGATGAGTGGGAATGGGTGTGGGTGCTCCATCATGTTTGTGGTGCCAGGAGCACCGGGTTGCGACGCTGGTGGGTCCTGGGCTGCTCGACCTGGTGGCCCTGGGTTGGGATTTGGGGGCAGTGGGTGGCCTCCTGAACCAGTTTGCAAGCTGGCTTCTGGTGGGGGACAGGCTCCCTTTTGGACCGCCTCCCTCCTAGTCTTACCCCCCCCCCCCCAATTCTGGGTGGAATATACATCTTCTTGGATATACTTAGGGTTTTGGGGCGGGGGTGTGCCACATTGTGTCGGTGAAGGGGATACCTCTGCTGTGCAGTGGGGCTGCTCTCACCTCAATTTTAATTGCATTTTAGGCACTGAGGCCTTGGGGGGGATAGGGGCTCCGCTGCCTATTGCAGTGGCTAGTGGTGCTCCAGCTACCATCCCCCCAATTTTAACTGCACTATGGTAGTTCACACACCTGCACACAGTCACATCATACAACCGACACACACCTATCATGATTTGTGCAAGGGGGAGGGGGTGGGGGTCTTCCCCCACCCCTGTTGCCCTCCTTCTGCCGAGGGCCTGGGACCCGTCATGTTATTAAAATCCCTGGGTGCTGCCGAATGAATAGATACGAGCAAGGGAGTGAGAGAGGGATTGAACAAGAGAGTAAGCGAGAGTGAGGGAGTGATGAGTGGAGATGGTGATGGTGGGTTAGTTTTGTGTGGCGCTTTGCATGTCGGGTGGCATCTCGGAGCGCCTGTGGTGGTCTGCTGATCAGTCGCTCAGGTGGGCGCTGGGAATGAGGGTCTGCTTCTGTGGCCACGGCCGCCCTGGAGTAGGTCAGCGGGGGGGGGGGGGGGCAGCTGCTGCTCTGCGCCGTCGGTCTCTCCGGTCTCTGCCAGGCGCTGGTGCGCGTTTGGGCTCACTGCATCTGCATCGCATTCACCCTAAGTAATAAGGGTAGGTGAGTGTGTGGGGGAGAGCACGAATGGATGTGAGTAGGTCTGAGTGAGAGTGCGTGTATGGGTGAACGTGAGTGAGTGTGGGTGACCCTGAGGGCGAGAAGGGGCGAGATTGAGCGGATACAGGAGTAAGAGAGATTGGGTGGGTCCGGGAGTGCGAGTGTGGGACTGTGTGGCGGAGTGGGTGAGCAAGAGTGAGTGAGTGCATGTGGGTGCATATGAGAGCATGAAGGTGTAAAGGTGTGGGAATGGGTGTGTCTGCTAGACGAGAGGTGCTGGATTGAGGGGTTAGTGCCTCTCTGCTACGTGGGCTCCCCTGGGTGGGGTGGGGGGAGCTTCTTTGGGCATGGGGGTCCCAGGGGTGTGCGGCAGTGGCACTGGGGTGGGGGCTCACGCCGGGGGCATGGGCTGGTCTCCAGGGATGGAGAGCACTGGCCTCCTGGGGCCCAGGGGCTGGCGTTGTCCCCGCTGGGCGGGGTGGGGGGTGGGGGGGTTGGTGGGCCCAGGGATGTGGGCCAGCGGCCTGGCAGCCTGGCCTCCCTCGGCTGTCCCTCCGGGGGTGGATGCCTGGCTTTCCTGGGGCTTGTTGACCTCGGACATCTGTGCCCTGTGGGGGTTGGTGGCGCTGCCTTTCCTGCTCGGGGGTTTCTGGGAGGGGGTGGGGGGAGTTGCTGTGACCGGCTGCCCTCTTCATGTGTTTCCTGACAAACCGCTCACATGCACACACTTCTTTTGTGCTCACTCTCATATACACGCACACAGACGCACACGCATAAATGTCTCCCCTTTAACAGGTGTGGATATCAGACTTGTGTTGAAACCTCTTCGGTGGAAGAAGCAGTCTGTCTTCTGTTTGTTTTAGTTGTTAGTTTGTTTGTCTTTGTCTGTTCCTCTCCCTTTTCTTTCCCCCTCCCCACACTTCCTTGCCCCATTCCCCATCCTGTTGGGTCCTTCATGGGTAAAATAAATAAATAATTTAAATAAAGAATTAAAAGTTATTATAGGAGGAGTTTACAACAATATTCAGTACATAGATAGGTACTGTATAAAGCTCCTTTTGGCAAATTAAATCTGTTTTGGCACAATAAGGGTAGCAGATTTCTGTTCTGATCACCTAGCTGCCTGACAGGACAAGGGGAAAAAAAATGGTATAATTTTTTAAGCATCTAGTCAAATTCGTTGCTTTTCACTTCCTCGTTTTGCTCACAGAGCGCTGTGGTGACTGGTCGTGATGCCGCATATTATCCAATCAGTACGGAGTCCATCCGAAACCCCACACTTCGAGCAATGACTAAACTTTTATTGATAAAAATTACTTATTTTGACTGAACAACTCCATATTCGGGGATTCACACCCCTGCAACCTCAGCAAAACACATAAAATCTGAGGTCACTCTGACCAACGGTTTGAGAGGTATGTGAGGAACAGACACACACAGACAGAGATTCCTTGCATTTATAGATAGATACATTTGTTTACAGTTGATTTTTCACATAATTGCCACTGACTTTTTCCATATCAGATTAGCAGGTGTAATGTGGATTTAAAGTTTAATCTGCCAGGACCAACCTGCGGGTGTCTGCAGTGACAGAAAACAATCTTGACTAAAGATGAGCAGGTGTGTAAACTAACATATCACTGTGACGTTGTAGCTTGCATCATAGGGGGCAGTGAGCAGGAAATAAATGTAAACTGGTCTTCAGTGTGAAGAGGTATGGTGAAATGAGTGATGATGAAGGGCAGAGAGGTGAAAAAAATCTCCAAAAGAAGGAGAGATGTTGTGATACGAGCAGGTTTCTCAGAGGAGATACAAAAGATTTACTTGACCTCAGGGCTATACCCAAATATTCCACTATTGAATATTTGTTCATTACACTGGTATTTGGTTTTCAAATTTGGTATTTCAATTCAATTCAATTCAATTCAACTTTATTTATATAGCGCCATTTCACAACAACAGTCATCTCATAGCACTATCAACTGTAGGGAGGACCCCCACAGTTGCAGAAAGACCCCAGCAATCAGGCGATCCCCTGTGAGCAAGCACTTGGCGACGGTGGAGAGGAAAAACTCCCTTTTAACAGGAAGAAACCTCCAGCAGAACCAGGCTCAGGGAGGGGCAGTCATCTGCTGCGACTGGCTGGGGGGTGAGGGGACAGAGAAGAAGAAAAGAACAGACATGTAGAGAGCAAACAGCACGATGGGGACTCAATCTATGGGAGAGAACAAACAAATGTTAATGACCGGCAAAAAAAAAATATTTCATAGAGAGTGAGGAAAGGAGTGAGGCCCAGTGCATTACTGGAGGTCCCCCGGCTGACTAAACCTATTAGCAGCATAACTAAGGGAGGGTTCAGAAACACATGATCCCTCCCTAATTGTAGGCTATATCAAAAAGGTAGGTTTTAGCCCTATTCTTAAAAACAGAGATCGAGTCTGACTCCCGAATCCAGATTGGCAGCTGATTCCACAGGAGAGGAGCTTGATAACTGAAGGCTCTGCCTCCCATTGTACTTTTGGAGATTCTAGGTATTACAAGTAAACCTGCATTTTGGGAGCGTAGTGCTCTGTTAGGATGATACGGTAGTATCAGATCTTTTAAATAAAAAGGAGCCTGATTGTTTAGAGCTTTGTAAGTAAGAAGAAGGATTTTAAACTTAATTCTAAACTCTATGGGAAGCCAATGAAGGGAGGCCAGAACCGGAGAGATATGATCTCTCTTTCTAGTACCTGTTAAAACTCTTGCTGCAGCATTTTGGATCAGCTGAAGACTTTTTAAAGATGTTTTAGGACAGCCTGATAATAAAGAATTACAATAATCTAATCTCGAGCTAACAAAAGCGTAGATCAGCTTCTCAGCATCACTCTGAGACAAGATGCTCCTAATCTTGGCAATATTACGCAAATGATAGAAGGCAGTCTTAGAAACAAATTTAATATGTGAATTGAAGGACAAATCCTGATCAAAAATAACTCCAAGGTTCCTCACAGAGCTATTAAGAGAAAGAGTAACTGCATCCAAACTGAAAGTTTGATTTGGAAAGGAATTTCTAAGGTTTTTTGGACCAACAAGAATGACTTCAGTCTTATCTGAATTTAATAGCAGGAAATTACAAGTCATCCAAGCTTTGATTTCCTTAAGACAGGCTTCTAACTTGGCTAATTGATTAGTATCATCTGGCTTCATTGACAGGTATAATTGTGTGTCATCTGCATAACAGTGAAAATGTATACAGTGCTTTCTAATAATGTTGCCTAACGGAAGCATATATAAACTAAAAAGAGTAGGGCCTAGCACAGATCCCTGTGGAACTCCATGACTAAACTTTGAGCTGAGAGAAAACTCATCATTTACATGAACAAACTGGAACCTATCAGATAAATAAGATCTAAACCACTGCAACGAAGTTCCATTAAGTCCAACATAGTGTTCTAATCTATCAAGTAGAATATTATGATCAATAGTATCAAAAGCTGCACTAAGATCTAAAAGGACAAGTACAGAAACTAGTCCATTATCAGATGCAATGAGGAGGTCGTTAGTGACCTTCGCTAAGGCTGTTTCAGTGCTATGATGGATTCTAAACCCAGATTGAAACTCCTCAAATAAACCATTTCCCTGCAGGTGGTCAAATAATTGCGTAGCAACAACTCTTTCTAAGATTTTTGAAATGAAAGGGAGATTAGAGATTGGTCTATAGTTAGCTAAAGCTCCTGGATCTAGCGTTGGCTTTTTGAGTAAGGGTTTAATTACAGCCGTTTTAAAAGCCTGCGGTACATGGCCTAAAGTTAATGAAGAATTGATTATATGAAGAATAAAGCTACCAATAAGTGGGAAGACTTCTTTAAATAACCTGGTAGGAATAGGGTCTAAAAGACAAGTTGAAGGTTTGGATGAGGAAACTATTTTGTGTGACTCACAAAGGTCAATTGGAGTAAACTCATCAAGACAGAGATCAATAGAAGGAGTTGTAGTAGTTACAGTATTTAAGTTAACTGTGGGAAGAATCTGATTGATTTTATCTCTGATGGATGAAATTTTATTATTGAAAAAGTTCATGAAGTCCTGACTAGTAAGCTCTAAGGGAATGCTAGGATTGACAGAGTCCTGACTCTTTGTCAACCTGGCTACAGTACTGAAAAGAAACCTGGGATTATTCTTGTTCTCTTCTATTAATGCAGAGTAATAACTCATTCTAGCTTTTCTAAGAGATTTTTTATAAATTAAAAGATGATTTCTCCAAGCTAAATAGATTTCATCTAAATTAGTAGAGCGCCATTTTCTTTCTAATTGACGAGTCTTCTGTTTTAAGCTACGAGTTTCTGTGTTGAACCAAGGAGTTAAAAATCTCTGATTAGACTTTTTCTTTTTTAAGGGGGCCACCAAGTCTAGAGCCTGATGCAGAGAAGCTGAAACACTATCCACCATGTTATCAATTACAGAAGGAGCAAGCTGTCTATAGCTTATTTCCGTTGTGTTGACACATGGCATAGAGGAAACAATCTGCATAAATTTGGAAACAGCATCATCTGAGAGGCATCTACTGTGATAATATTTTTCTTTAGGAGCCAAATAGTCAGAAATAGTAAAATCAAAGGTTAACAGACAATGGTTTGACAGTACAGGGTTATGAGGAGACACTACAAGATTTTCTATTTCTATGCCATATGTCAGAACAAGGTCCAATGTATGGTGGAGGTAATGAGTAGAATTTCCTACTTTCTGAGAAAACCCAATCGAGTCTAATATTGAATTAAAAGCCACATTAAGGCAGTCACTATCTACATCCACATGTATATTAAAGTCCCCTACTATAATTATTCTATCAGATTTCAGCACTAAATCAGCTAAGAAATCAGGAAATTCGGATAAAAATTCTGAATAGGTTGATGGGGGACGATAAACTATGGCAAATAAAATTGGGTTTAACCTGGAATTGCTAAAGTGCCCAACACTGAGGACCAGGCCCTCAAAGGAATTATAACATGTTTTTTGCTTTACATTAACTAGTAATTTGGAATGGTAAATTGATGCTACTCCTCCTCCACGACCAGAACTTCTGGGATTTTGACAGTTTAAATAACCAGAGGGAGTTGATTCATTTAAACCAACATAATCCTCTTGCCCTAACCAAGTCTCTGTAAGGGAAATTAAATCAATCTGATGATCAATTAACAAATCATGGACTAACAGAGACTTGGGAGTTAGAGACCTAATATTTAATAAACCACATTTAATTTTTAAATTATGAGGAGGAACAGAGGCCAAATCATTCAATTTAGAGGCTTTATGTTTAATTTGAGTTTTTTTTTTCCACAATATCTTTATTGAACCTTTTTTTTTTTTTTTAACAAACATGATACAAACAATCAAACACTAACACTAAAGTACTACAAAAAAAAAAAAAAATGCACTAAAAACACCAACAACCACCAACAAAATCAAGTCTTCAACAATGCTCCTCTGTTTAGTCTAGACAATCCAATACATAAGTATACATATTATGTTCACCAGTTTGGAATTTACAAGGTCCACACACATCATTCACCTTCTTCTTCAAGAGTTATGTTTAAATTTTTTACATAATCAATAAAAGGTCTCCATATATTCTCAAACACAATTTCCTTTGATTTTAGTATATATGTTATTCTTTCTAATGGAAGGTTTGTTAACATCTGTCTTAACCACTGAGTCACATCTGGTCTATGAGTCTTTTTCCATAATAGTGCAATACATTTTTTGGCATTAAGCAAACTGAGGTCTATGAATGTTCTTTCACTTTTATTAAAATTATGCTTTTCTGGGTACAGACCCAACAAAAACAGTTTAGGATTCAATATGATTTGTTTTGAGATTATTTTTTCAATTGTTACCCTCACCTCTTCCCAAAACATTCTTATTAATCTACATTCCCATAAACAATGAAATAGGGTTCCTTTACTTTCCATGCATTTTGTGCATGTATCTGGTATATTTTTGTTATATCTATTTAACTCCTCCGGTGTAACATACATCCGCATTAACCATTTGAAATGTATCAATTTAAGGCGTGCATTTATTGATTTGGTTTGAGCTTCTGTACAAGCCAATTCCCATTGTTCCTCTGAAATTTCAATTTGCAGATCTTCTTTCCAGTAGTTTAATCTTTTCAGTGAATTTTCACTTGAAGATAGTGTCAATGAGTTATAAAACTCTGAAATAATACCCTTTCTTTTACTATCTTTCATCATCATTTTTTCCAAGGATGAATAAATAGGTCGAGTGAGAGCTTTATTTTGATTTGATCGAATAAAGTTTCTAAGTTGAAGATATTTAAAAAAATGTGTTCTATTGAGATTAAATTTGATCCTCAGCTCTTCAAAAGACATTATGTTGTCTGCACATGGCAAATATAAATCCTGAATCTTTTGTATCCCTTTTAAATTCCATACTTTAAATACAGCGTCCGCTCTCCCTGGTTTAAAATATTGATTACCCCATATTGGACTAAATTGTGACAATAACTGTGGTTCTTTTAAATAGTTTTTAGCTTCACACCATATTTTGATCATATGCTTTACAAATGGATTTTTAACTTGTTTTTGTAATTTTTTTGCCGAATCTGAGTATATGAATATGGGAAGAGGTAAAGGTAAATTGTATGATTCCATTTCAGTCCAGTGAGGGAGATCATTTGATGAAAAATAATATGTCATAGACCTCAGTTGTGCCGACCAATAATACAACATAAAATTTGGACATTTCAGACCTCCACGATCAAATGGTAAATATAATAAAGACAAACGTAATCTAGCCCTCCTGTTGTTCCATATAAATTCCACTAACTTTTTTTTTATTCTTGAGAATAGATCTAAAGGTGGTGATAAGGGAATGTATTGAAATAAAGTATTTTAGGTAAAATATTACTTTTAAGTATATTGATTCTCCCGATCATCGACATTGGTAGTGACATCCATCTCTGAGTTAACTCATTGATATCTGACATTAAGGCTTCATAGTTGACACTGGCGACTGATTCTAGCTTAGGCATAATTTGGATTCCTAAATATTTAAACTGATTTACAACATTGAATTGATTTACCTCAGGGGCTGGGTAATTTCTCTGGGTCTCATTTAGCATTAATATTGAAGATTTAGTTTTATTTATTTTATATCCTGATATTTCCCCAAAATTCTTTATTAAATTCAACAAGGTTGGAATTGATTTTTTTAGATTCGACATAAACAAAATTATGTCATCGGCGTACAGGGAGATTTTATGTTCTGTTGGTCCAACTTTAATTCCATATATTTGTGAATGTAAACGTATCGCTATCGCTAAAGGTTCAATTGCCATAGTAAACAGTAAAGGTGAAAGTGGACAGCCTTGTCGACATCCTCTATTGATTTTTATTGGTTTTGAAATATTGTTATTTGTTAGGATTTCTGCTGTAGCATTATTGTATATTATTTGAACCCATTTTATGAAATTATTTCCAAGTCCAAACCTTTGTAGGACTTCAAAAAGAAAGGGCCATTCAACTCTATCAAAGGCCTTTTCGGCGTCCAATGATAGGAGAGCTGTATCCGGTGCTTCTTTATTAAAATAAATAATATTAAATAGTCTTCTTACATTATGGAAGCCTTGTCTACCCTTTATAAAGCCATTCTGATCTCGATTAATAATATTTGGTAAAATTTCTTGTATTCGTCTTGCTAAAATTTTACAGATTATCTTAAGGTCGGCGTTTAATAGGCTTATTGGTCTCATATTTTCACATTTATTAGAGGGCTTACCTGGTTTTGGCAGCAGTATAATTAAGGCATTATTTATGTATGATGGTAAATTATTATTTTGAAATGCTTCTAAAACCATTTCCAAAAAAGGTTTTATTAATTTATTCTTAAATTTTTTATAAAGGTCAACTGGAAGACCATCTGGTCCTGCACTTTTTCCTGATTTCATATTATCAATGGCTAGCCCAACTTCTTCTTGACTAATTTTAGAATCCAATATCTCCCTGTTTTCATTTGGAATACACGGTATAGATAGTTCGTTCAAAAACCCATTTAGTTTTGTTAAATCAGGTTCATTTTTGGTATCATATAATTTTTCATAGTAATCTCTAAAGGCTCTATTAATTTCTAAAGGATCTATAACTACCTGTCCATTACTTATAATACTGGTAATTGGTGTATTAATTTCCAATTGTTTAATCTGCCATGCTAATAATTTTCCCGATTTTTCACCTTGTTCATAAAAAGATTGTTTCAATCTTAGAAGACTCGAGGCAGCTCTATTCGCTGATTTTTTGTCGTATTCAGCTCTCAAAATCAGTAATTCATTCTCCAACCTTGGGTCACTTCCTGCATACACTTTTTCCTGAAGATTTTTTATTTTATGTTCCAATTTAGCTCTCTCCTCTCGAGTCTTCTTAGATTTTGATCCTGTATAACTAATAATATGTCCCCTAATAAAAGCTTTGAAAGCCTCCCACTTTACACATGCTGATGTTTGTGTAGTATTGATGTCAAAGAACTCGTCTATCTGTTTTTCTATATACTTGACAAATTCCTCATCCTGAAGCCATTTATGCTGAAATTGCCATCTACCTGATTCCTTTGTCAATTTTTTATCTACATATATTAGACAACAGGGTGCATGATCAGAGATCACGATGTTATCATAAAAGCAGTTTTGAATCTTGGACCTTAATTCTGTGGAAATCAAAAAATAATCAATACGTGAGAATGTCTTGTAGGTACTGGAATAACAAGAATAGGTTTTAACTTGTGGTTTCATTTCTCTCCATATATCTAACAATCTCAATTCTTTCATAAAATGATTAATAGTCATCCTACATCCAATGTGCGTACAATCCAGTCCTGTTGATCTATCCACACCTGGATTCAATGTACAATTAAAATCCCCTGCTATTATATGTTGCCCTGTAAGTGATGATAAGATGAGAAATAAATTAGCAAAGAACTTATGATCATCTATATTGGGACCATATAAGTTCACAAGATTTATATTTTCTAATAGCAAAGAACCTTGAATGATTACATATCTTCCAAATTTGTCTCCAATTACATTTTTCACTTGAAAAGGAACTGATTTATGTATGAGAGTCATAACTCCCCTGGCTCGGGATGAAAATGAAGAGGTGAATACACTTCCCTGCCATCTACTCCTAATTCTTTTAACATCCTCCTCTATCAGATGAGTTTCTTGTAAAAACACAATTCTTGAACCCATGTCCTTTATTTTATTCATAACTTGTTTAAGTTTTTTTAAATTTTGTAGACCTCTGCAATTCCATGAAGTTAAATTAAGGTTAACACTTTGGTCCATGATCAATAGAGAGTTTGGGATTACCTTGCAGTGTAAACATGCTCATACAGAGAAGCAAAAACATGAGTGGTTGAACATTCATCCTACAAACTACACACAAACAAATTTCCCCTTCCCACACTTGTGGCAAACCCCCCAAAATCAAAAGAAAAATTCTGTCTCCCGATATAGCCATCGACCGTTCCTCACCCACGGGGAACAGCCTAAGCCACTCCTTCTTCATCCTCCCAATCACCCTAACTCTACTGCTTTTAATGACGTAACATTAACTCTCCTCTGTAGTTTTCCAACTTAACTCCAAAATTTTTAACAACTTTGTACATCATAGTTTTTTTTTTTTGTGTTTGTTTTGTTTTTGTTTTGTTTTTTTAATATATAATACAATCTATATTTTGTAAACTTACTATTTACTTCAAGTCAGTCAGATGCCTGTGCAAATGCTTAATTATTCTACCTTATATTTTGTTCATGCTTAGCTCCCACCAGTCTCTTCTTCTTCTTTGATCTTCTTGATGAACTCCTGCGCCTCCTCTGGGGTCTTGAAGATGTGGGTTCTGCCCTCATACGTGGTCAGCAGTCTCGCAGGATAGATTACACCATGACGAATCCCAAGGTTGCGCAGCTCCTTACGTACGGGATCAAACTGCTTCCTCAATTGCTGGATTCCTGTGGCCAAATCTGGGTAGAACCGCACCTGCTGGTCCTGGTGTTTAATCTCTCCTTTAGCACGTGCAGCGTTGAAGATCTTCATCCTGTCTCTGTTGCTAAGAAACTTCATAATTAAGGTCCTCGGCGGTCCCTTATCTCTCCGTGGGCCAATACGATGTGCTTTTTCCAGAACCACTGCTGATTGCAACTCCTCGCTGCCCAGCACCTCCGGAATCCACTTTTCCAGAAAGGAACATACGTCCCGACCTTCTGATTCCTCTGGAAGACCCACCAGCCTCAAATTATTCTGTCTCGACCGAGATTCCAAATCCAAAATATTATCTTCCAGAGATTTATTTTTTTTTTCCAAAGTGCGCACCTTTAATTGAAGACGGGTGACGTCATCTTCAGCACTAGCGAGACGGAGCTCCATCTGCGCCGTTCGTTCTACACAGTCACCCAATTCCTTTCTTATTCCTTCCAGCGCTGTCATAATCCCATCAAATCTAGAGGAAAAGTCCGCTCTCATTGAACTCATGGCAGCCATCAGCGCATCTGCGCCATTCCCCGCAGAAATCGCACCGCCGCCAGCCTCCTCCGCCATATATGGAGCCTTGTTTGCTGCGTCACAGACCTGAAAGTCCGTTAATTTGGACTGTTTCGACGGCTCGCTTTTTCCTTTTCCTGGTTTTCCAGCCTTAGGCTTCGCCGACATATCCTCGCCCAAATGCTGGGATACGTTCTGTCCCAAATGAGAGAGTTATTTGCCGATTTTTTTTCTCCAGGAGCAGAGCAGAGCGAGACACGTCCGTCCTACGTGGCAGCCATAACCGGAAGTCGTTTAATTTGAGTTTTACCAATAATTTGCTTTATCACTTTGGGATGCTTATACATTATATTTTTATTTACTTTGGAGGGAGCAGACAACGATTCTCTGATGGGGAAGACAGGGGCTAAGCTGAGGGGTGGCGGATGAAGAGGAGCTGCAGAGAGGCGTGTAAGACTGAGACTCTGCTTCCTGGTCCCAACTCTGAATAGTCATGGTTTTGGAAATTTGGATAAAAAAGATGCCAGATTGTTAGATAAATGAGAAGCACCATCCAAAGTGGGATGAATGCTGTCTCGTCTCATAAGACCAGGTTTTCCCCAAAAAGAGCTCCAATTGTCAATGTAGCCCACGTCATTTTTAGGACACCACACAGACAGACAGCGGTTCAAGGATGACGAGCGGCTAAACATGTCATCACTGGTCAGATTGGGGAGGGGCCCAGAGAATACTACAGTGGCAGACATCGTTTTTGCAAAGTCACACACCGATTCTATATTAAGTTTCGTGACTTCCGACTGCCGGAGACGGATGTCATTAATGCCGGCGTGAATAACAATTGTGGAATATTTACAGTTACTTTTAGCCAGCATTTTCAAATTTGACTCGATGTCGCCTGCTCTGGCCCCAGGAATGCATGTGACTATGGCCGCTGGAGTCTCTAGGTTCACGTTTCTGACTACAGAGTCGCCAATGATCAGAGTTTTTTCCTCAGCAGGTGTGTCGCTGAGCGGGGAAAAACGATTAGAAACGTGAACAGGTTGGTGGTGAACCGGGGCTTTGCGACTAGGCTTCCTTCTCACCGTCACCCACCCAGTCTCCTCGCTGCTGAGGAGAGCCGGGGAACCGGTGACAGGGGGACCTAAGCTAGCTAGCTCCGCTGCAGCTAATGGGCGTCCGTCGAGATTAACTGGCGCAGACGGTGTTTCAATGCAGCGGAGCCGGGATTCCAAATCAGACAACCTCGCCTCGAGCGCCTCAAAAAGACAACATTTATTACATTTACCATTATCACTAAAAGAGGCAGAGGTGTAGCTAAACATCTGACAGAGAGAGCACACCAGAGGAGGAGAGGAAAGAGAGCTAGTAGCCATAGCTAGTGGCTCGAGAGCTGGAGAGCAAACCACACAGGCAGACAGCAAAACAGGAAGTGACGATACGTTACCACAAGGAAGTGACGATATTTGGGTTTTGCCCAAAATGTTTGAGATTTTTGGGCAGTTCGGTGTCACGGTGGTTAGCACCATCAACTCACAGCAAGTAAGCCGTGGGTTCGAGCCCATCTCTGGCCAGCGGTCACCTTTCTCTGTGGAGTTTGCAAGTTCTCCCCGTGTCTGCGTTGTTGTTTTCCAGGTACTCCAGTTTCCTCCCACAGTCCAAAGACGTGCGCGTTAATTGGCACTAACTGAGGATAAATTATCCTTGGGTATGAATGCAAGAGTGAATGGTTGTCTGTCTCTCTGTGTTGGCCCTGCGATGTGTACTGGCGATCTGCCCAGTGTGTACCACATCTCAGGTCCAAAGATGCTGGGATAAACTCCAGGCACCCACCCCCCCTTTCCCGGCGACCTGAAAAGGGTTAAGCATTTAAGAAGGTGAATGAATGAATGTTTGGTTTTCAGTAAAGAAATGATCAAATTTACTAAAAGGTCTGAAAATTTAGGCGAAAAATCTCAAATGTACAAAAAAAGCCAGCAACTTGATTATAAAGTCACAAATGTATAAAAAAAATGCCACAAATGAATACATTCGCAAATATATAAGGAAAAAAGAATCAAAGGTATGTACACATTTATGAGAAGTCCTAAAATTTACACCCCCCCCCCAAAAAAAAAAAGATGCTCAATTAATTACACTTCAAATTTACAAGGAAAAATGCATATTTATAATAGAAAATGAACTTTGCAAGAAAAAATTGTCTTAAATTTGCTACTGGAGCTTCTAGCATGCGGGTAACAAGATCCTCTACAAGCCGTCACCCATATACTGTAACTGCTCCAAAGTCCAACACCAGTCTCCATCTATCTTCCTACATCGCTCTGACAAGTCGGCTATGGAACTCTCTTCCAGCGTCTGTGTTTCCTGCTGCTCCAAACATAGACTCATTCAAGTCAACTGTAAATGCATTTTTGGTTGATCAATTATAAACTTTTGTTAGCTGTTAATTTTTAAGATTTTGATTTGTATGATGTGATGTGGTCAGTGATTTAATACTCTGCTTAATGGCCAATGTTTCATCTCTCAGATAGCAACACCAGGCCTTAAACCTTGATTATAAAAAAAAACAAGGAGAGAGAAAGAGAGAGATGCTGCAAATTTATGAAGATGCTCAAAATTTATCAGAAACGTCATATTTCTGAAACACATTGATGCTCATACAGAATGACTGTACAGCATATTTGGATATTTGCTCTAGATTACTCCTAAATATCCAAATCTGGTGTTCAGGATGGTCCGTTTTCACCTTTGCATGTTTAGGTTCCTCTACAAACCAAAGTTGGATAAGTGGTTAAAACATGTGGATGAATATTTGAATTTCTTTGTTTAAAGAAAAAAATCTGAAATCACTGAATCAGTGTGTATTTCTGTACTATATTATTAGGTATGACGTGTTTGTAGTGTGAATGTTAACCTGAAGCTGTTCTGCTCCGTCTCCTCCCAGTCAGGGCCAGAGCTGCAGACCTCCTAATCAACCCGCTGGACCCTCGCAATGCTGACTCCATTCGAGTCAAAATCGCTGATCTGGGAAATGCCTGCTGGGTGGTAAGACACCATACCCTGAATCTGATCTACATATTGATGAAGCATTATTGAGCCCCAGAAATAAATTGATACCAGAGAAGAATCCTGAGTCATTTTCAGTGGGGAGAAATACAGCTGAGCTGCATGTACCTGCCACACATGTTCTGTGTTCTGACCAGTTTTGGATCAACAGGGGTCTGCAGCCTGCGGCTCTCTGAGACGAGCAGCTCTTTTCCCATAACCTGTGGCTCGCTGTATGTTTGGAAAAAAACTAAGGAGAAAAACTCACAAATAAAAGTTTATGAAGACAGTAGTAATGAGAAAAACATCATTTTATGCAAAGAAAAGCTGCAAATTGGCGAGAGAAAGGTCTAATAAAAGTTTGCTGAGAAAAGTAGTAAAGCAGATTCTAAGAAAAATTTGGTAAATTTGCAAGAATTTATGAATTTTAGTAAATACAACATCAGATGTACAAAAATAATAAGTTTTCAATTTAGGAGGAAAAAAGCTAAACTTTACCTGAAAAAAGTTTCTAATTTACAAGAAATGCATTTGAAGATTCTCTTTGCAAGAAAATGTTGCAGATTTATTAGAAAGGCCCTAAATTTGCATTCGCCAAGCTGCATATTCACACAAGAATATCACAAATGCACAAAGAAGCTGCAGTTTGAAGAGGAAAAATGTTATCTATTGCTGCATGTTCAAAGTCAGATTGATGCTTGTAGTGCGTTCCTTAAACATCTGAGGTCAAAAATGTGCAGAATGGTGTCAGGTCCAATTTGACCACGTTCCAGCACAAGTCAGAAAGCCCTGATGCTCTTGTTAGCCACTGTTAGCACCTCTGACTGAAAACAATGCCCTACATGGTAATTTTGCTTATGGAAAAAAAAAATGCAGCAGCAGAAGTTGGGTAGTATGATCGACTAGAAGAAGGACATAAAACAGAAATGCAAATAAGACTAGAACAAGCATATAAAGCAGAAGAGAAAATAAAGAGTTCATTTTACATACATGGGTGCAGCCATGCTGGATTCTTTTCTTGGGCATCTGACTTTATAAGCTAAAAAAAAAAACAATTTGGCTATTCTACCCTCATTTTAAGGCTCAAATGCATTTTTCCTCCATACAATTTTTTTCTTTTGGATATAATGGTTCTTTCAATAGCAGAGGTTGCCAAACCTCGCAGAGGACCGTGCGTTCCACTCCATTCTGACCTCTTTCTTCATCTCCTCTCCTTGTCAGCATAAACACTTCACAGAAGACATCCAGACGAGACAATACCGCTCCATTGAAGTCCTGATTGGAGCAGGTTACAGTACTCCTGCTGACATCTGGAGCACTGCCTGTATGGTGAGGAAACTCCCATAACTGCAGTACAACACATACCAGTTGCACGTGCGCATTTTGTAGATTTTGTGGTCGAATACTCTGTGTGTTTGTAGGCATTTGAACTAGCCACTGGAGATTACCTGTTTGAGCCTCATTCTGGAGAGGACTACTCCCGAGATGAGGGTGAGTATTTAAACTTTTGTCATATAGACAGATGTTGTAATGGCCATATGTAGAACCGTGATGATGTTGTCCTGAAGTTGTAAAAAAATAATTTGAGCAAGAAACAAGTGTTTATTGTAAAAGTAAAAGTGTCTAAAATGTCTGAGATTAAGTGCCCTATTATGACGATCTAATGTTTGCATCTGTGCCGTTCGCCAGTGGTTTAGGTAATTTGTAGTGGTGCGTTTCCCATTTTCACAGTTTGCGCCCTTGTCATCCAAATAACCATTGATTGCACCAAAGGTTGTGCTAGACTTTTTTTTTTTAAACTGTCATTTTGACAGACAGGATTGTAAAAATTCTGTCATAATCTATTTTAATTAGATCACCCTCAGTGTAATCTGTCAAAATGACAGATTTCAGATTTTTCTGTCATTGCTGAAAAAAAAAAATCTGACAATGGACAATTTTCAGTTAAGCCAACCTCTGCTCTGCACATGTCTTACACTCATAGGAGTGGACTCATTAAAAAAGGGTGTGGATGGATGCAAAGTTGGTGTATTGCACTAAATAATTACAAGAGTGAGGACATGCCTTTTACTCATTTTGCCAGTGCAAAGTCTGTTTTTTTTCCCGCCATCTTCATATCAAAGTGGACTTAGACATGACCAAAAATAAGTTTTTCCAATTCTGACAATGCACTTTTGAGTAGATCGTCATAATATGGCCCTAAATATTACATAAAGGTTGTCACAGTTTTTCTCCGTCATTAAGACAGCAAGTTCAGTATTATGCTTATTAAAAGTTCAAATTAAATCACAGAGATAGAGCATACTGTCCATATATTACCAACATGTTTGCACAATCTAAGCAACCACAACAAGTTAACCATTAATCTTTCCTGGAAAATAACAAGTCACAAAACAACTTCAGACTAATGGAAACTTTCAGTTCTCTCCATTGCTGAAAGGACTTCCTGATCTTGACATGAGTGTGTTAAAGCTGAGCCCCTGAGGACACATTGCTGGGGGAAGGGGGGATCCAATTTTGAAGCCAAAATAGAATCATTAAATTTCAGAGAATGAAATGCAATTCGTTCCACGTTTTACTTTATTCATTACTATGTCTTATTTAATTTGTTCACACATTTTTACTTGCTTTCCCCAGGTCTTACTGAACTCATTTCCAAGTTTTACTTTGTTACCACATTTTACATTATTCATTCTCATGTTTTACTTGATTTGCTCCCACGTTTTAGTCCAGTAGCTTATGTGCAAGATTTATTAACAGTTTTGGTATTGCTTTGTAAATTGCTGTTTTAAGGACAGTGCAAGTTGATGCACCTTGATATCAATCAGTGTAAACTTGCCAGATTGTAGCCAGTGGCTAATTTCCATTTGTTGTCCGTGGGTTACAATTTTTTCTTCCCCCATTCTATTATGCTGAGCACCAAGCTAGAGGGCGGGAAGTACCATTTTTATATGGTCTTTGGTATGACCCGGCCGGGGCTTGAGCCCATGACCTCCCGGCTGGTGGGGGGGGGTGATCTACCACTAGGCCACCACTCCAGCATAACAGCTAGTCTTGCAATTCAGCCCTTTAGGTGCTGTGCTGTTTTGCTGTTACAGACGGATTCTTTAAGGTAATTAGAATGGGTTTAAGATAAGACATATTCACTTCAGGATCAAGCGTGCTTAGAGTACAGTTACAGCACGGAGCAAACACAGTAGTATGAAAGGGTAGTTTGAATTTTGGCTTGGCTTCAGGTATAAAAGATGTTATATCTGTAACTGACAGAAGGCACAACTTTAGCGTAAGTAAGCGACTAATAGAAAAAAATGGGAACAACATGGGTAGGAAATAATTAACACTAGAGGTAAAATAATGAAAACGTCAGTATGAGTTGAATTCTGTCACCATTTTTAAAACCGTAAAATGAATGTAGACAGAAATTTGATGCTGACTACTATACTGTCAATAATGGAGAAAAACTGTAACAATAAAACTAGTTTTTCTAAGTGGATGAAAATACCATGTTAGCATAATCTAGATTTTAGTCACCCCTCTTCCCAAATCCCTCTGTCCACTGTCACCTGTAAGTCCTGTCCTTTAAATCTGCCGCTATGCCTCCTCCACTCATCTTCTGTTCTGAGTTTTTGTTTTACTGTTATAGACAGTAATTTCACATAGCTGACTGTACTGTGTTATGCTAATGATAGAATGTGAACAAGCCAGTGGTTTAACACAACGTATGAGAATATCCACTTTCTGGTCACATCTTGATATATTGTTTTAGCTGCAGAAAGACTAATTGCATGCGCTCTCATCCTCATCTTGCACCTTCAAGTTTTAGATTTCATTCAGTTCATTGTGCTGTTTTTTTCCCTCACTGCATGTAAAGTACATTTAAAACAAAACAAGGCTACTGTACTAGTTTATAGAGGCACTTTTGGTCTTCCACAGTTAAGGCCAAGTTAAAAATACAGTTGACCGATGAATTTGAATGCATGTCACTTATATTTGTTTCATTTCCTCTCTACTGTGGAGGCAGAGCTCACTAACAGTTTTTTCTTCTTTACTATTTGTGACTGTCTCTCTTTTCCTTCTTCTTCCCTCTCTTTTTATCCCTCCACTTTCCCCTCTGATTTCACTCCTGTCCCTTTGCCATTTTTTTTAATATTCTTTTAAATCTCTCATAATTTACTTTCATCTCTCTGGCTTTATCGTTTCTGTTTCTGTTCATATTTCTTTCCTTGTCTTTAATTTTTTTCCCATCCATTTTCTCTTTCCCATTTCCTTCTGCCTTCCCCTCCCCTCTTCCCCATAGACCACATAGCCCACATCATAGAGCTGCTGGGCTGTATTCCGAGGCACTTTGCGCTCTCTGGAAAATATTCCCGGGAGTTCTTCAACAGAAGAGGTAGCGCTGGCCAGAGAGCTGGTGGGATCGGTGCACTCGGATGTCTGTGGGGGACAAAAATGGACACGACTGCACCTTTTTAAAAAAAAAAAAAAAAATCTTAAAGGGCGACGAAATTGACAGTTGCAGCTCAGTCTGTGTTTGTGTCCACGCAGTGCCCTGCAGCAGGCAGCAGAGTGTGTCGGTACCATTTAGCCAGTGTATGTGCGTGTTGATGTGTGTGTGCATGCCGTAACGCTGAACCGTGCTTGTCCCCTCTGTGATGTATGTGGTGGTGGGCAGACCACATCGCTCTGATCATGGAGCTCCTTGGGAAGGTCCCACGCAAAGTGGTCGCAGCTGGGAAATACAGCCGAGAGTTTTTCTCCAAGAAAGGTAAACGACACCGTGGTTAGTGACTGGTTAGGAGTGGTGTACACCCTGCCACAGAGCATAGAAGCAGGGTGTGAGGAGCACAGCTGTGGCTTAAAAACAAAACAAGTAGCGTTTACTCTGGAGTAAAATTTGCACACATTACTTTAAATCAGGACCAGGTTTTTTTTTAAACAAACCGTAGGGCTTGGCAATCATAAAAATTAAATCTAACGTTATATAATAATGATAAACTATAATATATTCAGAATTTTCTGTCTCACATCTTTCCTCAATATGCCAGACTTTAAGATACAGACGTAGACTCCGGCCCATGTAGAATTTAAATAAACCTGCATTCTTGTTAATGGTCAGCAGGACTCAACATATTTAGTTGACCAAAAAGAAAACCTATGGTAAACAAACCAGAGAGATTACAAAAGGGACATATACATAGTAAAAAAAGCAAGATTTTTATAACTAAAGATAATTTAGGAAAAAGTCAGCAAACTTTTCAAATGGTGAAGTTTTGTCATATTTGACTACTAAACTTGAGCTAATTTAATTAAAGGTCCCATATTGTGCAAAATCTTCGTTTGTGTTAACCTTATAAAAAAATGCCATAGGTTGCATGTGTACCAGTTAAATATTAAAACACTGCCTTCTCAAAACAATACACACTGCCTTTATTTAGTTAAACTCGTAAAGAAATGACTGGATTGCACTTCCTGGGTTTTATGACATCACAAACTAACAAACCCCACCTTCCATTCTCTATTCTATACCCCAGCTGCCTCCTTGCATTTTATTGGTCCATTCAAAAAATGATAATGAACAGGATGAAACATATTTCAGGGAGAACTTATGAAGTTCTCTTTCATAGCATTCCCAACAACTCCCCCAATCCATCAGACGGGTTGGGATAGCTCTGGTAACCTTAGTGACACTTCACTCGTGTTACTCAGGGAACCAGTGTTACGTGAATAACCTCCAAGATCTGATGAACTATAAAACCACTCAGTTATTTTATTTTATTTTGGTCTTTAAAACTACAAATAGCTGTCCTTGAGGATATCATCACTTAAAATTAATATGTGAAAAATGCACAATATTGGACCTTTAAGAGCTATAAAAATACGCTAAAAGTTTTATGAAATGCCCGTGGTGTGGTATTAATGAGTAAACCTTGTCACATTCTGTTTATAAAACGACAAGCTGAAAAAGTCCAAAAGACCATATTTGAAGCTTTAAAATTGAACTTTTATAGCCAGTCTGATTTTATTTAATTACGTTGTCCAAATAAATAAAATTAGCTTTCTGTAATTTAAAACAAAATGTATCAAATTTAAATTTCTAAGATTTTAATACAATATGAATTTGATTTACATACAAATTCATCCTATTAAAATTGTGTTCCTGACAATAAAGTGAAAAAAAAAACCTAAGAACACAAGTGTATATAGTTCTTCCACTTTAATTATTTGATGTTTCTTCACATAACTGATTGTAGTTATCTCAGCCTTTGATAAATGTCCCTAAATGTCTAAAAATAATTTAAACTTAGCATACCAGCAAAGGAGAGGCTATACACAAGTTAATGTATGTGTTAAAGGCGGCGGTGGCTCAGGAGGTAGAGCAGGATCATCTAATAACCGGAGGGTTGGCGGTTTGAATCCCGCTCTCCCCAGACATCCTGCTGCTGTGTCCCTGGGCAAGACGCTTTACCCGCCTTGCCTCCAGTGTCCGTCATGGACGCTGGGTATGAATGTGTATAAATGTTCGGTAGTGGTCGGAGAGGCCGTTGGCGCAGATTGGCAGCCAAATTTCTGTCAGTCTGCCCCAGGGCAGCTGTGGCTACAGTAGTAGCTTACCACTGTCAGTGACCCTGTTTACATGGTCATGAGTAAACCGATAAAGGTACTAAACAGTTTATGGTGTTTATTTGGCAAATAAACTAGGTGTGTTAATCTGTTTTCTCATAAACTGGTAATGGCCTTTAACTGATAAAAAGGTAATCGGATTACTGTGTTTACATGACAGTTTGAATAATCAGGTGACTCCAGAAGGCTGATTATAATTGGTTTACTCGTGACCATGTAAACATGGTCAGTGTCTGTGGAGTCAATGAATAATGTATCCATTGTAAAGTCTTTGAGTGTCTATGAAAAGCGCTATATAAATCTGATGCATTATTATTATTAGACGCATTTTTGTCAAATTTAATTCCAAAAGAATTGCTAAATTTTATGGTGTTCATTCACCACATGCTAAATTAGGGTTTACAATTTAGTGTTGTTTTAGAAAGGAGAATTTATCAAAATTAGCCACAACTTGTAACAGTTACGGCTAAGTCCCAGTCTGTACATATACAAAATCAGAGTACCGTATTTTTTGGACTATAAGGCACACTTAAAATCCGTTAATTTTCTCAAAAATCGACAGTGCGCTTTATAATCCGGTGCGCCTTATGTATTAATTCTGGTTGTGCTTACTGACCTCGAACCGATTTTATGTGGTACACGGCGCTCAAAAATCTGTCAAAAATGTTTTAGTACGACTTTGGTAAGCTACGAAGCCGAACCGCTTGATGGATTGTCGGAGCATTACGGTAGTCAGGAGCCTCGCGGAGTAATATGTGCTTCATCATAATGGCCGGATGGCTTTTTCCACAAATCTCCATCCCTATTGATCTGCCACTCCATGCACGCCCATCTCACCGATACTGTCAAAACCCAAGTGAAGCAAACTAATTCGGAGCTTGCCATCATTCCGGGTGGATTAACCAAAGAACTCCAACCGCTATATTGGTGTCAACAGGTCGTTCAAAGTTAAATTGCTAGCGAGTTACGTCACTATCTGCCAACGGATCGTGGATTGAAACTGCTCCTGTTTAGCTGTAATTAATATTCAAAAATGATATTTTTGGGACGAAAGAATTCAAGCGTCCCGGCATTTGTTTGCATTGTTTACTTCTCGGGGCTGCTGCCGGAGAGCGAGCCGTATCGACTACCGAGCGAGTACCGAGCAAGTATTCTGGCCAATATGGCGATGTAAAGAGCCACAGACCAAAAAACGTACATTTGCTTGTGGAACAGGTCATTCACACTCGCAGACAATTGCGCTATATGTGTCTATAATGACTATAGATAGGATTTTCTTTCCATGCACGCAAAAAAAATAAATAAAAAATTCCCAGATCCGACTACCTTGCGTCAATACCCAAAAGCCGATGGTGTATAGAACACGTATATTAGGATTTGTATGTGAAATTTCGGCATCGAAACTGCTCCCGTTTAGCTGTAAACGGGAGCAGTAATTACGGCTGTAAATACGGCTCGCTCTCTGGTGGAGAGCGAGCCGTATCGAGTACCGAGCGAGTATTCTGGCCAATATGGTGATGAATAGCCACGGACTAAAAACGTTTCGCCTGCTCGTGGAACAGGTCATTCACACTCGCAGACAATCGCGCTATATGTGTCTATAATGACTATAGATAGGATTTTCTTTCCATGCACGCAAAAAAAAAAATTTTTTCCCGGCTCCGACTACCTCGCTTTAATGCGCCTTATAATCCGGTGCACCTTATGTATGAAATTAGACCATCAAATAGACCGTTCATTGATATTACGCCTTATAATCCGGTGTGCCTTATAGTCCCAAAAATACGGTATTAGAATAATAACAAGCCTTAATAAGTCCGACAATGGAGAGATTTTCAGGCGTATACTACACTTCTGACCCTGGTTACATACAGTATGAGCCAGGTAAGTGTGCAAGTCTGTGTTTGATATATAGCTGATAACCCCTGCACTGTGATTTATTCTTTGAGTTTCTCTCCATCTCCTTTCCTCTCTGCTCATATATTCTTCATAATGTGTCATGAGACCTGAATATTCTGGCTTTGATGTTGTCTCTATCTGAGGTCTGAGGCTTCGCTCGATGTCTCAATGTTCTCCCTTTTATCTCCTGGTGCTCCGTTAATCTGCTCTGACTTTCTCGCTCTGTGGACTTTTCCCCGTCTGCCTGGAAGCCTTCGACCGCTCACTCCTTTGTTTCATGCGTGCTGATTTTGGTTTACCTTTGGAGAAAGCCGGTGCACTGATGAGAGACAAAACACCTCCAAAATTGTACTGCTTCTGTATTACACAGATGTAATGATGCAGCAACCATCTGCGACAAGAAATGTCTCCATTAGTGCAAAAAAAAACCCCATAAAGTTAAACGTTGCTTTCAGAATCCCCCCATCCACTCAGCACTGAGGAAAACCAGGTTACCATGGCAGCCGAGGTTTAAACCGGACCTTCATTTTTGATCTCTTCATCATTAATCATTCCTTCACACTTTCTTCTCCGTCAGTCATGTCCACCCAGCCAACCCCCCCCCCTCCTGAATAATGAATGCGTTCTCTGCTCCGTCTCTTGTCTATTTCTGTCCATTTCTTACCCTATGGTCTTCTGGTTTTCAGCCAAGACTCTGCAGGTTTCCACGCACCTCACTGATTAACAATCCCTGCAAACAAAGAGAGGTGGAGTAATTAGTGAAATAAGGTGCCGTTCGGCTGGAGGCTGCCTGATCACGGCTTTCACGGGCATCTGATTAAATGGCCAAATACCCAAAGAGGGGGAAAAAGTACAATTTTAATTTTTTTTTTTTTTGAGTGTCAAAAAATTCAGTGCAACATCTGTTTCTAAAACAACATCCATACAGATGTAGATCAGAAAGGAGAGCAATATCACAACCCATAAGTCATAAGTGAGATAAGTCTGGTGTTGAACGCTCAATTGTGCTCAAGTGAAATTAGCATTTCCTTATGAAATTAATCACTCAAGTACAAGGGAGAGTTTTCCTTTACTCTTTCCAGTTTGTGGGGTTCTTCTGTTGAATTTGTGACAATTGCTCATAGATTTAGTGATATTTTCCTTATAAATATTACCTTTTTCACAAATTTGAAACTTTTTTCCATGTAAAAAATTGCAACTTTTTATTTTTTATTTATAAAATTGAAATGAGGTGTAAACTTGAGACTTTTTTTTAAAAAAAATGTTCTGCTTATATTTATGATTTTCTTTTTAAAAAATTGGATTAAAAATGATAATCTCACTACTTTTTTATAAATTTGTGAGTTTTTTGTGATAAAATTGTTACTTGCAACGTTTTGCTTATAAATTTGGGACTTTTTCTCAAATTGGTAACTTTTTAGTTATTCCTTTAAAGCTGAGCCGGAAGTTTAAAAAAAAAAAAAAGAACCCAGTTGCATGGTCCCAATAATCCAATAACTGTGAATAATCAGATAGTGGTAATAATCAGATTTGATGTGTTTACATGCACTGAATAAATTGATTATTGGGCAGGTATCTACTTGTGATGATGTGATTTCTCATAACCTGATAATGGCCTTTATGTAGTTATTTTGTTTGCACAAGTGGTTGAATAATCAGATAACTCCAAAAATTCAGTTATAATTGGTTTATTTGTGTGCACGTAAACATGGCCGATGATTCCAGTTGTGATTTCATGAAAAATAAAATCTAAAATTATTTTATTTATTTTATTAGAATTAATAAAATTACTACAGCTGCAATCAATTCTGATTAAAAGCAAGTTATTATGAATACTAAAGGGCTCTTGTAGAGCGCATACCTTCACCAAGGTCGGTCTGTCTGTTTGTGAGCAGGATTACGGAAAAACTACTGAATGAATTTTGATGAAAGTTTCAGCCGAGGTGGCCCTTGGGCTACGGCTGAACCCAGTAGATTTTTGACATGATCTGGGTCAGGATACAGATTCTGGATCACATTTTTACTTTCTTTAACATTGCAAGATAGGGGCTTGGTGGAGGTATGTGCTCTTGGATCACCTCCAAAATCTAATAGGTTCAAAGGCCACCTCTGCTGCAAATTTCATCAAAGTCCATCCAGTAGGTTTGCATAATCCTGCAAACAAACAAACTGTCCCAATCACATTACATCCCAGGCAGAGGTGATAGCACATAATAAACAGAATATAAACACTTCTGACTAGTCAGTGTATAGTCAAGTACAAGTAAAAAGTATCCTGCAAAAAGTACAGTTCTTTGACAAAGTTACTTGACTACATGCACATGAGTAAATGTGTCTCAATACTACTCACCTCTGAACAACAGTCTATCTAAAATGTAAAACAATCCTTTTTTAGCTGAAGAAATCACCCAATAATAACTCATCTAGTATGATGTAATTATGTGTATATTACATTGTGTTTTATTTAGAAATGGATGTTGCTGTTGAACTGTTGATTCCAAAGCTGTGGGAACCTCAGATCAAACATCACTCAAATCTTCAAGTAAAACTCTATCTGCATGGCTGGCTGTGACCAGAGTTTAAGGATAAGGCTGGTTGTGTTCTTTTATTATTTTATACAAATCCAACAAAAAACAACAAAGCTACAGTTTACGCTTTTAGCGCTTTGTGCTACTCTGGATCAAATTTTGGGGCTGATCATGTGGTATTCTTCAACAGAAACCATTTAGGTGTACACCCCATAGCTCAGTTGATTTAATTGTATTTTGTTTGAGTCACATTCTGTAGACAACATACAGTGGTGTGAAAAAGTGTTTGCCCCCTTCCTGATTTCTCATTTTTTTGTATGTTTGTCACACTTAAATGTTTCAGATCATCAAACAAATTTAAATATTAGACAAAGATAACACAAGTAAACACAAAATGCAGTTTTTAAATGAAGGTGTTTATTATTAAGGGGGGAAAAAAATCCAAACCTACATGGCACTGTGTGAAAAAGTGACCCCCCCCCCCCCCGTTAAAACATACTGTAAATTAACTGTGGTTTATCATATCTTTGGAAAGCTGAGTTCAGTTTCTCTAGCCACAGCCAGACCTGATTACTGCCACACCTGTTCTCAATCAAGAAATCACTTAAATAGGACCTGCCTGACAAAGTGAAGTAGACCAAAAGATCCTCAAAAGCTAGACATCATGCTGCAATCCAAAGAAATTCAGGAACAAATGAGAAACCAAGTAATTTAGATCTATCAGTCTGGAAAAGGTTATAAAGCCATTTCTAAAGCTTTGGGACTCCAGCAAACCACAGTGAGAACCATTATCCACAAATGGTGAAAACATGGAACAGTGGTGAACCTTCCCAGGAGTGGCCGGCTGACCAAAATTACCTCAAGAGCACAGCAATGACTCATCCAAGAGGTCACAAAAGACCCCACAACAACATCTAAAGAACTGCAGACCTCACTTACCTCAGTTAAGGTCAGTGTTCATGACTCCACCATAAGAAAGAGAGTGGGCAAAAATGGCCTGCAAGGCAGAGTTCCAAGACGAAAACCACTGCTGAGCAAAAAGAACATAAAGGTTTGTCTCAGTTTTGCCAGAAAACGTCTTGATGATCCCCAAGACTTTTGGGAAAATACTCTGCGGACTGATGAAACAAAAATTGAACTTTCTGGAAGTTGTGTGTCCCATTACATCTGGCATAAAAGTAACACAGCATTTCAGAAAAGGAACATCATACCAAAAGTAAAATATGGTGGTGGTAGTGTGATGGTCTGGGGCTGTTTTGCTGCTTCAGGACCTGGAAGACTTGCTGTGGTAAATGGAAGCATGAATTCTGCTGTCTACCAAAAAATCTTGAAGGAGAATGTCCAGCCATCTGTTCGTGACCTCAAGCTGAAGCGCACTTGGATTCTGCAGCAGGACAAGATCCAAAACACACCAGCAAGTCCACCTTTGAATGGCTTAAGAAAATCAAAATGAAGACTATGGAGTGGCCTAGTCAAAATCCTGACCTGAATCCAATTGAGATGCTGTGGCATGACCTTAAAAAGGTGGTTCATGCTTGAAAATCCTCCAATGTAATGTACTTTATTTATATAGCCCTTTAAAACAAACCGTAGGTGACCAAAGTGCTTTACAGAAAATTAAACAGCATTAAAAACACACAGCATTAAAAACAAATAACATAAAGAAATAAGAATAAATACCTGAAAATAAAATTAAGAATAAAATAAAAACAAATTCCAAGACAAATATCACCACTATTGGGTATTAAAAGCCATCCTAAACAAATATGTTTTAAGTTCTGATTTAAAAAGGGCCAGGTCAGAGATAGCACGTAGGTCAGGGGAGAGATTATTCCAGAGCCTGGGGGCGACAACAGAAAAGGCTCGGTCACCCCAATGTTTATACCTTGACCTGGGCACATCCAGCAAAAGCTGACTGGATGACCTCAAAGCCCTGCCTTGATCACGGACAGTCAAAATCTCAGACAGATAAACCGGAGCAAGGCCATTAAGAGCTTTAAAAACAAAAAGCAAAAGTTTAAAATTAATTCTAAAATGGACTGGAAGCCAGTGAAGTGAAAAAAGGATTGCCTAGGTGTGTTGGTCAAAAGACGGGCCGCTGCATTTTGCACAAGTTGAAGGCGGCCGAGAAAAAACTGAGAGATGCCAACATAAAGTACATTGCAGTAATCAAGTTGAGAAGTGATTAAAGCATGGATGGCTATCTCAAGATCGTGACTGCTCAGGAAAGGTTTGGCTTTGGATACCAGATGTAATTGATAAAAGCTCATCTTGACTACATTGTCAGTCTGTTTATCAAATTTTAAATGGCTGTCAAAAATCACCCCCAAATTTCTGACAACTGAACTGAGCCTTAAAGAGAGGGTACCAATGCCAGCCGTTACAGTATCTCCAAACATAATACATTCTGTTTTTTCTTCATTTAAGTGGAGAAAATTTTGGCTTAACCACAACTTAATGTCAGTGATGCAGTCCAATAGAAGACTTTGTGAGTTTGTTTGTTCTGGGTTCAAAGGTAAATAAAGCTGCAAATCGTCCACATAACGGTGGAAAGACATTTTGTGCCTGGCTATTATTGACCCGAGTGGCAGCATATATGATGAAAACAGAATAGAGTCAAGGATAGAGCCCTGTGGGACCCCACAGGAGAGAGAGGCACTAGAAGAAGACATGTCACCAATCATTACAGAAAAAGTTCCGTTAGATAGGTAGGATTCAAACCACTTAAGTGCAGTGCCATGGATGCCAAAATGGTGATTCAGGAGTGACAAAAGGATTGTATAGTCCACAGTGTCAAAGGCTGCTGTAAGATCTAGCAGCACTAAGACCACGGGGCATTTGGCATCAGCAGACATCATCATATCATTGTGCACCTTTAGCAGGGCAGACTCAGTGCTGTGACCAGATCTAAACCCAGATTGAAACTTCTCAAAAATAGAGTTGTTTTCTAAAAAAGATTGCAACTGTATAAAAACAGCTTTTTCTAAAACCTTAGATAAAAAGGGCAAATGAGAAATGGGTCTAAAATTAGATCAAAACTGAAGGGTCAAGGTGAGTTTTTTTAAGAAGGGGCCTAACCACAGCATGTTTAAAAGCAGGCGGGATAAATCCTGAACTAAGGCAGGAATTAATAAAAACCAAAAGACCAGGCCCTACAGTGTTAAAAACCCTTTTCAGTATTCCAGCAGGAACAACATCCAGTGAGCAATTTGTCGGCTTCAGAGACTTCACTATATCAGTAAGTGATGATAAAGAGACCAACTCAAACTGTTCAAACACAGCAGAGTAACCCAGGACAACAGACAAGCTCCCATTAAAACTGTTATTAATAGCTCGTCTGACAGAGTCCACTTTATCAGCAAAAAAGTGAAGAAAAGTCTCACATGTTGTAAACGAATCATCTTTTACAGTCTGAGTGCGTGGGTTTATAAAAGAGTTAATTGTGTTAAATAGCACTCTAGGACAGTGACTGCTGCTAGAAATAATATCGGAGAGATACTGAAATTTTGCCTTTTGCACGGTCCTCTGGTAATCAGCAAGACTGTCCCTAAAAATTCCCAGAGACGCATGTAATTTGTCCTTTTTCCACCTCCGTTCAGCCTGCCTGACCCGTTGCCTAAGTGCACGGGATGTGTCACGAAATGTGGCTGAATTACAACAATTCTGCAAAGATGAGTGGGCCAAAATTCCTCCACAGCGCTGTAAAAGACTCATTGCCAGTTATCGCAAATGCTTGAATGCAGTTGCTGCTGCTAAGGGTGGCCCAACCAGTTATTAGGTTTAGGGAGCAATCAGTTTTTCACACAGGGCCATGTAGGTTTGGATTTTCTTCCCCTATTAGTAAACACCTTCATTTAAAAACTGCATTTTGTGTTTACTTGTGTTATCTTTGTCTAATATTTAAATTTGTTTGATGAAACATTTAAGTGTGATAAACATACAAAAAAATGAGAAATCAGGAAGGGGGCAAACACTTTTTCACAGCAGTGTATGATGGTACCATTCGAGTCGCTATTATTTTGACACTATTTGTTAAAAATAGAAAGAAAAACAATCAGCCGTATTCTTTTTTTTTTCCGACAGACCAGACTACTATACATTTCTGTCCTTTATTCTCACGCCCTCCTTGAGCCCTCTTTGAGCCAGCTCTGTTTAACTCTGTGCAGGTGAGCTGCGGCACATTACCAAGCTGAAGCCGTGGTCCCTGTTCGACGTACTGGTGGAGAAGTATGGCTGGTCGCACGAAGACGCCGGACACTTCACCCACTTCCTTCTGCCCATGCTGGAGATGGTACCCGAAAAGAGGGCCTCGGCCGGCGAATGCCTCAACCACCCCTGGCTTAACTCATAGCCACAAACTCTCACGACGCGCCCTCCTCTTCCTGTCCGACAGTTTGCTCAGACATCACCGCCCGGTGGCCACCTGTAGGATCACAACGTGGACAGAAACTGGAGACAAACTGTGAAGATGATAAATACTTCCTTCCAGCCCTGTTCCACACATCCATTTCATGCTTATCTTACTGTGTTTAACTCCCACATTTCTCCTTTTCTTCCCCAAAAGGAATGTAAAGACAAGCTTGTGGACAAAAATAGATAATTTGGGAATGGAGGCTGTCTGCTTTGGTCAAACGAAGAAGTCAGGATTTATCTGAAAGAAATGTGATTTCTTTTTCTCTTCTTCTGCTGTCACGATATCAGCCAGTCTCTTGCTTCTCTCAATCTGTCCTGCTTCTGAGTTATTTTGGATTCATTCACAGGCTTTTCAGTTTCATGGGAGAAAACTATGGGTAGCCTTGATTCAGTGCTGACAACCTAAAACACCACCTACCATGAACTTTACATAGTGAAGGCCTCAAAGACAGATGAGTGTATGTGAGAGAATGAGCCTATTTGCCTGTGCTTAAAATCTGCCTACATGTTTTTTCCTGCCCTTAAAACCAGCCTTCGCCTCTTAAACCTGGATGATTCTCCCATGTCTGACTAAGAGTTTACAACCCGCTTTCTTCCAAGAATCTAATTTCCCCCAAACAAATCCCCTCTCACCTTTTTTTTTTTTTTTTTGGTTGTTTTCTGGAAACTGAGGGCTTGCCGAGCCTCGGGGAGGGGGGGGGGGGCACCACACTTAGAGTTCGTACAGAGACGGATAAAAAAAAGTGCTGGATGGGCAAAAAAATACAATCAAATATGGAGGAGGATTGCTTGGTCTTTTGAGACTATTTCTAAAATGCATGGAGAGACTGATGGATCAGCATGAAGGAATATGACAAACTAAAGATGGACGCTTCATTTTGTTTTTCTGTTTCATCGCATCTCTTGGACATTCTGTTTGAAAGACTTATGTTAGAATAATTTGGTGCCCCACTCTCCGACGAAGGTGACTCTTTTAGGGTTTCCTTCTCCGCCAGCTTTTGACATTCCTGAATCTTGTTCCTCCATCATTCCTGACTTTTTGTCCCTAAGATTCCTACTGTGAAACGTTTACCAGACCTGATTGGTACTATTCCCCTATAAATATTCCCCCTTACACCTTTTTATTTTGTTATTGTTGTTGTTCCCTGAGCTTCTCCAGAAAGGGGATTTTCACGTGGAGGTTGCACTTGTATTTGTAGATGTCCTTCAGGGATTTGAAATCTTTGTACATAGAACTGAGATCTGGCAACACATATAACAAAAGTGGACAAAGTTTCACACAAGTATCATTCCAAAAAAAAACAAAGGCTGTTGACAGAACTTGACTTCCTCTGATGAAGTAGGGTTGGAGTGAGCAGCCAAAGCTCAACCATGGACGATTGTTTGAGACTGAACTGTGCCACTTGCTGGCTGATTGAGAGTACTGCACCGTCACACTCTGCTAACTGCTGCTCTCAGTGCCAATGCTCCCAAGACGTTCCACTGTATCTCTCCATTTAATCGCCGTCTCTCTGTCAAACACACAACGAAACTTGCGTCATCACAATTAGTCCAGTTGCCTATTTTTCGCAATAAATGAAAAAAAAAATATGAGTATAAGTAAATGGTGAGATATTTTTCAAAACTATTTAATTCAGTAAAAACTAAAAAAATAGGGAAAAAAAGAAGACAACTTTTCTCTGGTTGTTGTGACCGTGACAGAATCTCGTCTTATACTGAGGTGATTGTGTTTGTCTGTCAGAGATGTTTTTATTTCTTTTGTCATTATTATTATTATCATTATTATTAATATTGAAAGAGTTTTTTTTACACAGTTGTCACCTCTTCCTTCCCTCCTTACTTGAACAGCGCTGCTCTGTCTGGGTTCTTGATGGTGATGAGAAAAAAAAAGTTTTGCAATAAAAGGGTATGTGACGAGTGCTTTTTTTTAATTATTATAATTATTTGCACCAAAACCTTCTGATCTCACTCTATCAGCCATGCTGACTGTTCTTCCTGATGACATTGACAGAATCACGTCTTGTCTGTTTTTCATTGACAGATTTAATAAAACTGTAAATTAATTAATCCCGTGCCCTTGATACAGTGGGTTTTCTGCTTTAAAGAAGATATTTGTAGTTTTTTCTATAATTATAATTTGGGTGTTTAGAAACAGCAGTTATGACATTGTACCAAAGATTACAAAGTACTGGCTGGTCTAAATGTTGTGTTTTACCACTGTTTTACTTGCAACAAGTGAGTGGCAAATGTCTCAACAGCCTTTAAGTACAGGTGCATCTCAAAAAATTGAAACAGACAAAAATTTTCCTAATTTAATTCCAAAAGTAAGCTTTCATATATCTGATATTCCTTAAGTACTTCCTGAGTACATAAAAATATTTGAAGCCTTATGACACGTCCATCTGTCTGTCCATCCATGTTTCACAGCATTTGCTACTACTCTTGGGCATTTGCCCAAGTGGTCAGACTTTTTTTTTTTTTTTTAAAAAGTGGCAAATTTGACCAGAAAAAGATAATAGTGAAGATCTCATGCCTAAAAATTATAATGCTGCCATGACTGCGTGAGGTCTAAGTGATTACTCGGTATATGGGGAGAACATGAGCATCACAGCGGCGCGACATGGTGCAAAACACCAGCCCATTCCGCTGTCCTTCGTGGGGATGCAAGCACACACAACTCAGCCAATGGGAGCCCCTGCTGGTTTCTCTGTGTGCTCGCGTGGCCATGTCTAAAAATTTAAAAGTTAACGCCGCCGTAACTGTGGAGCAGAATGGCGAGGTATGTCATATGCGGCCACACATACCTCGGGGTAGTGGAGACACAGTGGAGAGGCAAGGCACAGGACCGGCCGCTCGGGCTGTTTGTAGCCAGAGAGCGAGTCCACATTGTCGGCCAGCCGGGGGTGGAATCTCTGCTGGTGCCCCTCACGCAGTTTATGCCGTTTAATCGATCAATTCCAATTATTAAACAGTCGTGGCAAGTTGGTCCCATGCCCTCCGTTTTACATTTATTTTGTGCCAATCAGTGTGTGAATGGGTGGATAGCAGGATCTGTAAAGCGCTTTGGTCATCAAGAGATGAGAATAAAAGCGCTATATAAGTGAATGCCTTTTACCATTTTTGTGCACAATAATTTGAGACAGATGGTTCCCACCCCAACAATGGACAAGGAACGGCACTTAAGAAGTTCCTGTCCCCCTCAATTGGTTCCTGGTTGTAGAAACGGGACTGAGTTTATTTAGTTACGCTCTTAAATAAATGAGCAGTTTACACTTCCTGGATTCTGTGATGTCACAAGCCCGGCCAACACCAAGATCCAGTTACAATTTCATAAGAAATCCCTGGTAAGATGGACAATATGGGACCTTTAACGTGCCCCCCCCCCACACACACACAAAACAACCAGTCACCAGAGGCACTGAAATAAAACCATCAATTAACATTGCTTCCTTTTTATTAATTCATTTAATGTTCCTGCAAATAAAAAATCAGTTCAAATACAAAGGTGAGTTGTGTGAACAAAAAGACAAAAGCTCCAACACATGGTAGTCTATAGACCAGACGTTACAGTACAGTGTGATTCTCAAACAATATGGTCCATTTAAAAAAAAAAAAAAAAAAAAACTTAAGGAAAAAAGACAGTGGTAAAATACATCCTGAGATCAATTAGTCATTAAAATTTCCTACTGTGCTTTTAAATATAATTCTATCAGTATTGTTTCACATATTAAATCTTTGTTGCACTCTAACTCGACTTCCTGTACAGCACATTTACACATTCAGTAGAATTAGCTGAGGCTGCCTAAACGTCAGTGTCAACCGGTGAGAAGATTTGATTTACTTGAGCCAAGATGGAAGAAAGTTTAAGCTTTAGAAGAATGAACATTTGACTCTCTAATGTTAAACTCAATGAGGTATTTCATGGTCTTGGCACAGATGAAATGTACGTCTTAAGTGTGAACACACATGAACCGTATCTACAAGGGTGTATAATAAATACAGGTGCATCTCAAATGAGAATGTCATTGAAAAGTTGATATATTTTGGTAATTCAATTAAAAAAATGAAACAGATTCATTACACACAGTGATATTTAAAGTGTTTATTTCTTTCAATTTTGATGGTTATGGCTTATAGCTAATGAAAACTCCAAAGTCAGTTTCTCAAAAAATTATTACATCAAATTAATTTTTTTTTTTTAAAAATTGATTTTTAATAGAACTGTTGGCCGATTGAAAAATACACTGTTGTGAAAAAGTATTTGCCCCCTTCCTGATTTCTTATATTTTTGCATATTTGTTACACCTAAATGTTTCAGATCATCAAATAAATTTTAATATTAGACAAAGATAACCTGAGTAAATACAAAATGCAGTTTTTAGATGATGATTTCATTTATTAAGGGAAAAAAAAAAAAAACCTATCCAAACCTACCTGTCCTTAGGTGAAAAAGTAATTGCCTCCTAACTGCCCCCTAAACCCAATAACTGGTTGTGCCACTACTGGTGCCAACAACTGGCAATGAGTCTTTTACATCGCTGTTGAGGAATTTTGACCTACTCTTCTGTGCAGAATTGTTCAAATTCAGTCACATTGGAGGACTTCATGAACTGATGGGTGGACATTCCCCTTCAGGATTTTTTGGTAGAGAGCAGAATTCATGGTTCTGTCAATCAGGGTAAGTTGTCCAGGTCCTGAAGCAGCAAAGCAGTCCCAGACCATGACACTACCACCGCCATGTTTGACTGTTGATATGATGTTCTTTTAATGAAATTCTGTGTTAGTTTTACGCCAGATAAAACAGAACACGTCTTCCAAGAAGTTCAACTTTTGTCTCGTCAGTCCCCAGAATATTTTCCCAAAAGTCTTAAGGATCATCTAGATGTTTTCTGGCAAATGTGAGACGAGTCTTTGTGTTCTTTTTGTCCAGCAGCGGTTATTGTCTTGGAACTCTCCCATGGATGCCATTTTTGTCCTGTCTGTTTCTTATTGGTCTATCATGGCCCAGTGTCTAGTCTAGACAATACTCTGTAGATTCTCTATGGGGTTTAGGTCAGGCCAGTTTGCTGGCCAGTCAAGCACAGTGATACCATGGTCATTAAACCATATTTTGGTACTTTTGGCAGTGTGAGCAGGTGCCAAGTCGTGCTGGGAAATGAAACCAGCATCTCCATGAAGCTCGTCAGCAGAGGGAAGCATAAAGTGCTCTAAAATTTCCTGGTAGACAACTGCACTGATTTTAGACTTAATAAAGCACAGTGGACAAACACCAGCAGATGACATGCCTCCCCAAATCACTGATTGTGGAAACTTCACACTGGACCTCAAGCAACTTGGATTCTGTGCCTCTACAGTCTTCCTCCAGACTCTGGGACCTCTTCATCCGCCACCCCTCAACTTAGCCCCTGACTTCCCCATCAGAGAATCGTTGTCTGCTCCCTCCAAAGTGAATAAAAATATAATGTATAAGCATCCCAAAGTGATAAAGCAAAATATTGGTAAAACTCAAATTAAACATAAAGCCTCTAAATTGAATGATTTGGCCTCTGTTCCTCCTCATAATTTAAAAATTAAATGTGGTTTATTAAATATTAGGTCTCTAACTCCCAAGTCTCTGTTAGTCCATGATTTGTTAATTGATCATCAGATTGATTTAATTTCCCTTACAGAGACTTGGTTAGGACAAGAGGATTATGTTGGTTTAAATGAATCAACTCCCTCTGGTTATTTAAACTGTCAAAATCCCAGAAGTTCTGGTCGTGGAGGAGGAGTAGCAACAATTTACCATTCCAAATTACTAGTTAATGTAAAGCAAAAAACATGTTATAATTCCTTTGAGGGCCTGGTCCTCAGTATTGGGCACTTTAGCAATTTTAGGTTAAACCCAATTTTATTTGCCATAGTTTATCGTCCCCCATCAACCTACTCAGAATTTTATCCTCATAACCCTGTACTGTCAGACCATTGTCTGTTAACCTTTGATTTTACTATTTCTGACTATTTGGCTCCTAAAGAAAAATATTATTACAGTAGATGCCTCTCAGATGATGCTGTTTCCAAATTTATGCAGATTGTTTCCTCTATGCCATGTGTCAACACAACGGAAATAAGCTATAGACAGCTTGCTCCTTCTGTAATTGATAACATGGTGGATAGTGTTTCAGCTTCTCTGCATCAGACTCTAGACTTGGTGGCCCCCTTAAAAAAGAAAAAGTCTAATCAGAGATTTCTAACTCCTTGGTTCAACACAGAAACTCGTACCTTAAAACAGAAGACTCGTCAATTAGAAAGAAAATGGCGCTCTACTAATTTAGATGAAATCTATTTAGCTTGGAGAAATCATCTTTTAATTTATAAAAAATCTCTTAGAAAAGCTAGAACGAGTTATTACTCTGCATTAATAGAAGAGAACAAGAATAATCCCAGGTTTCTTTTCAGCACTGTAGCCAGGTTGACAAAGAGTCAGGACTCTGTCAATCCTAGCATTCCCTTAGAGCTTACTAGTCAGGACTTCATGAACTTTTTCAATAATAAAATTTCATCCATCAGAGATAAAATCAATCAGATTCTTCCCACAGTTAACTTAAATACTGTAACTACTACAACTCCTTCTATTGATCTCTGTCTTGATGAGTTTACTCCAATTGACCTTTGTGAGTCACACAAAATAGTTTCCTCATCCAAACCTTCAACTTGTCTTTTAGACCCTATTCCTACCAGGTTATTTAAAGAAGTCTTCCCACTTATTGGTAGCTTTATTCTTCATATAATCAATTCTTCATTAACTTTAGGCCATGTACCGCAGGCTTTTAAAACGGCTGTAATTAAACCCTTACTCAAAAAGCCAACGCTAGATCCAGGAGCTTTAGCTAACTATAGACCAATCTCTAATCTCCCTTTCATTTCAAAAATCTTAGAGTTGTTGCTACGCAATTATTTGACCACCTGCAGGGAAATGGTTTACTTGAAGAGTTTCAATCTGGGTTTAGAATCCATCATAGTACTGAAACAGCCTTAGCGAAGGTCACTAACGACCTCCTCATTGCATCTGATAATGGACTAGTTTCTGTACTTGTCCTTTTAGACCTTAGTGCAGCTTTTGATACTATCGATCATAATATTCTACTTGATAGATTAGAACACTATGTTGGACTTAATGGAACTTCATTGCAATGGTTTAGATCTTATCTGATAGGTTCCAGTTTGTTCATGTAAATGAGTTTTCTTTCAACTCAAAGCTTAGTCATGGAGTTCCACAGGGATCTGTGCTAGGCCCTACTCTTATTAGTTTATATATGCTTCTGTTAGGCAACATTATTAGAAAGCACTGTATACATTTTCATTGTTATGCAGATGACACACAATTATACCTGTCAATGAAGCCAGATGATAGTAATCAATTAGCCAAGTTAGAAGCCTGTCTTAAGGAAATCAAAGCTTGGATGACTTGTAATTTCCTGCTATTAAATTCAGATAAGACTGAAGTCATTCTTGTTGGTCCAAAAAATCTTAGAAATTCCTTTCCAAATCAAACTTTCAGTTTGGATGCGGTTACTCTTTCTCTCAATAGCTCTGTGAGGAACCTTGGAGTTATTTTTGATCAGGATTTGTCCTTCAATTCACATATTAAATTTGTTTCTAAGACTGCCTTCTATCATTTGCGTAATATTGCCAAGATTAGGAGCATCTTGTCTCAGAGTGATGCTGAGAAACTGATCCACGCTTTTGTTAGCTTGAGATTAGATTATTGTAATTCTTTATTATCAGGCTGTCCTAAAACATCTTTAAAAAGTCTTCAGCTGATCCAAAATGCTGCAGCAAGAGTTTTAACAGGTACTAGAAAGAGAGATCATATCTCTCCGGTTCTGGCCTCCCTTCATTGGCTTCCCATAGAGTTTAGAATTAAGTTTAAAATCCTTCTTCTTACTTACAAAGCTCTAAACAATCAGGCTCCTTTTTATTTAAAAGATCTGATACTACCGTATTATCCTAACAGAGCACTACGCTCCCAAAATGCAGGATTACTTGTAATACCTAGAATCTCCAAAAGTACAATGGGAGGCAGAGCCTTCAGTTATCAAGCTCCTCTCCTGTGGAATCAGCTGCCAATCTGGATTCGGGAGTCAGACTCGATCTCTGTTTTTAAGAATAGGGCTAAAACCTGCCTTTTTGATATAGCCTACAATTAGGGAGGGATCATGTGTTTCTGAACCCTCCCTTAGTTATGCTGCTAATAGGTTTAGTCAGCCAGGGGACCTCCAGTAATGCACTGGGCCTCACTCCTTTCCTCACTCCCTATGAAATATTTTTTTTTTGCTGGTCATTAACATCTGTTTGTTCTCTCCCATAGATTGAGTCCCCATCGTGCTGTTTGCTCTCTACATGTCTGCTCTTTTCTTCTTCTCTATCCCCTCACCCCCCAGCCAGTCGCAGCAGATGACTGCCCCTCCCTGAGCCTGGTTCTGCTGGAGGTTTCTTCCTGTTAAAAGGGAGTTTTTCCTCTCCACCGTCGCCAAGTGCTTGCTCACAGGGGATCACCTGATTGCTGGGGTCTTTCTGCAACTGTGGGGGTTCCCCCCCTACAGTTGATAGTGCTATGAGATGACTGTTGCTGTGAAATGGCGCTATATAAATAAAGTTGAATTGAATTGAATTGAATTAATTTCCAAATGAAATGCAGAATTAACATTCATGTGAAAAGAGGTCATCTGCTGGTGTCCAATGGCGGAGCTAGGGGGTGGCCATGGCCACTCTTGGCATAATCTTGCCCATGTAAGCACCAACAGTGGGCACAACTGCATTTGCCTCAGGCGGAACCTTTCTTTACAGTCACGCTGCCCCGCTGGACTCTCAAACTGTACGTACAGTGGTGTGAAAAAGTGTTTGCCCCATTCCTGATTTCTCATTTTTTTGTATGTTTGTCACACTTAAATGTTTCAGATCATCAAACAAATTTAAATATTAGACAAAGATGACACAAGTAAACACAAAATGCAGTTTTTAAATAGTGTTTATTATTAAGGGTAAAAAAAAAATAAATCCAAACCTACATAGCCCTGTGTGAAAAAGTGATTGTGCCCCCCGCCTGTTAAAACATAAATTAACTGTGGTTTATCATATCTTTGGAAAGCTGAGTTCAATTTCTCTAGCCACACCCAGGCCTGATTACTGCTACACTTGTTTTCAATCAAGAAATCACTTAAATAGAACCTGCCTGACAAAGTGAAGTAGACCAAAAGATCCTCGAAAGCTAAACATCATGCTGCGATCCAAAGAAATTTAGAAACAAATGAGAAACAAAGTAAATGAGATCCATCAGTCTGGAAAAGGGTGTAAAGCCATTTCTAAAGCTTTGGGACTTCAGCGAACCACAGTGAGAGCCCTTATCTACAAATGGTGAAAACATGGAATGGCCGGCCGACCAAAATTCCCCAAGAGCACAGCGACGACTCATCCAAGAGGTCACAAAAGACCCCACAACAACATCCAAAGAACTAACTGCAGGTCTCACTTGCCTCAGTTAATGTCAGTGTTCATGAGTCCACCATAAGAAAGAGACTGGGCAAAAATGGCCTGCATGGCAGAGTTCCAAGAAAAAATTCACTGCTGAGCAAAAAGAACAAAGGCTCATCTCAGTTTGGCCAGAAAACATCTTGATGATTCCCAAGACTTTTGGGAAAATACTCTGTGCACTCATGAGACAAAAGTTGAACTTTTTGGAAGTTGTGTGTCTTATTACATCCGGCATAAAAGTAACAGCATTTCAGAAAAGGAACATCATACCAACAGTAAAATATGGTGGTGGTAGTGTGATAGTCTGGGGCTGATTTGCTGCTTCAGGACCTGGAAGACTTGCTGTGGTAAATGGAAGCATGAATTCTGCTGTCTACCGAAAAGTCCTGAAGGAGAATGTCCAACCATCTGTTTGTGACCTCAAGCTGAAGCACACTTGGGTTCTGCAGCAGGACAGTGATCCAAAACACACCAGCAAGTCCACCTCTGAAATGGCTTAAGAAAAAACAAAATGAAGACTTTGGAGAGGCCTAGTCAAAGTCCTGACCTGAATCCGATTAAGATACTGTGGCATGACCTTAAACCTTTAACTGCCAAATTCGCTATATGGCGCCTGGGGCAATGCAAGGCAACTCAAGCACCCCCCCCCCCAGTGGTCAAGAGTGGTAAACAATTTTGTCAATAAAATAGTTCAGATTTCCAAGGCTATAACTTGAAAGTTACAAGAGATAATGGCATACTGTCAATTAGAAAGATGTAGAATATGATCCAAAGTTTCAGATAGGAATAAATTTATGCATCTAATTTGCATAATGTTGTGGCAACTATATAAATTACATAACTCAGTCAAAAGTGGACTTTGGACACATTTACATGAAGAATGGCCCATTTTTTTTTTTACGTCGATTTGTCTACAGGGGTGTGTTTTTATCTAATCTTCAAAGTATATGAACCAGAAAATCAATAAAATGTAAAAAAAAAACAAACATATTTCTCTCTTACCTGTTACCTGGAGGGGGGCTCACCCGCCCATGTGACCAGTCCGTTTTCGTCCATCGTAGCCGATGTTTGTGTGTTTACTCAGCCATTTACACCATGTACCACATCTACAAACTCTTATGATTGCCCCATGTGAATTTCGTTTGTATTACGCGGCTATTTTTCCCGTTTCATGCAGTTTCCATCATCATCGCTATTACGATGACCAAACACGGCGGCATCCACATTGGTGTGTGAGCTCAAAGCGGAAAAAGGAAGAATAATAATGAGGATTTCTCCTTCTTTGCTATATTCCATCCATGTCAGCCATGATTCCTTCAGTGCGTGTCTGCCACCTTCTAAACTGTCAGATCAATAGAGATTAGTACAAATTCTCAGTATAGCCAGGGGACATCAATAAGTTGACACGTGCAGTTGCTGTGCTGTACCACTGGGGGGCGTATGACCCATCCATTTAATCTGGGCAGTTAAAGCGTTAAAAAGGCGGTTCATGCTTGAAAACCCTCCAATGTGGCTAAATTACAACAATTCTGCAAAGATGAGTGGGCCAAAATTCCTCCATGGCGCTGTAAAAGACTCATTTCCAGTTATCGCAAACGTTTGATTGCAGTTGTTGCTACTAAGGGAGGCCCAACCAGTTATTAGGTTTTGGGGGCAATCACTTTTTCACACAGGGCAATGAAGGTTTGGATTTTTTTTCCCCTTAATAATAAACACCTTCATTTAAAAACTGCATTTTTGTGTTTAGTTGTGTTATCTTTGTCTAATATTTAAATTTGTTTGATGACCTGAAACATTTAAGTGTGACAAACATACAAAAAAAATGAGAAATCAGGAAGGAGGCAAACACTTTTTCACACCACTGTACATCTGGTGGGGGTGTTAGAGCAGCGGACATGGAGTAGCTGCTGGTCACCAGTTGATTAAGACGACAAAGGTAAGCTATTATATTAGAGGGGATGTCACGTTGATATGCTTTTACTAATGTTAACCATCACTTAGCTGTTTATGTAATTTAGCAAAGATAAAATGTCTCAACAAGAGTAGCTCACTGGCAGGAAAAATGGCAAAAATGTAGAAAAAGCTTTTTTATGCACTCTGTCCCACTGTAATGGTGGCGGCTAAGTGAGCCAACATTCCACACTAAGAACAACACAATGGTTCATTGTATTTTGAGGCATACCAACTTGAGTCAGGGTAACTTTTTTGAACATTTTCAGTCAGGAAAATTAACTAATGTTACAGTAAGAGTATTTGTCAACCAGGCAGAATCATTTTAAATTTTGGTAAAGGATTCTCTGTGTGTGCGTATTTTTTTATGTAACAGAGAGGTCTGCTATGGCTTTATTAATTATTGCAGGTTATTTTATGAAGGCAGTTTTTTTGTTTGGTAGGAATAGTCATGATGAAGAGACAACAAAGTATAGCGTTCTTCTTCAGTAAGAAGACGACTAGCCAGGAGAATGTGAGACGGAGAGGGCCAGAAAGAGGAGTCCCCAGAGCGACCTGGCTCAAGTGGTCCTGCAGGTATACGCACTCTTTCACACCTAAGTCTGATACAGCAGTGCCTTTTCTGATATCGCCCAATAAAAAAAAAAAAAATAAGTGAACGCAAATCACACATCACATCTTTACTGATCAATACAATAGTATTGAAAAGCTTTACTCATGTAGATCATATTGCTCTTTTGAGAACAAAATTCCTCATTTTTTTTTTATGTGCTTTTTAAAGCAGTGTATACACAGATCATGTCTGAGGGGAAAAAACTATTTTGAATAATAATTAAAAAAAAAAATACATTCCGATCCCTTAATGTCCGATACAGATTATTGTTGTTTACCCTTTACTTCATTTGGCCCGTGAGACAGAGGACCCCCACTGGTCAGTAGTACAAGTGACCTTCAGGTAAACATCTGGTTCCTCTTGTGCCGTCATCACTGATAACGTCAGCTGCTCGTATATCTCTGGAAATTATGATTTGCAAATTGATTTCAAAAACTGTAACCATAATTATCAAAGATTAATGAAAAAAGGTTTTAAGTATCTCGCTGTGCATGTAATGAATACTGAATAAATAAAAGTTTTAATCATATTGCAGAAAAAAACCCTCAATATTCTAATTTACTGAGATACACTAGTTTGAGCTTTTTGTAAAAAAAAAAAAAAAAAGTAAAAGTATTATCAGTCCTACTGGAAAATGTTTCAAACGCCACAGAATCTGACGTGTATTTGCAGAGGTTTCTTCAAACCACTTTACGGGTGAAGCAGAGTTGACGCCACTAACCAGCGGCTCAAGAGCACCTCCAGGTACACTAACTCCATCACACACACTGGGCGCTCGACTTCTGCGCCGTTTAGCTCAGTCTGAGAAAACAGCGCTGCTAAGATGAGGCTTTAAATGAACCGGGCAAGTTCACATCACGTCTATGAAAACCTCTATCGGTGTCGAGCAGAATGAATGAGCATGAGTTTATTGCTTTACCGACTGCAAAATTATTACAGTTACTAAACTCTACGCACAAAATTTAACAGACAGTACTAATATATAAATACAGAGTTGATGCCTTTATATAACCCCTCATTTTGTGACAAACATTAAGTTCTTGTAATATCGATTTCTTGGCCACCCCAAACTGATCACAGGCCCCTCCTGCCCACCTCACTGAATCTCCTGGCTCCACCACTGCATCGACCAGGAAATTTTACAGCACTTCAGGATTAGGACTCGTTGCTGATTGGATAAAACTCGGCACGATGGCCAGAGAACGCTCGGTGAGCAAAACAAGGAAATCATGAAGTGTGGCTGATTTGACCAGAAAAAAATAATAGCGAAAATCTAATGCCTAAAAATTAACCAGCAGGCTGCGCTTATGACACCTCAGCAGTGCCACAGGCTGACTGCCTTCATGTTGCGCCGCATTGAAGCAGCAATTTGTGCAAAAGGAGCCCAGACTGAGTACTAAGCCATAACCATCAAAATTAAAAGAAATAAGCACTTGAAATATATCACTCTGTGTGTAATGAATCTACACGAGTTTCATTTTTTGAACTGAATTACTTAAATAAATCAACGTTTCAATGACATTCTGACTGAGATGCAACTGCACTGTAGAGCTTAGTACCCATGTGTAACACCACCTATCCGGGCGCTTCCCTGTGTGCGCAGTCTCATTGTTCTTCAGTCGTATACGTGCGTTTCAGAGCAGCGAGGCACAGTTCTTAAGCAGCAGCGGCTTGGCCAAATCCAGGATGTCCAAGTTGGGATCGAGAGACCTACCCAGACCCTCCAGCACCATGATGGCGAACACGATTGAGGAAAAATTGCTCTCCAGCTTGACCTGTGAAAGCCAAGGAATAACAACAGGAAGCTTAAACATAAAACCACCCTCGAGTTGTGTTCACATTGATTCATTCTCACCTTAAATCACCAGACTTAAATGACCCAAATACAATCACTGTATCGGTCCAATAATTAGTCGATGACCTATTTGCAAGAGCTTTCAGGCACGCAGCAGCATATCAATCAATATACACTGAGAGCCATTAAAAACAACATACAAACAAACCAAAGTTCTATATATGTTGATAATGATTATGTGCTTTAAAACTAAAGGCTATTTACAATATTAATCATCATCAGAACATCTATGGGATGTTCTGGATCAGCGTGTACGCAGTCGGGATCCTGCACCAACCAATCATGTTGAGCTTGAGGCGGCACCGCTCGCCGAATGGGACCACATTCCTCGGCATCAGATAAGACAACTTAGTGGCATCAGTCGCACAAGTGAGGCTTTTATGGCAGCAAATGGAGGTCTCACACACACACACACACATGATATTAATAAACGATAAAATCAAGAGAAGTGATTAAGTTTTGGTCATATCTGTACGTCCAGATGATCTGAATTTGTGCACTAAATAACCATTAGCTGATAAACATTATCAAGTGTATCTTCATTTCTGTTTTGTTCAGTGACAACTTACCATTTTCTGAAACTGATACCGTGTTCTGTTTATAAAGCCTCTCAATCTACACTCCATTGCTAACAAGATAGTCCAGCGTGTGCACAGACTGTCGGGCTGCAACTAACGATTATTTTTCTTTCCAATTAATCTTCCGATTATTTTTTCGATGGGTCCACTAATTATTGAGACATTTGAGTTTTTCCTCAGAAACTTGTTTTTTTTTTATTCCCTTGATTAGTGACTTTTTCCATCTCTGTTTTTCTCAGTTTTTTTGTTGTTTTTAGGAAATTTGTGATTTACAACTTTTGGTGATTTTAGTTTCCTCAGTTTTTTACCTCATAAGTTTATTACATCTTTCTCAAATTTGCAGTCTTTTTATGTCATTTTTTCCTCCTAAGTTTACTTTTGTTTTTAAATTTCAAACTTTTTTTTTTCCACAATATCTTTATTGAACCTTTTTTTTTTTTTAACAAACATGATACAAACAATCAAACACTAACACTAAAGTACTACAAAAAAAGAAAAAAATGCACTAAAAACACCAACAACCACCAACAAAATCAAGTCTTCAACAATGCTCCTCTGTTTAGTCTAGACAATCCAATACATAAGTATACATATTATGTTCACCAGTTTGGAATTTACAAGGTCCACACACATCATTCACCTTCTTCTTCAAGAGTTATGTTTAAATTTTTTACATAATCAATAAAAGGTCTCCATATATTCTCAAACACAATTTCCTTTGATTTCAGTATATATGTTATTCTTTCTAATGGAAGGTTTGTTAACATCTGTCTTAACCACTGAGTCACATCTGGTCTATGAGTCTTTTTCCATAATAGTGCAATACATTTTTTGGCATTAAGCAAACTGAGGTCTATGAATGTTCTTTCACTTTTATTAAAATTATGCTTTTCTGGGTACAGACCCAACAAAAACAGTTTAGGATTCAATATGATTTGTTTTGAGATTATTTTTTCAATTGTTACCCTCACCTCTTCCCAAAACATTCTTATTAATCTACATTCCCATAAACAATGAAATAGGGTTCCTTTACTTTCCATGCATTTTGTGCATGTATCTGGTATATTTTTGTTATATCTATTTAACTCCTCCGGTGTAACATACATCCGCATTAACCATTTGAAATGTATCAATTTAAGGCGTGCATTTATTGATTTGGTTTGAGCTTCTGTACAAGCCAATTCCCATTGTTCCTCTGAAATTTCAATTTGCAGATCTTCTTTCCAGTAGTTTAATCTTTTCAGTGAATTTTCACTTGAAGATAGTGTCAATGAGTTATAAAACTCTGAAATAATACCCTTTCTTTTACTATCTTTCATCATCATTTTTTCCAAGGATGAATAAATAGGTCGAGTGAGAGCTTTATTTTGATTTGATCGAATAAAGTTTCTAAGTTGAAGATATTTAAAAAAATGTGTTCTATTGAGATTAAATTTGATCCTCAGCTCTTCAAAAGACATTATGTTGTCTGCACATGGCAAATATAAATCCTGAATCTTTTGTATCCCTTTTAAATTCCATACTTTAAATACAGCGTCCGCTCTCCCTGGTTTAAAATATTGATTACCCCATATTGGACTAAATTGTGACAATAACTGTGGTTCTTTTAAATAGTTTTTAGCTTCACACCATATTTTGATCATATGCTTTACAAATGGATTTTTAACTTGTTTTTGTAATTTTTTTGCCGAATCTGAGTATATGAATATGGGAAGAGGTAAAGGTAAATTGTATGATTCCATTTCAGTCCAGTGAGGGAGATCATTTGATGAAAAATAATATGTCATAGACCTCAGTTGTGACGACCAATAATACAACATAAAATTTGGACATTTCAGACCTCCACGATCAAATGGTAAATATAATAAAGACAAACGTAATCTAGCCCTCCTGTTGTTCCATATAAATTCCACTAACTTTTTTTTAATTCTTGAGAATAGATCTAAAGGTGGTGATAAGGGAATGTATTGAAATAAATAAAGTATTTTAGGTAAAATATTACTTTTAAGTATATTGATTCTCCCGATCATCGACATTGGTAGTGACATCCATCTCTGAGTTAACTCATTGATATCTGACATTAAGGCTTCATAGTTGACACTGGCGACTGATTCTAGCTTAGGCATAATTTGGATTCCTAAATATTTAAACTGATTTACAACATTGAATTGATTTACCTCAGGGGCTGGGTAATTTCTCTGGGTCTCATTTAGCATTAATATTGAAGATTTAGTTTTATTTATTTTATATCCTGATATTTCCCCAAAATTCTTTATTAAATTCAACAAGGTTGGAATTGATTTTTTTAGATTCGACATAAACAAAATTATATCATCGGCGTACAGGGAGATTTTATGTTCTGTTGGTCCAACTTTAATTCCATATATTTGTGAATGTAAACGTATCGCTATCGCTAAAGGTTCAATTGCCATAGTAAACAGTAAAGGTGAAAGTGGACAGCCTTGTCGACATCCTCTATTGATTTTTATTGGTTTTGAAATATTGTTATTTGTTAGGATTTCTGCTGTAGCATTATTGTATATTATTTGAACCCATTTTATGAAATTATTTCCAAGTCCAAACCTTTGTAGGACTTCAAAAAGAAAGGGCCATTCAACTCTATCAAAGGCCTTTTCGGCGTCCAATGATAGGAGAGCTGTATCCGGTGCTTCTTTATTAAAATAAATAATATTAAATAGTCTTCTTACATTATGGAAGCCTTGTCTACCCTTTATAAAGCCATTCTGATCTCGATTAATAATATTTGGTAAAATTTCTTGTATTCGTCTTGCTAAAATTTTACAGATTATCTTAAGGTCGGCGTTTAATAGGCTTATTGGTCTCATATTTTCACATTTATTAGAGGGCTTACCTGGTTTTGGCAGTAGTATAATTAAGGCATTATTTATGTATGATGGTAAATTATTATTTTGAAATGCTTCTAAAACCATTTCCAAAAAAGGTTTTATTAATTTATTCTTAAATTTTTTATAAAGGTCAACTGGAAGACCATCTGGTCCTGCACTTTTTCCTGATTTCATATTATCAATGGCTAGCCCAACTTCTTCTTGACTAATTTTACACTCCAATATCTCCCTGTTTTCATTTGGTATACACGGTATAGATAGTTCGTTCAAAAACCCATTTAGTTTTGTTAAATCAGGTTCATTTTTGGTATCATATAATTTTTCATAGTAATCTCTAAAGGCTCTATTAATTTCTAAAGGATCTATAACTACCTGTCCATTACTTATAATACTGGTAATTGGTGTTTTAATTTCCAATTGTTTAATCTGCCATGCTAATAATTTTCCTGATTTTTCACCTTGTTCATAAAAAGATTGTTTCAATCTTAGAAGACTCGAGGCAGCTCTATTCGCTGATTTTTTGTCGTATTCAGCTCTCAAAATCAGTAATTCATTCTCCAACCTTGGGTCACTTCCTGCATACACTTTTTCCTGAAGACTTTTTATTTTATGTTCCAATTTAGCTCTCTCCTCTCGAGTCTTCTTAGATTTTGATCCTGTATAACTAATAATATGTCCCCTAATAAAAGCTTTGAAAGCCTCCCACTTTACACATGCTGATGTTTGTGTAGTATTGATGTCAAAGAACTCGTCTATCTGTTTTTCTATATACTTGACAAATTCCTCATCCTGAAGCCATTTATGCTGAAATTGCCATCTACCTGATTCCTTTGTCAATTTTTTATCTACATATATTAGACAACAGGGTGCATGATCAGAGATCACGATGTTATCATAAAAGCAGTTTTGAATCTTGGACCTTAATTCTGTGGAAATCAAAAAATAATCAATACGTGAGAATGTCTTGTAGGTACTGGAATAACAAGAATAGGCTTTAACTTGTGGTTTCATTTCTCTCCATATATCTAACAATTTCAATTCTTTCATAAAATGATTAATAGTCATCCTACATCCAATGTGCGTACAATCCAGTCCTGTTGATCTATCCACACCTGGATTCAATGTACAATTAAAATCCCCTGCTATTATATGTTGCCCTGTAAGTGATGATAAGATGAGAAATAAATTAGCAAAGAACTTCTGATCATCTATATTGGGACCATATAAGTTCACAAGATTTATATTTTCTAATAGCAAAGAACCTTGAATGATTACATATCTTCCAAATTTGTCTCCAATTACATTTTTCACTTGAAAAGGAACTGATTTATGTATGCGAGTCATAACTCCCCTGGCTCGGGATGAAAATGAAGAGGTGAATACACTTCCCTGCCATCTACTCCTAATTCTTTTAACATCCTCCTCTATCAGATGAGTTTCTTGTAAAAACACAATTCTTGAACCCATGTCCTTTATTTTATTCATAACTTGTTTAAGTTTTTTTAAATTTTGTAGACCTCTGCAATTCCATGAAGTTAAATTAAGATTAACACTTTGGTCCATGATCAATAGAGAGTTTGGGATTACCTTGCAGTGTAAACATGCTCATACAGAGAAGCAAAAACATGAGTGGTTGAACATTCATCCTACAAACTACACACAAACAAATTTCCCCTTCCCACACTTGTGGCAAACCCCCCAAAATCAAAAGAAAAATTCTGTCTCCCGATATAGCCATCGACCGTTCCACACCCACGGGGAACAGCCTAAGCCACTCCTTCTTCATCCTCCCAATCACCCTAACTCTACTGCTTTTAATGACGTAACATTAACTCTCCTCTGTAGTTTTCCAACTTAACTCCAAAATTTTTAACAACTTTGTACATCATAGTTTTTTTTTTTGTTTGTTTTGTTTTTGTTTTGTTTTTTTAATATATAATACAATCTATATTTTGTAAACTTACTATTTACTTCAAGTCAGTCAGATGCCTGTGCAAATGCTTAATTATTCTACCTTATATTTTGTTCATGCTTAGCTCCCACCAGTCTCTTCTTCTTCTTTGATCTTCTTGATGAACTCCTGCGCCTCCTCTGGGGTCTTGAAGATGTGGGTTCTGCCCTCATACGTGGTCAGCAGTCTCGCAGGATAGATTACACCATGACGAATCCCAAGGTTGCGCAGCTCCTTACGTATGGGATCAAACTGCTTCCTCAATTGCTGGATTCCTGTGGCCAAATCTGGGTAGAACCGCACCTGCTGGTCCTGGTGTTTAATCTCTCCTTTAGCACGTGCAGCGTTGAAGATCTTCATCCTGTCTCTGTTGCTAAGAAACTTCATAATTAAGGTCCTCGGCGGTCCCTTATCTCTCCGTGGGCCAATACGATGTGCTTTTTCCAGAACCACTGCTGATTGCAACTCCTCGCTGCCCAGCACCTCCGGAATCCACTTTTCCAGAAAGGAACATACGTCCCGACCTTCTGATTCCTCTGGAAGACCCACCAGCCTCAAATTATTCTGTCTCGACCGAGATTCCAAATCCAAAATATTATCTTCCAGAGATTTATTTTTTTTTTCCAAAGTGCGCACCTTTAATTGAAGACGGGTGACGTCATCTTCAGCACTAGCGAGACGGAGCTCCATCTGCGCCGTTCGTTCTACACAGTCACCCAATTCCTTTCTTATTCCTTCCAACGCTGTCATAATCCCATCAAATCTAGAGGAAAAGTCCGCTCTCATTGAACTCATGGCAGCCATCAGCGCATCTGCGCCATTCCCCGCATTTATCGCACCGCTGCCAGCCTCCTCCGCCATATATGGAGTTTTGTTTGCTGCGTCACAGACCTGAAAGTCCGTTAATTTGGACTGTTTCGGCGGCTCGCTTTTTCCTTTTCCTGGTTTTCCAGCCTTAGGCTTCGCCGACATATCCTCGCCCAAATGCTGGGATACGTTCTGTCCCAAATGAGAGAGTTATTTGCCGAATTTTTTTTTCTCCAGGAGCAGAGCAGAGCGAGACACGTCCGTCCTACGTGGCAGCCATAACCGGAAGTCCTTTGTCAATTTTTTATCTACATATATTAGACAACAGGGTGCATGATCAGAGATCACGATGTTATCATAAAAGCAGTTTTGAATCTTGGACCTTAATTCTGTGGAAATCAAAAAATAATCAATACGTGAGAATGTCTTGTAGGTACTGGAATAACAAGAATAGGCTTTAACTTGTGGTTTCATTTCTCTCCATATATCTAACAATCTCAATTCTTTCATAAAATGATTAATAGTCATCCTACATCCAATGTGCGTACAATCCAGTCCTGTTGATCTATCCACACCTGGATTCAATGTACAATTAAAATCCCCTGCTATTATATGTTGCCCTGTAAGTGATGATAAGATGAGAAATAAATTAGCAAAGAACTTCTGATCATCTATATTGGGACCATATAAGTTCACAAGATTTATATTTTCTAATAGCAAAGAACCTTGAATGATTACATATCTTCCAAATTTGTCTCCAATTACATTTTTCACTTGAAAAGGAACTGATTTATGTATGAGAGTCATAACTCCCCTGGCTCGGGATGAAAATGAAGAGGTGAATACACTTCCCTGCCATCTACTCCTAATTCTTTTAACATCCTCCTCTATCAGATGAGTTTCTTGTAAAAACACAATTCTTGAACCCATGTCCTTTATTTTATTCATAACTTGTTTAAGTTTTTTTAAATTTTGTAGACCTCTGCAATTCCATGAAGTTAAATTAAGATTAACACTTTGGTTTATGATCAATAGAGAGTTTGGGATTACCTTGCAGTGTAAACATGCTCATACAGAGAAGCAAAAACATGAGTGGTTGAACATTCATCCTACAAACTACACACAAACAAATTTCCCCTTCCCACACTTGTGGCAAACCCCCCAAAATCAAAAGAAAAATTCTGTCTCCCGATATAGCCATCGACCGTTCCACACCCACGGGGAACAGCCTAAGCCACTCCTTCTTCATCCTCCCAATCACCCTAACTCTACTGCTTTTAATGACGTAACATTAACTCTCCTCTGTAGTTTTCCAACTTAACTCCAAAATTTTTAACAACTTTGTACATCATAGTTTTTTTTTGTTTGTTTGTTTTGTTTTTGTTTTGTTTTTTTAATATATAATACAATCTATATTTTGTAACCTTACTATTTACTTCAAGTCAGTCAGATGCCTGTGCAAATGCTTAATTATTCTACCTTATATTTTGTTCATGCTTAGCTCCCACCAGTCTCTTCTTCTTCTTTGATCTTCTTGATGAACTCCTGCGCCTCCTCTGGGGTCTTGAAGATGTGGGTTCTGCCCTCATACGTGGTCAGCAGTCTCGCAGGATAGATCACACCATGACGAATCCCAAGGTTGCGCAGCTCCTCACGTACGGGATCAAACTGCTTCCTCAATTGCTGGATTCCTGTGGCCAAATCTGGGTAGAACCGCACCTGCTGGTCCTGGTGTTTAATCTCCCCCTTAGCTCGTGCAGCGCTGAAGATCTTCATCCTGTCTCTGTTGCTAAGAAACTTCATAATTAAGGTCCTCGGCGGTCCCTTATCTCTCCGTGGGCCAATGCGATGTGCTTTTTCCAGAACCACTGCTGATTGCAACTCCTCGCTGCCCAGCACCTCCGGAATCCACTTTTCCAGAAAGGAACATACGTCCCGACCTTCTGATTCCTCTGGAAGACCCACCAGCCTCAAATTATTCTGTCTCGACCGAGATTCCAAATCCAAAATATTATCTTCCAGAGATTTATTTTTTTTTCCAAAGTGCGCACCTTTAATTGAAGACGGGTGACGTCATCTTCAGCACTAGCGAGACGGAGCTCCATCTGCGCCGTTCGTTCTACACAGTCACCCAATTCCTTTCTTATTCCTTCCAACGCTGTCATAATCCCATCAAATCTAGAGGAAAAGTCCGCTCTCATTGAACTCATGGCAGCCATCAGCGCATCTGCGCCATTCCCCATTCCCCACAGATATCGCACCGTTGCCAGCCTCCTCCGCCATATATGGAGTTTTGTTTGCTGCGTCACAGACCTGAAAGTCCGTTAATTTGGACTGTTTCGGCGGCTCGCTTTTTCCTTTTCCTAGTTTTCCAGCCTTAGGCTTCGCCGACATATCCTCGCCCAAATGCTGGGATACGTTCTGTCCCAAATGAGAGAGTTATTTGCCGATTTTTTTCTCCAGGAGCAGAGCAGAGCGAGACACGTCCGTCCTACGTGGCAGTCATAACCGGAAGTCAATTTCAAACTTTTTACTTGAAAATTTGGTACTTTTTCCCCTGTCTCATAAATTTCTGGCTTGTTTTCTCCAGACATTTGTGAGATTTTTTTTTCCACAGAAATTTGTGGTGTTTTTTTTTTTTTTTCCATTTATGCTGATAAGTTTTGACTTTTCAAAAAATTTGCAGTGTAAGGAAATTTGCAAGTTTTTTTTCCTCATAAATGTGCAACTTTTTCCACAAAAAGTGTGCTTTCCCCCCCCCCCTCATTTTTCTTCCCCATATGTTAGAAATTGGTGGAAAACGGTGCAACAGTGATTACGTGGTGAAATTAGTTGATTCTGTCGATCAACTAGTTGATTAAACTGAAAGACATTAAAAATTGGAATGTCAATTTAGGAAAATTTCTTCTACAAATATATATTATTTGGCATACAGTGCAATACAGACGCAACTGTCTTTGTTATCCAGGTTACATCAACGCCTTGTTAGACTGTCTTGGTGCAATGAAATGATTACCCTTCCCAACAGCGCAGGAATCCGTGTACTCTTCGTCCTTTCAATATTCCGTTTCTGAAATGAAAACTGAACAACTGGAAATAACCGTTATATGGTTTTCATCTTGTCAAAATAAAATTGGAATTGCGCTAAAGTGAGGTTACCAATCTGATTTTGTTAGTTGTTTGTATTTTTTTGTTTTGGTCAGAGCCAGAAGTTATGAAAAAACGTGCCTTTACAATCTGTAATGTGTTAATATACTGAAAAGTCAACATGATCATTTCTATAAAATTAACATTACCGGCAAGAGCAACAGTGGAATCTAATACTTCGCACGGAAAGGATAAGTAGGTCTAAAGATGAAAACAGTTAAATGCACGTCCAGCTGTGACCAAAACAATAAAATAAAAAAAAAATTAAAAAAAAGATGAACAAAATCAGATTTATTATCCGGTTTTGGCTCAATTCTGATTTTATTATATTATATAATGGCTATTTCCTGTTGTTCTGATTTTGTTTCAGAAACAAAATGTTGAAAGAACAAAAAGTACATGGATTCACAGGGATCCTGGCTAACATTTAATAAATTTAAAAGTGTGATACAAAACAGGAAAAAAAACCCCACTGCAACCCTTACAGGCCTGTACTGAGTTTTAGGGAGAACTACCACTTATAAATAACCTTTTTTTTTTTTTTTTTTTTTTTTTACCATGGTTATAATGACTAAACCTATGACAACATACCTTATGTTTAATAAGTAGACCAAAGACCCTGGACAGCAGGTCTGCCGCTTGGATCTGCAAATTAAAAAAAAAAAAAAAATAATTAAAAAGCAAAACACAGGGGCAACATTTTTTTTTCCACAATATTTTTTATTGAACCTTTTTTTTTTTTTTTACAAACATAGCACACACAGACACTAATACAAAAGTAATTTAAAAATTAAAAAGAACAATAACAAAATAACAAAAAAAAAAATGTAATAAAAACGACAACAGCCATTAACAAAAACAAGTCAACAACAATGCTCCTCTGTTTAGTCTAGGTAATCTATTACATTAGAATACATAATATACATTCACCAGCTTGGAATTTGCAAGGTCCACACACATCATTCACCTTCTTCTTCAGACGTTATGTTTAATTATGGGCAACATTTTTAGTTATTTTACCTTTAAGATATTTTGAACAAAAGCACCTCAAACGGTACATTATACGCCCGTCCATAACCATTATCGAGCTAACCCACCAACAACTGGAAAATCTGTTACAAATTCAGAATTCAGTATAGTGCAGAGCTGTAATAAAACTAATACCCATATGTCATTGCGAGGAGTTTAAACAAAGCAAACAATCTACAATTCAAAGTGGAACAATTCAGAGAAATGACCAGAAAATCATTTAGTGCCCTACAATATGCACCTCTTCGATACACGTAGGAACACTGAATTAAAAATGTCCTCACTTGAAAACTGTGGGAAGAGTTCCACGGACAAACCGTGTAACCTCTATAGAAACAGCAATTAAAAACAACAAAGTTCTAAAACCTGTAATTTTCACAAAAATGATTCAAGATCCTAGCAACATAAACATCTTCAATACATGTACAAGCACTGTTTGAAATTTAAAAAAAAAAAAAGAAAAGTCCTAGCTTGAAAACCGTGGAAGGAGTTCACCCGGCAGGTACGGACGGACGTCCTCATCGTACCATAACACAGCCTGTCATTACAGACGGCTTTAACTACTCAATCAGCAAAGCCAAACAGATCAAACAATATTATTATAATCATCTTTAGACAGTTTGAAAACAACATGCAACTGTAATTTTTTTTTTTTTTTAAACTTACTGACACAATTTCAAGTAAGCACAATTACTATTCAGATTAGGTCAAAAACAAAGTGCAAGGCTGGACAAAAGAAAAATGCATGCAAGACTGTACCATCACACATGAGGACTGCCAACTACTGCATCAGCATTTGCCCTCATGAATCAGTCTGTAAAACTCCAGGCTACTTGCACGGTGTGCGTAGCTGAAAACGATAAAATTATGACTCTCATATGCCAATAAAAAAACTTGGCAGCGGATAAGTCTGCTGTGCGAACTACAGAGACAAGTGGGCACAACAAAACTGCTTGGTCGACTTCAAAAGAGCACTGCATCTGAGTGACTCAAAACCAGGAAGAAGACTGACTGATAGAAGCAACGGATGGCAGTTGTATGGTTGTAGACTTCGGTGGCTCAGTTTTTGGCACTAAAGCGACTGTTTTCCATTCATCCTCAACAGCTTAATCCCTCTCTGAGCCTATTCCTGTGTCTTTGGGGTGACAGGCAGGTACACCCTGGACAGATCACCAGTCCATCGCAGGGCCAACACGGAGACAAAGGCAACCACTCACTCTCACATTCGTACCCAAGGACAGTTTATCCACAGATGCCAGTTAACCTAACACGCACGTCTTTGGACTGTGGGAGGAAACCGGAGCACCTGGCAAAAATCCGCGCAGACACGGGAAAAACACGCAAGCTCCACACAGGAGGGTCACTGCGGGCCAGGGATGGGATTGGAGCCACAGCCTCCTTGCTGTACTGCTAAGTGCCAACCACTGCGCCACTGAGCTGCCGGATTGTTTCCCAATTAAATACAAATCATAAAAGCAGTGCCACCTAAAATAAGGGGGCATCCTTTGTCCAAGACAGACACTGCTCTGCTCTGATGCTTTTCCACTTAAAATCACAGCCCTACACCCCGATAAAATAACGGTAATTATCCTTGCGGACATCATAATGAGGCAGAACATCACAAATCCAAATGAAATGCAGTTTTTTTTTTAAAGAAAAGAATGTGGGTCCGTACCTTTCCCAGGGAGAGCGTGTTGCTGCTGAGGGCGTGGTCCACCAGCTCGGCCATCTCCTTTTTGAACTGCTCCACGTCTTGGCACTCGCTCGCACGGGCGTGATGCAAAATCAGCTCTGCCACCCGCTCACCCTGCAAAGAGCCACATGAAGCCACAGTGCTGGCTAGAAATATTTTCTGACAAACATTACATTATTTTTTTATTATGTTACGGAAAGACCGCAGGCTCATAGCAAGCCAGCCAATTTAACACTGAATAAGAAGTAACAATTAAGTTACCAATAACATATTTTGGTTGAAATTCTACCGTCTACATGATGTTAAATTATCATGGATTTAATGCAACCCTTCTTACCTGACGCAGCACCACAGCGGCGAAGACGGCTTTGAAGTTGGCGAGGTCGTGGCTGCTCAGCTGGGCCACGATTCCGGCGTCCAGCAGCACCAGCTGGAAAGGACACGGGTCCGGTCTGACACTGACCACCACCGTGTCCCACAAATCGGTGAGGGTGGTCTTCCCACGGTGCTCACCTGAGACGGCCACACTGCCGGAACCGGCAAGATGCCCACGGCGCAGGACGAGAATGTTGCCAGGATGGAGATCCCCGTGGACAAAATTATCCACGAAAATCTGCAACAAATGTGGTGACATTTGGACAAAGAGAGTTAATGGTGTGAAGTCTGGGCACGTTGTCAGCAATCGCGCATTCCTTTCTGAAGCACAGGACAGCTGCATAAATGCCAAAGCAGTGGTCTGCAACCTGTGGCTCCAGGGCCAACAAGCAGCTCCTGTGCTCATATCTAGTGGGTCCTTGTGGCTTTAACAAAAAAACTTGAAAAAAACCCCAACACTTTATTCATATAGCAGATATACTGTATAGTGCAATTCAAAGTGCTTCATATATTACATTATAGTAGTACTGTATATATGTATGCAAAACATTTACACGTGTATACCCAAAAAATCAAAATCTAATCAGAAATTTCATGAATTAAGTTGCAAATTTGTTAAAAAAATAATTTGCAAAAGATAAAAGGTTTAAATGAATAAAGTGGAATTTTCTACAGTGTAAAGTCATGAATTTACTACAATAAATTTTCGAGAGAAAAAAAATGTTGCTAGGGCAGTTTTTCATATACCTTGACTTTTTTTTTTTTTTTTACATATTTCATTTAAAGACTGAAATATGCAGATATTATTGGGGACAAAAATGGGTCAGAGCAGCCCTTTCCCCAGTAGATGATGCTGAGCCCTGCTGCTAAAGCAGGGAAACGTGGCTAAAGGCAGAGTCTGTATCTCACCATTTTCAGCAGGGTGTCTACTCCCATCCTGGCTATTCTCTGCTTCACCTCCTTGGGCATCTCAGAGCACAGGTAATTAGAAATGGGCTCACTTTCCTGGTGGAAAATACATCAGTAATAAACAAAATTAAATGCCCAGTGGTGGCCTCATTTACTCAGGCTGTTGTGTACTCACTTCAAATGTTTCCACTAGGATGTTTTTGGTGACAAACGGTCGTAATGGAGTTGGGAACTTGACATATTCAACATTGCGGAAATTTTCCTGGAAGCGCTCGATGTTCCTGGCCTCAAAACGCAGATCAATCTGAAATACACGCAGAGTTAGGAGCAGTCCTGGGAGGGTTTTTAAACAAGATTTTTACTTGCTCTGAAAATTTGAAAACAAAATCCATCGACCGTACATCTAAGCACTAAGTGATTCAGATACGGGAGTTTGAATATTCTTGCGGCACCTGTTTGGTCATGAGTTTTTCAAACTCTTCCACTATTTCACACATGCTGAGCCACTTGAGTCCAGGCAGGCAGTCCAGAAGCCAGCTGCCACATTTCATAAGCAGGAGGTCCATCTCCACCTGCCTCCTGACACCGGGATGGACCACCTAAAAACCAAACACAATTTTAACGTCAAGCGTAACATGTGAAAATACTACAGTTCAAGGAGTGTTTGTGACTGACTTTGATTGCCACGGGTATCAGGTGCTCCTTCTCAGTGTTGCCCTCCTCACACTGACTGTCTGGACTGGTGCTCTCTTCGTACCCCTCCTCCTCCCGACTCCAGAATTTCTTCAGAGTTCCTCCTAGACCAGGGATCTCCCAAGCTTCCAGCCAATCTTCTTTTTCCATCTCCTCTATCAGCGACTGGAAATCTGGGTCCTCCACCTCGTCCACCCTGGCCCAGCCTCGGTACACCTGAGCGATGCACCCCGACCCGACTGGCTCTTTGCTCGTAAACACCAAAACCCTCCTCCAGGCCTCCCCGAAAGACCTCCGCAGACACTGCTTGGTGTGGGCCCAGGAGTGGGGGCGTACCTTAACGTGGAGCCTGGAGAAGCGCTCGCAGAATTCCAGAGAGAAGATGTCGCGCCTGGTGCTGGCCCACTGCCCCAGCTTGATGAAGGTGGGTCCAGAGGTCTCGGTGACCCACAGCAGAGCATCCAGCCAGAGAGACATACAGCGGGTAGAGACCAGAGCCAGGGGGTAGAGGAGAAGAAGGGGGGTGAATTTGAGGAGCAGAACCAACGCACGGAGGCAGAGGCGGAGAAAAAATATAACTTTGTGCACTTGGACCTTGGCTACAGACTTCCTGTCAGCAGCCTGGGATGGAAGAACAGCCTCTTGGCATCTGGCTGCATGAGACTGTGCATTCACTGCGCCCAGACACAACAGAGTCACCTTGGGTATGCAGGTTAAAATCTGCCCTCTTCTGACAAATCCTGTTCTGGAGGAGGCCAGGATCAGTCTAACTCTGGCAAATGAGCCTGCTGTCTGGAAACTGTACCTCAAGTTGAGGAGGACTCCTCTTACTCCAAAGACTATCATGTTGACCCACTGTTAGCTCTGTCCTGGAGGTGAACTGATCCACATGGGCTTATCTTGTGTTGTAAAACACACATTTGCAATCAGCAGTAAACATCTAGGCGTCTATGGCAGGGATTACAGCTTTAAAAAAATACAATCTAGATTCACCAAGACAGCCAATTTTCATTTAATTTCTAGCGTCATTTTAACTTACAGCGTTGGTTCGTTTCTGCTGCTCCCCACAGACCAGAAGAAAGCGGGCTGCTTCTTTCTCTCACTGTGGACAAAAAGGACATTTCACGGTTCACCTGGCATAACTATACAGGCCCAAAAAATCACCCATTTTTGAAGAAAACAGAGCAAACAAACATGAAAACGACAGACTACTTCCGGGTACGAAATCACGTGACTTTTTCTTAAAGGCACAGTTTAAGAACATTATGAACTGCCTAATTTGATTAGATTAGATTATTTGTTTATTTGACAGGGACAGTGCAATAAACATAGACAATTAATCAAATGACAATCAATCTGATGTGTTGCACAAAGAGTGTATAGCTATTAGCTAATTTGCAACTCTTGTCCCTGGATGGGCTTTAGAAAGGAGAAACAAGTAAAAAGTAAAAAAGGATAAGGAAAAGAAAAAATGAAAACAGAATAAACAATAACCACATACATCAATGCAAAAAAGATTATAAGTACATTATAAATACACAATTATACATATTATGAATATTATAAAGAACATTTGCCTATTTCAGGCCTCTCTCCCTTCGTAACTCACTATAAACAAACACATTCATTCCTTCCCTTCATTCACTCTCACCCTGCAGACAATCATTTCATACATGGGTACATTCTTGTTTATTTTTCAGCCAGTTTTTAACCTTTTTAGTGAATGTTTTAAAGTCCGTTATTATTTTAATTTCATTTGGCATTGTGTTCCAGATGTGACTGCCCTTTATAGAGAAAGCTGTTTGTCCAAAAGTGGTTCTGCGGTGGAATATTTTACAGTTATTGTTAACAGAACTCCTGGTGGCTCTGCTGCTGTCCTGTCTTTGGATGAAACCAGCAAGTGGCTCAGGCGCTGATTTATGGAAACATTTGAAAATTAATTTCAGAAAACAGAGGTCAATGAAACTCTCAAAACTCAATAGGTTGTATTTTTTTTAAAATATAACAGTGATGCCACCTAATGGTCTTTTTGTCCAAGATTTTTAGAGTTTGATTATATAATGAACCTATATGTCTTATTGTAGAAGGGGCTGCTTGAGCCCAGACTGTCAAACAGTATGATATATGAGAAAAAACCATCGAGTGCATATACAGTGCAGCTGCTTCGTATGGTATGTAATGTCTAATTAATTTAAAGCAGTTCAGGTTTTTTTTTTACTGTTTTTGAAATTTTCTTTATATGAAGATTAAATTTGAATTGAGGATCTAGTACAATGCCAAGGTATTTGAATTCTGTAACTAAACTGATGTCTTGATCATGTCAATACTAAATATTAAAGTCAATACTTTAATATGTTGCAGGTTACATTTTTTGATTGAAAACTGTTTTCTGAAGGTTCAGCAATAGGTGGTTCTGGAAGAGCCACTCTTGGACATCAACCATACTTGTGGACAGTACATCTGCAGCCTGTGCTGGAGTCTTGGCAGCTGTGTAAATAACTGCATCATCTGCATAAAGTTGACATGTTGCAGCTGAGCAGTGTAGCGGCAAGTCATTAATAAAAATGCTGAAAAGTGAAGGACCAAGAATGGACCCTTGTGGGATACCCATACGGTTGTTTAAAAATGAGGATTTATCCTGGTGAACTTTTACACACTGTTCTCTATTCTGGAGATAAGATGCAAACTATTCTAATGTATCTGGAGAGAAGTTAAAAGATACCATTTTGGATAATAGCAAACTGTGGTTTACAGTATCGAAAGCCTTTTTGAGATCTAGAAAAACAGCCCTTACCACATTACCCCTGTCCAAGGACTGTTTGACATTTTCAATAAGGCAACAATTTGCTGTTTCTGTTGAGTATCCTGGTCTAAAACCAAATTGATGTGGATGAAGAAGTTGACTGTCTTGTAAATAGTCTATCAGCTGTGTAGCTACAACTTTTTCAAGAACCTTAGACAGGACTGGTAAAATAGAGATTGGGCGGTAATTGCATATATCGTCTTTATTGCCTGATTTATGAACTGGTATGATGACAGCTTTTTTCCAACCAGATGGAAATGTACTAGACCTAATGGAGAGATTAATGAGATGAGTCAGTGGTTTGATTAATATTTTGCTGTGCGTTTTGAGAAAGGAAGTGCTCATATTGTAGATATCATTAGTTTTTGAGTTTGACAGTGTTTTAACAATACCAGCAATTAACTCCTCATTTACCTCATCGATGTGAAAAGAATCTGTAGAGAGTATTGATTTTGTGTTGTTGAGCACATTTGGCTGCACAAAGTTTTTTGTTAAGTCTTCCACAGAGTCCACAAAATATGAATTAAATTCATTTGCCAATGTAGCCTTGTCACTGATGGTCTTGCCATTGATTCTAAGTTCCTTTACTCCCTTCTGAATATTTTTTTTTATTAGTTAAGTTATTTAAATGCCTCCATAGGGAACTGTTGTTACCCTTTGCATGATCTATCAGTTTATTGTAATAAGATACTTTTGATTTTCGCAGCTCTTGTACCACTTTATTTCTTAAACTTTTGTACACAAGGTGATCATTTTGTAGTTTAGAGGTTAATGATGTTTTCAAAGCAGAGTCTTGCCTCTTCATGAGTTTTCTTATTTCATTATTTAACCATGGTAGGTTAATCTTCTGTTGTCTACTTTTAATTTGCTTTGTAAATTTTTCTATAGACTTTGTAATTGTTGCAGTTATAAAATTACAACAATCATCTACTTCATATATTGACATGAGCTGCTCCCAATTTTGATTCTCTAAGTAATGTTCACTCCTCATTTTTTGAGTTGGGAATAATAAAATTTGATTTGTCAATATCGACTCCCCCAAAATACTGTAGTCGCTTTTTAGTGAGTTTTCTGACAGCAAGAACCATGTTATGATCTGAGAGACCAGTTACAAGATTATAGGTTCTGGTTATTCGTTCTGGTTTGTTAGCAAATGCCATGTCAATAAGTGTTCTAGATTGTTTGGTTATCCTGGTGGGTCCTTTGATGATTTGCTGGTAATTAAATTTAGTCATGAGGCTTTTCAGTTTCTGTTTGTCCTTTTTGTCAGACCAGTTAATATTAAAGTCACCATGAAATATTGTTTCTCTGCTCTTCTCAAGTTGTTTAACCAGATCACTTAATTCATTATAAAAAAGAAGAACTGTGAGAATTGCATACATGTTTATAAGCTTTTCGGTTTTTCCTTGGTGTAGTTGTCTCCTATATGTATTACAATAAGGCTAACGTAACAGTCTGCGAAAATTGTTATTTTTTTTAAAATTATTTTTATTATCCACTGTAGAAACGGGAAGTGGCCCCTAGGTGGAGGTATATCTCAATTCTTGGTTTTCCTCCTGTTGGAAGAACGTGGAGGTGAAGGAAGAAACGGAGATACAGTACTGAAAAGTCACATCGGTGGCTTGGTTATTGCTGCAAAAATGGTAACTTTAACATTCATTCTGTTTCTTTAACATTGCCATCTATCATCGTTTGACTAGTCTAGCACAGGTGTTCCTTACCCTAAAGAAGGTCCGGTTTGCCTTGGTTAATGTCATTAGTAGCAAATCACTGCTGTAAAAGCCAGAGAAAGAAATATCTATCTCTATCTCAAAGTCAACTTTATTGTCAGTTCTGCCATATGTACATCTCGTACAGAGAATTGGAATTACGTTACTCTGAGACCCACGGTGCAGCAAGGTAAACATTAAGTAGGAAATATGAATATAAAGTAAAACATCTAACACCATTTAGCATTAAACAGAACCAGAATCAGAATCAGGTTTATTGCCATTGTTCATGTAGTACACAAACTAGGAATTTGTCTCGGTACAATGCTGCAACATTAAACATGATAAGATAAGAGAAATAAACTATACATGTAATAAAGTGTAGGATAAGATTAAGTGATACTGGTCAACAGTTAAAATATATATTAGCCAGCAGCAGATACTGTGGAGAACTATATAGTGCAGTCGGTAATGCAGGAAGAAAACAGTGATGATTGACATGAGTCTGGTTGAGCTGCTGTACATGGTGCACGAGAGTCAATAAGTCACTTAGTGTTCAGCAGTCTAATGGCAGAGGGGAAGAAGTTGTTCATGTGACGGGAGGTTTTAGTCTGGATGGACCGAAGTCTTCTACCAGAGGGGAGGGGGGCAAACAGTACGTGACCAGGGTGTGAGGGATCGGCTATGATCCGGCCAGCACGCCTCCGGGTCCTGGAGATGTACAGATCCTGGAGAGATGGGAGCTTGCAGCCGATCACCTTCTCAGCAGTGCGCACGACGCGCTGCAGCCTTAGTCTGTCCCTGGCAGTGGCTCCTGCGTACCACACGGTTATGGAGGTGGTGAGGATGGACTCGATGATGGCTGTGTAGAACTGCACTAACATCTTGGTGGGTAGCTTGAGCTTCCTCAGCTGCCGCAGGAAGAACATCCTCTGCTGGGCCTTTTTGATGAGTGAGCTGATGGTCAGCTCCCATTTGAGGTCCCTGGTGATGGTAGTGCCTAGGAAGCGGAAGGAATCAGCAGTGGTGATGGGAGAGCCTGAGAGGGTGAGGGGGGGCAGAGGAGTAGTGACTTTCCTGAAGTCTACAATCATCTCCACTGTCTTCAGAGCGTTCAGCTGCAGGTTGTTATTGCTGCACCAGGACGCCAGCTGGGCCACCTCTCTCCTGTAGGCGGACTCGTCGCCGTTGGAGATGAGCCCGATGAGGGTGGTGTCGTCCGCAAACTTGATCAACTTGACAGACTGGTGGCTGGAGGTGCAGGAGTTGGTGTAAAGGGAGAAGAGTAGGGGGGAAAGTACACAGCCCTGGGGTGATCCGGTGCTGATGCTAGTATAGTCTGAGACAGTCTTTCCCAGCCGCACATGCTGCCTCCGGTCCGTCAGGAAGTCGATGATCCACCTGCAGAGGGAGTCAGGCACGTTGAGCAGGGACAGCTTGTCCCGGAGCAGAGCGGGGCGGATGGTGTTGAATGCGGAGCTGAAGTCCACAAACAGGATCCTGGCGTAGGTTCCCGGGGAGTCCAGGTGCTGCAGGATGGAGTGGAGGGCCAGGTTGACTGCATCGTCTACAGACCTGTTGGCTCGGTAGGCAAACTGCAGCGGGTCCAGGAGAGGGGTGGTGATGGACTTGAGGTGGGACAGGACCAGGCGCTCAAAGGACTTCATGACTACAGAGGTGAGCGCTACAGGTCTGTAGTCATTAAGTCCAGTGATCCGTGGCTTCTTGGGGACAGGGATGATGGTGGAGGATTTGAGGCAGGACGGCACGTGGCATAACTTAAGGGAGGTGTTAAAAATGTCTGTGAATACAGGAGCCAGCTGTTTCGCACAGAGTCTCAGGGTGGAGGGAGACACGCCGTCTGGGCCGGGGGCCTTGCGCGGGTTCAGTCTGGAGAACTGTTTGAGCACATCCTGCTCACTGATGATAAGGGGAGGGGGGGAGGAGGGGGGGGTGCCTTAAATGAAGTAGGGAATGTGGAGGCTGTGGAGCTGGAGGGAGGGGGGGAGTTGGACACAGATGACGAGGTGTCAAAACGGGCATAGTGTTGGGACAGTCTTTGACAAAGGGCTTTGTCATCCTGACCTTTAGGAGCCTTAGGTCGATAGTTGGTGATTTGCCTCAGTCCTCTCCACACGGAAGCCGAATCATTAGCAGTGAACTGCTGCTGGAGTCTCTCTGAGTATAGAGATTTAGCCCTCTTCAGCTCTCTGTTAAACCGGTATTTAACCTCCCTGTAGCAGTCCCTGTCTCCACTTTTCAGCGCTGCTTCCTTCTCCTTCCTGATCTGTCTGAGCTTAGCTGTGAACCAGGGTTTGTCATTAGAGTAACTCACCCTGGTGCGTGATGGAAGAATGTTCTCTTCACAAAAGTGGATATATGAGTTCACAGTGTCCGTATACTCATCCAGATCATGCGTGGCTCCTTTAAGCATGCCCCAGTCAGATATTTCCATGCACGTTTCCAGCTTCTCCTCAGCATCACTGGTCCGTATCTTCGTAGTGCTCACAACAGGTTTAGTGAGCTTCAATCTCTGTCTGTATGTGGGAATGAGGTGAACCATCACGTGATCAGATAATCCCAGCGCAGCTCGAGGGACAGCGCGATATGCGTCTTTCACTGTGGTGTAACAGTGATCCAGTGTGTTTAATCCTCTGGTGGGGCATTTAATAAACTGTTTGTAGCGGGGGAGATCATGGCTCAGATTGCACTGATTAAAGTCGCCAGCCACAATAATCAGCGAGTCTGGAAAACTCCGCTCTGTGTGTTGAATGTGATCCGCGAGCACGCGCTGAGCTTCGCGCGTGTCCGCGTCGGGAGGGGCGTACACAGCGATCATTATGAAAGAAGCAAACTCCCGCGGGGAATAGAAGGGCTTGCAATTGATAACAAGAAATTCCAAGGCAGGAGAACAGTGTTTGGAAATTACCGTTACATCAGAGCACCAGCTGCAGTTGATGTAGAAGCAGACTCCGCCTCCTGTGGTCTTGCCGGAAAGCTCTGTGTCACGATCAGCACGGAAGAGCTGAAAGCCGTCGAGGCGCAGCGCGCTGTCCGGTATATTTTCCCGGAGCCAGGTCTCAGTAAAGCAGAGGACAGCTGAGGAGGCGAGGTCCTTAAAACGCATCAGCAGTCTCAGTTCATCTACCTTGTTAGAGAGAGAGTTGGTATTGGACAGAAATATGCCAGGCAGCGCCGTTCGCGAGCCTCTCCTGCGAAGTCGTACGAGAGCGCCCGCTCGTCTTCCTCTCTTCCGCCGTCTCACTTTCCGAGCCAAACAATAAACCAGATCGGCTGCAGGGGCTAGAAAAACTGGGAGGAGGTCCGTGGGGGTGAAAGTCCTGATATTTAGAAGTTCTTCACGGGTATAAGTGCAAGCAGACACACAATTGACAAACAAAAACAAACAAAGAGCGCAGCGAAGCACCATGTCGACCGCTGTGGGTGCCATCTTGGGCCATCATCAAACATCAATGCAAAGAAAATTAACCCCCAACCAGAAGCTAACTGAAAATACTAAGGATGTGCAAAATAACTAAATATGATAAAAATTAAGACAGTATGTAGTGACTTAAGGCACATATCGGGGCACATAGAGGGTTAAAGTGGCATGTAGTGCAAAGAGAGGGGTCCATTGCTGCATAAAGTGACTAGTGCAGCCCTGAGATCAGTGTGTCTGCGTGTGTTGGAGTGAACAGTTCCTGGATGACAGAGTTGAATTTTTGAAGCTCCTGAAATCCATGTGTGGGAGTGAACAGTACCTGGGGATGGCAGAGTTTAGTTTTTGAAGGGGGGGGGGGGGGGTCAGAGTCCAGGTCCAGGATTCGTGTGGGGCAGAGCAGGGAGAGAGTTGAGCTTCCTGACAGCCTGGTGGATGAAGCTATCCTTGAGTCTGCTGGTCCTGGCCCTGGCCCTGGCCCGGAGACTCTGCAATCTCCTTCCTGATGGCAGCAGACTGAAGAAGCTGTGTGATGTGTGGGTGGGATCATCTGCAATACAGAGGGCTTTGCAGGTGAGGCAGGTGCTGTAGATGGCCTCAAGGGAGGGGAGAAAGGCACTGACAATCTTCTCAGCTGTTCTCACTATGCACTGTAGTAGTAGTAGTAGATTAGTTTATTTGACAGGGACAGTGCAATAAACATAGACAATTAATCAAAGACAATCAATCTGATGTGTTGCACATAGAGTGTATAGCTATTAGCTAATTTGCAACTCTTGTCCCTGGATGGGCTTTAGAAAAAAGAATCAAGATAAAAAATATACACAATAACCACATACATCAATGCAGAAAAATTATAAATACACAATTATAAATATTATAAATATTATAAATACACAAATATAACAGCCTGACTCACATTTAACATAAATATTATAAATATTATAAATACACAAATATAACAGCCTGACTCACATTTAACACATATAACATAACTCACATTTGCCTATTTCAGGCCTTCCTCCCTCCGTCACTCACTATAAACAAACACATTTATTCCTTCCCTTCATTCACTCTCACTTTGCAGACAAATAATTCATACATGAGTACATTCTTGTTTATTTTTCAGCCAGTTTTTAACATTTTTAGTGAATGTTTTAAAGTCCGTTATTATTTTAATTTCATTTGGCATTGTGTTCCAGATGTGACTGCCCTTTATAGAGAAAGCTGTTTGTCCAAATGTGGTTCTGCGGTGGAATATTTTACAGTTATTGTTAACAGAACTCCTGGTGGCTCTGCTGCTGTCCTGTCTTTGGACGAAACCAGCAAGTGGCTCGGGTGCTGATTTATGGAAACATTTGAACGTTAATTTCAGAAGACAGAGGTCAATGAAGCTCTCAAAACTCAATAGGTTGTATTTTTTTAAAACATTACAGTGATGCCACCTAATGGGCTTTTTGTCCAAGATTTTTAGGGTTTGATTATATAATGAACCTATATGTCTTATTGTGGAAGGGGCTGCTTGAGCCCAGACTGTCAAACAGTATGATATATGAGAAAAAACCATAGAATGCATATACAGTGCAGCTGCTTCGTAAGGTATGTAATATCTAATTAATTTAAAGCAGTTCAGATTTTTTTTTACTGTTTTTGAAATTTTCTTTATATGAAGATTAAATTTGAGTTGAGGATCTAGTACAATGCCAAGGTATTTGAATTCTGTAGCTAAACTGATGTCATGATCATGTATATTAACTTTAAAATGTTGCAGGTTACATTTTTTGATTGAAAAGCACATTGAGACTGTTTTCTGAAGGTTCAGCAATAGATGGTTCTTGAGGAGCCACTCTTGGACATAAACCATACTTGTAGACAGTACATCTGCAGCCTGTGCTGGAGTCTTGGCAGCTGTGTAAATAACTGCATCATCTGCATAAAGTTGGCATGTTGCAGCTGAGCAGTGTAACGGCAAGTCATTAATAAAAATGCTGAAAAGTAAAGGACCAAGAATGGACCCTTGTGGGATACCCATGCGGTTGTTTAAAAATGAGGATTTATCCTGGTGAACTTTTACACACTGTTCTCTATTCTGGAGATAAGATGCAAACCATTCTAATGCATTTGGGGAGAAGTTAAAAGATACCATTTTGGATAAAAGCAAACTGTGGTTTACAGTATCGAAAGCCTTTTTGAGATCTAGAAAAACAGCTCCTACCACATTACCCCTGTCCAGGGACTGTTTGACGTTTTCAATAAGGCAACAATTTGCTGTTTCTGTTGAGTATCCTGGTCTAAAACCAAATTGATGTGGATGAAGAAGTTGACTGTCTTGTAAGTAGTCTATCAGCTGTGTAGCTACAACTTTTTCAAGAACCTTAGATAGGACTGGTAAGATAGAGATTGGGCGGTAATTGCATATATCGTCTTTACTGCCTGATTTATGAACTGGTATGACGACAGCTTTTTTCCAGCCAGATGGAAATGTACTAGACCTAATGGAGAGATTAATGAGATGAGTCAACTGGAAGGTCTTGTGGCAGGATGTAGTGCAGGCACCGTACCACATGGTGATGCAGCTGGTCAGAATGCTCTCGATGGTGCCTTTGTAGAAGGTATACATGATGGGGGCTGGGGCTTTGGCTCTCCTCAGTTTGCGGGGAAAGTAGAGATGCTGCTGAGCTTTCTTGGCCAGTGATTCGGTGTTGGTGGTCCAGGAGAGGCCTCTGTAATGTGCACACCCTGGAACTTGGTGCTGCTCACCCTCTCCACAGCAGCACCATTGATAGTCAGGGGAGCATGCTGGGTGTGCGCTCTTCTGAAGTCCACAACAATCTCCTTCATCTTCTCCACATTCAGAAAGAGATTGTTGTCTCTGCACCACATGTCCAGGCGGCTCACCTCACTCCTGTAGTTTGTCTTGTCTCTGTTGTTGATGAGACCCACCACAGTTGTATTGTCCGCAAGCTTGATAAAGAGGTTGGAGCTGTGTATTGGTGTACAGTCAAGGGTCAGCAGAGTGAAGAGGAGGGCGCTCAGCACACATTCTTGGGGTGCTCCTGTGTTCAGCGTGATGGTTGGTGCTGGATGTGTTACTGCCAACCCGTACTGCCTGCGGTCTCCCCTGTCATGAAGTCCAACAGCCAATTACATAGTGAAGTGTTGAGCCCCAGCCGGTCCAGTTTGTGAATGAGCTGCTGGGCAATGATTGTGTTGAATGCTGAACTAAAGTCTATGAACAGCATTCTGATGTAGGAGTCCTTTGTGTCCAGGTGTGTGAAGACTGAGTGGAGGACAGTAGAGATGGCATCATCAGTCAAGCAGTTGGACTGGTATGCAAACTGGAACGGGTCCAGGGAGGGGAGCAGGGCAGACCTGATGTGCTGCATGACCAGCCACTCGAAGTACTTCATGATGATGGGAGGGAGTGCAACCGGATGGTAGTCATTGTAGCAGGAGGGAGACAACTTCTTGGGGACTGGAATGATGGTGGTGGCTTTGAAGTACGTGGGGACAACAGCCTGTCTCAGTGAGATGTTGAAGATGTCCTTGAAGACACCTGCGAGTTCCTCTGCACAGGCTGTCAGTATGCGAGCAGGTATGTTGTCGCGTACCTACCTACCTACCTACCTACCTACCTATCTATCTATCTATCTATCTATCTATCTATCTATCTATCTATCTATCTATCTATCTATCTATCTATCTATCTATCTATCTATCTATCATCATCATTGGCTCCATCGATCTCGAAAGCTCATGGGGGGGTTTTGTGCCTTGGGTCATCATTCAGGGAGCTGCACCATCGGGCGTGGCTGTAGAGGCCGATACGGGATCTGCAGATCCTGCCGCAGCCGCTGCAGATAAATTCTTCACAGTGTAGTGGGGGTCTCGACAGTCTCCTCTGTCTGCGGAGTCTCTTCTCCCCCCAGCGAGTGTCTCTTCTCTCCTCTGCTGTTCGGATGACATCCTGGGTGGTGGTCCACCAGTTGGAGCGGACGGAGGCGGCTGACTCCAGGTCGGAGGGGTTGAAGCCTCCAGCCTTGAGGTTGTGCTTGCAAACATCCTTGAATCTGAGAGTTGGGCGTCCCTTTGATCTAGTTCCAGTAGCCAGCTACCCATACACTAAGTCTTTGGGGATGCGGCCATCCTCCATTCGGTTGACGTGGCCAAGCCATCGCAAGCGTCTCTTTGTCAGGATGGCAAACATACTGGGCACATCTGCTCTGGCCAGGACGTCGATGTTGGAGACACGGTCCTGCCAAGTGATGCGCAGTAGTCTGCGAAGGCAGCGTTGGTGGAAGGCGTTCAGCCGGCATTCCTGGCAGGAGTAGAGGGTCCATGCTTCACTGCCGTATAGGAGAGTACTCAGTACGCAGGTCATGTAGACTCTTATCTTGGTGTTGGTGGTTAGCATAGAGTTGTCCCAGACTCGCTTCGCCAGACGGGCCATCACCGTCGATGCCTTGCCGATACGGGCGTTCAGTTCGGCGTCTAGGGAGAGATTGCTGGAGATGATCGACCCGAGGTAGGTGAACTTGTCCACCACCGCAAGTGTGTGGTTGCCGATGTTGATACTGGGAGCACTGCTGACGTCCTGGCCCATGACCTCGGTCTTTTTAAGGCTGATGGTGAGGCTAAACTCAGAGCAGGCATGAGCAAAGCAGTTGATGAGACGCTGGAGCGCTTCCATGGTGTGGGCAACAAGACCAGCATCATCAGCAAAGAGCAGCTCCCTGATCAGAACGCTCCGCACCTTGGTCTTTGATCTAAGGCGTGCCATGTTGAAGAGGCCTCCGTCACTCCTGGTGTGGAGGAAGACACCGTCTTCAGAGTCCCGGAAGGTGTAGCACAGAAGCAGGGAGAAAAAGATGCCAAATAGGGTAGGAGCCAGAACACAACCCTGCTTCACACCGTTCTTGATCGGGAAAGGGTCTGAGGATAATCTATCAAACTGGACAATGCCGTTCATGTCCTGGTGGAACGACTTGATCATGCTCAAAAGCTTGGGGGGACATCCAGTTCGTTGGAGGAGGGCAAACAGTCCATCCCTGCTGACCAAGTCAAAAGCCTTGGTCAGGTCGATGAAGGCCAAAAAGAGGGGTTGTCTCTGCTCCCGGCACTTTTCTTGCAGCTGCCTCATAGAGAAGACCATATCTATGGTTGACCTGGTTGCTCTGAATCCACACTGCGCATCTGGATGCACACGTTCGGCAAGTAGTTGTAGTCTGTTGAGGATGACACGGGCAAAGGCTTTGCCAACTATGCTTAGGAGTGAGATACCACGATAGTTGTTACAATCGCTCCGCTCCCCCTTGTTCTTGTAAAGAGTGATGATTTTGACATCACACATATCTTGGGGCACAGCCCCTTCCTCCCAGCACTGCAGCAGGAGCTCATGGAGGTGTTTCAAGAGCGAGCTCTCCTTTGCGGTTTTGACGATTTCAGGAGGGATGTTGTCACTGCCTGGAGCCCTGCCATTTGAGATGGAGTCTATCGCCTTGCTGAGCTCCTCGATGGTGGGTGAAGCGTCAAGCTCATCCATGACTGACAGTAGAGGGGTGTTCTCAAGGGCCATGTTCGAGACGGTGGTTACTCTCGAGTAGAGCTCTTGGTAGTGCTCAGCCCATCTCTCCATTTGTTTACCGCGATCCTTGATGACATCTCCTGCAGCTGATTTAAGTGGGGCGGTCTTGATGACACTGGGACCAAAAGCCTTCTTCATGCCTTCGTACATTTTGCGCACGTTTCCGTGATCTGCAGAAAGCTGTATGTCCTAGTAGAGGTTAAGCCAGTAGTCGTTGGCACATCGCCTTGCAATCTTTTGTGCATTGTTCCTCGCAGCGCGCAGTGTAGCAAGCGTCCGTACAGAGGGGTCCTTCTTGTGGGCAATTAGGGCTGCACGTTTGGCAGCGATTGCAGGTTCCATCTCAGCGGCTCCAGCTTCAAACCAATCCGCACTCTTCCCCACCTTTTTCCCAAAGGTACCTATGGCGGTCTCAAACACAGCCTCACGGATGTGGTTCCACCTTGCAGAAGCACAGTCAGTGGGACAGTCCGCCAGGGCTTCATTTATGACTTTAGCATAGCGTTCCCGCAGTTCAGGTACTGTAACCATAGCTGTGTTGATGCGGGGTCGGGGTTTCTGCTTGGAGCAGTTAACACGTCTGAGGCAGAGACGTACCTTGGTGGCGACCAGGGAATGGTCGGTGTCACAGTCAGCGCTGTGGAAACTGCGCATGACCAGCACTCGGTTCAGCAGGGATCTCCTGGTGATGACGAAGTCCAGCTGATGCCAGTGGCGAGACCTTGGATGTCTCCAGGACACTCGGTGACAGGGCTTGGTGGAGAAGAATGTTGAAAGGAACAGAGTTCAAGAAGGCGTTGACCGTTCTCGTTGAGCTTGCCGATGCCGAAGCGGCCAATGCAGCGGGGCCAGGAGTCATGATCTGCCCCTATAGATAGATAGATAGATAGATAGATACTTTATTTCGAACAAAAAAAGTATAACAAAAACAAACAAATGACAAATGCAATAAAGTAACAGTATACACTGTTCGAAAGGGAGAAGGAAGAAGTGAACACTTATTAATTCCATCTCCTCTTATCCATAAATACACCCATGTGAATTTTATACAAATTACCATCTTTAAGACCCCAAGTAAACAATTTACTGTATTTTTTACAAATCAACATTAACACCCATCCATCCTAACATACATTGATGTCCATACATCAAAACCAGCCTCAAACAACACAGATATACACAGTGCTGTCCCACCCACCATTCCATAGTGTCCCATAATGTCCCAGAGTGAACATAATGAATCGTACATATAAATACTACCCTTCTAACATATATCCTTTCAGCAAATAGTGTTTATACCTCTTTTTGAATTGATTTCTGTTTGTACATAGTTTCAGCTCTGGCTCCAGACTGTTCCACAAATCCACCCCACAGACAGATATGCACATACTTTTCTTGGTTGTTCGTATCTTGGGTTTTGTAAAGTTTAAGTCTCCTCTCAAATTATGATCATTGTCTCTTTTTTTAAATATTTTTTGTATATTAGTTGGGAGTTGATTATTAATTGCCCTGTACATTACTTGTGCTGTCTTAAATTTAACTAAATCAATGAACTTTATGACATGTGATTTTAAAAACAACAAATTGGTATGGTCTCTATATCCTACATTGTTTATTATCCTTATAGCTCTTTTTTGTAATGTGCATATTGACTGTAGGTTGGTCTTGTAGGTGTTTCCCCAGACTTCTACACAATAGTTAAGATAAGGTAAAAACAGTGAATTGTACAATAAGACCATTGATTTATAGTCTAAGATGTGTCTTGTCTTCCCCAGTATGCCTATACATTTTGCTAACTTGGCCCGGATGTGACTGATGTGAGGTTTCCAGCAGATTTTATTGTCTAGCGACCTATCCGTGCGTTAAAGTCACCGAGCAGAAACAGGTGCTCCTTGGCAGGGATCTGCTGGATCCTGGTTTCGAGCGCCTCGTAGAATGCATCTTTCACCTCAATTGAAGAGCAGAGTGTCGGAGCATAGGCGCTAAGGATATTAGCTGGTCCAGAGGAGGTTATGAGACGGAGAGAGAGGACTCGTGGAGTGCCTGAAGACGGCGGTTCAATAGAGGACAGAAGGGAGTTTCGAACAGCGAATCCAACACCATACAGGCGATGCTCGTCAGGCTCCTGTCCCTGCCAGAAAAACGTATAGTTCTTCTCCTTCAAGCTGCCGCTGCCCGGGAGTCGCGTCTCTTGCAGTGCTGCAATGTCAATATTGAGCCTCTTCAGCTCGCGGTCGATGATAGCAGTTTTCCTGGCGTCGTTGATTTGCTGGAGGTCGTCAGAGAGGCCAGGACACATTGTTCTGACATTCCAGGTTGCCAGACTCAGCGCTGGCGGCTTTGGTTTCTTGATATTAGCTGGTGCAGTGATTACAGTCCATGATTCAGCTTTTGGCCTACACTTCAAGCACCCTTTGAAGTAAGCGGACCGTGACGGGCCAGCACCTTACTGACTGGGGGCTGCCCAGCTAAAGGCGGGCGGTAGCTGGCCAGTGGGACACGATGATCCCTCCCACCGTCGGGAGACAGCCCTAGGCGCCCGAGCTTACGCCAATTTGCTCTGGACTTTTAACCAGTAACTGCGTCTCCCCGTTTTGAGCTGCCGCAGAAGGCGGCACTGGAGTGACCTCTCCAGGGCACAGGCCAGGGCGAAGTTGTGGAGAAACTGAGATGCCCAGTTGACAGATCCTCCTTCTCGGCCTTGCTGGTAGTGTCCGATGGAAGGGACTAGCCGATACAGTTGGTACCAACTTGGCTACAGGAGTTGCCGGGAGGTCCCGCTACGCGAAGACCAACCACCTTCGGGGCTCCACTCCGGATTTTCTGTAGGGGTTGTCTCCCTTAGCCTTTGTCACTCCCGTGACGACCACAAGGCAGTGGTGCTATTTGCCCATAGCTGGGGGTTGTTTTGTGTGGCACCAGGGCGTGTCCACGCGCCGGTGGGCCTGCGTGCCACACATTTGGGCCCAGCCCAAGGGGGACACACCTCCTCCCTTAATGCGACAGGTTGTACTGGGCTACATCTTACCAGTAGAGGAGAGAGAAAACTTCCTCTCCCACCTGACAGTATCATCACTATCAGTAGACTAAATTCATCAACACATAAACTGATGTGTATAATTCCTCAAAACAATGTAAGTATAACCCCAATTCCGGTGAAATTGGGATGTTGTGTAAAACATAAATTAAAAACAAAATACAATGATCTAAAAATCATCTTCAACCTATATTCAATTGAATACACTACAAAGACAAACTATTTATTATTAAACTGATAAACTTTATTGTTTTTTAAAATATTCACTCATTTTGAATTTGATGCCTGAAATACGTTCCAAAAAAGCTGGGACAGGGGCATGTTTACCACTGTGTTACATCACCTTTCCTTTTGACAACACTCACTAAACATTTAGGAACTGAGGACACTAATTCTTAAAGCTTTGTAGGTGGAATTCTTTCACCATTCTTCCTTAATGTACAACTTTGACTGTATGACTGATGTACAACTTGCTCAGCAGTCCGGGGTCTCCATTTTTTTATTTTTTATTTTTTTAGTATACTTTATTAATCCCAGAGGGAAATTCAGGGCATCCACTTGGATGGATTTTGTATTTTGTGCTTCATAATGCACCATACATTTTCAATGGGAGACAGGTCTGGACTGCATCCTGGCCAGTTTAGTACCCACACTCTTTTACTATGAAGCCACATTGTTGTAACATGTGCAGAATGAGGCTTGGCATTGTCTTACTGAAATAAGCAGGGATGTCCCTGAAAAAGACGTTGCTTGGATGACAGCATATGTACCATTTAGCATTAATGGTGCCTTCACAGATGTGCAAGTTACCCATGCCATGGGCACTAACACACCCCTATACCATCACAGATGCTGGCTTTTGAGCTTAATGCTAATAACAATCTGAATAGTCCTTTTCCTCTTTAGCGTCCATGATTTCCAAAAACGATTTGAAATATGGCTGGGGAGAGGGAAGTCTGGGCTTCTCTGCTTGAACTGCTGCCTCCACGACCCGGACCTCCAAAAAAGTGGTAGAAGATGGATGGATGGATGGATGGATGAATTTGAAAGATGGACTCCTCAGACCCCAGCACACTTTTCCACTTTGTGTCAGACCATGTCAGATGAGCTTGGGTCCAGAGCAACCACTGGTGTTGCTGGGTGTTGATACATGGCTTTTGCTTTGCATGGTAGAGTTTTAACTTGCACTTGTAGTTGTAGCAATGAACTGTGTTAATTGACAATGGTTTTCCAAAGTGTTCCAGAGCCCACGTGTGTCATAACTACTTCCGGTAGACATGGTTGGTGGACTCAAGAAGCAAGCTGGACTGTCGGGCAATGACAGTTTATTAAACAAAAGCAAAGAAAGAACAGCACAGCACAGGGGCTGGAGATAATACAGGTGATAACTAGGTAAACTATACTGGACACAAGGGTACCGGCAGGGAACACAGACAGTGACACCATACCAGAACACAAACTCAGACAGACATAAATAGGGTAACTGATAATCACAAACGCATGACAGCTGGGAGAACAATCAAGGGATAAACGGTAGCACACATGAGGGAAAGTGTCTACAGGTATGGAAAACATGAGGAGCTTGGAACAATATGTAAACAAATATACACACGAGACCCAGAACCACACAAAGGACAAAATCAAGGGCAGGGAAACACAGAGACCACAATAATGACAATAAAGGCAAACAGGGAATGACACAACAAACCTGGGAAACACAGAAGACAATAACACAGGACCCAGGGGAACACAGAAGGCAAATAGGTAATTGAGACAAGATGGCGCCCACAGTGGTCGCCATGGTGCTTTGCTGCGCCCTTCTTTGTGTGTTTTTGTCTGTCAATTGTGTGTCTGCCTGCTCTTACACCCGTGAGGAGCTGTTAAATATCAGGACTTTCACTGCTACAGACCTGCTCCCGGTTTTTTTGGCTCCTGCCGCCGATCTGATTCACTGTTTGGTGAAGGTGAGGCGGCGAAGGAGAGGAAAGCGAGCGGGCGCTCTTGTTTGGCTCCGCAGGAGAGGCACGCGCACGCCCTTGCCTGGCATATTTCTAACCAATGCCAACTCTCTCTCTAACAAGGTAGATGAATTGAGACTGCTGATGCGATTTAAGGACCTCGCTTCCTCGTCTGCTCTCTGCTTCTCTGAGACCTGGCTCAGGGGGAATATACCGGACAGCGCGATCAGCCTCGAGGGATTTCAGCTGTTTCGTGCTGATCGTGTCACAGAGCTCTCCGGTAAGTCTACAGGAGGAGGAGTCTGCTTTTATATCAACAGCAGCTGGTGCACTGATGTAACGGTGATTTCCCAACACTGTTCTCCCGACCTTGAATATCTTTTCATTAACTGCAAGCCATTTTATTCCCCGCGGGAGTTCACCTCATTCATCCTCGCAGCTGTGTACGACCCGCCCGACACGGACGCGCGCGAGGCTCAGCGCGCGCTCGCGGATCACATTCAACACACGGAGCGGACTTTCCCGGACTCTCTGGTTATTGTGGTTGGCGACTTTAACCAGAGCAATCTGAGCCACGATCTCCCCCGATACAAACAGTTTATTAAATGTCCCACCAGAGGAGAGAACACACTGGATCACTGTTACACTACAGTGAAGGACGCGTATCGCGCTGTTCCCCGTGCTGCGCTCGGACTATCTGATCCCGTGATGGTCCACCTCATTCCCACGTACAGACAGAGACTGAAGCTCACTAAACCTGTTGTGACCACTAAGAAGAAATTGACCAATGAAGCTGGGGAGAAGCTGAACACGTGCATGGAAATAACTGACTGGGGCATGTTTAAAGGAGCCACGCATGATCTGGATGAGTACACGGACACTGTGAACTCATATATCCACTTTTGTGAGGAGAGCATTCTTCCATCGCGCACCAGGGTGAGGTACTCTAATGATAAGCCCTGGTTCACTGCTAAGCTCAGACAGATCAGGAAGGAGAAGGAAGCAGCGTTGAAAAGTGGAGACAGGGACTGCTACAGGGAGGTTAAATATCGGTTTAACAGAGAGCTGAGGAGAGCTAAATCTGTGTATTCTGAGAGACTCCAGCAGCAGTTCACTGCTAACGACTCGGCTTCTGTGTGGAGAGGACTGAGGCAAATCACCAATTATCGGCCTCAGGCTTCTAAAGGTCAGGATGACAAAGCCCTTTGTCAAAGACTGTCCCAACATTACGCCCGTTTTGACACCTCGTCAGCTGTGTCCAACTCCCCTCCTCCCCCCAGCTCCACTGCCTCCTCGGTCCCTACTTCATCAAAAGCGGTCCCCCCTCCTCCCCCCAGCTCCACTGCCTCCTCGGTCCCTACTTCATCAAAAGCGGTCCCCCCTCCTCCCCCCTGCCCTTGTCATCAGCGAGCAGGACGTGCACAGACAGTTCCCCAGACTGAACCCGCGCAAGGCCCCTGGTCCGGACGGCGTGTCTCCCTCCACCCTGAGACACTGTGCGAAAGAGCTGGCTCCTGTCTTCACAGACATTTTTAACACCTCCCTTAAGCTATGCCACGTGCCGACCTGCCTCAAATCCTCCACCATCATCCCTGTCCCCAAGAAGCCACGGATCACCGGACTTAACGACTACAGACCTGTAGCGCTCACCTCTGTAGTCATGAAGTCCTTTGAGCGCCTGGTCCTGCCGCACCTCAAGTCCATCACCACTCCCCTCCTGGACCCGCTGCAGTTTGCCTACCGAGCCAACAGGTCTGTGGACGACGCAGTCAACCTGGCCCTCCACTCCATACTGCAGCACCTGGACTCCCTGGGAACCTACGCCAGGATCCTGTTTGTGGACTTCAGCTCTGCATTCAACACCATCCGCCCCGCTCTGCTCCAGGACAAGCTGTCCCTGCTCGGCGTGCCTGACTCCCTCTGCAGGTGGATCATTGACTTCCTGACAGACCGGAGGCAGCATGTGCGGCTGGGGAAGACTGTCTCTGACTCTGTCAGCATCAGCACCGGATCACCCCAGGGCTGTGTACTTTCCCCCCTACTCTTCTCCCTTTATACCAACTCCTGCACCTCCAGCCACCAGTCTGTTAAGCTGATCAAGTTTGCGGACGACACCACCCTCATTGGGCTCATCTCCAACGGCGACAAGTCCGTCTACAGGAGAGTGGTGGCCCAGCTGGCGTCCTGGTGCAGCCACAACAACCTGCAGCTGAACGCTCTGGAGACAGTGGAGATGATCGTGGACTTCAGGAAAGTCACAACCCCTCTGCCCCCCCTCACCCTCACAGGCTCTCCTATCACCACTGCAGATTTCTTCCGCTTCTTGGGCACCACCATCACCCGGGACCTCAAATGGGAGCTGACCATCAGCTCCCTCATCAAAAAGGCCCAGCAGAGGATGTTCTTCCTGTGGCAGCTGAGGAAGCTCAAGCTACCCACCAAGATGTTAGTGCAGTTCTACACAGCCATCATCGAGTCCATCCTCACCACCTTCATAACCGTGTGGTACGCAGGAGCCACTGTCAGGGACAGACTAAGGCTGCAGCACGTCGTGCGCACTGCTGAGAAGGTGATCGGCTGCAAGCTCCCATCTCTCCAGGACCTGTACATCTCCAGGACCCGGAGGCGTGCAGGCCGGATCATAGCCGATCCTTCACACCCTGGTCACGTACTGTTTGCCCCCCTCCCCTCAGGTAGAAGGCTTCGGTCCATTCAGACTAAAACCTCCCGGCACATGAACAGCTTCTTCCCCTCTGCCATCAGACTACTGAACACTCAGTGACTTATTGACTCTCGTGCACTAAGTACAGCAGCTCAACCAGACTCATGTCAATCATCACTGTTTCTGTTGCATTACTGTCTGCACTATGTGGTACTCTGAAGCGGATGATAAAATAAAGGCAGCATTGGTTGAAGGTTTTAAGCAGGTTTATTAAATCATACCGCCGTCACGAGCTCCGCTCCCGGCGCCGTGCATGCGCGCCGGGAGCGAGCCCAGCGGCTCTCTGAGGAGGAGACACAAAGTGCGTGTGTCCAGCAGCAGTTGAAGAGTGAGAGTGAGAGGATGAGCATGGGTTACAATACAGTATATATACCCAACTACAACAATACATCAAAGAGCATTCCCCAGCAGCTGGTATGATCAAAGAGATTGCAGAACAGGCATGAGACATTTGCATTTGAGAGACATACATCACAATAGGCAGATTTGCTAGCCTCTGCTCCAGGTGCAGGACAAAGAGGTTACAAGGCACATCTACATATTGATCTCAGTCTCTAGGTCACAGTAAGGACAGGACACATGAACACAATGCATGAAAGGCAACATTAACATCACAGTAAAGAGCCAGAAGAAGCGGGGCTGCCTGTAGACATTAATACACACATTTCACTGTTCTGTTAATTGCTCTAGCCGAGCGCTGTGTCTGTCCAGTCTGTTGTGGGGGTTACACCAAACCGCCACAACTCCACAATATCTGCTGCTCGCTAATATATTTAAAAACTGCTTTGACTAGTATTACTCATTCTTATTCTACACTTATTGCATGTATAGTTTTTTTATTTCTTTTATCTTATCATGTTTAATGTTGCAGCATTGCACCGAGACAAATTCCTAGTTTGTGTACTACATGAACAATGGCAATAAATCTGATTCTGATTCTGATTCTGAAATAATGCAAATAATTATCATAAACCAAAACAGGGGAAAACACAGCGAACAAAGGCAAGTGTGGTGATCCGAACGCCGAGCTCATCCGCGCTCGAGTCACGCAGTGTTTTCTCTTTTTCCCCTTATATGTTTAGTCCTGTTATTTGTTTCCCTTGGGCTTTTACTGTAACAGCACCGCAACCGGACTTCCGGCTGTCAACTCGAGTCGGCCCTGTCACAGCTGATGTGACATAATGTGGTATTTCTCTCCTTATTTTACCCTCCTGGGTTGCGTGTTTAGTTGTGTGTGTTGTGCCCCTCGTGGCTTATTATTTTGCCACTTTAATAAATATACAAACTCTCTGTTGGCATCTGGCGCCTCATTTATGCCCTGAAAGGGGCAAACCTGACAGTAGGTCACAGCCAAGCGAGGTGCCAGCCTCAGTGAGTTTGTTTTTTTGGGCTTGATTTTTCCTTCTTTCCGGGTGCCAGTTTTGTTTGGAGGTATTGCGTAATCATGGACTTGGTATCCTATGAGCCTGGGCTTCAAGCTGGTCCAGGCTCTGATGGAGATTGATGACCTCCTGTCCAATGCTCGTTTGTTTGCCCCCTCCAAAACTGCACAGTGGTACCTGGGCCTCACAGGTACCTCGCATGCCTGGCCGAGCATGCAGAAGGCAGGGAGAGGATATCGGCTTTACAACAGAAGAACCGGGAGCCGGCGAAGAAACCAGCCAGGAAGCCTAGATCAGACTTTACAGCGAAGATTCCTTGCCCCTTGGCCCATCTTCAGGCCCATGTTCAGGCTTTAGCTCCAGTGTCTACTCCTTCTACGGATTGTCTTCCCAGGCAGCGGAGAAGGAGGGCAGCCAGGAGCCCCAGTGAAGAGGAACAGTGGGTCGCTGAACTCATCAGGGGCCATGTGGCTGAGGCCCGCTCTTCCCTCCATCCCAGTCGGATTCTGAAGAACGTGGTGGCGGCTGTTAAACTGGTGGATGCTAATCCTGGGCTGAACAAATTTCCTGAGTTTGCCGAGTTGCTAGCTTTAGTTTCTGCGCAGCAGCGGCGCTTCCCTAATCTGAATTTAGCCTCACCTCCAGCCAGAAGACGTCACCGCCCAGCTCGTGATCCATCTCCTCCCCGGGACACGGTCGTTCCGATGGGGAGGGAGTTTCCTGACTGGGCCGATCCTCCGCGAGGTTCCCGTCCGGATCCTGTCCCGGGCCACCAAATGAACTCTGCCTCCCAGCCAACTATTTTTCCCTCGCCACGGCGGAAGGTGAAGACAGCAGCCTCAGCCCCTGGGTCATTTGTTCCCGCTGTTCCGTCAGCTCCCTCACCCTGGAGTGCCTCGGCTGCTCCTCCCTCCTCCTCGGTGTTCCCTTCTGCTGCTGTGAGCCCTGCAAGTCCTTGTCTGGCTCCGCCCATTATCGATCCTGTTTGGACGGCGCCTCCTCGTCCTCCCGAGGGGCCCTCCATTACCATCTCTAAGGGAGGGGGAGGAATCAAGTCCACTGCAGCAGGCGCCATCGTTCCCTGGGAAAGCAGGCAAGTGTTTTTTCATTCTAAATCTCAGTTTGATGAATTACCTTGTCTGATTCCTGGAGGTGGAGCTCAGGGTTCACAGTCCACTGAGCTTCCACCTGTTGCAGCCATTGAAATTGTACCTGCTACCTCTGTGTTTCCTCCCTTTCTCCCCGAGCGTCCCCCGGTGCCAGGAGTAGACCGCCAGATGGAGGAGGAGCCTGCGGCCCTGGAGAACCTGGTTCCAGCCCCGCAGCCACGTCATGGGCAGAAGAGGAGGGCTGACGGTCATTTGGAGCCTGAGCTGACGACAAAGCGTCCCCGGGTCTCGGTGGAGCAGCATCCAGTTCCAGTAGACAATGGATCCCCTGCCACCATGCCGAGTGAGCCATCAGCATGGGTTTCAGCGCCAGGGGGTTCGCGGACTGTGGAGACCATCATGCTGGCTGCGGAGACCACCGCTGCTGAGCGGAAACCTGGAATGGACCTCCTGATCATCGAGCCTGGATTGTCGGAGTCCTGGACAGCGGTAGAGCTTGAGATCAGGCAAGTGCTCTATTTTGTCTTCTTATTTTCTGTATTCGAGCAATCTTTTTTTTTTTAGATTTAGATTTAGTATACTACCTGTCTCTTGGGGACAAGAGCCGGGTGCAGTCGGCTGCTGCATCCTAGCTCATCTCGCCAGGCTCTGCCGCTGCCGGTGACTCTGATTCCTGTTCTTCCTCTCTTTCCAAGCCTTCTTTCAGGGTCACCGGAGATGAGTCAGGTCCGGTCAATGTCGTCGAGGCTCAGGGTTCATGTCTGGAGGCCACCGTGGGTGCTGCGCTGGCCCGGTCGGGATCCACCGTGGGTGCTGCGCTGGCCCGGTTCGAGTGCGGTCAGGGAGCTGCAGATCCTGCACTGCTGGACACTGGACTGGTTCCCCCCTCCCCCCATTCTCCACCACCGGATGCCCCTGGGGCCCATCTCTTATGGTTCGGCTCCCTTTTGTCGAAGCTCTCGGTTGGGAAGCCATCTCCGAGCTCACCCCTCCGGTCCGGGTGGTCTAAGGACTTTGGGCGACTGCCTGAAGAACTGTTGCGCTGGTTCTGTGACTTGGTTTGGCCACCTGAAGAACCGTTATATCAGTTCTGGGACTTGGGTCGGACACCAGAACCTTTTTCTTTGATGTGGAGCCTGGATGCCAGGAGGCCACCTGAACTGCCTTTTTTCCCCCTCTCTGCCGGCATTCGCTATGTTGGTTCATTCGTTTGATATCTGCGTAAGTGTACATATATATTTTTGTGTGTATATATACAGTATATGATAATAATATATATACAAGTGTGCATATATTATTTTTGTGTTCTGCCTGGTTGCAGTGTATTTGTGGGGTTTTTGTGCAGGTATCCTCGATCGGTAATTTATTTGGACTTGGACATTTCTGGGGGTTTTTTTGGGGGGGGGTACCCTCAGTCTGTACTTTGTACATATACTGTATATATATTTTTGTTTTCGCCTATTTATTGTTACTTGGACATTTCTGTTGAGGAGGTTTTCTTTTCGTATTATGGTTGGCTTTTCGACACTTTTCTTTTGTACTGGTGATGTTAGAGCCGTGGATGTTTTCTTTGTTCTTGGTGTATGTTTCTATTTTCTTGTGTCTTGTGGTTAGGGTTTTGGGGTTATTTTCATTTTAGTTTCTCTCCTGTTTTTCCCCTCCACCCACCCGAGGTTGGTCTTGATAGCTTTCTGATCCGGGGGGGGGGGGGGGGGGCTTCCTGGATGTCACGGTGGACGCCTGGAACGTGTCCCTTGAACGGGGGGTACTGTGGTGATCCAAGCGCTGAGCTCATCCGCGCTTGAGTCATGCAGTGTTTTCTCTTTTTCCCCTTATATGTTTAGTCCTGTTATTATTTGATTCCCTTGGGCTTTTACTGTGACAGCACCGCGACTGGACTTCCGGCTGTCAACTCGAGCCGGCCCTGTCACAGCTGAGCAGGATTCCTTGATTGTGTTTTCCCTTCACGTGTTTGGTTCTTTGTCTATTGTGAGTAGTATTTAACCCCTTGAACTCTGTGAATTCCGTGGGCGGTCACATCTCTGCATCTTAGTGCGTCTCAGTGCGTACTGAAAAAAAAAAAGCTGTATTTCCGGTCTTCTAGTACAGACACAGCCTTGTTACAACCTAAGAAAAAAGCTGTGTAATATATTCATTTTTTGTGGTATTTTTACAAAATTTTGACCTGAGCTTGAAAACACTTGGTTCTACATTTCTGTTGTGTTTTAAAGTCAGTATCTGACAGCTGTATGTTATTTGCAAGCATTTGTATCTAAAAAAAACACCCAGGCGAACTTTCTTGTTACTCAGTGGCAGGAGCACTTAGAGAGATTATGACTGTTTTGCCAAAAAATTCAGAGTGTTTTCTTTTAAATGAGACTAACCATATGAAGATGCTGCAAAGGGTTGAAGAACAGCTTTTGATTTACTTTGGGCATGTTATTTTTAGGCGTTTTTAGGGAAGTTGAACAGAGTTCAACAGGTTAAGGGAGCAGCTGAGGCTCACTCGGGGCTGCGACCTCATCACTACTGACTGGAATCCCCACATCCGTTCCAGTCTTCATTCCGCGTTAGGTTTCGCCCTCGCTCTTTATATGTAAGTGTTTTTTGTGACTTTTTATTTATCTCCTTATTTTACCCTCCTGGGTTGCATGTTTAGTTGTGTGTGTTGTGCCCCTCGTGGCTTATTATTTTATCACTTTAATAAATATACAAACTCTCTGTTGGTATCTGATGCCTCATTTATGCCCTGAAAGGGGCAAACCCGACAGCAAGTTTATTTGTATAGCACATTTTGTGTACAAGACGATTCAAAGTGCTTTACATAAAAACATTAAAGCATTACAAGAAGTTGCAAAAGGAATACGTAAGAATTTAAAATTAAACTAAAAAGTAAATTAAAGAGAACAAAAACAAATTAAAATAGAATAAGACAGAAAATATGCAAGAAATAAAAGTTACAGTACATTGTGGGAGATTAACAATTATTCTACTGAAAGGCAGCAGCAAATAGGAAAGTTTTTAATCTTGATTTAAAGCAGTTGAGCGTTTCAGCAGCCCTGATGCTTTCTGGGAGTTTGTTTCATATGTGAGGATCATAAAAACTGAACGCTGCCTCACCATGTATGGTTCTAACTCTGGGCACAGATAGTAGGCCTTACCCTGACGACCTGAGGGATTTGCGTGGTTTGTAACGGACCTGCAGATCTGAGATGTATTTTGTCCGTAAACCATTCAGAGCTTTATAAACCAACAGCAGTATTTTGAAATCTATTCTTTGGCAGACAAGAGGCTAGTGCAATGATCTGAGGACTGGATTTATATGATCTACTTTCTTGGTCTTAGTGAGGACTCGAAGTGCAGTGTTCTGAACTAACTGCAGCTGTCTGATGGACTTATTAGGGAGACCTGCGAGGACAGCGTTACAGTAGTCCAGGTTACTGAAGATAAATGCATGGACAAGTTTTTCTAGAGCCTGCTGAGATGTCAGACCTTTAATCCTTGCTATGTTCTTTGAGTGATAATAGGCTGACTTCACTACTGTTTTAATGTTGCTGTTAAAATTCAGGTCTGAGTCCAGAACCACACCCAGATTTCTGGTTTTGCTGCGGTTTTTTAGCATCATTGATTGAAGCTGAGTACTAACTTTGAGTCATTCTCCTTTGACTCCGAAAACTATTATTTCAGTTTTGTCTTCGTTTACCTAAAGAAAATTCTGGCACATCCACTGTCTTGATGCGGAGCACAGTTGGGGGACCATGCTCATGCTCTCAGGTTAGCTGATCATTTTCTGTATTTTCCCCACTTCTGTTTAGTATTGTATGTATCTGGTTGGTTTTGGATGCATTATGTTATTTGAGTTTGCCATTTGTTTCTGTCTGCTTATGAGAGTTTCTGTTCTTAGTTTAGATACTGTATCTTGATATTAATATTATGCATCCATGGCCATCCGGTTTTGCATGTTAAATTATATTTGCCTGTTTAGACATGAGCTTACCCTCACCTTTACTTGCAGTTCTCTTTTTGCTATGTTGATGTTAGTATTGTATTATTTGCATCTTTTTTTTTTTTGTATTTATCTTGTCCTCGCCTTGGTGGGTTATCATCATTATCTCTTCCTTACCTATATCTTGATTTTCATTCATTCCAGTCTGTGCTTTTATTTTGACAGTGTGCTTTGTTTACTTTCTCTTTAAGTTCAGTTTCACGGTTAGCACAGCTGTTATTATTTGGACTGATTATTATCCTCGCTCCAGTGATCCACACCTGTTCTTCATTGTTTAATTTCTGTGTTCTATTTTAGGGACGCTGTCTCGCAGCTCGAGGCGGCATCCTTCACTTTGTATCAGACATGTGTCCCACGTTTAGTCTCCTAGTAATCTTGCGTGTGTCCCACGCTTGTTTCCGTTTTTTGGCTACCTGGTCTTACTGGCGTAAGTCCTATGCTTCAGCCTTCTAATTTCTCCTGACGTGTGTCCCACATCTTAGCCATTGGTGCTATTCAGCCTTTTTCATTCTGCCTACCTGCACCTGTAAGTTTTTGTTCCTGTTTGTATTTTTATGTTTTATTGAATCACCGCAACTCACAGCCTGCGTTTGGGTCTTCATTTTGCCCTGAGGGCGATTTATGACAGAAGGACGCCGCCAGTGTGGTCCCAGCGGCTGTAAGTTTGCCTTTTTTTTTTCCCACCCACCTGTTTTTGTGTTTTTCCAGAGGGAGAACTGACAGCATGTTGCCAGCACACAGGAGCTTCGCCAACAGAGGGAGGTTGGCAGTCGTGGGCCCTACCGTGAATGAACTTTGGGCATCTCAGTTCACCCGGGACTTCGTCATGGAAGCTCTCGCCTCTCACACTTCACAGGAGGTCCTGGAGAATGTGGAGGTAGCGGCCGGGATAGTGGAGGCACATCCTGGGCTGAGGAAGTACCCCGAGTTCACGGAGCTTTTGACAACCGTCTCCACCCTCCAGTTAACATTTCGCGGGCTGGTGAGAGGCTCAGTCCCTACTGTACCTGTGCCGAAGAGGAAGCGTCCCCTGGTACAGATGCCCTCAGCCTCTCGTTGCTCGTCAGTTTTGGGACGTTGTTCTCCAGTGCCTACCTCCATCCCACACCATCCAAAGTCTGTTCCTGAGCCGACGAGAGAGCGTCCCCTGGAACAGACGCGCCCAACGTCTCGCGCCACTCCGCTACATCCCGCCACAGGAACTCCTCTGCCTCATAGCCAGCAGCTCCTCCTTCTCCACTCCCAAGAGTTGCAGCAGTAGCCTCCTTGTCTCATCATTTTTCTTCGTCGGCTGTCCCGTCAACTCCTTTCTCCTCATCTGCTGTTGCTGTTCCTCTCTCCTCCACGGTGTTCCCTCCTGCTGCTGAGTATCTGGCCGTCAGCATGCCTGCAGGGCCAGATCCTCTACTACCTACAGGGGTGTCCTCGCCCCCTGTAGCCACAGAGAGGGATTTATCCGGGCCTTCTGCAGGAGCTACCACCACACCACGGGAATTAATTCAATTCAATTCAATTCAACTTTATTTATATAGCACCATTTCACAACAACAGTCATCTCCTAGCACTTTCAACTGTAGGGGAAACCCCCACAATTGCAGAAAGACTCCAGCAATCAGGTGATCCCCTGTGAGCAAGTGCTTTCGACGGTGGAGAGGAAAAACTCCCTTTTAACAGAAGGAAACCTCCAGCAGAACCAGACTCAGGGAGGGGCAGTCATCTGCTGCCACTGGCTGGGGGGTGAGGGGATAGAGAAGATGAAAAGAACAGACATGTAGAGAGCAAACAGCACGATGGGGACTCAATCTATGGGAGAGAACAAACAGTTGTTAATGACCAGCAAAAAAAAAATTATTTCATTGAGACTGAAGAAAGGAGTGAAGCCCAGTGCAATTAGTGGAGGTCCCCCGGCTGTCTAAACCTAATAGCAGCATAACTAAGGGAGGGTTCAGAAACACATGATCCCTCCCTAATTGTAGGCTATATCAAAAAGGAAGGTTTTAACCCTATTCTTAAAAACAGAGATCAAGTCTGACTCCCGAATCCCGATTGGCAGCTGGTTCCACAAGAGAGGAGCTTGATAACTGAAGACTCTGCCCCCATTGTACTTTTAGAGATTCTAGGTATTACAAGTAATCCAGCATTTTGGGAGTGTAGTGCTCTGTTAGGATAATAGGGTAATATCAGTTCTTTTAAATAAAATGGGGGCCTGACTGTTTAGAGCTTTGAAAGTGAGAAGAAGGATTAAGGCAAGTTTATTTTCATTCTTTAACATCTTATGATGAAATGCCTTGTCTTATTCCCGGTGGGAGGGCTCAGCAGCAGCTACACGCTTTGGCTGAGCTCTCACCACCTGCTGCTGCAGTCCTTCATGTTTCTTCACCTGCTTTTCCCATGTTCCCCTCTGCTCTGTCTGTGTGTCCACCTGTCCTGGGAGGGAGTTGCCAGACTGTGGAGGGGCCTGCTGTTCCGGAAGTTTCTGTTCCGGTCCCACAGCCACACCATGGATGGGAGAGGAGTGCCTTCTAAATCCCGAAGCCTGAGCTGGCAGTGGAACGTCCCCTGGTTTCAACATTGCAAGACCCGGTGCCATTGGTGAGACATTCCCCAGCTCCAGTCGCCACGTTTGGGGTTCCACCAGCTCCAGCCGTTATGTTGGGAGTTCCATCAGCTTCAGCCGCCACGTCTGGGGTTCTGCTGGTTCCTGCCGCCACACCTGAAGTTCCGCCAGATCCTATCGTTGAGGCTGAAGCTTCTCCTGCCATCACGCCTGCTGCTTGAGCCGCAGCAGCAGAGTCGCCGGAGTCCTGGACAGCGGTGAAGCTCGAGTTAAGACAAGTTTTCTATCTTGTCTTTACAATGTCAATATTAGAGAGATCTTTCTTTACTCTTGGCGGGAGAACCAGTTGCAGCTGCCATCTGCTTCTGAGTTTTCTTTGTTGGGCTCCACTGCTGCCGGTGATAGTGATCTGGTGTATGTTTCTTCTTCCATGTCTGAGTCTTCGTCTAGTTCCATCGATGGTATTCGGCCCACTTTGCCTGAGGTCGCCAATCATCATCAGTCTTCGCCTGAAGTCGCCGCTGGTCATCAGCCTTCACCTGAAGTTTCCACTGGTCATCAGTCTTCACCTGAGGTTGCCGCTGGTCATTGGTCTTCACCTGAGGTTGCCGTCGGTCATCGGTCTTCACCTGAGGTCCCCGCTGATCAGTCATCTTCTTTGTCTAGCTTCCTTGCTGGTCAGCCATCCTCTTCATCTGGTTTCCCCACTGATCAGCCATCTTCATCGTCTCGTTTCCTTGCTGGTTAGCCATCCTCTTCATCTGGTTTCCCCGCTGATCAGCTGTCCTCTTCATCTAGTTCCCCTGCTGGTCAGCCATCCTCTTCATCCGGTTTCCCTGCTGTTCAGTTGTTTTTGTTGTTTGGTTTCCATGCCTCAGCCCCTGCAGGCCGCGAGGAGCACAGTTTCCAGCTATTATCTCCAAAAAGGGAAGTTTTGTGCTCAATGGTCCACTGGCTCAGGGTTGCTGGGAGGCCACCCGACAGATCGCGTTCTCTGATCTGTTGGTGGTGGAATTCTGGGGGACTGTCATATCCGGCTCTAGGGAGCCGGGCAATCAGAGCCAGGGGCAAGCCAGTGAGTCGTGATATTTTATTCAGGGTAAAGGGGAAGGGATGAGGAGAGCACAGATACTCATGCAGAGGTACACTCACAGGTTGCACAGCGCAGAGGTAAGCAGCTCGTACCGGACGTGGGGGTAGCAAGACATACATACTGACAGCGGGATACAAACACAGGAATGCTGCAAGAGGAGTATAAGCTGACACCAGACGAAGGGGCTTCAGCTTAGCAATGTGTTTATGTCGCAGCCCCGAGTCATCGAGGCTGCTCCTATTTATCCTCATTGGCAGCGCCCCAGCTGATGAAGACTAATTGGCCCCAGCCGTCTTATCCTACACTTTATTACATGTATAGTTTATTTCTCTTATCTTATCATGTTTAATGTTGCAGCATTGTACCGAGACAAATTCCTAGTTTGTGTACTACATGAACAATGGCAATAAACCTGATTCTGATTCTGATTCTGATTCTGATTCTGATAATGCTGCCAGCTGGGGGCCAGCTGAGACGCTGCTCAATGGGAAGCAGGGATGAGGGAAAACATGGGCTGAGTGCCGAGACGGCATCTCAACCCATGGTGACAGAGCCCCTCCCTCAAGGTCGGGCTCCTGAACGACCAGGAACATCCCAGCCCCCCCCCCCCCCCACCTAGGGTGGGAGGAAGGGAGGCGGACCGGAGGGGAAGAAGCCAAGGGAAGGACAACACCAATGGGGCAATGTAGGGTAGCGGGAAAGAAAAACCCAAATACAATACTGACAAAACAGAATAATTAACCCAGGTACAGATGGGGAGAAGAACTGGGTCAGCACGCCGGTTACATACTACCCAGAGAGTACCAACCATGCGTGACCCAGAGCAAGGAAAAAAGAACCACCAAAAAGGTACAGGGCAAAAAATGCTGAGTACGGTTAAATAAAGGGGAACCTATACACAGCGCTAATTTAAGTACATACACAGTCACCAAGAAAAGTGAGGGTGACTGGAACAAATGACAATTATAGAGCATGGTGTTACGGAAAACAAGGCACATGACTCTATAATGAACCAACAGGAAAAAAAAGAAATACTGAGTGCAGGCAAAGAAAAACCCACACACACGAATATATAAATACCCAGTCACCAAAAGAAATGAAAGTGACTGGAATAAATGGATAACTGCAGAGCATGGTGTTACGGAAAACAAAACATAACTCTACAATACAAAAAACGAGGCTAAAAACATGGCACAAAAAGTAAAATGCTGAGCATGAGCGATGGAAAACACAGCACTATAAAAACAAATCCACCAACAGGACAGAACATTACACCCGAGTGACCTTAGTAACAAAAGAAAAAGTGACACCCGAGGTGAATGGCAGGCAGAGTCCAAAAATGGCCGAGATGGCTCCGGAGATCTCCCCGCCCATCGTCCAGCTGGCGAATCAGGGAAAGAGAAGTGTTCGGACGGCGAACTCTGGACCCAGATCCCAGGAATCCAGTCCACCGGCAGCCGAACCAGGCTGCCCAGAGGGAAACACAGACCAGTGGGGGGAACCAGATCACCGAACCGAAAGTTCTGTGGGTCGGGTCGTCGACCCGCATCACTCAACCACCAGGACCGTTGAGACGGGCGAAGGATCAGAGCGGATCCCGGTGGAAGAGGCTCAGGGGAGAGCCGATGACGAGGGCGGCGGGCGTCAGGCCGCAGGAAAACGGCCACCTCCTCACCGGACCTGGACAGTACTGGGGCAGCACCCACGTCGGACCCCGATTGGGCCTCAGGCGAACCCACGTTGGACCCCGACTGGGTCTCGGGCGAACCCACGTTGAATACTGCACCAGAACCGACCTCCAACGTTGAACCCGGACCCTCCAGCACCACGAGGAACAGCAACTCCTTGCCGGTGACCCTGGAAGAAGGCTCAGAAGAGAAAACAGAACCGGGATCAGGATCACCGGCAGCGCCAGAACCCGGCGAGACGAGCTCAGACGCAGCGGACGGCTGCACCCGGCTCGTCTCCCCTGGAGATAGGCTGAAGTGCTCGGGGATAAAAAGAGAGAAAAGAAAGGAGAGCACTCGCCTGATCTCGGGTTCTGACGCCGTCCAGGACTGCGAAGATCCAGGATCCGTCGTCAGGAGGTCGTTGTCAGGCTCCCATCTAGTCGCGTCGGGCCCCGCAGCCAGCATGATGGTCAGCGCAGCTTGAGATTCCTCCAGCTCAGGTAACCCCGCCGACGATCCACTCGGCGTGAAGCCAGAAGAATCTCGTCCCGCCGGACCGAACCGCTCCTCCGTGGAGACCCGGGGACGCTCAGTCGTCGGCGTAGACTCCACGCAGCAGTCAGTCCCCCTCCTCCGTCCGCAACGTAGCTGCGGAACCACAGGCCCTCTCCATATCCCACCACGTTGACCCGGAGCCGGGGACCGCTCGGCGGAGAGAGACACAGAGGATGCGGGATTAGGAATACAAGTTACAGCAGGTGGGGAGAGTTCAGGGAGCTGCGAACCCTGAACTTCTCCTCCAGGGATGTGACAGAGCAAATCATTAAGCAGGTGTGAAAAAACAATGACTTGCCTGCCCCCTGGAGGTTGAGTATCGCCTGCTGTAGTGGATTCTGCTTCTTCCTCTCCCCGCCCGGCGATAACAGAGGACCCCCCGGGAGTTAGTCTGAGGATCGCTCGCGTTGTCTCCAGCAGAGAGCTCACCAGGCCGGGATTCCAGGCACACACAGCAGTCAGGAAGCGCGTCGAGGAGGAGGGGAAAACAGCCGGGGTGAGCCAGCCCGAATGTCCAGGAATGACAGCGGGGGAACGAGGCTCAAGGGACGAGGCTGTAGAGTCTCCACACTGACGAGGCGAAGGGATGACAGCTGCGTGGGAGGAACGGTCCTGACGATAGCCCAGAACTGGATCCGGACGAGGTTCGTGCAGAGGTGACTCGGCGATGTGATGGCGGCTATTCCCAGGGAACGAAGCGAGGGGGAAACCCAGGATTCGCCGCTCCAGATCAGAGAACGAGGCGAGGAAGGCGCCGAGCACGGGAAAGCTCGTAGCCCTGAAGTCCACACCATCAATCTCCCTGCCGCCGCCACATGCCTGAAGGTGGTGACAGGAAACACAGTAGAGCTCGCGACAGCCACTCGACCCCGGACATAACTGCTGTCAGCTGCGGCTCCTTGAAGGGAATCCCGAGTGACGTGGCGCAGGTCGGGGGAAGTCCTCTGGTTGGCGCGAACTCCCGGACTGGAATGGCGGCAGGAACGGGACTCCGAAGCGGGGAAAGACGTCGCCCACTTCGACTCCCTGCCGGGATTTCCATCCACCCCGTGGAGCTTCTCTCGCTGTGTACCTGCAGCGTCTATCCTGGCACTGTCCTCCAGATGGTACAGAGAGTGAGGGTGACAGTCCAGGAGTTCCTCAGCACGGCCCGGATGCCAGCGTCTCGCGTTGGAGGCGTCGTGCAGGGTGAAGAGCGTCCCATCGACAGCCTCCGAGATGGACCTCAGCTCGTCGCCCTGGCGCCAGAAGTGACTCCTGGGAAACGGCATGCTAGCAGCGCTGACACCCGGACAGAAAGGTACATTTCCACAGCGACTCACGGCCGCCGGCAACTCTTCTGGCTGCGACATACTGTCATATCCGGCTCTAGGGAGCCGGGCAATCAGAGCCAGGGGCAAGCCAGTGAGTCGTGATATTTTATTCAGGGTAAAGGGGAAGGGATGAGGAGAGCACAGATACTCATGCAGAGGTACACTCACAGGTTGCACAGCGCAGAGGTAAGCAGCTCGTACCGGACGTGGGGGTAGCAAGACGTACATACTAACAGCGGGATACAAACACAGGAATGCTGCAAGAGGAGTATAAGCTGACACCAGACGAAGGGGCTTCAGCTTAGCAATGTGTTTATGTCGCAGCCCCGAGTCATCGAGGCTGCTCCTATTTATCCTCATTGGCAGCGCCCCAGCTGATGAAGACTAATTGGCCCCAGCCGTCCATAATGCTGCCAGCTGGGGGCCAGCTGAGACGCTGCTCAATGGGAAGCAGGGATGAGGGAAAACATGGGCTGAGTGCCGAGACGGCATCTCAACCCATGGTGACAGGGACCACCTGATAGACTATGCCTTCTGCTGGGGTGGCTCAGGGACTCTGGGAGGCCACCTAACACATTCCAACTTGTGATCTGGTGGTCTTTGGACTCTAGTAGACCACCTGAACTGCCTTCTTGCCCGGTGGTCATTAGATTTCAGATGACCACCTTATCTGTCTTGTTTTGTTCTCTGTTGAGCGAGTGATTTGTTTTGACCCCCCCGGCCTGTTTTCCCCCACCCCCCCTTCCTGGTTGGGTTATTTCTCTGTTCTTGTTGGGAGGGGGTTGGGGGTGTTTTTTTTTCTCTTTAATGTTATGTTGGGGTGTCTGGAATCCACCCCTTGGACGGGGGGTCTGTCATGATACGGCGCACGGTTGGGGGACCGTGCTCACGCTCTCAGGTTATCTGATCATTTTCTGTATTTTCCCTACTTCTGTTTAGTATTGTATCTGGTTGGTTTTGGATGCATTGTTATTTGAGTGTTATTTTAATCGTGATTAAAATTACATTTTATACAATAGTTCCGACCAAGCAATCTGGACAATAGGGATTCCTGTATTCCCCGATAATCACACTTGTTTCACCAAATATGTATCACTCCGCTTCAGCTGTTGTCCAATAATCCTTCAATTGTAGTTATCAGTGACTTATTATAGTATGAGAGTTGCAATACTGTTGGATACCTTAATTTCCACAGTGTGGTGCTGTTCGAAAAGAGATGGTCCTAAAAATCCAGACTTCTGTGAACTGTTAGTCCTGCCCTTGTAGACATCTGGCTAGTTACGTTTGTTTCTGTCTATGATAAATGACATCAGGCATAGGAAAAATACTTGAGAAAGCAACTAGAATCCGCATGAAGCCAGCTGAAATCTGGCAGGCGGCTACAGAGGAAATTGGTTATGGCCATCTGTCGGAGCAATTCTCTATAGCAGACCACAATCGACAAGAGACAACAAAATAGATGAGCTACAGTTGGATTTGTCTTGACTAACAAACCATGATCCCTTTGTGGTGATGGACTCTTTATTTAATCTGAAAATGTGAGTGAGCAAAGTGCATGGGAATCTAACATGGAAGTGTGCCCAAGCTAAATTGCTAATACGCTAACTAGCCGCTGGCACAAATTGCGTAACCCAGATAGCTTTCTTAATGGGTGGACATATGTATATATAAACACTGACATCTGCACAATGTCTAATTTGGTTACATGTGTATGAAATGAAAATATTCCTATTCTTTTCTATATTATGCTCATGCTGCTTCCAGGTTAGTTTTTCATCAAATAACACACCTAAATACCAAACTACCTGTACTTGCTCTAACTTTTGGCCATAAAGTTTTAAAGAAATTTCTTTGTGACTTTTAGAGAAGCAAATCACTTGGGTCTTTGAGACCGATAATTCAAAAGCCCACCGGTTTGCCTATTGTTCAACTTGATCTATTGCTGCCTGCATTTTCTTCTGAATGTACACAAGATTACGTCCCCTTATCCCCGCCCTTCCGAAGGCGTGGAGGGTGAAACCGGGCATCCTGGCAGAAGTAAAAACAATATCTGTCACAGGTCTGTGGCAGACCACTCTCAGTTACACGGGGTGAGACTGGACATCCTGGCAGATAAGCACTGTCCAAAGGTCTGTAGTGGACTTTTGCCAGTCGGTGCATTGTGACATGCACTACACAAAGAGCAGAGATAAACAAACCTATCATCTGGTCAGTCACTGCAACAGATACTGGAGTCAGTTTGTCTTGGCCTGTCCTTGCCATTGATAATACCTTTATCTGCCAAGAATGTGCTGCTAGTCCAGCAAAAGCCAGCGGTACTCAAATACTTTGCAAGCAGTTTCATGAAATGGTCAGTCAGAAAGCAACTCATACTGGCTCAGACGTCGCCCAGGTTAACCTGTTGCACTTCGGTGTACCGCGGGCGGACACGTCTCTGCGTTCTAGGGTGCACGAGGGCGTCCTAGGACGCACACTGTGCGTCCTAGGAGGCACTGACAAAAAAACCCCACCTGCATTTCCGTTCTTCCACTACAGACACAGCCGCGAACAGAAAGCCAAAGGAGTGCTTTGATTGGTTTAGATGTGATTGACCTCTCATTCGACTAATAAGAGCCTTGAATTGGGTTTCTGAAACCTTGAAGAACCAATGACTGAAAACCTAGCAAGAAGGACCCGCCTACCAATGGCTGCGAATACAGCCAGCCAATTGAAGCACAGAAGTTCGAAAGCTGTTTTGTGTAAGGCTGGGTGATACACAGGCGTTCACCAGTCTTTTTTTCTAACTACTGTTCTTATTTGTTTTGAAAAATCGTTCGCCAAAACTGCAATCATGGAAGCGCAAAACTGCAATAATGGAATTATGGTTTGACCGGGTCGCGTGACCAGAACCACGAGTCTGTAACAAGCGGACCAGTGTCATGTTCGTCTGACAATGAGGAAGAGAAGTTCGCCAGCGACATTGCTGTTGTGGACAGGTAAGTGTTATAAGCTAAATTATTCTTTATCCCTGAAAATTGTAATCCAAATGACTTTTGACCGATCGGTAAATTACAACTGTGCGTTATCGCAACATGACAGACCCGGACCGCTCCGGTCCGGGTCTGTCATGTTGCGAACGGCCCCCCCATCATGTTGTGAACGCCCCCACCCCCGCTACTCTTCTGTAGCGGATTGCAAATATATTGCAGATATTTTAGTGCAACTGTGCGTATTAGACCGCAGCGCACCGTCACCGCTTTCCGTCATGTAGCGGTGGGCAATGTCCGTCCTCTGTAGCGGGGGGTGGGTGGGAGTTGTTATCTTCTACATTACAGATATTCTAGTATAATTTTTAGTGCACTGTAGGTTATTTTTTCTTGTAAAAAAAAGCCACACATTTTTTACGTGGCATGCCTCTTTGTGTGTGGGGGCTTGTTTGTTCATTCATTCATTCATGAATGAATAAACAACCCCACCCACACACACACACAGCCCTTCACCTTTCATTAGAGCCCAAGATGAAGCTTCTATATTGAATCATTCAAAAGTTACAGACGTTTTTCCAAACTGTGCCATTTGGCACAATTTGGCAGAGTTCAAAAACGCCTGGGAACAACCTAAGAAAAAAGCTGTGTAATATATTCACTTTTCGTGGTATTGTTACAAAATTTTGACCTCAGCTGGGTAACACTTGGTTCTACATTTCTGTTGCATTTTCCAGCCAGTATCTGAAGCTGTGTGTTATTTGCAAGCATTTGTATCCAAAAAAACACCCAGGCGAAATTTATTTTCTTCAAGTTCAGTATGTTTAGATGACTGTTACTCAGTGGCAGGAGCACTTAGAGAGATTATGACTGTTTTGCCAAAAAATTCAAAGTGTTTTCTTTTAAATGAGACCAACCCCATGAAGATGCTGCAAAGGGTTGAAGAACAGCTTTTGATTTACTTTGGGTACGTTATTTTTTGGCGTTTTTAGGGAAATTGACCAGAGTGCAAGGGGTTAACAAGATCAGGAGTTCCTGGCAGCGGAGGGCGAAGGACAGAGCTGTGTGAAGGAATCTGATCAGGCCTAAATGAAACAGTCATTGCCACCCCCAACAGACTGCTATGAAGAAGAAGTTATTTGAGTTTGCCATTTGTTTCTGTCAGTTTATGAGAGTTTCTGTTCTTTGTTTAGTTACTATATCTTGATATTAATATTATACATCCATGGCCAACCGGTTTTGCATGGTAAATTATATTTGCCTGTTTAGACATGAGCTTACCCTCACCTTTGCTTGCAGGTCTCTTTTTGCTGTGTTGATGTTAGTATTGTATTATTTGCATCTCTTGGTTTTGTATTTATCTTGTCCTCGCCTTGGTGGGTTATCATCATTATCTCTTCCTTACCTGTATCTTGATTTTCATTCATCCCAGTCTGTGCTTTTATTTTGACAGTGTGCTTTCAGGTTCAGGTTCAGGTTACTTTATACCCATAGGTAGATTTGTTTTGCAGTCAGGTGACATCCATATTTACAAACCACAATTACATTCAACATGAACACAAACACAGGCACACATGTAGCTGACTATAAACATGATAAAAGTACTCAAGGCTCCACCAATCAGGACATAGGACAAAGAGATAAGAGAAAAAACAAAGAGATTAAAGAGAAGGGTCATATTAAAAAGTTAAAGACTAGTTAAAGAGGTTAAAAACTCAAAAGTCTAAAACCCAATAAAAGATTTAGAACCCAAATAAAAAAACCTACAAAAATAAGTAAATATAAAATAAAATTAATAAATAGGTAACTAAATTATGTGCAATATATTGTTACATCTTGTTCAACTCTTTAACAGCAGCAGGAACAAAGCTGCTTTTGTAGCGCTGGGTTTTACTTTTTGGGACAGCAAACCTCCGTCTGGAAGGAAGAAGCTGAAAGTGGCAGTGCAAAGGGTGAGAGTCATCATTTAAAATGGAGATAGCAATCCTCTGTACCTGTCTGGTGTACAGGGATGTCAGGCTTAGCTGTGACTCACCAAGCAAACGACTGGACCATCTACAGTAACTACCTGATCCAAGGATTTCCTCTGTTTCAGTTTTATCTGACCAAACCATGACACTAAAGAAAAGGATAAAACAGGTTCAATAAAAGCTCAATAAAACATTGTCATTATGGTTCGGTCAATTTGGAAGCGTGCAAGTTTCCTTAAACAATGCAAATGTTGCTGACCCTTTTTGCACACCCTTTCACAGTTCTCTTCAAAGGTGCTTTGTTTACTTCTTCATGTTCAGTTTCGCGGTTAGCACAGCTGTCATTATTTGGACTGATTATTATCCTCGCTCCAGTGATCCACACCTGTTCTTCATTGTTTAGTTTCTGTGTTCTATTTTAGGGATGCTGTCTCGCAGCTCGAGGCGGCATCCTTCATTTTGTATCAGACGTGTGTCCCACGTTTAGTCTCCTAGTAATCTTGCGTGTGTCCAATGCTTGTTTTCTTTTTTGGCTACCTGGTCTTACCGGTGTGAGTCCTATGCTTCAGCCTTCTAATTTCTCCTGACATGTGTCCCATGTCTTAGCCATTGGTGCTATTCAGCCTTTTTCATTCTGCCTACCTGTGCCTGTAAGTTTTTGTTCCTGTTTGTATTTTTATGTTTTATTAAATCATTGTCAACTTGACTTCCGGTTATGGCAGCCACGTAGGAAGACGTGTTTCACTTTGCTCTGCTCCTAAAAATAAAAAGTTGGCAAATAACTCTCTCAGTTGGAACAAAACCTATCCCAGCATTTGGGCGTGGATATGCTGGTAAAGCCTAAGGCTGGGAAATTAGGTGGAGGAAAAACTGAATCGTCGAAACAATCTACGTTAACAGACTTCCATGCTCGTGACGAAGCAGGAAAATCGCCAGAGACTATGGCGGAGCAAGCTAGCGGCGGAGCGGTGACTGCTGGCGACGGCACGGGTGCGGTGCTTGCTGCCATTAGCTCAATGAGAGCAGACTTTTCCACTAAATTTGATGGGATCACTTCCGGTTATGGCTGCCACGTAGGACGGACGTGTCTCGCTCTGCTCTGCTCCTGGAGAAAAAAATCGGCAAATAACTCTCTCATTTGGGACAGAACGTATCCCAGCATTTGGGCGAGGATATGTCGGCGAAGCCTAAGGCTGGAAAACCAGGAAAAGGAAAAAGCGAGCCGCCGAAACAGTCCAAATTAACGGACTTTCAGGTCTGTGACGCAGCAAACAAGGCTCCATATATGGCGGAGGAGGCTGGCGGCGGTGCGATTTCTGCGGGGAATGGCGCAGATGCGCTGATGGCTGCCATGAGTTCAATGAGAGCGGACTTTTCCTCTAGATTTGATGGGATTATGACAGCGCTGGAAGGAATAAGAAAGGAATTGGGTGACTGTGTAGAACGAACGGCGCAGATGGAGCTCCGTCTCGCTAGTGCTGAAGATGACGTCACCCGTCTTCAATTAAAGGTGCGCACTTTGGAAAAAAAAAATAAATCTCTGGAAGATAATATTTTGGATTTGGAATCTCGGTCGAGACAGAATAATTTGAGGCTGGTGGGTCTTCCAGAGGAATCAGAAGGTCGGGACGTATGTTCCTTTCTGGAAAAGTGGATTCCGGAGGTGCTGGGCAGCGAGGAGTTGCAATCAGCAGTGGTTCTGGAAAAAGCACATCGTATTGGCCCACGGAGAGATAAGGGACCGCCGAGGACCTTAATTATGAAGTTTCTAAGCAACAGAGACAGGATGAAGATCTTCAACGCTGCACGTGCTAAAGGAGAGATTAAACACCAGGACCAGCAGGTGCGGTTCTACCCAGATTTGGCCACAGGAATCCAGCAATTGAGGAAGCAGTTTGATCCCGTACGTAAGGAGCTGCGCAACCTTGGGATTCGTCATGGTGTAATCTATCCTGCGAGACTGCTGACCACGTATGAGGGCAGAACCCACATCTTCAAGACCCCAGAGGAGGCGCAGGAGTTCATCAAGAAGATCAAAGAAGAAGAAGAGACTGGTGGGAGCTAAGCATGAACAAAATATAAGGTAGAATAATTAAGCATTTGCACAGGCATCTGACTGACTTGAAGTAAATAGTAAGTTTACAAAATATAGATTGTATTATATATTAAAAAAAACAAAACAAAAACAAAACAAACAAAAAAAAAAAACTATGATGTACAAAGTTGTTAAAAATTTTGGAGTTAAGTTGGAAAACTACAGAAGAGAGTTAATGTTACGTCATTAAAAGCAGTAGAGTTAGGGTGATTGGGAGGATGAAGAAGGAGTGGCTTAGGCTGTTCCCCGTGGGTGTGGAACGGTCGATGGCTATATCGGGAGACAGAATTTTTCTTTTGATTTTGGGGGGTTTGCCACAAGTGTGGGAAGGGGAAATTTGTTTGTGTGTAGTTTGTAGGATGAATGTTCAACCACTCATGTTTTTGCTTCTCTGTATGAGCATGTTTACACTGCAAGGTAATCCCAAACTCTCTATTGATCATGGACCAAAGTGTTAATCTTAATTTAACTTCATGGAATTGCAGAGGTCTACAAAATTTAAAAAAACTTAAACAAGTTATGAATAAAATAAAGGACATGGGTTCAAGAATTGTGTTTTTACAAGAAACTCATCTGATAGAGGAGGATGTTAAAAGAATTAGGAGTAGATGGCAGGGAAGTGTATTCACCTCTTCATTTTCATCCCGAGCCAGGGGAGTTATGACTCTCATACATAAATCAGTTCCTTTTCAAGTGAAAAATGTAATTGGAGACAAATTTGGAAGATATGTAATCATTCAAGGTTCTTTGCTATTAGAAAATATAAATCTTGTGAACTTATATGGTCCCAATATAGATGACCAGAAGTTCTTTGCTAATTTATTTCTCATCTTATCATCACTTACAGGGCAACATATAATAGCAGGGGATTTTAATTGTACATTGAATCCAGGTGTGGATAGATCAACAGGACTGGATTGTACGCACATTGGATGTAGGATGACTATTAATCATTTTATGAAAGAATTGAGATTGTTAGATATATGGAGAGAAATGAAACCACAAGTTAAAGCCTATTCTTGTTATTCCAGTACCTACAAGACATTCTCACGTATTGATTATTTTTTGATCTCCACAGAATTAAGGTCCAAGATTCAAAACTGCTTTTATGATAACATCGTGATCTCTGATCATGCACCCTGTTGTCTAATATATGTAGATAAAAAATTGATAAAGGAATCAGGTAGATGGCAATTTCAGCATAAATGGCTTCAGGATGAGGAATTTGTCAAGTATATAGAAAAACAGATAGACGAGTTCTTTGACATCAATACTACACAAACATCAGCATGTGTAAAGTGGGAGGCTTTCAAAGCTTTTATTAGGGGACATATTATTAGTTATACAGGATCAAAATCTAAGAAGACTCGAGAGGAGAGAGCTAAATTGGAACATAAAATAAAAAATCTTCAGGAAAAAGTGTATGCAGGAAGTGACCCAAGGTTGGAGAATGAATTACTGATTTTGAGAGCTGAATACGACAAAAAATCAGCGAATAGAGCTGCCTCGAGTCTTCTAAGATTGAAACAATCTTTTTATGAACAAGGTGAAAAATCAGGAAAATTATTAGCATGGCAGATTAAACAATTGGAAATTAAAACACCAATTACCAGTATTATAAGTAATGGACAGGTAGTTATAGATCCTTTAGAAATTAATAGAGCCTTTAGAGATTACTATGAAAAATTATATGATACCAAAAATGAACCTGATTTAACAAAACTAAATGGGTTTTTGAACGAACTATCTATACCGTGTATTCCAAATGAAAACAGGGAGATATTGGAGTCTAAAATTAGTCAAGAAGAAGTTGGGCTAGCCATTGATAATATGAAATCAGGAAAAAGTGCAGGACCAGATGGTCTTCCAGTTGACCTTTATAAAAAATTTAAGAATAAATTAATAAAACCTTTTTTGGAAATGGTTTTAGAAGCATTTCAAAATAATAATTTACCATCATACATAAATAATGCCTTAATTATACTACTGCCAAAACCAGGTAAGCCCTCTAATAAATGTGAAAATATGAGACCAATAAGCCTATTAAACGCCGACCTTAAGATAATCTGTAAAATTTTAGCAAGACGAATACAAGAAATTTTACCAAATATTATTAATCGAGATCAGAATGGCTTTATAAAGGGTAGACAAGGCTTCCATAATGTAAGAAGACTATTTAATATTATTTATTTTAATAAAGAAGCACCGGATACAGCTCTCCTATCATTGGACGCCGAAAAGGCCTTTGATAGAGTTGAATGGCCCTTTCTTTTTGAAGTCCTACAAAGGTTTGGACTTGGAAATAATTTCATAAAATGGGTTCAAATAATATACAATAATGCTACAGCAGAAATCCTAACAAATAACAATATTTCAAAACCAATAAAAATCAATAGAGGATGTCGACAAGGCTGTCCACTTTCACCTTTACTGTTTACTATGGCAATTGAACCTTTAGCGATAGCGATACGTTTACATTCACAAATATATGGAATTAAAGTTGGACCAACAGAACATAAAATCTCCCTGTACGCCGATGACATAATTTTGTTTATGTCGAATCTAAAAAAATCAATTCCAACCTTGTTGAATTTAATAAAGAATTTTGGGGAAATATCAGGATATAAAATAAATAAAACTAAATCTTCAATATTAATGCTAAATGAGACCCAGAGAAATTACCCAGCCCCTGAGGTAAATCAATTCAATGTTGTAAATCAGTTTAAATATTTAGGAATCCAAATTATGCCTAAGCTAGAATCAGTCGCCAGTGTCAACTATGAAGCCTTAATGTCAGATATCAATGAGTTAACTCAGAGATGGATGTCACTACCAATGTCGATGATCGGGAGAATCAATATACTTAAAAGTAATATTTTACCTAAAATACTTTATTTATTTCAATACATTCCCTTATCACCACCTTTAGATCTATTCTCAAGAATAAAAAAAAAGTTAGTGGAATTTATATGGAACAACAGGAGGGCTAGATTACGTTTGTCTTTATTATATTTACCATTTGATCGTGGAGGTCTGAAATGTCCAAATTTTATGTTGTATTATTGGTCGGCACAACTGAGGTCTATGACATATTATTTTTCATCAAATGATCTCCCTCACTGGACTGAAATGGAATCATACAATTTACCTTTACCTCTTCCCATATTCATATACTCAGATTCGGCAAAAAAATTACAAAAACAAGTTAAAAATCCATTTGTAAAGCATATGATCAAAATATGGTGTGAAGCTAAAAACTATTTAAAAGAACCACAGTTATTGTCACAATTTAGTCCAATATGGGGTAATCAATATTTTAAACCAGGGAGAGCGGACGCTGTATTTAAAGTATGGAATTTAAAAGGGATACAAAAGATTCAGGATTTATATTTGCCATGTGCAGACAACATAATGTCTTTTGAAGAGCTGAGGATCAAATTTAATCTCAATAGAACACATTTTTTTAAATATCTTCAACTTAGAAACTTTATTCGATCAAATCAAAATAAAGCTCTCACTCGACCTATTTATTCATCCTTGGAAAAAATGATGATGAAAGATAGTAAAAGAAAGGGTATTATTTCAGAGTTTTATAACTCACTGACACTATCTTCAAGTGAAAATTCACTGAAAAGATTAAACTACTGGAAAGAAGATCTGCAAATTGAAATTTCAGAGGAACAATGGGAATTGGCTTGTACAGAAGCTCAAACCAAATCAATAAATGCACGCCTTAAATTGATACATTTCAAATGGTTAATGCGGATGTATGTTACACCGGAGGAGTTAAATAGATATAACAAAAATATACCAGATACATGCACAAAATGCATGGAAAGTAAAGGAACCCTATTTCATTGTTTATGGGAATGTAGATTAATAAGAATGTTTTGGGAAGAGGTGAGGGTAACAATTGAAAAAATAATCTCAAAACAAATCATATTGAATCCTAAACTGTTTTTGTTGGGTCTGTACCCAGAAAAGCATAATTTTAATAAAAGTGAAAGAACATTCATAGACCTCAGTTTGCTTAATGCCAAAAAATGTATTGCACTATTATGGAAAAAGACTCATAGACCAGATGTGACTCAGTGGTTAAGACAGATGTTAACAAACCTTCCATTAGAAAGAATAACATATATACTAAAATCAAAGGAAATTGTGTTTGAGAATATATGGAGACCTTTTATTGATTATGTAAAAAATTTAAACATAACTCTTGAAAAAGAAGGTGAATGATGTGTGTGGACCTTGTAAATTCCAAACTGGTGAACATAATATGTATACTTATGTATTGGATTGTCTAGACTAAACAGAGGAGCATTGTTGAAGACTTGATTTTGTTGGTGGTTGTTGGTGTTTTTAGTGCATTTTTTTTTTTTTTGTAGTACTTTAGTGTTAGTGTTTGATTGTTTGTATCATGTTTGTTAAAAAAAAAAAAAAAAAAAGGTTCAATAAAGATATTGTGGAAAAAAAAAATTTGATGGGATTATAGCAGCGATAGAAGGAATGAGAAAGGAAATAAGCGACTGTATGGAACGAGTATCGCAGGTGGAGCTCCGAATTTCCAGCGCTGAGGATGATGTCACCAGCCTACAATTAAAGGTGCACACATTGGAATTAAAAAATAAACGTCTGGAAGATAGTGCCCTGGACTTAGATTCCCGGTTGAGATGGAACAATCTGAGGCTGGTGGGCCTCCCGGAGGGAATGGAGGGGCGGGACATATGTTCCTTTTTGGAAAAGTGGATTCCAGAAGCGCTGAACAACGCGGAGCTGCAGTCATCGGTCGTTTTAGAGAGCGCCCACAGAATCGGCCCACCGAGAGATAATAAGACACCACCGAGGACGCTGATTATGAAGTTCCTCAGCTACAGAGACAAGATGACGATCTCCAACGCGGCGCGAGCTCAAGGAGAAATTAAATACCAGGATCAACAGGTGCGGTTCTACTCAGATTTGGCCACAGGAATCCAACAATTAAGGAAACAGTTTGACCCCGCCCGTAAAGAGCTGCGCAACCTCGGGATTCGTCATGGAGTGATTCATCCGGCAAGACTGCTGGTCACATATAAAGGGAGAGCCCACACCTTCAAGACCCCTCAGGAGGCGTAGGTGCTTATCAAGCAGATCCAAGAAGAGACTGGTGGGAGCTAAGCATGAAGCATGAACAAAATATAAAGATAGAATATTTAAGCATTTGCACAGGCATCTGACTGATCTGAAGCATATAGCAAGTTTACAAAATATAGATTGTATTATATATATATATAAAAAAAAACCAAACCTATGATGTACAAAGTTGCTATAAAATTTTGGAGTTAAGTTGGAAAACTACAGAAGAGAGTTAATGTTATGTCATTAAAAGCAGTAGAGTCAGGGTGATTGAGAGGAGAAAGAAAGTGTGGTTTTGACTGATCCTCACGGGTGTGGAGCAGTCAATGGCTATAGCGGGAGACGAAATTTTTTTTTTGATTTTGGGGGGATTACCACGAATGTGGGGAGGGGGAATTTGTTTGTGTGTAGTTTGTGGGACGAATGTTCAACCACTCATGTTTTTGTTTCTCTGTATGAGCATGTTTATATTGCGAGGTAATCTCAAACTCCTTATTGATCATAGACCAAAGCATTAATCTTAATTTAACTTCATGGAATTGCAGAGGTCTACAAAATTTAAAAAAACTTAAACAAGTTATGAATAAAATAAAAGACATAGGTTCAAAAATTGTATTTTTACAAGAAACTCATCTAATAGAGGAGGATGTAAAAAGAATTAGGAGAAGATGGCAGGGAAGCGTGTTCACCTCATCATTTTCATCCCGAGCCAGGGGAGTTATGACTCTCATACATAAATCAGTCCCATTTCAAGTGAAAAATGTAATTGGAGACAAATTAGGAAGGTATCTAATCATCCAAGGATCTTTGTTATTAGAAAATATAAATCTGGTGAACTTATACGGTCCCAATATGTCATATCCGGCTCTAGGGAGCCGGGCAATCAGAGCCAGGGACAAGCCAGTGAGTCGAGATGTTTTATTCTGGGTAAGGGATAAGGGATGAGGAGAGCACAGACACTCATACAGACGTACATTCTCAGGCTGCACAGCGCAGGGGTAGGTAGCTCGTACCGGACGTGGGGGTAACAAGACGTGCATACTCACAGCGGGATACAAACACCGGAATGCTGCAAGGGGAGTAGAGGCTGACACCAGACGAAGGGGCTTCAGCCTAGCAGTGCTTATGTTGCAGCCCCGAGTCATCGAGGCTGCTCCTATTTATCCTCATTGGCAGCGCCCCAGCTGATGAAGACTAATTGGCCCCAGCCGTCCATAATGCTGCCAGCTGGGGGCCAGCTGAGACGCTGCTCAATGGGAGGCAGGGATGAGGGAAAACATGGGCTCAGTGCCGAGACGGCATCTCAACCCATGGTGACAGAGCCCCTCCCTCAAGGTCGGGCTCCTGAACGACCAGGAACATCCCAGCCCCCCCCCCCCCCCCACCTAGGGTGGGAGGAAGGGAGGCGGACCGGAGGGGAAGAAGCCAAGGGAAGGACAACACCAATGGGGCAATGTAGGGTAGCGGGAAAGAAAAACCCAAATACAATACTGACAAAACAGAATAATTAACCCAGGTACAGATGGGGAGAAGAACTGGGTCAGCACGCCGGTTACATACTACCCAGAGAGTACCAACCATGCGTGACCCAGAGCAAGAAAAAAAAAGAACCACCAAAAAGGTACAGGGCAAAAAATGCTGAGTATGGTCAAATAAAGGGAAAACACAATACACAGCACCAATATAAGTACATACACACAGTCACCAAGAAAAGTGAAGGTGACTGGAACAAATGGACAATTACAGAGCATGGTGTTACGGAAAACAAGGCACATGACTCTATAATGAACCAACAGGGCATAAAAAAGAAATACTGAGTGCAGGCAAAGAAAAACCCACACACATGAATATATAAATACCCACAGTCACCTAAAGAAATGAAAGTGACTGGAATGAATGGGCAACTGCAGAGTATGGTCTGAAAGGGAACAAAACATAACTCTACAATGCAAAAACGAGACTAAAAACATGGTACAAAAAATAAAATGCTGGGTACGAGGGAAGGAAAACGCACAGCACTATAAATACACATCCACCAACAGGACAGACATTACACCCAAGTGACCTTAATAACGATAAAAGAAAAAGTGACACCCGAGGTGTATGGCAGGCAGAGTCCAAAAATAGCCGAGATGGCTCCGGAGATCTCCCCGCCCATTGTCCAGCTGGCGAATCAGGGGAAGAGAAATGTTCGGACGGCGAACTCTGGACCCAGATCCCAGGAATCCAGTCCAACGACTGCCGAACCAGGCCGCCCAAAGGCAAACACAGACCAGTGGGGGGAAACCAGATCGCCGAACCGAAAGTTTTGCGGGTCGGGTCGTCGACCCGCATCACTCAACCACCAGGACCGTTGAGACGGACGAAGGGTCAGAGCGGATCCCGGTGGAAGAGGCTCAGGGGAGAGCCGATGACGAGGGCGGCGGGCCTCAGGGAAACGGCCACCTCCTCACCGGACCTGGACAACACTGGGGCAGCACCCACGTCGGACCCCGATCGGGCCTCAGGCGAACCCACGTTGGACCCCGATTGGGTCTCGGGCGAACCCACGTTGGACACTGCACCAGAACCGACCTCCAACGTTGAACCCGGACCCTCCAGCACCACGAGGAACAGCAACTCCTCGCCGGTGACCCTGGAAGAAGGCTCAGAAGAGAAAACAGAACCGGGATCAGGATCACCGGCAGCGCCAGAACCCGGCGAGACGAGCTCAGACGCAGCGGGCGGCTGCACCCTGCTCGTCTCTCCTGGAGATAGGCTGAAGTGCTCAAAGATAAAAAGAGAGAAAAGAAAGGAGAGCACTCGCCTGATCTCGGGTTCTGACGCCGTCCAGGACTGCGAAGATCCAGGATCCGTCGTCAGGAGGTCGTTGTCAGGCTCCCATCTAGCCGCGTCGGGCCCCGCAGCCAGCACGATGGTCAGCGCAGCTTGAGATCCCTCCAGCTCAGGTAACCCCGCCGACGACCCACTCGGCGTGAAGCCAGAAGAATCTCGTCCCGCTGGACCGAACCGCTCCTCCGTGGAGACCCAGGGACGCTCAGTCGTCAGCGTAGACTCCACGCAGCAGTCAGTCCCCCTCCTCCGTCCGCAATGTAGCTGCGGAACCACAGGCCCTCTCCATATCCCACCACGTTGACCCGGAGCCGGGGACCGCTCGGCGGAGAGAGACACAGAGGATGCGGGATTAGGCATACAGGTTACAGCAGGTGGGGAGAGTTCAGGGAGCTGCGAACCCTGAACTTCTCCTCCAGGGATGTGACAGAGCAAATCATTAAGCAGGTGTGAAAAAACAATGACTTGCCTGCCCCCTGGAGGTTGAGTATCGCCTGCTGTCGTGGATTCTGCTTCTTCCTCTCCCCGCCCGGCGATAACGGAGGACCCCCCGGGAATTCGTCTGAGGATCGCTCGCGTTGTCTCCAGCAGAGAGCTCACCAGGCCGGGATTCCAGGCACACACAGCGGTCAGGAAGCGCGTCGAGGAGGAGGGGGAAACAGCCGGGGTGAGCCAGCCCGAATGTCCAGGAATGACAGCGGGGGAACGAGGCTCAGGGGACGAGGCTGTAGAATCTCCACACTGACGAGGCGAAGGGATGACAGCTGCGTGGGAGGAACGGTCCTGACGATGACCCAGAACTGGATCCGGACGAGGTTCGTGCAGAGGTGACTCGGCGATGTGACGACGACTACTCCCAGGGGACGAAGCGAGGGGGAAACCCAGGATTCGCCGCTCCAGATCGGAGATCGAGACGAGGGAGGCGTCGAGCACGGGAAAGCTTCGTAGCCCTGAAGTCCTCACCATCAATCTCACTGCCGCCGCCACATGCCTGAAGGTGGTGACAGGAAACACAGTAGAGCTCGCGACAGCCACTCGACCCCGGACATAACTGCTGTCAGCTGCGGCTCCTTGAAGGGAATCCCGAGTGACGTGGCGCAGGTCGGGGGAAGTCCTCTGGTTGGCGCGAACTCCCGGACTGGAATAGCGGCAGGAACGGGACTCCGAAGCGGGGAAAGACGTCGCCCACTTCGACTCCCTGCCGGGATTTCCATCCACCCCGTGGAGCTTCTCTTGCTGTGTACCTGCAGCGTCTATCCTGGCACTGTCCTCCAGATGGTACAGAGAGTGAGGGTGACAGTCCAGGAGTTCCTCAGCACGGCCCGGATGCCAGCGTCTCGCGTTGGAGGCGTCGTGCAGGGTGAAGAACGTCCCGTCGACAGCCTCCGAGATGGACCTCAGCTCGTCGCCCTGGCGCCGGAAGTGACTCCTGGGAAACGGCATGCTAGCAGCGCTGACACCCGGACAGAAAGGTACATTTCCACAGCGACTCACGGCCGCCGGCAACTCTTCTGGCTGCGACATACTGTCATATCCGGCTCTAGGGAGCCGGGCAATCAGAGCCAGGGACAAGCCAGTGAGTCGAGATGTTTTATTCTGGGTAAGGGATAAGGGATGAGGAGAGCACAGACACTCATACAGACGTACATTCTCAGGCTGCACAGCGCAGGGGTAGGTAGCTCGTACCGGACGTGGGGGTAACAAGACGTGCATACTCACAGCGGGATACAAACACCGGAATGCTGCAAGGGGAGTAGAGGCTGACACCAGACGAAGGGGCTTCAGCCTAGCAGTGCTTATGTCGCAGCCCCGAGTCATCGAGGCTGCTCCTATTTATCCTCATTGGCAGCGCCCCAGCTGATGAAGACTAATTGGCCCCAGCCGTCCATAATGCTGCCAGCTGGGGGCCAGCTGAGACGCTGCTCAATGGGAGGCAGGGATGAGGGAAAACATGGGCTCAGTGCCGAGACGGCATCTCAACCCATGGTGACACAATATAGATGATCAAAACTTCTTTGCTAATTTATTTCTTATTTTATCATCACTTACAGGGCAACATATAATAGCAGGGGATTTTAATTATACATTGAATCCCGGTATAGATAGATCAACAGGACTGGACTGTACGCACAATGGATGCAGGATGACCATTAATCATTTTATGAAAGAATTGAGATTGCTAGATATATGGAGAGAAATGAAACCACAAGTTAAAGCCTACTCTTGGTATTCTAATACCTACAAGACATTCTCACGTATTGACTATTTTTTGATCTCCACAGAATTAAGGTCCAAGATTCAAAACTGTTTCTATGATAACATTGTGATCTCTGATCATGCACCCTGCTGTCTAATATATGTAGATAAGAAATTGACAAAGGAACCAGGTAGGTGGCAATTTCAGCATAAATGGCTTCAGGATGAGGAATTTGTTAAGTACATAGAAAAACAGATAGATGAGTTCTTTGATATCAATACTACACAAACATCAGCATGTATAAAGTGAGAGGCTTTCAAAGCTTTTATTAGGGGGCATATTATTAGTTATACAGGTTCAAAATCTAAGAAGACTCGAGAGGAGAGAGTCCAATTGGAACATAAAATAAAAATTCTTCAAGAAAAAGTGTATGCAGGAAGTGATCCAAAGTTAGAGAATGAATTACTGATTCTGAGAGCTGAATATGACAAAAAATCAGCGAATAGAGCTGCCTCGAGTCTTCTAAGATTGAAGCAATCTTTTTATGAACAAGGTGAAAAATCAGGGAAATTATTGGCATGGCAGATTAAACAATTAGAATTTAAAACACCAATTACCAGTATTATAAGTAACGGACAGGCAGTTGTAGATCCTTTAGAAATTAACAGTGCCTTTAGAGATTATTATGAAAAATTATATGATACAAAAAATGAAACTGACTTAACAAAACTAAATGGGTTTTTGGACGGATTATCTATACTGTGTATTCCATATGAAAACAGGGAGATACTGGAGTCTAAAATTAGTCAAGAAGAAGTTCGGCTAGCCATTGATAATATGAAATCAGGAAAAAGAGCAGGACCAGATGGTCTTCCAGTTGACCTCTATAAAAAAAATTAAGAATAAATTAATAAAACCATTTTTGGAAATGGTTTTAGAAGCATTTCAAAATAGTAATTTACCACTATACATGAATAATGCCTGATGACTGGCGCCTAGCGGCTGCCCCGGCCTTGGATGCACTCTGCAGAGCGTGCCCAAATGCCAAGTCACGTTTCGTTACCTTGTATTCATACATGTGTAATGACAATAAAGTTGAATCTCATCTCAATTATACTGTTGCCAAAACCAGGTAAACCCTCTAATAAATGTGAAAATATGAGACCAATAAGCCTATTAAATGCTGACCTTAAGATAATCTGTAAAATTTTAGCAAGACGACTACAAGAAATATTACCAAATATTATTAACCGAGATCAGAATGGCTTTATAATGGGAAGACAAGGCTTCCATAATGTAAGAAGACTATTTAATATTATCTATTCTAATAAAGAAGCACCGGATACAGCTCTCCTATCATTGGACGCCGAAAAGGCCTTTGATAGGGTCGAATGGCCCTTTCTTTTTGAAGTCCTACAAAGGTTTGGACTTGGAAATAATTTCATAAAATGGGTTGAGATAATATACAATAATGCTACAGCAGAAATCCTAACAAACAGCAATATCTCAAAATCAATAAATATCAATAGAGGATGTCGACAAGGCTGTCCACTTTCACCTTTACTGTTTACTATGGCAATTGAACCTTTAGCGATGGCAGTACGTTTACATCCACAAATATATGGAATTAAAGTAGGACCAACAGAACATAAAATCTCCCTGTATGCCGACGACATAATTTTGTTTATGTTGAATCTTAAAAAATCAATTCCGACCTTGTTGAATTTAATGAAGAATTTTGGGGAAATATCAGGATATAAAATAAATAAAACTAAATCTTCAATATTTATGCTAAATGAGACCCAGAGAAATCACCCAGCTCCTGAGGTAAATCAATTCAGTGTTGTAAATCAGTTTAAATATTTAGGAATTCAAATTGTGCCTAAGCTAGAATCAGTCGCCAGTGCCAACTATGAAGCCTTAATAACAGACATTAGTAGTAGATTAGTTTATTTGACAGGGACAGTGCAATAAACATAGACAATTAATCAAAGACAATCAATCTGATGTGTTGCACATAGAGTGTATAGCTATTAGCTAATTTGCAACTCTTGTCCCTGGATGGGCTTTAGAAAAAAGAATCAAGATAAAAAATATACACAATAACCACATACATCAATGCAGAAAAATTATAAATACACAATTATAAATATTATAAATATTATAAATACACAAATATAACAGCCTGACTCACATTTAACATAAATATTATAAATATTATAAATACACAAATATAACATATATAATATATGTATATATGTATATATATTATATATAATATAACATATATTGATGAGTTACTTCAGAGATGGATGTCACTACCAATGTCGATGATCGGGAGAATTAATATACTTAAAAGTAATAACTTACCCAAAATGCTTTATTTATTTCAATACATTCCTTTACCACCACCTTCAGATCTATTCTCAAGAATTAAAAAAAAGTTAGTGGAATTTATATGGAACAATAGGAAGGCTAGATTACGTCTGTCCTTACTATATTTACCATTTGATCGTGGAGGTCTGAAATGTCCAAGCTTTATGTTGTACTACTGGTCAGCACAACTGAGGTCTATGACATATTATTTTTCATCAAATGATCTCCCTCACTGGACTGAAATGGAATCATATAATTTACCTTTACCTCTTCCCATATTCGTATACTCAGACTCGGCAAAAAAATTACAGAAACAAGTTAAAAATCCATTTGTAAAGCATATGATCAAAATATGGTGTGAAACCAAAAAATATTTAAAAGAACCACACTTATTGTCACAATTTAGCCCAATATGGGGTAATCAATATTTTAAACCAGGGAGAGCGGATGCTGTATTTAAAGTATGGAATTTAAAAGGGATTCAAAAGATTCAAGACTTATATTTGTCATGTTCAGATAATATAATGTCTTTTGAAGAACTGAGGATCAAATTTAATCTTAATAGAACACATTTTTTTAAAATATCTTCAGCTTAGGAACTTTATTCGATCAAATCAAAATAATGCTCTCATCCGACCTACTTATTCATCCTTGGAAAAAATTTTGACGAAAGATAGTAAGAGAAAGGGTATTATTTCAGAGTTTTATAACTCATTGACATTATCCTCAAGTGAAAACTTACAGAGAAGACTGAATTATTGGAAAGAAGACTTGCAAACTGAAATTTCAGAGGAACAATGGGAATTGGCTTGTACAGAAGCTCAAACCAAATCAATAAATGTATGTCTTAAATTGATACATTTTAAATGGTTAATGCGGATGTATGTTACACCGGTGGAGTTAAATAGATATAACAAAAACATACCAGATACGTGCACAAAATGTATGGAAAGTAAAGGAACCTTATTTCATTGTTTATGGGAATGTAGAAAAATGAGAATGTTTTGGGAAGAGGTGAGGGTAACAATTGAAAAAATAATTTCAAAACAAATCATATTGAATCCTAAATTGTTTTTGTTGGGTCTGTATCCAGAAAAACATAACTTTAATAAGAGTGAAAGAGCATTCATAGACCTCAGTTTGCTCAATGCCAAAAAATGTATTGCACTATTGTGGAAAAAGACTCATAGACCAGATGTGACTCAGTGGTTAAGACAGATGTTAACAAACCTTCCACTAGAAAGAATAACATACATACTGAAATCAAAGGAAATTGTGTTTGAGAATATATGGAGACCTTTCATTGATTATGTAAAGAATTTAAACATAACTTTTGAAGAGGAAGGTGAATGATGTGTGTGGACCTTGTAAATTCCAAACTGGTGAATGTATAATATCAGAATCAGAATCAGAATCAGAATAAGTTTATTGCCAAGCACATTTACATGTAAATAACAGGTAAATATACGAGGAATTTGACTTGACACTGAAAACGTCATAAATGACATTCTCAATGACGCGGCGAGCCATGGAGGCGCCTGTCAGCAGGAAGGGAATAGTAGGCAGGGGGGAGGGGGAGGGGGGGAGACACAATAGGAGATAGAAAAAAGCATTGTTGATCAGAATAAAGTTCATATATGACCGATATTTTGATTACAAGAAAAAAACTCTCAATGCACAATTAGCAGACAATAGAATCCACACAATGACACAAAGAGAGCAGTGAGTGAATGTCTTCATCAGTATAAATGGATCAGTATGTGTGAGTTGGATGCAATCAGTGGCAAATCAGTTAGGTGGACAACAATAGTCTCTTCCTCAGCAGATGTTATGACTAGAGTCTGAAGCAAAGGCACGTGTCCTTGAGCACAGCAGATGGAATAGTTGAGCCAGACAGCTGTGCTTGAGAGTCAGATGCTGCCCGCCAATGTTATGAAAACAATTATACTGTTGATTATGAGGAGGACTGAGTGCTGAGGGTGCCGAAAAAACAGGTTGAATAGCACTGACTTCAGAGAAAAAACTTTCTATTCTCTTACGGATTCAGTGCTCCAGTTCCATCATGGCCAGGCATTGAAATCGATTCGTGAACAGCTCTCAGCGTGATCGTGATGTAATCCATTTTCCTGTACAGTTCTCCATTGGCCGCTGTCAGAGTCCTGCCCAGTTGGTCAATTTGATGACAGAGCTTCGCCGGGTCCGCTTTTTGATAAGCTCTGTCCATCTTCTTCAATTTGCGGTGCACCAGAACAATCCCAAAGCCAATCAGTAGAATTCCGATGACCATTGCTCCAAAAAGATATAAATCTTCAATATCTTCAATAGAAAGATCACACAGGCACAAGAGTTTCCAATTGCTTGTGTCCTTTAAATATGTATACTTATGTAATGGATTGCCTAGACTAAACAGAGGAGCATTGTTGAAGACCTGTCTTTGTTAGTGGTTGTTGGTGTTTTAAGTACAATTTTTTTTTAAATTACTTTAGTGTTAGTGTTTGACTGTTTGTGTTATGTTTGTAAAAAAAAAAAAGGTTCAATAAAAAATATTGTGGAAAAAAAAAATCACTATCAACTCACAGCCTGCATTTGGGTCTTTGTTTCGCCCCAAGGGCAATTTATGACATCCACGCTTTAATTTGACCAATGCATTTGATCAGGGTTTTAATTGGACCATAGTCTCCTGGTGAGACGGTTATGTAGATTTGTGTATCATCTGCATAATTATGGTAATATATTTTGTTGTTTTTTATGATCTGAGCTAGTGGGAGCATATAGATGTTGAAAAGCAAAGGTCCTAAAACGGAACCTTGTGGAACTCCACAGGTTATTTTTGTTCGCTCAGATTTGTAGTTACCTATCGACACAAAATAGTCCCTGTCTTTTAAATAGGACTCAAACCAGCTAAGTGCTGTACCAGAAAGTCCCACCCAGTTTTTCAGCCGGTCTAGTAAGATGTTATGGTCAACCGTGTTGAATGCAGCGCTAAGGTCCAATAAAACCAAGACTGAAATGTTGCCATTATCTGTATTGCAACAAAATGATCTACTACCAAAATGATCAAAAATGAACCTAAAGCATGGGTCTTGAACCATGCCCAGATCATAACAACGTGGTAATATCCTTCACAGAACGATGTCATGTTTAAAGCAGTGCCGCCTGAGGCATCGAAGAAGAAGCCAACTTTATTGTCATTCAATCCATTCAGCCAATCATGTACAGTAGAACGAAATTGCGTTTCTCCTATCTACAGTGTTAATCACATCTAGAATCAGTGGGGCCACTGTCATGCAAGGCACCACCACAAACAACTTTTTTCATTCCCCCATTTTATTTTGCTGAGCACCAAGCTAGAAGGTGGGAAGTGCCATTTTTATATGGTCTATGGTATGACCTGGCCGGGGCTTGAACCCACGACCTCCTGATTGTGGGGCGGATGCTCAGCTAGGCCACCACTCTGGCCACAACACAGGCATTCAGTGTTGGTTTTTGGCCTTGCATGCAAAGATTTTTCCAGATTCTCTGAATGTTTTGATGATATTATAGACTGTAGATGATGAAATCCCTAAATTCTTTGCAGTTGTACATTTAGAAATGTTGGACTATTTGCCCACGCAGTTGTTCGCAAAATGGTGAACCTCGCCCCATCCTTGCTTGTGAATGACCAAGCCTTTCGGGATGCTCCTTTTATACCCAATCATGACACTCACCTGTTTCCATTTAACCTGTTCACCTCTGGAATGTTCCAAAAACGTGTTTTTATTTTAGGATTTTTCTACTTTCCCAGTCTTTTTTGCCCCCATCCCAGCTTTTTTGGAACATGTTGCAGGCATCAAAATCAAAATGGGTGAATATTTGCAACAAAACAAAAAAAGTTTATCAGTTTGAACATTTAATGTTTTGTCTTTGTAGTGTATTCAATTGAATATAGGTTGAAAAGGATTTTTAAATCATTGTATTCTGTTTTTATGTTAATGTGCCACACAGACTTTGTTCTAAACATAATGTATGATGTTCAGAAGTTCCGGGTCTTGATGCATGGTATTAAAGATATAAAAGAGGAATGCACAGAGACCCGGGACCTTTTTTTGTTGCAAGTTATAGAATAAAGTTTCTGTGTTGTTCAGCTCGTTGCCTCACCTGCCTCCTTTCTCCACAATCTTTCAGAAACTTTGTTCAGGAGTATCCTTTGAGGAAATGGAGTTTTATTGCCATTTCCATTAATGCCCAAACTTGGCTCATTCCATTGTGCCCTCTGGTCAGCCAAAAAGACTCTACATTTGGTCTTTTTGTTTGAATACAAGCAAGCCAGTTTACTTACAATATGTAAAACTGACTCCAGTCTGTTTAACTGCATTGGTTGGTTTTATTTTCACTTAACTAAAATACCTGGTTTACAATGTCAGAAATACCCATAACCAATATGTGGGTATTACTTTCACTCTATAGATACAAAACTTCTATAGCCAACCAATATGAAAAATAATATTTACACAAATGACCAGGAAAAATAGAATTCATTTTATCCTATGAAGCACTTACTGTATGTTTAAAAGGGTGTTGAATAATGATGATTTAAAGAATTAAAGCTATACTTACAGCACCACATGGTTAATTGATTCATGCAAACTGAAGGTTTTTCCCAACATAGCAATTTCTATTTGCTAGGCTAATTTTGGTGGCAAAATATGCAATAACACAATACGTTTTTATATAGATTCAGAGTTGCCAGCTTTTCAGAAAAGCGTAGAGTGAGATTTATGGCGTGTCCCATAATTCACGCCTTTGCCCTACCCCTCCATTTTGCATATTCACGGTGAGAGGAGTCTGCCTGCTCAGTCTGCTTTATTAAATGATTGCGCTGAATGAATTTGTAAGGTAAATTGTTCTTCTGGATAAGACACTATGTCTTATATGTCTTATGTCTTACTATATGTCACTAGCTACTGTACTACTACTAATGTAAACAATGTCAAACAAAAGCAGATACAAACCTCTGTACCATCATGAAATTTAATGCAACTGCATTGTAAAAACTATTACATGTACACAAGTTGTTTCGATTTGCTTTAAAAGTAAAAGCAAAGGCAATCAGCCTTAACCATATCTTGACAGTCTAACAACACCGTCTTGAGAGCTCTTATTGTGTAAAAATCTGAAGGAAGTCAACTTGTGATGACAGTATTTTCCTAATTTTGGAGTGACAAATAGGGTTTGTGATGTGACAGAGTGTGAAAGTGAGCAAGAGTGAGAGTTGGCAACACTGGCTAAGGGCGCATTCAGACGGCCACTGTTTGGTCCGGACCAAAGGACCAAACAGTGGCTTCCGCAGATAGTTTGGTTCGTTTGGTGCCGTCTGAATGCATGTTGGAACTCTGGTGCGTACCAAACAAGCGAAGTCTGGTCCCCCTGAAAACGGGGGTCTCGGTTCATTTACAAACGAAGTCTTGTGTGCTCCGCTTGCAGTATGAATCCAAACGGACTATCCAGCAGACCAAAGGGCGGAAGTGCCCCTGGCCATTTGTGTAACCATAGCAACACGTAGTCTGAGAAGAGGAAGTGGTGTTTAGGGTAGTACATTTTGGGTAGAAAATAACAATAAAGACAACTGCGCAAATCTGAGAAATCCTTTTATCAGACAAAGCCGAGGAGAAAAGTTAAAAAATATCTCGTTTGTGGTGGATAAACAACCCATCTGAAGGGATGGATTTCCGTGTTTGGTCCTGGCCAATTGATGAGCCTGATTTTTCTTCTTCGCTAAGATTTTTTCTTCCTGGTCAGTGGTGGTTTCGGCTACAGCGCTTCAAACAAGCAGTTGTTGTAACTGTGTGATGTTTTTCAGGCAGTTTGGTCTGCTGCAAAGTGAATGCAAACCAAACCAAATGAAGGTGTGAAAATTCTCGGCATTCCCCGCCCAGTCGAACCAAGACCCCCGGACTATCCTGGCCTATGACAACAATATTATATATACCTAATATATAACATATATAATGTTCCTACAACCCCAATTCCAGTGAAGTTGGGACATTACGCCGGCGCCGCTCTCACACCCTTCTTCTTCCAGTGACTCTGGCATTTACTTTTCTCCCTGGGGGGGCGCACAGCCCCTACTGTCTCGTCTGATATCCCCCCAGTGACACCTCCTCTTTCAGTCTATTGTTCCCAGGGTGGAGAAGTCCAACACCATGCCCCCACAAGATTACATAAGTGTGCAATTTTATTATTTTCCTGTGGTAGTAGTACAGATAGCAAAATCAGCTTATGGGATATTAAGGGAAAGGTGGAGGCAGTGGAACAAAACACACCCTGGGCGTGATTGAATTGTCATTTCCTCTACTTAAACCAGAAGTCGAGCAAAAATCACACTGTGCGCCATCAAAGACTGAGAACTTGTTCTAGCCATGTTCCCAGTCATGGTGTGGGTCCCCTGGACAGTGGACTCGGTATACTCCCAGAGTCCCAGCTGTAGTCCTGATAGAGGACTCAGCAACACAATAAGGTGGGATAAACGCCAAACAGATGTTACTCTAGCCTCCATCTCCCACCCTCTCTCCCCACAGCTATTGAAGGACAGGCTTTTTAGATCTCTCTTGCATTTCAAAGGAGAGGTCAGGGGTCACTGGGACGGTTGCTCTGCTTTGAGGACGCTGTTAGATGATGATTATGGAAATGCATGTTTTTCTGTATTGCTTTACAGTTTTGAGGCAGACTTAAATCACAATATTCAACTTCACTGTTTCCAGTTCATACTGGCATCGACTGAGCAGAGGCACTATATCAAGTACCATTTGTAGTCTTATAAAGTGTAGTTACTTTGATTTAGATGATGTCAAAAATTCATTTCTGAGGCAACGCGTCAGAAAAAACTTGTTCGATTTTTTTTAAGGATATTGTATTATTGTGAAGAGATTATTGATGATATGTGAATATTCAGAATCAGGACTGCAGCACAGTTATTTGCTTTTTACTGTTAGCCACTTGTTTGCTGTCATTTCACTTGAAATTCTGATGTTTACAGCTAAATAGGAAAGCCCTTAAGTAAATAACTATATTTTTACTGACACCAAACTTTTAAAAATGATGAATTTTGTTTAACAGACAAAGAAGTTAATCAAATCTGCCTAATTCCTTTCAAATATGACTTAGTGTGTTTGGCATTTTTGATTAAACATCTTAAAGGGCCCATATTGCACATTTTCCAGAGATTAATTTCAAGTTGTGACATCCTCAAGGACATACGTATATACATATGTACAGCTCTGGAAAAAGTAAGAGCCCAAAGAGACCACTGCAAAATTATCAGTTTATCTGGTTTTACTATTTACATGTATGTGTTTGAGTAAAATGAACAATTTTGCTTTATTCTCTAACCTACTGAAAACAACTTACTTATCACATTCCAAGCCAAGATAAGATAAGATGCGCCTTTATTAATCCCACAATGGGGAAATTCCAGGATGACAGCAGCAAAGGGATAGCAGCATTCACAGCAATAGTTAATAAGATAAGAACTGGTTAGCCAAAACAGTAACTATGTACACAGATACGTATATACACAGTGCAGGAGCATTGCAGCTAGATGGTATAAACAGCATTACGGTTTGTTAAATTACCCTGCAGAATATGAATATGTACCCAAACAGTATATTTCGCATTTTAATCAACAGTGTCGTTGCTACCCTCAGTAATGATTATTTTCCTAACTGTGTATTGGAGGGGATGATCTCTATTGTGCAAAGTTGTTATGTTTAGTACATTCAGTACAACCTCTACGAGCTGTCCTGGTTAGGTTATAAAGTCTGACAGCCATGGGTAGGAAGGACCTGCGGAACTTCTCCGTCATGCACCTAGGATGGCACAGCCTACTGCTAAATGAGCTCCTCAGTGTGCTCAGCTTGTCCTGCATGGGGTGGGACTCGGACGCCAGCAGAGATGACAGTTTAGCCATCATCCTCCTCTCTCCTATCTCCTCCACTGGGTGGAGGCGTCGCCCCATAACAGAGCTGGCTTTGGCTGATGTCACCACCAAATCGTAGAAGGTCTTCAGGAGTGCCCCTCGCACTCCAGAAGACCTGAGTCTCCTCAGGAGGAACAGCTTATGCTGCCTCTTCTTGTAGAACACGTTGGTGTTGTGTGACCAGTCCAGTTTATTGTTCAGGTGAACACCCAGGTCCTTGTAAGATGTCACCATCTCAACGTCTGTTCCCTGGATGTTTACCGGTGCTGTGGGGGGTTGTCCTCGCCTGCGGGAGTCCACCACCAGTTCCTTGGTTTTCCTCGCATTGATCTGGAGGCAGTTCCGCAGGGACCAGTCCACAAAGTCCTGGATAAGTCCTCTGTACTCCGCATCATCCCCATCAGAGATGAGGCCGACGATCGCAGAGTCATCAGAGAACTTCTGTAGATGACAGTGAAAAGTCAGCAGTGTAGAGGATGAACAGGAAAAGAGCCAGAACTGTTTCCTGGGGGGGCCCATACTGCAGATGATGGTATCAGACACACAGTCCTGGGTTCTCATAAACTGTGGTCAGTTTGTGAGGTAGTCCAGGATCCACAATGACAGGTGCTTGTCCACCCCTGCGCACAGCAGCTTGTCTCTCAGGATCACAGGTTGGATGGTGTTGAAAGCACTGGAGAAATCAAAGAACATGATCCTCACAGTGCTCCCAGGCTTCTCCAGGTGGGACAGTGAACGATGTAGATAGATAGATAGATAGATACTTTATTTCGAACAAAAAAGTATAACAAAAACAAAACAAATGACAAATGCAATAAAGTAACAGTATACAGTGTTTGAAAGGGAGAAGGAAGAAGTGAACACTTATTAATTCCATCTCCTCTTTTCCATAAATACACCCATGTGAATTATATACAAATTACCACCTTTAAGACCCCAAGTAAACAATTTACTGTATTTTTTACAAATCAACATTAACACCCATCCATCCTAACATACATTGATGTCCATACATCAAAACCAGCCTCAAACAACACAGATATACACAGTGCTGTCCCACCCACCATTCCATAGTGTCCCATAATGTCCCAGAGTGAGCATAATGAATCGTACATGTAAATACTACCCTTCTAACATATATCCTTTCAGCAAATAATGTTTATACCTCTTTTTGAATTGATTTCTGTTTGTACATAGTTTCAGTTCTGGCTCCAGACTGTTCCACAAATCCACCCCACAGACAGATATGCACATACTTTTCTTGGTTGTTCGTATCTTGGGTTTTGTAAAGTTTAAGTCTCCTCTCAAATTATGATCATTGTCTCTTTTTTTAAAATATTTTTTGTATATTAGTTGGGAGTTGATTATTAATTGCCCTGTACATTACTTGTGCTGTCTTAAATTTAACTAAATCGATGAACTTTATGACATGTGACTTTAAAAACAACGAATTGGTATGGTCTCTATATCCTACATTGTTTATTATCCTTATAGCTCTTTTTTGTAATGTGCATATTGACTGTAGGTTGGTCTTGAAGGTGTTTCCCCAGACTTCTACACAGTAGTTAAGATAAGGTAAAAACAGTGAATTGTACAGTAAGACCAATGATTTATAGTCCAAGATGTGTCTTGTCTTCCCCAGTATGCCTATACATTTTGCTAACTTGGCCCAGATGTGACTGATGTGAGGTTTCCAGCAGATTTTATTGTCTAGCGTCACCCCCAGAAACTTATTTTCCTGTACTTTTTCTATTCTGGTATCATCTATCGTTACCATTATTTCATGATTTATTTTATAATTTCCAAACAACATAATCTTTGGTTTTTTTAGATTTAGAGATAATTTATTTTTGTTGAACCACTGCGTTAACTTTTTCATTTCAGTTGTGACCACCTCTAAAACCTGCTGCAAATTCTCACCAGTGCAAAGGATATTTGTGTCATCCGCAAACAAAATAAATTTCAGAATTTTTGATACTTTGCATATGTCATTTATATACAAAATAAAGAGTTTGGGTCCCAAAACTGACCCCTGGGGCACACCACAAGTGATGTCCATGAAGGGTGATTTGTGCTCACCAATTTGTACAAATTGTTGTCTGTTACTTAAATAACTTTCCACCCAACTCAGTCCTACCCCTCTTATCCCATACCTTTCCAGTTTCCTTAGTAGTATTCTGTGGTCAATGGTGTCAAAAGCTTTCTTTAAATCTATAAATACTCCTACAGCAAACTTTTTTTTTTTATCTATGCAACTAGTAATTTCTTCTATAAGTTCGATCAGTGCCAAAGATGTAGATTTATCTGCTCTAAAACCATACTGGCTATCTGTAAGGAGGTTGTGTTTTTCAATGAAATCATCCAGTCTCTCAGTGAAGATTTTTTCAAGTATTTTGGAGAATTGTGAGAGTAAAGAGACTGGCCTGTAATTTATGAAACGTAGGAGGAAGATCATTGCATTCTCCACCCAGATGTCATGCTGGTAGGCAAACTGAAGTGGATCCATTGCTGGTCCCACCAGGGGGCTCCCTAAGGAGCTAAATATCATCATTTAGAGCAGGGGTGTCAAACTCATTCCTTGGAGGGCCAAGACCCTGCATGTGTTACTTCCACCCAGTGTCTTCAGCAGGTGTTTTCACTGATCAGCAATCAGTTGGAAGAAATTTGGTGAATCACCTGTTGAAGACACTGGGTGGAGGTAAAACCTGCAGGGTCTTGGCCCTCCATGAAATGAGTTTGACACCCCAGATTTAGAGTATTAATTTAGTACTCTAAATAAATAAATACTCTAAATATTTAGTATTTAGAGTATTACAGAAAATGACAACTGGCCAAAACAACAAAAAAGATATCACGTTTAGATGTGCTTTTAGGTCCGATAATGCAACAAAAGCAGGTTCATGTTCTTTCTTAAACACTACAATACTTGTTTTAGCTTAGGAGGAACTCAGAGATCTGTATTTGTGTAATAACTCTGATTATTATTCACAGCGTTCATGTGTCTTACCATGCTTAGATGACCACCTAATCAGTACCTCCTTAAAAGGAACTCCGATTATATTGGCATGTTAGCTCTATATGCTTTATTTTTATGTTAGTAACATAACTATAATATAATTTTTTTGAAAATAATTCCCAGTTTTATATATTTTTAAAAAACTTTATTACGATTTTTGTTTACGTCGCAATGCATTCTGGGTAGTGACGTAGAATGGTTGCAGCCATTTTTTCTGTCTTGTACAAGCCAAGAAGCGAAGCTACTAACTACTGCCATTTGTCAGTGAAAATGCCACATTGCGCGGCTTTTGGATGTAATTTCCAATCAAAGGGAAATAAAGAGAGCGGGATGAGCCTCCATAGCTTTCCTAAAGAGGGAAAGTTGAGGAAAAAGTGGGGCGGCAGCGGCTCAGAAGGTAGAGCAGGTCGTCTAATAACCCGATGGTTGGCGGTTCGCATCACGCTCTCCCTAGATATCCTGCCGTTGTGTCCCTGGGCAAGACACTTCACCCGCATTGCCTCCAGTGCCCATAACACTGGGTATGAATGTGTAAAAATGTTTAAATGTTCGGTGGAGGCCGGAGAGGCTGTTGGCGCCGATTGGCAGCCACATTTCCGTCACTCTGAGTGTCTGTGATCACGCACTACAGCGCACGCTTGATAAAGCTGACATATATATTAATCACGCTGTGATAAAGCACGATATCGCTCCAGCGTGTGGCACCGGGATTCCTCTCTGTTCCTGAGGTGCAGGACAGAAGAGGATGCGAGGCGCATCTGCATAGTGATCAGTCCATACCTCTCACGCTGAGCACTCTGCCAGCCCCGTACACTGTGGGGGTCACACACGAGGTGTTCCTCCACACTCTCAATAATTTTTTTTCCCCGTATATTTTTCTTTTTGGCGTACAGAAATGGCAATACGCCCGTATTTGCTAAAATTGCATTTTCCCCGTATTAAAATACGGCGAAACCGTATCACTTGACAGGTATGCCGTGACAAAACTCGAACCGTGATTCGCTTGAGTGTGCACAAGCGAATCACGCGCTATAGTGCATGCCTGATAAAGCTGACATATATATTAATCATGCTGTGATAAAGCACAATATCGCTCAGAGAGTGCGCTTCGCGCACGCTCAAGCGAATCACAGTTCGAGTTTTGTCACGGCATACCTGTCAAGTGATACGGTTTCGCCGTATTTTAATACGGGGAAAATGCAATTTTAGCAAATACGGGCGTATTGCCATTTCTGTACGCCAAAAAGAAAAATGTACGGGAAAAAAAATTATTGAGAGTGTGGAGGAACACCTCGTGTGTGACCCCCACAGCGTACGGGGCTGGCAGAGCGCTCAGCGTGAGAGGTATGGACTGATCACTATGCAGATGCGCCTCGCATCCTCTTCTGTCCTGCACCTCAGGAACAGAGAGGAATCCCGGTGCCACACGCTGGAGCGATATCGTGCTTTATCACAGCGTGATTAATATATATGTCAGCTTTATCAGGCGTGCGCTATAGCACGTGATCACAGACATGTCTCATGCACGCGCTTTGAGCGATATTGTGCTTTATCACAGCGTGATTAATGTATATGTCAGCTTTATCAGGCGTGCGCTATAGCGCGTGATCACAGACATGTCTCATGCACGCGCTTTGAGCGATATCGTGCTTTATCACAGCGTGATTAATGTATATGTCAGCTTTATCAGGCGTGCGCTATAGCACGTGATCACAGACATGTCTCATGCACGCGCTTTGAGCGATATTGTGCTTTATCACAGCGTGATTAATATACTGTATATGTCAGCTTTATCAAGCATGCGCTGTAGTGCGTGATCACAGACACTCAGAGTGACGAAAATGTGGCTGCCAATCGGTGCCAACGGCCTCCACCGAACATTTAAACATTTTTACACATTCATACCCAGTGTTATGGGCACTGGAGGCAATGTGGGTGAAGTGTCTTGCCCAGGGACACAACGGCAGGATATCTGGGGAGAGCGTGATGCGAACCGCCAACCATCGGGTTATTAGACGACCTGCTCTACCTTCTGAGCCGCTGCCACCCCACTTTTTCCTCAACTTTCCCTCTTTAGGAAAGCTATGGAGGCTCACCCCGCTGTCTTTATTTCCCTTTGATTGGAAATTACATCCAAAAGCCGCGCAATGTGGCATTTTCACTGACAAATGGCAGTAGTTAGTAGCTTCGCCTCTTGGCTTGTATAAGACAGAAAAAACGGCTGCAACCATTCTACGTCACTACCCAGAATGCATTGCGACGTAAACAAAAATGGCGATTTACATCGTAATAAAGTTTTTTAAAAATATATAAAACTGGGAATTATTTTCAAAAAAATTATATTATAGTTATGTTACTAACATAAAAATAAAGCATATTGTGACGTTTGCAGGGGTTCACACACAAAAAGACAATGGAGCAGATGGCTGTGATCAACCTGATTTATTTTTCACACCCCGACCCCCAACCTGCTTCTCAGCACACAGAGGAGTGGAGGTCATTCCCCCAGACCTCCGTTTGAATCATGGTTACACACACATGGTACATCTTGCCCTAATCCTGCTAAACACTGCTGGGTCATTATAATGCAGTTATAATGACACAGCAGTATAAATCAGAAATAACACATTTAACACACACACAGTAACGTTTCAAACTGGCAAAGCATGCTGGGAAATCCCTGGCTCCCTTAAAATGGCCCCGACGTTACACTGCCCCCCCCTGGACTGGTTTCTGTCCCCAGAAAATTCAAAGTCCACTTTCAGAAATCCAACGCGAGTCAGCCCGGTGCCGGGGCGGCATGCACGGGCCATCTGAGTCTCGGTCAGAGTATCTGGTTGGGGTAGGGTTCCGGTTTGGCCATCAGCGGGCGGATGGACACATCTGACAGCCTCTGTAGGACCACGCACAGTCCCTTCCCTGGCAGCGGGAGTCCCAGGCCCGCTCCGGCCGACTCCCACCGCTGCCAGATCTCCCAGGCGGCCGCTGGCCCGCGTCCATGCGTCCAGCCCTTGCCGCGCCTGGAAAGTGGCCGCATCTTCGTCCTGCTCGCTCCACTGCGTCGCTCCTGCGCCGAGGGCCTCCGTGACGTCACCGAAAGGAAAAGCATCGGGTAGTGGTAGGACACGCACAGTTCCTCCTCTGGCAGCGGGAGTCCCATGACTCCCACCGCTGCCAGGACCTCCCAGTCGGCCGCTGGCCCGCGTCCAGGCGCCCAGCCCCTGCCGATCCCGAGAAAAGACCGGATCTGTCCTGCTCGCTCCACTGCTGCTGCGCTCCAAAGGCCTCTGTGACGTCACCTGCCGGGGGAAGCATCTGCAGGAGGCGGCTTTTTCCCCGTCCATGCCACCTTGCTCTAATTTAACGTCGGCGAGGGGCCAGTTTGTCGTGCGCTGTGTGCGGGGCAGTACCATGCCATGTACCCTGGCTCTGTGCAGCGGAAGCCGTCCTTCCTCGCGTCGCCACGGCTGTTTCCTTCGTGCACGCGCTGCTGTGATCTGCCGTAGCTCCTCCTCCACTCGCTCTCAGCACGATGGTTTCCTCTGATGATCAGTGCGGCAGCCAACTCGACCTGGGCCAGGCGGTCATCCAACAGGTTCTCGCCGTTGTAGCGGGGAATCTTGGCCCGCTGCTGGATGGATGAGACTGTCATCTCCCGGTCGATTGCCGCTCCTAATCGCTCTGGAATCGCCAGCCCGTCCTGCCCTGAAAAGGGCGGGAAACGGGGCTGGTTTGCTCTGCTCCGTCCATCGCAGCGAAGCTCTTCAGGGGCTGGCGTCTCGGCTCTACACTCCGTTCCCGGCTGAGCGATGAATCGCTCCGGCCGCTGTACCTCCGCCTGGATCCTCATCTTGCTCCATATCCCACTCCTGACACCAGTGTGACGTTTGCAGGGGTTCACACACAAAAAGACAATGGAGCAGATGGCTGTGATCAACCTGATTTATTTTTCACACCCCGACCCCCAACCTGCTTCTCAGCACACAGAGGAGTGGAGGTCATTCCCCCAGACCTCCGTTTGAATCATGGTTACACACACATGGTACATCTTGCCCTAATCCTGCTAAACACTGCTGGGTCATTATAATGCAGTTATAATGACACAGCAGTATAACTCAGAAATAACACATTTAACACACACAGTAACGTTTCAAACTGGCAAAGCATGCTGGGAAATCCCTGGCTCCCTTAAAATGGCCCCGACGTCACACTATAGAGCTAACATGCCAATATAATCGGAGTTCCTTTTAAGTAGACTGAGGTGTCCTTGTGTTGGAATTCAACCGATACTCAAACTGAATAGCTGCCATACATGTAGAGATGCAAATTTAGGAAAGATTTTGCAGTGGTCTCTCTTTATTTTTTTTTTTCAGAGCTGTATATATGTGCAGTTTCAAAGACCAAAAAGTGTCTTTTTACAGCTCCTCAAAAAAGACGCCTGTTCTGTCTGAAACAGTTGGTATTCAACATGTTTATTAATGTTAATTATCCCCCAGTCTGATTGGGTAAAGGTTTTTTTGAGTGGGCCAATCAAAGTAATGAAGTAGAACTGGCATGTTTGTTTTGCTAACTTGGAGAACTGAAGATGGGCCTTGTTGGTTTGACATAAAAGTCAGAAAGTGCAGTCCAGTTGTTTCTGTAACAGTTTAAATAAGTAAAGGCAGTGAAGTGAGTATCTGAATATTTAACAGTATACTTGTGGCCCATGGATGCATTTTAAAAGAATAAAACCCAGAAAAAAATGTTCCTGTTTGTACAAGTATTATGTGGGTAATTGACTTACTTCTTGTTTCACTGCTTATCTTTTATATCTCTTTAAGAAGTCACACAACCCAGTATCAAGTGAAATGCCTGCATGGGTCAATATGCTCATCAATTGGCAGTTCAAAATGCCTTCATTATGAACAACTGTCTCTATAAATGCATAATATTGGTTTATGATCACTTTCTGTCTGTACGCCAACAAATTTCCAGTGATGATCTTACAAATAAAAAGTTCCAGGAGTTAAATGGGTTAATATTAATTAGGCTTGTCATTAGTATGCCTGTCCAGTCTCATTTCCTGCTTTTTCACCTTCTCTTCCGCTCTCTCCACAGGACCAGAGTTTGACTGAGGACAGGTCAGTGATCAGCTCAAACTCTGCCAAACTATTTTCTTCTGTTCGATCCACATTTTTTTCTTCTGCTTTGTTGTTGATGTTGCTTTCTTGCACACGTGAACCTGTAAAAATCCTTAAAAGATAAAATGGAGACAGCAATATTTATGCAGTCAGTTGTGCTCAGTTTTGCCCCTTTCTGCTCCATTCCTCCATTTTTTTTTTTTTCCTGACCAGAAAACTTGGTTTCCCTAGAAACCAGGGCTCCAATCACCCAGCCAGCTGCAGATTAGTTCAGCGGTGGGGGGTTTGGGTGGGTGGGAGGGAGGGGAAATGGAGGAAGGAGGGTGGGGGGTGATGATGGAAAATGGAGAAGGACGAGAGCAGGGAGAAGAGGAGGGGGACGGCTTGAGGGAAGGGGAGTGGGAAAACTTTGAGAAGGAGAGAGAGAGAGAGAGAGGAGTCAGTGTCATTGGGAGATAGGAGTCTGTGCCAGTGTGTTTGAGAGCTGGAGAAGGAGCTGTAAACTTTAAAGCCTGGAGCCTGGACAGGAGGGAGGGAGGTGGAGATAACTGTCATTTTCTGGGGCCTTTTTTCAAACTTTTCTTGTGCTCAGAGGAGCTGTAGCCCTTGTGTGTGCGCGTGTGTGTATACGTGGGAGGTATACTGGGCAGGAGCGATGCAAAACCAGAGACGAAAGAGGCAGGGGCTGTGCGGTTTAAACTGAGGAAGGGTGAAAGAAAGCCACTCTGATGTTAAGGAACCATGCAAGTGGATGCTGCCTGCTGCAGGGTCAGGTTTCGCAAAATGAGAGGATACTTCAGGAGTACTTCATTCGGGCTCAAACAGCTCAGGAAGGTAAGATTAAAGTTGATTTTTTTTTTTTTTGAAGTTTTTCCTCCTGTTCAGGCTGTTCGATCCAACATACCTTGTTCATTGTGAAATTTCTCATTCTTAACACAGAGGCTTGTGCTTGACTTTGATTGCGGTTCTCTATGTTAAAAATTCACATCAAAGGGCTATCCCGACTGTCGATGTTAGGCTGCGGGTTTTCGTCTGTTTTTATTCAAGCCGCAGTTCATTTTGGACTGCTCTGGCTCCAGTGGAAGTATGCTGAGTGTTGCTCAAGTAGCCAATCACAGACCTCCTGAATCAAGTCCATGTGCTGCAACTGCCCTCAAGAGTCTTCTCCATACTCACCGCTGGGTCACCTGGGTCACCTGGGTCAGGTTCACAGTGAGCCTAAACCATCACATTCCAACTGTCTTGTCAAAAGGAACAAAAGAAAGGAGAGAAGAAGGTAAGTGAGGTGAACAAAGGCGTTTCTGTATTGCTGTGAAGAGGTGTTCAGCTTCAGGTGGTTCCAGAGCAACTTTCCATCATCTTTGTGGGAGTCTGGAACCTAACACATATACTGTATGTGGTTTCTTAAATGACCAAATCAGCATCCGTGAGTGATTTTAATAAGCTGTATTACTGAGCAAATAGCCACTTTATTATTTTCTTCTTTAACAACTCCGCACATGGCCTTTATATACTGATGAAAACTTTTCTAACTACTAACAGAAAATCTGAATTTTTGTCAAAAAGTAGCCAAGTGATTATTGGAATCAGCTATAAAAACACAGCACCCATTAACACTTATTTTTTAAAAAAAATCACCATTAAAAAAGTTTGGTTAATTGCAATTTCATTGTAACCCAAATAAAAAAAAAATACATATAAAAAGCACAAATAGTCCAATGCATCATGCAGAGTTTTGCTGTAAATAAACATGGCCTTGTTTATATTGCTGAGAAGAGTTATACCCTTAAAGCCAGCTGAACATCTTGAATGCATTTACAAACTCATGACACATTGACAAAGGTTTAATTGTTTGGAAATATTGCGAAACTTGCCAGACCAACATCTTTTGTTAATTGCTGTATGGACAATATGCAGTTTGCAGTAGTTTTCTCCCAAAATATATTCAGCTGAAGTTGACATGGTCCTGCCAAGTCCTGGCATACATGTACTTATACAATATCAAAAACAATGGTCTGTAGTACAGCTAGTGGATTCTTACTTACCTAACATTTTTTAAAAATATTTATTTTTGATTGCTATCTTACACTACATATCTTGCATATATTTATTTTAATTTTTTTCTCAAGTTTTAACTTTAAAACATTGTCTGAAGTTAACTCCCTGGACTCTATGACAGCAATATACAGTGGAGATCAAAATTAGAGAACAATGTATTGATTTATTCTGAAATATTGCTATTTTTCACTGTTCAGAATTTGACAGAATATCACCACTGCTGCACTGATGTACTAGCATGTTTTGGGTTTTTTTTAATAATCAAGGCACTTCAACACAAACATTTATTTAAAAAAAAACAGTGAGCAAAATTAGAGAACTGTGACCACTGTGTCAGAAGAGAAGATTTAAACAATGTTTTTTGTTTTTTTTTAGGGCTATAGGATTCAAAAAGTAATAGGAAGTGTAGAGGTCCTTGCTTTGAATGACTTCAGTACATCTGCGCCCACAGGACATCACTAGTTTCTCACACTGCTCTGGTTTGATCTTGGTCCATTTTTCTTGCAGTCTCTTCCACAGTTCAGTAACTGTAATGGGTTTCTTAGCCATGACTTTGTCGCCAAGGATTTTTCAGAGATTTTCTATGGGGTTTAGATTTGGACTCTGGGCAGGCCATTTCATTGTTTCAATATTGGTAGATTCAAGGAACTGTTTAACCCGTTCTGCTGTGTGACAGGGGGCATTGTCTTGCATGAAAATTGCAGGCTGATTGGGAGACAATTGCTGTGAAGGAAATGCATGTTGCCAAATGAGTTTCACATAAACATTTGCATTCACCCTGCCATGTAGCTGTACAAGAGGCCCAACTCCTGCTGCAGAAAACATCTCTCAAACTATGACACTTCCTCCTCCACATTTAACTGACTTCTTTACACACTTTAGGTTCAGTCTTTCCCCAGTTTGATGCTGAACATAAATATTGTTTGCACTCGCTGAAGTGTTGTCTTTTACAAGGAGGGCAGCTGGGCACAACGTTAGTGAGTTGCTAGTTTATGGCATTTGACTTGACTTCTGTCTGAAGTCAGTGGCATACATCTTAAAAATGTGCGGGTGCACGTTGTTCATTTCTGACACAGGAGCACAAGGATGCACACAAAGGTTGTGCTAAGATTTCTCATTGTCCATCATTTTGACAGAGTTGTAAAAATGCTGTCATAATCTATTATTACCCATCATTGTAATTTTCATCTGACTGGAGTGGTGGCCTAGAGGCAGAGCATCCATCCCACAACTTGGAAGTTGTGGGGTTCAAGCCCTGGCCGGGTAATACCAATGATCATATAAAAATGGTACATCCTGCCTTCTAACTGGTGCTCAACAAAAATAGAATTGGGATTTCCTCTGGTAACATTTCTGGGTGGTGAGCCACCACTCCTGAAAATTTTCCACCACTCTATGAGGAAATATAAATTTAAGAAAAATATATGAAGCAGTGACGGTCCACAAGCGTGCACACGAACAACGCACGTGACCGTCATCCATGCAGAGTTCAGAAGCGCCCCGCCCGCGTGTTCTAGTCAGTAAGCAGATAAAGTGTCTCGCTACGAGGATCGCTGTCCGAGCTTATTAAAGTATTTTAAACGCGGAAAAAATCAGAAGAGGTATGTAAGCAGTGAAGGCATTTATCATGATTTTAACCTGCTGGTAACGGGAGCAATAATGGAAGAGCCGCTTAGCTAACACGTGTGGTTAGTTTTTTGTTTTTCTTATTTCAGACAAGAATAAAAAGATGTTTTTACCTTTACCTTAGTTAATAGTAATTAACTAATTTATTTATTTAATTAATTTAATTAATTAACCTGGCAAGTTAAAATAACCGAAATTCACGAAGTCAATGGCTTTAATCTGTCAGCAGCCTTCAAACAAACTAAATATGCCAACATTTGGATTTCAAAATAAGGGAGGCTTTTTCTTCTGTCTGGGTAGTGAGATTTCTCAAAAAAACAAAAAAAAAACCCCCAACTATAAATATATAGAAATATTATAACAGAAATAACTGTATCTTTGGTCATTTAAGTTAATTTATTTCATTAAATACAATTTTATTAATATTTTTTCTTTGACATCAGAGTTAAATTATTCTGTTCTGGATCTGCAAAATTATTGTCAAAAATGTAAATTGTTATATGGAAAAAGTAAAAAAAAAAAATGCCACAGTGTTTCGAATTTATTTAAAAAAAACCCAGTCATTTTATTTTAAAAAATAGACAAAAATTAGTCATAAAATAATCCACAAATTTATAATAAAGTCTCAAATGTACAAGAAAAGTCAATTTTACAACAGAAAATTACAAATTTGAGGAAAATGGTTTCAAATTTAGATAAATTTACAGAGAAAAGTAGAAAACTATAAGAAAATTGTTATAAATTTTGGAGAAAAACCTCAAACCTTCAAGACCGAAGTCATTACTCAGGTTTTTAAGTGGGTGCTCTTTGTACCCTTAACTAGAAATTTTTGGTTATTTACTTTTAATTTACATGACACTTGATATTTCCTAATCTGTTTGTATACCACCATAGACAGAGAGAGAACCTGGATTAGACAGAGGTCAGAGAGGGCAAGATGAGACAGAAGAGAGGAGCCAAGGAGAGGAAAGTGTTCAGGCCGAGGGTCCAGGAGAGGTGAGAGCAGAGGAAGGAGAGAAGGATGACACCAGTAAAAAGTCCAAACACAGGACGTCTGGGTGGGACCCCAGCTGGCCCAATATTCTATCATTCAAGCCTTGGTTGTACAATACTTCAAATGGTAAGTTCCATATGCAAAGCTACTGTGCAAATTTAAAAAAAAAGAAATAAATGGTATAAAATTAACATATTCTGGTTACAATAATGTCATGTGTGCCCCTCCCCGGTCCCCCCAGAAAAAGTATGTTGCCACCACGGCAAGGTCTTTAAGCCAGAGGAGACACTGTAGAATGGAGGAAGGAAAGTTGGTTACCCAGCCACAGGGGGTACACAAGCCAGTGTACTCCCTGTGCCGGTCCCAAGCCTGGATAAATGGACAGGGTTGCGTCAGGAGGGGCATCCGGCGTAAAAATCCTTGACAAACCAACATGCGGATTATCGCAATATAAGGTGATGATACACTGTGGCGACCCCGAAAGGGAGCAGCCACAAGACAAAAAAAAAAAAAAAAAAATGCTATCTTACACTGCACCTCAGTTCATCCGTTGTCTGAATTGAGCATTTTTTTTTTTTTTAATTTTGTATACTTTATTAATCCCAGAGGGAAATTCAGGGCATCCACGGTGTGGCACCAATCCCTTCACCATTCAGAATCAGAATCAGAATCAGAATCAGGTTTATTGCCATTGTTCATGTAGTACACAAACTAAGAATTTGTCTCGGTGCAATGCTGCAACATTAAACATGATAAGATAAAAGAAATAAACTATACATGCAATAAAGTGTAGAATAAGAGTAAGTGATACTGGTCAGCAGTTAAAATATATTAGCGAGCAGTTAAAATATATTAGCGAGCAGCAGATACTGCTATATAGTGCAGTCGGTAATGCAGGAAGAAAACAGTGATGATTGACATGAGTCTGGTTGAGCTGCTGTACATAGTGCACGAGAGTCAATAAGTCACTTAGTGTTCAGCAGTCTGATGGCAGAGGGGAAGAAGCTGTTCATGTGACGGGAGGTTTTAGTCTGGATGGACCGAAGTCTTCTACCAGAGGGGAGGGGGGCAAACAGTACGTGACCAGGGTGTGAGGGATCGGCTATGATCCGGCCAGCACGCCTCCGGGTCCTGGAGATGTACAGATCCTGGAGCGATGGGAGCTTGCAGCCGATCACCTTCTCAGCAGTGCGCACGACGCGCTGCAGCCTTAGTCTGTCCCTGGCAGTGGCTCCTGCGTACCACACGGTTATGGAGGTGGTGAGGATGGACTCGATGATGGCTGTGTAGAACTGCACTAACATCTTGGTGGGTAGCTTGAGCTTCCTCAGCTGCCGCAGGAAGAACATCCTCTGCTGGGCTTTTTTGATGAGTGAGCTGATGGTCGGCTCCCATTTGAGGTCCCTGGTGATGGTAGTGCCTAGGAAGCGGAAGGAATCAGCAGTGGTGATGGGAGAGCCTGAGAGGGTGAGGGGGGGCAGAGGGGTAGTGACTTTCCTGAAGTCTACAATCATCTCCACTGTCTTCACTGTCTTCATTCACACCTAGGGCCACTTTAGAGTCTCCAGTTAATCTAACCTGCATGTTTTTGGCCTGTGGGAGGAAACTGGAGTACCTGGGGTAAACCCACGCAGACAACAAGCAAACTCTACATAGAAGGGTCACTGATGGTCAGGGGGTGGGATCAAACCCACGACCTTCTTACTGTGCTGCCACAGTGCTAACCATTGAGCCACCGAGCTGCCTTTTGTCAGTGTTTCTTTTAAAGCCCCAGCAGATAATTCATTCACAAAGCAAGAAAAATCTAGCTTCCTACAGCAGTGGGTTCTGACTTGAAAATGGGTTAAGTTATGGGTGGGTTTGTCAAAATTTCTGGATTATCCAAAGCTTTGTAGAAAATGAAACAGTCAAAAGTGCTCCTGAAAACGTTGGAGGTAAGAAATAAGTGGTTTATTTGCTGAATCTGTTTGTGAGGCCAACAGCTGCTATTTTAAACATATTTGAAGCAACACTCTAACATATCTGCCTTAAAATAATGTTTCCAAAATCATTTTGATGGTACACCAGCAACTATCTCCGCCAACTTCAGTGAAATTGTGACGCGGTGTTTTACTTCTTCATACAAGTTGAAGATTACCATTTCATTGAAATGTTTGCGTGTCAGGAAAATGTAGCATGGTTCAAGCACGTTTATGAGACTTCGGAAGCCATCATTTTTCAACAGCACTCTACAGGTGTATATCCTTACCTGACATACTGAAGTTGTGACAGCCTTTGTTATTTTTTGGGGCACGCTGTGAAGTGGATGCTAACTTCACCACAAATGCCTTTTTCAGTGCAGTTTGCTTCTGGTCAAGCATTTTTACTAGCATCATATCTGGGTGATGCCCTGCTAAATGGTTTCTGAGATTTGTGGCATTTCCACAATATTTCACGTCCGCTTTGCAAGTCATGTCTATGGCTTTGTTTTTATGCCTCGGTGAAACTGAGAGGCATACGGTAATCAGTCAGTTAGTGGTAATCAGTTAGTTTGTGGCTCTGTGTGTGTATCTCTCCATCTGTCTGTCTGTCTGCCTCTCTGTGTCAGCTTGCCCGGTCAAAATTAAGTGGAACTAAAGGCTTGTATCATTGTATCACCATATTATCTCGACTTTTAATTTGTCAGAATTTTGAAATAACACTTTCTTTCTGAAATAAACACAAAAATAGCTCACCTTTACCGTCAATAGAATGGTACTGCGCAGTTTCCTCTAGCCGGAAACTCCTGCCAGAGGAAAGTATTGAGCAATCCGCCAATACTGGGTAAACAACTGTTCGTCTTTTTACCCGTCTGTTTTCTTTCTCTGCCACTAAACAGCAAAAGCTCCTGTTCATCTCGATTGCCATTGTATTTACGTTCCTCCATCGCCTCCGCCATTTAAAACGTCTGCCACCGTGCTCTTCTTTGTGTTTGGATTGCAGCGGTTCAAATCAGGTTCGTAGCTCTTAGCTGCCGCCAACAGTATGGGCATGTGAACTGCAGATTATTTTCACTGCACATGCGTGTATTCCAAAACTACAGGATGGATTTGGATGAAATTTTTACCAGAGGTGGTCCTTGAGCTAGAGAGGAACCCATAACATTTTGACAATGATCCCAGTATGCATACCTCCATCAAGGAACTTATCTTCTCACAGTGTGTTAGCAAGAATAGTCCAAAACTACTTGATGGATTTGGATGAAATTTTTACCAGAGGTGGTCCTTGGGCTAGAAAGGAACCAATAACATTTTGGTGATGATCCAAGAACGCATACCTCCACTGAGGCTCTGGCACGAAGGCATCAGCACCTTGGTGCTTTCATTGTACACTATCTATTATTATCTATCTACTATTCACATATTATGAATCTGAAATGCACATGTCAGCCTTCACGCTTGATGGTACTGTCAGTACCACCACCGTGATGATCCATGCTCACAAACTCTCGCGTGAATATTAAATCATGAGAACGTTCAGCCAGCCCAGAAACCTATTACAAGTTTCACACATGTAAAACTGGAAATCAATTTTTTTAATGCACCCCTGCATTGAATGCAGCACCAGAGTGGGCAGATAAAAGGGAAGACTTTCCAATCATTGCATTCAGTCCAAATGAAATGATTGGCTGATATTTTTACAGTCCAATGACTGCATCAAATGAAATATTTTATTTCTTTTTTTCTTTCAACACAATTTTATTATTGATAGCTGGCAGGATGTTAGGAAAATTTCAACTACTTTAGAGCTGATTAATTGTGTAAATGAATAGCTTTAGCAGGTCAGGGAGAGTATTGATTCGAGACTGGCTGACTGACGAGAGAAGCTTTATGGAGCTGTAGATAAGGAGATGTAGACTATCTGTCTGCCGTCTGTAAGGTTATAATAAGCTAGTTGCAATCTAGTCCTGCAAAGTCTTTGTGTGCCTGCATGTCTCTGTTTGTGTCTGGCAGTGCTGCTATCATTTCCATATTGTTTCAGTTTGCAGCTAATTGTCTGCATGGGTGTCATGTAAGACAGCATGCATTTTAGGTATTTTTGTGGTTTTGTAGTTGTTACTCAGGATATCTGACTAACTGTCTCTTGTGATTCATTTTGCTCTCATACTCACTCTCACACTATCCTTTTGTCAATTCTCCACACCAGAATCTATTCACTCTTTGTGACTCATGATAAAATCACTTTGGCATATCGATCCATGGAGAGCAGAAGGTCTTAATTTCCAATGGACGTTTAGAGAAGGCTCTCTCGTGTGTCTGCTTAGTACGGGGGGAGAATACTGAATTGCCAGATGTGTGGTTATATTTCACAGCTGAATTTGCTCTTTATTGATTTCTTGGAAGTTCTGAGGTGAAGAAAACAGGCTTAATTGATGGGCATAAGACACCGGTGTTTAAATTCATCCAGAAAAGCCACATTCTATTTCACATCAATACAAGACTCCCAAAAAAGAAATTTAACTGTTGCATGTCTGATTGACAAATTTAAACAATTGTATGCATAGTTATAGTATATTCATGTACTGTGGTTTTAATTGGTTGGTGTATATATCCCTGGCAGTCTGTGTATTTGGATGTTGTCGGTTGCGACCAGTGACATCTGTCTCCTCTATTGTTTTCCACTAAAAAAACCCTGACAGCTGGGTTTTCAGGACGACGTCAGCTATCCACCCCTGCTCTTATAGAACCCCAGCTTTTGACAGGCACTCTGCAGGGTGGCCCGCAACTTAAAGACTCCACTAGGCCGGAGTCTTGCCATTCTGCCAGAGCTGCTGTTGTAACCACAGTGACTCTGAAGGAATGTCCCGCAGGGGTGATGGTCAGAGAATTCCTTTTGTTTCCAAGTTATGGCGATGGTAAATGGTCATGGGTGTAATCACTTTTTCTCCTTGCACACACTCATACAGAGATGCATACCATCTTAGACAGCCATAACCCCGAGAAGAGACATGCATAAATGTGTGGATGCATGGATAATGCATACCATCACACTGGATACTGGAGTCACTTACAATATAATCTTAGCAGTTGGCCATATACAGTATTTCTCATATGCACACAGTCTTTAGTCTATCACATGCAAACTCTTGGTTTGTCTGCGTTTTGTCCATACTATATATTTAAAAAAAAAAAAAAAGAATCAAAACCATGGCTTTAGGGAAAAGGATTTCTGTGTTTCTAATTGGTATATCTCACAGGGCATGGTGGTCAGTCCAGTCCATATCTTGCTGTGTTGTTTACGTAGATTGCAGCACAAAATGTGACTGGAAAAGGAGGGCACAGGCTGCTCTTGGTTTGATGACAGGGTGTTAGATGTGGGCTTGGAAGAGTCATCATGGGAAACCAAAGCTGATGAGCATCGTCCAAGGCCCCTGTGTTTGCCAAGCATGGTGTGTGGCTTTGCAGCTTGTGCCTGTTGGCGGTGTGTGGCACAGACCCGAGCACATGTCAAAAAACAAGCACAGACTAATTCAAACAAAGACATGGAAATATAAAGAACATCCAGACTCAGATGTACACATACAGTCACTAAACAAGAGCATACGTTGACTGTCTGTGTGAGAGCCATAGCTTGAAGGGAGGTGGGGGAGTTGTAGGTGGAGAATTTTGCAGTCTGAAAAGTCTGGAAAGGAATGTATCCATCTGGGTTCAAAGTGTAATTCTAATGTGACGCCACACGGATCAAATTGGGAAATGGTTATCATACATTATGTTACTTTAGCCTTCAAATAATTTAGGGACTTCTCTTCTCATGGCGGAGAATGACAGGAATGTTGTTTACCTGTCAATTTAGGGATGTGCTCTGCGATGACAATTAAAACAATACTCTATCCAGAGATTCATCCATGTGTAACAACTTAATGAGTAGGTGCTGCAGACAGCGCAGACACACAGGAGCTTTGATCACGCCAAATCAAATCTAAACACCATCTTGTTAGGTAGGATTAGAGCGGGGAAAGTAGTAGTTTTGTCTTCGCCTGTCTCCATTGTAATTAAGGTTTAAGTGATCCAGTTCTTCATTTAAACTGCTAAATAGTCTCAAGTTGTTTCTAGTGAGTTACAAAATCTAACGGTCTTATTAAAATTATAGCTTCTCATAAACATTTGGCTCAGTGTTTATGATATTGTCAGTTGAGCATCAGGAATGTGTTGGGTCTCAGAGCAGGCATGGAGGAGAAAAAACCCAAAATGCAAGCAATAATTCCAGTTTTCAGTAGTTTATTTAGTGTAGGAAACAAGCGGCATCACGGGGGCTGAACATACAGCAGGGAAAATAAGTTTTGAACATGTCAACATTTTTCTCATTAAACATATTTCTGACGGAGATTTTCACCAGATAGCAGTAACAACCCAAGTAATCCATACACACAAAGAAATCAAGGCAACTGTGTTCACAAAACAAGTTATATTTAATAAAGTGGAATGACACAGGGAATAAGTATTGAACACACTTGGTGAAATTTATTTAATATTTAGTAGAAAAGCCTTTGTTGGTAATAACAGCTTCCAGATGCCTCCTGTATGGAGAAAGTAGGCACAGGCATTGCTCAGGATTGATTTTAGTTCATTCTTCCCCACAAACTGTCTTCAAATCTTGAAGGTTCCGTGGGTGTCTTCTGTGAACTCTGATCTTCAGTTTGTTCCACAGATTTTCAATTGAATTCAGGTCAGGTGACTGACTGGGCCATTCTAGCAGCTTTATTTTCCTTCTCTGGAGCCAGTTGAGAGTTTCCTTGGCTGTATGTTTAGGATCATTGTCTTGCTGAAATGTCCACCCTCGTCTCATCTTCAGCATCTTGGCAGATAGCAGCAGGTTTTTATCAAGGATGTCTCTGTACATTAGTCCATTCATCTTTCCTTCAATTATATGAAGTCTGCCTGTACCATGTGCTGAAAAACACCCCCACACCATGATGGGATATTCCGTGCCATTTCTCCTTCAAACATGCTGTGTGTTGTGGTATCCAAAAAGTTCAGTTTTGTTCTCATCTGACCAGACTATATTCTCCCAGTATTTTTCTGGCTTGGCCAAATGTTGTGCAGCAAACATTAAGCAAACTTCAACATGCTTTTTCTTCAGCAGTGGAGTCTTGCAAGGTGAGTGGGCATAGAACCCATGTCAGTTGAGTGCATTACTTACTGTTTTCTTTGAAACAGCAATACCTGCTAACTCCAGGTCTTTCTGGAGCTCTCCACGAGTGGTCTTTGGCTCTTGGATAACTCTTCTGATAATTCTTTTGACTCCTCTGTCAGAAATCTTGCAAGGAGCCCCTGGTCGTGGCCAGTTTATGGTAAAATGATTGTCTTTCCACTTACGAATGATGGTGTCTCACTCACGCTTCTGTTCAGCCTGTCTTACCTGAGTAATCCTGCCTATAATCCTGTGTCAGAAGCCTGCCGCGTTTTTACCCTTTTGTTTCAGCCCATGCGCTGCTTTATTTTCTGTTCTGTTTGTGCAATAAATAATGGTTTACCATATCCACCTCATGCTTGGGTGCTTCTCTTCTTTGCCCCAGAGTAGCACCTTTGACGGAATGATCCCACCAGACAAGGACTCAGGGGGCACAGACTACAGTGTTTACAGCTTGGATGAGGTTGAGTGTTGGGAGGCTCAGCTAATTGAGGGGCTTATCTCTGATGCCCGGACTTGCTACACTCCAGAGGAAGCCATGATGTTCCTAGACACGGTGGCCAGAGTGATCGAGGATTACCTGTTTATGGAGTTATCCTGGTCTGGTTAGACTGCTAATCTCAGTGCCTAACCTGCAAAATTTGCTTCATTGACTGGTGAGAAGCCGCTGGTGAGAAGCCTGTGCCGACGGTGAAATGTCCCCTGGCTCCATCAACCACCTCATGCCATCCTCCAGCCCCGTCATCACACAAGCCTGAGCCGATACTGAAGCGTCCCCTGGTTTCAGCATCAGGGGACCCGGTGCTGTCGGTAAAACATTCCCCGGGCTCAATTAGATCTCGTCGTTCCCCAGCTTCCAAGCCACTCGAGAGGCCGGGAGAGGACTCACCTGTTTCACCAAGGTCTGTGCCGACGATTAAGCATCCCCTGGATTTGGCATCTCCTCTCTCTGCTCTCCTGTGCTCCATGTTGGCTCCGTCAGCAGCAGCTGCCATCACGTCCACTCCAGTTTTTTCACCTCCTCGCCACTCATCTGCCTCCGCTCTAGCTCCACGGAGTGTTCCAGCCCTGAAGGGCTCTCCAGCATTGGGTTTCATGGCAGCTGCATCACCGGTTGTGATGCCTGCAATTTCGCCCATCATCACGCCTGCAGTGCTGGCTTCCACATCTGCTACATTTGTGCCCTCGCCCTTGGCTGCGTCCTTGTCGGGGTCCCCAGCGGTGGTTTCAGAAGCAGCAGAGCAAGCCAGGCAAGTACCTTTTTCTCTTTTTCAAATCAAATCAAACTTTATTGTCATATTGCTGTACATACAACTGTAGTGCAGGCAAGATAAGATAATAAGATAAGATAAGCCTTTATTAGTCCCACAACGGGGAAATTGCAGGATTGCAACAGCACAGGGATAGCAACACTATCTGAGACTGAGATGAAATTGCATTTCTCTCGGCATCCATATAAATAGAAACAGCATGATATAAGACACACTCACACATATCTTCACCCCCCCACCCCACCCCCCATCCATTCACACATCCCTGAGACATACTTGGGAAAAACTAACTAACTATAATATACAACTAATATACATAATGTCCGTAGGTGCAGTAGTGTGTACGAGAGATTCCGGGTCAACTGTTCAGCATCCTGACAGCTTGTGGAAGGAAGCTGTTGATCAGTCTGGTGGTTCTGCCTCTGATGCTCCGGAATCATTTACCAGATGGCAGAAGTTCAAAGTGTTTATGCAGAGGGTGAGAAAGGTCCTTGACAATGTTCAGTGCCCTGCTCCTACAACGGTTCTGAAAAAGTTCTTGGACATTGGGGAGGGAGACTCCAATTACCCTCTCAGCTCCCTTGACTATCCTCTGCAGGGCTTTTTTGTCTGACATACTGCAGCTGGAGTACCATGTAGCAATGCAGTATGTCAGAACACTCTCCACCACACCTCTGTAGAAGGTCCTGAGGATGCAGATGGGGAGAGAGGCCTGTTTGAGTTTCCTCAAGAAGTGCAGTCTCTGCTGAGCCCGCTTCCTGATCCCCAAGGAATTCTTGCTCCAGGTCAGGTCCTGCGAGATCTGCACTCCGAGGAACTTGATGTTCTCCACTCTCTCCACTAAACGGCCGCCGATGCTGAGGGGGACGTGTTCAGGCTGTGACCACCGGAAGTCGATAATCATCTCCTTCGTTTTGTTCACGTTGAGCACCAGATTGTTCTCCCTGCACCAGCCCTCCAGGTCTCTCACTTCTTCCCTGTACATTGATTCCTTATCCCTCTGAATAAGCCCCACCACCGTGGTGTCGTCTGCAAACTTAATAATCTGGTTCCCCTTGTGTCTGGATACACAGTCATGTGTTAGAAATGTAAACAACAGTGGACTGAGTACGCAGCCTTGAGGGGATCCAGTGCTCAGCGTGACAGAGTTGGAGATGTTGTTTCCAACCCGGACAGACTGAGGTCTCTCAGTCAGGAAATCCAGGATCCAGAGACATGTGGCGGTGTACAGACCAAGAAGGAGTAATTTCTCCATCAGTCTCTAGGGAATAATGGTGTTGAATGCTGAACTGAAATCAATGTACAGGAGTCTGGCGTAGGTGTCTTTCTGGTCCAGGTGGGTGATGACAGAGTGCAGGGTGGTGACTATAGCATCCTTCGTGGAGCGGTTTGAACGATATGCAAACTGGAGCGGGTCGTGTGATGCAGGGAGGCAGGCTGTAATGTATAGTTTGACAAGCCGTTCAAAACACTTCATCACAATTGGTGTAAGTGCAACAGGACGATAGTCATTCAAACAGGACACAACTGGTTTCTTTGCCACCGGTACAATGATAGAGGTCTTGAAGCATCTGGGAACAATGGCCTGACTCAGGGAGATGTTATAAATGTCAGTCAGGACACCCGCCAACTCGCTCGCGCAGTCTCGGAGTACACGTCTCGGGATGTTGTCCAGACCTGCAGCTTTACGTGGGTTGACTCTGGTTAGGGTCCTCCGTGTGTCCGCTGTGTTGATGGTAAAAGCTGGTCCGACCGATGGTGGGGGTGGGCCAGCCCTCCCTCTGGTTGTCGGGTTAGATGCTTCAAAATGTGCAAAGAAGTCATTGAGCCTGTCTGGAAGCAAAGCGTCGTCATCATCGACCCCCTGCCTAGACTTATAGCCCGTCAGGGTCCAAACTCCCTGCCACATCTGCTTGGTGTTCCTAGTGTCACAGAGGCGTCCCTGGATTTTCTCCGCATAGGCACGCTTTGCTGCCTTAATTCCCTTTGAGAGCGCAGACCTGGCTGAGCGGAGAGCGATTCTGTCCTCCGCTCTGAAGGCTGAATCTCTGGCTGTAAGCAGCGAGCGCACCTCTGCAGTCATCCAGGGCTTATGGTTACCCCGCATAGTGATGGTCTTCACTGTAGTGACATCCTCTGTGCACTTTGCGATGTAGCTGGTGACCGTTTCAGCATACTCCTCCACATCTGCCTTGTCTTCCTGGGAGGCTGCTATTTTGAAAACCTCCCAGTCTGTGTGCAGAAAACAGTCTTTCAGTGCAGAGGTTGCACTCTCTGGCCAAATCCTGATTTGTTTCACTGCTGGCCTGCTGCACTTCAATAAAGGTTTGTAGACAGGCACCAGCATCACGGATATGTGGTCAGAAAGGCCGAGGTGGGGGCGGGGTATCGCCTTATAAGCATCTGTGTTTGTGTACACTAAGTCCAACATATTCTCTCCTCTGGTCTTAAAGTCTACACATTGTTTAAACTTGGGGAGCACAGTCTTTAAGCTGGTGTGGTTAAAATCCCCCGCAACCACCACAAAACCGTCTGGATGTGAAGTTTGGATTTCACTAATCGCATCGTGCAGTTCCTCGAGTGCCTTCTTAGCATTAGCGTTAGCGTTAGCGCTCGGCGCTATGTAAACAGCCGCTACAAACACGTTGCTGAATTCCCTCAGCAAATAATATGGCCGACAATTTACAATAACGAACTCCGCCAACGGAGAGCAGTGTTTAGACACTAATGTGGCATTAACGCACCAGTTCTTGTTAACATAAATGCATAGGCCCCCCCCCACGGCTCTTACCGGAGCTCGCCGTTACTCTGTCTTCACGGAACATTGCCATAATTTCCAGTTGAATGGCCTCATCAGGGATGCTGTCGTGGAGCCAAGTCTCCGTGAACACAAGCACACAGCAGTCCCTCCACTCTCTCCGGGTTTCTCTCAGCAGACGCAGCTCGTCCAGCTTGTTGTCGAGGGAGCGGACGTTAGAGAGAAGAAGCAACGGTACAGCTGGTCTGGAGGGGTTAGCCTTTAGCCTAGCATGGATCCCGGCCCTTTTTCCACGCTTTTGCCTGCGTTCACACCGTCTGCGCTTCCTCCTCTCTCGGGTAGCTTCCAGCGGGGACTCCGCCAGAATTCCATGCTGGCGGAGAATGTCCAAATCACAACCGAGCGCCGCGATTCTTGCAGCGTGCAGTACTTTGATGTTTAATAAGGTCTCACGGTTGTAAGTTTTACAGAATGTACGTCTGGGATGATCAAAACACTCAAAACTCTCACACTCGCTGATGCCAAGAGGGGCCGCTGCGTCCATGCGCGCCGCCGCCATTTTGTATTTGCCCCCACCGTTTTGTATTTACACCTATTGGGAAGGGGTCTTGCCTGGTACTAGGCGGGGGTTTGTAGTGACAGTCACCAATCACTGCTGAGCCTCTGTCACCTGTCTCTGCTGCCATTTTACCTGGTGTGGACATGATACCCAGGGTTTCCTCTGGTAACATTTCTGGGTGGCAGCCGGCCGCGCCAGAAAATTTACCGCCACGCCAAGGAGATATGAATTTAAGAAAAATATATGAAGCAATGACTTTCTGCAAGCGCGCACACGAACAACGCGCGTGGCTGTCATCCGCGCGGAGTTTAGAAGTGCCCCGCCCACGCAAGCTTTCCAGTCAGTCAGCAGGCAGTGTCTTGCTAGCGGCAGCAGCATCTTCGTGGAAAAGGAGTGAAAACTGGGAAGTCAAACAGCAGAAATGGACTCTATTTGAAGAGAAACTTTGTGAAGAAGCCCGCCGTTTCTTTGTTGGTGAAAATCCTGATGCATAAGCGCCTTGGCGCTGCCTATCGGGCGGGAATGAAACTACAAATGATGGTTGTGTGCATGCGTCAACTGCTTGGCCTGGGTAGATGAACAAAGTGAGCATGTACAGCACCGCGTGCATGCCGGGCTCGTCCAAAGCGTACGTGGACCAAGGCGGACTAGAGGGGAAATGCAGCATGAGTAAGGCTTTACTGTACGACAGAAACATGAGTTTATGAAAGTACTTTAAATGTGGGAAAAAAAATCAGAAGAGGTTTGTAAGCACTAGAGGCATTTATCATGGTTTTAATCTGCTGGAAATGGGCACAATAATGGAAGAGTCGCTTAGCTAGGAAATGTGGCTAGAATTCAAATGCAGCTGGCTTCATATGAAGGGAAAAACAAGGGGGACTACTGAATTGCTGAGGATATATTTCACCAGCCACTACAATATTAAGTTATGTTCCCAGTTATGTACCTGGCAAATTAAGATGACCGAAATTCACAAAGACAATGACATTAATCCGTCAGCAGCCTTCAGACAAACTAAACGTGCCAGCATTTGGATTTCAAAATAAGGGAGGTTTTTCTTGATGGTGAAGAGATTTCTAAAAAACAAACAAACTATAAATACATAGAAATATTATAACAGAAAAAATGGCATCCCTGGTCATTTAAGTTAATTTAAATCATTAAATACAATTTTATTAATATTTTTTTCTTTGTAATGAGAGTTAAATTATTGTTCTGTTCTGACTGCAAAGTTATGGTCAAGAATATAAATTGTTATAAGGAAAAAGTAAAAAAAAAATACCAGTCTTTTTCAAATTTATTTAAAAAGCAGTAATTTTATTTTAAAAAACAGACAAAAATAAGCCATAAAATAATCCACAAATATATAATAAAGTTTCAAATGTACAAGAAAAGTCAATTTTACAAGAGGAAATTACAAATTTGAGGAAAATGGTTTCAAATTTAGATAAATTTACAGAGAAAAGTAGAAAACTATAAGAAAATTGTTATAAATTTTGGAGAAAACCCTCAAACCTTCAAGACTCAAGTCATTGCTCAAGTTTTAAGTGGGTGATCTTTGTACCCTTAACTAGAAATTTTTGGTTGTCTCCTTTAATTTACATGGCACTTGATATTTTCTAACCTGTTTGTATACCGCCATAGACAGAGAGAGAACCTGAATTGGACAGAGCTCAGAGAGGGCAAGATGAGACAGAAGAGAGGAGCCAAGGAGAGGAAAGTGTTCAGGCAGAGGGTCCAGGAGAGGTGAGAGCAGAGGAAGGAGAGAAGGATGATACCAGTAAAAAGTCCAAACACTGGATGTCTGGGTGGAACCCCAACTGGCCCAATATTCCAACATTCAAGCCTTGGTTGTACAATACTTCAAATTGTAAGTTCCATATGCACGGCAGTGGCTCAGGAGGTAGAGCGGGTTGTCCAATAACTGGATGGTTGGTGGTTTGAGTCCCGCTCTCCCCAGATATCCTGCCATTTTGTCCCTGGGCAAGACACTTTACCCACCTTGCCTCCAGTGTCCATAACACTGGGTATAAATGTTCGGTGGTGGCCGGAGAGGCCGTTGGCCCGGATTGGCAGCCATGTTTCCGTCAGCCTGCCCCAGGGCAGCTGTGGCTACAGTAGTAGCTTGCCACTACCATTGTCTGTCTGGAGTGAATGAATAATGTATCAGTAAAAAGCGTCTTTGAGTGTCTATGATAAAGCGCTATATAAATCCGACGCATTATTATTATCATATGCAAAATTTAAAAAAGAAATAAATAGTATAAAATTAACATATTCATACATATGTGTGTTCTCCCCATCCCCCCCCGGAAAAATATGTTGCTACGTTGCGAGGGTCTTTAAGCCAGAGGAAACACTGGATACCTGCATGCGTTTCTCCTTCCCCGTCTGAGGTGGTTGCATCAGGGATAGATGCAAGATTTCAACAGATTTCAACCTCTGCAGTCCTGGTGACCGGCGCACCCCAACTGTCAGTTCCAGAGACCAGTGGGCCTCCACCCGTCATTCCAGAGGCCGGTGGGCCTCCTCCATCAGCCCCAAAGGCTGGCGGGCCTCCTCCATCAGTCCCAGAGGCCAGCGGGCCTCCTCCGTCAGTCCCAGAGGCCGGTGGGCCTCCACCTGCTGCACTAGAGGCTGCAGCTCATCCTGAAGATGCAACCCTGGTGGCAGGAGACCAGGAGTGGAAGCAAGTACTTTCCCCCTTATTTTTAATGTCTGTCTTAGAAAAGACTTGCTTTGCTCCTGCTGGGGGGACCCAAGTGCAGATACCACCAGCTTTGGGGTCCTCCCCACCAGTCTCTGGTGGGCCACATCAAGGATGGAGTTGCAGGAGGACCACATTCCACTTGGGTCGTCAGAGTAGTCAGCTCCACCCTGGTCGTCGGAGCAGTCAGCTCTACCCTTGTCGTCCGAGCAGTCAGCTCCAGCTGAGCCGTCGGAGCAATCCGCTCCACCTTCACTGCCTGAGGTTGCCGCTCTTCAGCTGCTGTCACTCAAGCTCAGCGCTCCCACCATGCCATGTTTGTCCATCTGGTGGCCCTTGGACTTTTGTAGGCCACCTGATGCACTGGGTTCATTCGTCTGTTGGTCCTTGGACTTTGATAGGCCACCTGACATGCCATGTCCATCAGTCCGGTGGTCCAGGGACTTTGGCCGACCACCCAATGAACATTTTTTCTTATGTTCTTGTTTTGCCCCGCCATATCTATGTCCCCCTCCTCCCGCCTGATTGGAGTGTTCTGTGTTTTGTTTGGAGGGCATTTGGAATCCGTCCTTGGGGGGGAAGGGGCTGTCATGAATCTGGTCATGATCCCAAGATCATGCCAACGCTTTGTTTATTTTTGTTCTCCCTGTGACTATTTATGATTACTGTTTGCATTATGTATCTCCTGAGTTTCCCCTGCGCCGCTGTGTTCATTCCCTGTTTGTCTTTGTTGTCATTTTGGTGATCTTGTGTGTATATTTGCCTCCCTGTTGTCCCCAGCTCCTCATGTTTTCATACCCACAGCCACGTGGGTATGAAAATCTTCATCTTCATGTGTGCTCTTGTTTTGCCCCTGACTGTTATCCCAGCTATTCTGTGTTTCCCCACCTTAGCCTTAGTTTGGTCATTGTTTATTTTTATCTGCATTTGATTATTGTGTTTACTTTCATTATCATGTCTCTTATGTCCCGTAGAATTTGTCCCTGCTCGGTTTTCACTTGATTATTATTATTATTAATAGTATTCTTGTCATGATCTTTTCTCCCCTGATCCTCTGTTCTTTTCTGTGCATTCCCTGTCTGTGATTGTTTGTGCAGCCCTGCCCGTCCTGTTCTTCTCACCTGTTGCCACTTCCCTGCTGCCCTTGATTGTTCCCACCTGTCCTGTGTTTTGTGATTACTCCCCTGTCTATATATGTCAGTGTTCACTGTCAGTCTAGTGTGGTGTCATTGTCGTGTTTTCCTGCCAGTACGCTCGTGTCCAGTATTTTCTCTGAGTTTGTTTGCCTAGTGATCTCTTGTGTTATCTCCAGCCCCCGTGCTGTGCTTTTGTTTCTCTTTGTTGAATAAACCATCATTGCCTGACAGTCTAGCCTACTACTGAGTCCATCACTCTTGCCTACCGGAGGTAGGCAAGGTAGCTCTTGACACCTTGGGGAACAAAGGAGCCAGGACACATGAGCGTAATCCAAAGGACGCAGGAAGGTAGACAGCATAACAAAGTCTATGATGCCACCAGGCAGGGAAGGGCAACGCTGAACTTCTTCTTATTCTTTTAGATTTGACTGGCGGTTGGCAACCAGCTTACAGGTGCATTACTGCCATGTACTTCACTCTATATCATCACGCTATATATATCCCTTGGCCAGTTCTCATTATATATCTTTGTATAGTATCACTCTATATAACGCAACGCTGAACTTAAAGACTATTTAATAATTGGACATAGGAAAGAGATGGGGAACACAGGAGTAAAGAATCAATTGATGAGGTTACATGACACAAAAGGTAAAGTAGAAATTCATAACCAAGGATAAACAGGAAGACACTACCAAAAATAAAACAAAACAAAAAACCAAAACAGGAAGTTCCTTCACAATAAACCTGATACAAAAATGAGGCAAAATAAACAATGACACAAAAGAGACCAAACCAGAAAATATTAAACTCCAAAACTGAAACAAAGAGATATTTACAAAACTAGACCAGGATGACAGGGAATACTCAGCATAAACTTATAACAAAATAAGTCATCATAATATTCATAACCCAAAATAATAACACAAGGGATGCATAAGGAAACCAAGAAACTAAAGGGAATGAATCACAATATTAATAATAAGTCTAAAGTAATTAAACATAAGAGATGGGCATGATAATAGCTCACGCCCGACATTAAAGAATGCCATTTTTATGAGCCTTAACTTTCTTTTTTGCCATACTCTGGGTCTTTTAGGGTGAACAGACTTGGTTAGAATAAACTTGGTTTCTCAAAATGTTTCATTCTGATAAATCAAGTAATTTCTGTTGTTAACAAAAATATTCACAAGAACTGAACTCTTCATTTTCCATGTGTTGAGTACAGGTTTTCCAGAGGTTCAAATCCATCCTTTTACACTGGCTTAGCTTGGCTTGCCTCAGTAATGCTAAACACCCCCTATCTATTTCACTCAACTCTTCATCCACCAGCAGTCCTGGCCCAGGCTCGCAGTGGTTTGTCAAGGGGTGTGTGTATGGAGGTCAAAAACATCAGCTCTTGCCTCTGGAGTTTACACTCCGGAAGAGCACTTTCCCAAGCTCTCGCCTTGTTCAGCTCCCCCAGGGACTGGCGGGCGAATTACAAAAATCTGGTTCTGTGCAGGCATGCAGAGGAGCAGGAGAGCAGTGGAGCGGGGATGGGACGGGGAGTTCTGCTGGGAATTCTCAAGTGAATCCCTTAAAATATGAAAGAGTGAAAAAAAAAACAGGAAAGAGGGAGAGGACAGGATTCTGACATTGGAGCTCAGCTTAGTGAGTGTGGCTTGGAGGAGAAATTTAAGCTGGAGCCCAGGGGAAAAAAAGTTGAAGTGCCGAAGAATCCAGGTCATTGTTGAGAGGATGTGTAAGTGCCCTCACTGCAACACATTCAATATGGCTGGGTCTGGTTTAAATTTTAAGCTCAAAAAAATGTGTGACACATTGTGTATCAGCACAGAATAATACCAAACTGCAAATACAGAAAGTCCTCTAAATGATAAATGAAAATACGTATGTTGTTTATTCCCAACCGTGTCGAAGATGATTTCACTTTCTTCTGCACAACTGCCTTGTAGTTTTGAGATTAACTTCCTTTAGGTATTAAATACATATTTTTAGTTGGTTAAGGTTACCTTATTCGTTAGTGTTATGCTCTAAAAATGCTTACTTAAGATTAGTGAATAGTTACGAAAAGGTAAGGTGTTATGCGCTGGCTTACAGGCAGAGAAGGAGGACCCAAATGCAGGCAATGATCCAGTTCACAGTGGTTTATTTACAGTATAATAGAAAATAAAGTGCAGCACAGGGGCTGAAAAAACAAACTAATCTAAACTGAATAAACAAAGGAATAAAATAGAAATGCCACAGAGGGCTGAACATTAGTGATGGGACTTCCAGCACCGGAGCTTCAGAGTGTGTGCCAAGTAATCCAGGAAATATTTTGCAAAGTGCATATTGAGGCGCGTATTGCGGATATATAAATAAACAATGTGTGTTTACCGTGGATACAATTTTCTGGGATTTTGATATTAACTTCTTTCTTAACTCTTTAACTGTCCACATTTCATAGCCGGGTCATGCCCCCCCAGTGGCACAGCGCAGCAACTGCACCTGTCAACTCACTGATGTCCCCCGGCTACACTGAGAATTTGTACTGATCTGTACTGATCTGACAGTTCAGAAGGTGGCAGACACGCATCAGAGGAATCATGGCTGACATGGAATACAGAAAAGAAGAAATTCTCATTATTATTCTTCCTTTTTCTGCTTTGAGCTCACAACACCAATGTGGCTGCCGTCATGATGGTCATGGTAGCGGCGATCCTGACAGAAACTGCATCATACAGGAAAAATAGCCACGTAATACAAGCGAAATTCACATGAGATAATCATAAGAGTTTGGAGATGTGGTAGGAAGCGTAAATGACCAACCAAACGCAAAACAACAACCACGATGGGTGAAAACAGACCGGTCACGTGAGCGAGCGAGCAAGCCCCCCCCCCCCCACCACCACAGGTAAGTGATGAATTTATGTTTTTTTTTTTTACATTGTATTGATTTTCTGGTTCATATACTTTGAAGATTAGATAAAAACATACCCCTGTAGACAAAATGGTGTAAAAAAAACCCCGAACCATTCTTTGCGTAAATGTGTCCAAAGTCCACTTTTGACTGAGTTATGTAATTTATATAGCTGCCGCAACATTATGCAAATTAGATGCGTAAATTTATTCCTATCTGAAACTTTGGATCATATTCTACATCTTTCTAATTGACAGTAAGCCATTATCTCTTGCAACTTTCAAGTTATAGCCTTGGAAATCTGAACTAATTTATTGACAAATATTTTTTACCACTCTTGACCACTAGGGCTTTGACCACCCTTTAACCGTCACAGTCGCCATATGGTGACTGGGACAGCTAAAGAGTTAAGTTATATTTGTCACCCACAAAGGATTACAATGAGCTTCTTTATTCAAGAACTCTCATTAATTTCTGCCTGAGGCATTAAACATTGTTTGTAATTTCTCCAAATCTAATTAATTAATTGTAGTTGGTAAACACCTTCTAATTTAGTGCCTTTACATAACATGCCATTGTGGTGCATGTGTAGAATGTTGGACTCTGGTGCTGAAGGTTGTGGGTTCAAGTCTTTGTTTAGTGCAGTATCATCAGTATTACGTTTTTGCTGTCTGCTTCAACTATGGACCTTGAGTTAATGGTGAAAAAGACCCATGGCTATTTTTAACAGCGGGGAATATACAGAGTTGTGGAAATGTGAAAATGACGAGGCAGAGTTTATCTCACGAGTCAGGTTTATTCACATCTTCCAACATCAGCAAAGCAGAAAAAAAGAGATCAAACACAGACATTCGTCCTTTATATATCCAGGACCTTCAAAGCTCACAGTCACATTGCATTTAATGACAAGTAACAATGCATCTTTCCTTAAATCCTATCACATCCTCCTCCTAGCCTCTGGCAGACCAGGAAATCCCCCAAGGCCGTCTCTTGCATACCAAAGACTAAATTTTCACATCCTCCTGTTATCTCACAGGAGGCCCAGTCCTTTGTTCTGCTCTGAGATGTGAAGCTTAAAGTCATACATATGTGGCCCACATGACCCCCCCCCCCAAACATCTAAGATGGAACAACAGAATAACAGTTTGCATGTCATGATAAAATCATTACACATTAACCCACGTGCTGCTTGGGCCTCAGTCAACTCCCGTATCTGCTGTAAGCGGGCTTCGCCACTTCTGCGGCGCCATCCTGCTGGGGAGCTGCTGTCTTTGGGTGAGAACTGTTTGTCACTCCCTGTGGGTGTTCTGGGGAATGTCCCCGAGGGGGTCTGCCACGCCGAGGAGCCCTGGCCAACAGCACATCCTCGTCTGCCACCACAAAAGCGGGTTTGAGCCTGTTTATGCCAGTCTTTTCCTTCCTGCCCCCCAAATCTAGCAAAAAATGTTTGTCCCCTGTTTCCAGCATTCTAAATGGTCCATCATAAGGTGGTCGCAGCGGTGGGCGATGGGCATCGTGTCTGACAAAAACAAATTCCGCGTTTTTCAAAGCCTTAAGCGCAAAAATGCGCGGAAAACTGTGGTGAACGGGGCCAGGCAGCATGCCCGATTCCATGCCACACTGCAACCGCTGAGATGGGGAGCTACCTGGTGCAGGATTATCTGGGAGAAACTCCCCGGGCAGCCGAAGTGGCTGCGCAAAAACTAGCTCAGCCGGGGAGGCTTCTTAGTCCTCTTTAGGTGCAGAACGCAACCACAATAAAACCCACGGTAGCCTGTCCACCCAATTTGCATCCGTCAGCGACGCTCTGAGAGTCACTTTCAATGACCTATGAAAACGTTCGCATAACCCATTAGCCTGCGGATTGTACGCGGATGTGCGGTGGATCGTTACCCCCAGGCTGCGGGCCATTGCTGACCAAAGTTCGGAAACAAATTGAGGACCTCTGTCGGACATTACCTCTTAGCCGGGATGTGAAACGGCTCCAAGGGAGCTCTCATGTGTCTGTGTACCTTGGCTCGTTGACAAGCCATGCAGGCTGCTGCCCACTCCTTAACTTGTTTGCGCAGGCTCGGCCATACAAATTTCTCTCCTACCATTTTGACCGACGCGCGCACTCCCGGGTGCGCCAGAGAATGAATCGAGTCAGAAACGTGCCGGCGCCACGTGGCCGGTACCACAGGACGCGGTCGCCCCGTGGAGACATCGCAGATTAGGGGGGGCATACCATCTTGCAGCACCCTGTTCTCCAGCCTTAACCCTGTTGGTCCAGACTGGAGCACGCGCACGTCCGCGTCGCTAACCTGATCCGCGGCCATGGCTGCATAATCTATCCCTACGCGGACTGGGGCCGCCACGGCACGCGAGAGACAGTCTGCCCCTACATTCAGTTTACCCGCTACGTGCTGAATATCGGTAGTAAACTCTGAGATGGCAGCTAGCTGTCTTTGCTGCTGGCCCGACCACGGTTCTGAAACCTTGGCCATCGCGAATGTCAGCGGCTTGTGGTCAACGAACGCGGTGAAACGGCGTCCCTCCAGCCAGAACTGGAAGTGGCGAATGGCCAAGTGGAGAGCTAACAACTCCCTGTCGAATGCACTGTATTCTCGTTCACTATCGCGCAAAGTCCTGCTGAAAAAGGCGAGCGGCTGCCAAGCCCCGGCTACATGCTGCTCCACGACCGCCCCTATGGCCACATCTGACGCGTCAGTAGTGAGCACTATGCGGGCCGTTGGGTCTGGATGTGCTAACAACGCAGCGTTTGCCAGGGCTGTTTTGACCTCCGAGAATGCTCGCTCTCGCTCCGGAGACCATTCGATCTTATTTTTGGGTTTTTGTTTTTTGAGTGCGGCATACAATGGTTGCATGAGCTGCGCTGCGCGGTGGAGGAAACGGTTATAAAAATTCACCATTCCCCAAAACTCCTGTAACGCCTTGACCGTTTGTGGCTGGGGAAAATTTGCTACCGCGCGCACTTTGTCAGGCAGCGGAACCGCCCCTTCTGGAGAGACGCGATGCCCCAAAAAATCAATCTGCGTCACCCCGAACTGACACTTTGCTGGGTTGATTATTAAACCGTGCTCTCCCAACCTCCAGAAAACTGCTGTGAGGTGGTTTTCGTGTTCGTCTTCGGACGCGCTGGCTACTAAGATGTCGTCCAGGTAGACGAATACGAAAGGGAGATCGCGCAACACCGCGTCCATCATGCATTGGAACGTCTGCGCAGCGCCTTTAAGCCCAAATGGCATGTGCAAAAACTCGAATAGACCGAACGGAGTTATTACCGCTGTTTTGGGTATGTCCTCAGCGCGCACTGGGACTTGGTGGTAACCGCGGACCAAGTCTATCTTAGAAAAAACGCGTGCCCCCGCCAAATGAACAGAAAAATCTTGGATATGCGGGATTGGGTAGCGGTCGTGTGCTGTGGCGTTGTTCAACCTGCGGAAATCTCCGCAAGGTCGCCACGAGCCGTCAGCTTTCGGGACCATGTGCAGTGGGGAAGCCCATGGGCTGTTCGAACGCCTGATGATGCCCAACCTTTCCAGGTTGGCGAACTCCTCGCGCGCTATGGTCAGTTTAGCTGAATCCAAGCGCCGAGCTTTTGCGAAAACGGGCGGTCCGGTGGTAGTAATAAAATGTTCCACTCCGTGTTTAGCGACGGCTGCTGAAAATGTGGGAACCGTGAGTGCTGGGAACTGAGTGAGCAGTGTGTGGAACTTACAGCTTGCAGTTGTGACGTTGGCTTGTGCTGTTGGCGGGGTCACTCGGGCTGTACAGGGAATAGAATAAAAAGAAAGTGCATTAACCAGGCGCCTGTTAGCAAGATCAATCAACAAACCATGTGAGCACAGAAAATCAGTCCCCAACATATTGAAATTCACTGCAGCTATGACAAAAGTCCACTCAAATGTACGGCCGTGTAGGGACAGAAGCAGAGCCCTCTCACCAAAGGTCTTAATCTCCAAGCCGTTCACTGCTGACGCCCCGTGACCTCTGGGAACCGCCAGCTGGTCAGCGGAGGAAGGCGTGATGAACTCACTTGGGAGCCTGTGTCCACGAGGAATTGCCTAACTGAGCGCGCATCCTTCAAGTAGAGCAGCTTGTTCTCCTCCCCGAGGGCTGCAGCTGCTACTGACCCCCGGTCTTGGCGTTTCCCGAGCACTTGAACTGGCACGATGGTATACATTTGCGTGCCTTCTCTGCAAAGCGGCGATGGTAGAAACAGAGGGTGTCTCCTCCGCGATCCTTGGCCCCCGCCGCCACCGTCGTCGGTGGGTCTGCTACCGCCGTCTCTGGCCCCCCGCCATCTCCGGCCGTCGCGCCGAACTCCGTCGCTGCCGCGGTGGCTGCGCACTGTTTGCTGGCGTTGAGAATCCGGTGCGCCTCCTGGGCCAGCGCGCGGAGGTCCCGCTGGTCCAACAACAGCGAACTGGCCAGGGTCGCTCTCGTGGCCGTCGGTAGGGTCCTGAGGAAAATGTGGGTGAAGAGGAAGTCGTCGCCGTCTGAGTCTCTCAACCTCAGCATGTTCTCCATCAGGTCAATGGGCGTGCCATCTCCCAAGTCGTTCAGAGCCAGGAGCCTCTCCGCTCTCTCCTCGACTAAGAGAGTGAAACGCTGGATAAGCGCAGCCTTCAACCCGCCATATTTGTCGTTGGCAGGTGGCCGCTCCAATAGGCTCTGCACATGTCGAGCCGTGCGGTTGTCGAGCTTTGCGATCACATGGTAGAACTTCGTGTCATCTACCGTTATCCCCCGGAGGGCGAACTGTGCTTCGACCAAGTGGAACCAGGAGCGCGGGTTGTCCTGCCAAAAGTCCAGTAGCTGGACGGTAGCGGCATACGCCTGGCTGGGAGCTCCTGACTCGGCTGGCCCGGGGGAATTTCTTTCATCCATGATACGTCTTAGGGTCACCAGTGTGGAAATGTGAAAATGACGAGGCAGAATTTATCTCACGAGTCAGGTTTATTCACATCTTCCAACATCAGCAAAGCAGAAAAAAAGAGATCAAACACAGACATTCGTCCTTTATATATCCAGGACCTTCAAAGCTCACAGTCACATTGCATTTAATGACAAGTAACAATGCATCCTTCCTTAAATCCTATCACATCCTCCTCCTAGCCTCTGGCAGACCAGGAAATCCCCCAAGGCCGTCTCTTGCATACCAAAGACTAAATTTTCACATCCTCCTGTTATCTCACAGGAGGCCCAGTCCTTTGTTCTGCTCTGAGATGTGAAGCTTAAAGTCATACATATGTGGCCCACAGAGTAAGCATTGATTGCATACTTCCTCTTCCCCTCCCCCGCTGTCTACTCTTATTACCTATTGGATGTGGCCCCAGAGGTATAGATGAGTGGGGCAGAGGCCGTAAATTTTGAAAAAAATATGTCTGTTGTGCACCCAGGTTGTGGTGCAGAAATGTTTTGTTGCTGAATTGACCGTTCTTGTAGGGTCAATATTGGTGATGACCTTAAGTTACTGAGCTGGTCAATTTTAGTAGTTAATCTGTCAAGTTTACATTCAGCCCGTTGTTGAGCTAAATCGTTAGCTTGAAGAACAGCTCCCATTTCAGCCTCCGGGGGGAGTGGGATCAACATATCTCGGTCTACTGTGTAACAAAATGGATGATCATCTATTGTTCGAACCAAATATTTTTGGGCTGCACCTCCTTGATCAGCGGAAAGTGTAATTTCTTTCACTACCACTAAGGTTTTTGGAGCCAAGTGAGATTTCAGCTCCTGTGTGGTGTAAGCATATTGTCCTATTTGAAGGTCTGCCTCTCCAGTGTGTGAACCTTGTACATCTGGGACGGCTGATAAGGAACGGGGGCTGCGCGCTCTCTGAAGGCCATGAGTGCCATGTGCTCCATGCTCGCTGCCGCTAGATATACTGCTCCTATCGGGTGACACAGAGGACTCCCTCTTACCTGTCCAAGACTGTATTTCATCAACCTTCTCACGACCATACTCATTGGTGGTGCGTTTGCGCCTCCTCTCACCTCTTCCCAAACTCCTAGAGACTCTTCTCCTGGAGGCCGCCCCCATCATACTTACATTTTCTCCCTCTGATGAACTTCCTTCCTTTAACTTTTCGTCCTCTCTGTCCTGACATTGGCTCAATTTCCTGCAACTTTTGGTTAACATCCTTTCTGTTAAATCATTAATTTGTTGTTGCATTTGTACAAATGTGTCAATGGTCCGTGTTCTCTCCTCTAACTCTGCGTTCACCTCACTTTGTGTTTGTATTATATCGCACTCCAATTCACCTCCTTTCATATGCAGCGTCCGAGCTTGTATTCCTCCCTGCGTCTGACTATTTTGCACCTGTTGTAACAGATATCTGGGTTCGGTGTATGGGCATGTAGATGGTGCTACTGAAGAATCTGAACTATATGGTGGTGGTTGTTCACTAGAATCCTGCCTTACATCCCTGTCTGCTTCATATTTGAGTGTGTCTGTGTTCTTACCACTTGGCACACCGCCTCCCGTTTTTTCACTTTTCTCCTCCTGAATTGCCTGACCTCCCACAGGTACCTGTTTAAAAGGCAATTCACTGAAATATCGTTGTGTTAATGCCAGTTTATCTTGTATAATTATTTTTGCCGCGCATTTTTTACCCTTTTGGAGAAGACCTGCTTTTTTCTCCTCCTCTGTAGCCTGTTCTTGCTGTTGGTACAGCCTCTCCACATATTCATTTTTGCCTAATTTATTTGGTAGGGGGCCCCCCATATTGCCAAACAAGCCATCTCTTTGTAACCATTTTACCCATGTTTTAAGCTGCTTTTGCTCTTCATTTAATTTCTCTCGGCGCACAGTGGCTTTTAACACTTCCTCCATTTCTTTTATAGCATATCCTAGACTACCCAAAGGGTAGTCAGAGCTGCATTTATCATTATCCATGTTGTCATTGTCCTTATCGTTATTCAGTTTTGTTGCCATTTTAATCCGACCGTCTTTAGATGCTGTAATCTACTATCAATATCTTATAACATAAAATATAGTTATTATTATGATTCTATTTATCTCAACTTTTTCACACCAACTTTTTCACAATTTTAATACTCTTTGCAGTGGGACCAACTGTATTTCAGAGACACGCTTGTTGCAGTTTCTCTAGGAGTTACAACCTTTTGGTCTGAGTTAAATACGCTAGGGGTGCCATCTCTACTTTTTGAAATCAAGCAATGATTTCAAGGGGTTAAAACCTTTTGGCAAAGCTATGCATCAGCCGAGTAACACTTCTTTTTCGGCAACCCTATATCAGTTACCTCGGGGTTTAAACCTTTTACCTGGGCTATGCAATGCTCAACGGGGCAACACTTCTTTTTCGGTGACCCTACAGGATTTTTTTTGTCTTTTTTTGTATGTCCACCTCGGGGTTTAAACCTCTTGCCCAAGCTATCTCCAACTCTACTTTCTGGAACAGTATTAACGCATATAACTAATTCCACAGGGTTAAAACCGTTTGGAGATCTTCTTGTCAAACTCAGTAAATATTTCTTAAAAACAACATATCATAAATTCAAGACCATATCTCAGTTTCATTCCACAAATAAAATCACACGTACATGAATATTTAATCTCTACAGAAAGTTCTGTCCCCAAAGGGACAGGCAGAAATTTATTGAAAAAGGTTTTCTGCTTACCTTTTATAGTTTTGCGGCCGCAGAACTGTAGAGAAAAAATCCTCACGCCGTCTACAAAACTAAAATTTAGCCTCATAACCGGGCAGGAACACCAAATTGTTGTGCTAAAAATACCTTAACCTCCAGTTCTTTTGTACGAAGGCCAAATAACCAGACTGAGAGATGGAATATACAGCCGTGGACAAAATTGTTGGTACCCCTCTGTTAATGAAAGAAAAACCCACAATGGTCACAGAAATAACTTGAATCTGACAAAAGTGGTAATAAATAAAAATTCTATGAAAATTAACCAGTGAAAATCAGACAGTGCTTTTGAATTGTGGTTCAACAGAATTACTTTAAAAAACAAACTCATGAAACAGGCCTGGACAAAAATGATGGTACCCCTAGAAAAGATTGAAAATAATGTGACCATAGGGACATGTTCAAGAGGACACCAAGACGTGTCCTCTAATTAACACCACAGGTGTCTACAAACTTGTAATCAGTGAGTCAGCCTATTTAAAGGGTGACAAGTAGTCACTGTGCTGTTTGGTGACATGGTGTTTACCACACTAAACATGGACCAGAGGAAGCAAAGCAGAGAGTTGTCTCAGGAGATTAGAAAGAAAATTATAGACAAGCATGTTAAAGGTAAAGGCTATAAGACCATCTCCAAGCAGCTTGATGTCCCTGTGACTACAGTTGCACATATTATTCAGAAATTTAAGATCCAGGGGACTGTAGCCAACCTCCCTGGACATGGCTGCAGGAGGAGACGGATAATACGAATGGTAACAAAAGAGCCCAGAACAACCTCTAAACACGTTCTTGGTGAACTCCAAGGTCAAGGTACATCAGTGTCAGATCGCACCATCCGTCGTTGTTTGAGCCAAAGTGGACTTCATGGGAGACGACCAAGGACACCACTGTTGAAAACAAATCATAAAAAAGCCAGACTGGAATTAGCCAAACTGCATGTTGACAAGCCACAAAGCTTCTGGGAGAATGTCCTATGGACAGACGAGACAAAACTGGAACTTTTTGGCAAGGCACACCAGCTCTATGTTCACGGACGCAAAAATGAAGCATACCAAGAAAAGAACACTGTCCCTACTGTGAAACATGGAGGAGGTTCTGTTATGTTCTGGGGCTGCTTTGCTGCATCTGGCACAGGGTGTCTTGAATCTGTGCAGGGTACAATGAAATCTCAAGACTATCAAGGTATTCTAGACAGAAATGTGTTGCCCAGCATCAGACAGCTTGGTCTTAGTCGCAGGTCATGGGTCTTGCAACAGGATAATAACCCAAAACACACAGCTAAAAACACCCAAGAATGGCTAAGAGCGAAACATTGGACTATTCCAAAGTGGCCTTCTATGAGCCGTGATCTAAATCCTATTGAAGATCTGTGGAAGGAGCTGAAACATGGCATCTGGAGAAGGCACCCTTCAAACCTGAGACAACTGGAGCAGTTTGCTCATGAGGAGTGGGCCAAAATACCTGCTGAGAGGTGCAGACGTCTCATTGACAGTTACAGAAATCGTTTGATTGCAGTGATTGCCTCAAAAGGTTGTGCAACAAAATATTAAGTTAAGGGTACCATCATTTTTGTCCAGGCCTGTTTCATGAGTTTGTTTTTTAAAATAATTCTGTTGAACCACAATTCAAAAGCATTGTCTGATTTTCATTGGTTAATTTTCATAGACTTTTTATTTATTACCACTTTTGTCAGATTCAAGTTATTTCTGTGACCATTGTGGATTTTTCTTTCATTAACAGAGGGGTACCAACAATTTTGTCCACGTGTGTACTGTCACTTGTTTTACTGAAACTGAGATATGGATACAGGCAGCGATGAAATACAACTCTTTAGGCAATACCCCAAGAGAGTGCTACTCGAAAAGTGGGCCCTATAGTTTTTATAGAGCTTCACCACTCCCTCATGCAAGAGGGAGGGTTTTCCTCAAGTGTATCAGTACTTTTCCATTATGTGACAGTTCAGCTGTGAGGAGAACTGGTTCTAACTGGTTTCAACGAGTGAATCATAGAGTGTAACCCAAATAGGCAGTGTAGCGTATGAAGCAAGCAGATAAAGAAGTGTGAAAAACATTGTTGCGCCATAACTGACATTCTAAGAAAAACAAGCTAGTCAAGTCATTTTACTGACAGTATACACACACCCAAAACCACAGACACATTCCAGCATACACAATGAGAAGCTGAGATTGTGTGCTACAGATTGATCTTTTTTCATGTTCACTCTATGGTTCTTTTTCAGTGTGTGTCTATTTATATATATTTCCTGATGTTAAAAATTACTCACCTGCATCCTCTGTGCCCTGTGAGAGAATATTCTCAAAAGCTGGTGAAATAATTTAAAAAAAATCGCCTTAAGGTGTCTTCACACCAAACGTTAACGGACGTCGCAAATGCATACAAAGTCAATGGAAAGAGGCGAGCACATGCAAAATTGCACATTCACACGTTCACGTCCGAGGGATAGCGCTAGCTTTGAGATTCTGCCATCACCTGAGTAAAAGTATCAACATCGAAGAGTAAACTAGTTTGAAAATGAGACTGCCACTTACCTGGAAACAGAAGGACCAGGAGCTCTGCAGCTGAATTGGGATGTTGGGGTTATTTACCCATGGATCCCTGCCTCAGATGTGCTAACAAGGCTAGCAAGCTAGCAACGGAAACATTCATCATCTTGTAAAGTTTTGGAGACAGGGACAACTTTTTCAGGTGAGTCCCCTGTAGGATAATGTAAACCTAAGCATGACATTATTTTGGGGATTTCCACAGTAGGTTGAACACTGCTGCAGAAACTATAACGGTTGCCTGTCTGCATCTCACTCAGATGGTGAATTCATGTCTATTCATGTGTTTACAGACTGTTGAAAAATTATTATTTCTTAATAAAAGGGATAAGTAACACAAGCAAATTCACTGTAGTTACCCTAGTTTTATTATTTCTTTTTTCCCGTATGATCATTGATATTTCTTAAAGGAAAGTACATTTATTGAAATGAAAAAAAAAAGAAAACTACATCAAAACAATAATGCCCTTATAAAAATCTGCATCTTGTGTACTTTTGGTCCAGCAGATGGCTTAGTAGAGCAACTGAAGTTTCACATGAGGCTCTGTCCATATGAACCAATTTGATGAAAAGCTTCATGGCTTCAAGAAAGCCTCATCTGGCCATCACTACTGAACATCACAAACCTTAAGCAGAGAAACCGTGTGGAACTGGATAGCAAACGTCAAACTCTGTAGCAAGATACAGTTTCATATAATGTTGCCACGAGGAACGGCAGGACTAGACTAAGGCTGCATGTCCACCAAACGCGTTTTTTGTCACCCAATCGCCCTGAATGTCTTTTTTTCAGTGCTTGTGCACTGCACTCTGGAAAAAAAAAGTCTGTGCCCTGTATCCTAGCAACAGTGTGTCACTCACAGCTCAGCACTTCCGCTTTTCCTATGGTCAGACTTCCTACTTATTTTTTAATAGCAGTCTCTAAATAACAATGGACAGGGAATGTATTCTGGCATTGGTAGCAGCTGTGGATACAAAATATGACATAATAAAAAAACAGGAGTCTGGGTACAGACTGTACCAGCGTCCAATGTCCTGCCCTTCCTTAATTCTGATTGGCTTCTTAGAAAGGTCTAACATAGACGAGCTCAGCTGTAGTCTGAAAAGTTGAACTTTGTTCAGCCCTAAGTACCGCGACACAAAGCAGCCACCGCCGAGAGCGTTTCAGCGCCAAGGACGCACAGCGTTGTAGACGCTGGACTACATAGAGAATGAATAGAAAATAGTCTGCCACAGTGGAAAAAACATGTTTGGTGGACACGCAGCCTAAATAAGGAATAGCTAATTGCAAATGGGAAACAGCAGGAGACACAGGTGTGAGGAATCAGTCTACGGAGGAGGTTGCATAATCACAAAAGGTAATGCAGAGAATCATAACTAAGGATAAACAGGGAAAGACTAGCAAAGTAAAAGTAAACAGAGCTCAGGAGCACAGGAAGTTTCAAAATAAACCTATTATCAAAATGAGACAAGAAACTTGCAAGAATAACACAAGAAATACTATGAGATATACCAGGAACTGGGGAGACAAAACTAAAAAAGATTAAGACAAGAAATCATTTTAAAGAACTGTAGAAATTAGACTGGAACAACAATAATAAAGAAGATATTTATAAAATAAACTCAAAACCAAGCCAACTATGCTGAATGAAAATACGACAATAAATGCTAAACACAACTCAGAATCTAGACCAAAATAGTTATAATAATAATAATAATAATAATAATAATAATAATTAAAGCTGCAAACAGCTGTAAGTGGGCCTTCACCCCCCGTGCGCCCGTGGACCCTGCTGCCCTTCGGACCCTGCAAATTTCCCGTTGTTGCGGCAAGCACTACGTAAATAATAAAGAAAACCGTTTGATGAAGTACTTTCTCGTGAGCAGTAGGTGGTGCTATAACTTTTGTCCATCATTTTTATGTGGGAGTGTGCGGAATGGGCCTAAGAGCCATTATAGAAATTATGGGGTTAATTGGACAAAGTTTGTCCAAGTTACAGCTGTCCGACGTATTGCCAGGAGGGAAACTTCAGCATGTGGCCGTGGTAGCACTTATATGTTAGGCACATATTGCAGAACCATATAGGATTACAAAAGAAAGTCATCTTGACTTACATTCCATATTTCGTGACGCTCAGATTTTCTCAGAAAACGTATACATTGGCGAGGAGTGGGTTTCCATGGCAACTGTGATTATCGCAGCACAAAAGTGACTTCCACTGAGGGTAATCCAATGCGCTCTGAGAAACCACTGAAAATGTCACGTAATTCTGACTACTGGTCTTTGCACGAAAGTTGATACAATTTTGTGCAGTACCTCATGTCAGCAGTAGGTGCTGGTGTGACAATTTTGTGAATATTGATATACAGATGTGTTCAGAGTGAATTCGTATAATTTGTGCAAAGTTTGGTCCAAATCAGACGAGGATTGTCTGAGCTGTAACTCTCATGTTTTGCATGGCAAGGAAGCCACTGAAGCATGCTGGTCGCCATGGAAACAGTTCTGTACTATGTACATATACAGTGAATGAGCCCTAGTCATTCCTTCATGTCATTTTTTTCACCTGGTGAGAGAAAAATAAAGAAAAAGTTTTCAGCAATTCTTCCTTTAATCACTAGGTGGTGCTAAAACTTTTATTAATTATTTTATATAGACATGTTCAGGCCGGGACTAATAGCAATCGTAGAAAATTTGGTGAAAATTGTACAAAGTTTGTCCAAGTTACAAGTGTCCATTGTTCTAACCACAAGATGGTACTATAACTTTTGTAACTTATTTTTACATAGGAGTGTGCAGGATGGGACTAATATCCATAATAGAAAATTTGGTGAAAATTGGACAAAGCTTGTCCGAGTTATAAGTGTCTATTGGTCTAACCACTAGGTAGCGCTATAACTTTTGTTAAGTATTTTTATAGAGGAGTATGCAGGCTGGGACTAATATCCATCGTAGAAAATTTGGTGAAGATCGGATAAAATTTATCTAAGTTACAAGTGTCCGATGTTCTAACCACTAGGTGGCGCTCTAACTTTTGTTAATTATTTTTACGTGGGAGCGTTCAAGGTGGGCCTAATATCCATTGTAGAAAATTTGGTGAAAATCAGACAAAGTTTGTCCAAGTTACAACTTTCCGATGTTCCATGGCGAGGAGTCAACCTCCGCCATGTCGCCATGGCAACACTTCCCTGTCAGTTATGTGTTGCCCACCCATATAGGACTACATATGACAATCACCTCAACCTATGTTTCAGATTTCATGACTCCAGGTCGTTCCCAACCCTCGCAACAAGATCACAGATTGAATGGTGAGGAGGGCATGTTCATGGTAACAGCAGTAACATCATGCTAAAGTTGATATGCGGTTATGAGAATCCAGGTGGTCTGATGAACGTCAGAAAATTGCACATCATTCTGGCTAGCGGCACATGAGTAATAAATAAAACAGTTTTCAGCAATTCATCCTTTAACCACTAGGTGGCGCTATATCTTTTGTCAGGTATTTTTATATAGACACGTTCGGGGTGGGACTATTGTTCATCAAGGAAACTTTGGTGGTCATCGGACAAGTTTTGTTGGAGTTACAGCTGTTCGATATTGTAAGGGGTGGAATCAAATTTCGCCATGGTGCCCTGGCCAAACCTTTGAGCGATCTACTCTTACTTATGCAACTTTTAATGGCCCATGCCTATAGATGCTGCCATGCAAAAATGAGCTCAATTGGAGCAGGACCCTAGGAGTAGTTTGTTCAAATGTGAGGTGTGGTTTTTGGCCAACTTGGAGGTGGGGCAAAGTTTGTTGTAGGGCTGTCATGATTGACACGCCTCTGCAACATTGCGTGGAGGTTGGGGGCAGTGCCTTTGGCATGACAAACCGGGGTGGTGGTTCCTCTCTTTAAGAAAGGGGACTGGAGGGTGTGCTCCAACTTTAGAGGGATCACACTCCTCAGCTTCCCTGGGAAGGTCTATGCCAAGGTACTGGAGAGGAGAGTCCGGCCATTGGTTGAACCTCGGATCCAGGAGGAGCAATGTGGTTTTCGTCCTGGCCGTGGCACATCGGACCAGCGCTTTACTCTCTCGAGAATCCTCGGAGGTTGGTGGGAATTTGTCCAACCAGTTTACATGTGTTTTGTGGACTTGAAGAAGGCATTTGACTGCATCCCTTGTGGTTTTTTGTGGGGGGTGCTTCAGGGGTATGGGGTATCAGGCTTGTTGTTATGAGCTAGTCAATCTCTGTACAACTGTTGTGAGAGTTTGGTTTGTATTGCCAACACTCGGTCGGACTCATTCCCAGTGAAAGTTGGACTCCGTCAGGGCTGCCCTTTGTCACCAATCCTGTTCATAATTTTTATGGACAGGATTTCTAGGTGCAGCCAGGGAACGGAGGGTGTCATGCTTGGTGACCACAGGATCTCACCTCTGTTGTTTGCAGATAATGTTGTCCTGCTGGCTTCATCCAGCAATGACCTACAGGTCTTACTGGGACGGTTTGCCGCTGAGTGTGAAGTGGCTGGGATGAGAATTAGTACCTCCAAGTCCGAGTCCATGGTCCTCAGCTGGAAAAATGGTGGATTGTCCTCTCTGGGTTGGGGACAAGCTCCTTCCCCAAGTGGAGGAGTTTAAGTATCCTGGGGTCTTATTCACGAGTGAGGGGAGAATGGAGCGAGAGACTGACAGATGGATCGGAGCAGCATCTGCAGTGATGCAGACGTTGTAGCAGTTTGTTGTGGTGAAGAGGGAGCTAAGCTCTAAGGCAAAGCTGTCGATTTACCAGTCAATCTACGTTCCTACCTTCACCAATGGTCATGAGCTTTGGGTAATGACCGAAAGAACGAGATCGCAGATACAAGCGGCTGAAATGAGCTTTCTTCGTAGGATTGCTGGGCTCACCCTCAGAGATAGGGTGAGGAGCTCAGTCATCCAGGTGAGGCTCAGAGTAGAACCGCTGCTCCTCCACATTGAAAGGATCCAGTTGAGGTGGTATGGGCATCTGATCAGGATGCCTCCTGGACGCCTCCCACTTGAGTTGTTTCAGGCACGTCCCACTGGGAGGAGACCCCGGGGCAGACCCAGGACTCGGTGGAGAGATTATGTCTCCCAGCTGGTCTGGGAACGCCTTAGTATCCTATTTAAGAGCTGGAGCAGGTGGCTGGGGAAAGGGAAGTCTGGGCTTCTCTGCTTGAACTGCTGCCTCCACGACCCGGATCTCTGGAAAAGCGGTAGAAGATGGATGGATGGATGGAGGTGGGGTGGCTTTGAGGCAAAATGGCGGACTTCCTGTTGGCCATGGGTAAGGGCCACAATTAAGTTTTTTGCATGTCTTGAGGTGATGGATACCTCACCCGAATTTCGTGTCTGTACGGAAAACTTTAGTGTCTCCAGTCTCCATAGACCTTGCATGTTTGGCACCACCCACAAAAATTGGGGGTGAGGGGGCACCTAATTTTTCTAGTTTATCAAATTTTTCTCTGGGTCTGAGGTGTGTGCAAAAAAAAATTGCGTTTTGGCTAACATTCATAGGGTGAAAAATGCAATCGTTTAGGCGGAATAATAATAATAAATAAACACAGCGGATACAATAGGGCTCTCTCCCATTGACTTTGTCAGTGGCTTGGCCCTAATAATAATAATAATATAGTGACACAAGACAAAGCCCTCTCCACCAGAGCATACCAGCATCACATTATAAAAGATGGGACAGACCCACATTGCCGTCTATGCAATAGTTCTCAAGAAACCATAGATCACATCATTTCAGGCTGCCCAGAACTGACATATTTATCGGCCCAGGAAACACGCACGCAGGCTCAGGTAAGATTTAATAGCTTTATTCAACAGCAAAGGGGTGTTTGGGTGCGTGTATGAGATATGTATGTGGATTGTGGGTGGACGATGAGAGTCGGGAACAGAGCAGCACGCCGTGTAGCCAGGCAACCTTGCAGAAGGGAAGGTGGCTTGCGTTGGCAAGGATCTTCGGCCTGGGAGACAGCGCCCTGCTGCGCACACGACGAGACGTGGAGATGCGGGAGGAGGAGATGGCGAAGATGGGAGAATCCGCCGCCAGGGAATCCACCTGTGCACAGGGGAAGACTGATAGACAGGTAAGTGGCAAACAGCTTACGTGCTGAAGCGAAGAGTGGCAGGATGGGAAGAGATGATCCTGCTGAGGGTTTGAGCGTGTAGTAGAACAGACGGCTCCAGACCGATGCTCAGGGCCGAGTGGACTAAATAGCCCATCACTGACAAGGCGCAGGTGTGCGCGCAGCTGAGGTGGATGCCTGAGAGTGGTGAGTTGTGACAAGAACTTGCAGAGTATATCCAAAGGCATAACAAGGTTGCAACCCTCCTACACTGGAATATCTGCAGGGAATACGGTATAGACACTGTAGTTAAGTAGTATGAGCACAACCCAAAAATAGTAGTTGAAGCAATAGAAGGGCATGTAACTATTCTCTATGACATGCCCATCCAGACTGACAGAACAATAACAGCAAATTGTCCACATATTATCATCAAGGATAAGCTGGAGAACAAATGCACCCTGATTAATGTGGCTATACCATCTGGTAGAAACACTTCTACCAAAGTATCAGAAAAACTGTCCAAATACAAAGAGAGATAGAAATTGCTTGAATGTGGCAAATTCAATTCAACTTTATTTATATAGCGCCATTTCACAACAACAGTCATCTCATAGCACTATCAACTGTAGTGGGAACCCCCACAGTTGCAGAAAGACCCCAGCAATCAGGCGATCCCCTGTGAGCAAGCACTTGGCGACGGTGGAGAGGAAAAACTCCCTTTTAACAGGAAGAAACCTCCAGCAGAACCAGGCTCAGGGAGGGGCAGTCATCTGCTGCGACTGGCTGGGGGGTGAGAACCAAGGTAATCCCCGTTGTTGTAGGTGCCGTTGGAGTTATCAAAAATGGCACTAAGAAACAAATTGATGAAATCCCAGGTAACATCAGCCTACAGGAAATCCAAAAAACAGCACTTCTGGGAACAGCACACATCTTGAGGAGGGTCCTCTCAATCAAGTAAATAAAACATTCCTCTAGTCCCCAGGGCCATGGTATGGCCCTGGCCCTAGAAGACAAATGTAGACAACTTGAAATAAAATAATAATCATAAGTCCAGAATGAACACAACAAACAAGGAGTGGGCATGATCACAAATCATGTTCCAACATAAGGGTCTTATTTGAACACAGCGCAGCTGTAACCCTCCGCTGTGTCACTTCATGACCATTAGAGGTCAGTTAATGTTGCAACACCTGCTGGTAAAAACAATCATATATGGTGTTTTCTGTTGGAAGACTCACTGCATTTTTCATTTTAAAAGCTAGCATGGTAACTACCATTTCCTCATGTCTGTATCAGTCCATCCACCGTAGGTGCTGTTGACTTGTCTAGAGGATAGAAATGCCACAGAACCCTGTGTTTTTGTTAAGGTACTTCATGAATCATGATATGGCTATTACCACAGTCTGTAGAGGGTGTGTTTAAGTGTCACATCTGTCACCTGGCATGTTACTTCTAAATGTTAAGTAATTACCTAAGCCATAGCAATTCATCACAGCCCGCCAAATAGCAAGGCTCACTGCCAGGATAAGCTCGAAGCAGAGGGGATTCTAGAGTGTCTTTGGGCCCTAGGCAAAAATTCACAGGGGGCCCTTCCAACCAGTGTTCATCACCCTTATATAATAATTGTCGAAGTTTTTATTTTCAGCTTCCTAGCTGAGCAAACAAGACGAGTACCAGGGTCCTTACCGTGACACCCAGGTACTCAACACAGTCACATCAGTACCAGCAGAGGCAAGACACACTAAGATAAGATAAGATAATTTTGACACAGCCTCTCTCACTTGTTTACATAAGATGCACACCCTTACTTGAGAGAGAGAGAGGTGGGGATGGGGCCCCTTTAGGAGTTCTGCTCCTACCACTGTCATTGCAAGCTCTCCACATTGTCACAGCTGTAGTGATTCAAAGTTGGCCACCCCCCCAGGGGGATCCCTTCTGTACTGGAGCCCCAAGTGTTTACCTGCCTTACCTGATGGCATGTAGTGCCCTTGGCTCTAAGGGTTCTTTTTGGGCAAACTTCACTGTTAATGGTTTTATTTACTCTGTCATTAAGAGTTGTTGCAATGATAGTGTCCAGACTACAGAAGCATCCAGGCCAAAGTTTTATTACAAAATGAGGACACGGATTTGTGGACAGTGACTGCAAACACATTTTATACTTGATTTTTTCATTCTGCAAGAGGAAATAGAAAATAACAATAGGAAAAGGTTAAAGATTTGTCAAACTCATAGCCTCCAGGTAAGTAAAAATTGTCTTCAGCTAAGATTTTCACGATTGAAGTTTGTCTGGAACAAGATGGTAGACAGGCCAAGCAAATAACAGCTATAAATCTACAACTTACACATTATCTATTCAAAAAGTAACAGTATTTAAAGGAATCAAATGTGTTTAATTATTTCAAACAAACTAGTTTTTAGGTCATTCTGGCAATGGTGAAATAACCTTATACCATGTTCATCTGTCTGTCATTCATGAGAATCACTACTCCTCCAAGGCAATTGCCCGGGTGGTCACCAAGCTCATACACAATCCTCAGGTTGGTCTGCATCCAGGCAGCCACATCTGTTTGGGTAGAATGAGCTACCCCATCACTGACAGTCAGGTTACAGTTTCTTTCTCTGACATGTCTGTAGTTCTTATGGTGCATGACAACATTTCATACAAAGTCAGTGGAAAAATACAAATATCTGCAAATTCGTTCCAGGTGATGCAAATAACATCAAAACCCTGTCCCAGCGAGTTCAGTTTTGTTCAACTTGGCCAAAAGAATTCACTTGACACTTGGTCACGGTAGCCAGTGTTGAGATTCTGCCATCACTGGGAGCAAGAATTGAGGATAAATTAGAAAATGCACTGCCACTCACAGGAGACAGATGGACAGGTGCTCTGCAGCTGAGACAGAGTGGCTGTAGTTTGTATCCATCCATAAAATCCTATCAATAGTCCTTGTTACTAGCTTGTCAAACTGGGCCCCAGTTGGCTTTAGCTATTGCTGAAAGCAGCCATAATCAAAGCACAGTTCCTGGAGGAGGCAGTGAAGTTGTACAAACTGTGTGTGCCCACAGTTGGGAACCCATACATGACAATGTTTTTTGGATTTCCACAGCATTTGCGAGGCAGCAACAGAAATTATGAAGGAAACCCTGCCTCACCCCCAGCCAAATTTTCACTTGTTGCTCTCAGGAAGTAGAGCTACATTCATTTTTTGCCCCTACCAGCTGAAATTATACAATGAATTCCCTTTTGTTTTTGCCTCATATATTTTTGATTTTGTATACTTTATTGATCCCCAGAGGGGAAATTGAGGGCATCCACCTGGATGGATGAAGCAGCCACAATACGGTGCTATCCCTTTACCATTCACACACACATTCACACCTAGGGCCACTTTTAGAGTCTCCAATTAACCTAACCTGCATGTTTTTGGCCTGTGGGAGGAAACCGGAGAACTCCCAGAGTAAACCCACGCAGACATGGGGAGAGCATGCAAACTCCACACAGATCACTATTGGTCAGGAGCTGGGATCAAACCAGAGATCCCGTGGCCAATGGTGAGTTGCTGTGCTGCTGCTGTGCTAACCACTGCCCCACCGCGCCATATTTGTATGGAATTCTGATTTGCTGAAATTCCAATCTTATAATAATTATACAGCCAGTGTGATGACTAAGCTGCTTACATTCCCAAGAGGATCTACCCTCGACTCTTGAGAAATGTTAATGTCATGTCATACTCAATGAAGGATGTAAAAGTCTGATGTCACAGAGATCGTAGAGGTCTGTTCTCATCCTTAAAGGCTGTAATGCACTTTGTTGAGAATGTTTTAACAGTGGTTGTGCAAAGAATGAAACCTTGCTTAGTTTGTGACCATTGCACACCCGACCAATTGGAGCTGTGATTCAATTAAAAATGTGGTTTCTGTAAAATTGTGTTGTTTTAATCATCAAAAAAAGACAGTTGTACATGAACAACTTTGGTCATTTGTTTTGACAGATGCACAGTTAGATGGGGCAGTAAGTAAAAGCTGTTTAAAAGTGCACCATGGAATAAGATGGCATGGCCTTTGGTGTGTGGAGCCAGCAGAGTAATTTGGAGCAGACTGGAGATGAGTCAGGAGCTCCGCTGATGGGACATTTCTGTGTTTGGGGAGGAGGGGTTGATATTGTCCATGGGAGGGAGTTGAGCGACAGATGCTCCACCTCTGCAGGCGGAAGAAACAGGACACCCTTTCCCAGAGGGGGAAAGAGGAAGAGGTTTGCTTTTTCTTCCCCTCCACATTTCTACTCATGTAGATAACATCTGTCTATTTAGTAAAGCTTCTTCTAACTTGTGAAATCTTTAGTGCACCACTTGGAAGCCACCAACTCTTAAGGAAAGGGACGCTTTTCTTTAACATTAACCAAAAAAAAAAAAAAAAACATTTGTAACTGTTCAGGCTGAATAAGAATGAGTTTTTGGAGGGTTTTGCTGACTTTGCCCCAAGCTTTCCTTCCGTTTGTTGTCATTTTGACCTTGCGGTAGTCGGCGCTGTCACATTTGTCACAAACTTTATCTAGTATTTGGTGCATTTGTAAGCTTTCAACCTTCTGGGAAAAAAAGCCCAGTGAATTAATCTTAAAACATTTGCCCTTGACTTCCTGCAAATTACATTACAGTTCTAGCTTGTTTTTGCCCAGCAAAAGCAAACAATACAACAATTTATTTTATGCATAAGAAACAATCTAAATGATATCTCGTGGTTGGGCTCAGCACTATAGTTACATCCATAGTCACTTTCTTTGTAACCCCAGACATAATTAGGACTTGTTTACATTTTCCGAGGTAATGCTGTGGGCTATTCTTCCAGTTCCCAGTGGAATAGACTGCAGACACAGCCTGTCACGAGCCTGTCATAAACGACAAGAAAAATAGCAAGAAATACTCCGTGTGTGGCATTAGAAATAAGGATAAGCCATCCTTATTGTCATTCAAATCCATACAGCCAATCATGTACAATAGAACAAAATTGCTTCTCTTATCTACAGTGTTAATCACACACATATATAGAATCAGAGGGGTCGCTGCTATGCAAGGTGCCACCACAAATTTCCCTCCTCTGTTCCATTATTGCTGAGCACCAAGTTGGACGGCAGGAAGTTCAGCTTTTATATGGTCTTCGGCATGACCTGGCCGGGATTTGAGCCCTGGCCTTCTGGATGTGGGGCAATTGCTCTACCAACTGAACCACCACTCCGGTGGCATGGATATGGAAATGCAACAATGGATACTTGTGCTATATTTAGAAATGATTGATAACCAAAAACAAACACTGAGGGAGAAATTAATTGTTTGTGGTATCCCCCCTCAGCTCCTTTCTGCTTTTGAAGCTGACCTAGATTCAGTGTTGTCTAGTGTCCATCCTCCTTTTACAATGGAGGGGCAGGGGAGGGTGGCTGAGGGCCAAGGAGACGGAACCCAGCAGGGTAGGAGGAGAACCAAAGTGTTTGGGCACACTGCCTTTCTATGTGTTTCAATGAGCATGCAGCCTTGAGGATTCCAACACTTTCTGTCTGTATGTTCACATGCAGGGCCAAATTCATGCATGGACATTTGCACAGTCATAGAGCTGGCCTGTTTGGACATGGTCCAAGGTCTTGCTATGAAATCTGCTTGGGAAAGCAGCAGTAGGGGCCCTGAACAGGACAAAAAGACAGAACAGAGAGGTCAAGACTGTGGAGCCATGATAAAATTCCATTCTTTATTTACAAGGCCTTTTTCATTCTAGCCATACATTCTTTCCTTTGTCATAAAGAATTATTTCCTACTACTAAAGGAAACAGGCATAACTTTTCCAAGGCCTGTCAGATCAGTTATTGTGAAATGTCAGATGTGCATCATACAACATAGAGCATGGGTAAGTGAACCAAAAGTCATCAGTCCTGGGAATGATTGTCGCTTCATGACCACAGGTGCCTCAGTTGGAGGGCTTTGTATTGTTCAGTTTTAGGCTGCAGTACGGTTTCATGTCAAGAAAGAGTACTACAGATGGAATTTTTGCTTTAAGACTGTTGATGGAGAAGTATAGAGAAGGTCAGAAGGAGTTGCACTGTCTTTATGGACCTAGAGAAAACATGTGATAGCATGCCAAGAGTGTGGTACTATGTGAGGAAGTCAGGAGTGGCAGAGAAGTATGTGAGGGTGGTGCAGGACATACAAGGGGGGGGGGGCGCTGAAAAGTTCATAGGCTGAAAAGTTCATAGTGGTCAAATTTGACCAAATGTGGTTTATTTTTCAACATGGTCTCCTCTTCGGTCTACACACTTCTTCCATCAGTGTTGCAGCACTTGGATCCCTGCAGCTGAAAAATAAACCACATTTGGTCAAATCTGACCACTATGAACTTTTCAGCACTCCCCTTGTGTATGAGGGCAGTGAGACGATGGTGAGGTGTGCTGTAGGAGTGACAGATGGATTCAAGATGGAGGTGGGATTACCTCACGGATTGGCTTTGAGCCCATTCCTGTTTGCTATGGTGATGGACAGGCTGACAGACAAGGTCAGGCAGGAGTTCCTTTATTACAGAAATAATTTCTTTCCTATCAGACTGTGAATAATAATTTTTACCTTGACATGTTTCGGTCACTTCTTGCAGTCTTCCTCTGAAGGGTCATGTGATGTTCTTGTGACAATCAGCTGTTTTTATCAGCTGTTTTCCAGGTTTACCAGACAGCAGAGGATGACTACACCCCCTGCTGTCTGGTAACCTGTGGAGGACAGCATCCCAGGTGTGGGACAGGGTATCGGATCCCTCATCCCTGTTGATGGTTCTTGGGTTCCGTTTTCTGACCTCGATGGCTTCCCTGATCCAATGGTGGTATTTGTTGCTTTCTGTGCAGATGACATTTGCCTCTTCCCAGTCTGTGATATGATTTTCTCTTTTGCAATGGTCAGATACGGCAGATTTCAGGTTCTGTTGTTCAGCAGTTACTTTTTGTGAAAATGCCTCTTTTTCACATTCTTTCCTGTGTGAGTTTCCATAGACTATGATGTTTGCAGACAATATTGTGCTCTGTAGTGAGAGTAGGGAGCAGGTAGAAGAGACCCTGGAGAGGTGGAGGTATGGTCTAAAGCAGTATTTTTCAACCAGGGTGCTCTGGTATGTTCAGGTTTCTGTGAGAGATTATCGAATATCACTTGTTAATTGGTCCAAAAAAATGCAAATAATATGCCGTTTCGGTCTCAATGTAAAGGCAATGGTACGGTCTTGCCAACCGGTTATACTTATCCTGACCCTTGAGATGGGGCAGAATAATCCAGAGCACCATCAGGAGAGAGGCAGTCTACCCCCTTTTCCTACATACTTGAGTATTTGCAAAAGTTGTTTAAGTTTTACTTGAATAATATTTGCTAGTGAATTGAAAATGTATAAGTTAAGAGGATGATATTAAGATGTTTACTTTTGTCAGGGGAACATAAAAAGTAAAGGGGGAGGAGTATGTTATGTATTAACCGTTTGTCCCTTTAGGGCTACCATAGTGTTTATGTTTTCCTACATTACATCTGCTACGTTATGTGTACGTGAATTATATTTTGTCTTTCCTTGAGTGTGAAGATAAGCAGAATAGTTCAACCTGACACTCTGGTTTCTCAACTCTTTATTAGGGCTGTGAAATATGACAATATACAGTATACTGGTGACACGATAAAAAATGTCTACCATTTCATATGAAACTTTATCATTTATATCGTGACACATACCCCATTTCTACTTGTCACTGCCCCGCCTCTCCACCACAGTGCGCCAGGTGGGTTCCGGTGGTTAGTGCCACAACAGCTAAAACAGCAAGCTAATGTTTTGCCACTACTTCTGTGGAGCTGCTACTTCTGTGCCAGGGATGTGGGACTTTTTCCCAAATCCCCACCATGCTGTGTCAGAGAGGATAGTCCTCTAACCTTGTTTTAATTGGAGGTAAGTAACGCTAACACCATCTCTCTCTCTAATTAATAAACGGCAAATGCTAAATGACGATGCTTACTTGTTGTTAATAGGAAACGTGTATCAGACCATCGTTCTGGTTTAAATCAATGCTGAGTCTCTTAATTTTGTCTGAAAAAAATATTACTAAAGTTGCAAAAATGCATGACAGTGGCTACATACACACTAAATAAATAATAAATGACAAGACTTACGGTTATGGCGGCCACGTAGGCAGACCTGTTTCACACTGCTCTGCTCTTGAAAATAAAAAAAATTACAAAAACTCTCTTAATTGGAACAAAAACCCATCCTAGCATCTTGACGCGGATATGGTAAAGACTAAGGTTGGAAAATTGGGTGGAGGAAAAGGCAACTCGACAAAACAACCCAAGCTAACAGACTTCCACGCTCGAGGCGAAACAGAGAAAACTCCAGAGGCAATGGCGGAGGAGGGAGCCAGCGGTGGAGCGGGAACAGTTGAAGAGGGGACAAACGCAGTGCTCACTGCCATCAACTCCATGAGAACAGAGTTTTCATCTAAATTTGACGTGATTATAGCAGCGATAGAAGGTATGAGAAAAGAAATAAACGACTGCATGGAGCGAGTGTCGCAGGCGGAGCGCCGAATTTCAAGCGCTGAAGATGACGTCACCAGCCTGCAAACTAAACTGCAAACATTGGAATTAAAATGCAGACGTCTGGAAGATAACGTCCTAGACTTGGAATCCCGCTCGCGACGGAATAATTTGAGGCTGGTGGGCCTCCCGGAGGGAATGGAGGGACGGGACCCGTGTTCCTTTTTGGAAAAGTGGATTCCAGAAGTACTGAATAACGCAGATCTGCAGTCATCGGTCGTTTTAGAGAGCGCTCACCGAATCGGCCCACCGAGAGATAATAAGACACCACCAAGGACGCTGATTATGAAGTTCCTCAACTACAAAGACAAGATGACAGTCACCAATGCAGCGCAAGCTAAAGGGGAAATTAAATACCAGGACCAACAGGTGCGGTTTTACCCGGACTTGGCTGCAGGAATACAACAATTAAGGAAACAGTTCGACCTGGCCCGCAAAGAGCTGCGCAACCTAGGGATTCGTCACGGAGTAATTCATCTGGCAAGACTGCTGGTCACATATAAGGGGAGAACCCACACCTTCAAGACCCCTCAAGAGGCGCAGGAGCTCATCAAGCAGATCCAAAAGGAAACTGGTGGAAGCTAAGCATGAACATGACAAAGGTAGAACATTTAAGCATACATACAGGCATCTGATTGATCTGAAACGTATAACATGTCTACAAAATACAGACTGTATTTTTTAAAAAAAAGCTATGATGTACAAAGCTGCTATAAAACTTTGAAGTTATGTTGAAAAACTACAGAAGAGAGTTAATGTCATAAAAATAGTAGTAGAGTCAGGGTGATTGAGAGGAGAAAGAGAGAGTGGTTTGACTGATCCTCGCAGGTGTGGAACAGTCACTAGCTACAACGGGAGACAGAATATTTTGGGGGATTACCACGTTTGTGGGGAAAGGGAATTTGTTTTTTGTTTAGTTTGTAGGATGAATGTTCTGTCATCCTTCATATTGCAAGGTAATCTCAAACTCCTTATTGATCATAGATCAAAGCGTTAATCTTAATTTAACTTCATGGAATTGCAGAGGTCTACAAAATCTTAAAAAACTTAAACAAGTTATGAATAAAATAAAAGACATGGATTCAAAAATTGTATTTTTACAAGAAACTCATCTATTAGAGGAGGATGTAAAAAGAATTAGGAGAAGATGGCAAGGTAATGTGTTCACCTCATCATTTTCATCCCGAGCTAGGGGAGTTATGATTCTCATACATAAAACAGTCCCATTTCAAGTGAAAAATGTAATTAGAGACAAATTTGGAAGATATCTAATCATCCAAGGATCTTTGTTATTAGAAAATATAAATCTGGTGAACTTATACGGCCCCAATATTGATGATCAAAACTTCTTTGTTAACCCCTTGCACTCTGGTCAATTTTCCTAAAAACGCTTTGCAGCATCTTCATGGGGTTGGTCTCATTTAAAAGAAAACACTTTGAATTTTTTGGCAAAACAGTCATAATCTCTCTAAGTGCTCCTGCCACTGAGTAACAGTCATCTAAACATAGTGAACATGAAGAAAATAAATTTGGCCTGGGTGGTTTTTTTTGGATACAAATGCTTGCAAATAACACACAGCTTCAGATCCGGGCTGGAAAATGCAACAGAAATGTAGAACCAAGTGTTATCCAGCTGAGGTCAAAATTTTGTAACAATACCACAAAAAATGAATATATTACACAGCTTTGTTCTCAGGTAGTTCCCAGGCGTTTTTGAACTGTGCCAAATTGTGCCAAATGGCACAGTTTGGAGAAACGTCTGTAACTTTCGAATGATTCAATATAGAAGCTTCATCTTGGGCTCTAATGAAAGGTGACACTCAGGGCTGTGTGTGTGTGTGTGTGGGGGGGGGGGTTGTTTATTCATTCATGAATGAATGAATGAACAAACAAGCCCCCACACACAAAGAAGCATGCCACGTAAAAAATGAGTGGCTTTTTTTAACAAGAAAAAATAACCTACAGTGCACTAAAAATTATTCTAAAATATTTGTAATGTAGAAGATAACAACTCCCACCCCCCCACCCTCCCGCTACAGAGGACGGCCATCGGCCATCACTACATGACGGAATAGTCATGTGGCGATGTGGCGGCCGCGGCGCACAGTCACCACGGTCACTGCAGCCCCCCCCCTCGCTACAGAAGAGTAGCGGGGGGGGGGGCCTTCACGGTCCGGACGTGGCGCACGAACCATGTACCGCGGCGCACGGACTTCGGACTTCGTGCGCTGCACAGTTGTAATTTACCGAACGGTCAAAAGTCATTTTTGATTACAATTTTCAGGGATAAAGAATAATTTAGCTTATAACACTTACCTGTTCACAGCAGCAGCGTAGCTGGCGAACTTCTCTTCCTCATTGTCAGATGAACGCGACGCTGGTCCGCTTGTTAAGGACTCGTGGTTCTGGTCTTGCGATCCGGTCAAAACATAATTCCATTATTGCGGTTTTGCGCTTCCATGATTGCGGTTTTGACGAACGATTTTTCAAAACAAATAACAGTAGTAATTAAAAAAGACTGGTGAACGCGTGTGTGTCACCAGCCTTCGTCGTCGGCCTCCGTCGGTCCATGATGACCATGGAAGAGAATCCTAAACGTCTATTCTGCTGGAATAAAAAAAAAAAAGCACCGCCTGTGGCTGAACAGGCCGATGCGCGAATGGCAGTCCCTGTCACACAGGTTGCACTTGTGGGTGGTCTCCGTGCTGCTGGGTCTGTGGTGGTTCGTCCTGCGGGTCCTTTTTTCATCTGCTGCAGCAGTCTCTCTTCACCCAGCCTTACACAAAACAGCTTTCGAACTTCTGTGCTTCAATTGGCATGCTGCATTCGCAGCGTTGGTAGGCGGGTCCTTCTTTCTAGGTTTTCAGTCATTGGTTCTTCAAGGTTTCAGAAACCCAACTCAAGGCTCTTATTAGTCGAATGAGAGGTCAATCATATCTAATCTGTTTGCGGCTGTGTCTGTAGTGGAAGAATGGAAATGCAGCTATTTTTTTCAGTGCGCTCTTGGACGCAGCGCCCTCGTGCGCTCTCGTGCACCCTTGTGCACCCTCGTGCGCTCTAGGACGCAGAGATGTGCCCGTCCGCGGTACACCAGAGTGCAAGAGGTTAATTTATTCCTCACTTTATCATCACTTAAAGGGCAACATATAATAGCAGGGGATTTTAATTGTACATTGAATCCCAGTATAGATAGATCAACAGGACTGGACTGTACACACAATGGATGTAGGATGACTATTAATCATGTTATGAAAGAATTGAGATTGCTAGATATATGGAGAGAAATGAAACCACACGTCAAAGCCTATTCTTGTTATTCTAATACCTATAAGACATTCTCACGTATTGACTACTTTTTGATTTCTACAGAATTAAGGTCCAAGATTCAAAACTGTTTCTATGATAACATTGTGATCTCTGATCATGCTCCCTGCTGTCTAGTATATGTAGATAAGAAACTGACAAAGGACCCAGTTAGGTGGCATTTTCAACATAAATGGCTTCAGGATGACGAATTTGTTAAGTACATAGAAAAACAGATAGATGAGTTCTTTGATATCAATACTACACAAACGGCATGTATAAAGTGGGAGGCTTTCAAAGCTTTTATTTGGGGGCATATTATTAGTTATACAGGTTCAAAATCTAAGAAGACCCGAGAGGAGAGAGTCCAATTGGAACGTAAAATAAAAATTCTTCAAGAAAAGGTGTATGCAGGAAGTAACCCACAGTTAGAGAACGAATTACTGATTCTGAGAGCTGAATATGATTTAAAAAAAAAAATCAGCGAATAGAGCTGCCTCAAGTCTTCTAAGATTGAAGCAAACTTTTTATGAACAAGGTGAAAAATCAGGAAAATTATTGGCTTGGCAGATTAAACAATTAGAATCTAAAACACCAATTACTAATATTATAAGTAACGGACAGGTAGTTATAGATCCTTTAGAAATTAATAGTGCCTTTAGAGATTATTATGAAAAACTATATGATACAAAAAATGAAACTGACTTAACAAAACTAAATGGGTTTTTGGGTGGATTATCTATACCATGTATTCCAAATTAAAACAGGGAGATACTGGAGTCTAAAATTAGTCAAGAAGAAGTTGGGCAAGCCATTGACAATATGAAATCAGGAAAAAGAGCAGGACCAGATGGTCTTCCAGTTGACCTCTATAAAAAATTTAAGACTAAATTAATAAAACCACTATTGGAAATGGTTTTAGAAGCATTTCAAAATGGTAATTTACCACCATACATGAATAATGCCTTAATTATACTGTTACCAAAACCAGGTAAACCCCCTAATAAATGTGAAAACATGAGACCAATAAGCCTATTAAATGCTGATCATAAAATAATCTGTAAAATTTTAGCAAAACGACTACAAGAAATGTTACCGAATATTATTAACCGAGATCAGAATGGCTTTATAATGGGAAGACAAGGCTTCCATAATGTAAGAAGACTATTTAATATTATTTATTCCAATAAAGAAGCACCGGATACAGCTCTCCTATCATTGGACGCCGAAAAGGCCTTTGATAGGGTCGAATGGCCCTATCTTTTTGAAGTCCTACAAAGGTTTGGACTTGGAAATAATTTCATAAAATGGGTCCAGATAATATACAATAATGCTACAGCAGAAATCCTAACAAACAGCAATATCTCAAAATCAATAAAAATCAATAGAGGATGTTGACAAGGCTGTCCACTTTCACCCTCATTGTTTACTATGGCAATTGAACCTTTAGCGATGGCAGTACGTTTACATCCACAAATATATGGAATTAAAGTAGGACCAACAGAACATAAAATCTCCCTGTATGCCGATGACATAATTTTGTTTATGTCGAATTTTAAAAAATCAATTCTGACCTTGTTAAATTTAATAAAGAACTTTGGGGATATATCAGGATATAAAATAAACAAAACAAAATCTTCAATATTAATGCTAAATGAGACCCAGAGAAATCGTCCAGCTCCTGAGGTAAACCAATTCAATGTTGTAAATCAGTTTAAATATTTAGGAATTCAAATTGTGCCTAAGCTAGAATCAGTCGCCAATGCCAAGTATGAAGCCTTAATGACAGATATTAAAGAGTTACTTCAGAGATGGATGTCACTACCAATGTCGATGATCGGGAGAATTAATATACTTAAAAGTAATATCTTACCAAAAATACTTGATTTATTTCAAAACATTCCTTTACCACCACCTTCAGATCTATTCTCAAGAATTAAAAAAAAGTTAGTGGAATTTATATGGAACAATAGGAAGGCTAGATTACGTCTGTCCTTACTATATTTACCATTTGATCGTAGAGGTCTGAAATGTCCAAACTTTATGTTGTATTACTGGTCAGCACAACTGAGGTCTATGACATATTATTTTTCATCAAAGGATCTTCCTCACTGGACTGAAATAGAATCATACAATTTACCTTTATCTCTTCCCTTATTCATATACTCAGACTCGGCTAAAAAATTACAGAAGCAAGTTAAAAATCTGATTGTAAAGCACATGATCAAAATATGGTGTGAAACCAAAAAATATTTAAAAGAACCACACTCACTGTCACAATTTAGCCCAATATGGGGTAATCAATATTTTACACCAGGGAGAGTGGATACTGTATTTAAAATATGGAATTTAAAAGGGATTCAAAAGATTCAAGACTTATATTTGTCACACTCAGATAACATAATGTCTTTTGAAGAACTGAGGATTAAATTCAATCTTAATAGAACACACTTTTTTAAATATCTTCAGCTTAGAAATTTTATTCGATCAAATCAAAATAATGCTCTTATCCGACCTACTTATTCATCTTTGGAAAAAATTTTGATTAAAGATAGTAAGAGAAAGGGTATTATTTCAGAGTTTTATAACTCATTGACATTATTCTCAAGTGAAAACTCACAGAAAAGACTGAATTACTGGAAAGAGGACCTGCAAATTGAAATTTCAGAGGAACAATGGGAAATGGCTTGTGCCGGAGCTCAAACCAAATCAATAAATGTATGTCTTAAACTGATACATTTTAAATGGTTAATGCGGATGTATGTTACACCAGTGGAATTAAATAGATATAACAAAAACATACCAGATACATGCACAAAATGTATGGAAAGTAAAGGAACCCTATTTCACTGTTTATGGGAATGTAGAAAAATCAGAATGTTTTGGGAAGAGGTGAAGGTAACAATTGAAAAAATAATTTCAAAACAACTCACATTGAACCCTAAACTGTTTTTGTTGGGTCTGTATCCAGAAAAACATAACTTTAATAAGAGTGAAAGAGTATTCATAGACCTCAGTTTGCTTAATGCCAAAAAATGTATTGCACTACTGTGGAAAAAGACTCATAGACCAGATGCGACTCAGTGGTTAAGACAGATGTTAACAAACCTTCCACTAGAAAGAATAACATATATACTAAAATCAAAGGAAAATGTGTTTGAGAATATATGGAGACCTTTCATCGATTATGTAAAGAATTTAAACATAACGTCTGAAGAAGAAGGTGAATGATATGTGTGGACCTTGCAAATTCCAAGCTGGTGAATGTATATTATGTATTCTTATGTAATAGATTACCTAGACTAAACAGAGGAGCATTGTTGTTGACTTGTGTTTGTTAATGGCTGTCGTTTTTATTATACATTTTTTTTTGTTGTTGTTGTTCTTTTTAATTTTTAAATTACTTTTGTGTTAGTGTCTGATTGTTTGTGTCATGTTTGTAAAAAAAAGGTTCAATAAAAAATATTGTTTAAAAAAAATAAATAATAAATGAATTAAAATGTGTCAGAAGAACAAACTAGCTCTTAGAAAAAGAGATGGTCCTTTTATTGGTTCTTGTATATAAACTATAGAATTTACCAGAAATGTATATTGTGACATATATCATTATCGTCAAATAAGATTACTTCTATCGCCACGTAAAATTTTGGTCATATCACACAGCCCTACACTTTATTCTTTATTGTCCAGGGAGCCCCTCTGGGGTGAAGAAGGTGAGGACCCAAATGCCAGGCAAATTTGGTAAACCATAGTTACCTCTGCCAAGGAGGTTATGTTTTCATCGGCGTTGGTTTATCTGTCTGTCTGTTTGTCTGTCTGTCTGTTTGTTTGTTAGCAAGATAACTCAAAAAGTTATGGACGGATTTTCATGAAATTTTCACAGATTGTCAGAAATGAGGTATCCTACAGATGATTACATTTTGGTGGTGATCCGGATCACCGTCCAGAAGAAAACCGCCATTACGGAAAATGACATTTTCGTCAATAACTACTGAACCACTAATCCTATCATTCTGAATCCGATTGCTAGTCATATGTTTTCATGGTCAAGGAATCTGAAAACGTACACACAAACACTGTATGGGGGGAACTGTGGCGCTTGGTGGAGGTCTGCGCTCTCCGAGTGCTTTTCTAGTTTTAATGTGCAAGCTGAACAAAAAACATAAGCTAGGCTTGACAAACAGGCTGACAGGACAAGACAGACAGAAGCGTGTGTGAGATGCCGAGTAGACTCAAGGTTGGCACACCAGGTGATGGGCGGAGATCATTTAATAAGGCTGGCTTGATTAAAACAGAAACAGATGTGGATAATCAATAAGTCAACATGGCTCTGCTTAAGGTGGAAATAAACAGAAACATTGTCGAAGTAAAAACCAGAACTGAGGAAAACCATGATGATGAAAATAATA